>OZ005735.1:127732178-129077411 GCA_963930755.1 Eudasyphora cyanicolor | reverse complement strand
CTGTCCATCTTTCGTTGGACTGTCTGATTGTCTCTTGCCCAATCTGGTGCACAAATATATGCAAATTCTTCGAGAATTTGTAATTGTGTCCCTTTCCTGGCACGTTCATCGGCTTTGCCGTATGCCCAGGCACCCATATGAGGTGCATATTAAACTGCTCAGCCATATCGTTAAGAGATCTGCGGCAGTCGAGTGCTGTTTGTGAATTAAGGGATGTGGCCTCCAGAGAATTGTTGGCTGTCTGGCAGTCCGAGTAAAAGACAACGCCAGTTTGTCATTATTTCAGGTTGATAGACATTGCAGGTATCTGGTAGTATGTAAGTTTTATCCAAACTATGTTCTTCACAGTGTACTCCGAAGCCAACCTTTTCAGCAAGCTTCGACGATCCGTGTAAATGTGGAGATGGTTTCTTTTACCTGGTATTCTGCCATCACATTCATCTTTGACTGGTACACAAGGATTAAGTTCCTCTCGAAGGTGTACACCGTTGGTATATAGTCCACTCGGTCGGTAACCACAGCATTACACTTTGATATCCTCATGTAACCGTAGTTCTTGTACCTCCACATTGATAGGCAGTTTAATCTGTCAGGCAGATTAAACTGGAGGCAACATCCCTCCCTGGAGGCAACATCCCTCCCTGGAGGCAACATCCCTAAATTTACAAACAGCCCTCGACTGCCGCAGATCTCTTAACGAGATGGCTCAGCAGTTTAATATACACATCATATGGGTGCCTGGGCATAGGGATATCCCGGGGAACTGCAAAGCCGATGAACTTGCTAGGAAAGGGACGACAATTCAAATTCTCCAAGAATTGTTGCGCCACTATCCACGTGCAAGCTTTGGCTTAGGCAAAAGGCAATCAGGCAATCCAACGAAAGATGGACAGAAATCGGCACCTGCAGAGTAGCTAGACAAATCTGGCCAAGGTATGACCTGAGAAGATCAAAATATCTCCTCGCACTAGAGAGGCAAAGAATATCTACGTTAGTATCAGTTCTGACGGGACACTGCTTGATCGGCGAACACGCTAATCTAATGACTTCTGCAGAAGCTGTGGAGATGAGAAAGAAGTGGAGAGCATTGAGCACTTGATATGCGACTGCCCCGCTCTGAGTAAACGACGACTGGATATAATGGGGTCGGCTTTTCTAGACAGCCTAACAGATCTTTCCAGTACCGATATTCGTACTATCGACAAATTTGTATATCAAACAGGTTGGTTTCGATGAGGGAAATTTCAGCCCGTGGTAACGCTAGGGACCTAAACTGGTCTATGTGAGCTTGTATAAAAAATACGGCTGCCACCCTAACCTAAAACCTAGATGTCGTCTGGCCTAGGTGACTTGAATGGGCTCAAAGCTGTTAATAGTTCTGCTGGATCCCTCCGTCAACAAGCTATCGACGCTTGCAGTCCACTCGGACTCTTGTTGGTCCTGTTGATCTTCGGGTTCTGTTGGTGTGTTCCCCGGGAAATGTGTGTCGAGCTGTACATGAAGCGACTGCTCGCTGTTTTTCGTCCAGTTATTTGCCTCTTCCTGCAAATAACCCAATGTACATGGTGAAGCTGGTAGTATCTTCCTCAGCCTTGCGGCGTCGGAGACTTTTTCCACTGCGCCACAGAAATTATATCCTTCTTATTGATTTTGAGTTTCTCTGTATAGACATCCCAGCCAGTACTGACCCCAGTAGATTTGGTCTTGTTGAATAGCTTGTTGCAGATATTCTTCCTTGCCTTGAGCTTAGGAGTCCACCATTGTGGTTTAGCTTTATTCTTGTACCTTTAGACAGTCTTCTTCAAGGGAACTACTGAATAATGTAGTGATGTGATATACTATATTACCCAGACTGCGTATGTTATTCGGTTCGCGCAGACGTTTTGAGTTGAGAACCTTTTTAAATTCTTCTCATACAGGTTCCAATTGGTTTTTCTTTAAGTACTTTTTCAATAAGTTTGTACTCTATATAATGGTGATCTGAGAATGAGTGGTCGTCCAGTACATTCCGCCCAAGTGAGTCACTCCTACTGTTTGTATCCGTATAACCCCAGATAGGATGATAGACGTTGCTTCTTCTACTACTTCCCTGAAGAAAGCTGTCGATACTACATATGCATAAAACAAGTAACTGCAGACCCAATATATGCGATTGCCGATCTACAGACTAGCAGCTGTTTGGTCTTTACCACTGAAATTAGTCAAGAGATAAATGCTTACATATATCCTGGACCTAATGCAGGTTGCTGGAGCACCTTCACAGTTGGCCAGAAGCAGCTAAATTTAAGTGAAAAGTTGTCCTGATACCACACATCATTACTCCTACTACGTAGGGCTGCTGCATCAAGACGATGTCTGAGGCTCTTTTAGGGAGATAGAAGTTAATTTGTAGAGTTGTTACCATCATTGGAAGAGTCCAGAAGGCTCCTCAATCCCTCAGTGTACGAAGTCGTGCACTCGTTCACAGAAAAAGCTGTTACAACCTTTGTGTTGGGATCTTATATTTTGTAATAGGCCCCATATATATGTCGCTTCCAGATATGCTTATTTTAGTCATTAATACAAAATTTCCAAACTATTAGGCAGCAGTTTTGCAATTTGTGTCTATATTGTGGCATTTCCCTAGGCTACTCAAAAATTGCCATAAATTTTTGGAACTCTTTCTTGAATATTTATACCACCACACTGTGCTACAGGGTATTATGACTTTGTGCATTTGTTTGTAACGCCCAAAAAGAGAAGAAATAGAACCATAGTTTATTACACCGATCGACATAGAATCACTTTTTGAGTCGATTTAGCCATGTCCGTCTCTCTGTCTGTCCATACATTCTTGTGATCACAGTGCAGGTCGTATTTATGGTCCTATTGTGATGAAATTTAGCACATTGCTCTTTTTTGGCCCACGGACGATCCCTATTGCAACTGGTCAAAATCGGTACAGATTTAGATGTAGCCCCAATATATATGTTACCCCCGATTTGACATGAAAGCGCTGTAGAAACTGTATTTTATATCAGATCAGTACGAAATTTAGCAGAGAGAGTTCTCTTATTACATGAATGAACACTGCCAAATTCGGGGGAAATCGGTTCAGATTTAGATATAGTCCCCATATATATGTTACACCCGATTTGACATGTAAGCGCTGTAGAAACCGTATTTTACGTCCGATCTATACGAAATTCGACAGAGTGTGTTTTCTTATTACGTGAATAAACACTACCAAATTCGGAGAAAATCCCTTCAGATTTAGATATAGCCCACATATATACGACTTTGACAGCCATGATCCATATTTTAGCTCTCGTTTAGAGCTATATTATGCAATCGCCGTTATTTTGTACGCCATCCTTAAGTATTCCTTTGTTGTGTTACTATGAATAAATGTAAAATATTTTTAAATTATTATATAATATTAACATATTCACGATTTGCACTGTAAAAAACGCATCCTTCGTGTTATATCATTTCTTAAAACTGATCATTCAAAAATAAACACACAACAGATTCTCTATTGTCTGATACAAAATACTCAGCTTCTACCTTTATAGGCTTAAACCAGCGCTGCTAGTTTAGGGGATTCATCCCCAATTTTGGGATTTTTCTTCGCGAATGGGGATATATTTTTTGGTTTGGGGATCCGGGGATTTGGCGGGGATTGAAATTATTTATAATTACATGTCTTTATTTATGTTAAAATTTGTATTTTCTGTTAAATCTATTTTTTTTAGAAAATGCGTCCGTAAAAATGTGTCAAAAGTTCCTACAAAAAGTAGCTAGACTCGCAGTGTATTAGAGTACGACTTAAATAGACAACCTGTAGTAACTGCCAATACGTATTTCTATAGATATCTATAAATCTTAATTGAAACCAAATGCGGTTTATAAAATGGAAAGAATTCTTCCGAGACGACATTACGAACAATTTAAACTAATTTTGGAGCGAAGTATACTTTTAACAGGATTCTGCTGGTCCAACTCGATTTTAAAGAACTGGAATCGATAGTATTAACCTTTTGATGCACTTTACAAAAAAAATCAGTGTGTTATCAACTATTTAGTCCATTGGCAGAAATTATCAAACATTTAATACCAAAAACATGTACAAAAAATTTGATGTTGTAGATGAGATGGAAGATTTTGAATCAGATATATTTGGTAATTTGACAACGTAGATTTTGTACAAACGAAATTAATTTTAGTAAAAGTACATTGAATTTTAAGATACATCATTCACATAAGTTAAAATATTTTCTGCGGATTTTTTTGGGGATGAAAAATCTTTTTTTGGGGATTTAGGGGATACAAAATGAAAATTTGGGGATTCGGCCCTAAAAAAAACTGGCAATCCTGGCTTAAACGTTAACAAAAAAACCTGATGCTCAGAGAAAGAGAGTACAATTATCTCTGAGAGAGGGAGAGTATAATTATCTCTCATATAAAATCAACTAAAGATTTTTTGTTGAAATAAATGGCAGCTATCATAAAACCAGTAAGGAAAGGCAGAAAGTCGGGCGGGGCCGACTATATAATACCCTACACCTCCCTAACAATGCGATAAGGGTGATTGCGATAATAATTTCGAATAATTGGGTAATAACATATATATGTGGATATACCTACATAATTCTGAGCCGATAATCGCTAAATTAATCAATATTCGTTCCTAAATTGAGAAACATCTTTCTGGAGACTTTTGTAATGATCGGAAGTAAGGTACAACTTCTATAGCGCTTTGTAACCAAATCAAGAGGAACATATATATGGAGGTTATATATAAATCTGAACCGATTTTCCCTGAATACTCATTCATGTAAAATAGAAACCTCTTTCTGTCGAATTTCGTACTGATCGGATATAAAATATAGTTTTTACAGCGCTTACATGTCAAATCGGGGGTAACATATATGCCCTCATATATATCTAAATCTGAACCGATTTTCTCCGAATTTAGCAGTATTCCTTCATGTAATAAGAAACCTCTCTTTGCCGAATTTCGCACTGATCGGATATAAAATAAAATTTTTACAGCGCTTACATATCAAATCTGGGGTAACGTATATATGGGGGCTATATCTACATCTGAACCGATTTCTTCCAAATTTAACAGTGTTCATTCATATAATGAGAAACATCTTTCTGCCGAATTTCATACTGATCGGATATAAAATAAAGTTTTTACAGCGCTTACATATCAAATCGGAGCTCACATATATATGGGTGCTATATCTAAATCTGAACCGATATTTACCAAATTCAATAGGGATCGTCCTTGGGCCAAAAAAAAAGATATGTGTAAAGTTTCGTCGAGATCGGACCATAATTGCGACCTGTACTTTGATTACAAGAATACATGCACAGACAGACGGACAGACAGACAGACGGACATAGCTAAATCAACTCAGAAAGTGATTCTAAGACGATCGGTATAATAAACGATGGGTCTTTTTCTTCTCCTTTTGGGTGTTACAAACAAATGCACAAAGTTATAATACCCTGTACCACAGTGTGGTGTAGGGTATAATAAACTTACAGAGCCGACTTTTTTTAAAGACAGCACTGCCTTCAATTTATTACTCAAATTTTGCATACTGATAATTAAGTCCGATCCTGCTTTAAAACTATTACTTGTCTACATCATTGTGGAAAATCCTTAGAAGTATTGAAATATTACTTAAAATAATGAAGCTTGTCAGAAATGATGTTTTCTTTAATTTAAAGGCGTACATTTAAAGAAGGGTGTACACAAAGTGTGTCATTAAGTCATTTGCAAGAAACATTTGATCAAGTAAAATTTCTTAAAAAAGATGTAAATTGTTTTTATTTGAATGAAAATTGTAATTGAATTGATGCCGTGGTCGCATACTTATTTTTACTGCTATCTTCTTTTTCAGTGTATAGGTTTTATTATACCTCTCCTATAAGAGTCACCTTAAATAAACATATTTATCTATATCCGTATGCCCAACATTTTCTGAACAAATGTTAACATGAATTCTCACACGGGGCAAAATCTCCTTTTTTGATATGTTTGAATCGAAAGGAAATATATTTGTTACACAAATTTTAAATATTATATATTTCTGAGCAAATAAATTTTATTTGAAAATCAATAAAATATATTTGGGACGCATATATTAATATATTACAACAAAATATAATTGCAAACTAAATTTCTCAAATAAAATATGTGTTTAAATACAGAAAAAATTATTGTTTAGGAATGTTCAAAACTTTTGCTGACTTTTTAAAATTTCAGTTTAAATTTTTCCTTAGTTTCGAATTGTACCTCCCAGTTACAATACCATATGCAGCATTAACTTCTGTTTAAATTTCAAATTAGTTAGTATTCCAAGTCATCATATCTTGTCAAACCTCCAAGTAATTTATTTTGATCCAAGATTATACGATTTCAATTATTATTATTTTTACAAACATTAAAAATTTCTTAAAAAAAAACTTTGAATTATTAAAAAATTTAACACAACGTGTTGTCGTAAATTTCTTAAGTGCAAATAAATATTTGTTTCGGAAATGATAGTCCCAAATAAAAACATATTTGGATGTAAGCAAAGATTTGTTTAGAATAAAATTTTCCCAAATATATACTTTTTGTGTGTACCCAATATTATATGTTTAGAGTGATCCATAAACATATATATGTTTCAAGCCGAATATGTTTGGGTCAATATACTACAGAAGTGATTTTTTTTTCAGCGTGCAGCAACAAACCATGGATCGCATGTGAATGGTTTCGGTTACAAATATTCTGATTATACCAAATTTCAGTCCAATTAGTTGAAATTTGAGGTTTTTGTGGCATTACGAAGTCATATCGAGAGGTGGATTTGTATGGAGGCTAAATCAAAACATAGACTTATGACTACCATTGTTCGTGTGAAGGATTACGGGTTGAGATTTGTGGTCTCTTGAGATTTGTGGTCTCTATGTCGTTAAAAAGTCAAATCGGGGAGATGCTATATATGGGGGCTATATCAAGAATATATCAAGAAGTATCTACCAAATTTCAGCCATCTAGCTCTATTATTGTAGACTGTAGCGTGATTACAACAGACGGGCGGACAGACGGACATGGCTAAATCGTCTTAGAATTTTACGACGATTAAGAATATATATACTTAATTGAGCTGTTACAAACAGTTTGACAAGGTGAATGTACATACCCCCATCCCATGTTGGAGCACGCTGAAAAAAATCGCTTCTGTAGTATATAGTCCCAAACATATTCGGCTTGAAATATATATATGTTTAGGATACACTCCAAATATATAATATTTGAAACGCACAAATATTATATGTTTGGGAGGATATTGTTCTAAACAAAAATATGCTCCCATTCAAATATTTTTTATTTGGAACAAGTATATCCGAAACAAAGATTAATTTGTAATTATTTATTTTGGCATTGTATCAATGCCTTAACTTAAAGAAAAGTTTTCTGTTTTTCAGGTGTTCAAAGAGCTATTTTTTTTATAAATTATATATGTTTGTAAAATTTAATAAAACTTAAATCGAATAATTGTATTAACAAAAAGTGATGAATTGGAATATTCATTAATTTAAAAGACATTTTTAGCTATAAGAAAATTCGAATGAGTCAGCAAAGTTTTAAAAATCTTTTTAAATAAAATACATTTAGAAAACTCATTTAATAATAAATTTGTTTATGTGTAAACACATATTTTATTTGTGTAATTCAGTTTGCAAATAAATTATGTTCTAATATATTAATATATGCTTTCAAAACAAAATTTCTTGATTTTCAAATAAAATTTAATTCAAACATATCAAAAATGGCGATTTTCCTCTGTGAGGATATAAAAAGAACAACGTCGATACATGTTATGATACTGTCACCATAAAGGGGTCGCGCTCAAATTTGCTACTGTGCGACATAAAGACTACATTTTCCCGTCGACTTGTCTGAAATATTTATACTAAACTTGATGTAGTCCGAATGTTAAAAATTGTTCTAAACAATTTGGGTGAAACTTTCGTTTTATTTTTAAAAGAATTTGCAACAATAAGTATATCGGTCCACGAGTTGCTTTTGTCCAATTCAACGATTTTTCCGTTAAAAAATTTAATCAGTTATAGCTGTCAAATCGTATGGAATTTCCAAATTATAACTGTTGGTTAGAAAAAACCAGAGTTGATAAAGTTTCGGTAAACGTTTTTTAGCTGGGAGCTTTAATGTATACCAAATACTCTTTCGAATAACTGCTACGGAATTCTTATTGTTATGGCAGTTTTTAGAGTTGCATTGTAATCTTATTTGTAATTTTTTTTTATAACGCCAAGCATAAAAGTGAAATTTTCAATTTATTGCCTATTGACACATCCAAATGCCGTTCTATGGCCAATAAAAAGGATTTCCGTTTATGGCGGCATAAACTATTATTCTGGACTACCTCAAACGCACCTCAATATCTATCAAAGAACTACCGAAAAGTGCAATTGCAACAATTGACAATTGTTTGATTTGAACTTCCTCGTGTCAAGATCGTTTGATTGTATACTTGTATCGAAAATAAATAAAAACCTTATTACTTTTTATCGAATTTCCACTGAAGTCATCTTCTGTTGGCTTAGAGCGATTATTATCGCCCGCTTTCGTTTACATTTTTCAGTTCAATTGTGGGGGGCGGCGAGTCTACCGTCGTACGCTGAGGAGCGTCGCGTACCACTGACACGTCCACTTAATGTGCCATCGAAAGTTTGGCGGCTCTTTTGTGATTTGATTTGATTAATTGTTTGTTTGTCACCTTAACAAAGGAATTAACGTACTTTTTGTGTGTGTAAAAACCATTCTATCTTTGCTTTGTTACGTTTCGTTCTTTTATTGTTTATTGTTGTTATTATTATCGTTGATTTTTTCTTTTCTTGTTGGAAGCAAGTATTAATTATTACGTGTCTTAACGACCGCAGTTCAATTCCATGTTGAGAGTGACCTCTTTTGTCGGGGACGAAAGCTAACGTTGGGCCACACACAATACTGGGGACAACAGGAAATATGGAAATATCGAAATTCGTGGAGACACTTTGGCAGCCATTCATTTATGTGTCATTGTGAACAATTCAATAGAATCGCCCCCGGCAGACGCAAAAGAACAGAAACGGTAGTCTTTCTGTAATAGCCGCTACAAAATTAATTTTACACGTGGCAAAATCGCCTTTTTTGATATGTTTGAATCGAAAGAAAATATACTTGCAATACAAATTTTTAAATATTATATATTTTCGAGCAAATAAATTTTATTTGAAAATCAATAATATGTATTTAGAACCCATATGTTAATATATTAGAATAAAATATATTTGTGAACTAATTTTCTCAAACAAAGTATGTGTTTAAATACAAATTAAATTATTGTTTATGAATATTTCCAAATATATTTTATTAAAAAAAGATTTTCAAAACTTTGCTAAATTTTTCGAATTTTAGTTTTAATTGTTTCTTTGTTTTCGAATTATGCAGTCTATTAAAAATGGAATACTTAGCATTAACTTCTATTTGAAACTATTTATTTTTTTTCCTAACTATTCCAAGTCATTATTTTGAATTATAAAAAAATTTTACAAACATTAAAACTTTCTAAAAATTACCTTTCAATTGCTGACAACTTAAAACAATTAAAGAATAGATATATATTCACGCAAATAGATCTTTGTTTGGGAAATACATAACATATCTAAATAAAAAATATTAGGATGTAAACATAGTTTTGTTTAGAACAACATCCTCCCAAACATATAATATTTGTATGTGTCAAATATTGTATATTTGGAGTGCACTCTAAAAATATATATGTTTCAAGCAGAATATGTTTGGGACAATATACTACAGAGGCGATTTTTTTTCAGCGTGTAGCCTTAAAAAATAAAGCTATAGTTTCTGTCGGATCTGGAAACTAAAGCATAGACTGGAAATTACTTAATAAGATCCATCCAATACTAATATGAGACCGACCCTCAATTTGGGGCAATCCAACGTAAAGTTAAACATTCAGCCATACACGGGGCAAAATCGCCTTGTTTGATATGTTTGAATCGAAAGAAAATATGTTTGGAACACAAATTTTTAAATATTATATATTTCTTAGCAAATAAATTTTATTTGAAAATCAATAAAATATATTTGGAACGCATATATTAATATATTACAACAAATTATATTTGCAAACTAAATTTCTCAAATAAAATATGTGTTTAAATACAAATAAAATTATTATTTAGGAATTTTTCCAAATATATTTTATTTAAAAAACATTTCCAAAACTTTTGCTGAGTTTTTCATATTTCAATTTTTCTTGGGTTTCGAATTGTACCTCCCAATTATGATACCATATGCAGCATTACCTTCTGTTTTAAATCAATCATTTCAAATTTCTGAGTATTCCAAGCCATCATTAGTCGTCAATCCTCTAAGTACTTTATATTGATCCAAGATTATATGATTTCAATTATTATTTTTTACGAACATTAAAAATTTCTAAAAATTTAACTTTGAATTACTGAAAAATTTGAGACAATTTATGTATTTTATGAATACTTAAATGCAAATAAATATTTGTTTCGGAAATAATGGTCCCAAATAAAAACATATTGGAATGTAAACAAATATTTGTTTAGAACAACATCTTCCCAAATACACAATTTTTGTGTGTACCAAATATTACATGCTTAGAGTCTACCCCAAACATATATATGTTTCAAGCCGAATATGTTTGGGACAATATACTACAGAAGCGATTTTTTTTCAGCGTGTACCAATCACCTCAAAGTGAGGGAAATTTCTTAAGCAGATATCCTATTATGACAAAACTTGGCATTGTTGCAACTTGCAGCTGTTGCCTAATGAAAACTGGAATTTCCATTGGAAAGTATGACATTTTTAGCATAACTTCACTCAGACCGTTTTGTCATTTGAGCGCGAATTGTTTTGGTTACAGTGATGAAAATTCACCTCCAAAACATGGTTTTTGAACGCTTTGACAGCTGCTTCAGGCGTCGAAAAACGTTGACCAAGCAGTTTTTTCTTGATGTGAGTGAATAAGAATAAGTCATTGGATGCCAACTCAGGGCTGTACGGCGGATGACCCATCAATTCGACGTTTTGGCCGTTCAAAAAGGCGCTGGTTTGAGCCGATGTGTGAGAGCTCGCATTGTCATGGTGCACAATGATTCGTCTTCTCTTGTTCGTTTTTCGAATTTCTCCGAAGACTTCAGGCAAACAAATTGTGGTGTACATCCGCGCTCCAAATTCCTTTAGCAATTGAACTTGCAATACCTTACCAAATATACACGGGGAAAATCGCCATTTTTATACCAAAAGTGTAACACATCGAAGGAGTGACCTAAGAACCTAAGTATATTCAACGGGTATCCGTTTTGGGTCATTTTAAGTTTAACGAGCAATGTCCGTCCGTCTGTCTGTCTGGTGGCTGGTGCGCACGATAAATCTCTCTGTGGTAATATTTTTTTTTGGTTAAGTTCGAAGACGGGCCATATTGGTCCACTCCTTCTAGTACTTCGCACACAAAGCGTTAAAATTTAATGAAATATTGAGTCTCTAAAATGTTTTATACTACTTACTCGAATCTTCTGAAATTTCACACATAGCATTAGATTAATAGTCGCTACCACCTTGAGAAAAATCGACGAATTTACCACGCCCTTATTGCTACCTCCCACACAAATGGACCATTGCGCAACAAAACTTAACAGCTTATAACATTAATACCAGTGCATTAAAATGCTTGAAATTTTGTACAGAGTAACGTTTTTATAGTGCCTACATTCCGGCAAAAAATGGGCATTATTGTACTGGCCCTTTTGGTACCTCCCACACAAATGGACCATTTAGCACCAATTAATACAAGGTGGCGCATAAGTAACCTTTCGATGTTTTTTGTGCCAAAGTCACCGACCGATTATTGGTCAAATAAATAGTCAGCAATATTCCGCGTTCTGGAGCAGTGTAGCGTAACATTGTCTATTAACGTGTATTTCGCATGTGTTTACTACACAAATGTCAACATTAGGCATAAGAGCCAATCGCAAAATGTATAGCATCTTCTGATAGGAGGATTACTTTTGCGCCACCTTGTACCAGTGCATGCAAATACTTGAAATTTTGTTCTGTGGAATGATGTTATAGGGCCTAAAGCTCAAGGAAAAACGGGCATTATTGCCCTTTCCCTTTTGGTATCTCCCACGAAAATGGGCCATTCTGCGCCAAAAGTAAACTGCGTATAGCTTTAATACCAGTGCATAATTTAAAATTATTAAGTGCAATTTTAATTGATAATAATTTAATTAAAATAAACAAATTTACGAGTACTTTTTGGGACTTAAGGTGAGGGAATTCTTAAGTCGGTTTACCCGACTGAACTTTCTTACTTGTTTTTAATTTATAAGTATTCCAATTCATTACTTTTTGTCAACCCATCAATGCAATTTATAGTTACGAAAGATTATAGTATTTAAAGATTATATATATTTAAATTTTAATCTAATGTTACAAACATATAAAAATTCTAAAAAAAAGCACTTTGAACTTCTGAAAAACGGAAAACTTTCCATTAAATTAAGTCATTGGTACACAAATTAATAATTGTTTCGGAAATGTTAGTTCCAAATAAAAAACAAGTAAAAGCGTTAAGTTCGGCCATGCCGAGTCTTATATACCCCCCACCATGGATAGCATGTGACCTCACAAAATAACTCAAACCTAAAGAAAATAACACGAATAAACACAAGAAAATATAGTAGATGAGAACAGTAGGAATCACAATAAGTAAGATGCTATATATGGGGGCTATATCGAAATATGGACCGATATTGCCCATTTTCAATCCCAAGTTACCTGCAGCTATAAGAAGTATCTATACCAAATTTCAGCCACCTATCTCAAGTATTATAGATTGTAGCGTGATTACAACAGACGGACGGACGGACGGACATGGCTAAATCGTCTTAGAATTTTACGACGATTAAGAATATATATACTTTATGGGGTCTCCGATCAATATTTAGAGGTGTTACAAACGGAGTGACAAAATGAATATACCCCCCATCCTATGCTGGAGGGTATAATAATAGGATGGTAACATATCCTCCCAAACATATGATATTTATAAGTGTCAAATATTGGAGAAAATTTGGCGAAAAATTGGAGACTCTTTGGCTTACCTTTGAAATTTGTGTAAAAAATGATGTAAATTGGAGAATCTTGGCGACAAACCAGTAGTTCTTTCTTGGAGAACATTTTTTAGAAAGTTTCCTTGAGTTAAAGATGAATATAAACATGTTATACACGCAAAAAATCGCTTCTGTAGTATGTTGTCCCAAATATATTCTGCTTGAGATATATATAACGTGTGATCTAAATGGAGATACTTTTTTCAATAGCCTTTTTTTGACAGATCACGTGTGAGTCGTGTCATGCTGTCATGTAATTTCTGTTAAGTATTGTTTGGCATTTCATCATGGAAAGAACAACGCTTACAAATTATTCTGTTTTATTATCAAAATAATCGTTCGCCAATTGCGCTAAGTCCATTTTTTTAAATAAAAAAAAAACACTTTCCAGTCGACCCACGACCTTGACACCCATGAGCAATATTTTGGCTCTCGTTAAGAGATATATTTTTGCCACTGACTGATCCCCGATCCGACATACCGGAATCATCGGTCTATATTTCTTCAAAAATTATACCGGTGAGAAAGTAACCGTCAATGACGACCGTTGTCGTGCCATGATATCCGACTATTTGATGCCTGAAGTTGAAGCTCGTGATCTCGGCAACATTTAGTTTCAACAAGACGGCGCCACTTCCCACACATCGCATCAATCAATGGATTTATTGAGAGAACACTTCGGTGAGCAGATAATTTCAGGTTTTGGGCGGGTCGATTGGCCACCAAGATCGTGTGTTAGACTTTTTCCTGTGGGGATATGTAAAGTCTAAAGTTTATGCGGACAAACCCGCTTCGATTCAGACCTTGGAGCAAAACATCACGCGTGTCATTCGCCAGTTATCAGTCGAAATGCTCGAACGAGTCATCGAAAATTGAACTCAACGGATGGACCATCTGAGATGTAGCCGCGGCCAACATTTTATAGACATAATCTTCAAAAAATAAACGCCAAAGAATGTTCTTTCAAATGATAATAAACATTCCCCATTCAATTTTAATTTTCTGTGTTTTCTTCTTTAAAAAAGTAGGGAAACTCGAAATGGATCACCCTATACATATGTTTAGGGTGCGCTCTAAATATATAACATTTGACTCACACAAATATTATATGTTTGGGAGTATATTGTTCTAAACAAAACTATGATCCCATCCTAATATTGTTTTATTTTTAACTAATATTTCCGAAACAAAGATAAAATTGTATTTAGGTATTTTGGTGCAATTTTTTAGAAATATTGTATGCTTGTAAAATTCGATTAAAACTTAAATCGTATAATCTATCGAAACTATAAATTTTATTGATGGATTGACAAATATTTATAAATTAAAAATTTGTGCAGTAAATTTAAATCTAGGAAATCTAGGAAAACCTACTAAAATTCGATAATTTTGAAATAAAATATATTTGGAAAACTTCTTAAACTATAACTTAGGTTTTCTGTAAACACATATTTTATTTGTGAAAGTCAGTTCGCAAATATATTATGTTCTAATATATCAAGGAAGGAGTGACCTATGACCCCAAGTATGTTTGGCGGAAATGCGATTTGAAACATGTGTGTCCGTCTGTCTGTCTGCTGGCTTGTGCACACGATAGTTCTCGATAGGATTAACTGATTGACTTCAAATTTGGTATGCGGTAACATTTTTCTCTATCTCCGGCTATGTTTGAAGATGGGTCATATTGGTCCACTCCTTCTAGTACTTACCCCACAAAGAGTTAACATTTAATAACTTATATACTACATACTCGAATCTTCTGAATTTCCACACATAGTATTAGTTTAATAATCGCTAACATTTCATGAAAAATTGAAGTAGCCAGTTAATTGCTTATATCTTTAATATCAGTTCATACAAATACTTGAAATTGTGTACAGTGGAATGCTTTAATACTATCTAGAGTCCATAAAAATTTATTGGCTCGTTCCTTGTGGTACCTTCTACACAAATAGACCATTTTCCACCAGAAGCTAACAGCTTATAACTTTATTACTAGTGCATACAAATACTTGAAATTTTGTACAGTGTAACGTTTTCATAGTGCCTACAGTGTATGCTTTTATAGTACCTAGAGTCCAGCTTATAACTTTAATACCAGAACCTAATTTAAAGTTATTGAATGCAATATAAATTGATAATAATTTAATTACAACAAAAAAATACGTTTATAAATACGTTTACGAATATTTTTTTGCGACTTAATGATTCTTATGTCATGTTACCCGATTGCATTTTCTTATATGTTAGATTCAAAATTATCTTCAGTCAAAATTTGGCGTAAATTACGCATGTCAATTAAAAGTTGTGCTCAGAACATTACAGGTCATTCAGTTTACAATAAACGAACTCCATATAAATTTAAAAAATTTTATAAAACTTTGTTAGCCTCTTCCAAAAAAGTACTGGTTTAGACTTAGCATAATTTGGAATGTTCGTATCGATGTATGGTTTTTGTCTATCTTAATCGTAAGAATAGTCCAAAAATACGTATCTTATCATTTGATTTTTACTGACCCGATTGAAGCTGCCCGGTCAGAGCAGTCAACGTAGCAAGAAAAAATTTTAAGTCACAGGATTGCATTTTTTTGACATTTTGCTGAAAATATTATAATATCTGACAACGTGTGTACATAGCTTAAAAATTATTAAAATTCTAAAGGAACTTTTTAAACTTTTAAAAACAATAAGTTCGCTGAAAAACATGGATAACAATTATGGTATAAATTCATGTTTTTGATATTATTAACCAATAAGTAGTAGTTCTAAATAGGAAATTATGCCCCTTCCAATTTGTTATCAAAGCACTGTAGAAGCTGTGTCATTCCGAAGCGTTACAAAAGCCAAAATGAAAAAAATGGGCTTTAATGTCGATTACAGTCAGCAGGGCACAAAGTCCACAAATAGTGATCAAGTATAGGTTTTCGACAAACCATTTGAAGTTCTACTATATTGCAGTTTGACCTCATTGATATGTCTCCGATCAACACAAAACGTAGTGCAAATATTGCTCATGGTTGATTTAAATTGAAATTTTTCCATACTTAATATCCGGTCTTTTGTCAAAATAAATTTGGCTATTTACCCTTAAATAACAACTGAAATGATTTCCATCAATATTTGGAGATAGTCTGCTGTTTCTTTTTCATTCTTAAAATAGCCCACATAATAAGCAGGTGTGATGAATGACGTGTGTCCGTCGGTCCGATGGCCCTTTACTCAATTAACTGACCAAGTGGAACGAACAACCACAACAACATTAAGCGGAACATATGCACAGATATGGATAACAATGCAGAATGAATGTACATCAAAAATGGAAATCGTTTTGAAATAATAATAACAGCAACAATAACCATCACCCAGCAAAATCTTGGTAAGTACCTGTCATTATTCCCTGCATTACCAAATAATGACATCTCATTATTCGCTGAATTACTTTCGGCTTATTACCAATGACTTACCAATCATAACAGAAATAAGTGATTTTTTTATCAAAATAATTTTTGGCAAATTTTAGTATAATGCAATTTTGGCTATATGTGGGTTATTGTAGAAGATTTATTTATTTTCAACAAGTTTTCCAAAAATACGTGCAAATTGAATGAAAATACCAAAAATATTTACGTATATCGTATGATGTTAGACCATTGAAGAATTTTCACATGGTGGTTTGGGTTCAGAAATTCGAAATATCCGCGATAATATGCACAAAATTACTGTCAATGGCCATCTCTACATAACTACCATATCTATTACGTATTTTGTAACTTATTGGTAATGCATTATTCAAGTACTTAAAATCGTGAAAATATAAGCACATATTTATGTGGTATACCTATGCTACAAATAAGTACTTATTATGCTACTTTATTGTATGCTTTTGGGAAGTACTTCCCTCCAATGACATCCCCATGTTAAAATAATGAGAAAAGTGGCTAAATAATAAGTACTTACCATTATCGAACTTTGCTTACTCGTCGGATTATTTGGTAATGAGAAATTTTGCTGGGCAGCGATACCACTACCACCGCCACAATGATCCTGTGCCGTCATATGAGCCACCGGAGGAAATACGAAGAGTACGAGCTGTCGATGACTGCTGACACGTGATATGATCGAAAACCATCTGCAAAAATAAGTGGCCGGACAGCCATTACAACTCCGTCGCAAAAAGAATCCAATTGTAGAAAAGAAAGCCGAATTTGAAAGATTACCAAAATAATGCCAATGATGGATTTGGATGGAGAGTGAAATACGTTTTTGACTGTAAAATCGATCTGCAGTCCTAAGCAAATGGTCGACATGAGAAACAATTGGAACGGCCGACAACAATAGAATGTCTAATTTTATATTAAATCGCAGGACGTGATAATATAAATGAAATGAAATATGTATATAAATCCTGTCCCATTGCCAATACAGGGCCGCAGCTGTAAAGTTCCTAAATTATTTCCCTAAAAACATTATCTGGCTAGATTCTTAGAAATTTTCTTCCACACGGGGAAAAATCAACTTTTTTTTATATGTTTGAGTTCGAAAAATAAATATATTTCGAACTGAAATTTTTTAATATTATATATTTCTGAACAAATACATTTTATTTGAAAATCAATAAAATTTATTTGGAGCGCATATGTTGATATATTAGAACAAGAAATATTTGCGAACTAATTTTCTCAAATAAAATTATTGCATAGAAATTTCTCCAAATATATAATGGGTATTTTTTAGACGTGTGGTTTTCAAGAAGAAATAAAACGCATATAATTTAATGTTATTGCCAAGAATTTAGCTTTAATAAAGATAAGGGTTTGTCATTATGTTATGAAACTGGTTTCGTTGTAGCACCGTCTTGTTGGAACCAAAGGTCGTCCACATCAACACCCTCCAATTCAGGAACGAAAAAGTCATTAATCTTGGCTCTATAGCGTTTCCCATTGACTGTAACATTATGGCCGGCTTCATTTTTGAAGAAATATGGACCAATGATTCCCTCTACCCATAGACCACACCAAACAGTGACTTTTTGTAAATATAACGGCGACTGAACAGTGTCTTGAGGATTATCATTACTCCAAATGCGACAATGTTGTTTATTAACGTACTCATTCATCCAAAAGTGAGCTTCATCGCTGAACAAAATATTCTTGTAAAAATCGGGATCGGTGGCCATCTCGTTTTGGGCCCATTCACCGAACGTGCGACGCTCTTTATAGTCGTTCGGCTTCAATTTTTGCGCGAGTTGGATTTTGTAAGCCCGCAAACCAAGATCCTTCCGCAAAATCTTCCATAATATAAAATCATACACCTCTATTTAGAAAAGTTGAACTGAAACGATAAACATTTATATGGGGGCCATATTGTATAAAATTATTCCAACTATTTCTATTTGTACAAATTGTTTTGACTCTATTATCTGCCACGTCTTCTTGTTCCTTGATAATTCCAGCCAAATGCTTCTCTGCTGATGTCAGAGTATGTTCTCTTAATCTTAGCACTCTATAAACACATCTTATGAAATGTTGTGCCTTTTCAGCTACATGGAACCCCCTTAAAAGGCTAAGGACTTTGGACAAAACAAATTGGTAGCTAAGGAACTAGGAATGTTTTTAGAAAATATACAAGAGTATCAATTCACAACGCATTCTTAGTAACTAGTTTGTAGATGGCGTTCTGCAGGTTGCAAGTGTAGTTAAGAGAATGTTCGTTCAGAAAAGAGAATGACACCTAACATTGGGAGTATGTTAAAAAATGAATTCACCATGGTGACATTTCTTGACATAGAAGGAGCTTTTAACAACATTCACTCAGATGCGGTAATTGCTGCACTGTCACATCCAAAGGTGAACTCTAGCTTGATTAGTCTAATTCAAAGCCTGCTCAACAGAAGACACACAACAGTATGTCTTAGGTCCACAACTCTAACAAGGTTTGTAAACAGAGCAACCCCACAAGGAAGAGTACTGCTTCCACTAATTTGTAATCTAGCGGTGAATGAAATTCTGCGGACGACGTGGCCATCAAAGAGAGTGGCTAATTCGAAAACGTCCTCCGAGACATTCTACGGGTGGCTCTGAACAAATTGGCTAGATGGGCCAGAACCAGCGGTTTGGTCATTAACCCAAACAAGACAGAACTGGTTCTCTTTACTGGGATGAATAATGTCTCACATGTGGACCCTCCTCCTCGGATAAATGGAGCAGATCTAGTCTTTTCTGAAAGGGCAAAATTTGTAGGAATAATTCTAGATAGGAAACTGTTATTCAGACTTAACGCACTGGAACATGTAAGGAAGGTCAACGTCATCTTATATTCCTGCAGGAAGGCTGTAGGTTTACAGTGGGGCCTCTCTCCTAAAATCGTCCATTGGATATATATAGCAGTAGTTCGTCCAATACAGCATTGTGGTATGTTGGACGGAAACTGACCTACTAAGCGGAGCCCTACTCCATATACTGGCGATTAATATCGTGGCGAGAGAAGTTGCCACAAGAGCTGCACTAAGATTAAACTCCATATCAATGTGGAGGTACAAGAACTACGGTCACATGAGGATATCAAAATTTAGTGCTATGGTAGAGTTGGGCACTATAGTTCTTCTAAGTGATCGCTCTTTTAAGAGATCGCTCTTTTAAGAGATCGCTCTTTTAAGTGATCTCTCTTTTAAGTTCAGTTCAATTGTGTGAACTAGTTCGTTCATTTAGTTCAAGAGCTCACTTTAGCACACCAGCTCTTTAGCTCACCAGCTCACTTTACTTAAACAGTTCATTTCGTTCAGTAGATCGCCAGTTCAAATAAGCCGCTATTAAAGGAATCTGATTGGAATATCAATGAAAGAGTTGGAAAAAATAATACAAAGGCGTTTGTATATGTAAAATCATACATTGATGATGACGTAAAAATGGAAACAACACATAACAGCAGAGAAGAGAGAACGAAATGATATGGTTGAAGAAAAACATAGTGAACTACTGAGCTGAAATTAACGAGTTGTGTGAACTATTCAATTGAACTAGTTCGTTCACGAACTACACAACTCTATGCTATGGTAACCGACCGAGTGGACTATATTCCAGCGGTGTATAACTTCGGGAGAAACTAGATCACCATGATTCCAGTCAGAGATGAATGGGTTGACAGAATACCTGGTAATAGAAACCATCTCCACTTCTATACGGATAGTTCGAAGCTTGATGAAAAGGTTGGCTTCGGAGTACAATATGAAGAACTTAGTTTGGATATAGCTAACAGACTACCAGATACCTGCAGCCGAAATAATGGCAATATGGGAAGTCGCCAAGTGGCTGAGTCGCAACATAGTAACCAATGTTGGCGTTGTCATTTACTCGGACAGCCAGGCTGCCATCAATGCTTTAAAGAACACATCCCTAAATTCACAAACAGCCCTCGACTGCCGCAGATCTCTTAACGAGATGGCTGAGCAGTTTAATATACACGAGGATATCCCGGGGAACTGCAAAGCCGATGAACCTGCTAGGAAAGTGACGACATTACAAATTCTAGAAGAATTTGCATATATTGGTGCGCAACTATCCACGTGCAAGCTTTGGCTTAGGCAAGAGGCAGTCCAACAAAAGATGGACATAAATCGGCACCTGTAGGGTTGCTAGAAAAATCTGACCCTGAGAAGGTCAAAACAGCTCCTCGCACTAGAGAGGAAAAGATTCTCTACGTTACTATCAGTTCTGACGGGACACTGCCTGATCAGCGAACACGCCAGAAGATTGCCTATTGACTCCAATGACTTCTGCGAAGCAGAGCTCTTGCTATGGGACTGTCCCGATTTGAGTAAACGACGACTGGACATACTAGGGTCGACATTTCTAGTCAGTCTAACCGGTCTTTCGATAACTTTGTATACCAAACGGGTAGGTTTCGATGAGGGACATTTCAGCCCGTTGTAACCCTACGAACATAAACTGGTCTAATTGAGCTGGCAAAAAAAAACCTATCCTAAACCTAGTTCATATCGATCAATTAAAAGAATATAACATCTAGGGCTTCAATATCTCTCTCTGAGAATTTGAGTGGAAGGATTTCGGAATGGAAAGTTTTGGACGTTCATAACTTTTCCGACCAAAGATATATTAGCTTCTGCATGAATGCGAAGCCTCCTGAAAATATGATAGTTCTCAGACTAAGTCGCTGGCAGTTATCCTGGATACGCCTATTCCGGGGAACTCAGAGGAGGTATAGAATACTTTAATTGTGGATTCCTTTTAAGTCGCCAGGACCAGACAAAGTCTCGCCACGTAGCTACAGGTAGTGGCTGATACAATTGATCCCTGGTTCAGAGAGATATACACATGTTGTATCAATCAGACCTGCATACCAACAAAATTGAGATAAACAAAGTTTGTTTTTATCCCGAAAGCGTAAAAGCCGTTCTATACAGGAGCTAAGGATTTCTGGCCAATAAGTCTATCGTCATTGCTCCTTAAAACCCTGGACTGATTAATCGATAGTTACCTTTGTAGTAAAATGAACACATGCTACTGTCCACTCATAAACAATCCTACAGCAAGGGTAAGTTCACCGAATATTCCCTGTATGATCTAGTCAGCATTATTGAAAGATCCCTCTCTGTAAAGGAATATACTAAGGAATATATAGGGGCCTTGAATAAAATAAATCCAGCCACTATAATAACGGCTTTAGCAACCCTGGGGTTGAGAGCAATCATAACCTTCCGATTAAGAGACGCATTTCAGCTAACTTAGGTTTAAGTGACCTCCATAGATTTGTCAGCAGTGGAACGCCCCAAGGGGATGTTCTATCTCCTCTGCTATCGAATCTCCAAGGGGTGTTCTATCTCTTCTCCTATGGAATCTCTCCATGAGCAATGTTCAGCTTTCTCTGGAGATTATGGGTGTCAGAGTTGATGCCTACGCAGATCACGTGGTAAAAGCTGGGGAAGTTTGAGGGTACTCTTAGAGACATCCTACAGCAGGCCCTTCAAACAACCGCAAGATGGCCTTCCGATAACGGTCTTGGTGTCAACCCGACTAAGACGGAACTAGTTATTTTCACCAGCAGAAATCAGGTACCACCCCCTGTCTCCTTGAAGGGCATAGAAATTCCCTTCTCTAAAAGCCCAAAATACTTAGTCTAGACTCACTCTCTGCAATTTTTTCCAAGGAAACTGTTAAAGTTTGTATGAGAGAGAGGCAGGGGGAAAGAGCTCTCTAACTCTCTCTCCTACAAACTTTGACACTTGCTTGCCGAGTGTGAATCTGGACTTAGTATTTTACTGGACAGGAAGTTGCACATCAGCAACATTTTGGAAAGAGCAACGGTAGCGCTATATACCTGTGTAAAAAAGCAATTGGAAAACGCTGGAGTCTGAACCTGTGTATACGCTGAAAAATAATTGCTTCTGAAACATATGTATGTTTAGCGTACACTCATTTTTTTGGGCGGATGTTGTTCTAAACAAATCTTTGTTTACATCCAAATATGTTTTAATTTGGGAATATTTTTTTCGAAACAAATACTCAAATTAAACAATTAAAAAATTGTTTTAAATTTGTTACTATTCAAAGCTTTTTTTAGAAATTTTCAATGTTCGTAAAAATAATTTATAATAATAATTGAAATCGTATAAATTACTTGGAGGATTGACAAGAAATGATGACTGGAATGCTGCATATGGCATTGTAACTGGGAGGTGCAATTCAAACCAAGGAAAAATTAAAACTGAAATTCGAAAAAGTCATTGAAAGTTTTGAAAATATTTTTTAACTAAAATATATTTGGAGAAATTTCTAAACATTATTTTCTTTTGATTTAAACGCACAGTTCATTTGAGAAATTTAGTTTGCAAATATATTTTGTTGTAATATATTAATACTCGTATATGTGTTTCAAATACATTTTATTGAATTTCAAATAAAATTTGTTTGCTCAGAAATATATAATATTTGAAAATTTGTTTCAAACATAAAAAAGAAGATTTTGCCCAGTGTATAGTTTGTTGGTTGTATACGGCAGTAGTCAGGCCGATAATAATCAAGGAGTACGGCATTGCCATCTGGTGGACATCTCTGCAGAAATCCGCCTTCAGCACAATACTAAACAAGCTTCAGCGAATGGCGGCTATATGTACTAAATAGGAACTAAATGTTATACTACATTTAATGCCTCTAGACATTATAGCAATGTAGAATGCCTGATCTTCCGGGCATTGTTGGTCACATTATGACTGAACCACTTTTGTACAAGAAGCATCTCACTCTTATACCTGAAACATGAGGAATGCACGTACCCCAGAACATAGGAGATTCGTTAAAGTCGCTACAACGATTCCAAACTCTGTAACAAGGTTGGATTTGGTGTCTTTTCTAAGGAACTTGAACTATTACTTGCTGTTGTATTTACCAGGCAGAAATCTTAGCTATTAATGAGGTAGAGAAATGCCTGAAAATTAATGTTAAGACCAAAGTCGGTATCAATATTTTCTCTGCACGGGGCAAAATAGCCTTTTTTGATATGTTTGAATCGAAAGAAAATATATTTGGAACACAAATTTTTAAATATTATATATTTTCTAGCAAATAAATTTTATTTGAAAATCAACAAAATATATTTGAAACGCATATATTAATATATTACAACAAAATATATTTGCAAACAAAAATTCTCAAATAAAATATGTGTTTAAATACAAATATAATTATTGTTTAGGAATTTCTCTAAATATATTTTATTTAAAAAAAATTTCAAAACTTTTGTTGACTTTTTCGAATTCCAGATTAAATTTTTCCTTGGTTCCGGGTTTATCCTCCCAGCATTAGCTTCTGTTCTTAATCATTAATGTTAATACAATTTATGAGTATTCTATCCAATATTATACGATTTCAATAATTATTTCACAAACATTAACATTTTTTAAAAAAACTAACATTGAATTACTGAAAAATTTAACATAACTTAGGTATTTTCTGAATTCTTAAATGGAAATACATATTTATTTCGGAAATAATGGTCCCAAATAAAAATATATTGGGATATAAACAAAGATTTGTTTAGAACAACATCTTCCCAAATATATAATTTTGGTGTGTATCAAATATTATGTATTTGGAGTGTACCATAAACATATATATGTTTCAAGCCGAATATGTTTGGGACAATATACTACAGAAGCGATTTTTTTTCAGCGTGTGAAAGTCAGGCTGATATCAAGTGCCTGAAAACTATATTCCTGAATTTAAAAAATGCGCTCGACTGTCGGAGATCTTTTAACGAGATTGCTGAATAGTTCAGTTAGTTAACCTGATATGGGTGCCGGGCTATAGCGATATACCAGGGAACTGCAAGCCAGTTGAACTTGTAAGACTAAGAACTACCATACACGATCCAGGGGACCTGGAGCATGTGGGCATGCCTCTAACAACCTGCAAGATCCTCTTGAGAGGTACTGCACTTTCGGCAACAAATGACAGGTGGTCACTACTCAGGATCTGCATACATTCCAGGCTGATGTGGCCCGGCCGAGTCTCCAAACGCACCGACGTACTGCTGTCGTTATCGAGAACAGACGTCTCACTTATCATGACAGGTCACTGTCTTATTGAACGGCACGCAGATAGATTGATGGCCTTGCATAATGACTTTTGCAGAAGCTGTAGAGACGAAGAGGAGGTGAAATCAATAGAACATCCGCTGTGTCTGTGCCCCGCTCCCTCCAGAAGGCGGCATTCATCCTCAGGCTCTTTTTTTTTTTTGGGGAATTATCTAATTTGGCTGATGTTGGAATCCGCCAACTTTTGAACTTTTTAAAGCAAACAAATTGGTTCAACGGGAGGGGTTAGGTCCATTGTATTATCCTACGTTCCTGTGGTAACACATTCGACTGTATAGTCCATATGAGTCTATTTTACAGGCTGCCAGCCTTAACCTAACATAGATATTTAAGAAAAAATCGATCGACCTGGTCGATGGCGCGTTGTTGTCTTTACATCACTAACAGACCCAGTTTCGGCAAATTTATCCATTAATCTCTTTACAGTTGACTCTTTTGGAGCATTATTGTGACCCCAAATTGATCGCAATTTGCGAACTGTAGCCGCAAAACTTTCACCATTTTGGTAAAACAATTTCACAATGAGAATGCGTTGTTCATTCGTGTAGCGCTCCATTTTTACTAACCTCGTACCTTCTACTAACAAACAATAACAATTATTCAAATGTCAAACAATGACACTTCGAATGTTGCGAGATTTAAAAATTGCGTTCTTCTTGGGACACCCTTCAGATGATGTTTTTGACATTATCAACTAAACGCTCTGTTAAGGTCATTCATAGCACATTACCAAAATAAAAAATGTATGCCGGAATGAAATATAATTATTCTCAGTGTTCTCAATTAAATTTCAGTGGCGATTTTAATTATGTGGGAGAACTCCATAAATATTCCAACAAATCTTGAAAAAATGTTGCTGTTTAATATTTGAGAAAGATACACGAAAATAGGGAATGAATGGACGAAAGATGGAATAAATGAATGAATAACTCAAATGGTCAATCACATTTCGTTTAGAAGAAGCCGCCGCCCCTGTATGGGAACATTGAGTGAATGAAGTCTGAGATAGTTCTCGTCTCGCGAAAAACAAAAGTCATCCAATTACATTGAAATCATATTCACAACAATTAAATGCTACAACTCCGACTCATGCCAGTCATGGATAGAGATTTCGTTGTATGCGAGTATGTATTCCATAAAACGCCAACGCCATGGAGGAAGATCCAAAATATGGTGGCGGCTGCTGTTGTTGTTGCCGCTGGTTAAATTGCAACAAATTAAATTTCTTCCATTTGTCCATTCGAAACCGAATCCCCGTCTGTTGCTTGCCGCTAAACGATCGTCCAGCAACGGTATGGGTACGGGTAGCATCCAGCTACAAACCATCGTAGACGGTGGACAATGATGATGAATTTCGATTAAACAACAGTCTCGGAGTCCCGGCTGAGATTTCCGAAGAGATATGATCGCGTGCGATAACCAACATAAATATTTACCCAAGAAAAAGAAAAGAGTCAACAATAAACTCACCACTCTTCACTCAGCCGGGCTTAGTCGTCCGCCCGCCAGTCAGTCATTCAGCCTGGTTGTCCATCAGACATTGCGTTAGTACTAATCATACATCGAGTTTCAAAACAAAACTCAGGTTCGTTTGTACATATGCACCCATTTTGGTCCTGATAATATTGGCCTTGTTAAAGCTAATGATGGCCCTGTTGATGGTGATGTCGGCCGTCGACGGTGGCAGCAGCTGAGGCAGCAGTGGAAAACAACAAAACAATAATGTGATGGGTATTTAACATCCTTTAGATGTTGTACCGCTGCGGTTTGTTTGATTTGTTATTTCAGCTTCGACTAAGCGGCAATTTAAATGACAGCCATAAATGCCCAGAGGCAATAAGATATAAACTGATTCTTATCTATGACATCACCGATTTATTGCTCACTGCTTGTTCTCTCCAAACACCAAGTCTATTGACCAACATAGGCATATTTTCTCCGTTCCTGATATCAGTATATCAATTAAAATATTTACATTCCGAGAAAATATTAGGAATTTTGATATCAATATTCAGTTGTTGTATCCATTGTTAGATGATCTTTAGAAAATCGACCAATAAGTGCAATTTTCAACAAAGAATACGAAATTCGTTACTGTTCAGTCTCTAGGAGAGAGTACTATAGTACTGCTCTTTTTGTCTCTTCATTTTACATTGATCAGTATTTTCCCTTTTAGTTTTGTAATTTCGAAAATCCAATATTAGTTAATCTTTGGAGACATGTAGGCCTTTGTGTCGCCTTTTATCCCAAAAATGTACTATTTAGATTCGAAATGATTCCGACAATTAATTTGAGATTATAATATATATTATCACGGGCTGAAATGCCCCCCATCCTTTGATTTACAAAGTTCAGGAAAGATCTGTTAGACAGCCTGAAAGGCCAACCCTGCATATCCAGACGTCGGACAGTCGCATAGCAAGAGGCGGACAGTCGCATAGAAAGAGTTCAATGCTCTCCACTTCTGCCTCATCACCACAGCTTCGGCAGAACTCATTGGAGTCAATTCGCAATCTTCTGGCTTGTTCGCCGATCAGGCAGTGTCCCGTCAGAACTGATACTAACGTAGACAATCTTTGCCTCTCTAGTGCAAGGAGATATTTTGAACTTCTCAGGCCATAGCTTGGCCAGATTTGTCTAGCTACACAACAGGTGCCAATTTCTGTCCATCTTTCGTTGGACTGCCTGATGTCTAACCCAAAACTTGCATGTGGTTAGGGCGCACCAATACTCGGATATGCAAATTCTTCGAGAATTTGTAATGTCGTCACTTTCCTAGAAAGTTCATCAGTATTGCAGTTCCCCGGGATATCCCTCATCTCGTTAAGAGATCTGCAGCAGTCAAGGACTATTTGTGAATTGAGGGATGTGGCCTCCAGAGAATTTATGGCTGTCTGACCGAGTAAATGACAACGCCAGTGTTGGTTACAATGTTGCGACTCAGCCACTTGGCGACTTCCCATATTGTCATTATTTCCGCTTGTAGACACAGCAGGTATCTGGTAGTCTGTGAGCTATATCCAAACTAAGTTCTTTACAGTGTACTCCTAAGCCAACCTTTTCATCAAACTTCGAACCAGCCGTATATAAGTGGATATGGTTTCTATTACATGGTATCCTGCCAAGCAATTCATATCTGGCTGGTATCATAGTGATGTAGTTCCTCTCGAAAGCAGACTCAGTAAAAAATTGTCCATGAACAAAAAATATATTAACAATCCATGAACATCTAAAAAAGCATTTGGATTACTTTATGAGCACTAGTTCGAATGTACTGCGAAATAACGAATGTAATGGCGCAAAAAGCCGATGCTTTGATCAAAGTGCAGGCCGCAAATGCGCATTGTATTTTAATTGATCGGGCTAAAAATTGATAACAGAAGTATATTTATTCCCACGCACGAACAATTATTCCGATCCAGAAGTACTTCTTTATTAGATCTTCACCGATGAATTTATTTAATGGGTCTCCTAGCGCTGCAACATTATAACATCGCATGTTAACGCGCACGGCCACCAACGATTTCGATGTACCACTGTCTGAACGCCACGTATAACACAAATTTTAACTGATCGGACTAAAAATTGGTAAAAGAAGCACATTTATACCCGAAACACTACACACGAACAACTGTCGTCATCGGTCATGTTTTTTATATAGCTTCCATACTAAGGACCCTCCCCGATTACACTTCTTCTATCGCCATCATGTATTTAACTGGCGAATTTGACATGGGGATGTCATAGGACGGGGATAATTGTCCCCACCTGCATTACATTGCGTTAGCCACTTCACTAGCCACATTGTGCTAACCATATCGCTAGTCACATTGAGCTATCCAGCCATATTGTTCTAACCATGCCACTAGTTAGTTCAACCGGGGTAAATCTTATAAAAAAAAAAATTACCTTGATTTCAATAACTAATAAACTTTAATTTTCAGTTTGTGAAATAACACGAAGGTTATAACATTTTGTGCAATAAAAACAATAACAGCAAAAAGAGTTGTACGTTAAGCAAAACCAAATAAATTTAAACTGGGTATGATAAATGTTAAGTAACGTACATATTATGTTATGTTACAATAAGTTATGTACATATTTATTGTATAAGTATATCAAATTAAAGCTTGAGATCCATATTATATTTTAAGATAATAATAATCATCTTATTCTTTATGTGAGGAGTTGGAAATAACAAAAAATAATCTTTAATTTGATATAGAATAAACATCAATACCTCCACTCTAAAACATCCCAATTCGACTGAAAAACTATAATTTTGCACTTAGCATTGTTTAAAATTGAGGTACGAGTATCGATCGATATTTACTTTATGTTTTTCATACTGCGTTTAAATTTCTTTGTTTTCGGTTGGTGTACAACTTTTTGTTGCTGACTGTGTATGGTGGAAATATAATATATTACCATATCTCTCTTTGAGAAATAATATACACTAAGAACCATTTTGTTCAACAAAATACCCAAGAAACATCCTGATTTACCCTTTGTTAGTGTAGTGGATAGTGCACAAGGCCTAGCTACAAGTAATTCTGATGACAATTGCCACCTTCCAGTTGTAATGATACGCTACTTTGAGCTAGCATTGTGGGTAGTTGAAATGAACTATCTACTTCATTAACGATACGGGGACAATTGCTACTCAAAAAATTGCAGGGAATTATCACTGTCCTGGTATATACTACATATATGAACATTTTAGAAAATGTTTTCAATAACTTCGCTGCTTTGGATGCTCCCTCTATCTAGGAATAATTAAATTGGGGTGTTCAGATTTGAATCCCGCAGCAGTTTAACTTTTTATAACCTCCACCATAGGATGGGGGGTATATTCATTTTTCACTCCGTTTGTAACTCTAAATATTGATCTGAGACCCCATAAAGTATATATCGCTCACTCACTTCAAGAGTTTAAAATTTTTGAGGTTGTCTACAAAAATCGGAATTTTGCAAATGTCCATAAAATAATCTCAGCGAAATTTGGTCTATAAGAAAACAACCATATTTCGGATTATTCAAGCGTATTTAAACATCTTATTTAATGTTACTTATCTTTATACCCTACACCACACTGTGGTACAGGGTGACACCCAAAAGGAGAAGAAATAGACCCATCGTTTATTATACCGATTGACTCGAGTTGATTTAGATATGTCCGTCTCTCTGTCTGTGCATGTATTCTTGTAATCAAAGTACAGGTCGCAATTATGGTCCGATCTCGACGAAACTTTACACATATCTTCTTTTGGCCCAGAGCCAAAATTTGGTTAAATACGCTTTAGATTTAGATATAGCCCCCATATATATGTTAGCCTCGATTTGACATGTAAGCGCTGTAAAAACTTTATCTTATATCCGACCAGTATGAAATTCGGCAGAAAGAGGTATCCTATTAGAATGAACACTGTTAAATTTTGAAGAAATCGGTTCAGATTTAGATATAGCCCCCATATATATGTTACCCCCGATTTGACATGTAAGCGCTGTAGAGACTGCATTTTATATCCGATCAGTGTGAAATTCGGAAGAAAGAGGTTTCTTATTACTCGAAGAAATACTGCCAAATTCGGAGAAAATCGGTTCAGATTTATATATAGCCACCATATAAACGTAACCACCGATTTGACATGTAAGCGCTGTAGAGACTGTATTTTATAACCGATCAGTACGAAATTCGACAGAAAGAGGTATTTTTACATGAATGTGTATTCAGGGAAAATCGGTATAGATGTATATACATACATAGAACCTCCATATATATGTTCCTCCTGATTTGGTATCAAAGAGCTATAGAAGTTGTACTTTACTTCCGATCATTAAAACTTTCCAGAAAGATGTTTCTCAATTTAGGAACGAATATTGCTTAATTTAGCGATTATTGGTTCAGAAGTAGATAATATGTTCCTACCCATTTACCAATTATTCCAAATTGTTATCGCAATTACCCTTATCGCATTGTTAGGGAGGTGTAGCGTATTATATAGTCGGCCCCGCCCGACTTTCTGCTTTTCCTTACTGGTTTTATACGGACTTAAAGTTACACATCTTGGCACTTTTCAATTTTGAGTTATGTCACTCCTGAAGTGAGTGAGCGATATATTCTTAATCGTCGTAAAATTCGTAGACAATTTAGCCATGTCCGTCTGTCCGTCCGTCTGTTGTAATCACGCTACAGTCCGTAATAATAGAGCTAGGTTGATCAAATTTAGTGGAAATATTTCTTATAGTTGCAGGTTGTTTGGGATTGCAAATGGGTCATATCGGTCAATGTTTTGATATAGCCCCCATATATAGAATCTTACTTATTGTGATTCCTACTGTCCCCATCTACTCTACTATCATATTTTTGTGATTCCTACTGTTCTCATATACTATACATTTACCATATTTGTATACCCTCCGTTTGTAACACCTCTAAATATTGATTCGAGACCCCATAAAGTATATATATTTTTAATAGTCTTAAAATTCTAAGACGATTTAGCCATGTACGTCTGTCCGTTCGTACGTCCGTCTGTTGTAATCACTCAAATTAGAATTTTCAAATAAAATCGTTATGAAATTTGTCAGTTTTTCGGTAAGGAAGGATTTTTTAATAAAATTTGTTTAGATTAGATATGATATTTGTATAAACATATACATATTTTCCCAATTGTCCATCTAAGCTTTTGATATATTTATGAAATTAGAACATTTTATGTATTTTCTTTTTAGCAATCCTCTGATGCCAATCTTATTGCCATAGAAAATTTTAAAAACAACGATGTTTCATTTGATTTACGTTTAATGATAAAAGTTCAACTTTCTGCGTAGCTCATGGTATTACTCGTATGTACCCTTATCTGTCCCATTTTGCGCCTCTAAATTTTTTTTAAATTTAAAATTTGTTTTCTATTTCATAACAATACGACCGAAATAGAATATATAAATTCAATTGTGGGATTATCTCCTGAGAAAGCATCATTTCGTCATACATACAACTGAGGGTTTATAAACAAGTACAGATACAATTTCTACCTAAATTACAAATTTATATTTGAAAATAGATTTGTTGTGTCCCACAAATCTTTGCGGTTGTTACTGTCTCTTTAGGAAAATTCAAAGGTTTTTCTTATTGATTTAGTCGCTTGTTTGTCCAATGCATTTTGCCTGAATATGAAGATGTTGCCTGAAGATATTGTGTTTGCGCTTTGCATACCGTAAACTCATTTGAGCCTTGTTGTTTAATTTGATTTGTTTGATTGCACTTGTTTTTGGTCAAAACCAAATTGTTGTTTCCCATCCTGGAGCAGAGAGTGGCAGAGAGTGGCAGAGTGATTAGGTGATGATTGCACTTGTTTCATCTTCGCTTGCTGGAATTTGTTCAAATAACACACAAGCCCTGTAACACTAGAAAATGTGGTTTATGCAAATATATCCCTCAGATGGGATTTGATAAGGACAAAATCTTACAGATCTTTGTTAAAATCAAATTCTACATTTTACACTTCGTTAACAATTTTAGTGAGAAATGCAGAGAACAAAAGACGAATATTGTGTGGTTAACCTCAAATGGACCTACAAAAATCAACAGAGGCTGTCTAATGGTTTGTAAAGGGCCATCAGCAGGACTGATGGATGGACGGACGACGAAGCCCAGTAATATTGTGTGAAATATATTCAAATTACATGCCACCAAGGAGTTGTTCCAAAAGCGGTTACACACTTATCAGCTATTCAATCTTGTGGCATAACCAAATTTGTAAACAAAGATCGCCTGATAAGACATTTACACATGTAATCGTAATTATAGAGTACGAAATGTATTACATGTCAGGAATATAAATCTCACTTGGACTTTGTACTAAACACACACATACACAGAGGTTTACGTTAATTTAAAATCGTATACATTTTCTAAGGTTATTGGCATTGATATAATTGTATGGAATGTTTGGGGTAAAAGCTTAAAAGTGGTATGAATTACACCAGATTACAGCATTATTTAGTAAAAAGTGAATTCATTTCGATCTGATCGAGACTTATATACATACTAAGGCCGATAGCCTTATGTGCTAGTGTCTTTTACATTAAGTTTATTATACCCTCCACCATAGGATGGGGGTATATTCATTTTGTCACTCCGTTTGTAACACCTCTAAATATTGATATGAGACCCCATAAAGTATATATATTCGTAATCGTCGTAAAATTCTAAGACGATTTAGCAATGTCCGTCTGTCCGTCCGTCCGTCCGTCTGTGGTAATCACGCTACAGTCCGCAATAATAGAGCTAGGTTAATCAAATTTGGTACAAATACTTCTTATAGTTGCAGGTTATTTGGGATTGCAAATGGGCCATATCGGTCCATATTTAGATATAGCTCTAACTTGTGATTCCTACTGTTCTCATCTACTATATTTTTTGTGTTTTAGGTGTTATTTTCTTTAGTTTTGAGTTATTTTGTGAGGTCACATGCTATTCATGGTGGAGGGTATATAAGATTCGGCATGGTCGAACTTAACGCTTATACTTGTTATTTACATTAAGTTTATCCATTTAATTTTTGGAAAAATGGGTATTAGATAAATATATTTAACAGTGACCTCTAGAGCTATACTGAAATATGTACTGATATGTCACATTTTCGGTGCGCAGTATTTAACTAGATATAAAACAAAATATCGGGTCCGTCAATAACAGCGCTACAAAAGTTTTTTTAAATAAAACAAAAACGGTTTTGGATATCAATGAAATTCTTTATTCCTGTGAAAGTACGTTCGATGCCATTATGTATGGAACTCGATTTCTTTTGCATGGACACCACGGGCACGCTTGCAGAAGTTCAGACGCTGAACCCAATTTTCGAAGGTTTTCAAGCATAAATCGGCCGATACTGCTGCAATTTCACGTTCGATATTCGTACGAAGTTCATCAATCGTCGCTGGCTTGTTGGCATAGACCATAGACTTGACGTAGCCCCACAGGAAATAGTCTAACGGCGTCAAATCGCACGACCGAGGCGGCCAATCGACTGGACCATTTCGTGAGATAACACGTTCTCCAAACTTGGTTTCTTATAAATTGATTGTGGCATTCGCTGTGTGGCTTGTGGCGCCGTCCTGTTGGAACCACATGTCCTCCAAGTCCATATCATCCAATTGGGGCCAAAAATATTCGGTTATCATTGAACGGTAGCGATTCCCATTCACAGTAACGTGCCGGTCTTGATCATCACGGAAAAAGTACGGCCCAATGACGCCGCTGGCCCATAAACCGCACCAAACCGTAATTCTTTCGGGATGCAATGATGACTCATGGAGTACGTGTGGAATGCTGTCTGACCAATAACGCATATTTTGTTTATTGACGAAGTCATTCAGCCAGAAATGAGCCTCATCGCTGAATATGATTTTTCGCGTTCTTAACGTTGAGGCCACTGACTCCGAATTTCGGTAGTAAATTTTAATAATTTCGACTCGTTGTTGGCTCGTATATCTTTCCATCCTGAAATGGCAAACCTTACTGAAGAGAAATGTCAAAAGAGCGGCACAAAATATGGCTTCGTTTGCTGTTCCTGTCGGTCTACTTTTGTAGCGTCCCTGTTGAAAAATCCTTAGGCTACAAGCCTTACCGTAGTGAAAATGTGGTTTTTATGGTTTAAATAAGCATATTTGAGAGCGACCTCTGTATGAGACATATTACTAAATTTAGATTGATTACTATAATTTTTGCTGTGAAGAATTATTTTCAATATAGATTACAAGCCGCATAATTTCAGCTATTAGATTTTTATGGCTTTAAAACATATTTTAGAGCGATCTTTATAGGGGTAATATATCAAAACTTTGACCGATATGGCCCATTTGCAATCCCACACAACCTGCAACTATAGGCTAGGTTAGGTTAAAAGTGGCAACCTGTAAAATAGACTCACTTAGACTATTCAGTCCATTGTGTTACCACAGGGACGTTAGGGAAAACATCAGTTATCCCTAGCCCCTCCAGTTAACCAATTTGATTGGTTTAAAAAGCTCAAAAGCAGGCGGATTTCAACATCAGCCAAATTAGCTAACTCCCCAAAGAAATGAGAGCCCAAGGTTGTATGCCGCCTTCTAGAGAGAGCGGGCACAGACACTAAAGGTGTTCTATTAATTTCGTCTCCTCTTCGTCTCCACAGCTTCGGCAGTAACCTCATGAATTACACAATAAGTGAGACGTCCGTTCTCGACAACGACAGCTGTGCTTTGGTGCGTTTTGAGTCTAGGCCCGGCCATTTCAGTCTGAAATGTTTGCAGTTCCTGATCACCTGTCATTTATTACCGTATGTGCACTATCTCTCAAGAGGATCATGCAGATTGCTAGAGGCATGCCCACATGTTCAACGTCCCCTGGAGCGTGTAAGGTAGTTCCTAGTCTTACGAGTTCATCTGCCTTGCAGTTCCCTGGTATATCCCTATGGCCCGGCACCTATATCAGGTGAATATTGCACTATTCAGCCAACTCGTTAAGGGATCTGCGACAGACGAGGCAGTTTTTGAATTCATGAAAATAGTTTCCTGCTGCCCTAATATCAGCCTGACTATCAGAGAAAATGTTGATACCTTTTATCAATATTTTGGACAGAAAATAAATTTTCATCCATTCCGCTTTCTCTTTAATAGCTAAGACTTCCTGCCTTGTAAATACTACAGTGATCAGGTGGACTTTTTGCAATGACTTTTGAGATTGGAACCGTCTGTATATAACACAGTACAACACATGATTTGGGACTCAATTATGAGAATTGAACGTGAAAGAAGCCCCAAAAATAAGAACTTCTGCATTATTCGTTTAGCCAAGTTTGCGCAAGTAATAATTTAATGGCCATACGAATCTCTTGCTCAAGGTGTTTTTTAGCACATTTTCTATATTTTAAAACGGTTATATATCCGTATACCGTAAGGAATATCTCTTTTGTGTCTGAAGCAAATTTGTAGATATTGAATAGGAGAAAAAAATGCGGAATAAACTAACCCGAAAAAAGTGCATCCGGTGGCTCAAAAATCGATTCAGAAGTTCTTATTTTAGGGGCTGGTGGTTCAGTCACAGGTAATCAACAGTGCCCGGACTTCAGTCATTGTGTCTAGAATGACGCTATGTCCGTAGCCATTTCCAGATCATATTGACCTTAAGTCGCTACATATAGCAGCCATTCGCTGAACCTTATTTAGTATATTGTTTGTATACTGCTGAACGGGTTCAGACCCTAGCGTTTCCTATTGCCCTTGTAAAAGTATATAGCTATATCACAGACTTCTTTGCTCTTTCCTAATTGTTGGGTTTGAAGTTCAACTTCATGTCCAGAAAAATACCTAAGAATTTTGCGATTTCAGAGAAGGGAGTTTCAATACCCCTCAAGGAGGCAGTTGTAACACGTGGTAGTTTATTTCTCATGGTGAAAATAACTAGTTCCGTCTTGGTCGGGCTAACACCAAGACCATTATCAGAAGCCCACCTTGAGATTGTATGAAGGGCCTGCTGTAGGTTGTCTCTAAGAGTACTTTCAAACTTCCCTATAATTGGTAATCCCACGTCAACCGCATAGACAACAACTCTAACACCCATCATCATCTGAGAAAGAAGAATATTGCTCAGGTAGAGTTTCCATGACAGAAGAGACAGAACACCCCCTTGAGAAATCTATGGGAGTCAGTTGACCCTCTCTCTTTTTATTTCCATTTAACTCCTTGTGCAAGCAAAGAAAAAATTCGTTTCTGCGAAACGAAATATTAGACAACTACAATTCTCGTTTACGACGACTGAAATTTCGCTTACGCGATATAACTTTCTGTCACAACAAACGAAATGTCAGTTCCGGCAAACGAGAATTGTAGTTGTCTAATATTTCGTTTCGCAGAAACGAATTTTTTCTTTGCGTGTGGAGCATAGGGCCACTACAAAGTTTTTCTAAGCGTTTCCATCATTCGCTAGCACTTTTATCTCGTTCGAGCTAAGTCCGCTGTTCTCCACATCCTTCATCAGACTCGTTTTCCATGTCCTTGTGGATTCTCTTCTAAGGCTTGACGGCATATTGCATCTTGCTGTTTCTGAAGTGTATGTCCGATCCACTTCAATTTTCTTCTCTTTATAGGGCTGAGAATTGGTTCTAAAAAACATCTTTGATATAGGTCGACGTAGCTTATGACATTTGGCCAATTTTTAAAATGTAGCGTAAACATCAAGTCATAAAACCTTGTAATTTTTTATTTAAGGCTGATGTTGATAGCCAGTTGACCATAACCTCGCTGAAATGCGTCTCTTAATCAGAAGGTTATGAATGATCCTAAGTATACTGCTATCAACCCCCAGGGGTTTTAAAGCCGTGATTATAGCGGCAGGATTTATGTTATATATCTAAGAAAGTCACCATAGCTCTATATCTAAGAAAGTAACCATAGCATATTCCTTAGCAAAGAAAGATCATTCAATAAAGTTGACTAGGTCATGCAGGGCGGTTTCGGTGGACTTGCCCTTGCTGTCGGCATGCTGTTGATTGGATAGTCGCATGTAAGTAATTTTAGTCCTACGGTAACAATCTATAAATCTCTCCAGGGTTTTAAGGGGAAATTACGATAGACTAATCGACCGGAAGTCCTTAGTTAGTGTATGAGACGGCCTTCCCGCTTTTGGGATGAAAACAACATTTGTTTCTCTCAATTAGTATATTGTCCTGATTGATACAATTGTATCAGCCACTACCTGTAGCTCTGCCGGCGAGACATTGTCAAAGCTATTGATAGCCAAAATAATTCTAGATTCGGCTACTATCTCACTAACGACCTCTGATGGTTGCATTTCAAAGGAATCCCCAATTGAAGTATTCAACGCCTTCTCAGAGTTGCCCGTGAAATGTATCCAGGAGCATTTCCAGCGATTACTCACGGGAAGTAGTCCAAGAACTATCATCATTGTTGATGTATGTCAATTGGCATAATACGAGTCCCACTTAAATTTTAAATTATTTTGACTTTGTTATGTTATATGAATTGTTCCGAATCACGTTCTGAATCATTTTAGCTATGTCGATCTATCTGTCTGTAGATGTATTCTTTTAATAAAAGTACTGTGCATTTTAGCATGCATTTATTTATCATCCAAGTGATGTAGTTACAAGCTGAGATTTACATCCGTTCATTGTGTAATTTAGTAAAGAGGAGTTTCTTCATCCACGGAAGAACAGTACCGAGGGAAAGAACATATTTAAATATAGCCCTTCCGATTTATTGTCTTAACGTTATGAAATCTTAAATTTACATCCGATCTTTGTGAAAGTTTATAAAAAGTGTTTGAGAAAAATCTATTTATACCCTACACCACACTGTGGTACAGGGTATTATGACTTTGTGCATTTGTTTGTAACACCTAAAAGGAGAAGAGATAGACCCATTGTTTATTATACCGATCGACTCAGAATCACTTTCTGAGTCGATTTAGCCATGTCCGTCTGTCTGTCCGTCTGTCCGTCTGTCTGTCCGTCTGTCTGTCCGTCTGTCTGTCCGTATGTCCATGTATTCTTGTAATCAAAGTGCAGGTCGTATTTATGGTCCGATTGTGATGAAATTTAGCATAGTCCTCTTTTTTGGCCCAAGGACGATCCCTATTGAAATTGGTTAAAATCGGTTCAGATTTGGATATAGTCCCCATATATATGTTTCACCCGATTTGACATGCAAGCGCCGTAGAAACCACATTTTACATCCGATCTTTATGAAATTCGGCAGAGAGAGTTTTATTATTACGTGAATGAACACTACCAAATTCGGAGAAAATCCGATCAGATTTAGATATAGTCCCCATATATATGTTTCACCCGATTTGGCATGTAAGCGCTGTAGGAACTGTATTTTAAATCAGATCAGTACGAAATTTGGCAGAGAGACTTCTCTTATTACATGAATAAACACTGCCAAATTCGGGGAAAATCGGTTCAGATTTAGATATAGCCACCATATATATGTTTCACCCGATTTAACATTTAAGCGCTGTAGAAATCGTGTTTTATATCCGATCAGTACGAAATTTAACAGAGAGAGTTCTTATATTACATGAATAAACACTGCCAAATTCGGGGAAAATCGGTTCAGATTTTGATATATCCACCATATATATGTTTCACCCGATTTAACATTTAAGCGCTGTAGAAATCGTGTTTTATATCCGATCGGTACGAAATTTAACAGAGAGAGTTCTCTTATTACATGAATAAACACTGCCAAATTCGGGGAAAATCGGTTCAGATTTAGATATAGCCACCATATATATCTTTCAACCGATTTAACATTTAAGCGCTGTAGAAATCGTGTTTTATATCCGATCAGTACGAAATTTAACAGAGAGAGTTCTCTTATTACATGAATAAACACTGCCAAATTCGGGGAAAATCGGTTCAGATTAAGATATAGCCACCATATATATGTTTCACCCGATTTAACATTTAAGCGCTGTAGAAATCGTGTTTTATATCCGATCCGTACGAAATTTAACAGAGAAAGTTTTCTTATTACATGTATGAACACTGCCAAATTCTTATCGCAATGCCCATTTTCGCATTGGTAGGTAGGTGTAGGGTATTATATAGTCGGCCCCGCCCGACTTTCTGTCTTTCCTTACTGGTTTTCATTTATTAATATAGGACCTCTACATGTTGATTCCAGTTTCCCATTTCAGCAATGCTAGTGTCACATATTAAAACTGATCTTTAAAAGTGTTTGAAAAAAAGAGTAGAAAAAAGTTTCTTGATTAATTAAAGAACACTGTGAGTTAAAAATGGATCATTTCAGATTTTGATAAACAGTTTCGTTTCTGTGCTTACTCTGCATGGGAATGGCTGTGTAGGGTATCATATCGGCACCACCCGACTTTAGCTTTGTTTTAAATAAATCGTTTCCTTTAAAATAATGTAGTTTGTTAATAAAATAAATCCCAATATTGGTTTAAAATATTTTTCCTTTAAAATACTATAGTTTGTTAATAAAACAAATCCCACTAATTTTTAAAAAACGAGGTTTAAAAATTTCTTCTTCTATATTATATTTCTCACAAACCCAGGGTTTACATTAGTTTTATGTGAAATTTTTTTTTTTAAATTTTTAAAATTATATTCCACGATACAAAGAAATATTAAAAATGTGCTAATTTTTAATTGAAAGGGTAAATTACCTTGAACATTTTTGGTCTCAGCTGTAGGACAAGATTGTTGTTACATAGTGTAATTATGGGTTGTTTATATGTTTGTACAATAACCATGTCAACCCACTATTTGGCAAATACCAAACGATGTTTACCAAATTGTCTAATAGCGTGACGTTTTGCAATTATTTTTGTATCGTAGGTAATATTCCTCAAACGTCGTCTGCCAACGCCTGCATGGTTTGTCTCTTAATTTAGCTCATTGCATTATTCTTTGAATTAACTTAAAATGAACAATAATTGCAGCAGTCTGCCAATGCAATTTTAAATTGATTATGAAACATGAACAGGGAAAGAATTTTACAGCAAATTTTGTTCGCTACTTCTCGTTCTATATAATTCATTAAAAAATATGTATTTTGTTACATTTTCAGTCTAAGTGACTAACCAATAATGAAAGACAGAAAGCCGGGCGAGGCCGACTATATAATACCCTACACTTCCCTAGCTATGTGTAAAGGGGCAATGCGATAACAATTTGGAATGATTGGGATTGTTTCAATTAACACAGTACTTTACTGCACCTCATCGTCAAGGTTTATTTCAAAGAAAGGTTCAAGATATTGACCTTAATAAACTAGATCTGAAACAATAACCTTAAAATGAGCAGTGTTCTTTAATATATCAAGTATCGGAAGGAACAAGTAGATGGGACTATATATATAAAGGGTTTTCCAATAGGGATGATATGATTTTGAAGTGACGTTTCGGCCATTTGTAATATGTCATGATCTGTCATTTGTTTTGCATTGTATTCAGCAGTGTTTACAATTTCCTCATGGAGAGATATACACAGGAACAACGTTTACAAATTATTCAGTTTTATTATCAAAATAATCTTTCTCAAATTGTAACTTTTCGTGTGCTAAGTCCATTTTTATTTAAATCCAGTCGACCAACGACCTTGACACACATGAGCAATATTTTAGCTATCGTTAGAGCTCTCTTTTTGCCATTAACCGATTCCCGATCATTAAGGAGCTAGAGCAAAAATAAACTTTCCGTTCACATTTGAAAATGATGCTTAGTCCATTTTTTTTAAATCCAAAAAAGAACACTTTTCAGTCGACCTACGACCTTGACACCCATGAGCAATATTTTAGCTCTCGTTAAGGGCTATCTTTTTGCCACTGACCGATTGTGGCTAAGTACCACACAGCAAATGAAACAATTGAATTGTTGCGAGAAAAGTTTGGAGATTCGATTATTTCAAACAAGTAAAAGCGTTAAGTTCGGCCATGCCGAATCTTATATACCCTCCACCATGGATAGCATGTGACCTCACAAAATAACACAAACCTAAAGAAAATAACACCGAAAACACAAAAAATATAGAAGATGAGAACAGTAGGAATCACAACAAGTTAGATGCTATATATGGGACCTATATCTAAATATGGACCGATACCCAAACAACCTGCAACTATAAGAAGTATTTGTACCAAATTTGATCAACTTAGCTCTATTATTGCGGACTGTAGCGTGATTACCACAGACGGACGGACGGACATGGCTAAATCGTCTTAGAATTGTACGACGACTAAGAATATATATACTTTATGGGGTCTCAGATCAATATTTAGAGGAGTTAAAAACGGAGTAACAAAATGAATATACCCCCCATTCTATGGTGGAGGGTATAAAAATTGTGATATTGAATGGCCTCCAAGAAGTTGTGATTTAACCCCATTAGACTATTTCTTGTGGGGTTATTTGAAGTCATTGGTTTTTCGAAAAACACCAGACTCTCTTCAAGCTTTACAAGTCAATATTGAACGTGCCATTCATGACATTTAGTGGAAAAAGTGCTCGGGTTCATCGTATTCGTTCCTGCAGAAGAAGTCGTGGAGGCCATTTGAATGACGTTTTATTTAGAACTTAATTGTATTAATTGTACTTCACATCAAAAAAAAACTTTTGAATTTCCTTAAAAATAAGTGTGTTTTTTTCAAAGAAATCATATCACTCTTATTATAAAACCCTATATAGTCTAAACAGATTTTCATTATTCAGATCAATAACCTCATTTCTGCCAAATTATATAAAGATCGGACGAAAAATACAGATTCAATAAAGTTTAAATACTAAATATTCTGTAGTATATTGTCCCAAACATATTCGGCTTAAAACATTTATATTTTTAGGATTTACTCTAAACATATAATATTGGGTACCCACAAAAAGTATATAAGTATTTCGGAAAATTTTTTTCTAAACAAATCTTTGTTTACATCCCAATATGTTTTTAATTGGGGCTATCACTTCCGAAAAAATATTTATTTGCACTTAAGAATTGAGAAAATACGTTAATTGCGTTAAATTTTTTACTGATTCAAAGTTGTTTTTTTAGAAATTTTTAATGTTCGTAAAATTAATAAATAATAATAATTGAAATAGTATAATCTAGGATCAATATAATTTCTTGAAGGATTGACAAGAAAGGATGACTTGGAATACTTACTCAGAAATTCGAAATGATTGATTTAAACAAAAGTGAATGCTGCATATGGTATTGTAACTTGGAGTTACAATTCGAAACTAAGGAAAAATTTAAACTGAATTTTTAAAAAGTCAGCAAAAGTTTTGAAAATCTTTTCGAAATAAAATATATTTGGATAAATTCATAAACAATAATTATATTTGTATTTAAACACATTTTTTATTTGAGAAATCTAGTTTGCAAATATGTTGTAATATATTAAACTAAGTGTTAATCACAAAGGATTAACACTTAGTGAAATATTGATTCTCCAATAAATTCTCTACTACCTCTTCGAATCCTCTGTAATATTAATAGTTCATCTGCCGCTATCACCTTGAGAGAAATGGGCGAAGTGACCCCGCCCATTTTGATTCGGTGCAGTGAAATATCTTTTTGAAGTATCTACTGTCCAGCGCAAAATATACACATTCATTCGTACACAGCTTCCCCATAAAATCTGCAGCAATCATATAAATGTTTTCATATTTTGTTTTTTTTCTATACTAATTTAATTTCCTATGATTATAGACTGTCAAAGAGTGAACAATTTGTTCGACATTTTGGCAGGCATTCTACCCAAGTACCATATTACATTACTCACAAAGTATCGGTTTATCCGACTGAAGTTTTCTTACTTGTTTTTAAAATAAGTTGTAACAAAAAGCCATATTGCTCCATGATTTGTTACATTTTCATTTAAAAAAATTTCCGGTTTTAGAATTGCATACAATCCATCATATAAAATTCGACTCGGCCGAATTTACTAAAGTTTTAACTTGTTCATTATTTCCTCACCTTAGAGAGGAGGGTATATATCATTTGCTACGAGTCAAAAGTGTAACAAATCGAAGGAGTGGCCTAAGACCCTATGTATGTATGTTTGGCGGAAATCCTTTTAAGTCTTTTGAGCAACTTCCGTCCGTCCGTCTGTCTGTCTGCTGGCTGGTACGCACGATAACTCTCGAAAGAAGTAACCGATTGACTTCAAACTTGGTATGCGGTAAAATTTTTGTCTATCTCCCGCTAAGTTCGAAGATGGGCCATATTGGTCCACTCCTTCTAGTACCTCCCACACAAAGAGTTAACTTTTAGTGAAATATTGATTGTTTAATACCGTCTATACTACTTACTCGAATCTTCTGGAACTTCTCACATAGTATTAGTTTGTTGATCGCTTACACGTCAAGAAAAATGGGCGAAGTGGACATTCTCGTTTTGGTACCTCCCACACAAATGGACCATTTTGCACCAAAACTTAACTGCTTATGGCTTTAATATCAGCTCATACATATACTTCAAATTTTTTACATTGTAATGCTTTTATAAAACCTAGATTCCAGAGAAAAGTGGGCGTTATTGGCGCGCCCCTTTTGGTAACTCTCACACAAATGGACCATTTTGTACCAAAAGTTTCCAGCATATAACTTTATTGTCAATGCATACAACTACTTGAAATTTCGTACAGTTATTGCCGTTATTGGCACGATTCTTTTGGTACCTCCATACAAATGGTATTTTTGTACCAAAAGTTAACAGCTTTTAACTTTAATACCAGCACGCTGAAAACTAATCGCTTCTGTAGTATATTGTCTCAAACATATTCGGCTTGAAATATACATATGTTTAGGGTACACTCCAAATATATAATATTTGACACACACAAATATTGTATGTTTGGGAGGATATTGTTCAAAACAAAAAAAATGCTCCCATTCAAATATTTTTTATTTGGAACTAGTATTTCCGAAACAAAGATTAATTTGTAATTATTTATTTTTGTTTTCAATGTAATAATGTCTTAATTAAAGACAAGTTTTCTGTTTTTCAGATGTTCAAAGAGAATTTTTTTATAAATTTTATATGTTTGTAAAATTGTATTAAACTTAAATCTAATCGAATAATCTTTCGTAAATATAAGTTGCATTGATGGATTGACAAAAAGTGATGAACTGGAATATTTATAAATTAAATGACATTTTTGGCTATACATTTTAACACGAAAACTAGGAAAAACAAACTAATATTCGAACAAGTCAGCAAAGTTTTAAAAATCTTTTTAAAAAATATATATTTGGAAAACTTCTTAAACAATAACTTTGTTTGTGTGTAAACACATATTTTGTTTGTGAAATTCGGTTTGCAAATAAATTATGTTCTAATATATTAATACATGCGTTCCAAACAAAATTTCTTGATTTTCAAACAAAATTTATTTGTTAACAAATATATAATATATAAAAAAATCGTTTCCAAGTATATTTTCTTTCAATTCAAACATATCAAAAATGACGATTTTCCTCCGTGAGTGCATACAAATACTTGAAATTTCGTACAGTGTAATGCTTTTATAGTACCTAGAGTCTAGAGAAAAGTGGACGTTATTGGAACGATCCTTTTGGTACCTCCAACACAAATGGACCATTTTACACCAAAAGTTAACAGCTTATAACTTTAATGCCAGTGCATAAAAATACTTACCTAGAGTCCACAGAAAAGTGGGGGTAATTGGCACACCCCATTTAGTACCTCCCACGCAAATGGAACATTTTGTACCAAAAGGTAACAGATTTTAACTTTAACACCAGTATCTAGAGTTCAGAGAAAAGCGACCGTTATTGGCACGTTTTGGTACCTCCCACACAAATGGACCATTTTGTACCAAAAGTAAACAGTTTTTATCTTTAATACCAGAACATACTTTAAAGATATTAAACGCAATTGATAATAATTTAATTAAAACAAAAAAATTACGAATATTTTTTTGGGACTCAAGGTGAGGGGTTTCATAAGTCGGTTTACTCGACTGAACTTTCTTACTTGTTTCATTTTTTGCTTATTATGGTCTTATTAGATGCTTCTGCTCTTTGTAATATTTGCTAATATTTGTAATATTTGCTCCTTTGCATTATCCCATACAATGATAATGTTTCAAAATGTATTTTGTATTGCTTCTCATTAAATTTGAATGAGGGTAAACTGCATCCAGGGTTTATCAAACTGAAGTGGTGCAGTTCCTTTAGACAAATACATAGCTCTGAACTCCAATTCCTACCTTAGCTGAAAATATTCTGTTAAGGAACAAAGGCCTTATTTGTGAAAAAGTACGAAACACTATTTTTGAACCAAAGCCTCCTCGAAAGGATTGACTTTTATTTCGTTGCTATAATCGTTGCTCGTTACTGCCTTCGTTGTTATTGACGGTGTTAGTATTGTGTTGTTGTTGCACAAAACGAAACGTAAGTCGAATGAACGGAAGGATTTCATAAGAATATTTTGTACATCGAAACGAAGGCACATTGTAAGTTAATACTAGGGTGCAGTGAAGAATTTTCCTTGGGGGACTAACATTTTCATAATTATACTACATACCCAGTAACAAATTTTCCGAAAACGCAATCGAGTTGGGAATTAAGCAGCTTTATGCGTACTAATTCCCCACTCGCTTCCCTAACCGATTATTTTTATAAAGTAATGAGACTTTTGGAACTAATTCTGAATTGTTGATAGATATGTAGTCTTGTTGACACTTTCTGTGATATTTTACTATTGTAGCACGTCTAAAGAAATTTCAGAAACATTTCTGTCAGGGGGGTATATATCATTTGCTACGAGTCAAAAGTGTAACACATCGAAGGAGTGACCTAAGACCCTAAGTATGTTCGGCGGGTATCCGTTTTGGGTTATTTTAAGTCGAATGAGCAATGTCCGTCCGTATGTCTGTCTGCTGGCTGGTGCGCACGAAAGGAGTAACCGATTGACTTCAAATGTGGTAATATTTTCTTCTATCTCCGGCTAAGTTCGAAGATGGGCCATATTGGTCCACTCCTTGTAGTACCTTCCCCACAAAGGGTTCACATTTAAAATATTGATTATTTACTTCTATACTACTTAGTTGAATCCTTTGGAATACTACACATAGTATTAGCTTTTTAGTCACTATTACCTCGAGAAACATGGGCAAAGTTGCCACGCTCCTTTTGGTACCTCCAACACAAATGGACAATTTTGAACCAAAAGTTAAAAGGTTATAACTTTATTACCAGTGCATGCAAATACTTGAAATTTCGTACAGTGCAATGTATTTATAGTACCTAGAGTCTAGAGAAAAGTGACCGTTATCGGCACGCCCCACTCAAATGGACCATTTTATACCAAAAGTTAACTGCTTATAATTTTAATACCAGTATGTACATACTTTAAAGTTATTAAATGCAATTTAAATTGATAATAATTTAATTAAAACAAAAAAAAATTAAATTTACTAAATTTTTTGGGACTCAAGGTGGGGGGATTCATATGACGGTTTACCCGACTGAACTTTCTTACTTGTTTTTATATTCGGGGTTTTCCAACAAGAGGTGTTATTTTGTATCACCCGGTATTTCGATAGCTGTCACTTTTGAATTCTTTGACATTTGACAAGTAGAAACTACGCCATTACTAAAAATGGAACGATACACGATTCAACAACGCATTGATATTATTAAAATTCGAAATCATCGAAAACCATGATTTTGACTGATGAGTCCCATTTCCACCTTGGTGGCTACGTTAACAAGCTAAATTGTCGCATCTGGGGCTCGGAAAACCCCCGAGTTATTGTTGAGAAGCCTCTCCATCCTCAACGTGTGACTGTTTGGTGCGGTTTATGGTCCGGCGGGGTCATTGGACCTTACTTTTTCGAAAATGAGGTTGGATAAACAGTTACGGCGAACGGATTGCGCTATCGAGAGATTATTCGTGATTTTGTATGGTCGGAGTTGGATGGTATTGATCTGGACAACGTTTACTTTCAACAAGTCGGAGCTACGTGCCACACAAGCAACGAAACCATTGCTCTGTTACGGGAAAAGTTTCTGGACCGTGTTATCTCTCGAAGAGGTGATCACAATTGGCCACCGAGATCTTGTGATTTAAAACCTTGCGACTTCTTCCTTTGGGCCACGTGAAAGATAAGGCCTACGCCAACAGCCCAGCGTCGATTCAAGACCTCAAAGATAGAATTCGTGAGGCTATCGAGGACATAGTGCAGCCACTTTGCGATTTGGTTATGGAAAATTTCATGAAAAGGATATGGTCCTGTAAGCGTGGTCGTGGTGGCAATTTGGCTGATGTTGTTTTTCATTATTAACGGCATACCTTCCGATTTTTATTATGAAATAAACATCCGATCATTTATCTCAAAAAATGGCATTTTTCTTTGAATACTAAAATAACACATCTTGTTGGAAAAGCCTTTATATTAAGACTTTCTTACTTAATTCAAGAAACCCATACTAATCTTTAAATCAAAAGAGAGTTGTTAAGAGAGTAAAAAAGATAAGCTTTGTGGACAGAGTATAATAAAATAAGTTTTTTACTTACTGTAAGCCATATTTCATCCCCCAATACATATAAAGGTCCCCACCGATTGCATTCCTTGACAGTTTATAGAACATATTTTCTATGGATCTGGCTGAAATTTAAGAATTTACACTCTATATTGAACCTAATCGTCCCTAGTAAAAATGTGGCACATTGGTCCACATCGGTTTTAATATAGCTCCCACCAATGACACTTCTTGATACTCTAGAGAACGGATTCTTCAATTGATCTGGCTGAAATTTGAGAATTCATACTTAATATTGGACCTAATCATTCGTAGTAAAAATGGGGTACATCGGTCCATGTTTTGACATATTCCCCATAAAAAGGTCCCCACCGATGCCTCTTCTTGACGCTCTAGAGAACGGATTATTCCACTGATCTAGCTCAAATTTAACAACATACATTTTATATTGGACCTAATCGTCCATAGTAAAAATGGGGTATGTTTTGTCCATGTTATGGTATATCTCCTATATAAAGGTCCCCACCGATGTCATTTCTTGACGTTCTAGAGAACCATTATTCAGTCTGGCTGAAATGTAAGAATTTATACTTTATATTGCACTTAATCGCTCCTTTTGGAAATGAGAAACATTGGAAAGACCAATCATGCGGGAATTTAAGATTTTGTATTAGATCGGTTACACCGGGTCTCCAAATAAAGTTATCAAATGCGAGGCGGAATATTAAAGCGTACCTAGAGACAATTGCAAAAACATATTTTTTAATTTTTTTAGAGCCCGCGGAATCTTTTGTTTGTAGCTCGATTGTCACATCACATCAATGTGTTGGTCTCGACGAGTACTACATTGCCTCATAGATGTAGCCAATGTACAACGTAATTTTCCAATGCAGACCTAATTCGTTTGTTTTTTGAATAAAAGTGCGTACACCCAAAGCAAAATGTTCATGGTTTTTAAAACGCTTTAATCCAAATATTTTAAAATTTTAGGGGATAAACTGCAGTAAGTGAAGTCTATGAGACAAATGTATCGAAATGCTATCGAGACCAACGCATGTGACAATCGAGCTACAAACAAAAAACTTACGATAAAAAAAGATTTTTGGCCAATTCCGCGGGCTCGGAAAAAATTTAAAAAATGTTTTTGCGACTGTCACGGGGTAAGCTTTCGTATTCCGCCTCTCATCTGGGAACTTTGTTTCTTACATGGATGCCAACCCGGTTTAATATCGGTCCGTGTTTTGATAACTATAAGCCCCTCATGCAGGTCACGTTTTATAACATATGTGCGTGGAATCTAGAAATTTACTCTATTTAACGTGTAGCAGTTAATAGTAATAATGGTTATCCGAGCATTTGATGGAAAACAATGGTGGAGGGTATTATGCAGGTGGCCCCGCCTGACTTTAGTCATTCCTTACTGGTTTTATTTAACATCACTTATTTCAATCGTTTCTGCTCTATATTTTTTGATTGATTCGATTGATTTGTAACCCGTTTTTTTACTTGTTTTAAGTACAAGTTAGCCTGAATGTATTTAAATCTTAAGTACGATCGAAGCTAAAAATATTATTTTTAGTATGTCATTATTCCATCTGCTTAGCGATACTTAAATCGGAATATAGCTAATGTAATGCTAATGTCCTGATATAGATTATCCCCCAAACATTCTTAAGGTAAGGCGTGCTTCCCACCATATGTCTTTGTCCTTTGGTAATGATAATACCCTAAATGGAGAATATAAAGATATCAAGCCAGTCATAGTTTTTGTTTCATGTATGTCATTGGCATAACATTGCTATGATGCCCTATCTTCACCAACAGTGGGTACATGAAGCATGTTCTCCCAACATCTCCGCTTAAAATATTTTGACACTTTTTTTGGTGATTAATCACTACACCCTAATATATAGAAAACAGTACTCGTTCGTATATTGCTTTGAAAAGGTACTTGTAATAAACTCTCTCTGTTGTAAAACTTGAAAATGTTGCAATTTTAATTACCAGTCGCTACCGAAGAGAATTGTATCAAATCAGTTCGTTCCAGTCGACTTGGGTGCAAGTGGAGTTTCTGGATTTTACGAGTGCACGTCAGTCAGTCAGCCAAAAGAGCCAAACCGACAACCTGCCAGTCAGGCAGCGCGGAAGCGAAAATGCCATTGTTTGCGACTAATTTCCCCATAGGTTTCTGGTAATTTAAGAACAATAAAAAGCAGAGCTGCTCGCTTTAATTACCAACATCAAGTTTTATGAAGAACTTGTTCGACTCATCCAGCCAACCAACCATTCAACAAAACGGAAGGAAGGAAGTGCAACTTTGCTAAAAGTTAATTCAATTTGTTGACATCATTAAAATGCCAAGAAAATTTCAACTCCAACTTTGGGTTTTGTTAAAACACGAAAGTCAAAAAAAGAGAAATACAAATAAATAAAACAGGAGAGGCTACCGTACTTTTTATGAAAAACAACTTTGCATGCAGCAGAGTTAAATGTTAGGTCTAAGGGCAGATGTTTATTGGAAGGATATGAAATGAACTCAACTCACCGAACTCATCGAATAACGAGTTCTTGCGCAATCCGATCGAATTACATTTCAGTGGAATTACTCGATTTTTGACAAATTGGGTTTGTTCTCCATTTGTCGGTGTGTTGCCCACCATTGCCGTCATTGTTGTAACAAAAACTAATTTGTTCCTTCAGTTGAAATCAAGGTGCTTCCCCTTCCTTCCTACTTTCATCATATCCTTCGGCAGACGTAGGCGCACAAAGTGTGAAAGGATAATATTTCGTCCAGGAGCTGGTAGCGGTCGGTGTTGGTGGTAGTGGTGGTGTTAGTCCCAAATGTATGTATATGAGTTCTTGCCTCCTCATAATGCCACACTTAACAATGGGGGGAACATGACCTCTAACACCCGGTGGCTGGAACTGATGGCTGTCTGGCTATTTTTGAAACTGTCTGTTCACTGATACTTTGGCTGCGAGCAGCGCCACAAGGTGGCAAATATTAGTTCCGAATTGTACTCGAGGTGGACACGGCCTATGTTCGAACATTTGTTTTGGAAATTGAAATTTAAGAAGTGACAGTCTGACTTCTTGTTTGGCCTTTGGGTCAATGCGTTGTCCCTCCACTTCGGTCGCTTGTAGCACATGCCATAAACTCTGACCTTAGAAAGTGGTTTCCAATTACATGTTACACATGCCCACTTAAGCTGGATTATTCAGATGTGTTTTTATGTGTATGTATGTGTAGAGTAATGATTGCATATTTTTCCATTGCTACAATTTATGTTTTATTGGGGAATATACCAAATGATATTGTAACCTACAAGTAAGAACGGTAGTAAGTTCAGCTGGGCCGAATCTTATATACTCTCCACCATGGATTGCATTGAATTCGTTAAGCGGAAAAATCTTTGAAGTGGAAAAGAAGCAAATCGAGGACTGATACTTTTTTTTTGTAGTAAATTCATTTATAATTAAAGCGAAGGCTGCAAATTTTTAGCCATTTCGTTCAGTGTAGAAAATGTGGCATCTATGGCTTAAACATATATATTTAAGAGCGATCTCTATGGGGGGATAATATCAAAGCATAGACCGATATGATAAATTTTCGTTGTGCAGACTTTTAGTATAAATAAAACGCAATCTGCAATGCAACACTGGAGATAAATCCACTGGAAAATGTGGTTTTAATTAAGATTTTTTTTATCTATTCGCACAAACTATTGACAAGAAATAAATTGTGTACTGCTTTTCATCCCCTCACCTTAGAGAGCAGGGTATACGAGTATATCATTTGCTACGAGCAAAAAGTGTAACACATCGAAGGAGTGACCTAAGACACCAAATTCGGCGAATATCCGTTTTGGGTCATTTGAGCGATGTACGTCCGTCTATCTGACTTTGTGTCTGTCTGCTGGCTGGTGCGCATGATAACTCTCGAAAGGATTAACATCAAATTTGGTATGCGGTAATATTTAGCTCTATCTCCGGCTAAGTTCGAAGATTGGTCCACTCCTTCTTGTACTTCTTAATCGAATCCTCAGAAATTCCACACATGGTATTAGTCGCTTACACCTCAAGAAAAATGGGCGAAGTAGGCACGCCCCTTTTGGTACCTCCCACACGAATGGACCATTTTGCACCAAAAGTTAACAGCTTATAACATTAATCCTAGTACATACAAATGCTTAAAATTTTGTACAGAGTAATGCTTTTACAGTACCTATAGTCCGGAGAAAAGTGGCTGTTATTGACACGCCCCTTTTGGCAACTCCCACACACATGAACCGTTTTGCACCAATTTTGTACATTAATACTAGTACATACCAATACTTGAAATTGTGTACAATATATTGCGTTTATAGTACCTAGAGACCAAAAAGTGTTTTCCAACAAGAGGTGTTATTTTGATTCAGCCGGTATTTCGGTACATGTGACTTTTGAACCTTTTATTCTTTGACATTTGACAAGTAGAAACTACGCCATTACTAAAAATGGAACGATACACGATTCAACAACGCACTGAAATTATTAAAATTCGAAAATCATCGAAAAATCATCTTGACTGATGAGGCCCATTTCCACCTCGGTGGCTACGTCAGCAAGCAAAATTGTCGCATCTGAGGCTCGGAAAACCCAAGAGTTATTGTTGAAAAGCCTCTCCATCCTCAACGTGTGACTGTTTGGTGCGGTTTATGGTCCGAAGGGGTCATTGGACCTTACTTTTTAGAAAATGAGGTTGGATCAACAGTTACGGTGAATGGATTACGCTATCGAGAGATGATTAATGATTTTTTATGGTCGGAGTTGGATGGTATTGATCTGGACAACGTTTACTTTCAACAAGACGGCGCTACGTGCCACACAAGCAACGAAACCATTGCTCTGTTACGGGAATAGTTTCCGGACCGTGTTATCTCTCGAAGAGGTGATTACAATTGGCCACCGAGATCTTGTGATTTAACACCTTGCAACTTCTTCCTTTGGGGCCACATGAAAGATAAGGTCTACGCCAACAGCGACTTTTCAACTTTTTGTGTTAAATGCAATGATTTTGGAAAAATTCGTTATTGACTGGACAGTTCGTGCGGTGGATGTATAAATTCGCGATTCGTTAATACATACAACACCTTAAGCTTTATTTCAATGTATTACATGACCAATGTTTCACTTAAGAACATAAAATATTACTATTTTATTGTAAGCCATACAAAATTTTATTATTTGGTAATGAAATAATGCAGAATTGAGTTTAGAATTTTTAACATAACTTTAGTTCCAATGTATGACAAATGTTTAAGAAGCAAAACGCTGAATTTTATATTGGTTTTTAAAGGGTTATTCCTTAAAATATAGCTTAAGGTGTTGTTTGTATGAATAGAATCGCCCATTTGTACTTCCACCGCACGAACAGTCCAGTTAATAACGCATTTTCCAAAATCATTGCATTTAACACAAAAAGTTGAAAAATTGCCTCATAGTGGGTTAAGAAAACGTATATTAGGAAACAAGATATGAAACTGACTTTTCTCACGTCTCTTTTGTCGTTGATTTTGTACAGATTGATTAAGAATTGACGGAGATATTGAAAATAATATATCCACAGTTTGGAGGCTCGCGAAACCGAAAACTTGATCCGCCGAAAAAAATAATGAGTTTTTTGACTTACAACTAAGGAATTTAACTATTGTGTAAATTTGGACAAAATTTTTAAGGTCCTTGAGGTCCTGAAATCATAAACCAAAAATATTTTCAAAAGGTAGTGTCCGTAAATTTTGCTGTAACTTTTTACAAAGCGCGATCTACCAAAATGTTTTTTCTGATTCTGGTGGACGTCAAAAGAGGACGCATTCTAAATATAAAATATTTCAAATCACTGCTCCAGAAAGTGAAATTATTCGCATATGCAAACAATATTTTTCATATGGTCAGTTGGTAATTAAAGTTAATGACATATTTAGATTTTATGAAGTGTTTCGGACCTAACTGCAAAAATTTCAGTCGAATCCGTTCAATATTTCCAGAGAAAATAGCAGTTTTCTAAACACACTCTAAAACCAGTGAGGAAAGGCAGAAAGTCGGGCGGGGCCGACTATATAATACCCTACACCTCCCTAACAATGCGATAAGGGTCATTGCCATAATAATTTGGAATAATTGGTAAATGGGTAGAAACATATTATCTAATTCTGAGCCGATAATCGCTAAATTTAGCAATATTCGTTCCTAAATTGAGAAACATATTTCCGGAAAATATTAATTATCGAAAGTGAAGTACAACTTCTATAGCGCATTGATACCAAATCAGGAGGAACATGTATATGGAGGTTATATATAAATCTGAACCGATTTCCCCTGAATACTCATTCATGTAAAAAGACCTCTTTCTGTAGAATTTCGTACTGATTGGATATAAAATACAGTTTCTACAGCATTTACATGTAAAATAGGGGGTAACATATATATGGGGGCTATATCTAAATCTGAACCGATTTTTTCCGAATTTGGCAGTATTCCTTCATGTAGAAAGAAACCACTTTTTGCCAAATTTCGCACAGATCAGATATAAAATAACATTTTTACAGGGCTTACATGTCAAACCGGGGGTAACATATATATTGGGGATATATCTAAATCTGAACCGATTTCTTCCAAATCTAAAAGTGTTCATTCATATAATAGGAAACCTCTTTTAGCCAAACTTCATACTGATCGGATATAAAATACAGTTTCTACAGCGCTTACATGTCAAATCGGGGGTAACATATATATGTGGGCTATATCTAAATCTCAGCCGATTTCCCTCAAATTTGGCAGTATTAATTCATGTAATAAGAAACCTCTTTCTGCCGAATTTCGTACTGATCGAATTAAAAAAACACTTTTTACAGCGCTTACATGTAAAATCGGGGGTAACATATATATGGGGGCTATATCTAAATCTGAACCGATTTTCTCCGAATTTAACAGTGTTCATTCATATAATAAGAGACCTCTTTCTGCTGAATTTCATACTGATCGGATATAAAATAAAGTTTTTACAGCGCTTACATATCAAATCGGGGCTAACATATATATGGGGGCTATATCCAAATCTGAACCGATTTTGACCAAATTAAATAGGGATCGTCCTTGGGCCAAAAAAAAGATATGTGTAAAGTTTCGTCAAGATCGGGCCATAATTGCGACCTGTACTTTGATTACAAAAATACAACTACAGACAGACGGACAGACAGACAGACAGACGGACATAGCTAAATCGACTCAGAAAGTGATTACAAGTCGATCGGTATAATAAACAATGGATCTATCTCTTCTCCTTTTGGGTGTTACAAACAAATGCACAAAGTCATAATACCCTGTACCACAGTGTGGTGTAGGGTATAAAAATCAAAATTTGGCTAAACAGTTCAAATTGTTTTATTTTTTTCCAATTCTCAACCAGATTATTAACAAATTTCAAAAAAATCTTAGCCTTCCAAAAAATGTTGACACACTTGTTTTATTTCTACCTAGTACATACGTTAAATTTATTATGTGCAATTTAAATTCATTCTAATTTAATTAAAACAAAAAAATAAATACATTTACAAACAAAACCTCCACCATTGTTTTCCAACAAATGCACGTATAACCATTATTACTCTTAACAGTTGCAGGTTAAATAGAGTACATTTCTAAATTCCACACACACATGTTAAAAAACTTAACCTTCATGAGGGCCTCATACTTATCAAAACACGGACCTCCATTTTCATTAGGGACGATTTAACGCAATATGAAGTACAAAAGCTTAATCTTCCGCATGATGGGTGAACAAATGAGTCCCTTAGAAGGCTATGAAGTCAAATCGGAAGGAGACCTTTATGTGGGAGCAATATCAAAATCCCATTTCCACTAGGAACGATTACATAGGTCTAACATAAAGTATGAATTCTCAAATTTCAGCCAGATCAATTGAAGAATCCGTTCTCTATAGCGTCAAGAAGTGGCATCGGTGGGGACCTTTATATGGGGGCTATATCAAAATATGGACCGATTTTCCCCATTTTTATTAGGGACATGCATTAGTCGGTTGATATGACGGAAATTTTTTTATTTCTTTCGAAATAAGTAGTGTTGTGATTATCTTAACTCCAAATATCACTCATACAATTAGAAATTCTTACAGAGCACTTAACAAACGCTTTGCTGAATTTATTCCAATCTATCAAACGATCCGCAGTGGCTGATTATAATTCTTCTTCCGCAAGAAACATTAAGTACTTAGTACTTGTCTGTGTGTGTGTGTGTGCTTCCCACACAAAGGCTCGTTTACGCTAAAATATGTTAGTCAAGGACGAATTTTACGATTATTGGTTAACTCATTCAGCAGCAATGGCATTTTAAATTTTGTTTTCGACAAATGCAAATATCTTTGCTATGGAAGATGGCAATGACAGTTTTATGTTTAAACATAAAGATAGTGAAACTTATACTCGTATTTGATGTCATGCGAAGTCCTTTACTCTCGTCGGTATTTAGTTAAAGAATTATCTACAAAGTGTTTGTAGAATCACCGGCTTAAAACCTTTCGGGCGCTTTATTGGCATCACAAAGTAGATAAGCGTATGAAAACTCAAATATTTCCCAGTGGGATACTTTAGAAAAATCGTTAAAACTTTAAATAGTGTTTATTTAAAATGGTTTATTATTGTCGAATGCTTAGCCATATGCTTTTTTATTAAAAAAAGGTCAGAAACGTTCTACTTTCATGTCTACCTCATTTTCGATGATAATGAATTAGAATCAATATTTATAGCGGCAACAATTGGAAATAATAAATCAATTTTCTGACATGTAAGAAGAGGTCATGGTTAGGTAAGGTTAGGTGGTGATGGCGCCCAACTCAAAATAGTTTATTAGTCGCTCTCACCTCGAGAAAAATGAGCGCAGTTGCCACGCTCCTTTGGTACCTCCCATACAAATGGACCATTTTGCAGCAAATATTACCAGCTTATAACTTTAATACCAGTGCAAAAAAACATTTGAAATGTTGCAGAGTTTAATGGTAAATGTGCCTACAGTGCACTTTCGGTACCTCTACGAAAATTTAACATCTATAACTATAAACCAGTAAGGAAAGGCTAACAATGAAATATCCAGTGTATACTTCAACTAAAGTTTGTCTAATCTATACGTATATTTTTGTACAGTGTAATGTTGTTATTTATCACGGCCCTTTTGGTACATCCCACACAAGCGTAGCATTTTGTACAAAAAGTTAACAACTTATATCGGGAAAACCAATGCATACATATTCTCAAAATTTTTACACAGTGTAAAATTTTTAAATCTCCTACAGTCCTTTTAAAAGTGGTAATTATCACCACACGTTTTAGTACCTCCCATACAAAAAGAGGCATTACATACCAAAATGAAATAGCTCATAATATTAGCACATATTTACATTGCTCACAAAGTGATGGTATACCATGGTTTACCCGACTGATATTTCTTACTTGTTAACTATAAAGCATAACACGAAAACTAGGGAAGAAAAATTGGAAATAGTAAGAAAAGTTTTAAAAATCTTTTTTTAATAAAATACCCGTATATTTGAAAAACTTTTTAAACAATAACTTTTTTTGTGTGTAAATACATATTTTATTTGAGAAAGTCAGTTCGCAAATATCCAAACAACATATCCAGACTTTCAAATACAATTTATTTGTTCTGAAATATATAATACCAGCTGGATCCGGTCCACTTCGTTGCCCCAGAATTAGATTTCGGATACCGTCCATTTATGGGCCAATCAGAAATACTGCCACCAAATAAATATACGTATAATAAAAGCACTTTCGCTAACCAATTGTTCAAGATATCTCAATAAAAAATTTGGAATATATGGGCGGGGCCACGCTCATAGGTCCTATCCCGACCATTTTTTGACTAATTACGTAGACTACCACCAGATACATATTCACAAAATTACAGCACTCTAGCTAAAAAATTTCCTCAATATGAACGGATCCACGCCCACTTGATATATCGAAAAATTAAATACCCTATTTTCACCACCGCCGCCCCATGCCCGTTCTGTGAAAATTTCAAGAAGATCGGTCCAGCCGTTTAGACGTCTATACGAAATAGATAAACAAACCCACAAACACACATTCATTATACCCTCACTTTAGTGTGACGAGGGTATATATCATTTGCTACGGAAAAAAGTGTAACACATCGAAGGAGTGACCTAAGACCCTAAGTATGTTCGGAGGAAATCCGTTTTGGGTCATTTTAAGTCGAATGAGCAATGTCCGTCCGTCTGTCTGTCTGTCTGTCTGTCTGTCTGTCTGTCTGTCTGCTGGCTGGTGCGCACGATAACTCTCGAAAGGATTAACCGATTGACTTCAAATTTGGTATGTGGTAATATTTTGATCTATCTCCGGATGAGTTCGAAGATGGGCCATATTGGTCTACTCCTTCTGGTACCTCCCACACAAAGGGTTAAAATTTAGTGAAATATTGATTCTTTAATAACTTCTATACTACTTATTCGAATCTTTTGAAATTCTGCACATAATATTAGTATATTAGTCGCTATTAACTCGAGAAAAATGAGTGAAGTTGGCATGCCCCTTTTGGTACCTCCCACACAAATGGACCATTTTGCATCAAAATTTAACTGCTTATAACGTTAATACAAGTGCATAAAAATGCTTGAAATTGTCTACAGTATAATGTTTTTGTAGCGCCTATAGTCCGGTAAAAAATGGGCATTATTGTACAGCCCCTTTTGGTACCTCCCACACAAATGGACCGTTTCGTACCAAAAGTAAACGGCTTGTAACTTTAATACCAGTGCATACAAATACTTGAAATTTTGTACAGTGTAATGCTGTTATAGTGCCTATAGTCCTGTAAAAAGTGGGCGTTATCACCCCGCCCCTTTTTGTACATCCCACACAAAATGACCAAATCATACCAAAATTACATAGCTCGTAACTTTAATATACCAGTGCACATAAAAGCTAATAGTTCATCACAATGCAATGTATTTAAGAATGTACTGTTTACCGAAAAATATGTGTATTTGGAAAACCCCTTCTGGTACCTCCCACACAAATTGACAGATTTATTAGTGTAAAGTTATATATTACATTACTCACAAAGTGAGGGTATACCTTAGTCGGTTTACCCGACTGAAACTTTCTTACTTGTTTATATTTATAAATGGGTACTTCTTTCTCAAGTATAACAGGTAAAAAATAGATCTTTCTCAAATTCTCAGACAAAAATGGCGATTTTCATCCGTGTAGCGTCACTTTTCTGAACGGGGTTATATGTCATTTGCCTCGCACCAAAAGTGAAACACATCCAATGAGTGACTTAAGACCTTAAGTATATTTGGCGAAAATCCGTTTTGGGTCATTTTAAGTCATTTAAGAAATGACCGCCGATCTGTCTGGTTGGTGCTCACTATAAGTCTCGAAAGCAGTAACCGACTGACTTAAAATGTGGTAAGTGGCCTTTTTTCTATCTCAGGCTAAGTTAGAAGATGGGTTATATTGGTCCACTCTTTCGAGTACCTCAACCACAAAGGTTAAAATGTTGTGAAATATTGATTTATTTTTTTAATAACTTCTGTACTACTTATCGGAATTATCAGCAATTAGTTAATTAACCTCTATACTTTAAGCATACTGCTTATACTTAAACAAGTAAGGAAAGGCAGAAAGTCGGGCGGGGCCGACTATATAATACCCTACACCTCCCTAACAATGCGATAAGGGTTATTGCGATAATAATTTGGAATAATTGGTAAATGGGTAAGAACATATATATGCTGATATATCTAATTCTGAACCGATAATCGCTAAATTAAGCAATATTCGTTCCTAAATTGAGAAACATCTTTCTGGAGAATTTTGTAATGATCGGAAGTAAAGTACAACTTCTATAGCGCTTTGTAACCAAATCAGGAGGAACATATATATGGAGCTTATATATAAATCTGAATCGATTTTCCCTGAATACTCATTCATGTAAAATAGAAACCTCTTTCTGTCGAATTTCGTACTGATCGGATATAAAATACAGTCTCTACAGCGCTTAAATGTAAAATCGGTGCTAACATATATATGGGGGCTATATCTAAATCTGAACCGATTTTCTCCAAATTTGGCAATATTCCTTCGTGTAATAAGAAACCACTTTCTGCCGAATTTCGTACTGATTGGATATAAAATACAGTTTCTACAGCGCTCACATGTCAAATCGGGTGCAACATATATATGGGGGCTATATATAAATCTGAACCGATTTCCCCCAAATTTTGTATTGTATCTAAGTGTATCACGAGACTACTCTCTGTCAATTTTTGTACAAATCGGTTACAAAATGTTGCTTATACAGTGCATATATGCCAAATCGGAGGTACATATATATTGGAGCTATATGTAAATCTGAACCGATTTTAACCAAATTCAATAGGGATCATCCTTGGGCCTAAAAAAAGATATGTGCAAAGTTTCGTTGAGATCGGACCATAAATGCGACCTGTACTTTGATTACAAGAATACGTCTACAGACAGACAGACAGACAGACGGACAGACAGACGGACATAGCTAAATCGACTCAGAAAGTGTTAACAAGTCGATCGGTATAATAAACAATGGGTCTATCTCTTCTCCTTTTGGGTATTACAAACAAATGCACAAAGTCATAATACCCTGTACCACAGTGTGGTGTAAAATATGGTTTTATACAAAAAGTACCTTGCTTGAAAAATAGAATTATAAAAAAAAAATATTAATTTTTTTTGCACCCTCATCCTAGAGAGGAGGGTATATATAATTTGCTACGAGCCAACAGTGTAACACATCGAAAGAGTGACCTAAGACCCCAAGTGGGGTTTTGTGTAAATTCGATTTGGGTTATTTTAAGTCATTTGGGCAATGTCCGTCCGTCCGTATGTATGTGTGTTTGTATGTCTGTCTGCTGGCTGGTGCGCACTATAACTTTCCAAAAGATTACCCGATTGACTTTAATTTGGTGTGCGGTAATATTTTTTCTATCTCCGACTAAGTTCGAAGATGGGCCATATTGGTCCACTCCTTCTAGTACCTCCCCACAAAGGGTTTTTAGTGAAACTTCTGAAATCCCACACGCTAACTTCACAAGAGAAATGAGCGAAGTTGCCGCGCCCCTTTTGGTACCTCCCACACAAATTGACCATTTGTACCAAATGTTAACAACATATAACTTCAATATCAGTGCATACAAATACTTGAAATTTTGTACAGAGTAATGATTTTATAGTACCTAGAGACCAGATCAGAGTGGGAGTTATTGACACGCCCCTTTTGGTACCTCCCACACATATTGACTATTTTGCACCCAAAGTTAGCAGTTCATAGTTTTAATACCAGTACATACATTAAATTTTTTAAATGCTATTTAAATTGATAAATTTTAATTAATTAAATAAAATTTATATATTTGTTTTTGACTGAAGGTGAGGGGAATCTTAAGTCGGTCTACCCGACTGAATTTTCTTACTTGTTTTATATATTTTTTATACCCTCCACCATTAAATATTGATCTGACACCCCATGAAGTATAAATATTAATAAGACACCCCATGAAGTATAAAAATTCTAAGACGATTTTGCCATGTCCGTCCGTCCGTCCGACTGTTGTAATCACGCTACAATCTATAATACTTGAGCTAGGTGGCTGAAATTTGGTACCTATACTTCTTATATCTGCAGGTATGTTGGAATTGAAAATGGGCAATATCGGTCCAATTTTGGATATAGCCCCCATATACAACATCTCCCCGATATGACTTCTTAACGTCATAGAGGCCACAAATATCAACTGATCGGGCTGAAAATTCGTAATTGGGGTTTATTTATACCCGGTATCCTTTACACGAATTCGGCATGGCCGAACTTAACGACTTTACTTGTTTGTATTTATAATTGCATATTATAATTATATTTGCATTGAAATAATTTGGATTAATTTAAGACTGATCATACATGATTTAAGTCTAATCAATACATAGTTTAAACCTAATCAATACTTCATTTAGGCCTGATCAATAATTGATTTAAGCTTGATTATACTAGATTTATTGTGCTTTGTTTCATTTTATTTTGGTGTTTATTCATGTTGATGTATTACAACGTTTGCCTCTAAATTGCGATAGAATGCAAAGTTATTTAAAATGCTGTGGAAAGCACAATTATTTGAGAGAAAAAGGCAAAGTTTAGCTCTATCCAGTAAAAAATTTTTTACCAGGTTGGAAAAATTAAAAAAAATTCTTTCGTTTTTATTTCTCTTTATTTTAAATTTTTAATTTTCATCTTTATAGGCTTATTGTTTATCTTATCCCCTCACCTTATATATGAGGGTATATATCATTTGCTACGAGCCTCACACCTAACACATTGATGGAGTGACCTATGACCCTAAGTAAGTTCGGCGGAAATCCGTTTTGGGTCGTTTTAAGTCATTTGAGCAATGTCCATCCGTCTGTCTGTTGACTGGTGCGCACGTTAACTCTCGAAAGGTGTAACCGATTGCTTCATATTTGGTATGCGGTAATATTTTTCTCTAACTCCGGCTATGTTCCCAGATGGGCCATATTGGTCCACTCCTTCTAGTACTTCCCCCACAAAGGGTTAACTATTAGTGAAATATTGATTCTTTAACATCTTCTATACTACTTACTCGAATCTTCTGAAATTGTGCACATAGTATTAGTTCTTAGTCGCTAACACGTCAAGAAAAAAGGGCGAAGTGGCCACTCCCTTTTTGGTACCTCCCACACAAATGAACCATTTTGCACCCAAAGTTCACTGCTTATGGCTTTAATATCAGTTCACACAAATACTTGAAATTTTGTACAGAGTAATGCTTTTATAATGCCTACAGTCCAGAGCAAAGTGGGCGTTATTGGCACGCCCCTTTTGGAACCTCCCACACAAATGGATCATTTTGTACCAAAACTTAACAGATTTTAACTTTAATACCCGTGAATGACAATTAGTTTAAAGACAATTAGTTTATTATACCGATATAGTTACTTAGAAACAATTTCAGAGTCGAGTTAGCTGTGAATTAAATTACAGTTACAGTTTGCAATTAAAGTGCGATTACTACAAAATTTTAATATCTCTATAATCCTATTCACATTTTTTTTGACAATTTTTTAATTTGATATTTAATCATATGCCTTATGTTTGTGTTCATTCATTAATATTTTTCAGGGTTCGAATGCCATGTAGTAGCACATGCCATCGTGCCCTTTGACCTTTCCACAGAGTGTCCGATTACAAGTGCCCAAATGGCTAACGGAGGACACACAATGCACCTACTTACTAGTCCACAGTGTCAAGTAGTCAAGTTACCTTTAAAAATGTTTTGCCCTAAAACGGAAATTTATTTGAAAACGGACGACAGTTGTTCAAATAAATGCTAATATTTATGTAGACAAAAAAAATGCATATTTTGCACTCCAAAAAGAACAAAAACTCGAAAAGACGACAACAAACAACGAAGAACTATGAAGAAGACCTTCTGGAAATTATGTCCAAAACATTATTTCCGAGCAGCGAGGCAAAAATGTGTGGCGTGAAATTCGATATGAATCAAATGCCACGTGGCAACGTTAAATACTAAATACCAAAAAAAAAACGAAGGGCCACTCACTCGCACATTTAGATCACTTTAAATAAAATATTGTCTACATATTCTTGGAGTGTCTTGTGGCATGCATACTTAAGTGCCTACTAACGTCATATGCTGTTGTCCTTAAAAATAAGAAACTGCCAAAAAAGGGGTTCCTCCTCCCTTTTTCCACAAAACGACAAACACAAAATGTTGTGTGTTGGCACGACTCGTACTAAGTGTAACAGTTGCAATTCGGTCCATCTCGATACTACCGTTTAAAGAAATGTGGAGGCGTTCACTGATCTTGTTAAACCGCAACTGTGGACAACGGTACAATCAGAAAACCTCCTCGAGAGATGCATCCCGTTAAGTACTAGGAGCCGACCGAATGGTCTGATGCCGCAGGCGGCTTACCTACATTTCCTTAAGATATTCGCAATAATTTAACGTAGCGCAACTGTAACCGTGCCACAATGACGATGACGTTTGTTGAGCGAATGATCAGCACATCTGTGAGTCGTCTCCTCCTTCTGATCATATCGCATCATTGTACGTACACATGCCACACAATACCCCATATTCACATCTCGTGGTATACGAGTATATTCGGTATTCCATTGTTGCCACGAGTGCAGCGATCCGCGATCCGATCGCTACAATTGTGCGTAATCAGCGAAATAGCGTGAAAATAAGGGCTGATTCCCTTCGTTTGTTCGGCGCATCTGAAGACTGGACAGACTGTCTGACTGACTGACTTGATTCCTGCAGATAATTTATTGCATCTTGTTAGCATTTCATGTTTAGCTGTTGATACATTTGCAAAAGCGAGCGATCGAGATAAAACGGGGGAAGAGACCAAAGGAGCCTTTGTTTCCCTGGATATCAATAAGATCAACAATTAGGATCATTTGTTGTTATACTCGTATGCATTATGCGCCATATGGCGTGCTCTTTTATTCGAAAACCATTCCAACGAATTCGTACACTTGAATAGGAAAGGTACTCCTTTGGTTCCAAAGTTGAGCCAAGGCTAGCCTGGCAAGCACAGTTGGTTTGATTTGTGACATTGCTTTGGGGAACTCTACTCAATTAAGAGATTTTGCAACATATGCTGTGAATTACAATGTTCCACAAAAAATATTTCTTTTAACAAAATCCCATTGAATTGTTGAAACATATGACGTTCACGTTGATGGATCTATACATTGTTTGGATTTCGAAGAAGATTGAATCAATTGATTTGGATGTCTCGTGCTATGTCCAGGTAAACCGACTTATGAATCCCCTCAACTTGAGTCCAAAAAAATATTCCTAAATTTATTTATTTTTTAGTTTTAATTAATTATTATCTATTTAAATTGCATTTAATAACTTTAAAGTAAGTACTGGCATTAAAGTTAAAAGCTGTTTACTTTTGGTACAAAATTCTCCATTTAAGTGAGAGTAACCAAAAGGGGCGTGCCAATAACGGCCACTTTTCTTTGGACTCTAGATACTAAAAAGCATTACACCGTACAAAATTTCACTTAATTGTATTCACTGGTATTAAAGATGAAATCTGTTAATTTTTGGTGTAAAATGGTCCATTTGTGTGGGTACAAAATTTCATGTATATGTATGCACTGGTATTAAAGTTATAAGCTGGTAACTTTTGGTGCAAAATGGTCCATTTATGTGGGAGGTACCAAAAGGGGCGTGCCAATTAGGACCACTTTTCTCTGGACTCTAGGTGCTATCAAAGCATTACACTGTACTAAATTTCAAGTATTTGTATGAACTGATATTAAAGATATAATCCGTTAACTTTTGGTGCAATATGGTCCATTCGTGTGGGAGGTACCAAAAAGATAGTGACCACTTTGCCCATTTTTCTTGAGGTCTTAGCGACCAACAAACTAATACTATGTGTGAAATTTCAGGAGATTCCAGTAAGTAGTACAGAAGGCATTAAAGAATCAATATTTCACTAAAAGTTAACCCTTTGTGGGGGAGGTACTAGAAGGTGTGAACCAATATGACCCATCTTCGAACTTAGCCGGAGATAGAGAAAACCAGTAAGGAAAGGCTAAAGTCGGGCGGTGCCGACTATATAATACCCTACACCACTCTCGTAATATTGAATAACTCTGATATATACATTTTGTAATTCATGTATAAATTGTTTACATAAATTTACTTTTGGGACATTTTATACTTAAATAATACTCTGTACCACAGTGTGGTGTAGGGTATAAAAACGATTGGATCTAAAGAGCCAAATCGGATGAAACATATATATGGGAGCTATAGCTAAATCTTTACCAATTTTCTTCAAATTCGGCAATGTTGGTTCATGGATCAAGAAACTCTACCATTCTAAATTTCAAAACGATTGGATGTAAAATATAGCTTCTATAGAACTAAAGGGCCAAATCGGACGAAACATATATATGGGAGATATAGCTAAATCTTAACCGATTTTCTTTAAATTCGGCAATGTTGGTTCATTGATCAAGAAACTCTACCATTCTAAATTTCAAAACGATTGGATGTAAAATACAGCTTCTATAGGACTAAAAGGCCAAATCGGACGAAAGATATATATGGGAGCTATATCTAAATCTAAACCGATTTCAACCAAATTCAACAGCGATCTTAACAGCCGCGAAATATTCTAAACTGCAAAATTTCAGAACGATCGGAGTGAAATTGCGACCTGCAGTCGACGAACAACTTTACATGGACAGACGGAAATCGACTCAGCTAGTGATTCTGAGTTGATCGGTATACTTTAAGGTGGGTCTAGCTGTATTATTTTCAGGTGTTACAAACATCTGCCGTGAAACAAACTTATAATACCCTGTACCACAGTGTGGTGTAGGGTATAAAAATTACCCCATACCAAATTTGAAGTCAATCGGTTTCTCCTTTCGAGAGTTAGTTACGGACGGACATTGCTCAAATGACTTAAAATGACCCAAAACGGATTTCCGCGGAACATACTTGGGGTCTTAGGTCATTCCTTCGATGTGTTACACTTTTGGCTCGTAGCAAATGGTAAATACCCTCCTCTCTAAGGTGCGGTATATAAAATGATATTTTATGATATCTACTAGCTTTAACCCGGTGCGCTTCGCAGCCCCCATCTTTTATTTATTTTCTCTTAAAGGTACTGTAAAATAGTTTCTCTCTCTTTCCTTCAAAATGGCATGATTATTATATATGGTGCAAAATGAAGAAGATTTGATTACCTTTATACTATAAAATTCGAACCCTTGTGACATTTCTAGTTTGTGTTCCAAGAGTTACCCTGACATCATGGTACAATATTTATCCCTTTCCACACTGTACCTCTGAACGTTGATAAACTATTTTTTTGGATCATACGTTAGCAACTTTCCGCTAGTTTATATATCTACATTCACACCCTGGTACAATATAAAACCATGTTTGTCCCACTGTGTCTGTAAAGGTACGAATTTAAAAAGCTAAAGTGAATCGCTCCATTGTGCCACATTTAACCCTTTGTGTGTCATAATTAACCAAATTCACACGATTGTACTATATTTAAAAATCATAATTGATATTTCAAGATCCAAATTCGCAAACTTAGCCCGTATTTCAACATTTTTGTCCCCTATATGTGCCATTTATTTAACTTGTTTTTAAATGTACGCTTTTTGGCCCACTGTACCTTATTTAACCATTTTCGGTCCACTGAATCATATGTAATACTTTTTTGTTCTACTATATTTTGTCCACTATATTTAACCATATTTGCCCCACTGTACCATAGTTAACACATTTTTGCCCCACTGTTCCATAGTTAACGCCACTGTACCATACTTAACCCACTTAGTTCCACGTTACCATATCATACTATTTGTGGCCACTCTAACCATTTTTGTCATACTGTACCATATTTAACCATTTTGTGTCCCACTATACTATAGTTAACACATTTTTGTCCCACTGTTCCATCGTTTAAGCTTTTTGTCCCACTGTGCCATATTTAACCCCTTTTGTCCCACGTTACCATATTCAACTACTTGTGTCCCACTGTACCATAGTTAACCCTTTTGCCCACTGTGTCTTATTAAACCCTTTGTCTCACTGTACCACATTTAACAGTTTTTGCCCCACTGTACATAGTTAACCATTTTTGTCACACTGTACCATATTTAACCCTTTTTGCCCCACACATCCATAGTTAACGCTTTTTGCCCCACTGTACCATTTTTAACCCATTTTGTTCCACTTTACCCCAATGCACCATAGTTAACCCTTTTTGCACAACTGTGCCCCATTCAACTCTTTATCTTACTGTACAAAATTGTTGCCCCAACTGTACCATATTTAACAAATGTTTATCTCACTGTACCGTATTTAAAATGTGTTTCCACGCTAGCATACTTAACCCTTTTTCCTGTACCACATTTAATCATATTTTCTCCACTGTGCATTATTTAACCATTTTTGACCACTGTGCTCCTAAAACAAAATAAACCCTTCATATCTCATGTTTAAGTTTCAATTTTGGCAGATTGTTCCATTTGTTCCCCATGCTCCATAATTAACCCGTCTTGTCCCAGTGTGCCTCTTAAAGTTAGAATCACTAAAAATCACTTCCGATCTCTAGTTTATGTTCCAAAAGCTACCCTGGAACCATTGATTTTTGACGTTTTTAAGCCACTGTACAATATTTTACACTTTATGAACCACTGTGCCCCGAAAAGTACGAATACAAAAAAAAAAACTGACTACGCCGATCCGTTGTCCTAAAGACATCCCTCGCTTTAATTTTCACCTTTCTAATTCTAGGCGTTAAATTTGGCGGTGGTACCATATTTATCCCTTTCTGTCCCACTGTGTCCCTAAATTTGTCAAAAAATCGCTCCTTGTTCTAGTTTACGTCCCAAGAACTACTCTCACACCAATGTTCACGATTCTAGATCTTGCCATTTGGATTTGGCTGTTGTACCGCATTCTTCGAATTTCGAAAAATCCTGGCAATTTCTGAGTCTACCTCATAAGGGCTACGCTCACACCAAATTTCAAGATTTTAGCTCTTGCCATTTGGAATTGGCTGTTGCACCACATTTATCCCTTTTTACCCCACTGTGCGCGTAAATGTTCGAATTGCGAAAATCCTGTAAATTTCTAAGTCTATTTCATAAGGGCTACCCTCACACCAAATTTCACGACTTTAGCTTATTTCGTTTAGATTTGGCGGTGGTACCATATTTATACTTTTTTCCCCATTGTGCGGCTAATAGTACGAATTTCGAAAAATCCCGTCTTATTGCAAGTCTACGTCCCAAGGACTACCCTCCTACCAAATTTCATGATTCTAGCTTCAGCCGTTTGGGCTGTGCGAAGATCAGTCAATCAATCAGTCAGCCAGTCACGCAACAATTTTATGTATATAAAGCGTTTTCCAACAAGAGGTGTTATTTTGGTATTCAAAGAAAAATGTCATTTTTTGAGATAAATGATCGGATGTTTATTTCATAATAAAGAGGAAGGTATGCCGTTAATAATAAAAACAAGTAAGAAAGTTTCAGTCGGGTAAACCGACTAAGGTATACCCTCACTTTGTGAGTAATGTAATATATAACATTACACCAATAAATCTGTCAATTTGTGTGGGAGGTACCAGAAGGGGTTTTCCAAATACACATATTTTTCGGTAAACAGTACATTCTTAAATACATTGCATTGTGCTGAACTATAAGCGTTTATGTGCACTGGTATATTAAAGTTACGAGCTATGTAATTTTGGCATGATTTGGTCATTTTGTGTGGGAGGTACAAAAAGGGGCGGGGTGATAACGCCCACTTTTTACAGGACTATAGGCACTATAACAGCATTACACTGTACAAAATTTCAAGTATTTGTATGCACTGGTATTAAAGTTACAAGCCGTTTACTTTTGGTACGAAACGGTCCATTTGTGTGGGAGGTACCAAAAGGGGCTGTACAATAATGCCCATTTTTTACCGGACTATAGGCACAACAAAAACATTATACTGTAGAAAATTTCAAGCATTTTTATGCACTTGTATTAAAGTTATAAGCAGTTAAATTTTGATGCAAAATGGTCCATTTGTGTGGGAGGTACCAAAACGGGCATGCCAACTTCACCCATTTTTCTCGAGTTAATAGCGACTAATATACTAATATTATGTGCAGAATTTCAAAAGATTCGAATAAGTAGTATAGAAGTTATTAAAGAATCAATATTTCACTAAATTTTAACCCTTTGTGTGGGAGGTACCAGAAGGAGTAGACCAATATGGCCCATCTTCAAACTCATCCGGAGATAGATCAAAATATTACCACATACCAAATTTGAAGTCAATCGGTTACTCCTTTCGAGAGTTATCGTGCGCACCAGCCAGCAGACACACAGACAGACAGACAGACAGACAGACAGACAGACAGACGGACGGACATTGCTCATTCGACTTAAAATGACCCAAAACGGATTTCCTCCGAACATACTTAGGGTCTTAGATCACTCCTTCGATGTGTTACACTTTTTTCCGTAGCAAATGATATATACCCTCGTCACACTAAAGTGAGGGTATAATCAACATCAGCCAAATGGCCACCACGACCACGCTTACAGGACAATATCCTTTTCATGAAATTTTCCATAACCAAATCGCAAAGTGGCTGCCCTATATATCGAAGATAGCCTCACGACTTCCATCTTTGAGGTCTTGAATCGACGCTGGGCTTTTGGCGTAGACCTTATCATTCACGTGGCACCAAAGGAAGAAGTCGCAAGTTGTTAAATCACAAGATCTCGGTGGCCAATTCTGATCACCTCTTCCAGAGATAACACGGTCCGGAAACTTTTCCCGTAACAGAGCAATGGTTTCGTTGCGTGTGTGGCACGCAGCGCCGTCTTGTTAAAAGTAAACGTTGTCCAGATCAATACAATCCAACTCCGACCATAAAAAATCATTAATCATCTCTCGATAGCGTAATCCATTCACAGTAACTGTTGATCCAACCTCATTTTCGAAAAAGTAAGGTCCAATGATCCCGCCGGACCATAAACGCCATCAAAGAGTCACACGTTGAGGATGGAGAGGCTTCTCAACAATAACTCTTGGGTTTTCCGAGCCCCAGATGCGACAATTTTGCTTGTTGGCGTAGCCACCAAGGTGGAAATGGGCCATATCAGTCAAGATGATTTTTCGAATTTTAATAATTTCAATGCGTTGTTGAATCGTGTATCGTTCCATTTTTAGTGATGGCGTAGTTTCTACTTGTCAAATGTCAAAGAATAAAAGCTTCAAAGGTGACAGCTACCGAAATACCGGGTGATTAAAAATAACACCTCTTGTTGGAAAACCCTGTAGATATATATTTTTTTAATTTCTACATCATATCAATCAATTTTGTTGTCTAATCATTTATAAAAGATATTTTTATATTTAATTAATTTGAGTAATGGGATACTATCTGCCTTAAGAAAAGTATGTATACGACAAATCTTCGATTGTGATATATTCTGTGGGACGTTTCCAAAAAAAACCAAAGAATTTACGAATAAATGAAATTACAGTCATGTTAGTAAGAAACTCTTTTAGTAGTCTAATTTAAGAAAACAATTTGCCTGAGTACGCCAAATGAAATTGGTGTGCTGTCCTTGTGGCGTATTTCTGTCTAACCAGAATGGTGAATAACAAATCTCTGACACGTTTTTCGTTAATGAAAAACATCAATTACGAAATTGTAACTCTGACAAGAAAAAATCCTTATACTTCATGTTCTTTCACCTCTGTGACATGCCACTTTACAGGATCCAAAAAAAAAACTAAGAAAAACCTCCACAGGACAATGATGAAATTTTGTTTGTTTTACATGTCACATGTGTCACGTCATTTGCCATTTGCTAAATGGCATTCAATTTATCTTAAGAGTCCTATGCGAAGGACGACAGACGGATCCAAAGAATTGATAAATGCGTCAATTTGTAAATGTGTATTGTAAGTGTCACGTACGAAAGGGGGAGGCTGCACACATTGATGAAGGGGACTTCAGTTCAGGAGCTTGGCTTGAGTAGCACTTGACGCAATGCTAAATTGATTGTTGTCATTCATAATTTCAAATGTTCTCCGCTCAGTGACTCAATGTACGTTTGACTCGCAGAAAACGAAGGATTCCGTATGATATGTGATTTGAGTTTGAATTCGAAAGAAAAGTGTTTTGTGTTTACAAATGTGCTGCCGCCTTTCTTTTGGAGTTTGTTTGCGACAAATGTTATTATTACTACATATTTTGTTTGTCATGTTGTCGAGTAATTTAATCCATGTAAATACACGATTTACATGCGTTTACGACCGACATAGACATCTGTAGGTGAAGAGTTTCGCATCCATCTGCGGGTGTGTGCAACTGCTGTGTCGTTGTCAGTTAAAATCGCAGAAGGCAGTGATTGTCTTACAACTGAAACTAAAACAAACCCGATAAATCGTCCTATATCGGAGGCAGACCGGCGGACAGACATGCAGCGATGTTTTGTGTCAACAAAGTCATGTGTCAAGCTGTCGCCACGAGTTGCAGTGAACTCTTAGCATTTGCAGTCGATCGACCTCAGACCTCGGACGACACTGTAGAGGAGCAGGAGGCAACTAAGTAAGGAAGGCGGCATACGTACATATGTCGCGTCCTTTGACACACAAATCACTACTAACGCGTGTCCTCTTTAAGTGCAGCTGTAATAATCCTTTGCATGTGTGTGTGTGTTTGCTCGTGGATCCTGCCTTTGCCTTCGTCGTCTTAGTCCCCATAAATTACACGCCGATGACAATTCCTGCGTGGGTTAATCCCAACCAATGTTTGTTCGATTCCTGATTTTCATTCATTTACAACCAGGCTCCTGTTGATCCCCCGCCGTACACCGACACCGGTTAGGTCTAGTGCCACCGTTTGGTTCGTTTCATTTCGTTTGCACCTTTCGTTTCGTTGCTCCCTATTAACCGTTATTAGCGTGTGTTCGAGTACTTGTTACGCGTGTTATTTGGAAATTTTATTACGGTCCACTTGGGAGACATTTCCAATGTTTTCCTTTTTTTGGTCGCTGCCAAACAAACTCTGTGTGCGCATGCGCATGTCTTTCTATGTCATATACCGTAGAGGATGTCCCCCTCAGCAATTGGAGGAGCAACAAGCTGCATGCAGGCAGCAGCAACATTTAAAATTATTATTACGGCGAGTTAAAATTAGTCCATGGCTGTCAGCAAATAAAATTTAGTGCTTAACACTTCTGCTACTTATTTTGTGGAGAGCAGATGCTGCGAGAAATATGAATTTAAAATATATTTTTGGGCGTTCAATTAAGGTTACGTTTAAGGGTTTAATTTTTCTACATCCGGAGTTTACATCTGCCGAAGACAAAAATACAATATATAATCAGAAACAACGAAAACGATATCCTTCGGCTGCATATACAAGTAGATAATATCATTTAGACTATTGAAATTTTAATTAATTTAAGCAAGGAACCCGTCCTTTAAAATCTTCGGTCTAGATTTACACAACTATATGACATTTACAGATAGAAATCATCATTCTGCACTCAATGCTAAATCGCACGATTTTTGGAAACAATTTGGTTAATGATCTTAATTTTTCGAAATATTTTTTATACCCTTTATATCCCCTCACCTTAGAGAGGAGGGTATATATCATTTGCTACGAGCCAAAAGTGTAACACATCGAAGGAGTGACCTAAGACCCTAAGTATGTTCGGCGGATATCCGTTTTGGGTCATTTTAAGTCGATCGAGCAATGTCCGTCCGTCGGTCTGCCTGTCTGCTGGCTGTTGCGCACGATAACTCTCGAAAGGAGTAACCGATTGACTTCAAATTTGGTATGTGGTAATATTTTCTTCTATCTCCGGCTAAGTTCGGAGAAATTGGTTCGCTCCTTCTAGTACCTCCCCCACAAAGAGTTAACATTTAGTGAAATATTGATTATTTAATAACTTCTATACTACTTATTTTAATCCTCTGAAATTCTACAAATAGTATTAGTTCATTAGTCACTATTACCTCGAGAAAAATGGGCGAAGTTGCCACGCCCCTTTTGGTACCTCCCACAAATATGGAGTATTTTGAACCAAAAGTTAAAAGCATATAACTTTATTACCAATGCATACAAAGACTTGAAATTTCGTACAGATCAATGCTTTTATAGTACCTAGAGTCTAGAGAAAAGTGGCCGTAATTGGCACGCCCGTTTTGGTACCTCCCACACAAATGGACCATTGTGTACCAAATGTAAAGAACTTAAGGAACAAAAAAACTATTTTTGGGATGGTACGAGTACCATCCGAAATCTGAGGAAAACGGGAAAATTGTTTTATAAGGGTACGTTGACTGTCATGCCATATGCGAGTTTCTAGTATATAAATTCATTATTATACCCTACACCACATTGTGGTACAGGGTATTAAAAGGTTGTTTCGAGGCAGATGTTTCAATCATCTAAACACTATTTTCAAGATTTATCAATGTTGTTTTCCCAATGTCAATCAAATTATATTTTATATGCTTGGATTCAAAATCGGGACATAAATATCTCCCGGGGCCATATATAAACCTGAACCGGCAGTGAGGGTCTTAGGATGAAGATACTCTGACAAACTTCTGTAGCACTAAAGGATAAAATTAGAAGGAGCAGCCTTAACGGCTGAACCGATTTTCTTGAAACTTGGTGAACAGATAGACCAACTTCGATACTTCGATTTCCGAATTTCCGCCAAGTGATTTTCTACCACGTGACAGCTGAGGCTCCTGTTAAAGCTAGAGCTGAAATATTGCACACGTGTAGACAGAAGTGTTGCATAAACTACTGGCAACTCATGCAGTCATTTTTTACCATTGGTCAGTTCTAGCGTTATCAAAAACTTCAGTAGAGTTTTTGTTCTTTCAGAAGCCTCTTAATGATACATAATTTTAAACTTTGTAAATATAAAGGACTATAAACGACAAATATATTTCACTTCTTTTTTCCGGTTCTTAAGAGCGAAGAAAATGCGAAAATGACTATATGATGTCCAGTCTGAGGTCAAACTGGACATAAAACCGCACCTTATAATTTCTTAATCCTTTTCAAAATATAACGCTCACCGTGTTAATACATCTAACGTTGTCAATTCGGTCAATTCTCAGACTGTGGTCAGTGTAGCAGTTACCAAAATAATTTTAACTCTTTCTGAGCTATCATCCCACTAAGTTATGTGTATATACTGATCTTCAACTGAAGCGATTTTACACCAAGCGACTTTTGACCGTTTTACCGTTGCGGCTCCTGTAAAAGGTAGAAAGCTCGAAATTTTGCTTATGTATAGACTCGAGTGTTGTATAAAATACGGACTATCCTCATAGTCGATTTTTGGATTTTTTTGTGTTGAGTTTAGTTTATTTTCATACCTTCACTGCAATTCAAAATTCTTTAAGGCTTTTTGATTCTTCCAATACTTATAAAGAGCTATAGACTTACATATGCCCACCAAAATTTCTCATTACAAATAATCCGACGATTTAGCTAAGTTCGATAATGGCAAGTACTTATCATTTATCCACTTTTCTCATTATTTTAACATGGGGATGTCATTGGAGAAAAGTACTTCCCAAAAACATACAAAAGTAGCATAATAAGTACTTATTTGTAGCATAGGCATACCACATAAATATGTGCTTATATTTTCCGATTTTAAGTACTTGAATAATGCATTACCAATAAATTATAAAATAAGTAGTAGATATGGTAGACTTGTTTATATTAATGAAAACATGTTGAAAAATAAATCTTGTACAATAGCCAAATTGCATTATATTAAAATTTGCCAAAATAATTTTGATAACAAAAAATTTCTTATTTCTGTTATTATTGGTAAGTTATTATTAATAAGCCGAAAATAATGCAGCGAATAATGAGATGTCATTATTTGGTAATGCAGGGAATAATGACAGGGACTTACCAAGATTTTGCTGGGTGTGTATATGTGCATATACCGATCTTCAACAAAACGCGTTGTCCGGCCTGAGGACACGATGGACCAAAAACCGCGACTTAAAAATGTTTAAGACTTTTCGAAATATATCGCTGTCCTATTACAACGGTAATATATTAAACAAAAATTTAGATAATTTTTGGGTGTGGTCAATGCACATGGTCGGGTTTTGAATTCTGTGATATGATTTTTTAGCGATATCCTACTTTACCTTTTACTTGCTTATAAACGTGTTAGCCAAAAATAAACTACATAGGTCGATATTAAATATTATGACCCATGTTCGGCGGATATTCGTTTTGGGTAATTTTAAGTCGAATGAGCAATGTCCGTCTGTCTGCTGGCTGGTGCGCACGGTAACTCTCGAAAGGAGTAACCGATTGACTTCAAATTTGGTATGTGGTAATATTTTTTTCTATCTCCGGCTAAGTTCGAAGATGGGTCATATTGGTCCACTCCTTCTAGTACCTCCCCCACAAAGGGCTAACATTTAGTGAAATATTTATTATTTAATAACTTCTATACTACTTATTTGAATCCTCTGAAATTCAACACATAGTATTAGTCGCACATTTTTCTCGAGGTAATAGTGACTAATAACACTATTACCTCGAGAAAAATGTGCGAGGTGGCCACACCCCTTTTGGTACTTCTCTCACAAGTGGATAATTTTGAATCATAAGTAAATAGCATATAAGTTTATTACCAGTGCATTTAAAGACTTGCAATTTTGTACAGTGTAATGGATTAATAGTACCTACAATACAGTGAAAAATTGGCATTATTGTCACGCTCCTTTGGGGACCTCCCACACAATTGGACCATTTTGTACCAAAAGTTACCAGATTATAACTTTAATACCAGGTCATACAAATACTTGCAATTTTAAACAGTGTAATGCTTTTATAGTGCCTAGAGTCCAGAGAAAAATGGGCGTTATTGGCCCACCCCTTTTGGAACCTCGCACACAAATGGACCTTTTTGTACCAAAAGTTAACAGCTTTTAAATTTAATACCAGTGCATAAAAATGCTTGAAGTTTCGTACAGTGCAATGCTTTTATACTACATAGAGTCTAGAGAAAAGTGGCCGTAATTGGCACGTCTCTTTTGGTACCCCCCTCACAAATGGACCATTTTACACCAAAAGTTAAAGTTATTAATACTTGAAATTTTGTACAGTGTAATGCTTTTATAGTACCTAGAGTTCAGAGAAATGTGACCGTTATTGGTTCAGCTTTTAACTTTAATACCAGACATACTTTAAAGTTATTAATGCAATTTAAAGTGATAATAATTTAAATAAAACAAAAAAATTAATAAATTTACTAATATTTATTTGAGACTCAAGGTGAGGGGATTCGTTAGTCGGTTTACCCGTCTGAGCTTTCTTACATGTTTTTGTTTTTTGTTTTTCTATATAATTTACATAGAAGGTTTTTTTATAAATGAATAAAATGTTATTTTTGTTCACTTTTGAAGCAAATGAATTTGAAGCAGAATGAATTAGATAAGCAGTATTCGTTCCAAAATTAAGAATCTTCTTTGTGCCAAATTTTGGAATGATTGGAAGTACACCTTCTATAGGGTTTGATAACAAATCGGGAGAAAGAGATATATGGGGGCTGTATCTAAATCTGAAGCGATTTTACCCAAATGTAGCAGTGTTCCTTCATGTAATAAGAAACCTCTCTCTTCTGCATTTCGTACTGATCGGGTATATAAAATAAAGCGCTCACATATTATATTAGGAGTAACATATATCTAAATCTAAACAGATTTTCCCCAAATTTTCCAGTATTCGTTCCGGATTAAGAACTTTCTTTGTGCTTAATTTCGTAATGATCGGACATAGAATACAACTTCTACAGCGCTTTCATACCACATCGGGAGCTAAATATATACGGAGGCTATAATTAAATATGAACCGATTTTCACCAAATTCAGTAGAGGTAGTTCTTAGGCCAAACAAGTTATATGTGCCAAACAGACGGACGTAGCTAAATCGACTCAGAAAGTGATTCCAAGCCGATAAACAGTGGGTCTATCTCATCTCCTTTTGGGTGTTACAAAGAAATGCACATAGTAACAATACCCTGTACCACAGTATGTAGGGTATAACCAATATTGGTAACTCTTGACAATATTTCTGACTTTTTTACAAAGGAACTACTCATGATTTGAAAGCAGAATGGAGTTTACGCCTATTTGAAGACAATCGGTTCATATATACAGTTCAGCAGTTTATATATAAGTATATACGGACCCCGTATTAGGTTAGGGTGGCAGCCGTTTTAACCAGCAGTTTAAGCCACTAGTGTTACCACGCACTGAAACGCCCCTTATCGAAACCAACCTTTTTGATATACAAAGTTATCGGTAGTACGAATATCGGTACCGGAAAGATCCCGACACCAGTTACTCAAAGCGGGACAGTAGCATAGCAAGTTATCAATGCTCTCCACTTCTTCCTCATCTCCACAGCTTTTACAGAAGTCATTGGACGCAATCTTCCGGCATGTTTGCCGATCCGGCAGTGTTCCGTCAGAACTGATACTAACGTAAACAATCATTTCCTCTCTAGTACGAGTAGATATTTTGACCTTCTCGGTCTTCTTTACAGGTGCCGATTTCTGTCCATCTGACGTTGGACTGCCTGATTGCCAAAGTCAAAGCTCTCATGTGGGTGGTAGCGCACCAATAGTAAGTTCAATGCAGTTCCCCGGGATATATCGACATGCTATTTTGCCATTATTTCAGCTTGATAGACACTGCAGGTATCTGGCAGTCTGTGAGCTATATCCTGACTTAGTTCTGTACACTGTACTCCGAAGACAACCCTTTCATCATGCTTCGAACCATCCGTAATGAAGTGGAGATGCTTTCAATTACTCGGTATTCTGCCAACCCATTCATCTCTGGCTGGTATCATCGAATGTGTACACCGTTGGTATACATATAGTCCACTCGGTCGTTTACCATAGCACTAAACTTTGATATTCTCATGTGGTCGTACTTTCACATTTATAGGCTGTTTAATATTAATGCCGCTCTGGTTGCAACTTCTCTCAATTTTAATCGGCAGTAGATGGACTAGGGCTTGTAAGGACTCAGTTGCTGTATTCCTAAAGCTCAGCTTATTCATTGGCGTGTAGTTCTCTGTTAGATTTGTGGACGCAAGAATTAATCTAATCAAGCTAGAGTTCACATTAAATTGTGACAGCGCCGCAATTACCGCATATGAGTGAATGTTGTTAAAAGCCCATTGTACATCAAATGAATTCCACAATAGTGAATTCCTTGAAATGGAGGGACGATTCGATAGCGCCCACAAATTCGTGCCGGGCAGACCTTCCCTTGTTGTAAGCATGTTGGTTCCCTGACATGTGTTTTGAATCCTGGTTTTTCCTAGTCACAGTATCTAAAAGTCTTTCCAGATGCTTCAATAGGAAGGAGGATAGGCAAATTGATCTAAAGTCTTTTGGTCTAGTGTGCGATATCTATCCCGCTTTAGGTATGAATACCACTTTGGTATCTCTCCATCAATTATTGTACGTACTCTGTTCAACAATGTGTGTTGTTGGATATAAATACAAAAATGATTTAAATCAAATGTTCAATGGAGTGGAAAAAGTAATATAATTATCCATATTAAGACAAATTTTCAAATCTCTTAGGAATATTCGTACTAAACCGTAGCACTCTGCTTTGCACTTGTGTGCAGCAATTTGGGACAGTTGTTACTTCATGGCGGAATTTGACTGCAATTAATCTGGTTGCTATGACATCCATAAGAAGACTCTGTTTGTTATGCGAATTTTATGGTTTCTCGCTCTCTGGTTATGTCCAGTGTCTCTTCACCCAGTGTCATCACTATTTGAAGCAATTAATCATTGTGAAGATACAAACAAAACGATTTTGTGATTTTTTACGAGCTTCTGCTGTCATAACAACAATAACAACAGATCGGCGCCTCCGCCGCTGCAGTTGCCGCCGGCAACGACAACAACTGTAACCAGTGTGGCTGGCGTACTTCATACCACTAAATGCTGGCATTTGCAATTAAATTTATCTCTTTTTTTCTGCTTTGAGAACTCCATGACACCCAGTTGATCCTTGAGTTGTTGCGTTTTGGATGGATTTCATCTGGCGATTGTTTTCGGAGGCAGCAGAGGCGTTTATAGTTTCGTTGTTGCCGGAGGGGGTGACGCCGCGCCGTAAATTGTTGGTTTGCTTTTGACGCGTTCACTTTATTGGTTTGACTCGGGGGGTATCAGTTGGTTGATTTTGGGTCCTTGTTTGTTTTTTATAGGTTTTGTATTTTGAGGGGGTGTTTTTATTGCACCAACATATTAATGTTGCTGACGGAATTTGATGTTTTTATGCTGATGTTGCCGCATCGACTCGTATATGTATATATTTTGTAGTTATGTTTGCCTTTTTTGATGACTTTCGTTGCTGTTTAAAGTGTGGGTTATGGCTGTTTTATTCTCAATGACTGACTGACTGGCTGACGGACTGTTGACATTGATGCTATGTCCTCTTGATAAATATGCAGCAAATGACGCATGTCCTCATCTCTAGATTTATTGCAATATCATTTTAGAACAACTCTGCTTTCCACTCCCCTCCAATACCACCAGCACTTTGTCCAGAGTGGTTCTTTATTTGACTTTGACGCAAGAGTTGCACAGCCTGCCCGCCCGACTGTTGTAATAGAATTAAATTTTTTTATAGCTGACATTCAATGTTAAATTTAATATTGACATATTAAAATGTGTAGAAGAAAATTGTTGGCTATCAAATTAATATGATCAAATGCTATGTTGTTTAAGAAGTTTTCAAAATATATTTTATCTAAAAAATAATTTTTAGAACTTTGCTGATTTTTTTGTAGTTAGTTTTTCATAGACTTCATGTTATACATTATAGCTTAGAATGTCACAAGCAGCATTAGCTTTAGTTTTACAGGACTAGATTTTATTTTATAAATATTCTAATTCATGACTTTTTGCCAATCCATCAATACAATTTGTAGTTAAGAAAGATTATACGATTTAAATTTTAATCAAATTTTACAAACATATAAAGTTTCAAAAAAAATCACTTAGAACTTCTGAAAGACAGAAAACTTGATACTTAATTTGGTGGTGCTATTTCATTATTAAAACGAAAATATGACAATCATTATTATACCCTCACTTTAGTGATACGAGGGTATATGTCATTTGCTGCGGGCCAAAAGAATGTTCGGTGGATATCCGTTTTGGGTCATTTTAAGTCGAATAAGCAATGTCCGTCCGTCTGTCTGCTGGCAGGTGCGCACGATAACTCTCGAAAGGTGTAACCGATTGACTTCAAATTTGGTATGCGGTAATATTTTGTCCTATCTTCGGCAAAGATCAAAGATGGACCATATTGGTCCACTCCTTCTAGTACCTCCCCCACAAAGGGTTAATATTTAGTGAATTATTGATTATTAAATATCTTATATAGTACTTACTTGAATCCTCTGAAATTGTACACATAGTATTAGTTTAGTAGTCACTATCACCTCGAGAAAAATGGGAGAAGTCGCGACGCCCATTTTGGTTCCTCCTACAAAAATGGACCATTTGGCACAAAAGTTAACTGTAGATTTAATATCACTTCTTGCAAATACTGAATTTTGTACAGTATAGCATCTAGAGTTCAATGAAAAGTGGGCGTATTTGGTATCTCCCACACAAATGTACTATTTTGCAACAAAAGTTAACAGCTTATAACCTGAATATCAGTGCATACAAATACTTGACATTTTGTACAGTGTAATGGTTTTATAGTACCTAAAATACAGTGAAAAATGGGCGTTATAGCCATGCCCCTTTCGGCACCTCACACGCAAAGGTACCATTTTGTACGAAAAGTTTACAGCTTATAACTTGAATACCATTTCATACAACGACTTGAAATTTTGTGCAGTATATTATTTTTATAGTAAATACAGCCTGTCATAAAATGGGCGTTATTATCACGCCCCTTTAGGTACCTCCCACACAAAAGAACCATTTTGTACAAAAAGTAAACAGCTTATATCGTGAATATCAGTACACATACACTCAAAATTTTTGCACAGTGTATAGTTTTGAAAATTCCTACAGTCCTGTTAAAAATTTGAGTTATGACCAGACCCGTTTTAGTACCTCCGACACAAAAAGAGCCAAGAAATACCAAAATGAAATAGCTCATAATATTAGAACATATATCAGTGCATATTTACATTGCTCATAAACTGTTTATACCTTAGTAGGTTTACCCGACTGAAGTTTCTTACTTGTTTTTCTGTATGTAATAATATTGTTTACACTCCCCATCATCTTGCAATGTTATTAAAGAAATATATTTATGCAATTCTAAGGGGACTCAGCCCGCTTTCGTGACACTAATATCATTAGTACATTTTGAATGCGTTGAACATAGTGCATTGTAAAATAAAATATAAATAATGAATATGTCCTGATGTAAAACATTAAACATTTTTATCGGAATCTGCATTAAAATTTTTTTCTAAATTTCCAATAGAATACCATTTAAATTAAAGGAAATTATAAGGGCTAGAAATGCTGAAAACATCAGTTTCATGTAAGAATGGAAGCTTAGCAACGGTCGTTAAATCAATTAGAAAAAATTATTTTTTTTTTCTAAAAAATCATATTTTGCTGACACGAAAAAAATAGAAAGAAATAACAAAAAATATCTTGGATATAATATCCATGGATAAATGTCTAAATTATGGCCCGTATTGTAAAAATAGGGACATTCAAACAAATATTTTCTTATATTTTTTATTTTGGTAATTTGTTTTGGAGGTACCAAAAGGGGCCTGGCAATAACGCCCATTCTGTAATGTACTATAGATACTGTATTAGGCATTACATTCCACAAAATTTTAAGTATTTGTATAGACTGGAATCCAAAATGGTCCATTTGTATGAAAGGTACTAAAAGGGGCGTGGCAACTTCGTCCATTTTTCTCAAGATAAAGCGACAAAGGAACTAATGTATGGGTGGAATGGTCAAAGATTCTGAATAGTAGTATAGAAGTTATGAGATAATCAATATTTCACAAAATTTGACTAAATTTGTGGGGGTGGGCCAACATAGTCCATTTTAACCTTAGTCTGAGATAGAAAAAAATATTGACACAAAGTAAATTTGAAGTCAATCGGTTAATCCTGTCGAAAGTTATCGTGCGCACCAACCAGACAGACAAACGGACAGGCTGACGGACATTGCTACAATGGCCCAAAATGGATTTCCGTCAAATATTCTTAAGGCCTTTTAGGTCACTCCATCGCTATGTTACACTTTTTACCTGCAGAATCTGATATACAGGGTGGGCAGAATGAGCTATATGATTTAAACGGTTTATAACTTTTTTATTTATGCGATTATTATAATTTTTATTTTTTTTAAATATTTTTGGGGAATTATTGGGGAATTTTATGCAATGAAAATTTGCAACACTTACAGGAAAAATGATATCCTGTAAGTGTTGCCAATTTTCTGCTTCGCACATACGTGCTCTTTTTAGCATAATTTCCATAACTTTTCGCAAAATTTCGGAAAAATTCTATTATTTGTTGTTGGATTCATAATTAATTTTCCAAGTCTCCTTCGCTTAAAAAACAAAAAAAGAATATTAAGTAAAAAAGTTATAAAGAATTCAAACCATATAGCTCATTCTGCGCCACCCTGTATACCCTTGTTCACACTAGTGGGTGTATAACAATTAAAATTCCCTTATTTCTACCAAAAGTGCTATAATTTCTACATTTATCCATATATTTTCTCCGTTAAAATGCTACCTTCCAAAAATTTGAACAAACAATTGTTTTGCTATATTTTTTTCTATTTTTTATGGGTATTTTCGTGCCAGCAAAAAATATTAAAAAAAAAAAATCAAATTTTTTCTAATTATTTTAACGACAATTCCTAAACTTCTGTTTCCACGTGAAAGTGTCAATAACTAACATTTGTACTTCTCCTGGTTTTCATTAGTTTAAAGTATTTTCGGGCATATACTTCAAACATTATGGTACAAATATTAAAGACACCGTCCAAGAAAATGAGAATGCGAAAGAAAAATTAAAAAAAAAAATTTACCATCCATGAAATTTTTTTTGTTTGTTTAGGACACCATATTACACCATAAAGTGTTATGCACAGTCCTTTGACAAAACTGTTGTTGCATAGTGTTATTACCGCCAGAAAAATGTACTAAAAATTTTCAAAAAATTATATGTTCTTTAGTGTTTTTTTCAAACTTGAGATATGACACAAAATTTTAAACACTGATTTTGATTCAGGGCAAAAATCGTCAAAATGACGATAAATCGTCATAACTGGCAATACTGGGCGGATATCATCAGGTTCCCTACAGCGAAGATACTCAGCCAGGTAGAAATACAGCCTTCCACATATCGTCGGAATAATACTATTTTTCCGACAATCGCATCTGTAGTATATTATCCCAAACATATTCGGCTTGAAAGGTATATATATCTTTAGGGTACACTCTAACCATTAAATAAATAAACCATTTAATAAACAGGATTTAATAAACAGGGTTTTCCAACAAGAGGTGTTATTTTGACTCACCCGGTATTTCGGTAGAAACAACGCCATTATTAAAATGGAACGATACACGATTCAACAACGCATTGAAATTATTAAAATTCACTACAAAAATGGTGAAAATCTTGCAGTCACTGTTCGCAAAACTAAAGCCTTTTTAGGTCGTCGTGAAGCACCTTGTCGGACCGCAATACAGAAATTGGTGGAAAAATTCGAGCTGTTGGGACAAGTTAGTGATGTGAAGAATAAAACCCGTGCACGTCGCTCAAGAACAACTGACAGTAACAGATATTGCTGCTGTAGCCCAAAGTGTTGAACAAAAACCAGGTTTGTCCATTCCTCGTCGTTCTTTGGAATTGGGCATTCCACAAACGTCATTACACCGTATCTTGCATAAAGACTTGGGTCTTAAGGCTTATAAAGTTCAGTTAACACAATAACTCAAGCCGGCCGATCATCAACAATGACGTGTCTTTGCTGATTGGTCCTTGAAATGCATGAAAATGATCCGGAATTCCATCGAAAAATCATCAAGCAAAGTTGTCGCATCTGGGGTTCGGAAAACCCAAGAGTTATTTTTGAGAAGCCTCACCATCCTCAACGTGTGACTGTGTGGTGCGGTTTATGGTCCGGCGGGGTCATTGGACCTTACTTTTTCGAAAATGAGGTTGGATCAACAGTTACGGTGAATGGATTGCGCTATCGAGAGATGATTAATGATTGTTTATGGTCGGAGTTGGATGGTATTGATCTGGACAACGTTTACTTTCAACAAGACGGCGCTACGTGCCACACAAGCTACGAAACCATTGCTCTGTTACGGGAAAAGTTTCCGGACCGTGTTATATCTCGAAGAGGTGGTCACAATTGGCCACCGAGATCTTGTGATTTAACAGCTTGCGACTTCTTCCTTTGGGGTCACGTGAAAGATAAGGTCTACGCCAACAGCCCAGCGTCGATTCAAGACATCAAAGATAGAATTCGTGAGGCTATCGAAGACATAGGCAGCCACTTTCCGATTTGGTTATGGAAAATTTCATGAAAAGGATATGGTCGTGTTGGCCGTTTGGCTGATGTTGTTTATCGTTATTAACGGCATACCTTCCTCTTTATTATGAAATAAACATCCGATCATTCATCTCAAAAAATGAAATTTTTCTTTGAATACCAAAATAACACCTCTTGTTGGAAAACCCTTTATTTGGTGCACACAAACATTATATATTTGGAAAGATGTTGTTCTAAACAAATCTAAGTTTACATCCCAATATGTGTTTATTTTGGACTATTTTTTCCAAAACAAAAATTCATTTGCATTGAATTCAGTAATTCAAAGTTAATTTTTTAGAAATTTTTCATGTCGTAAATATAATAAATAAACAGTACGGAAAGGCGAAAGTCGGGCGGTGCCGACTATATAATACCCTACACCATTCTCGTAATATTGAATAACTCTGATATATAAATTTTGTAATTCATGTATAAATTGTTTACATAAATTTACTTTTGGGACATTTTATACTTAAATAATACCCTGTACCACAGTGTGGTGTAGGGTATAAAAACGATTGGATCTAAAGAGCCAAATCGGATGAAACATATATATGGGAGCTATAGCTAAATCTTTACAGATTTTCTTCAAATTCGGCAATGTTGGTTCATGAATCAAGAAACTCTACCATTCTAAATTTCAAAACGATTGGATGTAAAATAAAGCTTCTATAGAAGTAAAGGGCCAAATCGTACGAAACATATATATGGGAGCTATAGCTAAATCTTAAGCGACTTTCTTCAAATTCGGTAGTGTTGGTTCATGGATCAAGAAACTCTACCATTCTAAATTTCAAAAGGATTGGATTAGAGTGATCAAAACCGGTTTAAAATAAACCGGCCCACCGGTTTTTTGCTTCTACCGTCCCCGGTTTTTCTCAAAATCATGAATTTCGAACAACCGGTGCAACCGTTTTTTTTTCGTTTGTTTCCACCGGTTTTCCGGTTTTTTTATTATCACTAAAATATTAAAAATTATTTACAACTTTATATACAAAATATCGCAAACTCAGATAATAATATGAAAGATCTCCTTATATGGCCTAAAAAAACTCGGCAACTTTGCTAGAATCCGAAGCCATTCACAAATTTCTATACAATTTACAAAAATTTAAAGAAAATAAATGATTCATACGCGCAGGAGTTATGTGAAAAGTAAACGCATTCTCCCACTTCCAAACCGAAATAAAAACAAGTAAGAAAATTTTGTTTGGGTAAACCGACTAGTGTATACTCTTATATATTTATATGTATACTCGTATATACCCACCTGCACTAAAGTGTGTATATAAAATATATATGTATTAAGATTTAATACCTCTATTAAATATTCTATTTAATATCCCGAAATATGAATATTTTCTTGACTGAACTACATAAGGGGAATTTAATGTCAAGTGAGTTAATTTTTAAAAGCGATGTCTTCTGTCGGGATGAAAATTGCACCAGGAAGCCCTATCAGATAGTAGTTATGAGACACAATTCCAACGAAATCGGTTAAGGACTTTCCGAGTTGGAGGGTGTCAAATATTGACATTTTTGTCAAACGGTTGTTTTTCCCATCTGAAATGCTAAAATGTTTGGTTGAACGTTAATTTTTTTTTCAAAGGTTTATATTTATTTTGATAGATCAACAGGTCCCATCCCATTAATAGGTCACAAAGCTTTTAAAGGAAATTATCTAAGCTTTCTTTTGAGAAAAAAAAATCAAAAATTAAAACATAGGTTTTTACCAAAATTTCAAAAAAGTTTAATTTTGCAAAAAAGCAATGAAAATATATTTGCTAATTTCTTTAAAAGGTTGAAAAAAAGACTATCGATAACACTTTTGCAAAATGCTTCTAAATACAATAGCTAATTAGTTATATGTATGAGATAAAAGGACCGTTTGACTCAAATGACAATATTCATCACAATCCAACTCATAACTACTATCCAACAGAACTAAATTTGGTGCAAGATTCCTGATCAGAAGACATCGCTTTTAAAAATTTAATATTAAAAAATCGCCTTTTTTTGTTATTAAAAAGGAAAATGTTTTTCAAACGGCAATTTTCATACTGTTTTGTTATGCAGAAAAAAACCGGTTCTACCGGTTTCCCCGGTTTTCTTCGAAGAAAAAAACCGTCCGCCGGTTTTTTTATAACTTAAATAAACCATCCACCGGTTTTTTATTTTTTTAAAAAAAAAACGGTTTTTTTATCACTCTAGATTGGATGTAAAATACAGCTTTTATAGGACTAAATGGCCAAATCGGACGAAACATATATATGGGAGCTATAGCTAAATCTTAACCGATTTTCTTCAAATTCGGTAGTGTTGGTTCATGGAACAATAAACTCTACCATTTTAAATTTCAAAACGATTGGATGTAAAATACAGCTTTTATAGGACTAAATGGCCAAATCGGACGAAACATGTATATGGGAGCTATAGCTAAATCTTAACCGATTTTCTTCAAATTCGGTAGTGTTGGTTCATGGATCAAGAAACTGTACCATTCTAAATTTCAAAATGATTGGATGTAAAATACAGCTTTTATAGGACTAAATGGCCAAATCGGACGAAACATATATATGGGAGCTATAGCTAAATCTTAACCGATTTTCTTCAAATTCGGCAATGTTGGTTCATGGATCAAGAAACTCTACCATTCTAAATTTCAAAACGATCGGATGTAAAATACAGCTTCTATAGGACTAAAGGGCCAAATCGGACGAAAGATATATATGGGAGCTATATCTAAATCTGAATCTAGTCGACGAACAACTTTACATGGACAGACGGACGGACATCGTTAAATCGACTCAGCTAGTGATTCTGAGTCGCTATACTTTAAGTTGGGTCTAGCTGTGTTATTTTCAGGTGTTACAAACATCTGCCGTGAAACAAACTTATAATACCCTGTACCACAGTGTGGTGTAGGGTATAATTAAAACAGATTTACAAAATTTGGTACTAAGCAGTACAGGGTGACTGATATGTATTGCAACCAACTTCAGGTTGCTATTATTTCTAAACCGCTAGTCTGATAGCTGACAGATTTATTTCAGTGACAGTTTATTTTATTGTTTACAAGCTTACAAAAGCATTTTGATCTATTGCATTCAGAAAAAAAGTTATTCGTGATGGAATTCAAGCGTGATAGTGTGATTGCTTTATATTTGGGTGGAAAAACACAAGTGGCTATCGTTAGAGCCCTCCAGCATTTAAATGTGAATAAATCTTTTGTTTCTCGTACCATTGCTCGTTACCGTGATACTGGCAGTGTTGCATCGCGTCCAAAAAGTGGACGAAAAAAACGGTAACAACACCAGAAATGATCCGAAAAGTGAAGGCCAGATTTGATCGAAATCCACGCCGCAATGGTAGAAAAATTGCTCGTGAGCTGAATATATCGCGAGAACGGATACAACACATATTAAAAAATGAGCTTGGACTAAAGCCATTGAAGTTCCAAAAAGTGCAAGAGCTCACCGATGCACAAAAAAAGTTAGACTGGAAAGAGCCAAGGAGTTGCTTCGGTTGCCCGAAAGTGGCCAGTTACCGAATTTGGTTTTCTCCGATGAGAAGCCATTCCAAATTGAGCAGTTTGTGAACACACAAAATGATCGGGTTTACTTGCCAAAGAGGTCAGCTGAAAATGTACACCTTCGATTGGCCACCAGAACTCAAGCGCCGCCGATGGTAATGGTGTGGGCCGCCGTAACGGCCGATGGTCGCTCCCCGCTCGTATTCATCGACCATGGGGTCAAATAAATGCCGAATATTATCGGGAAAATGTCCTAAAGACAGTATTGAAGACCTGGGCAGACAAACATTTCGGCAGCAGACCATGGACATTCCAACAGGACTCAGCACCATCGCACTCAGCACGCGTCAACCAAGAATGGCTTAAAAAGGAGGTTCCTCGCTTCATATCTACCTCAGAATGGGCACCAAGACGGCGCTTCGCCGGGAATGGGCCAAAATACCGCAGAGCCACTTTCGTGCAGCGTGTGATGGCTTTGTCGGCCGTTTGAAGGCCATAATTCGGGCCAAAGGTGGCCAATTCCAACAAATCTAAACTGTTTCTAAAATTTTATGTTATTTCCGACATTTTTTGCTTTTGAACAATAAAATTAAAAAAAAACCAGTAAGGAAAGACAGAAAGTCGGACGGAGCCGACTATATAATACCCTACACCTACTTATCAATGCGAAAATGGGAATTGCGGTAAGAATTTGGCAGTGTTCATACATGTACTAAGAAAACTCTCTCTGCCGATTTTCGTACTTATCGGATATAAAATATGATGTCTACAGCGCTTACACGTCAAATCGGGTGAAACATATATATGGGAACTATATCTAAATCTGAACAGATTTTTCCCGAATTTGGCAGTGTTTATTCATGTAATAAGAGAACTCTCTCTGCCAAATATCGTACTGATCTGATATAAAATACAGTTTCTACAAAGCTTACATGTCAAATCGGGTAAAACATATATATGGGAACTATATCTAAATCTGAACCGATTTTCCCCGAATTTGGCAGTGTTTATTAATGTAATAAGAGAACTCTCTCTGCCAAATATCGTACTGATCTGATATAAAATACAATTTCTACAGCGCTTACATGTCAAATCGGGTAAAACATATATATGGGGGCTATCTCTAAATCTGAACAGATTTTCTCCGAATTTGGTAGTGTTTATTCACGTAATAAGAAAACTCTCTCTGCCGAATTTCATAAAGATCGGATGTAAAATGCGGTTTCTACAGCGCTTACATGTCAAATCGGGTGAAACATATATATGGGGACTATATCTAAATCTGAACCGATTTTCCCCGAATTTGGCAGTGTTCATTCATGTAATAAGAGAACTAGCTCTGCCAAATTTCGCATTGATCTAATATAAAATATAGTCTCTACAGCGCTTACATGTAAAATCGGGTAAAACATATACATATATGGGGGCTATATCTAAATCTGAGCAGATTTTCTCCGAATTTGGTAGTGTTTATTCACGTAATAAGAAAACTCTCTCTGCCGAATTTCATAAAGATCGGATGTAAAATGCGGTTTCTACATCGCTTACATGTCAAATCGGGTGAAACATATATATGGGGACTATATCTAAATCTGAACCGATTTTCCCCGAATTTGGCAGTGTTCATTCATGTAATAAGAGAACTAGCTCTGCCAAATTTCGCATTGATCTAATATAAAATATAGTCTCTACAGCGCTTACATGTAAAATCGGGGGTAACATATATATGGTGGCTATATCTAAATCTGAACCGATTTTTACCAATTTCAATAGGGATCGTCCTTGGGCCAAAAAATACCACTATGCTAAATTTCATCACAATCGGACCATAAATACGACCTGCACTTTGATTACAAGAATACATGGACAGACGGACAGACAGACAGACAGACGGACATGGCTAAATCGACTCAGAAAGTGATTCTGAGTCGATCGGTATAATAAACAATGGGTCTATCTCTACTCCTTTTAGGTGTTACAAACAAATGCACAAAGTCATAATACCCTGTACCACAGTGTGGTGTAGGGTATAAAAATAAAAAATATAGCGCTTTACTTTGTTGCATTACATATCAGCCACCCTGTATATGGTCATAATTAAGTAAAAAGTATTTAGATCCAATAGGACCGGGTCTCGTACCTCCATGCAAATTATTCCGGGTACTCAAAAATTGAGCAGACTATACCACTGAAATATTGTATACTCGTATTTATGAAACTTAACACGTCATAATATTTCATACATATCAGCTGCGGTGCCAACTGGTTCTGTAGGTGAATTCCACTGGCCCTCCTTGGAATAATAGTCAATTATCAAAAATTAAGAATAATAAAAACAAATTACACAAAAGGTTTCAAAAATCTGGATCCTCTACTGATTATTGTAAATACTGCATTGCTAGATCAGAATATAATATAAACAATAAAATATCATATAGTAATTACATGATAAACACGTCATCTGAGAATGGCTGTTAATTTCGCACTACTTTTACATAAACTGGATTGTGTTGGTTTTAGTAAGAATCTGTTAATTTGGTTAAAAAGCTATTTATTTGAAGTCCCTAAAGGTAGTAGCCACCGTTAACCGTTAAATATGGAGTCCCTAAAGGTAGTAGTCATCTTGGGCCAATACTGTTCTCTTTATTTATAATGGAGTTACCTTCTGCTGCCCACTTTTCTAAAGTTCTTATGTATGCGGATGACGTCACAAATGTTAAAACCGTCAATGATCAATTTGAATAGTCATTGCTTCAGTCTGATCTTGAGAGTTTTCATAACTGGCACTTGGTCAACTTAATGGAATTTAATATAAAACAAGTAAGAAAGTTTAATTAAATTATTATCAATTTAAATAGCATAAATAACTTTTCTCATTCAACTTTTGGTGCAAAATGGTCCGTTTGTGTGAGTGGTACCAAAAGGGCCGTGCAAAAACGCCCATTTTTGTCTACACTCCAGGTACTGTAAAAACATTACACTGTACAAAATTTAAAGTATTTCTTTGATCTGATATTAAAGCTATAAGCAGCTATCTTTTGGTGCAAAATGGTCCATTTGTGTGGGATGTAACAAAAGAAGCGTGGCAACTTCGACCATTTTTCTTGAGGTGTTACACGCTGAAAAAAAATCGCTCCTGTAAAATATTGTCCCAAACATTTTCGGCTTGAAACATATATATCTTTAGGATACACTATAAACATATAATATTTGGTACACACAAAAATTATATATTTGGGAAGATGTTGTTCTAAACATATCTTTGTTTACATCCCAATGTGTTTATTTTGGACTATTTTTTCCGAAACAAATATTTATTTTCATTTAAGTATTCAGAAAATATCTAAATTGTGTTAAATTTTTCAGTAATTCAAAGTTAATTTTTTCAAAAATTTTAACTTCTTAAATAAAAAAAATAATAATAATTGAAATCATATAATCTTGGATCGAAATATATACTTGGAGGATTGACAACCAATGATGGCTTGGAATACTCAGAAATTTTAAATGATTGGTTTAAAACATAAGATATTGATGCATTTGGTATAATAACTGGGAGGTTCAAACCAAAAAAAAAACAAACAAAAATAAAATTTAAATTCGAAAAATTCAACAAAAGTTTCGAAAATCTTTTTTAAATAAAATATATTTGGAGAAATTCCTAAACAATCATTTTATTTGTATTCAAATACATATTTTATTTGAGAAATTTAGTTTGCAAATTTTATATGTTGTAATATATTAATATACGAGTTCCAAATATATTTTATTGATTTTCAAATAAAATGTATTTGCTCAGAAATATATAATATTTAAAAATTAGTGTTCCAAATATATTTTCTTTCTATTCAAACATATCAAAAAAGGCGATTTTGCCCCGTGTAGCTACTAATAAACTAAAACTATGCACTATATACAGCTTCTATAGTGGTTAGGGGCCCAAATCGGAAGATATATATATATATATATATATGACGGCAATATTTCAGATTTTCTTTAAATTTGGTATTGTCAGCTTGCACAAATTTTATGCAGATCGATTACACAATGTTGATTATATAATGCATATATGCCAAATCGCGGGACGGGAAATTCGTAACACCACACCAAAGTGCTATGTATTACAGTGTGAAATATAAAATTCTTTTTGAAACCCTCCACCATAGAATGGGTGGTATATTCATTTTGTGACTCCGTTTTCAACACCTTTAAATATTGATCTGAGACCCCTAAATCGTCGTAAAATTCTCCGTCTATCTGTCGGTCCGTCTGTTGCCATCACGCTACAGTCTACAATAAATGAGCTATATGAATGAAATTTGGTATAGATACTTCAAATATCTACAGGTAATTTGTATTGAAAATGGGTAATATCGGTACATTTTCCCTACTATATATAGCATCTCTCAGATTTGACTTCTTAACGTCGTAGAGACAACAAATGTGAACTTATCGGGCTGAAAATTGGTAACTGGTCCTTGTTTAGATATAGCCCCACACAAAGGTCCCTCTAGATTTGATTTCGTAACGCCACAAACACTCAAAATTTCAACGAATTGGGCTCAAATTTGGTATAATGAGTTTATTTGTACCCGAAACCATTTATATGCGATCCATGGTGGAGGGTAAATAAACGGCATACATTTAACAAATAAATACAACACCATAAAAGTAAATCTTACAGTGATTTAAAAGGAGTGGTGCAAAAGTGGTGGTGCTGGGTCATAATTAATAAAATTAAATTGAATGTTCCATCTACACCAACTTGAAACTTCGAACTGCTGCACCTGAACTACTTCAGCAATAATAATGCAAATAATGATCTCTATTGTCGCATGTGTGTTACCTTTAATAAATAAATACTATCAATATATAGAATTGTGTGAGAATAAATGTACTTTAAAATGAAAATTAATCATACGGTTGAACACTTATGCCATTAACTTTGTTTATGTTGTTTGGTCTATTTTTTCTGGTATTTAAGAAGCGAGTTTTTCGAATAATTTTGTGACTGGCTTCCAGTGTTTCCTAACATAAACAATCTTAAATTAAATAAATGTTTAAGGAATTAACATTTTCAGTATATATTTATATACCTACACTACATATATTGTTTTTGACAAATAAATTTTTAGGGATCTGTTCCAACTTTTTTCTCATTCAAATTAAACTTGATAACTTTTTTCAACTATAAAGGAAATTTTCTGCAGGCTTGGTATTTTTGTATTAGAAATTCGATTAAATGCTATATACAAAAATTTGGATTGATTTCCTTAATAAACGAATTTTATTCAGCTATTTTACAACGTACATTTAAGGTGGTTTATTTTTTGGTCAAATCAAACAAAATTGTTGTTATTTATCTTAATTGGTTAGTTAAGATATTACAAGCACCAATTTTACCAGTTTTTGAGCCAATACAGTATTATCGATTTTTGTCAATGAGACAGAGCACTGTGCAATGCCAGGATCGTATAGTAATCAGCATATGATACGATTCCAACGCCGTCAGGTGGTGGTAGAGGTTAAGCAATGCCGAAGATATTTTTCTATTCTGGTATACAAAGAAAAATGCTATTTTTTGAAATAAATGATCGGATGTTTATTTCATAATAAAGAGGAAGATATGCCGATAATAATGAAAAACAACATCAGCCAAATGGCCACCACGACCACTCTTACAGGAGCATATCCTTTTGATGAAATTTTCCATAACCAAATCGCAATGTGGCTGCCCTATGTCCTCGATAGCCTCACGAATTCTATCTTTGAGGTATTGAATCGACGATGGGCTGTTGGTGTAGACCTTATCTTTCATGTGGCCCCAAAGGAAGAAGTCGCAAGGTGTTAAATCAAAAGATCTCGGTGGCCAATTGTGTTCACCTCTTCGAGAGATAACACGGTTCGGAAACTTTTCCCGTAACAGAGCAATGGTTTCGTTGGTTGTGTGGCACGTAGCGCCGTCTTGTTGAAAGTAAACGTTGTCCAGATCAATACCATCCAACTCCGACCATAAAAAATCATTATTATCTCTCGATAGCGCTATCCATTCACCGTAACTGTTGATCCAAACTCATTTTCGAAAAAGTAAGGTCCAATGACCCAGCCGGACCATAACCCGCACCAAACAGTCACACGTTGAGGATGGAGATAACTTTTGGGTTTTCCGAGCCCCAGATGCGACAATTTTGCTTGTTGACGGAGCCACCGAGGTGGAAATGGGCAAATTTGGTAAATTTGGAAGAAGTCGGTTCAGATTTAGATATAGCCCCCATATATACGTTACCCCCGATTTGACATGGAAGCCCTGTAAAAATTTTATTTTATATCCGATCAGTGCGAAATTCGGCAAGGAGAGGTTTCTTATTACATGAAGGAATACTGCTAAATTCGGAGAAAATCGGTTCAGATTTAGATATAGCCCCCATATATATGTTTCCCCCGATTTGACATGTAAGCGCTGTAAAAACTGTATTTTATATCCGATCAGTGCGAAATTCGGCAGAAAGAGGTTTCTTATTACATGAAGGAATACTGCCAAATTCGGAGAAAATCGCTTCGGATTTAGATATAGCCCCCATATATATGTTAGCCCCGATTTGACATGTAGGCGCTGTAAAAACTTTATTTTATATCCGATCAGTATGAAATTCGGCAGAAAGAGGTTTCTTATTATATGGATGAACACTGTTAAATTTGGATGAAATCTGTTCAGATTGTTCGCATACGTTACATGGTGGAGGGTATTTATATTTCGGAATGGTCGAACTTAATCTGTCTTTTCTTGTTTTTTCTTAAAAAATCGCTGCAACCGCTACACAAAATTGTCAAACACGCTACCGTGGTGGTTTTTCTGAAAAATCGCTACTCCTACAAAACAGTGGTATTTGGAGATCAAAAATCACCATAAGTAGTGGTAAAACCATTGCATTGCTTTAAACCATCTGGTCATTTAATCCGCTTATAGCCAGTTGTCTTTCCTACTAATTTCTAGATTCAGTTCCTTGACTCTAGGATCAGCAGGGTTAGAGCGACGAATTTCATCATGCTCGTTTGCGAGTCCCGCTGCATTTGCTGGGAAATTAGGTCTTATCCAGCAGCGATAACGCGGCCGGCTGCTGTTTTGTTGATGTCTCGGAATTTCTTCTTTGCTACCCGAACATCTGAGGGGATGGGTAGTTCACTGAAGCTGCGGTCGATGAATTCTCAGAACCCGTTCCAGTCAACTTTGCTTTGATTAAGGAAAGTACAGCGTTCAGATATGATGAAATCGGCTGGTCTATCAATGGTGAGGATTATGGTAAGGTCATAATACCGTGCACCACAATGTTATGTAGAGTATAAAACAGCGCAAATTACCTTTTAATATTTTTCATGTGAGTTTATTATTTGTAAATTAATTTAATTATAAATTTTAATTTTTTATAAATAATATAACTTTGCTTTTTCAAAGACTAGTTTTCTTATGGCTAAATCCGAAAAACTGTATACCAAATCATTATTTTGCGGTCCATTCTAATAATCTCACCATTGAAATGACACGTTCAGCGATTCTATAAAATATAAGCTATTTTAATATTCTTAAATATTCCTCTTTCTTTAATGTATTTCGATTTTTCTGATTACTATGCAATCACAGCTAAAAACCAGTAAGGGAAGGCTAAAGTCGGGCGGTGCCGACTATATAATACCCTACACCACTCTCGCAATATTGAATAACTCTGATATATAAATTTTGTAATTCATGTATAAGTTGTTTACATAAATTTACTTTTGGGACATTTTATACTTAAATAATACCCTGTACCACAGTGTGGTGTAGGGTATAAAAACCATTGGATCTAAAGAGCCAAATCGGATGAAACATATATATGGGAGCTATAGCTAAATCTTTACCGATTTTCTTCAAATTCGGCAATGTTGGTTCATGAATCAAGAAACTCTACCATTCTAAATTTCAAAACGATTAGGTGTAAAATATAGCTTCTATAGAACTAAAGGGCCAAATCGGACGAAACATATATATGGGAGCTATAGCTAAATCTTAACCGATTTTCTTCAAATTCGGTAGTGTTGGTTCATGGATCAAGAAACTCTACCATTCTAAATTTCAAAATGATTGGATGTAAAATACAGCTTTTATAGGACTAAATGGCCAAATCGGACGAAACATATATATGGGAGCTATAGCTAAATCTCAACTGATTTTCTTCAAATTCGGCAGTGTTGGTTCATGGATCAAGAAACTCTACCATTCTAAATTTCAAAACGATTGGATGTAAAATACTGCTTCTATAGAACTAAAGGGCCAAATCGGATGAAACATATATATGGGAGCTATAGCTAAATCTTAACCGATTTTCTTCAAATTCGGTAGTGTTGGTTCATGGATCAAGAAACTCTACCATTCTAAATTTCAAAATGATTGGATGTAAAATACAGCTTTTATAGGACTAAATGGCCAAATCGGACGAAACATATATATGGGAGCTATAGCTAAATCTCATCTGATTTTCTTCAAATTCGGTAGTGTTGGTTCATGGATCAAGAAACTCTACCATTCTAAATTTCAAAATGATTGGATGTAAAATACAGCTTCTACAGGACTAAAGAGCAAAATCGGACGAAACATATATATGGGAGCTATAGCTAAATCTTAACCGATTTTCTTCAAATTCGGCAATGTTGGTTCATGGATCAAGAAACTGTACCATTCTAAATTTCAAAACGATCGGATGTAAAATACAGCTTCTATAGGACTAAAGGGCCAAATCGGACGAAAGATATATATGGGAGCTATATCTAAATCTGAACCGATTTCAACCAAATTCAATAGCGATCTTAACAGCCGCGAAATACTCTAAACTGCAAAATTTCAGAACGATCGGAGTGAAATTGCGACATGTAGTCGACGAACAACTTTACGGACGGACGGACGGACATCGTTAAATCGACTCAGCTAGTGATTCTGAGTCGATCGGTATACTTTAGGGTGGGTCTAGCTGTGTTATTTTCAGGTATTACAAACATCTGCCGTGAAACAAACTTATAATACCCTGTACCACAGTGTGGTGTAGGGTATAAATATGCAAATTCACTTGAAACCTACTTCCATTTTTTGTAACGTCCGCAAGGGTACTTTCGCCGCGAATATCGCTTCATCAAAAATATTTAAGTCATTTTAAAGAACTCTAAAATAATTCTTGTTGCTGAAGTTTATACTCGTATTAAAATATTGCATTCATAATGCCAACGCGTTGAATATTAGTGAAACAAAATGCGTACGAATGTACCCTCCGCAACTCAGGATTTTCCCATATGTCTTCCGTAAAAGTCCATTGCATCTAAAGTTAGGGGATCCATAATTTTTAGTTGTTCTGGGTTTCAATTGAATTTTCCGCCACATTTTTGTCCAGCGTTATAGTTGCTTCAAATGACTTCTCTTTGTAAATGGATCGTTATGAGTATAAGTTATTACAAATAAAATTGCATAATAGCTCCGTCACACTACTCCGCAGTAGACTACAAGTGGCTTCCGTTTCCTTTCCATTATATCTCTAACTTCAATTAAAAGGACAATTAATAGAACTGCAATGAAATTGGTAATTTATTTCAAGTGCCAATGCTGTAAGTACGAAGACCAGACCTCAGCAGCAAAACAACATCAATGACCGCAAACAAAAGTGACCAATTACTTCTGTAATTTCGGGCAATATTGTACACACAGATGGCCAAGTTATTGGTAAAAATAGTTAATACCAAACACACAAATGCCGTTCTAAACCAAGGAACATATCTGAATGTGCAACATATGCCTCCTCCGAAGTAATCGACTGAAAGTCAAAAAGTAAACTGCCGCTGACTGACCAATAACCAATAAAATATCAAACGAAGACTTAAGAAAAATTAATTAAAAACTCAATTGCTCTTCAGTTAGAGCCCTTCATACCCGTACTTCGTCTCACTTGTTTATTGGGATGACGCTCGGTCATCATGCATGGTAGGTTCCTTATTGGCCATGGCCGGGCAGACGGACGGATGGTGGTAACAAGTGTGGACACTCAATGACCCCATTTTTGCTCTTGTACATTATTTTGTTCAACTATAAAACAATGTCCCTTACTTCTGTGTGAACATACGAGTGTTCTGCAGCTCCATCCAGCGGATGTAAGGGATCTTGGTCGTAGTTCACCGACGACACACTACCTTCATTCCGGGTGTCACCATGTCATAGAGAAATTAATAAAGTTCTTGAAATATACTACGTGTCCTTCATGTGAATGCAACTTTTTGCGGCAACATATGGTCGTGGCATAGTGTGGCGTTCGAAATACGTAACGTGTTGGTGCCAAGCACACTCTTAACTATGGAGAATGGCTGCATGGATGCAAGCATCTGTCTATGTGATGTTTGTTGTTATCACCACCAGAACAAATGCGGCAGTCGCCCAGTGCTGCATTGTTGTACTCGTAATAAAAATCACAATTTTATTGCATTTCCATTATCTATGCTACCGAAAAATTCCCGTATTCGTCGCGGTCATAAAAACTGAATTTTAGTATTCGGTTATTTGTTGCCAAGAACTAAATACTACTGCACTGCCACTGCCACTGCTACTGGTACGTGAGTTCACATTTTAATGAGTCCAAAATAAGTTTATATCCTACGCTGCAGGTTACCTCAGATGATGACGATGACTGGTTGGTTCCCCCTTTTGGTACACTTAAAGTGGCCTTGAAATTTTGTCTGGGATCAATGCTGCTGCTTGGAATCTGACAGGGCATGCAGTGATGTAAGCAACATTAAAATTTGTTTATCGAGTGAAGACATCATTATTTACTGTTTTGTATTGTATTGATCATAAAATTCACTTTTTTCTTATAAATACTTACCTTCTAAATCAAGAATGTTCTAGAATTAGTTGCAGAAAACATTTAATACAGTAAAGGAGGACTTGGACTAAAGTCCCTAATGTTTATTATCGCCTCACCATAGAGAGGAGGGTATATATCATTTGCTACGAGCCAAAAGTGTAACACATCAAAGGAGTGACCTAAGACCCTAAGTATGTTCGGCGGAAATCCGTTTTGGGTCATTTTAAGTCATTTGAGCAATGTCCGTCCATCTGTGTGTCTGTCTGCTGGCTGGTGCGCACGATAACTCTCGAAAGGAGTAACCGATTGACTTCAAATTTTATATGCGATAATATTTTTCTCTATCTCCGGCTAAGTTCGAAGCTGATAATTTAAGTTCGATTGATAATAATTTAATGAAAACAAAAAAAAATGTGAATATTACAAAAATTATGATTATTTTTTTGGGCTCAAGGTGAGGGGATTCATAAGTCGTTTTACTCGACTGAACTTTCTTGCTTGTTTTCTTATAAATACTGACCTTCGAAATCAATAATGTTCTAGAATTAGTTACAGAAAACTTAAAATACAGTACAGGAGGACTTGAACTAAAGTCCCTAATGATTGTTGTTATCGGTTATCATTGAACTGTAGGGTTTTTCAATTAGAGCGCTACAAAAGTTTTTTAAATAAAACAAAAACGGTTTTGGATATCAATGAAATTCTTTATTCCTGTGAAAGTACGTTCGATGCCATTATGTATGGAACTCGATTTATTTTGCATGGCCACCACGGGCACGCTTGCAGAAGTCCAGACACTGAACCCAATTTTCGACGGTTTTAAGCATAAATCGGCCGATACTGCTGCAATTTCACGTTCGATATTCGTACGAAGTTCATCAATCGTCGCTGGCTTGTTGGCATAGACCATAGACTTGACGTAGCCCCACAGGAAATAGTCTAACGGCGTCAAATCGCACGACCGAGGCGGCCAATCGACTGGACCATTTCGTGAGATAACACGTTCTCCAAACTTGATTTCCAATAAATTGATTGTGGCATTCGCTGTGTGGCTTGTGGCGCCGTCCTGTTGGAACCACATGTCCTCCAAGTCCATATCATCCAATTGGGGCCAAAAATATTCGGTTATCATTGAACTGTAGCGATTCCCATTCACAGTAACGTGCCGGTCTTGATCATTACGGAAGAAGTACGGCCCAATGACGCCGACGGCCCATAAACCGCACTAAACCGTAATTTTTTCGGGATGCAATGATGACTCATGGAGCACGTGTGGATTGCTGTCTGACCAATAACGCATATTTTGTTTATTGACGAAGCCATTCAGCAAGAAATGAGCCTCATCGCTGAAGATGATTTTTCGATTTTTCGCGCTCTTAACGTTGAGGCCACAGACTCCGAATTTCTGTAGTAAATTTTAATAATTTCGAATCGTTGTTGGCTCGTATATCTTTCCATCATGAAATGGCAAACCTTACTGTAGAGAAATGTCAAAAGAGCGGCAAAAAATATGGCGTCGTTTGCTGTCCCTGTCGGTCTACTTTTGTAGCGTCCCTGTTGAAAAACCCGTTAAATAACAGACAATCGCTTTAGGATTTACAAAACATTATAAAGTTCTGAGGAAAGCATTGCTAGGAATATTCGGGAAAATTATTTTATGTTGAAAACGACTAATGACGCACAGTGGGGGAATATTGAAAAAGCAAAATAAATCTGTCATTTCTTATCATATAAAGTGACAGCAATGAAATTTCACAAAATAAATAGGTTAAGTCGAGTTTAACCCTTCAGCGTGCAATTTTTTTTTTGGTTGCTTTGAAAAAATTATTTTGTGTAAAGGGTTAAAAAAAAATGCATAAAAAATAAGCAGAAGTAATTTCAAAGTTGCTTATATTAATGTTTATAAAAATATCGGCTGTTAATTTCTTCCTATGTGTATTAAAAAGTAAAATGTATATAAATGGGGTGGAGATTTTTTAATTCCTTCAGTCGTGGAATATCTCCGGTGAGAACCGTGGGTAACTGTTTTGAGAGAAATAGTTCTCCAAGGTTCCCTTTATATCGTTCTTGCGTCTATTCCACTTCAATATTTTTTTTGCACTTATTGATTAATATTAATTTTTTAATTGTGACAGTTACAGAAAATTCGAGAAAAACGGTCTGAAAATCCGTGAAAAACGGTCTGAAAATACGTGAAAAACCTCACTCGTTGGAATAGAATTCCTATTCGTTCGTAACTATCACATACACGCTAAGGAAAGGAATGTCTTCTTAAATTGTATTGTTTCTAAGTGAAATTTTGCTAAAATCGGGAGACTCATTAAGAATATATAGAAAAAAAAGAAAAATCAGAACCTGAGCAGGCTTAAATCAAACATTGGGCAGACTTAATTCAATCAACATTTTTTTCATTGAAGCTCGTTTCGCTCGCAAATCAATCGCTTTATGCTTGAAATAAGAATATTTCGCCTTAAAATTAAGCCTAATCAGGCTTAATGAGCGCTTGTTACAAGTATTTTGTACTTGGTAGAGATCGTATGTAACTCAAAGTTATTGAGCTTCAGGCGTTTGCAGCTTTTAAGGACGCTTTTGATTCGAACTGCTTACCGCCTTCATATACGAATAGTATAGCGAAAGCCATCCCCAGACATTTTCAATTAGATTAAGATCTGGGGAATATGGGGCCCAATTTAAAATCTGCACATTTTGTTCACGAATCGAATTTTTTGCAGCTCTGGTATGTGTCCAAACAATTCCATGAATTGTGGAAACGCACCTTCCATTATTCTTTTGTATAATACTCATGTCACTTTTTCGGTTTCAAAAACCAAATCGATCGTGCCATAATATGATATGGCACCTCATACCAAACTCCGCCATATCTGCTATGGCTGCATTGCCAAATAGTTTTTCCTTTCTTAAGTCGTGAAAATAGTAACTGTATTTATTAGGAAAAATTTTGTAAACCAAGGATAGCCCGTTTATGAATTATGCTCGTTCAAAGATGAAAATATTGGATTCGTTATTTATGTGATTCGGATTGTATATACATATTTCATATTTCTATATTTGTGTTTTTGTGGTGCAGTGCCCAAATGAAACGTTAAATATATATATGATATATGTGATTCTTTTAAACGAGGCTTTATGTTATCTTCAAATTTGTAGGGTCAATTTAGAATAAATTCGGCTACATGACTATATTTGTTGGAATATTGCGCTAATTAAGTTTAACTGAATCACCAACTGGCTTTCACTGCAACATCTACAGCGTCTAATATCAAATCTCTTAATTTAAATTGAAATAAAACTCCTTTAAAATAAATTAACAAATATTATTACCCACATCTCAGATAATAACGAAAACATCTTGTTTATTCAATTATAAAAGTATACAATTCCAAGCTATTAAGAGAAAATCAGTGAATGTTAGGCCACTGTAAAAAACATAGATCAAATTCCTCAGATTTCACATCTCGTTAGAGTCGTAATTAGTTAAATTATTATCCGCCGCAGCGCCGCTATCGATTACAAATCCGCCAGCATCGTTCGTTGACGATCGACTCCAATGACATTTATTTCCTAATGTTTATTTTATTTACCGTTATTTAGTCAATTGTTTTAAAACATACACAAATTGTTTACATTTTGTGCTGTTTTTACGGCGTAATATGATCTTTAAAAATACTTAACTTTCTAAAGACTTTATTACTCAAATTACGAAGCTAATAAACTTAGGTATATATATACATCAGCGCCCCCTTAAATGTTTGGTTATGGCCAATAGATAACAGGTACCACTCTATATCATATCCCACCTCAAGGCAGAGCAGTTTCAGATGCTAGACGTTTGTTGCTGGTAGTTGCAGCAATGGAAAACATAAAAACATTTTTCGAAATTATTTCAAAAAGAATTCGATTTGAAATGAAACTTCTCACTTACATTTGGTCTTCCAAACAACCGCCAGAGTCACAGCACCAGCATCATCATCTCCACCACAAGCATGAGCAGCAACAGCAGCAAACGTTTCACCAACACGGCACCAGTCCTCCAGCACCTCTATCTCCGGCAACATTCAAATATTTGAGTAAAGTAAAGTTTTCCTCCTTTTCAAAGATGCCGCTCTGTTGCTGCCGAGCCAAAACTATTTGGTAAATATTTAATCATTTCTGTTTGCCCGTAGACTGGAATTTATCATATCCTAAGGCATGGATGGATGATGGCATAGTGGGTTACCCGGCTCGGCTCGGCACAACAGAGCACAGCACAGAACAGCATAGCTATGTTACAAGTACTCCACGGCAGCATTCCGATGCAGCATTTCATTACACCATATTGACTTAAACATTTAGTAAACTCTTTAGTTAATAAATTTAATTATGTGTAGAGAAAAAATTGAATGTATCAATATTTGGATTGCCGTTGTTAACAAATTGTATGTACAAAATGGAAGGCGTTTTCCACTGGGAAGTTTCTCCATTAAATTGTATTTGAATAAGATGCCAGAGTTTTTTTAAAGAAATTTGTGGAAAGCGTATTTGTAGGATAAATGTATTGATAAATGCACCACCACCTACGTATAAAAGTTATGTCTCAACTGCGTCTTCTGGCTCTAATTGGTCAAATATTGGTTTCAAAGTACATAGTTTTAACTGGTTTTGACTCGCATTAAAAGGACCGTACAGATGGGTCCTTTGAAGGCGTAAGCTGTAATGGAATCTATTTGTAGGCCAGATTCGACGCCGATGTTAATTTTCAATGTCCTCTATCTTACAGAAACTATGGAATACCAACTTGTTGTTGAAAGATAAAGCGATCCAAACTGAGGGGAAATTACACCCTGCAGTCTCACTAAGCAACAACACAAATTTCGCTAAATACTGACCAACAATAAGTAAAAGAAGTACTTCCAAAAGAATAACATTGTAAGTACTTCCAAATCATAAGTATGACAATTTTTTCAACATTTAATGAAGTTCTTCTAAATAACTTACCAAAATTTAATTTTGGAGTATAAATTATTAAACTTCAATGCAAAATTTCAAAAATAAAAAAAAAATGTCTGAAGTCATAAAAGCGCAGATCGTAAGGAACGTATATATGGGAACTATTTTTTTGTTAAATTTTTTTCTTCAGACTCGGCAATGTAGGTATGTGAAATAAAGATTCTATAGTGCTAAGGGGCCAAGGCGGAAGAAATGTAGATGACGGTTTCATCTAAACCTGAACCGATTTTCTTGAAATTTGGTATTGTCAGCTTGTAAAGGGTTTTTCAACAGGGACGCTACAAAAGTAGACCGACAGGGACAGCAAACGACGCCATATTTTTTGCCGCTCTTTTGACATTTCTCTTCAGTAAGGTTTGCCATTTCATGATGGAAAGATACACGAGCCAACAACGAGTCGAAATTATTAAAATTTACTACCGAAATTCGGAGTCAGTGGCCTCAACGTTAAGAGCGCGAAAAATCATCTTCTGCGATGAGGCTCATTTCTTCGTTAATAAACAAAATATGCGTTATTGGTCAGACAGCAATCCACACGTACTCCATGAGTCATCATTGCATCCCGAAAAAATTACGGTTTAGTGCGGTTTATGGGCCGTCGGCGTCATTGGGCCGTACTTCTTCCGTAATGATCAAGACCGGCACGTTACTGTGAATGGGAATCGCTACAGTTCAATGATAACCGAATATATTTGGCCCCAATTGGATGATATGGACTTGGAGGACATGTGGTTCCAACAGGACGGCGCCACAAGCCACACAGCGAATGCCACAATCAATTTATTGTAAATCAAGTTTGGAGAACGTGTTATCTCACGAAATGGTCCAGTCGATTGGCCGCCTCGGTCGTGCGATTTGACGCCGTTAGACTATTTCCTGTGGGGCTGCGTCAAGTCTATGGTCTATGCCAACAAGCCAGCGACGATTGATGAACTTCGCACGAATATCGAACGTGAAATTGCAGCAGTATCGGCCGATTTATGCTTGAAAACCGTCGAAAATTGTGTTCAGCGTCTGTACTTCTGCAAGCGTACCCGTGGTGGCCATGCAAAAGAAATCGAGTTCCATACATAATGGCATCGAACGTACTTTCACAGGAATAAAGAATTTCATTGATATCCAAAACCGTTTTTGTTTTATTTAAAAAAACTTTTGAACTTCTTTTTGGCAAATTTTATACAGCTCGGTTAAAAAAGTTTGCTTTGGCATACATGCCAAATCCTAGGTATATTTAAATCTGAACCTATTTTTACCAATTTCAATACGGATTGTCCTTGAGCCATAATAACTATGTATATGTGCAAAGTTTCTTTGAGATCGGACTATATTTGCGATCTATAATGCACTTTGATTACAAGAATACATGCATAGACAGACGGACGAACGCGCAGAAGGCTAAATCGACTCAGAAAATGATTCTCAGTCGATCGTTATATTAAACGGTTGTCCATATCTTCTCTTTTTGGGTGTTACAAATAAATGCACAAAGTAACAATATTTCTGTTAAAATTATTTAATTATATACACCACACTGTGGTACAGTGTGCATTTGTGTGTAACACCAAAAAGGAGAAGAGATAGACCCATTGTTTATTATTAATCAAACCAAGTAAAAGCGTTAAGTTCGGCCTGGCCGAATCTTATATACCCTTCAGCATGGATAGCATGTGAATGGTTTCGGACACAAATAAAGTCATATTACAAAATTTCAGTCCGATTCGTTGAAATTTGTGGTTTTTGTTGCGTTAAGAAGTAAAATCTAAAGGGACCTTTTTATGAGGGCTATATCAAAACATGGACCTATGGCTACCGTTGTTCGTGTGAGGGTGCGGCTGTAAATTAACCCCAGTTACCAATTTTCAACCCAATCAGTTGACATTTGTGGTATCTGTAGCGTTAAGAAATCAAATCGGACAGATGCTACACATGGGGGCTATATCAAAATTTGGACCGATAAAGCCCACTCTCAATACCTGCAGGTATAAGAAGTATCTATACCAAATTTCATCCAACTAGCTCAAGTATCATAGATTGTAGCGTGATTACAACAGACGGATGGACGGACGGACAGATGGACATGGCTAAATCTTCTTAGAATTTTAAGACGATTAAGAATATATATACTTTATGTGGTCTCAGATCAATATTTAGAGGTGTTATACCCCCATCCTATGGTGAAGGTTATACAAATATGCTAAATTTATAGTAGAACAGTAGGAATCACAATATATAAGATGCTATATATGGGAGCTATATCGAAATATGGACCGATATTGCCCATTTTCAATCCCTAGTTACCTGCAGCTAAAAGAAGTATCTGTACCAATTTTCAGCAACGTAGCTCAAGTATTATAGATTGTAGCGTGATTACCACAGACGAACGGACGGACATGTCTAAGTCGTCTTAGTATTTTATGACGATTAAGAATACTCTTAATATACTTTATGGGGTCTCAGATCAATATTTAGAGGTGTTACAAACGTAGTAACAAAATGAATATACCCCCCATCCTATGGTGGAGGGTATAAAAATCGGTGCAGATGTTGGTGAAGTACCACTATATATGGTTCATTCGATTACAGCCCTATTTTACTTCCCGTCATTATGAAATTTTGCAGAGGGGAGTTCGATCATTCTTTATTTCAGATTTAGAGCAAAAATATAAATGTCTTTAGTCTGTCTATTTAAAAGCAGAGAAATATCACTGCACCCAAAGGTGAAAATCCAAATTAGAACAACTTCGGGATGTTAAATTCATTGGTGAAAATCCAAATTAGAACAACTTCAGGATCATAAGTTGGGGATTTTTATCGCTGGTTTTGTCACTCAGTTTGCAGTATCTATAATACAGGATTTTCCAACAAAAGGTGTTATTTTGAATCACCCGGTATGTCGGTAGCTGTCACTTTTGAAGCTTTTATTCTTTGACATTTGACAAGTAGAAACTACGCCATTATTAAAAATGGAACGATACACGATTCAACAACGCACTGAAATTATTAAAATTCGAAAATCATCTTGACTGATGAGGCCCATTTCCATCTCGGTGGCTACGTCAACAAGCAAAATTGTCGCATCTGGGTCTCGGAAAACCCAAGAGTTATTGTTGAGAAGCCTCTCCATCCTCAACGTGTAACTGTAGGGTGCAGTTTATGGTCCGGCGGGGTCATTGGACCTTACTTTTTCGAAAATGAGGTTGGATCAACAGTTACTTTCAACAAGACGGCGCTACGTGCCACACAGGCAACGAAACCATTGCTCTGTTACGGGAGAAGTTTCCGGACCGTGTTATCTCTCGAAGAGGTTATCACAATTGGGCACCGAGATCTTATTAACGGCATACCTTCCTCTTTATTATGAAATAAACATCTGATCATTTATCTCAAAAAATTGCATTTCTCTTTGAATACCAAAATAACACCTCTTGTTGGAAAACCCTTAATAAAGTAACACTTAAAAACGGCCGAGAGCAGACTATGAATCCGACGCGGCGCGCCTTAGCCCGACATTTTTTCTAGCCGGCGCCGCCGCCGATTTTAACGTCTCACATCGGCTGAAACTCAGTCGCCGAAGTTTATTTGGTGAGTCCAGAAGATTTGTTTTATGCAGCCATGAAAATTTAGAAAGTGACTACTACTTAAGAGTTCTTTTTAGCGTACAAAGTTTATAAAAAAATTCAGAATGGTAATACAAGATATGGGGATTGTAAATTATAAAAAATTAATAAATAATGCGTTTTGGTTTGACGGAAATTAACAGCTGAACTAATTTTTACAAAGTCTACTTTGTTTTAAAGAGAACACAAGCTGACTTCTTCTTTAGACATTGTTTTCTAAAATTGTAAATTCTTTTTAAAAGTTTGAGTTTAAAAAATTGCTTCCCTCGATTTTCTTCAAATTCACACAGAATATTTGTCGCACTCTCACAAATCCAAATAGTGTTTAGTGGCTAAATATTTATAAAAGTTATGGATGAAATACTAAGGAAGGGTGTTATATAAGATATTAGATGTTTTATTATTTGAGATCGAGGTCAGGTCAATTAAATAAACATCCAATAATTTAATAAATAGATATGTCGAATATAAAAACAACAATAATAGAAACTTTGTGTTCATTTTAAGTTTTTCCTCTAAAGCTAAATTTTTCAAAACGCCACTTTTGTTAGAGAATGACATTCGTGCGTGATTGTTGAAATTTGAACTTACATAATGAGAACTTACGCCTCCACCACCGATAATTTTGGTCGGCTACCTTGACTGGCCGTGAATTCGGCCGGGTCGGTTTTTATATACCCTCACCTTAATTCTATACCCGAAAATATCCTTGGAACTGAAGCAAATCATGAAACGATATGGTTCCTTTTTGTTTTAGCAAAAATATTTAAGAGCTACCTCTCTACATAAAGTCTATATCTAAACGTAGACCGATATAGTAAAAACACAAATAGGGAAATGTCAGACAAATCGAATGGAAAATGTGATCTTAAAGTATAACGAATTAAATTTGAAAGCGATCTCAGATGCCCCAAATCAAAATCGGAAAGATCTGTTAGACAGCCTAGATAGGACGACATGCTGGGGCATGTCCAGAAGGCGTTTACTCAATGCTGGACAGTCGCATAGCAAGTGCTCAATGCTGCCCACATCTTCCTCACCTCCGCAGCTTCTGTAGAAGTCATTGGAGTCAAAACTCAACCATCTGGCGCGTTCGCCGATCAGGCAGTGTCCCTTTAGATCTTACGTAGACAGTTTTTCCTTTCTAGTGTGAGGATAAATTTTGACCTTCTCTGTTCGTATCTTGCCCAGATTTGTCTAGCTACCCTGCAGGTGCCGATTTCCGTCCATCTTTCGTGGGACTGCCTGATTGTCTCTTACCTAAGCCAAAGCTTAGATGTGGAAAGTGGCGCACCAATATATGCAAATTTTTGAAGAATTTGTAATGTCGTCACTTTCCCAGCAAGCTCACCAGCTTTGCAGTTCCCCGGGATATCCCTATGGCCAGGTAGTCATGTGACGTGTGTGTTAAACTGCTCAGCCAACGTGTAAAAAGAATTGCGCCGAGAGATGTTTGTGAATTATTCGATGGGATAGGGCATGAAGTATCAGACTTAAATTTTAATGGAGAAATTATCCCTTCTTCCTCATACATCAAGACGCTTGGATTTTACATCGATAACAAACTAACATTTGAAAATCACATCAACTTTGTAATATCTCGAATTTCATTTACTTTAAAACGAATTTACTGCACTGGGTGCAATTTCCCACTGCATATCCGTATACCTATAGCTTAAGCTATCCTAATGTCACTATTGATCTATGGTTTGGAACTATACTCCGGAACTACACACACCCACTTTCATAAAATTAATCGGTGCTTCAATCGAATAATACGTTTTGTGTATGCGTTACATATCCATGATCATGTTACATCTTCTGTTCGGGATTTTTTAGGATGTTCGTTTGAGGATTTTGTAAAGATGAGAACACTTCTATTATTCTATAGGGCAATGAAAAGCGGAGTTCCTTCTATCCTCCTATCAAATTTTTCTTTTTCCTGACTGTTTGAGTAAATGACAACGCCATTGTTGGTCACTGTGTTGCGACTCAGCCACTTGGCGACTTCTCTTATTGTCATTATTTCGGCTTTTGGTAGACACTGTAGGTTCTGGTAGTTTGTGAGCTATATCAAGACTGAATTCCTTAGAGTATACTTCGAAGAAGGAGATGGTTTCTGGTATTCTGCCAACCCATTGCTCCCTGACGAACAGACGGACGGGCGGAATATATACTTTATGGGGTCTCCGATCAATATTTAGAGGTGTTACAAACGGAGTGACAAAATTAATATTCTTCACATCCCATGGTGGAGGGTATAGTAATGAGTAATTTGTTACCTCACACACTGTAATATTTAAGTATTTGTTAACCTAATAGTAACGAATTTACCAAGAATTCCGTAAATGTTCTGTCTCTGAAATCGAGAGCAATCCCGCATAGTCGCAGAAGATTGTTGTGTCTTATGATCTGGGAAGGATATCATTGATATGAACAACTTCTGCAGAAGGGTTTTCGATGAGAAATAGGTAGATATTGCAGAAAATTGGATTTGTCATGTTCAATGGATTATTTCAATGTGAATAGAAGATTAAAAAAAAACGGTACGAATTTACTCTTTATTAGTTCACTCCGTTGAACATATCGATTGTAATATTTCGCTTGAATTTACTCTGAAGGAAAATATTCAAATCTTTTCATTCCCATCGAGCTAATACATAGAAAATATGTGTTCATAGAATCGAAACCTTATTGCGCTTTTCCAAATGTTTAACCGAATTATCAAGTGCTGGCCCTAAAGTGATAAAATGCACCAAACATTATGATATTCGAAAACTACTAAATATTATACAATCGTCAGAAAATGTCCAAAAGAATCTACAAGTTACGGGAATTGTGGTCTATTCGCGTGAATATGTTAGACTGTCGTTTCGTCGATCTTCTTGTGGCTGTGGCTGTGGATGATGTTTATGTTGCATATGAAGATGATAATGCTGTCTTGGTCGCTGCTGCAACATAATCATGCGAATGCGTGTGTTCTCTGTCACCGCCAGCCCAAACAGTTGTCCACAGATGACGTTACTCTGATAAAAGTGTTAAGTCAATGGTGATTTGCTTCTTTAAATTCTCAGCTATATAAAGAGGTTATATTATGCAACAAGTTATAGCGTTTGTAACCTGAAGTAAATTGACAGAGGAACATTCCCTTAAGGTTGGATTAACCTTAAGTAACATTAGCGTAAACCTAACGATGTCACTCAGAGGAATTAACCGACTTTTAAAAGGATGAAACATGATTCTGGCGTTCAAAAAACAGTTAACAGACCAAGAGACGGAGGAAAGTTATGATTGCGTGGCAGCCGCAGGTACCAGCTCACATAGACTAATTGAGGTCCCTAGCACTACCACGGGTTTAGTGGACTCCATCCTGTCCGATATACAAAGTTATCAATAGAAAGAATATCTGCACCGGCCAGACCTATCAGACTACCTATATAGGCCGACCTCAGTATATATGTACATACTTCATTTACGCAATAAGAACAGTAAAAAATGCTCTCCACTTCTTCCTCATCACCACAGGATCGGCAGAAGTTATTGGAATCAGTTCCGATCACGCAGTATCCCATCTGAACTGAACACAAGAAGGTATTCTGACCTTCTAAGGTCATGTTGTGGCCAGATTTGTATAGAATTTGTAACGTCATTCTCTCCCTAGCAAGTTCATCGTCTTTGAAGTTTCCCGGTCTATCCCACATGAGGTATATTTTAAACTGCTCAGTCATCTCGTTAAAGGATTTGGGATGTAATATTCCGAGATGTAGTGGCAGGCTGCTAGACCGGGTAAATGAAAACGCTAGTGTTATTTTTTTTTATTTCGGTTCTTAAAAGTGCAATCCGAAAACCATGCTTCGAACCATCTGTATAGAAGTGGGGGTAGTTTCTATTTTTCGGTATTCTGCCAACACATTCCTCTCTGGCAGATATCTTAGTTGTAAAGTTATTCTTGAAACCACAATGACAATAGATGCAGTATGACTTGAAGTGACCCTGTCGATGTAGCCATTGAAGCTTCCCTGATGCTCAGGCAGACAGTTCTCTGAACCTTCATCAATTGACTTCTGATGGGTCGCTTTTCAGTCGCCCACACCAAATAATACTGTACTGGCCGAACGACTGCTGTAGAATGTCTCTGAGTTCGTTGGGAAATTTTGCAGTTACTGCGATCGCAAGGTATTTAAAATAAAGTCAAGAAGTTATTCGCCCCTATTGTTTCCATCTGTACTAACCCAAATAGGATGATGGTTGGTAACTCCTCGCCAATTATTTGCTCGCACTCATCTATGGATGGTTCTTAGATGAGTACTATCTTGAAGGCAACTGAGGGTACTAACACGTCTTCATAGGGAAAATAAGTGGGACAGCGTAGCATCTCCGATTACACATATCTAGACTGGCAGCTAGAGTTTTTGTTTTCCCGCACTTTTCCATTTCCTGGGAAATCGGGAATTATTTTTCAATTCCGGGAATACCGGGAATTCCCGCTGACTAAATGAAAACACAATTTTTTGATAAACTAAAAATTATTTGTTTAGATTAATAAGATTAAAGGTATAAACAGTAAAAAAACATTTTTAAACAAAACAAGTCATTCATTAGTGAGATCAAAAGTTTTTAAATTCAGTCTAATCTTTTGAATATAAAAGTAAAGATAAAGCCAAACGTAGTTAATCAGCATTGCGAAGGAAATAAGTTTTTAATATTGAAAGCGCGTATAGATAGACTCGTCTGCTGGACTATTTCTTATTTTATTTACAAAGACTCCTGCTAAAGAAAATATTCTTTCACTCTCAACAGAAGTAAGGCGTACTGTTAAACTTTTGAAGATTGTCAGTTCTTTTACCACTTCCTTCAAAGTATTTAAATTCTTTTTTTAAAGACAATTTTGATGTGGTTTTTGCCGTTTCTTTGGCTTTATTGATTGCCCTGTTTAAAAATTCTTGGAATGACATGTCTGGCGTGTCACTATCTTTATCAGAGCTTGGAATTTCTTCAACATCATTAATTTGCCCGAACATACGAATAAACAAACTTTCGGCATATGTAATTACATGATATCTAGTAGCTGGTAAAAATTTAGGGTTATCTTCAACAATGCTAAAAAAGTTGGAATCTTTTAAATATTGTATAAGCGAATGCAGTTTCTTGTTTCTTCTCTCTCCAATTCGTTATAATAGAGCGTCGAACATAGTTTGGCTCAGAGGAGTTTGAACTAACGACATTTTTCTGCAAAGTGCAACTAAAATTGCATCAGCAGCAAGTAAATTTGTATTTCGATGGCAAAGGGCTCTCACAGACATTTCGACTGGCTCCAAAATATTAAGTAAATGCTGTAATATGGTAATATTGCTTTCGATCCATAACTGAGCCATATTTAAATCTATTAAGGCTTTTTTAATTGAATTTTTTAATCGTAAAAACTTATCTATCATGGGAACCATGGAGTACAATATCAAGCCCAAGACATATCTCTTTTTTGTGCTCTTCTACCACATTTTTTTGAAGCAGACAGCTTTTGGTGGGACTTCTTTTATTATTTTGCGATTTTGGTCCAAAATCACTTTGTAATTTTGGTCTATCAATAAAACTTCAACTTCGTCATCATTTTGGCCAAAATCATCGCATTCACCTTCAAAGTCATCATCATCGCTTGTTTCAGAATCACCACCAGAAAAGTCGCCAATTGGTTTCTTGTAAAAAACATCGACTACAGCTCGACTACGTAGCTAAGACAAAAGATCCCCTCTACTGGACTTTCTTTCACAAATTTTTTCATCCCGTTAGGACCGGCAAATAAACTTCATAATTTCCTAAACGATTTTCCATTAAGCTTCTGATTTCAGCTGCTCCACTCTTACTGGGAATATAAATCATTCCCAAATTAAAAAATGTGTTGTCATCACATAATAGGACAATGTTTAAATGTCTTCTCTGTTTGACACTTGTCTATTCATCCATAATTAATGAAAATCGCTGTTGTTGCTCCAATTTATTTTTGATATCCTTTTGTATAATTTGGTTAACTTGCGAAAGCTGATTAATTGCTGCACATCTCTCTCAGTTTTTGGAAGATGAAAACCTCGATTCCCGATCGATTCCCTTATGAAAGAACTTCTTGTTATTGTTCTAATAGACAACCCATCAACAGTTGCAAGTTTGGCAACAATAGCACTTAAATCTTCTTTTTTTGCTACATATTTTTCCAAAGTTGTTTGAACTTTTCCAACTTTCTCCGGTCGTGTTCCTTAACATTCCTTATTTTCCCACTTTGTAATGAAATAAAATGGATACATTTTGAAACCAACAACACAAAATCAACTGCATCTATTTATTTTATTTCCTAGGGGGCTAGAGGATGAATAAACTTAAGCAAACTTAATGCAAATCACTCTAACCGAATTTGTTAAAATAATAATCTGCACTGAAACAGCTGTTCGGAACACAGCTGTTCATTCACATACAAGAGCGTTGCCAGCGTTTTCTTATTTTTATACAACAAAAAATCCCGGGAATTCCCGCAAAAGTTTCCGGGAGTGCGAGAATCAAAAACGAGCGGGAATTCCCGATGCAAAACTCTACTGGCAGCTGTGTGGTCTGTAACACTGAAATTAGGTAAGAAAAAAATTTTAAGATCCTTCCTGGCCAAAATGCAGGTTCTGGGTTCTTCGCATATTTAGAGTTGGCCAGTTGCAAATTAAAATTGTTTGTCCTAATACCATGCAGGTTTCCTCCTACTATGAAGGTTTCCTGTATCAGAACGATATCTACTGTACATATGGAGAAGTGCAGTAATATTACCGCTGAGGCTGCTTTGGCGTGTGGGGGTTAATATACAGAATTCTTACAATCATAGGTAGCCGGCAGATTAACCTCCATCCTAACAAGGTTGTTATCGAACTTCTCATCCGTATGTTCTCGATGAATGTCCTAAGCACATGCGTCGATGAGTCCGGAAACTCCCCTCAGACTCCGAAAACAAGTTCTCTAAAAAATATGGCACCGAGTAGTACAACCTGAAACACCAGAAATTATTGGTGTGACGGCTGGTGGCAAACACGGTTCATACCTTCTGTAGTGTAGTCCCGAAAACATATCGCAGGGTTCCATTTGGCTGTTGTAGGTGAGGATGTATTCATCATTAAGAATCAAGCTGATCTGCCGCTTTTGACTATGCGTCTGGCCAATCTAGCCAATTTTTCAATTATGGGAGGGCAGAACATGAATGCAAATTCTTAGCAACTCGACAATGGCAGCCGTGTCGTACTAGTATGGTTCTATGAAGGGGGTCTCTTAGGCGACAAAGGATGTCGGTTATCGGTCAGACCTCACCCACTCGACTCAGAGGATCATTATACCGGTCTACCTGGCATCACCTGGAATTGACTTGGATCACGACCAACGGGTGGACAGTCAGAAAATTGTAGGAACCCAGTCCATTTCCAGGTTTCTCTTGGTAATTGCGGTTGGATTAAGATCCGGGAGACCACATATGTTTTTGTTTAGTTTTTTGTCCACAATGGACTCCATATAGCACTCACGAGCTTAGGGAAGATTCGTGTCCACCACAGCATAGCCCCCGGTACTGTTGCAAGGACTGGGTGGCGGAAAACCTTTCTGCTGAGGTGGTCAGCAAGTAGCAGGCACGCATTACACTCCGGTGTTAGTGGATTTCGTTTTAAGTAGAACAAATACTTTGTAGACCATTCAGCGTTGCCCAGGGTGCACAACGTGGAAGCGGTATAACTTTACACACCAAGAGAGGCATATACATTAGTTTGATGTTAGTACGGTCACAATCTAAATCAACGGTTCTTCCGTTCCATTGTGTCATCATTTACGAAGATTTTCTAGTTCTCGAATCTCTATTCTTTTAATCAATCGACTGGTTAGAAAAATTTAAATATGGTAAACAAAATGGTCCCAATACAAATATAATTGCCTCTTAAGCATTAATGAAATCCAATTTTTTTATTCATCGGCATAAATAACAGTTTTCGGAGGCAAAATATAAGCTCTAAATTACTATGCATGTAACGCTGCTGCGCGTAAATCTCCTTATTTGTACCTCTTCATTTCCTATAGGAATAATTCGTACCTCTGGTTAAGGATTTCCAACAATGTATATGTTCCATATGAACAGATAATTTTGTGTTATGAATTAATATAATAATTTGTTCTCAAATTTCCTCCATTCTCAGGAGTATACCCGGTTTCGTTAGGTTGAAAAAGAGGAGACACTTTTCTTTATCTCATGACCATTTATGGAAATACGTATATTCCAAAAAGTCGTTTGGTTGTTTAATCGTTCAAGAGTAATAGAAACATGGTATTGTCGGAAAATTTCCTTGGCACTTTCCATTCAAAGCCTCTAAGTACTAGGATCTAGTTTGTGCTAAATCTGTCACAAGCCGTTTTGACGTAAATACACCTGAATACAAAATACACGTTTTTTGTAGAGTATCAAAAAATTCGTTCCGACTGAATTCGAATTAAGAGTATATGCAAACATTTGTACATTTTTGTGTCAGCTATGTTCATAGGATTCCATGCCACAGATTAGGAAGGAGTCTGTCTGAACGATGCATCACTCTTGGCTGCTACTCATTCGTGGTCAGTCAGTCCACCACCCGTGTTAAAAATGCATACGGAATTCAGTTTGTGACAAATCAGAGTAGTACATATCTGAACCCATCCTGTGAATAGAAAAAAAAAATCGGTAACAACTGCGAAATATTTTTCAGTTTACCCGGTTGATGGCTGTGACTGAGGTTGATGTTGAGGCTGTTGTGGTTGCATTGCCAGTTTCATTGCCATTGCCAAGTTTTTGATATGAAATCACAGATAAGTCACTGAATTTATGGTGAATAACCGCGTAATACAAAATGTGAATAACGCACAGAGGCCAGCATCGAAGTCATACCGGCCGTAATGCAAAGGCCCCTGCGTGAAAGTGATTAACCATCGCCAAGCAAGGTATACGCTTGAAAGTTATTATACATTGGTTTAACTCTATATTTATAAAAATTCTCGTTAGGTTAGTATTTTACTTTTCTTATGTAGAATGCCGTGGCAAGCAATAATCATCAAATTAGAATAATTTTAATATACCACAAAAAATTTAACGCTGTTTTTGGGCTCTGAATCCAACTGAATACATGAGGAACCTTCAGGCTCCAGTGGAGCAGGTTTCTTCAATCGACCGCCTTAGTCACTTATCTGGGATAAGGCCGTCATAAATGCTTCCGAAATCAATGAGTCAGCTGTAAAAAACACAACCGTGTTAACGGCTGGTAATAAAGCCAAATAATCAGATCACCTGCTTTCGAAAAAGGCAATAGGACACTCACCAAGCCCTGGCTGTTACAGAAAGAAGTAGTGATGATGGTACCATCCCCAAGGAAAAATGCAGCCATGTGTGATCGGCCATTATGGTTCAATACCTCCGCAATACAATATGCAACGATGTAGGAAGGCATCAGAGGAGAGAAAGGCTTTAAGCTTTCGGTGATGCCAGATCAGAAGACCTGTAAAAGACAGCTCTGAGTCGAGAGAGTGAGTTCTGGGTGGGCGCACAGTTGGAGGTTGTCGAAAGAAACAACATTCCTAGTCACCACAGAGCCCTCACCTGGGGTACTGAACTCGGCTGATAATTAATATTTTTACGTAGTAGGAGGAAAGGTGTGTGGTATCAGCTCACCCACATAAAGGTACTCCAAGAACCAGCATTTTGGCCAGGAAGGACTTAGACATCTTTTTCTTCACTAATTTCAGTGGTAAACACCAAACAGTTGCTATTTTGGAGATTGGTAATCGCATATATTGGGTGGTCTCCATTTACTTGCCTTTTGAAGATCTAGTACCGACAGCTCTCTTAGTGGTAGAAGCAGTCTGACGAGCGCGAGCTGATTATTGGCGCAGACACGAACGCTCATCATCCTATCTGGGGTAGTACAGATACAAACAGCAGGGGTGAGTCACTTCTTGTCTTTATTTTAACTACCAACCTAACTATTTGTAATAAAGGGAATAACCCGACAATTAACAATTAAAGGTAGATAGGAAGTACTCGAGGCAACGTTCGCTACCGGATGGCGTCAGACCAAATTATTGGGTACTGGACAACCAGTCAGTCTCAGATCACCATTATGTAGAGTTCAAACTCGCTGAAAAGCTCCTAAACATACAGTCCTTTTAAATGTAAGGAAGACAACGTGGCACCTCTATGAGATGAGGTTCAAAAAAGCCATCAACTCTAAACTTTTATTGGAACCGAAAGATATAGTCGGTCTGGACAATTTAATAGATCACATCTCTACTTCACTCTATTGCTCCCTTGAAGAAGCCTGTCTAAAACCAAGGTACAGACGTAACACTAAACAACAAGGGTGGATAAGATATTCAACAATGCCAAATCTATTAGGGTCACCAATGACTGAGATGCCTATAAAGAGCAACTCAAAATCAAGCAGGAGCTTAGAAAAGCGCAAAGGCGTTCTTGACACACCTTCTGTGGAGAAGAGGAAATGTTCTCGGATGCCGCAAGGCTGCGTAATATATTATAAAGTGGGTTATTTGCAGGATGAGGCAAATAACTGGACAAAAACAAGAGGGCAGTCGTTAAATGCACTGCTCGACACACATTTCCCTGCGAACTCACAAACAGATCCAGAGGATCATTACGACCAACAAGAGAGCGAATGGACTGATAGCGTCGCTACCTTGTTGACTCAGAAATCCAGAGTAAGCTGGGCGATTAACAGCTTTGAGCCCTTCAAATCACCTGGTCCAGGCGGCATCATTCCAGCAGAACAAATCTATGAAGGCTCTCATACATCCCCAGTCGATGGAGCTATACCAAAGTGGTATTCATACCCAAAGCGGGAAATATATCGTACACTAGGCCAAACCACTTCAGACCAATTAGACTATCCTCCTTCCTACTCCTGGTCGGAAAGTAACATGCTTACAACAAGGGAAAGTCTACAGAATCTGACCTGCACGAATTTGTGGGCACTATCGAAGGAATTTTAAGGAATTTCTCATACTTTCATTTCTGATATAGATGGGCTTTTTAACTACATTCACTCAGACTAGGTAATTGCAGCGCTGTCACATCCAAATGTGAACTCTAGCTTGATTATGCTATTTCAATGCCTGCTCAACAGAAGTCGCATAACAGCAACTCTATGTAACAACGTTTGTGAACAGAGGGACCCCACAAGGAGTAGTACTGTCTTCACTAATTTGGAACCTAGCGATGAATGAAATCCTGCTAGTTGTGGCTGCTAGGTCGTGGCATATGCGGACGACGTGGCAAATTGGAAATTGGGCGAGAAGCAGCGGTTTGGGCGTTAACCCAAACAAGACAGAATTGGTTTACTTTACTAGGATGAATAAGTTTCCACATGTGAACCCTCCTCTCCGGATACATGGAACAGATCTAGCCTTCCCTGAAAGTGCAAAATATCATTGGAATACCACTGGATATATATAGCAGTATCTCGCTCAATACTGTTGTACGGTGATAAGGTTGGCTTCGGAGTGCACTGTAACGAAACCCAGTAGTGATATAGCTCATGTACTACCAGATACCTGTAGTGTCTATCAATCCGAGATAATGGCAGTATGGAAAGTCGCCAAGTGGCTGAGTCGCAACGTATTTGTTCTTGGAGCAGCTTGAAGTCGCAGAGTTGATAGTCCTTAAGTCTATTTCTATTACAGATTTCGTTCCGGCATATATCCGATTATCGCGGGAAACTTATCTTGTTTTCATCCACTCAATGTTGTTCGGTTGTAAATTAACTTTCGTCTGTTAATTTCAGGGAATGGATGTTATTTAGTGTTACAGTTTCTATTCTGCACTGCATTTCCGTTAATAGTCGTTATGGCGTTATGTCTATTATTAGCTTCCCTGTTGACTTCAGTGATCAGATGTTGTTCTAATGGTAGTGCGACCGTTGAGTTATTTTTAGCTGCAGAAACTCGAATTATGATGAAAAAATGAAATGTTGGTGATACATTTTTCCAGTGCCCTGGCTGGGAATTGAACCCAGCACCTTCGAGATCCAGTGTAATGCACTAACCACTGAGCAACCGAAGCCCACAGTCGCAACGTAGTGAACGACACTGGCGTTGTCAAATACTCGTTGCTATAAATTCCCTGGAGGCCACATCCCTAAATTCACAAACAGACCTCGACTGCCGCAGAACTCTCGGCATCCGTGCTGTTGCTAGTCATATCTGGTCAAAATACGAACTGAGAAGGGCAAAATGTCTCCTCGCACTGGAGAGGAAAAGATTGTCTGCGTCAGTGTCAGTTCTGACGGGACACTGCATTGAGTAAACGACGTGTGGATATACCGAGGTCGGGTTTTCTATGAAGTCTTGATAACTTTGTTTATAAAACAGGTTGGTTTCGATGAGAGGCATCTGTGCCCGTGGTGTAACTAAAGCATTCTGACATCCTAACCTAAACCTACACTAAAATCAAATAAGAGTGGTACAGAGTAAATTTAGATTTGCTCTTTGGTTGTTTTCTTTCTCAGATATTGATATAAGATTTTTTCCTTAGTTTAGGCAATATTAAACATAATGTTTGTTTTAAGACATTTTTAATAGACATCTATTGCAAATAGACTCCCTAGGGAACCGGCTAAACATTTTAAATCTCCTGCCTTAGAAATTCCTCTTGCGAAAAATAGTTTTTCTCACATAATTTCAAATCATCTCGAAAGTTGCAAACGAATTTGCAAATTTTTTGGCCCAGCATTTTCAAACCCTGGCTAGAACTGACCCTGCCTTTAACATCCATTACTGGAGAGCGAGTAATACGCGTAACGCATTGTATGTTTGCGTATAAACGAACGATCCCAAGTAACAACAATACGTACAACCATCACCTTGTGTGGAGACGTAGACGACAACACACTTCACGTCAACAACAATAGCATTGTCGTGCTGTTTGTTGCAGCAACTGCAGCCGATGATGTTACTGTTGCTATTGCTGTTGCTGTTGCAATTTAAGAGCGATTACATGCTCAATGGCATTTTAAATGGCCATTGTGGTTGTACATCAATGTCGCACGCCTCGGGGTGTGTAGATGGCGTTTAGCGCAAATAGCGATATGAACTTGAAACAGAACAATAAGCAACGACGAAAACAACAACAATAACATTACAGGAGTTGCAGCACCGGAGCTAAGTCCTTGCCTAGTCGTAACCTAATGCTGCAAGGGACGCAAGATAATCTTGGAAATATGAGAAGATACCATAAATGTGTAGGCGCACATTCTATGTACAAAGTGCTACGACTGCTCTCCCTCGGTTGTCCCCCCGTCTGACTGTCTAAACGATTTAATGTCACTGAACATATTTGTAATCACATCGTGCACTTAACTGGCCCTTAACCCTCTACGGAACGTTCCATCTGACTCTCCACACATTCTTGTTATCAAAGTACAGCTCCAAAATATTAACGGATCATTCCGAATTTTTGGCGCAGAGTCGTGGTTTGGTTCAAGGACGAGTGCTATATAAAACAGTTCATCGGTCCGACATTTGATATAGTCTCCATATAACTGTACCTTCTGATCTAAGTTATTTACTTATCAAAGTACAACTAATCTGGCTGAAATTTTATAGATTGTATTTTGTCTTACCCTAAGCTGTTCAATAAATAATAGGCCATATCGCGCCGTATTTTGATATATATGCAAACGAGAACAAGATATGCTGAAGTCGAGCGAAGCCGACTGTATAACACCCTAGATCTCCAAATTACGGCAGTTTTCTTAGAAATGTATCATAAATTGCGACCAAAAAAGTTATGTCCATTAAAAACGCGAATTATTAGTATTAATTGCTTTAGCGCCGATTAGCAGCGCATAGTTCCTTGGTCTCTTTTGACCTGGGTGCACCCTGTGGATTTCAATCCAGTGATTGTCGGGCTATACTAAAATATGGATCTCTTAACTTGTGTCCATTTCCTGTCCCGTATTTCCAGTTCAATGGGCGTTTGTCCACATCGTTATACCTCTTTCTTTCAAAATTACATGATTATTATATATGGTGCTATACTATAAAATACTAACCCTCGTTTCATTTGTGTTCCAAGAGTTACCCTGACATTATGGTACAATATGTATGCCTTTTCCCACTGTACCTCTTAACGTTGAAAAACTATTTTTTTGGTTCATACGTAAGCAACTTTCCTCTAGTTTATGTTCCAATAGCTTCATTCACACCCTGGTACAATATAAACCCATGTTTGTCCCACTGTGTCTATAAAGGTACGAATTTAAAAATCTAAAGTGAATCGCTCCATTGTACAACATTTAACCCTTTGTGTGTCATAATTAACCAATTTTGCACGATTGTACAATATTTTAAAATAATAATTGATATTTCAAGATCCAAATTCGCAAGCTTAGGCCTTTTTTCAATGTTTTTGTCCCCTATCTGTGCTATTTATTTAACTTGTGTTTCGCCACGGTTTAAGTAGAAGAACCTATTTGGAAATAACAATTTATTAGCTTTGGTTTATACTGTAAGAGCTACCTTTGTACTCAGGGACCACATTCAATACCTTTTGCACCACTGTTCCATTTTAAACACTTTTTATTACACTGTGCTGCTAAAGTATGAATATTTATACATATCTGAGACTATTTTGTTCCCTTTTTACCCACTCGCCACATTTAACCATTTTACCGTATTTAACTTGTTTTGCTTCACCGTACCATATTTAACCCGTTTTGCTCCACTAAACCATCTCTCCCTGCATCCATATTTTTACCCACTCTATTAAATGTACGCTATTTGACCCACTGTACCATATTTAACCGTTTTGGGTCCACTGAATCAAATTTAATATCTTTTTGTCCTACTATATTTTGTCCACTATATTTAACCATTTTTGCCCCACGGTGCCATAGTTAGCACATTTTTGCCCCACTGTTCCATAGTAAACGCTTTTTGCCCCACTGTACCATACTTAACCCATTTAGTCCCACGTTACCATATTTTACTGCCCACTGTAACCATTTGTGTCCCACTGTACCATAGCTAACATATTTTTTCCCACTGTTCCATAGTTAAAGCTTTTTGACCCACTGTACCATATTTAACCTATTATGTCCCACGTTACCATATTCAACTAATTGTGCCCCACTGTACCATAGTTAACCCTTATTGCCCCACTGTGTCATATGAAACCCTTTGTCTCACTGTACCATATTTAACCCTTTTCGCCCCACTGTATCATAGTAAATACATTTTTGCCCCATTGTCCATAGTTAACGCTTTTTGCGCCACTTTACCATTTTTACCCCTTTTTGTCCCACTTTACCATATACATATAACTATTTTTACCCCACTGTACCACAGTTACCCCTTTTTGCACAAATGTGCCCCTTTCAACTCTTTATCACACTGTACACAATTTTTACCCCACTGTACCATATTTAACAAATTTTTGTCTCACTGTACCGTATTTAAAATGTGTCTCCACGCTTGCGTACTTAAACCTTTTTCCCCGACTGTAACATATTTAATCATATTTTCTCCACTCCAATATTTAACCGTTTTTGACCACAGTGCTCCGAAAACAATATAAACTCTTCATATCTCATGTGTAAATTCCAATTTTGGCTGATTGTTCCCTTTTTTCCCCATGCTCCATAATTAACCCGTCTTGTCCCACTGTGCCTATTAAAGTTAGAATTACTTAAAATCACATCCAATCTCTAGTTTATGTTCCAAAAGTTACCCTGGAACCATTGATCCATATTTGACATTTTTATGCCACTGTACTATATTTTACACTTTTTGCCCCAATGTGCCCCGAAAACTACGAATACAAAAAAAAACTGAATACCCCGATCCGTTGTCATAAAGACATCCCTCGCTTAAATTTTCAGATTCCAATTTTATGCTTTAAATATGGCAGTGGTACCGTATTTATACCTTTCTGTCCCACTGTGCCCCAAAATTTTTAATAAAAATCGATCCTTGTTCTTGTTTACGTCCCAAGAGATACTCTCACAGCAAATTTCACGATTCTAGCTCTTGCTATTTGGATTTGGCGGATGTACCACAATGTACCCCACTGTGTGCGTAAATGTTCGAATTTCGAAAAAGCCTGCCAATTTCTGAGGTTACCTCCTAAGGGCTACCCTCATACCAAATTTCAAGATTCTAGCTCATTTCGTTTATATTTGGCAGTGGTACCATATTTATCCCTTTTTGCCCCATTGTGCGGCTAATAGTACGAATTTCGAAAAATCCCGCTTTATTGCTCGTCTACGTCCCAAGGACTACCCTCCCACCAAATTTCATGATTCGAGCTTCAGCCGTTTGGCCTGGGCGATGATCAGTCAGTCAGTCAGCCAGTCACGCAACAATTTTATATATATAGATAACCCATCCTTTATTTATTTTCTGTCTAGGATACTGTAAAATAGTTATAGTTACCTTTTTCTTTAAAAAATACATGATTATTCCGTATGGGGCAAAATGAAGTAGATTTGTTTTTTTGTACAACAAAATACGAAAGTGTTCCCTGACTTTTTACCCATTGTGCCTCTTAATGCCGAAAAACTATATTACCTTTTCATATTTTACCTTTTTTCCCCTAGTTTAAGTTCCAATAGCTACATTCACTTCCTGGTACAATACTAAAGAAATTTTGCCCCACCGCGTCTCTAAAGGTACGTATTAAAAAAAAAAACTAAAATTAGGGATATGAACCCCTAGTTTATCTTGCAAGACTTACAATCGCCATTGGGACAATACTTATCATTTTCGCTCCGTTGTACCGCATTTGCCCCACTGCGTCATAATTCATAGGACGAATTTTAGCCTTTTTTGCGCCCTATCTGTACAATGTTTAACTGTTTACTCCCTCCGTACCATATTCAATTATTTTGCCCCACAGTTTACCTAGAAGTATGAATTTCGGAAAAAATACTTATTTTCTAAAGGGTTTTCCAACAAGAGGTGTTATATTGGGTTTCAAAGAAAAATTCCATTTTTTGAGATAAATGATCGGATATTTATTTCATAATAAAGAGGAAGGTTGTCGTTAATAATGAAAAACAACATCAGCCAAATGGCCACCACGACCACGCTTTCAGGACCATATCATTTTCATGAAATTTTCCATAACCAAATCGCAAAGTGGCTGCCCTATGTCCTCGATAGCCTCACGAATTCTATCTTTGAGGCCTTGAATCGACGCTGAGCTGTTGGCGTAGACCTTATCTTTCACGTGGCCCCAAAGGAAGAAGTCGCAAGGTGGTAAATCACAAGATCTCGGTGGCCAATTGTGATCACCTCTTCAGAAGATAACACGGTCCGCAATCTTTTTCCGTAACAGAGCAATGGTTTCGTTGCTTGTGTGGCACGTAGCGCCGTCTTGTTGAAAGTAAACGTTGTCCAGATCAATACCATCCAACTCCGACCATAAAAAACATTAATCATCTCTCGATAGCGCAATCCATTCACCTTAACTGTTGATCCAACCTCATTTTCGAAAAAGTAAGGTCTAATGACCCCGCCGGACCATAAACCGCACCAAACAGTCACACGTTGAGGATGGAGAGGCTTCTCAACAATAACTCTTGGGTTTTCTGAGCCCCAGATGCCACAATTTAGCATGTTGACGTAGCCACCGAGGTGGAAATGGGCCTCATCAGTCAAAATGATTTTGTATCGTTCGTATCGTTTTTTAACGTTATGTATCGTTCGATGATCGTGTGTCGTTCCATTTTTAGTAATGGCGTAGTAGCATCAAAAGTGACAGCTACTGAAATACCGGGTGATTCAAAATAACACAATCGCGATCTGAGACCACACACAGTACAACACATGATTTTGGGACTCAGTTCAGAGAATTAGACGAGAAAGTAGCCCCATAAATAAGAACGTCTTCATTATTCGTTTAGTTATGTTGGCTCAATTAATAATTTAATGGCATTACTATTTTTTTGATCAAGGTGAATTGTTAGCACTTTTTCTATATTTTAACACGGTTATATCTCGGTTTACCGTATGGAATATCTAATTTAGGTCTGAAGTTGTAGATATAGAATAAATGCATCCAGTGCCTTAAAAATCGCAAAAATTCCAATTTTTAAAATTTTTCACCTTTTTTGCTCAATAACTGAATGGAAATGGTATAATAAAAATGCAGAACACAGGTGCATAAAGGCTCATAAATGTGCGTGGACGCTGAATCGCTCTTCTTGTTCCTTCATGATACCTACTCCGTTCACAGTCAATTTAAGGGAGAAAAGGGAAGTGGACGTTTTTATTGATGCGTGTTTTTCCGTTGGCTACCTGTAATGAATAAGTTTTCTACAGAAATTCCACCCACATATATGAGTCCTAATTTTTTTTGGAAAGTTTTGAAAAATTTTAAATGCACACATGCATAAACAAATTTATAAATGATGATAAGTACCTGTCAGTAAAATATTGAAAAATACGTAGTATTTATAGGTGTTCGATGATCGTTTTTTGTCATTTAACAACTGTCGACGAACGCGAAAAGTAAAAATTTTAAATTATCATTTAGAATGAAAAACATTTTAAAAAGCAGAAAAGCATTCAAAATTGCAATTTGAAAAAAAAAATTGTTTACTGAGGAATTCAAATTTGCATTATACCATTTCCTATAGAACATCTACGAAACGTCCCTACGGTATTGTAAATAAACACTTCCAAAAAAACAGCATATTTGTGGATTTGTAATACAGTTATTGAGCAAAAAGGAGAAAAATTGTACAAAAAACAGGCGATTTTAAGGCACTGGATGTACTTTTTTCGGGTAGAATAGCGGTTAACAGAGATATAACCGTGTGAAAATATAGAAAAAGAGCTAAAATCCACCTCGAGCAAAACAAATCGTATGGCCATTAAATTATTAATTGAGCCATCTTCAGAATTGAGTTCCAAATCAATGAGCTGAAAAATGCTGTACTGTGATATTCAACCCTTTATACACCACTGTACATTATGCTTCTAAAGTACGAGATTTTATATCTGGAACTATATATAACCTTTTTTCCTCACTTACCATATTTAACACTTTTTGCTTCATTGCACCACATTTAACCCTTTTTTCTCATCTGTACCATTTGTTTACCCCTGTGTAACATATTTAAACACTTTTGCCCCCGACTGAGCCTGAGCGAAACAGTGCTACTAAAATCATTAATTTCGAAATAAAATGCTTATTAAATTTTTGTTCCACGAGTTACCCTCGCTCTCAGGGTCCATATTTTGCCCACCGTACCGTATTTAACGCCGTTTGCTTCACTGTACCATATTTAAGGCCTTTTGCTCCACTGTACCATACTTAACACTTTTTGTCGCAATGTATCATATTTAACACATTTTTGTCCTAACGTACCATATTTAACAAAATTTGCCTCACTGTACCATATTAAATACCTTTTTGCGCCACTGTACCATTGTTAACCATTTTTGTCACACTGTACATACCACATTTCACACTTTTTTCTACTATGCCATAGCTAACCTTTTTTGTACCACTGTACCATATTTATCCTATTATGTCCCACTGACCCATATCTAACCATTTTTGCACCACTTTACCATAGGTAACCTTTTTTGCCTTACTGTATCACATTTAACACATTTAAGCTCCAATGTGTCATAGTTAACCGCTTTCGTCCCACTCTACGTCCCATTTTGTCTCACTGTACCATATTTAACTAATTTTGCCTCATTGTTCTTTTTTTACTCTTTTTGTTTTACTGTACCACATTTAACACTTTTTACCCCACATATAATACATTTTTTCCCACTGTAGCATACTTAAAATTTTTCTCCACTGTACCATACTTATCCGTTTTTGCCACATTGTACTTTATTTAATCATATTTGCCCACTGTACATTATAAAAAAAGCATCTATCTATGATCCATTTCGTGGTGATCCATTTCGTGGTTCCCTACTTTTTTAATGAAAACAAAGGAAAATTCAAATTGAAGGGGAAATGGTTATTATCATTTGAAATAACTTTCTTTGGCATTTATTTTTTGAAGATTATGTCTATCAAATGTTGGCCGCGGCTACGTCTCATGTTCGAGCATTTCGACTGGTAACTGGCGAATGACACGCGTAAACGTTGTTCAGTCGTAAGTCTTTCCATGATGAAATGCCAAAATATACTTAACAAAAAATAAAAAAAGGCTATTGAAAAAAGTATCTCTACTTGGATCACCCGTTATAACATTACACTAATTATTCTGCCAATTTGTCGTCAAAACGTTGTAAACGTTGTTCGGGCGTAAGTCTTTCCATAATGAAATGCCAAACAATAAATAATATGACAGCATGACACGATTGAAAAAAGTATCTCTACTTGGATCACCCAAGTAGAGATACAATGTGTGTTTGTACCGTAAATGCATCCAAACGACTGGACCGATCTTCTTGAAATTTTCACAGAATGTACATGTGTAATAGGGTACTTGAATTTTCGACGATTCTAACATTTTCGCGATTCTAACTCTAAACATTAAATACCATATTTATGCCTTTCTGTCCCACTGTATCCCTAAGATCTTAAAAAAATTTTTCCTTGTTCTAATCTACGTCCCAAGGGCAACCTTCACCCTAAATTTCACAATTCTAGATCCTACCATTTAGATTTGGCTGTTATACCATACTTATCCATTTTAGACCCACTGTGGGCGTAAAGTTTCTAATTTCGATAAATCCTGTGCATTTCTGAGTCTATCTACACACCAAATGTCACGATTCCAGCTCTTACCGTTTTGATTTGATGGTGGTACCATATTTATCCCTTTTTGCCCCACTCTTAAAAGTACAAAAGAACAAAATTCCCGTCTTATTGTACGTCGAAGTCCCAAGGACTACCCTCCAACCAAATTTCAAGATTCTAGCTTCAGCCGTTTGGGCTGGGCGTTGATCAGTCAGCCAGTCACGCAACAATTGTATATGAGTCATTCTATGCCAAACAGCACGATTTTTGACATCGCTTGCTTTGACTGTTTCGAAAGGTAGTGTATGTATACTTCTCTTAAAACTGTTTTATGCGTGTTTCAAGGAAAAGATTAAAAAAATTTTGTTCAAAAATTATGAGCAATTTAAAGAGGGCAAAATTACGATTTTTTCGAAAAGGTTTGTTCATACAATCGCTTGTAACTCCTGAACTTGACCGATTTTGATGTACTGTACCTTGTTTTAAAGGTACTGTTAATTACTTTTCTTGTATCACTCCATAATAATTTTTAAAGTATTTTTATACCATTTTAATCGTGTTTTTAAACTTCTTTTTTAGCGACTGTGTGAGTTTGGATGTGGTGAAATGATGGGATCTATTTTTTAAGATTTTTTATCAAAACAGTAAGAAAAAGAGGGCAACATTTTTTTGTGGCATACGATTAGGGTACATAGGATAATACAGATCTCAGGCTATAAATTAGTTTCATTGGATTTGCTCTAGTTATCGTTATATACCGCTATATGCAAAAATGGAGAAGTCTCACCACATATATGAGCAAAACTCGAGAAAAATGGTCCCCAATTGTTTCAGGATAGTTTTAAAATTGTGTATGGAATTTGTACGGCCTTTAACATTTTTTTAAAAAAAAATTTACATTTTTAAAATTTAAAAAATTAAAAATTTTTTAAATGAGAAATATACATACACAAACTTTCAAAGCAACCAAAGCTGGTGATGTCAAAAACCGTACCGTTTGGTATGCAATGACTCATATATATGTATATAGATTATTCCTTTGTGCAATACAGTGACAGTTTTTTTAAATAGATTGTATGTGCAATGTATATTTATGAACCCATAGATAATATGGGAATTAATCACTTTCTTTGCTCTTTTGAAAATCAGGGATTTTTGTTAAAGCCATAACACAGCCATATTTTGCATCCAGGCAAATATCTCAGTTTTCCAGTAAAGAAGCTTGGTCTGGGCGGTCATACAATAAATTAAGTAAAATCAGAAACAAATGTACATATACATACTCATATTAAGACATTAATTATACCCTCACTTTAGTGTGACGAGGGTATATATCATTTGCTACGGAAAAAAGTGTGACACGTCGAAGGAGTGACCTAAGACCCCAAGTATGTTCGGAGGAAATCCGTTTTGGGTCATTTTAAGTCGAATGAGCAATGTCCGTCCATCTGTCTGTCTGCTGGCTGGTGCGCACGATAACTCTCGAAAGGAGTAACCGATTGACCTCAAATTTGGTATGTGGTAATATTTTTTTCTATCTTCGGCTAAGTTCGAAGATGAGACATATTGGTCCACTCCTTCTAGGACCTCCCCCACAAAGTGTTAAAATGTTGTGAAATATTGATTCTTTAATAACTGCTATACTACTTATTCGAATCTTTTGAAATTCCACACATAGTATTAGCTTATTAGTCGCTATCAACTCGAGAAAAATGGGCGAAGTCACCAAGTCCCTCCCACACAAATGCACCATTTTGCACCAAATGCACCATTTTGCTTATAACATTAATAACTGTGTATAAAAATACTTGAAATTTTGTACAGTATAATGCTTTTATATTGCCTACAGTCCAGGGGTACCCACACAAAGGTACCTTTTTGCACCAAAAGTTAACAGCTTATAACATTAAAACCAGTGTATAAAAATACTTGAAATTTTGTACAGTGTAATGTTTTTATAGTGTCTATAGCCCTGTGAATAATGGGCGTTATTGCCACGCCCCTTTTTGTACCTCCAACACAAAATGCCCAAATCATACACAATTTAATGTCTCATAACGTTTATACCAGTGCACATAAATGCTTATAAGTCGGCGCAGCGCAATGAATTTTAAGTATCTAATGTTCAGCGAAAAAAAGGTGTATTTGATAATCCCCTTCTGGCACCTCCCACACAAATTGACAGAATAATTCGAGTAATATTCAATATTACATTACTCACAAAGTGAGGGTATACCTTAGTCGGTTTACCCGACTGAAACTTTCTTACTTGTTTTATTCACAAGATTCTCTTAAATTCTTTAATTCTGCTGCATATTTCCATTTGAAATTTAGTCAATATGTTCAAATATCAATAGGTTGAGTCAAATATGACATCTTCAAGTTTTCGTTTTATAAATTGAAATGAACGTCGGCAAGACAACTAATGGCAAATAGTGCTAACGCCGAATACAATGTTGCATTTACCCAGCACGACGATAAATAAACGCACCACGGATTCGAATGTGGCATTGTCTGCTAAGTCTCCATACTGAATATTGGGTATAAAGATGAATTTGTTATCCAACTGGACACAAGGCGGATAGACAGATACACCGAAACAATTTTCTTGAAATATGTACATAATATAAATGCATATCGCTCACTTACCTCAAGACCGTCTGTACAATTTCGGGAATTCCTTCTGCGAAATGGACTGTATAATTAGATCAATTTTAACTCCAAAAATCGTATTCGATGAAAGAAACAGAAATAAGAAAAAAATAGAAAACCAGGCAGTTTCAGAATACAAGTAATTTGGCAATTTATTCAGTAGGTCTCGCCGCTGCTTACCGCTTCAGTAATCGCTTCCAAAGTGAAAAGTCGGTGCAGAGCGAAAAGAGAGAACACCATGGTTTTTGGCAATTCAGCCAAATTATATTGGGATGAACAGAGAAGATGGCAGCTCTTTATCCATTTCAGTTAAAGCTCTGGCTTTCAGGTCAGGGAATGGATAAAGAGTTGTCATCTAAACGACAGTTGTAAGGAAAGAAATGATACAGGGGGAATTATAAGCAATAGTTAATCCATTTTTCTTAAGTAACAATAATACTAGAATACAAATTCATTGATCAGATAATCCATTTGAATTTAGTCAAACTGTTGAACTGGGTTCAACACCGTCCTTACTCAAAATAGAAAAATCTCGAGATGTGTAACTTTAAGTCCGTATAAAAAGATAAATAAGATAAAATATGAAGTATTGAAAAGGTGGAATAATCCAAATTATGATTGTTTACATATAAACTAAATTTCGTTGAGATTAATTCGAGGATATTTATAAAATTCGCATTACTGTAAGACAACCACAAACATTTTCAATTTTGAGTTAGGACAGTCTTGATATGTACATTAGGGCAGGTCAGAAAAAAAATTTCGCGTTTGTCCGCATCTCAAATGAAAGATTGGTTTGTTTAGCGAATATCATCAAAACATTTCGCATATATCTTAAGCCGCCAGTGAGCTAGAGCGATATAACATAACCTCTAAAATTCATAGTTTTCATGCAAATATCGGACATCTTGCACTAAGAGAAACTCGCTCTGATAGAACCGAAGTTATGCACGATTTGGGGACGTACCTTCAGAAGATTTTAAAGTCTCTAGTTGATCACATTCACACACCAGAAATCTCCGACCGCATACCTGAAATGCGGCTTTCAGCTACATGGGATCCGTTTGTGTTTGTGAGTGATTGGAAATGAACGAGCAAACAGCTTGGCTTCAAAGGGCAGAGAAGTTCGAGTAATAAACTTGCAAAATTTGAAAACTATCGAAGCTACGAAGGATGATTTGAAGCACTGGGTAGTGATGGATAGTAGGAGCAACTGCACTTATATTGTCGGGTGACCCAAATAAGAAACTAAACAAGATCGAGATTAGTAAGATGATGAGTGTTCTAACGGGATACTCAAGCTTACAAGCACATCTTCATCGCATGTGACTAGCAGAAAACGACGAGTGCAGGGAAAATATCGAAACGATGGAACATTTTCTGTGACACTGCCCGGCTTTCTCACATGCTAGATCCCGATATTTCGGGTCCGACATATTGACAGACTTGCCTCATCTCAGAGGATATGACTGGAAGATACTTAGAAAATTCGTGTCTAATAGAAATTTTCTTTAGCTCGTGAGGTATGCAAAGATCATAAATAAGAAGCGCACAACTGACCGAACCACTGGCTTAAGAGGTTTAAACGTCCCCAAATTCCAAAATTGTATTAGACCATTTTTATGAAATAACCAGAAATACTATGATACCCTACAGGGTTGAGCAGTATAAGAATAATATTATCAAGATTTATCAATAGTACTTTCCTGTTTTTCTGTAAAAAATAATTTATAGCGTTTAGGTTCAAAATCCAAAATCGGGTGATCCAAGTAGAGATACTTTTTTCAATAGCCTTTTTGTGACAAATCACGTGTGAGTCATGTCATGTTATTTTATTAAGTATTGTTTGGCATTTCATCATGGAAAGACTTACGCCTGAACAGCGTTTACAACATTTTGACAACAAATTGACAGATTAATTAGTGTAATGTTATAACGGGTGATCCAAGTAGAGATACTTTTTTCAATAGCCTTTTTTTGACAGATCACGTGTGAGTCGTGTCATGCTGTCATGTTATTTTTGTTAAGTATTGTTTGACATTTCATCATGGAAAGACTCACCTTGAGAAAAATGGACAAAGTTGCCACGCCCCTTTAGGTATCTCCCTCAAAATTAGACCATTATGCACAAAAAACTAAACGGCTTATAACTTTGATTTCAGTGTTTTCAAATACTTGAAATTTTGTGCAGTGTAATGCTTTTATAGTACCCACAGTCCATTGTAAAATGGGCGTTATTGCGAAGCTCGTTTTGGTATCTCCCATACAAATTGACCGAAATAAAAACCAGTAACGAAAGGCTAAAGTCGGGCGGTGCCGACTATGTGATATCCTACACCACTCTAGTAAGATTGGATATCAATGAAATACTTCAACTAAAATTTGGTTAAACAATTTAGCCAAATTGGATGAACCATATATATTGGAGCTATAACTAAATCTGAACCGATTTTTTTCAAATTCGGCAATGTTGGATCATGAAACTCGACCATGCAAAATTTCAAAACTATTGGATGTAAATTACAGTTTCTATAGGGCTACAGGGCCAAATCGGGGAGCTATATCTAAATCTGAAGCGATTTCAACCAAAATCAATAGGGTTCGTTGCAGGTGTGAAAGACTCCTAATTGAAAAATTTCAGTATGATCGGAGTGAAATTGCGACCTGTACTCAAGGAACAACATAATATGGACAGACTGACGGACTGACATAGTTTAATCGACTCATCTAGTGATTCTTATTCGATCGGTTTACCTTAAGGTGGGTCTAGCTGTATTATTTATAGGTGTTACAAACATCTGCCATGAAACAAACTTATAATACCCTGTGTGGTGTAGGGTATAAATATGAACCATGCTTTTTTGCACTTCCCTCAATTTTACAAAATGGGTCATAACTTATAACGGGTGATCCAAGTAGAGATACTTTTTCAATAGCCTTTTTTGACAGATCACGTGTGAGTCGTGTCATGCTGTAATGTTATTTTTGTTAAGTATTGTTTGGCATTTCATCATGGAAAGACTTACGTCTGAACAACGTTTACAAATCGTTCAACTTTATTACGAAAATTCACGTTCTGTGAGGAATGTGTTTCGTGCACTTCGCTCAACGTATGTCAACATCATCGGGTCATCGAAAATTGGACTCAACGGATGGACTATCTGAGACGTTGTTTGGGCGTAAGTGTTTCCATTATGAAATGCCGTGATCTGTCAAAAAAAGGCTATTGAAAAAAGTATCTCTACTTGGATCACCCTATATAATTTGGCAGAAATTAGGTTTTGCCCCTTTTCGTATTGTTAGGGAGGTGTAGGGTATTATATAGTCGGCCCCGCCCGACTTTCTGTCTTTGCTTACTGGTTTTGCATGTTAAATCATTGAATGATAGAGAGGAAGGCAAAGCATCGATGTTTAAATTTTAAGTTTGATGCTCTAATAATGTGTAATGCATTATATGTTAAACTGCGAAGGGAATGTGGAGCACAACTTTTGGTGTAATAAATATAGGAGAAATACTCCAAAAGTCTATTTTTGGTGATTTTCATCTATTAAACGGATCGGCATAGTATCACATTTTGAGTCGATATAGCCATGTCCTTCAGCCTGTCTGTATGTTCATATATTCTTGTGATTAAAGTACAGGTCGCATATATGAAGCGACCTTTACGAAAATTTGTACAGAAGCATTTCATAGTCTAGGGAATTATTGACACTTTTGAGAACATATTTCAATTGATCAGGCTGCAATTTATACTTCATATATTACATAATCGTCCATAATAAGAATGGCCCATGTTTTGATGCCACTTCTTGGCGGTTTAGACAACTTGTTGTTCAATTGATCTAGCTGAAAATTACACATTAATTTTTATATTGCACTTCAGTCACCAAAACAAGATATGAGAAAAAGAGAATCCCTGAGAATGACGTGGAAGAGAAGAGAAGAGACCTCCAAATTGATAAGTGAATTAAGATACATTGAACGAAATAGACATAATTGGAACACTTATATGAATGCAATTTGTGAAATTCTATGAAAATTCTAAATATTTGCACAAACATTATTTACATTTACATTTATAACTATAAATTCAAATCATATATAAGGTGGGGCAATAGTAAACATCCTATTGGAAAACGCTATAACTTTTGCAAATGGCGCCAAATGTCAATTCGGTTTTGACATTTGTGAAGTAAACAAACGCAGAATACAAATCGACAAGCCATGAACCTACGCTCAAGCCATCCTAAATCTCAACGAAGGAGTGGACGATTTTTCATCGGAAATTATTATATTTTCATCGAAAATTATCACGTAACCGCTAAGATAATTTCCATCTTATCGGTTACGTGAATAAACAAACTAATAGTTTCTGGGGCAGCGAAAATCCGTGTATCAACCACGAAGAGCCATTACACCCGCAATTGGATGAATGGGGACTGGAGAACATTTGGTTCCAACAGGACGATATTCCAAAGGAAGTATTGCTAAATGTTAACCGATTTTCTTCAAATTCGGGAATGTTGGTTCATGGATCAAGAAACTCTACCATTCTAAATTTCAAAACGATCGGATGTAAAATACAGCTTCTATAGGACTAAAGGGCCAAATCGGACGAAACATATATATGGGAGCTATAGCTAAATCTTAACCGATTTTCTTCAAATTCGGCAATGTTGGTTCATGGATCAAGAAACTCTACCATTCTAAATTTCAAAACGATCGGATGTAAAATACAGCTTCTATAGGACTAAAGGGCCAAATCGGACGAAAGATATATATGGGAGCTATATCTAAATCTGAACCGATTTCAACCAAATTCAATAGCGATCTTAACAGCTGCGAAATACTCTAAACTGCAAAATTTTAGAACGATCGGAGTGAAATTGCGACCTGTAGTCGACGAACTCAGCTAGTGATTCTGAGTCGATCGGTATACTTTAAGGTGGGTCTAGCTGTGTTATTTTCATGTGTTACAAACATCTGCCGTGAAACAAACTTATAATACCCTGTACCACAGTGTGGTGTAGGGTATAAAAAATTTAGTAATTTATTTATGTTTTCTTAAACAGTTTTACAAATACGAGTACGAATTAAATTCGAACTTTAAGTAATTGCAATGGAAACAGGTGTGAGTTTTTCCTCAGTGTACGTACCTTGCTTGGCCATTTGCCCCATTTGGTAAATAGAAAATTAACAATTGATAGATGTTGTCAGCGGCCGTCGATGCTTTGATCTCTAAGCTACTTAAATGTGCAGTACGTTGTTGTTCCACTCTGCAAACAAGCAGGAGTAAACTACTTAACCATAACCATCCGCAGTCCATAGATGCTACACATGTATGTACGAGTGGGTACTTGGGGGCCATGGAGTGGTGTGGCCATGATGTTCTTGCATGTTGTACAACTCTACCTTGGCACTTGCAACACATTACAACCACTTTACGGGTTGCCGTATTTAAATACGCGTACGTGCGTCCAGCACATCCACTCTGCACTCGAATGAATGAGGAGTTGAGTTCTACTCGTAATACAAATGAACGACTCCCTCTGCCGATTGGTTCAAGTACTTGAAGCTTTTTATTTTTTGCTGGTGTTGATATGCTGGACGGGCTGGATGCTTGGCTGCCGGGTTGCTCGGATGGATGGATGGTTTTAACACTTTATTTGGAATGTTTACGAGCAGCGCATGGACGGAGATGGTCGTGGCTAAGGCTCTTCTGATGAAGGTATTAGTGTCTGCTTCTGGTGCGCTATTTGAACTCAGCAACGCAAGTGTTAGATGATGTATGTATTGACAGCTACCGAACGAAAGTTGTACACAATCCAAGTATCACTACTCCCCCTTCGTTACCTGTGGACCTGTAGCATTTGACTGCCTGGCTGTGGTGTGGCATAGAGGTGTCTATTTGTCCATCCATCGAACGGCCCGTCCGTCTGTTTGTTTGTTCGAATGGAAGCCAGTGGAGTGGAAATGGAGGTGATATTAATGCTCCGCACTTGTTTGCATTAAAGCTGTGATGTCTATTAAGTTGCGAACGCTGCTGCAATAATCAATAATATGTTAACTATTTTCTCACCTGTGGCAGCCACCGGCAGTCGGAGCAGCCGTCAAAATGATATTAACAGCGTTTTGGAGTTCATTTAATTTGTTTGTTTAGAAATTCTTACACAGTGGCTGGCATCTGTTGATTTTTCTTCTTAAGGTGTGAATGCCTGAGAATTGCTTCCCCATTCAAATGGGAAATCTTGCAAGAATCATGCTATTGCCATCAGACAAAGACAACCGACACTTGCATCAGACCACTTGCACCCATATCAAGAGTTTAGTTGGATGTTCCTTCAAATCTAACTAATGTGTTTTATAACGCTCACAATGGAGGTTAATAATTTAAAATGAAATCTAATTCATACGCTTTTATGTGGTTTAAGATCATTAGGGTTATGTTACAGAATCGAACCGAAACAATTACCAAAATGTCAGCAAGTTTCAATTGATTGATATCTAAATCTACTAAATCAGGGATGTAACGAATATTAGCATTCGCCTACACGAAAGCGATTATTCGCATCATTTTTAAAATTCGCTTTCGCAAAAACCATCTTTGGAATATTCGCTTTCGCCTTCGCAAAAATATATTTCAGTATTCGCTTCCATTCGTTAAAATTATCATATCATCCTAACAGCTTCACACATTTTAAACATATTAATACCAATGAAAACCTCTGTTACTTCTCTTTAAAACAGTTAAAAAAATATGTCTGTCCTTGTGGTAACAAGAGGTCAAAATATAGAAAACATCCTTAGTAGTTGAGTATCCTGGAAAAGTATTAATTCTGATCCTTAATTTTGTTGGTACTATTGTTTTCGCATTCGCTTTCGCATAAACGCGTATTTCACTATTCGCAAGAAATAAATTTCAATATACGCATTCGCTTCCGCTAAAGTCACTTTCGTTACATCCCTAATCTAAATACATTTTTGATAGTAAGTAACACTACAACAATAACGCCTCAAATAAGACCCAACCTTAGGAAAAGCAAGCTGGCTATAAAAAAAGATAACGAAACACCATCATATTCTCAAATAGCCAAAACACATATCCAAGACGAACTATACGATGCCATAATTCATAGCAGTAGTGCGTCTGGAAGAATTCCCGAAGAGCAATTTCACACATTTATTCTATACAAAGGTATTGGACCACATTGTCGAATCTACATATGGGCCAACAATCCAAGTGATTATTTGCAAGTTTGAGATGGGCGTTTTAATGCTGAAACTAGTGGAGAGCATCCCCCCACCATGGGACGACGCAAAGCTGAAACTGGTAAGGAAAAGCGAATACCCTGTACTCATAAAAAAAATTTTCTATGTCAGAGGATGGGCCAGTAAGGTACCGTCAGAGCGCATACTCAGTGTCATTGGCAAACAAGATTCGAACCTTAAAATGGGGAAGTGGAAAGTCTTCAACAGGAAAAATGATCCCGATGGTTCTCTCCTGGTCGTTGACAAAGACCCGTATTACAAGAGCAACCTTGTCAAGAAATGCCATGGCATTTTTCGGGATTTGGAAGATATATTTTAAGATTAGAAAAAATCCCGATTGGCAGGGCAGTTAAATCAAGCCCAAGTATGCAAGTGGTCGACCACCACCATCGCCAAATCGCCGATAGGTTGGGATAGGTTAGGTTGAAGAGAGGAGACGTTTAAAAGTCTCAAGTCCATGGACACTTAAGCCAGTGGTTCGGCCTGTTATACGTTCCCTATTTAGCACCTCGAGTTAGAGAAAATCGGTACTAGACACGAATTTCCAGTCATATACTCTAAGATGAATCAAGTCTGGCAATATGTCGGACCCGAAATATCGGGATTTCCATCGTTTTGATGTTTTCCCTGCATGCCCTCAATTCTTTGTTTTTTGCTAGTCCTATGCGATGAAGATGTGCTTGTAAGCTTGAGTGTCCCGTAAGAACACTCATCATCTTACTAATCTCGATCTTGTTTAGTTTCAGAAAACTTCTTGTTTTCTTTTTGGGTCACTCCACAGTATCTTTGCAGTTTCTCCTACTGTTGCGCTATTTCACACAGTTTTGTGAGCCATCACTACCCAGTGTTTCAACTCATCCTTTGTGGCTTCGAAAGGTTTCCACGTTTATTACTCGAAGTTCTCTGCTCTTTGAAGCCAAGCTGTTTGTCCGTTCATTTCCAATCATTCCGTTGTGTCCTGGTACCCAGCAAATACGCAATTGGCTGAGTAATCATTTATCGTTCTTTTACAACCTAACACAGTTCTGAATTTGACCCTTTTCGATGTTATTGCTTTGATCGTCATTTGGCTATATGTGAAGATGTTGGCCTATTTAAGCTTTGTGGTATTACTGAGCCAGTACACACACTCCGTGATTGCTCGAACTTCTGCTGAAAATACCGTGTTATGGTCTGTGAGGCGAAAGTAAAATTTGACTTCTGGTTCATCAATAAAAAGTCCCAGACCCGTACTTACTCCTAGCTTGGACCCAACCGTGTAGCAGCTGGTTCCCACTGGCACATGAGCCAGTGTTCCGTTTTCCCAGGAGCTTATGTATGGCACAAACGGATCACAGATAGATGTAAGCCGCATTTCAAGATTGCTGTTGGAGATTTCTGCTGTTTGAATGTGATCAACTAGAGATTCTAATGGTACCGATAACATCATCAATTTCTCAGAAAGTTCCCAGCAAATGTGGTGATAAGAATACGAAGAGCGACATAAAAACTCAAAACAAAGAGGGAGCGACAACAAACAACACCACCTCCCAAGAAGTGGTAGATAACATCGCCAAATCGTAATATCATCAATATTACTGAATATTCCCTGCGAAGGTGTTGATAGCAATAGGTACATAAAAACTCAAAATAAAGAGGAGCGACATAAATTAAAGACGCGTCCCAAAAAAGTCTACTTGAAAAGTGTATAATAGGTAATAAACGATAGGAGGAGAATGGCCCACTACCAAAAGCAAAAACAAATATTTTTACCAACTTTTTATTTTTTTTTGTTTGAACTATACTTAATCGACCATTGATGCGTTTTCGCAACACCCTTTATCTCGGAATCTATAAAACCTGGGCACACAATTCTTTCGATTTATTGATCAGGATTACCTCAATAAGGGAGTGCCACCAGATCGTATAGGCGACTCCAAAAGAAACATCTACTGGAAAGACAATGATTGAGGTCATCCAGATAAACCTCTACCGGAGCGAAACATCGCCCAATGCTCTGATGAACTTCATAAATAAAGCAGGGTTCATATTGCTTTGATCCAGAAACCATGGACAACTAGCAACAAGGTTACTGGATTAAACCATGTGAATTGCAACCTTTTCCACGTTATCACGTACTCGTCCAGGGACTTGTATTTTGTTGTCAACATCGGACGCAACTGTGCTGGGGCAATGTAATGGAAGTATGTACCTGACGACAGTATACCTGCCATTCGATGTGCCGACATTGCAACCTACGTCGGAATTACAACGTCTGGAAAGGGAACCCAAACATACAAGTAATGACTTACTAGCTGGTTGTGATTCCAACTCCCATCATATCGCTTGAGGTATTACTGACACCAATGCAAGGGGGCAAGCCCTTATAGAATTTTTGAATACTAACGATCACCTAACTCTCAACATAGGGAACCCGGCGACCTTTTTTAACAAAATTAAGGAAGAAGTATTAGTTATAATGATATGCTCAGAAAATCTCATTGATGAGATCCGTGAGTGGAGGGTTTCGGATGAACACTCCTATTCGGACCACCTTTATATAAGGTTTAAAACTGCACGGCCATCGCCTGACCCAATAAGTTTCCGTAATAAGGCTAACGACGACTGAACTAAATTCTGCAATTCACATAGAAATCGTATGAGCCAGCCTAAACACGATTATCTAAGTGCAGAAGACATTGATGTCAGTGTGAAGAAGATTACAGAGGCTCTTATAAAATCCTTCGAAGATGGTTGCCCTCTTTGAGAAAGGAAATCTGCCTATGAGAAACCCTGGATGACAGGGCAAATTGGCTCGATTGACAAGGATGTCCGCAGACTTAACAACAGAGCTCGACGTAAAAAGCTATCAGTATATTGGGATGACTGCCAGAGAAGGTTCAAAGAATACAATAAAATTATTAGATTGGCGAAACGTATCTCCTGGAGGGTTTTTGGCAAGCAGGTAGACAGCGTGAACAGCAGAGCTAAACTAAAAAAAGTTCCTCTCAAACTGGTAAAAGGATGGAAACTATAGAGGATACCGTCTCTTGGTGAAAACTCATTTTCCGACTGGTAATGCTGGGCCAACACAGGAACAGTTACATAATGAAATTGTATTGCATCAAGTACCTATTACGGATATAACAGATGCTATGGTTAAAGAAGCGATAAAAAGCATTTCCAGAACTTGTGCAGAATGAGGTGGATCCGGTATCAACTAATTTAGCTGGAGTGTTGCCTGTATGCCTAATCCATGTTTGTAACCCCAAAAAAATGCAGGAATCAAGGGTGGTTTTCATACCCAAGCCTGCCAAGGCGAGTTATACGACCCCAAAAGCTTATCGACCCATTAGCCTAACTTCTTTCCTGTTAAGAACAATGGAGCGAATAATTGACGCCATGGTCAAAAGTAAGATAGCAGATTACAAGCTAACAACACGCATATGTTAAAGGAAGATCCGTAGAAACAGCACTATATGAGGTAGTACATCACATAGAACAGTCCTTCAGTGAAGAAATGTACTCACTAGCCGTTTGCATAGACATTGAAGGCACTTTTAACAACGTTCAGACCGATACACTTATCCAGTTCATAGATGAGTTTCAGGTTGACCTGGCGCTGAAAAACTGGATCAACTATATGCTAAGGAATAGGTGGATTAATTGTGGGTCATATGATGTAATAAGGGGGTTAATCGTGGTATACCTCAGGGGACATTTTCTCGCCTCTTCTATAGGTCACCACGATACACAGTCTCCTTAAAGCCCTCACCAATGAAAGACTTATGCCCCCGACATTATATTACTTCTAAGGGGCATACATCCAAATAGTGCAGAAGAGCTGAGGAGGCACTTAACATAGCATATAACTGGGCACAACCAAGGGGACTAAATGTTACCCCAGACAAAACAGAAATATGTCTATACTGCACATCCAACCAATATATATCCATATAAAGTATGAGGCAGCCCTCGCCGCAAGACGCCTATAAGTGTCAGAAGATATTACAATAACTAGTCGGTCATACTCGAAAAACGTTCATCTCCGACCGAATTCCTGAAATGCGGCTTACAACTACCTGTGATTCGTTTGCACCAGACAGATGCTCCTATGAAAACGGAATACTAGCTTATGTGCCAGTGGGAACCAGCTGCTACACGCAAAGAAAAAATTCGTTTCTGCGAAACGAAATATTAGACAACTACAGTTCTCGTTTACGACGACTGAAATTTCTTTTGGTCAGAACAAACAATTGCCTTCGCGAAATAAGATTCTGTCACAACAAACGAAATTTCAGTTCCGGCAAACGAGAATTGTAGTTGTCTAATATTTCGTTTCGCAGAATCGGAGTTTTTATTTGCGTGTACACAGATGGGTTCAACATAGGAAGAAGGACGGGTCTGGGCCTTTTTATTGATAAACCGGATGTCGAATTTCACTTCAACTTTTAAAATTGGAAACGTTACGGAACCACGAAGGATGAGTTGAAGCACTGGCCAGTGATGTCTCAGAGAACTGTGTGGAATATCACAACAGTAGGAGCTACTGCAAAGATACTGTGGGGTGACCCAAATGAGAAGAAAATAAGTAGTTTTCTGAAACTAAACAAGATCGAGATTATTCAGATTATGGGTGTTCTCAAGCTGACAAGCACATCTTCGCATAGGACTAGCAGAAAACGACGAATGTGTCACTGCCCGGCATTCACAAATGCAAGGACACTATATTTCGGGTTCGACATATTGCCAGACTTGATTCATATCAGAGAATATGACTTGCAGATACTGAGAAAATTCGTGTTTAGTACCGATTTTCTGGGGTATAAAAATTCGTGAGATATAAAAAGTTCATAAATAAATAAGGAGCGCACAACAGACCGAATCACTGGTTTAAGTGTATGTCCATGGACATAAGACGTTTAAACGCCTCCTCTCTTCAAACTAACCTGGTTCATGAATGAACACTACCAAATTTGGGGAAAATCGGTTCAGATTTAGATATAGGCCCCATATATGTATATGTTACTTCCGATTTAGTTTTTAAGCACTATTAAAACCATATTTTACGTTCGACCTGTATATAATTTGACGGAAATGAGATTTTTGAGTGAAGTTGATGAAAATCTGTTTAGATTATGTATCCTCCCATCTATTTGTTCTGTTCGATTCTTCATCTATAAAAGAATACTACGCGTTTTAAGGTTATTCTAAGTACTTTCTTAACTGAAACGAATATTTTTTTTAGTTGTTTTTAATTAAAATAGTTGTTTTTATTCAGAAAATACATTTGCACATTGTTAGGGAGGTATAGGATACTACATTGTCGGCCCACCCTACTTCAGTCTTTCCTTACTGCATTTAACTGTAATTCATTAAAGCCTGATGCTGGCAGCTCCCGCACGATTGGCACATTATACGATTGTTTATTATGAATAAACTATTTTAAAAAGCTTTTCACTTGTAATTTTGTAATAATAATTTAGAATGTTATTGGCTTTGATCTCGTGCACTTCGGCGGAGGAACTTTCGTGATCACTCGAGTCTGATATGCAACGGAATTACGCTTTTTGGGTAAATTCTTTGGCATAATTTGTGTCAAATTCTCTTCATTCTCTGAGGGCTCAAATTCTTCCACCCCTTCTTCGGAATGGCGGACACCATCATCATTGCTATCACTATTGCTGTCCTTTTCACTTTCAGCCGAACATTCACAATAGTCGGAAGCGTCTGATTCACTGTGACTCTCAGATGAACCACAATCCACAGGGCATTGATGCAGTTCAGGCTTTTCAATACAGGGGTCGGGTTTGTCACGTTTATCCAAACGCACCCATTGACACTCGTATGGACCTTGACTGCAATCGATAGCCACCACACCGGTGTCCCGATCCACATGACAATCACATATGAGTTTCGGACAGTTGCATTGTGCGCAGCGGGTAATATTGAGATCTTTGTTCTTCATTTCCTTTCTCTTTTTCAGAGGTGGACAATCTTCAGCTGACTCGGGTATTTCACGTCGATTTTGACAAAGCAGAGGACAAGGAGTGGGCAGTGTAAGATAGCTTTTGATGGGGAACCCTTTAGGCGGTAAGTTTTCAATGTAATCTCTTAAATCTTGAGTTTTTTTACACATCTGCACACATTTTTGCTTTTCACATTCCAGCTTTGGTGGAGATTTGGTACCAATAACAATTTTCTTTACACATCCCCGGGGATGATAGTCCTCTATAACAACCGGATCTGCACGACTTCTAAGTCGGTCGTGTAGTTCTTTGTAAAAGTTCAGGATTTGTGTAGCATAATTGCGCTGAGCTTCGAAGAACATGTGTTCGTAACGTGCGAAGAGCATTATTGTCCTTCGGGCTGCATGAAGCCAAATGAATTCCTGTTCCTTTAGAACAATGGCTTCAGCAATAGGATTTTGTAAACTGTGTTCGAGAGTGCCGTGGAAAAAGGCTTTCACGGCTCGCTTCACAATGCAATAGGCCAGCAGAGCTTCTACACGGGTCATGGAGCACTTGCGTTCGAAATCGCCGACAATGTCGTCCCGATAAATGCTGCTCTCATTTTCGGCACTTTCGAATCGGTGGCGTTTGGTGTAGTAAAATTCGAAAGCTTTCACCACAACACTCTTGGACGCTTTGGCCTTGCAACGATGTATTCCGCAAACCACCATGATCTGTTCAGATAATATAAGTAGGTATACTTCACTTCAATGAGAAATATATTTTGTTTAGCCTACCTCTGTCATAGTGTCGGCAATATCATTGACATTTTCCTTGAACAAAGGATCGAATTCTTTAGACTCTGTACACACAACGAAATCACGTTTGTGATATGGACTTTTTGGGGGTTGACACTTGATAACTTTCATAATACTAAGGCGTGGGATTAAAATTAGGGGATTTTGTATTGAATACTGATAATTTAAATAAATTATTTCAAATGAAAATATGTATGACAATAAATGTATAGAACAAAAACTGAAATAAAATCAGTCTCCTTAAAAACAAGTTAGAATATATATGTATGCATATATATGCATGTATGTAAGTTTTATTTCTGTTACAAAAAACTTCTACATACCTACCAAAGTCCATAATAATCTGCTGTAAATATTGCCATCTGCTTCGTTTTTAAGAAAAATCGGGACATCATGAGATCATAAGGACTATAGAAGTTCTCGTACTCGTATATATGATATTACATATTATGCCAAAGAACTTCGGGCCACTAAAAGTTCTAGATCTTTTAGGCCTGGCATCACTCCAGCAGAAATGCATGAAACTGTATGTCTGGAGAAAATGTACGCCGGCTGTATCAGGCTTCCATACATCGATGGAGGGATACCAAAGTGGTATTCATACCCAAAGCGCGTAAGATATCGCACACTAAGCCAAAAGACTTCAGACCAATTAGCCTATCCTCCTTCCAACTGAAAGCTCTGGAAAGCCTTTGGATTATTTCATCACGAAGCTTCAGAGACTGCTTGCCTAACGGGGACGGTTTACACTGTAAGAACATAGCATTGTTCTAGCCCACAGACTACCAGATACTTGCAGTGTCTATCAAGTTGAAATAATGTCAATGGTTAGGGGAAATCGCGAAGTGGCGTAGTAGCAACATTATGACCAACACTGGGGTCGTCATTTATTCCGACAGCCAGGCTACCAAAAAATCTCTGGAGTGTATAATCCTAAAATCACAAACAACCCTCGACTGCCGCAGATCTCTAAACGAGATAGCTGATAAGATTAACATAAGAGTATTCCTCATATGAGTATCCCTCACCAGCGCATATGGATATCCCGGCGAACAGCAAAGCCGATGAACTTGCGAAGAGAGGGTGTTCGCCACTATCCACGTGCAAGCTTTGGCTTAGGAAATCAGGCAGTCCAAGGAGAGATGGACAGAAATCGGCACCTGAATGGTAGCTAGACAAATCTGACCAAGGTATGACCTGAGAAGGTCAAAATATCTCCTCGCACTAGAGAGGAAAAAATCAGTTCTAACGGGACACTGTCTGATTCGGCGAACACGCCAGAAGCTTAGGTATTGACTCCAATGACTTCTGCAGATGTTGTGGAGATGACAAAGATGTGGAGAGCATTGAGCACTTGCTATGAGACTGTCCCGCTTTGAGTAAGGGACGACTGGACATATTGGGGTCGGCCTATCTAGGCAGTCCAACAGATCTTTCCGGTACCGTTATTTGTACCATCGATAAATTTGTATATCAAACAGGTTGATTTCGATGAGGGGGTATTTTAGCCCGTTGTAACACTAGGGACCTAAACTGGTCTGTGTGAGCTGACTAACCTAAACCGTAGACATAGTTAGGTTTGATAAAGAGTGACAGCCTGTAAGACAGACTCTGTTTGACTATACAGTCCATTGTGTTCCCACAGGTAGAAAGGCTCTTAGATTCTTTCATTGGATAAAACCTGGACAGAAAAGTCTTGTCGGAAGACCAACACGCATACAAAAAGGGCAAATCTTTAGAGTCGGCCCTGCATGACCTGTGGCCTTTCTTAGTATTGAAGGGACTTTAAACAACATGCAGGGACTCCACAGGAGGAGTACTTTCTCCACTAACTTGGACTCTTACGATCTAACGATAAACTAATATAATCTAACCCAAACAAGACATAATTTGTTCTCTTTATTAGAAAGTTTAAGATTCCTTCTCCACTAAATGGAACTGAGCTAGTCTTTACTGAAAGTTCAAAATTTTTATGTACAATACTAGACAGGAAATTGTCCTGCAAACTTAATGTATTGCAATGGTTAAGGAAGGCCAATGTCACCGTATATTTCTGTAGAAAAGTTGAAGGAGCAGGGCACATTGAGGCCTCTCTCTTAACCCCCCGTCAAACACATATTCTGAAACCTTCGAACAAACACATATGCCTTGCCAGACCCCTATACGTTTCCATGCATTTGTATGGCAAAAAGGGTAACGTAACTTTGAATTTCTAAGTATGTTCGTATATTAATTTGGTCTTTAGACTAAATGTAAAAAAAAATTATTTTTTATTATTATTTTTTATTCATTTTGTGGAATGCATGAAAAACAAGTATACTCAACTTTATAATGTTGTTGGCATACAGGATTAGTGCATTTGGTGCAGTAAAAACGTGTCTTCCTACGCAGCTTTTTGTCTTGCTTGAAACGAATTCTGCAATCTTTTCTGGAACTCAGTGTACTAGGGCCGCTTTGTTGGTTAGGCAGCATGTTGCTGGAAATATTCGACGGCCTTCCAAAGAAAGATTCAATGGCCAAACGGGTTGAATGTTGTATAGGGGTCTAGCCAGGAATATGTGTTTGTTCGAGGGAGGATTTTTTCTCAAAACGCTCAAAAATTAAATATGCCGGTCCAGAACCATGTGTTTGTCCAACGGTTAAAATAGTCAATTGGATATACCTAAGGGGGGAGCAATATTTTTTCATACAAAGCGTCAGACAAATATGTAGTCTACGGAAAATTTTAAGAACATTTCTCCATGGGTCTAAAACGAATTCCTAACCGGCGGAAATTGACTTTAAATTTTAAATTGTACAAAACCCTATAGGTTCATACAAAGCAATACCGTAATATATAAAAACCACCACAAATACAAAAATAACCAGTAAGGAAAGGCTAAAGTCCGGCAGCGCCGACTATATGATACCTTACACCACTTTAATAAGATTGGATAACAATTAAATAACTAATGTATACTGCAACTAAAATTTGTTTACACAATTTACATTTGGTACGTATCTGACTCTGTAGTCGAATCGGACGAAACATACATATATATTGGAGATATATCTATATCTGAAAAGATTTTCTTCAAATTTGGCAATGTTAGTTCATGGATCAATTAACTCCACCATGTTTAATTTCAAATTTATTGTATGTAAAATACAGCTTATATAGGGCTAAAGTGTCAAATCGGACGAAACATATATATGGGACCTACACACAGAATACAGTTTGGTTGCCTCAAACGAATTATTTGCCAACCGAATTTTGGTAGTTCTGTCTACTATCATGCGATTCCATCAGGACAGCCAATATTTTGGTTGTGGTATACTTCAGCTTCCATGTTAACAACAATCATATTTGGTTGCGCCAACTACGAAAATGGTAGCTTAAATTGTCTGTTGTAGTTGCCACAACCAACTGTTTTAAAAAATTGGTTGTTCTGACAATTGGTCAGTCATATTCTACCGACAATTAATTAAAACAGTTTTCATTAATTTTTATTTTATTTATTGAACAAAAAACAAAACAATTCATAACAAAATTAAAAATCCCATATTACAAATTCATCAAATAATATTTACACATTTTAGTACACGAAAAAAAAAACACAAAACTTTTATGCAAATATCGCTTAACCCTGTGCTTTCAATTTCATGATTGTTGCTTTTATTTTTGATTAATGTACAACATTTTGCACAACATATTCTGCATTCCACACATTATTATCCACCCGAGATTATTTTTGATTACTTATACCGTTCTTGAATAAAATGTTGAAGATTTTTTTATGTCGAGTAATTTTATTTTTTGTTTGTCATGTATCAATCATATTTGTCACAGGAATAGCAACCAATCTTTCGGTTGTATTTCCCAAAATACATTTAATTATTCTAAATTTGGGAAATGATTGGGATAACCAATAAACGATTATTTATTAATATTTTTTCTGTTGTAGTAACCAATTATTCGTTGCAATAACAATCTTTGATCTATTGATACAATTTCTGTTGTCAAGAATAAAACATTGGTTGTCACAACCAAAAATCGATCATATGGTACTATAATGAAAATTTAAAATAGGTTACCACAACTAACCGAGTGTCAATGAAAAAAACAATCATAATTCATTCATTCATCATTTGATCGTATCCATGTTATTATTGTTGCTTCAACTAATTATATATAAATACAACCGAAAGACGGTGTAGGCAATGTACTTTTTGTTGCTAGTACCATTTTTTTATTGTTACAATCGAATTCCAACCAATTATTTTCCTGGGTGTATATCTTAATCTGCACCAATTGTCTTCCAATTTAGCAATGTTGGTCCATGGATCAAGAAACTGTACCACGCTAAATTTCAAACCAATTGGATGTAAAATACAGCTTCTATAGGGTTAAAGGGTCAAATCGGACGAAACGTATATATGAGGGCTATATCGAAATCTGAACCGATTTGTTTCAAATTCAATGGGCTTCTTTTCAGGTGCAAAAGACGGTTAACTGCAAAATTTCAGCACAATCGGAGTAAAATTGCGACCTGTACTCGCGGACAACTTTAGATGGACAGACGGACGGACGGACAGACATGGTTAAATCGATTCAGCTAGTGATTATGAGTCGATCGGTATACCTTAAGGTGTGTGTAGCTGTAGTATTTCTAGGTGTTATAAACAACTGCCAGAAACAAACTTATAATACCCTGGTGTAGGGTATAAATATTCATTGTTTACACCTTTTTATTTGAAAGCGTAATTTTTTACAAAAAAAATAAAAATCGCAGCATACCGTTATCAATGCAATGGAAGAGGCATGCGTTGTCATTTATTCGTAACTCCTAAGAAACAAATCAAGGTCAGTTCAAGGTTTGTTCAATAATTTTTGCCTTATATTTTTTAAATCTGAAGAACATATATATTGGAGCTTTATCCAAATCTGAACCGATTTATTTGGTTCAAATTCGGCTCTGATGTTCCTAGGGGCAATACAATTGAATACGTTGAATTTTATTGAGATCGGCGAAGTGCTTTGGCGTGGCTCCGCCCACTTATCCTATAAAACAATTTATTAATGTTTCAATGGCTTCCATACCAACTTGCTTCTTTCTAGCTCCTATAATTCAGGATATAACTCTGAAAAACGACATTTTTACCCGACCTTCCTTTAGTCTTTGTATGGGGAAAATTTTTAATCCTTGACCGATTTTGAAAAATTGCAATACCTACCGTTGCAGGACAATAACACATGTTTCTGCAAAATTTCAGCCACCTATTCAACCATGTGACCTGTTGACTGCTTTCCACAGACAGACGGACATCGCGAGATCGTCTTAGAATTTAAATTCCGCCGGCTAGGAATTCATTTTAGACCCATGATTTCTTGGTGAAATTTTCTTAACATTTTCCGTATACTACTGTACAGCATTGCGGTGTGGTGGACGGCAACTGATAAGAGATCCATTACCAGTCAATTATAACTTACTCCATCTGCCGATTGATATTGTGGCTAAAGAGCGCTATCGTGTCATATTAGAAAATTATATTTGGCCAGAATTGGATGAGCTTTTCATCGCCTTTATGTGGTTTCAACAAGACGGTGCCACTTGCCACACATCACGCGTTGCTATCAATTTACTGAAAGGCAAATTCGGTGAACGTGTTATCTCGAGAAATGGTCCGGTCGAATGGCCACTTCGTTCATGCGATTAAACGCCATTGGGTTTCTCTTAATGGAGCCACATCAAGTCATTGGTCTATGCCAACAACTTTAGAAGAGCTCAGAGACAACATCCAACGCGACGTTGCCAACGTTCCGGTCGAAATGTGTGCAAGAGTGGTGGAAAATTGGGTCCAAAGAATAGATCGCTGTAGACGGCCTCGTGGTGGTCATATGACCGCAATCGAATTTCATTCTTAAAACGTTACATTTGCACTACACCTGAAATAAATTTGAACTCTATAACTTAAATATTCTGTGTTTTATTAATATATAAAATTGTTATGTCCTTAATGGAAAACCCTTTACATATGTTAGTAAAAACATCAAACATTTTGTTACGCAGTCTTTTGTCTGTTGAAAAGTGGAAAAAGTATAGAGTTTGAAAAAATTATCAAAACCAATGTGATATACAATATATCTACCACTGCTAGGCTTCATAAAGGTAAATTTCAAAATTATGGTGTTACATAAAGATTCAGTTCCATCTTATGGTGCTTCTTGAGTGGTAGGTGAAAATCTATCATTCCACAGTGATCTGATATCTGCAAATGTTTGTTTAGCCGCCAAATGCGACTCTTTGGTTTTTGGAATTGTAAATTATCTGATTTTGCCAGTCTGAGATTTCACCTCAAAGTAAACCTGCATTCTAAGCTCCAAAATGATAGTTGACAAAGTGTCATAAAAATGTCAGATTAGTTGACGCTGTTCTTTACTTTGTCTTCACCCGAAACGGGTCCCTCAACTCACACTCCCGATTATCGCTATCTTTTGCTTTCCGAAGAATTCTTTGTTTCGACAACAGTTTAAACAAATAACTATAGTAACAAACAATAAACAAATAGAAATTGTCATGGGAAAATTGAAAACTCAAAAAATTTGTTACTGTTTGTTCTCCAGCGATTCCACTTCAAATGCCGTGTAAACCGTTGCTGGGAGGGTTTTCTCTGGCCGGACCGATCATCAGCGTTGCAGCAACTCATGGCCGACCGCTACAAGTATATTCCTCCTGGCGCATGCGCGGCTGCGCTCTTTGGATTTTCCAGCATACTGCTGACGACGACGACGTTTATGATGTTTGCTTTCATTAACAATGACACAAATACGAGTATAAATAAGTTAAATAGTTCATTAAACAAAACAAAAGGTAAGAAAAACTGTTCCAGATGCAACAACAGGGCCAAGAATGCAACAGAATAGCCAACAATAAGTGGAAATGTGATAATGAATGAATGAATGAATGACTGAAAACAAAATTGTTGGTAAAATAGCGTTTGAAAGCAGGTTACACCGCGAGAAAAATTTATATTCACATAAACTGCTAAATAAACGAAATTAATGTACATTAGAGCGGCTACAAAAAAGTTGTCAATGTCCAAAGCTTTAAAAACTATTTGTTTTTTTTTCATGTATGTAAAGTATACGAATATACTACGTATAAGTAGTAACCTTGTGAATTGTAATAGGTGATATGAACCTGCATTAATTGCTAGTAAATGACAAGAGGTGGTTGATGTCACGCATGTCTCAGAGTATTTAAGCAGAAATATTCTGATTGGAACGTTTTGGCTGTTCACAGTTTTTCCGATTTGTGAGAAACAATCGGGAATATAGAAGAAATGTTGGATCGAGTCATGTCAATCCTAAAATTCTATTCACAAGACTCATCTCCGAAAACTAAACCAAGGGGCAAACAACGATCGCCATTGTAGTCGTAACAATTAGTTATACTGAAGAATTGCTGCAAGAAGCAAAAACCACAAGCGTTCCACTGTACTGGGACAACTTCAAATTAGAACTCATGCAGGACCCACAAGAGTTGCGAGGAGCTCGAAAAAAATCCTGCATAGATTTCTGTATCGGTGTAGAAAACTCATCTGAAGCATCAAGTCTACGGAAAGTTTTAGCCTCAACAATTTGCACTGTTGGGTACTTCAAGATAGGTGATAGTTCGTGGGCGACTTGTAGTGGGAAATAGCTAGTATTGCTCCATATTTCCCGGGCAACTCTGAAGAGGTTGACTACGATATTGTAACCGAATCTAAAATTATTTGCGCAAGGACAAGACAATGTCTGATCGTCGGAGCTACATGCGGTAACTGATCCACTAGTTCCCCGACTCAGGGAGCTCTATACTAGCTGTATCAACCAGCCTATAAACAAGCAAAATGGATAGGTACTAATAGCAATTTGGAGCGAAGCATTTTCTTTACACTTTTTCCGAAAACTGTGGCGGCCGGAAGTTGGCGCCCCAAATTTGGGGCCTATTTTTGTTACAAAAACTGATTTAGGAAATTAGACCCCAATCAAGACAACAGCATGAAATGAAAATAAACAAAAAAAAAACTACGAAATGTTCTCTTCGTAAATCTGGGGAGGACGCAATAATACACGTATACAAACCTATTTTCTAATTATAAATCTTTTCCTGTGCGGTCGGCCTACGTCCGGCGGCCTCTGTTTAAGACTTTCTCCTCTGGACAGGATCCAAAGTAGGCAACGTCAAGCAAATCTTTTATGCGTAGCATCTCCTGTTTCTTAATTAGTAGATGAAAATTACCCCCAAAAACCAGAAATGAAATTAAGCCCCAAATTAAATTGTTGTTGTTTGATATGTTATTTTTTGGGGCCCATATTCATTAAAATAGTGGGGTGTATTTTACTGGGGCCCAATTTCATTCCGTCGAAAACTGCACTTTTCTAAAAAATTTCGGAAATTTGAAAGCTGGATTTAAGTTAAATTCGATGGACAACATCATTTCAAATTAAAATGTGCTAATATTTTCTAGTATTTCGCGTAGAAGGGGCAATATTTGTTCTACCCTCACTATAGTGGAGGTGGATATATATCGAGCCCTAACTGCCAAAAAACTTGAGCGATAGAGAAGGAAACCCTTTGATTTTCAGCTCATCTCCACAGTGAGAAAACTCAAAAATAACATCAACAAGTAAGAAAGTTCAGTTGGGTAAACCGACTTATGAATTCTCTTACCTTGAGTCCCAAGAAAATATTAGTAAATTTATTTATTTTTTTTGTTTTAATAAAATTATTATCAATTTAAAATGCCATTAATATCTTTAAAGTATGTACTGGTATTAAAGTTAAAAGCTTTTTTTACTTTTGGTACAAAATGGTCCATTTGTGTGGGAAAATCCAAAAGGGGCTTCCCAATAACGGTCACTTTTCACTGGACTCTAGGTACTATAAAAGCATTACACTGTACAAAATTTCAAGTATTTGTCTGCACTGGCATTAGAATTATAAGCTGGTAACATTTGGTACAAAATGGTCCATTTGTGTGGGAGGTACCAAAAGGAGCGTGGCAATAGTGCCCATTTTTCACTCTATTTTAGGTACTATTAAACCATTACACTGTACACAATTTCAAGTCTTTGTATGCAGTGGTAATAGAGTTATAAGCGTTTAACTTTTGCTTCAAAATTGTCCATTTGTGTGGGAGGTACCAGAAGGAGCGTGGCAACTTCGCCCATTTTTCTCGAGGTAATAGTGACTAATAAACTAATACTATATGTAGAATTTCAGAGGATTCAAATAAGTGGTATAGAAGTTATTAAATAATCAATATATCACTAAATGTTAACCCTTTGTTGGGGAGGTCCTAGAAGAAGTGGACCAATATGGGCCATCTTCGAACTCAGCCGGAGATAGAAGAAAATATTACTACATACCAAATTTGAAGTCAATCGGTTACTCCGTTCGAGAGTTATCGTGCGCACCAACCAGCAGACTGACAGACAGACGGACGGACATTGCTCATTCGACTTACAATGACCCAAAACTGATATCTGCCGAACATACTTAGGGTCTTAGGTCACTCCTTCGATGTGTTACACTTTTGGCTCGTATCAAATTATATATACCCTCCTCTCTATGGTGAGGGGATAATAACAGATGAACCCCTCACAGGGATTCATCAAAACAAAATTATAGATTTTCGTTTTTCGTTGAAAATCGATTAAGAAACATAATTCCCATCACCTTTTACAGCTGATTAATAATATAATGGCCGAATTTTTTTGCTCAAGGTTGGATTTTTTTTCATGTTTATACCCTCACTTTAGTGTGACGAGGGTATATATCATTTGCTACGGAAAAAAGTGTAACACATCGAAGGAGTGATCTAAGACCCTAAGTATGTTCTGAGGAAATCCGTTTTTGGTCATTTTAAGTCGAATGAGCAATGTCCGTCCGTCTGTCTGTCTGTCTGTCTGTCTGTCTGTGTGTCTGCTGGCTGGTGCGCACGATAACTCTCGAAAGGAGTAACCGATTGACTTCAAATTTGGTATGTGGTAATATTTTTTTCTATCTCCGGCTAAGTTCGAAGATGGGCCATATTGGTCCACTCCTTCTAGTACCTCCCCCACAAATGGTTAAAATGTTGTGAAATATTGATTCTTTAATAACTACTATACTACTTATTCGAATCTTCTGAAATTCCACACATAGTATTAGTTTATTAGTCGCTATTAACTCGAGAAAAATGGGCGAAGTTGCCACGTCCTTTTAGGTACCTCCCACACAAATGCACCGTTTTGCACCAAAAATTAACAGCTTATAACATTAATAACGGTGTATAAAAATACTTGAAATTTTGCACAGTGTTATGCTTTTATATTGCCTACAGTCCAGAGAAAAATGGGCGTTGTTGCCACGCCCCTTTTGGTACCTCCCACACAAAGGTACCATTTTGCACCAAAAGTTAACAGCTTATAACATTAATACAAGTGTATAATAATACTTGAAATTTTGTACAGTGTAATGTTTTTATAGTGTCTATAGTCCTGTTAAAAATGGGCGTTATCGCCACGCTCCTTTTTGTACCTCCCACACTAAATTGCCAAATCATACCACAATTTAATATCTCGTAAGCGTTTATGTGCACTGGTATAAACCAGTGCACATAAACGCTTATAATTCGGCGCAGTGCAATGAATTTAAAGTATCTACTGTTCAGCGAAAAATAGGTGTATTTGTTAAAAACATTCTGGTACCTCCCACACAATTGACAGAATAATTCGTGTAATAGTCAATATTACATTACTCACAAAGTGAGGGTATGCCTTAGTCGGTTTACCCGACTGAAACTTTCTTACTTGTTTCTATATTTTTTCGTCGGTATACCGTACGGAATATCTCTTTTGTGTCTGAACCAAAGTTGTAGATATTGAATAGGAGAAAATGCGGAACAAGCCTATCCGAAAAAAGTGCATCCAGTGCCTTAAAAATCGCAAAAATGTTCTGTTCTGTTTTATAATGTTCTGTTTTATATGTATGCTTATTACGTATACGTATTTTTCAGTATTTTACTGACAGATATTTTATGACTTTGTGGGAATTTTTGCGATTTTTAAGGCACTGAATGCACTTTTTTCTTTTTTTGTTCCGCATTTTCTCCTATTCAATGTCTACAACTTTCGTTCAGACACAAAAGAGATATTCCGTATGGTATACCGACGAAAAAATATAGAAAGCATGAAAAAAATCCAACCTTGAGCAAAAAACTTCGTATGGCCATTAAATTATTTATTGAGCCAACATGACTAAACGAATGATGCAGAAGTTCTTTTTTGGGCTGTTTTCACATCACAACTAAACGAATGATGCAGAAGTTCTTTTTTTGGCTATTTTCACATCCAATTCTCAGAATTGAGTCCCAAAATCTTGTTTTGTACTGTGTTATATACCGTCTACCATGGATTGTATTCAATTTTATTGCTGAAATAATCTTTGGACATAGAGCAAATCATGAAGCGATCCTTTTTGTTTAGGCAAATTTTAAAAAACGAACGTTGCAATTTTTAGCCTAATTTTAGACCGCAAATTCTTTTTTAGACTAAATCTTCACCTGAAAATGTGGTATCATGGCTTAAAATAACAATTTTGAGAGCTACATCTACAAGGGTAATACACCAAATTAAATTTGATTTGTATACATTTTATGGAGACGAATTTTTGCCGAAATAAATTAAAAACTACAAAGTTTCGGCTAAATTTCTTAGAAAATGTGGTGCTTATGGCTCAAATAAGCATTTGGAAGCAACATCTATAGGTGGACTATAACAAAATATGAACTGATTTAAAAAATATTACTGCGATAAATTCTTGTCTTAATTAAATACTTATGCAAACTGGAAACATTTAGTGAAAAGTTTTAGAAAATGTGGTATTTATGTCTCAAATACCTATATTTTGGAGCGACCTCTATAGGTTGACTATAACAAAATATGAACCAATTTGTAGAATTTTTGCTGTGTTGATTTCCTATCTATGGTATCTATGGCTCAAAAACAATATTTTGGAGGGAGCTATATCGAAACATTGACCGATATGGCCCATTTGCAATTCCAAACAACCTGCAAATATAAGAAGTATTTCTACCAAATTTGACCAACCTAGATTTATTATTACGGACTGTAGCGTGATTACAACAGACGGACTGATATGGCTAAATCGTTTTAGAATTTTACGACGATTAAGAATATAGATATATACTCGTATAAGTACTTTATGGGGTCTCTGGTCTATATTAAGAGGTGTTACAAACGGAGTGACAAAATGAATATACCCTACATCCTATGGTGGATGGAGGGTATATTCACGCCAATTTTGGTAGCTGCCACACAAAATGCCAAAATCATAACAAAATTGTAGCATATGGGCGGTCCCAATATTAGCCGACCTCACATATAGATGGTGGTAGTAGTTTGAATTAAATTACTTTCGTGAAAAATGGAAGCGTTCTAAAATACATATATGTTTTAAGTCTGCGCCACGTTCTTTAGTTTTTTTTCGAGCACTCAAAAGTAAACGTGAATTTATGAGCATGGGAAAATTGGTCACCGATATGTACTCAGCTAGATTTTACTTGGGGGAGTCTGCCCCTTCGTTTAAACTATAAAATATTGGGTGGCAGAGTTGGTTCAGAAATGGTTAAAAAACTCCACAGGTTCGTTTGAAGGTTCGTGAGCTAGCTGAAGTCATGGGCATTTTAAAAAGTGCTATACGGGTACATCGCATATTGACGGTAAATTTTATGATGAGAAAGCTGTGCGCAAGACGGGTGCCAATTATGCTCACAATCAAGAGTCAAGGAGTCAGTATTAGCATTTTTTTCCAAAAATGGGCATACGATTTTTAGTGGGCGTGGCATTATTTAAAGAAATAATCTCTCAGAAACGATTTATCAGAGAGGGAGGAAATTTGGTGTACCTGAGTTCGTATCAGCAATTGCGCCAAAAGTGGACGGGGACCAATAATTCTTTAAGTAGGGAATATCTCAGAAATCGTAGAAGAACGAAATTTAGTTAGTCAGTTGTCAGATGGGATAGGTAGGCGTAGCTCTTCCCATACGAAGTAAATAACTATTATCATATTTTATAATAATTTTGAAGTGGTTAACATAAGTATCCAAGGTTGTGTCCCTTCAAGTAATGGGTGGGATCGGGCCGTTGAACATGCTGTTCCCATCCCTACATAACGATAACTTCATCCAAAAGTAGTGGTCGCGCCCAGGGATGCCAACTTAGTGTTTTCGCACCAGATTTAGTGCTTTTCAGACTACCCAATACGCGAAAAGTGTTCAGTTAGTGGCAAAGGAAAAAAGAGCACTAACTGTACGCTTTTTAAATTTTTCGTTAGTGCTTTTGAAGCTTTTTGTACATTTGTCAGATCACATCTGGTAACATAAAGAAATAAGACTATTTTGTTACACCATATATATGTACATCCCGATTTGGCATCTTCGCGGAATACACGCCACAATTTGTATCAAATATTTTCGAAATTTGGCCTGGGGAAGTTGTTTGAGCTTATAATAAACTCTGTCAAATTTTATGAAATTTTTGGCAGGTTTAGATCTTTGAGTCTAAGCGCCATCGAATACCCGTTTCTCATCAGATCTACATAAAATTTAGTATATAGCGGTTCCTTTGGATATGGACTCCATAACACCTATATCCCAATGTTGAATATAGGCGCTTTAAAACGACATTATAATTTTTAACCGATAACAAATTCTTGAAATAAAACGAACGTTGTCAAATTTAACGAAAATAGGTTCAGCTTCAGATACAAGTATGTCCCCAGTATGTATCTATATCCTGATTTTTAATCTAAGCGCCAAAAATACAAATTTGTGGACGTATTATTATCATTAGGAAAACAACACTGATAAACAGTACAGTACAAAACATATTTCTTTTAATTCTGCTCTGATGGGGTCGTGTAGGGTATAATGTAGTCTTCTCCGCCCGACTAAAGCAATGTTATAGTTTAGTGCTTTTTTTTACGCTTTTTAAATTTTTTATTACGCTTTTGCTTCGGGAAAAGTTGGCATCACAGGTCGCGCCAGTTCGTTTTAATGAAGAAATTTTTAATTTGTGTTCCTTATAATAGGCATGTTTTCGTCACAAGCTAGCAATTTTAGTTTAGCACTTTGCAATGAAAACAACCGAGTTCCACTAACTGGCGTATAAGCAGTAAGTGGCGGATTTCCACTATATGGTAGCAATGGTGTCATGAGTTTGAAGAAAGAACAGTGCGAAACAGACAAAAAATTTTTAAATTGACAGTTTTGTGCATAACATTTAATTAGTTTGTGCAATTATGGCAACAAACGGCAAATGGTTAATAGTCAGGAACTGTGAAGCTTTCACGCTGCCTTGGCCCTGCCTAAACTCAAAACTCACCAGAGCCCTGATGTCGTTATTGAGACAGGACAAATCACTTATGGTGTCTGTCACGACGGTTCTATGTTTTATTAGATGGCTGATAGACTGAATGTCCTGAGATTTTCCTCTTGCCGAAGCTGAGGTTCCTTGGAGAAGGAGAAACCGATAGAAAGTATGATGTGTGTGTGTGAGTTAGACAAGTTGGATCTTGTAACTATCCGCCAACTTTTGTAATAGTTTTTCTGTATTACAAATTTATGTTTCTTGACGTGTAAATATAGTTTAAAATTCATATTATTATGATCATAAAAAATTTATATTTCACACATACAAATACATATGTACATACACGTATGAACTTGTGTATGAAGACATCGTTTGTTTTAGTGTAAATGATACTTAACTTCGAATTACTCGACAATGGCACCGTGTAAAGTCTCATAATGGATGTGTGTATTAAATACATTTTCAGGTTTTTATTTCACTTCTTTTGTGGGGTCTTTCGAAAAATGTTCTCATGATAGTTCATTCGGTCGACGTCGTCGTTGTTGTTTGTTTACATTTGTTGTTATTATTGAAATAATATTGTTGTGTTATGTTTTAGTTAACAACAAAATACCTGAAGAACAACAAAAGCCATATAACAACAACAGTACTAAAATAATAACAACAACAAATAAGGTAAGCCTAACGACGGGAAGGGTCGACTGTAGGTTACCCTACACTTACTGGTTTGCACTGTGTATTTTGGGGCGTGAACAAGTCTAGTTAGGACAGACCTTCATATGGGACCTATGTGAAAACTTGCACATTGCCTAATTTAATATCAATCTGACTAATTTTCGTCAGATCATCATAATAGAAAATTTGTCCAAAAAAACTAAACAAAATACACTTTTCATCATATTCATATAAGAAGAATACTTCATAAGCTAATCATTAATGAAACATCTGGCGTTTATGAAATGCTTTATATAATTCATGAAGTATTTCTTCGCACTATGAAACTTTTTGTAAAATTTTTCTAATAATTTTCGCTGTAATATTTTACGACACGCCTCGATTCCTATTCATTGACAATTGCATTTTTTCGAAATTCCCCAACTGTTTGTTGAACTTTACAAACTGATGCACAAAGTCATAATACCCTCTACAGCAGGGTGGGGTAGGGTATAATAATAACATTAGTAGCAGCAACGACAACAACAATGACAACAGTGCCAGCAACATCATCACCGCTAAAAACTACAGTCAGTAAACTTTATCGCCCAAGAAAAGTGTGGGTATTCCAGCCAACCAACTCAACAAAGTGGAGTGAGCGCTGGTGCATTGCCTGGAATGGAATTAGGTTTCATGGTAAATATTTGGAGCCTCCGGAAAATTTCCCACAATCATTATTCATATGCGCTATGTGCATGCTCTTATGTACATACATACATCGTTGTATGTGAATTGAGGTACGCATGTGTATCAGAGCGTTTTCATTAGTTGTGCCCGTAATAATGTTTTTATTTGTTTAAACTATTGATTAGAAAGCTCCTAGATGAAGCTATAGTTTCTTCCCAAACAAAATTCGAGCAGTGTGTTTGTGCCCCCATTCCTTAACGGTTCAAGTTTAATAGTGGGCATGATCTGTCCCCTTCCTCCTTATCAGGGTATTCACAAATAACCGCGAAATCAAAACAACAGATGGATCGACAACCACCATTCTGTTGTTATTTGTACCATAAAAATCCTTCTGCAGTGTTTGCTTAACAATACAATCATAAGAATGGGTTAGAAAATAAGGAGTAAACCGCCAAAATTCCTCGAAACCATAACAGAAATTTAACATTCATATGATTTGATTATATGAATCAAAAGAGGCAATTACGAGATCACCGAAGCCGCCGCAGCGGATTCTTTTCCAACGTCAATGCCAGTCACAAATCAAATGTTGGATTAGCTGCATAAATTGCTTTTCAGTGGATGGGCGCAATACACTCGAGAAAAACGGCATACAGTTTTGTTATTGTTCACTCATAAGCGTTAAGTTCGATCTGACCGCATTATTTTAGCATGGATCGCACCCATTCCACAGTATTCATCTAGATCACAGTGCATAGCAGGCAAGCCTTGCTGACATACATTCTGAAGCCGTTAATAATTACAGAGTGAATATCGTGCTAGGAGATCACTCTCCATCAGAGGCCTCGGAGGAAGCGGAATTACCACGACAGACAAGAGAGCAGTTTTGGCCCAAATGAAATCTGGCTATACCTTCTCAATTCGTATTGGGCAAGGATTGATGACACGTCGAACACCTGTCGCGCAAGCAACCAGGGACCACACGACACACTACACCTGTTCAACTTCACTGCCAAACCTAATCAACTTGTTCCCAGGTCTCTTTGAATACATCCAGTGGAAGCAGCCACCTTCCATGGTCTGGAAATCAATATAGCAGAAACCACAATACTGGGCTAATCAAACAACACCTAATGTACAACAAAACACCTATACTGTTACAACAACAACACAGTATAATAATATGAGGGTGGTCCCAAAATTATCCGCCCTGATGTACAGATGTCGGCTGTAGTTTGAAAAAAAATATATTATCTCAGGTCTAAGTCCAACCAAAATTAAAACCGAGCTACATTCTATTTAGGTCTGTCTCTTCATTTAGAGCTATAAATATTGGATGGCATAGTTTAAACGAGGCCGTGGGACCCCACAAGGAGGAGTACTGTCTCCACTAATTTGGAACCTAGCGGTGAATGAAATCCTGCTAGATCTAGAACGTTGTGGGTGCAAGGTCGTGGCATATGCGAAAACATCTCCTAAAAGTATCCATTGGATATATATAGCAGTGGTTCGTCCAATACTGTTATACGGCATTGTGGTATGGTGGACGGCAACTGACAAACTAACCATCACAAACCTGCTATCAAGGGTTCAGAGAACTGCCTGTCTGTGCATAAGCGGAGCGTTAAGGACTACAGCGACTGAGTCGCTACAAGCCCTTCTCCATATACTGCCGATTAATGTTGCGGCGAGAGAAGTTGCAACCAAAGCGGCAATAAGATTAAACTGCCTATCAATGAGGAGGTACAAGAAATACGGTCACATGAGGATATCAAAGTGTAGTGCTATGGTAACCGACCGAGTGGACTATATATCAACGGTGCTCACCTTTGAGAGGAACTACATCACTATAATACCAGCCAGGGATGAATGGGATGGCAGAATACCCGGAAATAGAAACCATCTCCACTTCTATACGGATGGTTCGAAGCTTGATGAAAAGGTTGGCTTCGGAGTACACTGTGAAGAACTTAATTTGGATATAGCTCACATATTCCCGGATACCTGCAGTGTCTATCAAGCAGAAATAATGGCAATATGGGAAGTCGCCAAGTGGCTGAGTCGGAACATAGTAACCAACACTGGCGCTGTCATTTACTCGGACAGCCAGGCTTCCATCAATTCTCTGGAGGCCACATCCCTAAATTCACAAATAGCCCTCGACTGTCGCAGATCTCTTAACGAGATGGCTGAGCAGTTTAATATACACCTCATATGGGTGCCTGGGCATGGGGATATCCCGGGGAACTGCAAAGCCGATGAACTTGCTAGGAAAGGGACGACTTTACAAATTCTCGAAGAATTTGCATATATTGGTGCGCCACTATCCACGTGCAAGCTTTGGCTTTGACAAGAGGCAATCAGGCAATCCAACGAAAGATGGACACAAATCGGCACATGTAGGGTAGCTAGACAAATCTGGCCAAGGTATAACCTGAGACGGTCAAAATATCTCATCGCACTGGAAGCGAAAAGATTGTCTACGTTAGTGTCAGTTCTGGCGAGACACTGCCTGATCGGCGAACACACCAAAAGATTGGTTATTAACTCTAATGACTTCTGCAGAAGCTGTGGAGATGAGGAAGAAGTGGAGAGCATTGAGCACTTGCTATGCGACTGTCCCGCTTTGAGTAAACGACGACTGGACCTACTGGGGTCGGCCTTTCTAGGCAGCCTAACAGATCTTTCCAGTACCAATATTCGTGCTATCGATACATTTGTATATCAAACAGGTTGGTTTTGATGAAGGGCATTTTAGCCCGTGGTACCACTAGGGACCTTAACTGGTCTATGTGAGCTGAAGAAGTAAAAAAGAGAAAACGGCTGCCACTCTAACCTAAACCTAAACGAGGCCGTACGAGCTGCCAAGACGAACGCCGCACGGTGGTCCAAAATAGAATTTTATAGGCCAAAACCACAATTTTTTTCATCACTGATTTCTAAAATGTTGTTGCCATTCAATAGTAAACATATTATAAATAAGGCAGGAACAAAATATATCATAATATTTGTAATTGCGGGCGTTGCGTGCTGCTGAAAACACATATTTTATGTTATTTAAAGGAATGTAATTTTTTGTAGAAGGAAATTGCCATTTCTCGCAAACTATTATCGATAACGGGTTGGTAGATAGGTAGGATAGAATTGGATACAGAATTGGTATACTGTATTACCGTACTGTTTACACGTGGTTAAATTTGAAATTTAGAGGGATAGAACATCTGTAGGTCAAAAGTGGTCAAAGAGTTTTTGCTACCAATAGAAAGGTCCTCTGTAAAACACTTTTTTTATTTAAACTGAATTACTTGGGAAAAAACTGTTTGTCTCTTTTTATTTTACCTGTTCGTACACCAAGCCAAGGTGTGTGTGTTATATCATATAATTATCAATATATGTATATATCATATAGTTATCAATATCAAAAAAATCTTTTTTTTTTTAAAAGGAATATCATTTTTTTTATTTTTCAAAATTTATTATTAAAATGGTCCACGTACGACCTTCTTTTAATAAATAAAGAAGACCAAAAAAAACTTAATTCCATGCAAAATATTAAAAAAAATCAAAAGGTAAATTTTGACCTTGAATTCGTCAGTAACTACTGAACCGGTTTTTTGAAATTGAAACTGGAGAAAAGCTTGAGGAGTTATCCGTCGAATAAAAGAAAAATTACGTTAATAGTACTATCACTGGTGTTTTCGTATTTTTCAGGAGAAATATTGATTAGAAAATAAGGACACAAAAAAGAGCGGTTCTTTGGTAGTTTTTGTTTTAATTTAATTTTTAAGTTGGTTCAAACGTGACATGTGGAACGTGACCATTTTTCCTTGACTGTTTATATATATATACCACACTGTGGTACAGGGTATTATAAGTTTGTTTTGTGCCAGGGCCATTAAAGTATACCGATCGTCAGAATCACTAGCTGAGTCGATTTAACCATGTCTGTCCGTCCGTAAGTCCATCTAAAGTTGTCCATTGAGTAAAGGTCGCAATTTGACTCCGATCATGCTGAAATTTTAGACAGTTAGTAGTCCTTCGTACGACGAAAAAAGCTTATAGAATTTGAAGAAAATCGGTTTAGATTTAGATATAGCTCTCAAATATATGTTTCGTCCGATTTGGCCCATTAGACCTATAAACGCTGTAGTTTACATCCAATCGTTTTGAAATTAACATGGTAGAGTTTCTTAACACGTGGACCAACATTGCCGAAATTGAAGAAAATCGGTTCAGATTTAGCTATAGCCCCCACATATATATATTACGTCCGATTTGGCCCATTAGCCCTATAGAAACTGTATTTTACACCAAATTGTTTTCCAATTTTGCACGGTACAATCTATTTATCTATGGATCAACATAGCCGAATTTGAAAGAAATCTCTTCAGACTTAGCTATAGTTCCCATATATAAGTTTCGTCCGATTTGGACCTTTTGCCCTATAGAAGCTGTATTTTACATCCAATTATTTTAACATTTTGCGTGGTAGAGTTTATTGATCCGTGGACCAACATTGCCGAATTTGAAGAAAATCGGTTCAGGTTTTGTTATAGCTCCCATATATATGTTTCGTCTGATCTGCCTACCGAGGCAGAGGAGGACGTTCCAAATGTAAATTGTGTAAACAAATTAAAGTTGGAGTATACATTGGATATTTCATTGTAAACAGTATTACTTGAGCGGAATTAAGTTCGGCCGTGCCGAATCTTATATACCCTCCATATTGGATCGCATATGAATGGTTTCAGTACAAGTAAAATCATTATACCAAATTTAAAAAAAAGTTTTTTGAAATTTGAGGTTTTATGGCGTTATGAAGACAAAGTAGGGACCTTTGTATAAGGGATATATAAACAAATGGACCTGTGACTACCGTTGTTCGTGCGAAGGATTCCGGGTGTAAATGAACACCAGTTACCAATTTTTAGCCCTATCAGTTTACATTTGTGGTCTCTGTGGGGTTAAGAAGTATAATCGGGGAGATGATATATGGGAGCTATTTCAAAAAATGGACGGATAATGTCCATTTTCAATCCCAAGTTACCTGTAGCTATAAGAACGGGCGGGCGGGCGTACAGACGGACATGGATTTATCGTCTTAGAATTTTACGACGATTAAGAATATATATACTTTATGTGGTATCAGATCAATATTTAGAGGTGTTACAGACGGAGTGACAAAATGAGTATACCACCCATCCTATGGTGGGGGGTATAAAAATGTTTTAGATTAAGTAGTTTTTATACAAAGATTATGAAGTACCAGCTGCTTCTATTTAGCGACCATCGCAAAAAAAGGTTTGCAGTCGTTGGATACCTGGAATGCTATATTAAAATGTTTCATTTAATTTTAAGATCTTCTGTCAATTTGCTCTGTTGAGATGAAATATAACAGAAGTTTGTTTTTTGCACCTTCACAAAACGATTGAACTTTAAACATACGGTGTCGAACGTGACAAACTTCAAATGGATGCAGAAAAAGTTCTATATAATTTGTGAAAATGTAGCTTTTTTTTACAAATTCTGTTTGTGCCAATAATTTGATGCAGTTTCTTTGAATATTTCTGGTCTACTGATAACTAGACAACGGAATAGTATGCAATTTTGATTTTGTAGTTAACTCTGGATCCGGCTACATATTAAAATGTTGGACTTTTTGTGCACAGAATTATCAGGTTACCATATTACTATTATATTTTGAATGACAATATACAGCCGGAATTGGAACACGCCAATATCTTAAAATTGCATATACATAATTCCGCTGTCTACTGATAACTGTCGTACGTGACAATAGAATTTGCGGTACAGATAAGCCACAAATTACCGTTATTCCCCATTCCTTTTGCTTCGACACTTTTATTTAAGAATACTTTTGCTCTTAGAAAGATTATTTATAATAAGCTCTTTTTTTCGTAAGCCTCTATTTTCGAGGTTAATTTCAAAGAAATGTGCAATAAAAATGCGTAAATGTACCAAAGCTACAATTTGCCACTACGCAATTGTTTTTTTCCCATACATATGCATTTTTTTTCATTTTATTAAAATTTGAATATTTTTGTATAATAAAAAATTACATTAATGTGATTTTAAAAATTTTAATTTTTTTGATCATGGTAGACCTTTTGGTGGAATTACCCATATCCACTATTGCGATGACCAAAATCAATAAATTATAGTTCGAATTGCTTCAGCACGCACCTTACTCGCCAGATTTAGCGCCTTCGGATTATTTTTTGTTTCCAAACTTCCAAGCAATGAAGAGGTGGAGGTTGCGGTTAATGGCTCTTTTCAGGAGATAGACAGTTCTTACAGTATCGAGATAAAAGGATATTATGTTGAGTAACAAAGAAAAGTGTTCCCAAATTTATTGTATTTTCTTTGTTAGGTCGGTTTATTTTGTACAATAGGGGAGCCACATCAGAACGTGAATCAACAGAAACAAATTTATTGGCAAATGGATTTGGTCAAAATTATTGTGTTGGAATTTTAAATCTGCGGAAATATATAAAATTCAAACGGAGAAAGACTTTAGCACGGTGGCATTTGCCTTAAATCGTCCACTGTGTATATTTAGCAATAGTTTGGGCAATACTATTGTAAGACGTTGCAGAGTGGTAGACGGCGACTAATAACCTATAACACTATGCAACAAAATGTTTGTCCAAAGGATGTGGATAACAGTTTCTGGTGCAATTAGGTGTCACAAACACGAAAAAAATATTAAAAAAAATTTTTATGGTACATTTTTTTTTAAATTTTTTTTTTAATTCCAGCTTTCATGGAAAGTACATTCAGTATATGGACCAAGTAACAGGTGGCGCAAAAGTAACCTTTCGATGTTATGTTAGACGCGATTGGCGGTCAGCAGCTAACAGCTGATGCACCGTCTGGACTTTGTACGGAAACATCTTCAAATCTTGTACCAAAATTCGCTGTAGAGACCGTCGACTGATACCCATTTGCGTAGCACGTCGTCTGGTCGATGTCGACGGCGCTTCCATTACATCCTCGGCTACAGCAGCAATATTCTCTGCAGAACGGCTACTCCGGGGTCTGCCACGCCTGGCAGCATCTCGTGTTGTGCCAGTCTCTTCGAGGCGAGCGGCTAAACGTCGCAGTGTTTCACCAGTAGGCGTTGGACGGCCAGGAAATCTGTGCCAAAGTCGCCGACCGATTATTGGTCAAATAAATAGTCAGAAATTTTCCGCGTTCTGGAGCAGTGTAGCGTAACATTGTTTATTAACGTGTATTTCGCATGTGTTTACTACACAAATGTCAAAACAGAACTGACATTAGGGGCCAATCGCAAAATTTATAGCATTTTCTGATAGGAGGATTACTTTTGCGCCACCTTGTATAAGCCTGATTGAGCAGTGTTATGCCTCAAATTAAAGGGAATTATGAGGGATATATATGCTACAAATATCACTTTCACGTAGAATCTTTGGTTTAGTAACAGTCGTCAAAAATATGAGAAAAAAATATTTTTTTTTAAAACATTTTTCTTGGTACAAAAAAAAACATAAAAAATAGAAAAAAAATCGAAAAAATGATTTTATTACATTTTTAAAAAGCTAGCATGCTAACGAAGAAAACACTGCCTATTTGAAACATAGATGTAAAAGTTATGGATAGATGTAATAGTTATGAGCCATTTTGTAAATGTTAGGGAAATTCAAAAAAATCTTGTTTCATATTTTTTCGGTTTTAAATGATGTTTTTGCTTATATTGAATTCGCCATATGTGAGAGAGATATATAAGAGACATTGCACATGCGAGGTTTTATGGCCGTTGCAATATTGGATGAGATCCGCTTATTTATGAGGTTTCCATTCAGTTACGCCTTTTAGGGGCATGGACATCCCAGTCGTATATACAGGTAGTAAAATTATATGTACGCAATACAAAGTAGTACGTGGCAGTCTTGAAAATATTGGGTGTCTACTTTCGAAGCAAACTATATGTCAGCTACAGGTACTGTAACTTATGAACCTTAAACCCGGAATTTATGAATGAAATTTCTTATTAATAAATAAGTGTAATTCAGCGACTTAAAGAGATAAGTCAATTTTCTGAAAAATATTACAAAGTTATATTTCGAAGTATGAGTAAAAGGCAAAGATCTTTTCAATGTGTAAATGATCCCGACAATTTCTGCTACATCTGCGGAAAATATGTAATTAAAAAGATCGACGTGCGTTTAGTAAAATGATAGAAGAAATATATGTGTAATATTTTGGTATACGAGTTAAAAATATGAACGAACCGTGGACACCTAGTATTTTGTGTAATTCGTGCCATATAAATCTTACTAGATGGATTAGTGAAATAATGCGGTAAGTACTCTAAAATTAATGTATTGGAGGCAACCATTCATTCACGATACGGACTGCTATTTTTATCTAAGTTAATAGATTGGAGTAGGAAGTGTCCAAGTATAGCTAACAGCCTAATAACGGATACATCTTTCAAGTTCACTTGAGTACTCAACTCTGAGCGATTCAAGTTTGAGACAGAAGTCATCGCTTTTAACTCAGTTTCAACTCATTGATATAGTGAGAGATTTGGAACTGACCAAAGATAAGGCAGAACTACATATGAAAAAATGGTTAGAAATATATTTTTTTATATTTATGTATATAACACATATGTATGTATTCCTCCAACTTATTTTTCGCTTTATGTATTCCAACAGGTGTAAATATGTCCCTCAGAACTCATTACTTGCATTCTCATTTAAACTTTTTCCCCGAGAATCTTGGCGACGTAAGTGACAAACATGACGAAAGGTTTCACCAAGAATTAAAGTCCATCGAGCGGTGTTACCAAGGGCACTGGGATGAAAGAATGATGGGAGATTATATTTGGTTCCTCATTAGAGAAACCATTTCCGTATTCTACAAACGTCAACAAAGAACTCACAATTACTTCTAATGAAACTTGTTATTTAAATAAACTCAAATGTGCATAATATAAATAAAAGTAATAAATAAAATCGTTATTTAAACAGAAATTAAAAAAAAATGTTTTGAAATTCTCTTACCTCAACCAAACGGGCTATAATTTCTACATTTATCCATAGATTGTTTTCAAATAGGTATTATTTTCTTCGCTAGGATGCAAACTTTTAAAAAATAAAATAATTTTTTTTCGATTTTTTTCTTCAATTTTTTATGTTTTTTTTGTCACAGGATTTTTTTTTGAAAAAAATCAACTTTTTCCAATTTGTTTAATGACTGTTACTAAACAACTGCGTCTAAGTGAATGAGATATTTCCAACATTGGTAGCCTACATTAATAGCTTCAATTTAACATAGAAGTCGACCTGATCGGGCATATACGACGATAATAACATTTTTAATAAAAACATTTAAAAAAAAATTATCCATAAAAAATTTTTGGTTTTGATTTTATATAACAGTATGCCACAATCTATACAAAAAAATAAATTTTAGGTCTAGGACACAAACAATTTGTTATACCCTACACCACACTGTGGTACAGGATATTATGACTTTGTGCATTTGTTTGTAACACCTAAAAGGAGAAGAGATAGACCCATTGTTTATTATACCGATCGACTCAGAATCACTTTCTGAGTCGATTTAGCCATGTCCGTCTGTCTGTCCATGTATTCTTGTAATCAAAGTGCAGGTCGTATTTATGGTCCGATTGTGATGAAATTTAGCATAGTGCTCTTTTTTGGCCCAAGGACGATCCCTATTGAAATTGGTTAAAATCATTTCCGATTTGGATATAGTCCCCATATATATGTTTCACCCGATTTGACATGTAAGCGCTGTAGAAACCACATTTTACATCCGATCTTTATGAAATTCGGCAGAGAGAGTTTTATTATTACGTGAATGAACACTACCAAATTCGGAGAAAATCCGTTTAGATTTAGATATAGCCCCCATATATATGTTTCACCCAATTTGAAATGTAAGCGCTGTAGGAACTGTATTTTAAATCAGATCAGTACGAAATTTGGCAGAGAGAGTTCTCTTATTACATGAATAAACACTGCCAAATTCGGGGAAAATCGGTTCAGATTTAGATATAGTCCCCATATATATGTTTCACCCGATTTGACATGAAAGCGCTGTAGAAACCGTATTTTAAATCCGACCTGTACGAAATTCGGCAGAGAAAGTTCTCTTATTACATGAAAAAACACTGCGCAATTCGGGGAAAATCGGTTCAGATTTAGATATAGCCCCCATATATATGTTCCACCCGATTTAACATTTAAGCGCTGTAGAAATCGTGTTTTATATCCGATCAGTACGAAATTTAACAGAGAGTTTTCTTATTACATGTATGAACACTGCCAAATTCGGGGAAAATCGGTTCAGATTTAAACATAGTCCCAATATATATGTTACACCCGATTTGACATGTAAGCCCTATAGAAACCGTGTTTTATATCCGATCACTACGAAAATCGGCAGAGAGGGTTTGCTTATTACATGTATGAACACTGCCAAATTCTTATCGCAATGCCCATTTTTGCATTGGTAGGTAGGTGTAGGGTATTATATAGTCGGCCCCGCCCGACTTTCTGTCTTTCCTTACTGGTTTTTTGTTGCATAGTGTGATTCAAAGAACTGCCTGCTTGAGCATCAGGACTACAGTTACAGGGTCCAGGCAATGAAGCCGACCACAATTATCGGCAGCGGCAGCGCATGGAAAGATAGCGATCGGCGGCGGCGGTTGATCGGCTGAGCCGATAAAGTTCCACCAACGAAGGCGCACGAATGTTATTCTCCGTCAAAAGTGGGGTTTTGAGATATTTAACGTTAGAGGAAAAAACTTAAAATGAACACAAAGTTTCCATTATTCATGTTTCTATAGTCGACCTTTCTATTTGCTTAATAATTTAATGTTCAATTAATTGACCTGACCTATTGCTGAAGTAATTAAACATCCAATAATTTAATTTACAGTTATGGAAATTTGATGTAATGTTGAAAATCGGGTCAATAATTCTTCAAAAAATTGTTTGAATAAGGCAAATGGTTGATAGTGATACATTTGTTATTGAGTTGACGATCCTTGGCCAAACAGGAATTGGGTCGTTCCGTAGTGTAGATCCCATGGTCTTGGGCCTCAATATTTGTAAAAGTTATGAACGAAATACTAAGTTTGGTCTGTTAATTTTTGACGTTTTTATTTATTTCGGCACATACGTATATGTATTTTAAAATCCCTTGCATGAATTTTGACACGTACTATTTTCCTGAAACAGAAGGAAAAATTCAAAAATGCCAGACCTGCCTTAGTATTTATTTCATCCACAACTTTTACAAATATTTAGCCACTAAAAACCCAATCACTATTTTGGATTCGTGAGAGTGTGCCGAATATTATGTGTGAATTTTAAGAAAATCGAGGGAAGCAATTTTTTAAACTCAAGCATTTAAAAAAGAATTATACAATTTAAAAAAAAATTATACAGAAAAAGGTCATTTGTGTTCTCTTTAAAACAACGTAGACTTTGTAAAAATCGGTTCAGCTGTTATTTTCCGTCAACCCAAAACGATTTTTTTATTTTTTTTAATTTGAAATCCACATAAAATTTTTGGAATATTTTTTTTAATAAACAATATCTTCTGCGGCTGAGTTTCAGCCGATGTGAGCCGCTAAAATCGGCGGCGGCGCCGGCTGGAAAAAATTTCAGTATATACCAAAGGTGCACACTTTCTAGAGGAATTTTACCACTAAGATACCTGCCACGGAGGTATTGGTTGGCAGGATATGACACAAAAGAAACTATCTTCAGTTCTATACAAATGGAATGAAGCTTGATGCTAAGATTGTATTCTGATTACGCTGTCACAAGTTTATTTAAGCATTAAACTTGTAAATATATATATTGGGAATAGAAACCAAAGAAACATTTTGTAAAACTTGAGTAATAGAAAACAAATTTTTCATTCTGGTATCAAAAGTTGAAAATCGATGTTTTGTTTTTCTTATGTACACGCTGAAAAAATCGCTTCTGTAGTAGACATATACATATGTTTAGGGTACACTCCAAATATATAATATTTGACACATACCAACATTTGGTGTTTGGGAGGATATTGTTCCAAAAAAAGTGTGTTCCCATTCTAATGTTTTTATACCCTCCACAATAGGATGGGGGTATACTAACATTTTCATTCCGTTTTCCAACACCTTGAAAAATTGATCTTCGACCCCATAGCCTATATATATTCTTGATCGTCGAGAAATTTTAAGACGATTTAGCCATGTCGGTCTGCCTGTCTATCTGTAGAAATCACGATACAGTCCGTACACGGAGAAAAATCGCCATTTTTGATATGTTTGAATTGAAGGAAAATATATTTGGAAACGAATTTTTTGAATATTATGTACTTGTTAGCAAATAAATTTTATTTAAAAATCATGAAATTTTGTTTGGAACGCATATATTAATATATTAGAACAAAATATATTTGCGCACTGACTTTCACAAATAAAATATGTGTTTACCCACAAACAAAGTTATTGTTTAAGATGTTTTCCAAATATATTTTAATTAATTTTTTTTTTTAAACTTTGATGAATTTTTCGAATTTTTTAGTTTTTCTAGATTTCGTGTTGAACTTTGTAGTAAAAATTTCTTTAGCAGCAATAGGCTTCGTTTTACACCAATAAATTTTAAGTTATAAGTATTCCAATTCATCACTTTTTGTCAATCCATCAGTGCAATTTATAGCTACGAATGATTATGCGATTTAAGTGTTAACTGAATTTTACAAACATAAAATTAAACCAGTAAGGAAAGTCTAAAGTCGGGCGGTGCCGACTATATAATACCCTACACCACTCTCGTAATATTGAATAACTCTGATATATAACTTTTGTAATTCATGTATAAATTGTTTACATAAATTTACTTTTGGGACATTTTATACTTAAATAATACCCTGTACCACAGTGTGGTGTAGGGCATAAAAACGATTGGATCTAAAGAGCCAAATCGGATGAAACATGTATATGGGAGCTATAGCTAAATCTTAACCGATTTTCTTCAAATTCGGCAATGTTGGTTCATGGATCAAGAAACTCTACCATTCTAAATGTCAAAACGATCGGATGTAAAATACAGCTTCTATAGGACTAAAGGACCAAATCGGACGAAAGATATATATGGGAGCTATATCTAAATCTTAACCGATTTTCTTCAAATTCGGCAATGTTGGTTCATGGATCAAGAAACTCTACCATTCTAAATTTCAAAACGATTGGATGTAAAATAAAGCTTTTATAGGACTAAAGTACCAAATCGGACGAAAGATATATATGGGAGCTATATCTAATCTGAACCGATTTTCTTCAAATTCGTCAATGTTGGTCCATGGATCAAGAAGCTCTACCATTCTAAATTTCAAAACGATCGGATGTAAAATACAGCTTCTATAGGACTAAAGGACCAAATCGGACGAAAGATATATATGGGAGCTATATCTAAATCTGAACCGATTTTCTTCAAATTCATCAATGTTGGTCCATGGATCAAGAAGCTCTACCATTCTAAATTTCAAAACGATCGGATGTAAAATACAGCTTCTATAGGACTAAAGGGCCAAATCGGACGAAACATATATATGGGAGCTATAGCTAAATCTTAACCGATTTTCTTCAAATTCGGCAATGTTGGTTCATGGATCAAGAAACTCTACCATTCTAAATTTCAAAACGATCGGATGTAAAATACAGCTTCTATTAGACTAATGGGCCAAATCGGACGAAACATATATATGGGAGCTATAGCTAAATCTTAACCGATTTTCTTCAAATTTGGCAATGTTGGTTCATGGATCAAGAAACTCTACCATTCTAAATTTCAAAACGATCGGATGTAAAATACAGCTTCTATAGGACTAAAGGACCAAATCGGACGAAAGATATATATGGGAGCTATATCTAAATCTGAACCGATTTTCTTCAAATTCGTCAATGTTGGTCCATGGATCAAGAAGCTCTACCATTCTAAATTTCAAAACGATCGGATGTAAAATACAGCTTCTATAGGACTAAAGGGCCAAATCGGACGAAAGATATATATGGGAGCTATATCTAAATCTGAACCGATTTCAACCAAATTCTATAGCGATCTTAACAGCCGCGAAATACTCTAAACTGCAAAATTTCAGAACGATCGGAGTGAAATTGCGACCTGTAGTCGACGAACAACTTTACATGGACAGACGGACGGACGGACGGACAGACATCGTTAAATCGACTCAGCTAGTGATTCTGAGTCGATCGGTATACTTTAAGGTGCGTCTAGCTGTGTTATTTTAAGGTGTTACAAACATCTGCCGTGAAACAAACTTATAATACCCTGTACCACAGTGTGGTGTAGGGTATAAAAAAAATTTTGCTTTGAACTTCTGAAAAATAGAAAACTTGTCTTTAAATTAAGGAACTGGTACATTGCCAAAATACTTAAACACAAAATAATCTTTATTTCAAAATAAAAAAAAATATTAGCATGGGAACATATTTTTGTTTAGAACAATATCCTCCCAAACATATACAATTTGTGTGTGTCAAATATTATATATTTAGGGTGTACCCTAAGCATATGTATATTTCAAGCAGAATATGTTTGAGTTAATATACTACAGAAGCGATATTTTTTCAGCGTGTAATAATAGAGATAGGTTGATCAAATTTGGTATAAATATTTCTTATAGTTGCAGGTCGTTTGGGATTGCAAATGGACCATATCGGCCAATAGATACCACTTTTTATACCCTACCTCACTGTGGTACAGGGTATTATGACTTTGTGCATTTGTTTGTAACACCCAAAAGGAGAAGAGATAGACCCATTGTTTACTATACCGATCGTCTTCTAATCAGTTTCTGAGTCGATTTACCTATGTCTGTAGATGTATTCTTGTAATCAAAGTACAGGTCGCAATTATGGTCCGATCTCAACGAAACTTTGCACATATCTTTCTTTAGGCCCAAGGACGATCCCTATTTACATATAGCTCCCATATATAAGTGCCTCCGATTTGGTATGTAAGCGCTGTAGAAATTGTATTTTATATCAGATCAGTACGAAATATTGCAGAGAGAGTTCTTCTATTAAATGAATGAACTCTGCGAACTTCAGGGAAAATCGGTTCAGATTTAGATATAGTCCCGATAGTTGCCCCGATATATATGTTACACCCGATTTGACATGTAAGCGCTGTAGAAACCGTATTTTATACCCGATCTGTTCCAAATTCGGCAGAGACAGTTTTTTTTATAACGCAAATGATTACTACCAAATTCAAAGAAAATCCGTTCAGATTTAGATATAGCCCCCATATATATGTTACACCCGATTTGACATGTAAGCACTGTAGAACCCGTATTTTATATCCGATCAGTACGACATTCAACAGAGAGAGGTTTCTTATAACATGTATGAACGCTGCCAAATTCAGGTAAACTCGGTTCAGATTTAGATATAGCCCCCATACATACATGTATATATGTTTTACCCGATTTGACATGTAAGCGCTGTAGAAACCGTGTTTTATATCCGATCAGTATGAAATTCGACAGAGAGAGTTTTCTTATTACACGTATGAACACTGCCAAATTCTTATCGCAATGCACATTGTTAGGGAGGTGTAGGGTATTATATAGTTGGCCCCGCCGGACTTTCTGTCTTTCCATACCGGTTTAAAGCAATTTAGCAGAAACTTTTCAGTTTGTTTTCTATTTTGACAGGAATTCATCACAGGCAACAATTTTACACATCGGTTCATATTTTGTTATAGTTACCTTATAGAGGTCGCTCCAAAATACTCTTATTTGAGCCATAAATACCACATTTTGTAAGCAATTTAACTGAATCTTTGCAGTTTGTATTTTTTTAGACAAGAATTCATCACAGTAAAATTTTTTTTAAATCTGTTTATAATTTTTATCGTCCACCTATAGATGTCGCTCCCAAAAATCATGTTTAAGCCATAAGCACCACATACTCTAAGCAATTTAGCTGAAACTTTCCAGCCTGTATTCTTTTGTGGCAAGAATTCATCTCAATAAAATTTATATAAATCGGTTTATATTTTGTTGTAGTCCCAATGTAGATGTTGCTCTCAAATATGCGAAGCCGTAAATACAACATTTTTCAGATGACGAGTTTGGCTAAAAGTTTGAGCCCTAAAATTTTTCTAAAATATTCAGCGGTAATTTTGTTAATAATTTGCTTAAACAAATAGGATCGATCCATGATTTGCTCCATATCCAAAGATTTTACAGTAATATAATTGAACGCAATCCATGGTGGAGGGTATAAAAAATTCGACTTAACGCTTTTACTTGTTTAACTTTAAATATAGAAAATATGTGTGGGAACTACATCTACCTATGAACCGATTTTCCCAAAACATATGGACCGATTGTCTTGGTCCAAAGAAAATAAAGTAGTCCTTACCGTTTAGTAAATTGACCCCTTCAATTGAACTAGTTCGTTCATGAACTGCACAACCTTATATTGTAGTACAATGGTAACCGCCCAAGTGGCCTATATACCAACGGTGTGCACCTTTGAGAAGAACTTTACCACCAACATATCATCCATGGAAGAATACGTTGGCAGGATCTTAGAAAATAGTAACTGTCTGCACAAGGGACACAGATGTTGGTCGTTGTGCAGAAGAGCTATAGGTTTAAAATGGGGACTACGTCCAAATATGACTCACTGGCTTTACATGAGCGTGATTAGACCAATAATCACCTACGCCTCTGTAGTGTGGTGGACATCAATGGACAAGAAGTACAACGTAATACCTTTGCAAAAAATTCAACGTATGTGCTGTCTAGGCATAAGCGGGGCATTTAGAACTGCACCAACAAAAGCGTTGGAGACTATACTGCACATCCAACCAATAGACATCCGTATAAAGTATGAGGCAGCCCTCACAGCAAGACGTCTACAAGTGATGGGTGAATGGATAAATCGAGACCACAAGTCGTACCATCAGAAGATTTTAGAATATCTAGTTGGTCACATTCAAACGCCAGAAATCTCGGACCGCATTCCTGAAGTGCGGCTTACAGCTACCTGTGATACGTTTGTGGCAGACAGACGCTCCTGGGAAAATGGAACTTTGGCCCATGTGCCAGTGGGAACCAGCTTGTTTGAGCCCTAAAATTTTTCTAAAATATTCAGCGGTAATTTTGTTAATAATTTGCTTAAACAAATAGGATCGATCCATGATTTGCTCCATATCCAAAGATTTTACAGTAATATAATTGAACGCAATCCATGGTGGAGGGTATAAAAAATTCGACTTAACGCTTTTACTTGTTTAACTTTAAATATAGAAAATATGTGTGGGAACTACATCTACCTATGAACCGATTTTCCCAAAACATATGGACCGATTGTCTTGGTCCAAAGAAAATAAAGTAGTCCTTACCGTTTAGTAAATTGACCCCTTCAATTGAACTAGTTCGTTCATGAACTGCACAACCTTATATTGTAGTACAATGGTAACCGCCCAAGTGGCCTATATACCAACGGTGTGCACCTTTGAGAAGAACTTTACCACCAACATATCATCCATGGAAGAATACGTTGGCAGGATCTTAGAAAATAGTAACTGTCTGCACAAGGGACACAGATGTTGGTCGTTGTGCAGAAGAGCTATAGGTTTAAAATGGGGACTACGTCCAAATATGACTCACTGGCTTTACATGAGCGTGATTAGACCAATAATCACCTACGCCTCTGTAGTGTGGTGGACATCAATGGACAAGAAGTACAACGTAATACCTTTGCAAAAAATTCAACGTATGTGCTGTCTAGGCATAAGCGGGGCATTTAGAACTGCACCAACAAAAGCGTTGGAGACTATACTGCACATCCAACCAATAGACATCCGTATAAAGTATGAGGCAGCCCTCACAGCAAGACGTCTACAAGTGATGGGTGAATGGATAAATCGAGACCACAAGTCGTACCATCAGAAGATTTTAGAATATCTAGTTGGTCACATTCAAACGCCAGAAATCTCGGACCGCATTCCTGAAGTGCGGCTTACAGCTACCTGTGATACGTTTGTGGCAGACAGACGCTCCTGGGAAAATGGAACTTTGGCCCATGTGCCAGTGGGAACCAGCTGCTACACGGATGGGACCAAGCGAGGAGGAAGGACGGGTCTGGGACTTTTTATTGATGAACCAGAAGTCGAACTTCACTTCCGCCTCCCTGACCATAACACGGTATTTCAAGCAGAAGTTCGAGCAATCACGGAGTGTGTGAACTGGCTCTGTAACACGACAAAGCCTAAATATGCCAACATCTTCACAGATAGCCAAATGGCGATTAAAGCAATAACATCGGAAAGGGTCAAATCCAGAACTGTGTTGGACTGTAAAAGAACGATAAATGATTACTCAGCCCATGGTCAATTGCGTATTTGCTGGGTACCAGGACACAACGGAGTGATTGGAAATGAACGGGCAAACAACTTGGCTTCAAAGGGCAGAGAACTTCGAGTAATAAACTTGAAAAATTGGAAACCTTTCGAAGCCACGAAAAATGAGTTGAAGCACTGGGCAGTGATGGCTCATAAAACTATGTGGAATAGCGCAACAGTAGGAGCAACTGCAAAGATACTGTGGGGTGACCCAAATGAAAAGAAAACAAGAAGTCTTCTGAAACTAAACAAGATCGATATTAGTAAGATGATGAGTGTTCTAACGGGACACTCAAGCTTACAAGCACATCTTCATCGCATAGGACTAGCAGGAAACGACGAATGCAGGGCATGCAGAGAAAACATCGAAACGATGGAACATTTTCTGTGTCACTGCCCGGCTTTCACACATGCAAGATCCCAACATTTCGGGTCCGACATATTACCAGACTTGACTCATCTCAGAGAATATGACTGGAAGATACTGAGAAAATTCGTGTCTAGTACCGATTTTCTGTAACTCGTGAGGTATAAAAAGATCATAAATAAGGAGCGCACAACAGGCCGAACCACTGGCTTAAGTGTATGTCCATGGACATGAGACGTTTAAACGTCTCCTCTCTTCAACCTAACCTAACCTAACCTAACTGTCTGCACTTCTATACAGAAGGTTCGAAGGTAAACGCGAAGATACGCTTTGTATTACACTGCAAAAAACTTATTTTTGATAAAACTCACAGAATATAAGATACTTGTAGTGTCTATCAAGCCAAAAGAAATGACAGTAACGGAAGTATCTAAATCGCAACATAGTGAAAAACGCTGGAGTCGTCATTTATTCGGACTGCCAATCTGCCATTAAATTTCTGGAGGCTTCGTCGCTAAGAGTCCTCGACTGCCGCAGATCTCTTAACGATGTGGGTGATCAGTTTAACATATACATATGTACCTCATTTGGGTACCTGGGCATAGGGATATCCCGGGGAACTTCAAAACCAATGAACTTGCTGGTAAAAAGGACGACATTACACATTTTCAAAGAATTTACCATTGGTCGACAGAAACAGACACATGTGGGTAACTAGACAAATGTGGCCAGGATACGACCTGAGAAGATCAAAATATATCCTCGAACTGAGAGTAAAAACTGTCCACATTAGTTAGTGCCAGTTCTGACGGGACACCACGGCAGTAGGTTAAGAAATGAGTGAGTGAGTCAATGACTTCTGCAGAAGCTGTGGAGATGAGGAAGAACTGAACCTACTTTTTGTTTTGAGGAAATTGTAAACCTACTTTGTTACTGTTTCGCATTGAGCAAACTGATATTCTGGAGTCGACCTCTCTAGGAATTCTGACAGATCTTGGTCTTACCGACCAAGTCTGTATTATTGATAACTTTGTATATCAAACACGAGTGGCAACTGGGATAGTGTTAGAACTAGGGACCTTTATTGGTTTCTGTGAGTTGGTGGCTCCGACTACCACTATAGTCTAACCAAGGGGGCTATGTCAAAACATGAACCTATGGCGACCTTTGTTGGTGTGAATAGTTCCGGTTATGAATAAAAAGATGGGACATAACTCCTTTGCGAAAAATTTAAATTTGTGGTTTCTATGGAGTTACAATAATTAACTAATATTTTTTATAAAAACAATTCCCGGCTAAAAAGTATTCCCTTTGAAAATCTCCAAGAATTCATTCGAAAAAATATATGAATTTATAAGAAAACATAGAATTTGCTCTAAAATGTGACATTTTTGAAGTACTTTTTATCCCGGAATGGTATGTATAAAAAATATTAGAAATAGGCAAAATTCTCCCCTTTAATTTGACACCTATATCTATATCGTGGGGCGCGAATAAGTATTTTAAATAGTTATTCAGTCAGAATTTATTTTTTTGGTTTGAGACCATATGTTCCATTTACTTTCTGTCTATTCCAAGAAAGTAATAGAAACAAATACAAAAATTGGTAGAGAGTTTTAATTGCTTGGTAGAATTGACTGCAGTTTCGATAGACACCACTCTATCATCTTCAGAATTCAGTAGCAATAGTGTATGTCTTTAACTTAAATCAGCTGAAATACTTGAGGAATAGACAGAAAGTAAATGACACATATGGTCTCAAACCAAAAAAATAAATTCTGACTGAATAACAAAAGCACAGACCGACAATAAATAACAACAACGTTTTAAATAATTTTATGAAAAATTTTATCCTTTGAAACTTTGAAGTTCTTTTAAAGGGCAACTGGACAAGAAAATGCTAATTAACTATATTTTGCCTGTAATTTCAGACGTATATCCGGTTCAAGTGTAACGACATTTTTTTAATTGTCGGATGGTGTTATAGAAAATTGGCAGCACACATTCTGAATCATGATTTCTGAACCGTGGCACTCGTTTCCACAGTTTTAGCTGCGATCGTATTAGAAAAACGGAGCTCTATATGGTAGATTTATACACACAATCCATGAGAATTCCTTGTGAAACCTCAATTCTCAAATATTTTTCAAAAATTCTACGAATACGCTCATTATATTGGCAAAACTTGTTACAATATTACGAAACTTTTCCTCGGTCTCTACAAAGAGTTGCATGAAATTGCTTCGAGGTTATATCTGTGGGTGTCTGGAATAACCGCATATGACAAAAATTTTCGGTTTCGACATTTGAACATGGAAGGACATTCAACATTCTCCTAATCATTATCTATCGATCCATACAAGTACATATGTCTGCCTTTTTGTAACATTTTCGATTCGTCTACCCGTCTGGTATCAAATATACTGAGATATGCCGTTAAGTATTCAAGAAAACCGCAGACATATTAGGCGAGGTTTGTTCAAACTTTCGTTCCTGCTAGCTGCCAAAATTTATAAAGATCTGATTACAAATGTAGATTATATGGTCATTGCATAATTATATGGTCATTTTGAATACATATTATTTTGAATACATATTAATTGAAAATTTAGCTTCCCTGCAGCCAAAATGACTAGTTTGTATATAGAAATATACTAGTTGCTTTTTACTTCAAACTAGTAACATATCTGTCCTATTTTCATATAACGAACCATCGATTTTAACATTGGCTTGTCATAGGCACCCAACTAGTTCATTTGTTCACAATCCAGCACTAGTGAATATCTAGTTCAGTTATTACTATATTTGAGAATAAGAGAGCACAAGAGAATGGTGGTGCGAGAGAGACACATTTACTCTGCCACCACCAAGCGAGTACTTGCTGGTAAAGCAGTTCAGACAATCGTTTTTGCTTATTTATCTGCTGCTGGCGGCAGAGAGACGAACGTGTCGATCTGCAACCACCATGTAGGTACCATGCAAGTACTGTAAAGCAGCTCAAATAATCGTTTTTGCTGACAGAGATGCGAATGGGTTTGCATAGGTCACATTGCAACTAGCTTATGACTGGTTCAATACGCAACTAGAAATGATTTTAGCTGCAGGGTTTCGTTAACCTCAAATGCATTTGTATGTATACGACTCAAAATCCCTAGCAGATTTTATCTACCATTTCTGACCGTCCGTCTTAAGTTGTCCGCAAAGTACATGTAGCAATTTTACTGAGATCTTGATGAACATGTATCAGCAAATCTTTATGAAATTTATCTTAGGAAGGTTTTATGAAGCAGTAATGAACGGTGCCAAATTTTCATGAAAATTCGTTCAGATATATGGTTTATCCCGATTTTGTCATGTCATCTTCGAGGTATAGAAACCGCATTATGCATCAAACCTTTTCGGAGTTTTAGCCGATAATAAACATTGGTTAAAACAGTCAAAGGATGCCTCCTGAAAAGTACACGGGGCAAAATCGCCATTTTTGATATGTTTGAATCGAATGAAACTATACTTGGAACACAAATTTTTAAATATTATATATTTTCGAGCAAATAAATTTTATTTGAAAATCAATAAAATGTATTTAGAACCCATATGTTAATATATTAGAATAAAATATATTTGCGAACTGATTTTCTCAAATAAAATATTTGTGTAAATACGAATAAAATTATTGTTTATGAATATTTCCAAATATATTTTATTAAAAAAAGGATTTTCAAAACTTTGCTGAATTTTTCGAATATTAGTTTTAATTTTTTCATTTTCGAATTATGCATTCCTATTAAAAATGGCGTACTTAGCATTAACTTCTATTTGAAACCAATTCAATTCATCAATTATAAAGAAATTTTACTAACATTAAAAATTTCAAAAATTACCTTTCAATTGCTGTAAACTTAAAACAATTAAAGAATAGTAGACATACATTCACGCAAAAAGATCTTTGTTTGGGAAATATCATATCCAAATAAAAAATATTAGGATGTAAACATAGTTTTGTTTAGAACAATATCCTCCCAAACATATAATATTTGTATTTGTCAAATATTATATATTTGGAGTGCACCCTAAAAATATTTATGTTTCAAGCAGAATATGTTTGGGACAATATACTACAGAGGCGATTTTTTTTTCAGCGTGTAGCAAAAACACAAAACGCTGTTATGTCTTGTGACTCCAGATATAATAAGACTCATATGTGATTTGAATGCATTTTACTATCACATGATACTTTTGCTTTCAAAATATAAAATGCCTTAATCCTAAAACAAAGAAATATTGAATAAAAAAGCAGAAAAAAACAACAACAAAATCTTACTTTAGCGCCGTTATTGAATAGCGCAAAAACACTGACCATAAATTTCTAAACTGATTCCTTTGTATGGATCATCTCGTTATGATGGGAAGCTAACCATCCACCAGCCTCGGTCAGTCTCCGGTCCTTCTATTAAATTCAACATTTCATGGATTTCGACACCGAGAATCAACGACGTAACGACAAAGTCATCACATTTATTCTAGATCATTGGCCTTCATTGACAATCAGAAAACAAAGATCAAATTTATGATTTGCCTGAATGTCTGTAGGATTTTAATGGCATTTTTGATTTTAAAATTTGTTTCAAAGGAATGCTTGTGCTGTATGTTAATGACCATTTCGGCATAACTTTTGATTGTTTGCAATTTTATACTCACCCATACCTACACACTCATAGTATTTTATGGCCAGAATCCAACTTTTAAATGTCAAAACTCATCAATCTCAGAATATTTTGCAAGAAATGTGTTCCCTCAGCGGAACTTTGTTTTATCTAAAATTTCGACTGGTAAAGAGCTTGTGCCCATTAAATGAGCTTTAACTTTAATAGATAAGTACATAAAGTTTCTGAGTGGGTAAATTAAAAAAAGGGAAAAAATTAAATCTCAATAAAACATTACATGCCAATAGAAGGTATTGCCGAGCTTAATTTCAAAAGTTTGTTATTCTAGCACATACAGAACTCTAGGTCTTCAATATAATCATCGCCTGATACCAGTTTACAATTTTAAAAGTAATACGATGGTTGGAGCATGTGATCAACTCTAGGCCCCTATCTAAACTAAATCTATGAGTACATTTTAAAATACACTATTGGGCAGTACGAACAACTGATAAAACGTTTTTATCTAAATGAGAATTCGTTATTGCGAACTATACGACAGACGCCGTAGCCCTTCAAAGTCACCCCTCCGATATTTGCTTCATCCACCAGTAATAACGATCCCGTATGTCAATAGATAGAAAACAGGACTGCAGGCTTCTACTTGGCTAATTAATGCCGGTACTTGGACCTCAACCCGTACATCATTCGTGTAAACTACCCCACACAAAACCATTTATTCTTTGAGAAGCATTCATATCGTTTGGGAGAAGACCGCAACTGTGACCAAAAAATCATCTCTAGGAAGAAGGCGCATTTCTGACTATGTTGCCATACCTTTAGATGCCTGCAAGCTCTTCTTGCGAGACAGTACTCTTATACCAACAAATGGCAGGTGGTCAATAGAACTTCACATATTCCAAGCTTAAATGGCTCCGAATATACCTCAAACTCACCAACGTCCTTCTGTAGTTATCGAGACTGGACATATCAATTATCGCGTCCCTCATGTCGGATCACTGCCTCATTGGATGGACTGACGATTTTTGGAAATGATTTTTGTGGTAGCTATGGTGACAAAGAGGTGAAATAAATAGAACGCCTTCAGTATCTGTGCCTCGCTCTCTCTTAATGAGGCGGCAGATTTATTTAGGGATTTAGCAAATATTGCTCTAAACTATTAAGCGTTTTGAAGTAATCAAGTTGTTGCCGATCAGTTGTAGTGAATGGACCTATTTATCACAGAGCGGATAGTTAAAACCTATTACGCAGTACCTATTACGATCGCAAAAAAAATTCTGTACAAAGTCTGGGAGACTTACATCGTAGTACCTATTACGGTACTAAATAAATAAATTTCCTTGACGGGGATGCCTTCATGTTCCGCTGGATCGGGGTTCCCCAATCGTCCGACTGTCCGTCCGCTGGTCTTCAGTTCTTACCGAAAAACAAAAAGAGTCAATTACCTCGGCTAAGGCCGTCTTAGATACCAATTAGTCGGCTGAAAGGGCCACAAAATCAGCTATGTTAACGGCTAATGAAGTCAAAAGAATCAGCCATTATGGCTCATTACCTCGATGTCCGTAGATAAATGCCGGGCAAACCACCAATCTGCAACGGTGCAGGATGGCATCAGGGAGGACTATAGCCCTTATATTTCGGTGATGCCATTTCAGTATACCTGTATAAGGCTGCTCTGAGTCTAGCGGCTGAGGTGTGGCCGGGCGCCCAGTTGAATGTTTTCGAAAAAACATAGACATCGTCCTGATACAGGAGCCATACGCAGTAGGAGGATGGGCGTGCGGTATCAGGACACCCAACTTTAAACTGTTTGTGGCCCACTGTGAAGGCACTCCAAGAACCTGCATTTTGGCCAGGAAAGATCTAAGTATATTTCTACTGGACGCATGGACGAACATAACAACGTCGCATGTCTTACTTTGTTTTGCTGTAGGCGTTGACGTTGCCGTATAGAGTGAATAAAGGCCGGGTTGGGCAATCTTAACGGTAATTTAATTTTAACAGCTAAAGCAATTACCCAAAACTTGAAAAACGTGCTGTATCACTCAGATATTCACAACAAAAATAGCAACAAATTAATTTTATTTTATATTTATTTGCTACTAATATATCATATTATTACTTTTTTATCATTACTTTTCAAAAGTTTCTCATAAATTTTTTTCTTTTTTCATTATTTTACTAATTTTGTTTGCAAATGCACGTAAACGTACCGTCCAAATCAAATTTCACCAGATTCAGCCGTCCGTTTACGTTTCGTTTTCGTTGGCTAATCGTTTACACTGATTTCCATATGTCAGATTGAATCAGCTGATTCCCTATGCTACGGGGGCGTTACGGTAACGTTTGCCTTACCCAGCCTTAAGTCGATCATTCTTATGATGAACGGATAATCTTATTGACGAACGGTGTTCGTCATTAATTGTTAGATTTTTTAAATTAAACTTTTACAACAAATTATTTAACTAAGGTAATCAGGACGTATATAGCACAGTACAATTAAGCACAAACTATAAATTAATTGCTTCGTTTTATCATATATTCAGCAAAATGGTCAAATAAATTTTTTCGTTGTGGGAATGAAACCTTATCGTTCCCTCGACGAATTTCGAAATCACCAAAAACATGCCTTGATGATCGTGTTCATTATATTGACGTACAAAAACATCGCATGTACGAAACTTTTCGTCACCAGTACGAAGATATATTGACGAAACTGATTCGTCATGGTGACGAACGGTTCTTCTAGCAGTGCGTACAAACGGATGTTTAGTATCTGTCATTAAAACAATTAGACAAATTTTGATTTTTCCCAAAAAATTGTTTATTTCTTGCAGTAATAAAATTCCCAACGAAGAAAACAAAGCCTATTTTAAAAAAATTCTATAGATAAATGTATAAACTATAACCCATATTGTATAAGTAAAAGAAAGGGAAACTAAAACCAGTAAGGTAAGGCTAAAGTCGGGCGGGGCCGACTATATAATATCCTACACCACTCTCGTAATATTGAATAACTCTGAAATATAAATTTTGTTTCATGGATGAAGAAACTCTACCATTCTAAATTTCAAAACGATTGGATGTAAAATACAGCTTCTATAGAACTAAAGGGCCAAATCGGACGAAACATATATATGGGAGCTATAGCTAAATCTTAACCGATTTTCTTCAAATTCGGTAGTGTTGGTTCATGTAATAAGAAACCTCTTTCTGCCGAATTTCGCACTGATCGGATATAAAATACAGTTTTTACAGCGCTTACTGGTCAAATCGGGGGTATATATATGGGTCTTATATCTAAATCTAACCCGAGTTTCTCCGAATTTGGCAGTATTCCTTCATGTAGAAAGAAACCTCTTTTTGCCGACTTTCGCACTGATCGGATATAAAATAACATGTTTAAACTCTACCATTCTAAATTTCAAAATGATTGGATGTCAAATACAGCTTCTATAGGACTAAAGCGACAAATCGGACGAAACATATATGTATATGGGAGCTATAGCTAAATCTGAACCGATTTCAACCAAATTCAATAGGGATCTTTACAGCTGCGAAATACTCTAAACTGCATAATTTCAGAACGATCCTAGTGAAATTGCGACCTGTAGTCGACGAACAACTTTACATGGACAGACGGACGCAAGGACGGACAGACATGGTTAAATCGACTCAGCTAGTGATACTGAGTCGATCTGTATACTTTAAGGTGGGTCTAGCTGTGTTATTTTCAGGTGTTACAAACATCTGCCGTGAAACAAACTTATAACACCCTGTACCACAGTGTGGTGTAGGGTATAATTAAATGAAAATTGGAGGCCAATTTAGATTCCTTTTTGGTTCCATTAATACCAGCACATACAAATACTTGAAATTTTGTGCAGTGTAATCTTTTTATAGTAATGGGTGATCCATTTCGAGGTTCCCTACTTTTTTAAAGAAAACCAGTAAGGAAAGGCAGAAAGTCGGGCGGGGCCGACTATATAATACCCTACACCTCCCTAACAATGCGATAAGGGTCATTGCCATAATAATTTGGAATAATTGGTAAATGGGTAGAAACATAATATCTAATTCTGAAACGATAATCGCTAAATTATGCGTTCCTAAATTGAGAAGCATCTTCCTGGAAAATTTTAATGATAGGAAGTAAAATACAACTTCTATAGCGGTTTGATACCAAATCAGGAGGAACATATATATGGAGCTTTAATATAAATCTGAACCGATCTTCCCTGAATACTCATTCATGTATATAAAATACAGTTCATCGGATATAAAATACAGTCTCTACAGCGCTTACATGTCAAATCGGGGGAAACATATATATGGGAGCTATATCTAAATCTGAACCGATTTTCTCCGAATTTGGCAGTATTCCTTCATGTAATAAGAAACCTCTTTCTGCCGAATTTCGCACTGATCGGATATAAAATACAGTTTTTACAGCGCTTACTGGTCAAATCGGGGGTATATATATGGGTCTTATATCTAAATCTAACCCGAGTTTCTCCGAATTTGGCAGTATTCCTTCATGTAGAAAGAAACCTCTTTTTGCCGACTTTCGCACTGATCGGATATAAAATAACATGTTTACAGCGCTCACATGTCAAATCGGGGGTAAGGTATATATGGGGGCTATATCTAAATCTGAACCGATTTCTTCCAAATTTAAAAGAGTTCATTCATATAATAGGAAACCTCTTTCTGACGAATTTCATACTGATCGGATATAAAATACAGTTTTTACAGCGCTTACATGTGAAATCGTGGGTAACATATATATGGGGGCTATATCTACATCTGAACCGATTTTCTCCGAATTTGGCAGTATTCCTTCATGTAAAAAGAAACCCCTTTTTGCCGAATTTCGCACTGATCGGATATAAAATAACATTTTAGAACGCTTACATGTCAAATCTGGGGTAACGTATATATGGGGGATATATCTAAATCTGAACCGATTTCTTCCAAATTTAACAGTGTTCATTCATATAATAAGAAACCTCTTTCTGCGGAATTTCATACTGATCGGATTTAAAATAACATATTTACAGCGCTTACATGTAAAATCGGGTGAAACATATATATGGGGGCTATATCTAAATCTGAACCGATTTTCCCTGAATTTAGCAGTGTTAATTCATGTAATAAGGGAACTCTCTCTGCCAAATTTTGTACTGATCTGATATAAAATACTGTTTCTACAGCGCTTACATGTCAAATCGGGGGTAACATATATATGGGGGCTATATCTAAATCTGAACCGATTTTAACAAATTTCAATAGGGATCGTCCTTGGGCCAAAAAAGAGCACTGTGCTAAATTTCATCACAATCGGACCATAAATACGACCTGCACTTTGATTACAAGAATACATGGACAGACAGACAGACGGACAGACAGACGGACATGGCTAAATCGACTCAAAAATTGATTCTATGACGATCGGTATAATAAACTATGGTTCTATTTCTTCTCTTTTTGGGCGTTACAAACAAATGCACAAAGTCATAATACCCTGTACCACAGTGTGGTGTAGGGTATAAATATTAGGACGGAAACAATGATTTGTTTAGAACAACATATTCCCAAATATATAATGTTTGTGCGTACCAAATATAGTATATTTAGAGGTTACCCTAAACATTTCTATATTTCAAGCAGCTCTTTTCAAGTTTCTATCTTAAAATATCAAAACTGCGAAGTTAACTGACAAATCTGTCGCCAGATTCGAATTCAGCGTATTGAAGTCTTCTGAAATAGAGTCGAAGATTTACAATCTACGAACAAACACAGCCAGTGGTCCATTATGGACCGTTTGAGAATAATCATTGTGCGATTGCTTTAAATCTTGTTTATTATAATTCGGTTATATTTTATTAGTAGACCTCGGATTATATGAAATTTCATATTTTTTGCAGATTGATAGCCAACTTCTAAATGGACCAAAATTGGTTTCAAAGAAAAAGGAATCGAAAAACAGGTGCATATTTTTATTTGTTTTGCATTTTTGTTATATGCAAAATATGCAAAAAATATCCAAATATGCAAACAAAATTTGCGATATATAAAAATGCGAAATATTAGAAGGATATGTCAATACTATTTAAAAAATCATGACACAAAAATGGATGATTTCAAATTCATCCAAAAAAAGTGCCTAAACATATGAAGGTATGCGGTAATTCCAATGGAAACCAACCCACTCTGAATATTTATGAATTTAGATTTGGGTGAAATTTTGCATGCGTATACTACAAGATAATGATGCCAAATTGGTCATCTAAACATTTTTTTTTACAAATTTAGCTATTTTGAAGTCTATATAACTTTTTAACGGAATATCAGATTTGAATGATATACAGAATATACTAGTTAAAAATATATTGGACCCTTTATACTATAAATGGTCTGTTAATCATGAAGGCGGCAATTTCATGGTCCGCGGATGCTTTTCCGGTAACGTGATTGGATTGACAATAAACGGAATTATGAATTCCATGTTTCACCATGTCGAGTGGTGATGATGATTCAGTGATTGAGTTAGAAAGAAAGGGGTTGACGTTATGGAGTAGCCAGCTCAACCATAGACTTGAATCCCATTGAAAATTATTGGGAAATTTTCAACAAAGAGATAAATCGAGAAAGCGTAGGTGGACATAAAACTAAGATATTTCAGGCTATTGCAGATGCTTGGAACTCCATAGATACAAATATAACAAGAAATCTTTTTGATTCCATGCAAAAAGAAGCAACGCCGTCCTTGATAATAAATGGTTTTCCACAAAATCTTAGTAGAAATGCATATGAAATAAATTTTTATTTTCAAATAATTTAAGCTTTCATGACACAAACTTTTTTTGGTGAAGTAAGTTCAATATGTATAGGTATTGGCCGATACTGTAAGTGTCTTTCAAATTTTAACATCCTCTCTAATAATTATAAATTAAGTAACGAATTTTTGTGTATTAAGGACATCAAAAGGACGAAAATTTCCTTAATCCTGGTTTATCCTGAAAAGTGCTAACGATAACCCTGGAAAGGAGTGACCGAATGACTCTGCTATGCACCTAGTACCTCTCACACAAATGATAACAATTTTGTGAAATGTTAAAAATGAGAAACTCATTGAGGTATATATAGGATTTTCCAATAAGATTGATATGATTTCTTTGAAAAAAAAAATCACACTTATTGTTAAGGAAATTCAAAAGTTTTTTATTTAATGTGAAGTACAATCGATACAATTAGGTTCTAAATAAAACGTCATTCTAATGGCCTCCACGACTTCTTCTGCAGGAATGAATTTGATGAACCCAATTTTCGAGCACTTTTTCTAATAAATCAAGTCGTATGTCATGAATGGCACGTTCAATATTGACTTGTAATGCTTGAAGTGAGTCTGGTTTATTTCGAAATACCAATGACTTCAAATAACCCCACAAGAAATAATCTTATGGTGTTAAATCACATCTTCTTGACGTATGGAACGACTTGGCGCATTTTGCGTCGGAATCTTAAATTGAATGCATACAAAATACAGCTTGTGCAAGAACTGAAGCCGCCCGACCTTCCCAAGCGACATCGCTTCGCTCTATGGGCTCTTGAAAAGTTCCACGAAGATCCGACGTTTTCGAGCCAAATTTTGTTCAGCGATGAGGCCCATTTCTGGCTCAATGGGTATGAAAACAAGCAAAATTGCCGCATTTGGGACGAAGAGCAGCCTGAAGAGATTCAAGAGCTGCCACTTCATCCAGAAGGGCAGGTGGAATATTCGGCCCATATTTCTTTAAAAATTATGCCGGTGAGAATGTAACCGTCAATGGCGACCGTTATCGTGCCATGATAACCGACTATTTGATGCCTGAAATTGACGCTCGTGATCTCGGCCCCATTTGGTTTCAACAAGACGGCGCCACTTCCCACACATCGCATCAATCAATGGATTTGTTGAGAGAACACATCGGTGTGCAGATAATTTCACGTTTTGTGCCGGTCGATTGGCCATGTGATATCACACCGTTAGACTTGTTCCTGTGGGTTCCTGTAAAGTCTAAAGTTTATGCGGACAAACCCGCTTCGATTCAGGCCTTGGAGCAAAACATCACGCGTGTCATTCGCCAGTTACAAGTGGAAATGATCGAACGACTCATCGAAAATTTGACTCAACGGATGTACCATCTGAGACGTAGCCGCGGCCATCATTTGATAGGCATAATCTTCAAAAAATAAATGCCAAAGAATGTTCTTTCAAATGATAATAAACATTCCCCATTCAATTTGAATTTTCTGTGTTTTTATACCCTACACCACACTGTGGTACAGGGTATTATGACTTTGTGCATTTGTTTGTAACGCCCACAAAGAGAAGAAATAGAACCATAGTTTATTATACCGATCGTCATAGAATCAATTTTTGAGTCGATTTAGCCATGTCCGTCTGTCTGTCCGTCTGTCTGTCCGTCTGTCTGTCTGTCCATGTATTCTTGTAATCAAAGTGCAGGTCGTATTTATGGTCCGATTTTGATGAAATTTAGCACAGTGCTCTTTTTTGGCCCAAGGACGATCCCTATTGAAATTTGTTAAAATCGGTTCAGATTTAGATATAGTCCCCATATAGATGTTACCCCCGATTTGACATGTAAGCGCTGTAGAAACAGTATTTTATATCAGATCAGTACAAAATTTGGCAGAGAGAGTTCCCTTATTACATGAATGAACACTGCTAAATTCAGGGAAAATCGGTTCAGATTTAGATATAGCCCCCATATATATGTTTCACCCGATTTTACATGTAAGCGCTGTAAATATGTTATTTTAAATCCGATCAGTATGAAATTCCGCTGAAAGAGGTTTCTTATTATATGAATGAACACTGTTAAATTTGGAAGAAATCGGTTCAGATTTAGATATATCCCCCATATATACGTTACCCCAGATTTGACATGTAAGCGTTGTAAAATGTTATTTTATATCCGATCAGTGCGAAATTCGGCAAAAAGGGGTTTCTTTTTACATGAAGGAATACTGCCAAATTCGGAGAAAATCGGTTCAGATGTAGATATAGCCCCCATATATATGTTACCCACGATTTCACATGTAAGCGCTGTAAAAACTGTATTTTATATCCGATCAGTATGAAATTCGTCAGAAAGAGGTTTCCTATTATATGAATGAACTCTTTTAAATTTGGAAGAAATCGGTTCAGATTTAGATATAGCCCCCATATATACCTTACCCCCGATTTGACATGTGAGCGCTGTAAACATGTTATTTTATATCCGATCAGTGCGAAAGTCGGCAAAAAGAGGTTTCTTTCTACATGAAGGAATACTGCCAAATTCGGAGAAACTCGGGTTAGATTTAGATATAAGACCCATATATATACCCCCGATTTGACCAGTAAGCGCTGTAAAAACTGTATTTTATATCCGATCAGTGCGAAATTCGGCAGAAAGAGGTTTCTTATTACATGAAGGAATACTGCCAAATTCGGAGAAAATCGGTTCAGATTTAGATATAGGTCCCATATATATGTTTCCCCCGATTTGACATGTAAGCGCTGTAGAGACTGTATTTTATATCCGATGAACTGTATTTTATATACATGAATGAGTATTCAGGGAAGATCGGTTCAGATTTATATTAAAGCTCCATATATATGTTCCTCCTGATTTGGTATCAAACCGCTATAGAAGTTGTATTTTACTTCCTATCATTAAAATTTTCCAGGAAGATGCTTCTCAATTTAGGAACGCATAATTTAGCGATTATCGTTTCAGAATTAGATATTATGTTTCTACCCATTTACCAATTATTCCAAATTATTATGGCAATGACCCTTATCGCATTGTTAGGGAGGTGTAGGGTATTATATAGTCGGCCCCGCCCGACTTTCTGCCTTTCCTTACTGGTTTTTATTTGGGTCTATTATTGTCGACACGAATATTTATTTGCATGTAATTTTTCAGAAAATATATTAATACCCTAATGTTAAAACAAGTGATATGTTTTTCAGTAATTCAACGTAAATTTCGCAGAAATGTTAAATGTTCGTTAAATTCATTTATAATTGAAATCGTAAAATCTTGTATAATAATGCATTGTTTGATGGGTTGACAACATATAATGAATTGGAATAGATATAAATTAAAACCAGTAAGGAAAGGCTAAAGTCGGGCGGTGCCGACTATATAATTCCCTACACCACTCTCGTAATATTGAATAACTCTGATATATAAATTTTGTAATTCATGTATAAATTGTTTACATAAATTTACTTTTGGGACATTTTATACTTAAATAATACCCTGTACCACAGTGTGGTGAAGGGTATAAAAACGATTGGATCTAAAGAGCCAAATCGGATGAAACATATATATGGGAGCTATAGCTAAATCTTTACCGATTTTATTCAAATTCGGCAATGTTGGTTCATGAATCAAGAAACTCTACCATTCTAAATTTCAAAACGATTGGATGTAAAATATAGCTTCTATAGAACTAAAGGGCCAAATCGGACGAAACATATATATGGGAGCTATAGCTAAATCTTAACCGATTTTCTTCAAATTCGGCAATGTTGGTTCATGGATCAAGAAACTCTACCATTCTAAATTTCAAAACGATTGGATGTAAAATACAGCTTCTATAGGACTAAAGGGCCAAATCGGACCAAAGATATATATGGGAGCTATATCTAAATCTGAACCGATTTCATCCAAATTCAATAGAGATCTTAACAGCCGCGAAATACTCTAAACTGCAAAATTTCAGAACGATCGGAGTGAAATTGCGACCTGTAGTCGACGAACAACTTTACATGGACGGACGGACGGACGGACATCGTTAAATCGACTCAGCTAGTGATTCTGAGTCGATCGGTATACTTTAAGGTGGATCTAGCTGTGTTATTTTCAGGTGTTACAAACATCTGCCGTGAAACAAACTTATAATACCCTGTACCACAGTGTGGTGTAGGGTATAAATAAATATAAATTAAATTCTCTGAATATACTAATATATGCGTTCCAAATAAATGTTATTGATTTTAAACCGAAAATATGGCTTCGACGGCAATTGGCATACCCTGTGTCCGGACATAGTTATCGCCTTATAGTGTTTTTTCACCGACTCTTAAACCTTGAACTTATTTGAGAAGTGTCATTATTTCCTTTCTTTCGAATTTTAAGAAGTTGACGCTTTTTCTCATCGGCTCAAATGGAACATTTATTTCCTTGAATTTAAGTTGAGCAAATCGATGTGAATAGTAAGCAAATCCATATGAACAAATTAATAAGGTATGCAACCTCTCTAGCCTGGTACCATTGAGTCAAGCAAACAAAAACTACATACATACAAATGCATAGAAAACAACAACGATTCTCACAGCTACTTAAAGTTAACCAGACTCCAATAAAAAATTTATTGACCAAAATGTTGCTATGGTCAACAATTAAAAAATTAAATGGCCCACACATCAAGAGAGTCGGCGGGATCGAAGGAATTAAGGCTGCTTAATTATCTGCCAACACCGCAACGATCGAACGAACCGACGAACGAAAGTGGTCCGTTCCGGCACACACAGGAGGGATAATGGCAACAACATCGACCAACAAAGAAGGCCGCCGCCACTGACGCCACACAATCTAAAAGTCAACTCAATTACCTCAACCAGATGAAGAAAGGAGCGCTGTCAAGGATTAACACATGAAATTAAAACAACAACAGCAGCAGCAACAACAACAACAACACACACAACAATCCAATGAATCGAAACACGGTGCAATAAGAAATAAAATCCGACTAAAATTAACATGTAATTATCTCAATTTCTCTGCAGTGAATGTGAGTGTTTGCGTTTTTCTTTTGGAGGAACTGACTGGCATTGGCATTTAAGACACCTTCCTTTTTGAGTCTTTAAGGAGCGCAACCAACCGTGGCACAGTGGGAGAAGTTTAAGAAGATATTTCAAAACATCACACACAAGTAGTTGCTTTCTATCCAATGAAAGTCTTACTTCCATAGTAAACTCCAAAATTAAACTCATCAAAACAAACCTCCAAACGAAGGGCTATCGAAGAACATTGTTTTAACTATATAGCGCCATACAAACGTCTCAAAAGATTGTACTTCTTGACACCTTAGAAACCACAAATAATTACCAATTGGGCTGAAATTTAGCAATTTTTGTATAATATTATTCGGAGAATATTCCTCGGAAAAAAATACTAAGATCTCCCTTCAAATATATTCATGAACAATGAAGAGGATTCATAATTTAGCAAATTTTTATGGTTGGCTTTGTTATTTCCATAAACACTAACCGAAAAATTATTTACAAACAATTAAATCAAAAACTAATACTCGTATCAATAAATATTTTCTGTTATGAGTAGAACAAGTAAAAACGTTAAGTTTGGCCATGCCGAATCTTATATACCCTCAATTCAATTCTATTACTGGGAAAATCTTTGGATATGGAGCAAATCTTTGTTGAATCAAATATTAAAAACATGAACGCTGCAATTTTTAGCCAAATGTTAGGCAGCGTTTTTGGGAGCGACATCTATAGGTGAATTCTTGTCTAAATAAAATACAAACTGAAAATATTCGCTTAAAATGATTAGAAAATGAGGTATTTATGATTTAATTAGGCCTATTTTGGAGCGACCTCTATAGGGTGGCTATAACAAAGTTTCAGCAATATTTCTTTAAAAATGTGGAATCTATGGCTCAAAGATTGTATTTTGGAGCGACCTCTATAGGGGAGCTATATCAAAACATTGACCGATATGGCCCATTTGCAATACCAAACTATAAGAAGTATTTCTACCAAATTTGATCAACCTAGCCATATTATATCGGACTGTAGCATGATTTCAACAGACAGTCAGACGAACATGGCTAAATCGTCTTAGAATTTCACGACGATCATGAATATATATACTTTATGGGGTCGCAGATCAATATTTCAATGTGTTGCAAACGAAATGACAAAGTTAGTATACCCCCATCCTATGGTGGAGGGTATAAAAAGTTACTATACCCCCATCCTATGGTGGAGGGTATAAAAATACACAAATTGTGTAAAAACTCGAAATACTATTATTTCTCATAAAAACGTTGAAAGGATACTCATAGTATTTTGTCGCGAGCAATATTTTTCCCACAACCAAAAATGTCGAAAATCTATAAGATTTTTGACATATCGCACCTGTTCCACAAAAGGGTAACAACTCAAAATTTAAATAATTTCAGTAGAGGCCACAAACTGTTTCCGTTAATATTAATGCTAGATTACGTCGATTATGTCGTTGCAAGAAAATATCATAGAAAAACTAATAACGCTATTTCCTTTTTTGTTTTTACACCCTACACCGCACTGTGATACAGGGTATTATAAGTTTGTTTCACGGCAGATGTTTGTAACACCTGAAAATAACACAGCTAGACCCACCTTAAAGTATACCGATCGACTCAGAATCACTAGCTGAGTCGATTTAACGATGTCTGTCCGTCCGTCCGTCCGTCCGTCCATCTTTCCATGTAAAGTTGTTCGTCGACTACATGTCGCAATTTCACTCCGATCGTTCTGAAATTTTGCAGTTTAGAGTATTTCGCGGATGTTAAGATCGCTATTGAATTTGGTTGAAATCGGTTCAGATTTAGATAAAGCTCCCATATATATCTTTCGTCCGATTTTGGCCCTTTAGTCCTATAGAAGCTGTATTTTACATCCAATCGTTTTGAAATTTAGAATGGTAGAGTTTCTTGATCCACGAACCAACATTTCCGAATTTGAAGAAAATCGGTTAAGATTTAGCTATAGCTCCCATATATATGTTTCGTCCGATTTGGTCCTTTAGTCCTATAGAAGCTCTATTTTACATCCGATCGTTTTGAAATTTAGAATGGTAGAGTTTATTGATCCATGAACCAACACTACCGAATTTGAAGAAAATCGGTTAAGATATAGCTATAGCTCCCATATAAATGTTTCGTCCGATTTGGCCCTTTAGTCCTGTAGAAGCTGTATTTTACATCCAATCATTTTGAAATTTAGAATGGTAGAGTTACTTGATCCATGAACCAACACTGCCGAATTTGAAGAAAATCGTTTAAGATTTAGCTATAGCTCTCATATATATGTTTCGTCCGATTTTGCTCTTTAGTCCTGTATAAGCTGTATTTTACATGCAATCATTATGAAATTTAGAATGGTAGAGTTTCTTGATCCATGAACCAACACTACCGAATTTGAAGAAAATCGGTTAAGATTTAGCTATAGCTCCCATATATATGTTTCGTCCGATTTTGCCCTTTAGTTCTATAGAAGCTATATTTTACATCCAATCGTTTTGAAATTTAGAATGGTAGAGTTTCTTGATTCATAAACCAACATTGCCGAATTTGAAGAAAATCGGTAAAGATTTAGCTATAGCTCCCATATATATGTTTCATCCGATTTGGCTCTTTAGATCCAATTGTTTTTATACCCTACACCACACTGTGGTACAGGGTATTATTTATGTATAAAATGTCCCAAAAGTAAATTTATGTAAACAATTTATACATGAATTACAAAATTTATATATCAGAGTTATTCAATATTACGAGAGTGGTGTAGGGTATTATATAGTCGGCACCGCCCGACTTTAGATTTTCCTTACTGGTTTTTTTATTGATTATAGAAAAATAACAACTTTTTTGAGTTGTTACTCTTTTTCTGAAAAAAGTTTGTTCATAAATAGTGGTATTATTTTGAGTTGTACCTTTTTAACTGAAAAATCTTACTCGGATTATAAGTTGGAAAGGGCACAACTAAAAATATTACTCTTTAGATGATAAATCAACGGTCTCATTTGCTTAAACACTTGGAGACAATTCAAAGTGTAACTCTTTAGTTGAATCTTAAGACGTTATTCTGAAAACACAGAGAGAGTCATAACGAGTTTTTATTATAAAAAAGGGGAAAAATCAATGGAAATTTTTTGCAGTGAGTAGAAATTGCCATTGTACGTTGTTTTCTTTCATAAAAGCAAAATTTATAAATTTTGAGTTGTTACCCTTTTGTGGAACAGGTGCGATATGCGTCCCAAATAAAATTTACTGATTTCCAAATAAAATTTATTTGTTCACAAATATATAATGTACAAACATTATGTTTCCAAATATATTTTCTTGCAATTCAAACATCAAAAGTAGCGATATTCGCCCGTGTAGGGTCTCCTTTCTGATACATTTTAGCACAGTGTAACCATCAAAAGTCTAGGTTTAGTGGAGGGGGGTATATATCTTTTGCTATGCCCAAAAGTGTAACACATCGAAGGTGTGACGTCATAGGCCCTAAGTATGTTCGAAGGAGTGACGTCATAGACCCTAAGTATGTTCGGCGGAAATGCGTTTTAGGAAATTTTAAGTCATTTGAGCAATGTCTGTCCGTCACAATTTAGTGAAATACTTATTCTCAAATAACTTCTATACTGCCTATCCGAATCCTCGATATTTCCATTTTGTCACCACGTTGAGAAAAAAAGGGTGAAGTGGCCCCGCCCCTTCATTACCTTCCACACAAAGGGACCATTCTGTACAAAAAATTAATTAATTTGCATATAACTTTAATTAATTTGCATATAACTTTAATATCAGTACATGTACTTGAAATTTTGTGCGGTGTAAATTATAGTACCGACAGTTCAATAAAAAAGGGCATTATTGCCACGCTCTTTTGGTTCCTCCACCACAAAAGATTTTTTTAGATTTTATGAAGGTCCTAGAAGATAAAAGCAAATCGGATTAAAATGAGTCTGAATATAAAATAGTTTAAAAACTTATGATTTCCCATTAAAAATTCTGATTTCTCAATTTAATTTTTATCGAAAGTACCATCTAAAAACATTAATTTTGACAAGTGCGCCTAGAAGAGAATATTAACATATGGAAACGATAACGAAGCTGAGCAATAACAAATCGCACATATCGTCTGCTGTGGAACACCATGTATAACGAGAGGTGTTATGATTGTCCTTAACTATCAGCAGTGAACATTATAGGTTGTATATTGTAACGGTAGCAAAATATATCCACCGAATGGAAGTAGTTACTAAAACGATTGTTAAACAATTAAAAATATTGCTGGAATTAGCTGCTCGCAAGACATAAACCAACATAAACGTTCAGCGTGAACTCCAAAGTAGTTGATAATCACTAAAGCTACATGTCGATCATGTTCTACACTAAACCAACGAGACATATGTCGCTGGCTACAGCAATATACTCAACACTCTTGCGCAGAAGTAATGTTACTTAAATGCTGTAGAATTAATCTGACATTTGTACATAAGCTTAGCTCAGTACGAACAATCAGTAGGACAATATCTAGAGAAGCGGTCGGGATAGTAACAGGTCTCATACCAATTGATATATTGGCTTATAAAAGCCTAATTAGCAGCCAAAAAATGAACGAGTAAGGAAAGGCTAAAGTCGGGCGGTGCCGACTATATAATACCCTACACCACTCTCGTAATATTGAATAACTCTGATATATAAATTTTGCAATTCATGTATAAATTGTTTACATAAATTTACTTTTGGGACATTTTATACTTAAATAATACACTGTACCACAGTGTGGTGTAGGGTATAAAAACGATTGGATCTAAAGAGCCAAATCGGATAAAACATATATATGGGAGCTATAGCTAAATCTTTACCGATTTTCTTCAAATTCGGCAATGTTGGTTCATGAGTCAAGAAACTCTACCATTCTAAATTTCAAAACGATTGGATGTAAAATACAGCTTCTACAGGACTAAAGGGCCAAATCGGACGAAACATGTATATGGGAGCTATAGCTAAATATTAACCGATTTTCTTCAAATTCGGTAGTGTTGGTTCATGGATCAATAAACTCTACCATTATAAATTTCAAAACGATTGGATGTAAAATGCAGCTTCTATAGAACTAAAGGGCCAAATCGGACGAAACATATATATGGGAGCTATAGCTAAATCTTAACCGATTTTCTTCAAATTCGGTAGTGTTGGTTCATGGATCAAGAAACTGTACCACTCTAAATTTCAAAATGATTGGATGTAAAATACAGGTTCTACAGGACTAAAGAGCAAAATCGGACGAAACATATATATGGGAGCTATAGCTAAATCTTAACCGATTTTCTTCAAATTCGGCAATGTTGGTTCATGGATCAAGCAACTCTACCATTCTAAATTTCAAAACGATTGGATGTAAAATACAGCTTCTATAGGACTAAAGGGCCAAATCGGACGAAAGATATATATGGGAGCTATATCTAAATCTGAACCGATTGCAACCAAATTCAATGTCGATCTTAACAGCCGCGAAATACTCTAAACTGCAAAATTTCAGAACGATCGGAGTGAAATTGCGACCTGTAGTCGACGAACAACTTTACATGGACAGACGGACGGACATCGTTAAATCGACTCAGCTAGTGATTCTGAGTCGATCGGTATACTTTAAGGTGGGTCTAGCTGTGTTATTTTCAGGTGTTACAAACATCTGCCGTGAAAAAAACTTATAATACCCTGTACCACAGTGTGGTTTAGGGTATAAAAATGTCAAGAATGGGCTTTGCTTCGTCAAAAGTCGATTTGTAGACAGATTATCGAACTACACGCAAAGAAAAAATTCGTTTCTGCGAAACAAAATATTAGACAACTACAATTCTCGTTTACGACGACTGAAATTCATTTGGTCAGAAGAAAAAATTGCTTACGCGAAATAAGTTTCTGTCACAACAAACGAAATTTCAGTTCCGGCTAACGAGAATTGTAGTTGTCTAAACGTTGTCGTTTCGCATAAACGATTTTTTTCTTTGCATGTACTACCTCACGCAGATCCTAACGTATCATGGATGCTTTCGGAAGAATCGGCATTTACGTGCGATAAGTCTCCTATTTGACCAAACTGTGTAGAAGAATAAGAGGAGGAAAATTATATCATATATGTAATATCTGCCGCGATCCGATAGTTGGATACCAAGGATTGAGAGGAGAGGACAAGAAAAAGATATCAACTTAAGAAAACCCCTTAAGAAAAAGTCTAAAGAGGTCAAATCGCACGATCTCGGTGACCACTTCAAATCACCTTCACGTGAGATGCCCATGTCCTCAAATGGCTCATGCAGAATGTCTAATGAGACATGAGCTGTGTGGTACGTAGCACCATGCTGTTGAAACAACACATCGTTTGTGTCCATATCATCCAATTCAGACCCAAAGGAGTTGGTAATTATCGACCTATAGCGCTCGCCGTTGACAATTCGCGAAATCATGGGCTATTTGCGGTTGAAATAACCTCTAAAAATCAGGTTTTCCCTTAATAAAATTTTAAATTGTTATTAGTTTTAGGAATCGGAGGAATCGAAGAAATGACATATTTTGCTAATATGCTTAAAACAAACCCAATTCGCATATATGCTTTGATCAACGCGAACTTTTTTTTTTCGTCCTCACAAAAGAAGCCACTCTATTGTACGGTATTGTACGGTACGACAACACAGACAGCCAATTTTACAGGTATTGCTTCAACAGTATGGCCGCTATGAACTGTCAATGTGCGGATGTTCGTTTTGGAAGACCCTACATACATACAGCTCTACGCTTCAGACGCAGATAAAAATGTGGATATATTCAACAAAAATAATTTGTTACTTCAATGAGATTTAATTACATTAAAACAGTGGCTTAGAATAAGTTCCCGATCCGACTTAGTCTTCTCTGGAAATTATACTAAATCTGCTACCGTAAAACAAGGGTTTTCTGCTTTAAATTTTGTCCTTTAAGACAGAAATTTACGTTCAAAAGTTCATTCTCTTATAATGTTTAAAATCACCTATATAAAGTTGAATGCGGACCTTCGGCTGGGCTTAAAGACCTACTCCTAGCGACAGGTTCAAAATTGGCAATGCAACGAAATATCAATAATATATAATTAAACAACAACAGTCCTTTCTTTAGGGTTCGATTTAGTGGCACTCCTAGATATAAACTAATTATTGCCCCCACTGTGTTATCCTATTCGATACGTTGATTGACCAGACATGGCCAGGGGAACGGGTGATTCGGTGGATAGCGATGATAATGGCAACCACATTGGACTGCCTTCTCTTCATCATCAGCAGCGGCGACGTCTTCGTCGCCGCAATTTACCTCTTCTTCATCTGTTTCTTAATCACAAAATGAAACGCAACGAATTGTCGGCGACACCCAACCAAAAACAAACTCGTTAAGAACACCTTAAATTAGCCCTTAAGGAGGTGCGTCACAACCTCACCACCGCCATGGGCGAGTGAGTGGTGGTGGCGATGGCGGTGATGAGCACATTCGTACATCCCTATCCCTCCCTAACCCCGCCGCACATGTTTGATTCGCTTGGCACTCAATATATTGGAAATTGGTTTGTAAAGGCTGGGGAGTTGCGTGTTGCATGCATCACTCACTCATATGTTCTGGGCTGACTTGACTTATAACTTAAGGTGTGTCACTTTTGGGCCAAGATGCTGCTGTCGAAGTTCCCAGTTTCCTCATACGTATGTACATACGAGTATGTGGTGCAGTAGACAATAAGCTGCTTAAACAAATATGCGTGAGCGTTTCGATTGCCCTATCTCACATGGAATTCAACCATGCAGCTTGACCGACCGACCACCCGCACTTCAACGACTCGAAATAGGAAAGCCAAACAAGACGTGGCCAACACAAATGCGCAGCGCTTGCTCGCTTCCAGCCATCACCGAGCTGAATGTATATCTAAGTGAATGTGACCATCAACAGCACCGGACGGAGGCTGAGGTGGCGCTAAGTTCCTCATCGCTTGATTTGACTAAAGGCGACGATTTTACACCCTAATTAAGTGTTATCTAGGGACCTTCTCATTAACTTAATTGCGCGATATAAATGATGTAGATGGCCCTTCCACGATGCTATTGCTGCTGCCGCTACAGATTCCTTCATCCTCCAGTGTTGGGAAGGTTGCCTGGCTGGATTGCTGGTCTGTTGTCCGCCTTTGTCGGTTTGGCATCATTATGTGGTGGGTTTCTTAGTTTTGTTCCTCATCGCAACGATTGATGATGTGAGACGTTTGCTTTTGTCCGTCCGTCTGCCGGTATCTCTGGCTGTCTGCAAAAGGTGTATTTGGTTGTTGTTATCGAATGAACGAACGAAGAACCGAAATAATTTCATTTAAAAATGTTTATATATTATTGTTTATAACTGCTAATTCGCTTCGTATTGGTCGGGTGAATGGATGGACGAGTTTGATCGAGTTCCGTGCTTATGAGTCACTCACTCATTGACTCGCAACGCATGGATGGATGGATGGTCGGCCGTGATACAATTTTGGTGTTCATGGCACTTCAAAGAAATTTGTATGCAACACCAGTTGGAAACCGGTGAATTTTGTTGGCCACAGTCATTCATGTTAACGAAAGAATGAGAACAGCAGCAGCGACAACAATAGTCTTCACGGCATTATTCTCATTGACACATATGTGTGAGAGTGGCTTATTTGCGAAATGGATTAATTCCACTTGCGAAGTTTTATTTACTGTCAGTATACATTAAAAACGTGTCTTAAATTTAGTTTGCCATAAATATAAATATAGGGTGGTTAGGGCCGATGTTGATTTTGAATAAAACACAAATTATTTAGGAAATTATTGTCATTTCTTTTTATTATGATAATATTGGTATGGTTCAAGTATGTGTGGAACAAAATATCGGCGGCACACCTCCATCCGATAGTCCAAATTTTCGATGACCCTGAGGCATAATTGAGGTGCTATGCCGTTAATGTGCCGAATTATCTCATCCTTTACCTCTTGAATTGTTGCTAGCTTATCGACGTACACCTTTTATTTCAATTAACCCCAAAGAAATAAGTCCAACGGTGTCAAATCACATGGTCTTGGCGGACAATTGACATCGCCATCATCCATATCTTCCATTTCGGGTCATAAAAAGTTCGTTATCATCTCACGATAGCGAACACCATTCACAGTAACTGCCTCACCGTCCTCATTTCGATGAAGTATGGCCCGATGACGTCGCCAGCCCATAAGCCGTACCAAACGAACTGGGCGAGAATGCACAGGTGTTTTCACATCACCTACAGACCCGCTTTGCTGAAATTTGCGCACAATTCTCCCGATTGTGGACACATTTGGTCGATTATGCTGATCAAAAAAACATCACGAAGTGCACGAAATGCATTTTGATTTGAACGCCCATTTTCGTAAAAGGCTTAAAAAAAACCTTAACGTGTTGCTTGATTGTGTATCTGTCCATGGTTCAAATTGAGTTAGTCTGAAATTGAGAAATGTCAAATGAAATGCAGAATAAAACTTGACGTTTAGGTGTGGTTCACATTCAACATCGGCCCTTACAATTTAACCACCATTTATTAGATAAAATAATTGGTCTCGTATATCAAAACATGAACATATCGATACCTCCATTCTAAAACATGCTAAGTCGACTTAACATGTTTTTAGGGAAATTGCATTTTTAATTTCTAAATATTCCAAATTATATTCAGTCAAAATTTGGTGTTTATCCCTTAACCCAATCAAAAATTATTCACCAAACAGTAAAGATTATTCTATTTGCGTTATGAAGGAATCCCACACAAATTTAAAAAATACATCAAACATTGAACGCCTCTCCTGAAAAACTACCTTTTTGCACTTAGTATAGTTGAGAATGGAGGTATCGATATGACGACCATTGTTCGTGTGAATGGTTCCGGGTACAAATAAATCTATCCTACCAAATTGCAGCCTTAGAACTTATGGATTCTATGGCGTTAAGTCAAACAAATAAAAGCGTTAGGTTCGGCCATGCCGAGTCTTATATACCCTCCACCATGGATAGCATGTGAGCTCACAAAATAACTCAAACCTAAAGAAAATAATACCGAAAACACAAAAAATATAGTAGACGAGAACAGTAGGAATCACAACAAGTTATATGCTATATATGGGAGCTATATCTAAATATGGACCGATATGGCCCATTTGCAATCCCAAACAACATGCAACTATAAGAAGTATTTGTACCAAATTTGATCAACCTAGCTCTATTATTGCGGACGGTAGAGTGATTACCACAGACGGACATGTATAAATCGTCTTAGAATTTTACGACGATTAAGAATATATATACTTAATGGGGTCTCAGATCAGTATTTAGAGGTGTTACAAACGGAGTGACAAAATGAATATAACCCCCATCCTATGGTGGAGGGTATAATCAGAAGGGACCTTTGAATAAGAGCTTCGAGGATGGTCCCAAAATTAGCCGACCTAATAAAGAAAACGCAACAAATTTGGGAATTTTGTCTTAGGTTAGGTTAGGTTGAATAGAGGAGACGTTTAAAACATCTCATGTCCATGGACATACACTTAAGCCAGTGGTTCGGCCTGTTGTGCGCTCCTTATTTATGATTTTCTTACCCCATGGATTACAGAAAATCGGTACTAGACACGTATTTTCTCAGTATTTTCCAGTCATATCCTCCGAGAGAGCTAAATCTGACGAATATGATGCGTGCTGAAGCAATTTGGGTGTGTGAATAGGTGCATTGTCTTGATTGTGAGCAAACTCGGCACCCATCTTGCACACAGCTTTCCCATCATCAAACTTTCAGTCAATATGCGATGTATAGCCTACCTATGACTTCAGCTAGCTCACGAACCTTTAACCGACAGTCATCCAATACTATTTTGTGGATTTTATAAGCGTTTCTGGCATGGACACCTCAATTGGTCTTACGGCCCCATTTAAACTGTGCCACCCAACACTTTATGGTTGTAAACGAAGGAGCATACCCCACCAAAGTATAATCTAGCTCGATTTTAATATTGGTTGGACTCATACCATTTAAATAAAAGTAGTTATGTAGTTCGTTTTTTTTATTGAGACTTAAACGTTTTTTTTTAATAAATGTTTTAAACTAATGCATATACGAGTATAGGGTGATCCAAGTAGATACTTAAGTTGTTCAGGCGTAAGTCTTTCCAATGTGTTTCGTGCACTTCGCTGAACTTATGGTCAACATAATCGAGTCATCGAAAATTAGACTCAACGGATGGACCATCTGAGACGTTGTTCAGGCGTAAGTCTTTCCGTGATGAAATGCCAAACAATACTTAACAAAAATAACATGACAACATGACACAACTCACACGTGATCTGTCAAAAAAAGGCTATTGCAAAAGTATCTGTACTTGGATCACCCTATAGATGATAATTTAAAACTATTATGTATTATTTTAATTATGTTATTGAGTAAATGTTTTCAATCTATATAATGTGTATGAATTCACATGCATAATGTCGGATTTGGGGTCGTGGTCAGTGCTTGCTCGCGGCACATACAATGGCATGTAGAGTTAAATCTTCATAGTCTTTCTAAAATCTAAACTTACCCACTAAACATTATGACTTTTGAACTAACTTAAATATAAAGAATAAATAAAGAATCCACTAACACCTGCGAATATCACATCGAGTTGTTCCTGTAATATGCCAATCGCGGATAAACAGTTCGTATTTTACAAACCGAATGATTCCTCTGACGCTAAAATATCTCGCATCAAGTTTCATAAAATAGCTCTAAAAGTTCTATAAACCAGTGCATCAGCCCAAGCGCATAATCAGATGAAGGAGAAAGAGAGGATGACTCATATATATAACGATTAGAAAACCGCCTACGAATTACTCCCCTCTCAAATATTTCCAAGTAATTTATTCATACTACTACCGCCATCTACATTTTACGTCGGATATTATCCACTGCACCCTGCACAGCGTGTTATCTACAGAATGAGGCTAATAACTGGGCAAAAAACAGCAATCAGTTGCTGAATATATTGCTCAATACATATTTCCCGGGGAACTCACCAACAGAACCCGAGGAGCAGCAGGACCAACAAGAGAGCGAGTGGACTGCTAGCGTCGCCAGCTTGTTGATTAATGAATCCAGAATTAGCTGGGCGATAAACAGCTTTTAGTCTTTTAAATCTTATGGACCAGGCGGTATTTCACATTATCCCCTGACCTAATCGGTGGAGCGATACCAAAGTGGTATTCAAGCCCACAGTAGGAAAGATATTGCACACTAGGCTTACGCACTTTAGGCCATTTAGTCTATCCTCCTTCGCCTTCGAAAGTCTGCAAAGACTTTAAGATGCTTTCATTAGAGAAAACATGGATGCAGAACTCCTGGCGGGGAACCAACTTGCGTACAACAATGGCAAGTCTACAGAACCTGTGGTCACGATCGAATCGTCCTTACATTTCAAGGAATTCACTTTTGAAATAGAAGGGGCCTTTGATAACATCGCACTAAGATGCGATAATTGCGGCGTTGTCACATCTACGGTTGAACTCTATCTGGATGAGACTAATTCACAGCCTGGGACCAAATCACCGCATTCGATATCGAGAACTTTTCGATCGAAAAGTCATTTTAATTTTTGTGAATATGAAAAAGTGAAGATTGGAATTAATTAAAAAATATCCCGATAAGCTATATAAGAATGTATTTGTACAATCTACTCGAATTTGACGGAAATAATATTCTTTTAATAGTAATAAAAACACATCTCGATCGTAAAGTACTCGATATCGAATGCCGTGATTTGGCCCCTGTTTAATAGAAGGCGCATAACTGCAAGTTTTGGGTCCACAGCTCTTACAAGGTTTCCTAGCAGGGGTACCCCACAATTTGGAACTTAGCGATGAATGGAATCCTGTTAGATCTAGAACGCTGTGGCTGCAAAGTCGTGACTTATGCGGATGACGTGGCAATCACAGTAACTAGCAAATTCCTCAATGTCCTTAGAGACATGCTACAGGTGGCTCTGAACAAATTGGGTGATTGAGCCAGAATTGGTTCTCTTCACTGGAGAACAGAGTCCTTATTTTCTGAAAATTTCTAGGTATAATTCTACATAGATGGAAATTTACATTCTGATTTAATGTATTGGATCATGTAAGGAAAGCCATGGTGGCATTATGCTCCTGTAGGAATGTTTTAGGTCGCCTTAGGGCCTCTCGTCCAATACTGTTGTGGTGTTGTGGGCGGCAAGGATCAATAACCAACCAATTATCAAAGATACAGTGAACTGCCTGCCTAAGCATAAGACAGTGACGAAAGAGTGGCATTAGGACTGAGCTATCTCTCAATATAAGAACTACGGCCACATGAGGATATCACAATGTAATGCTATGGTAACCGCCCGAGTGGATTATATACCAACCGTGTACACCTTCGCGAGGAATTTCATCACTAAAATACCCGATAGATGACATTGGTATGCGGAATAACAGGAAATAGAAACCGTCTCCTCTTCTACATAGATGTTTCGCAGCCTGATGATAAGGTTGGCTTCGGAGTACACTGTACGGATGTTAGTCGTGATATAGCTCACAGACTACCAGATACCTGCACTGTCTATACATAATGCTGAAATAATGACAATAAGAGAACGCGCACAGTCAGACTACCATTAATTCTCTGTAGGCCACATTACTAAATCCACAAACAGCCCTCGACTGCCGCTGGTCTCTTAACGAGATGGCTGGTAGTTTAACATATACCTCATATGGTTGCCTGGGTATGGGGATATCCCGTGGAACTGCAAAGCAGATGAACTTGCTAGGAATGGGACGACATTGCAAATTCTCGGAGAATTTCCATATATTTGAATTGCCACTGTCCACATGCAGGCTTTAACTTAGACATGAAACACTCAGGTAGTCCAAAGAAAGATGACCAGAAATCGGCACCTGTAGCGTAGCTAGACAAATCTTGGCAATATACGTACTGAGAAGGTCAAAATATCTCCTCGCACTAGAGAGGAAAAAATTTAATATGTTACTGTTAGTACTGGCGGGACACTGCCTGATCGGCGAAAACGCCAAAAGGTTAGGTATTGAGTCCAATGATTTCTGCAGGAAATGTGGTGATGAGAAAGAAGTCGAAAGCATTGAGCAACTGCTTTACTACTATCCCTCATTAAGTAAACGACCTCTGGATATACTGGGGTCGGCCTTTCTAGGAAGTCTGACAGATCTTTCCGGTACCGCTATTCGTACTATTGATAACATTGTTTATCAAACAGGTTGGTTTCGATGAGGGGCCCGTGGTATCACTAGAGACCAACCTTGGTCTATGTGAGCAGGCAAAGCTGGCTGCCAACTTAAAATAAATCGTTGTTCGTGTGAAGGTTTCTCTATGGCTTTAAGACGTTAAATCGGACAGATGCAATATGAGGGGGCTATATTAAAAAATTAACCGATATTGATCATATTCAATCCGAAGTTACCTGGTGCATTATAAGAAGAGTCTGTACCAAATTGCAGTCATACTCTCAATTATTGTAGACTGTATCGTGATTACAGCAGACGAATAGACGGACATAATGAACTCGTCTTAGAATTTTACGACGATTAAGAATATATATACTTTATGGGATCCCTGATCAATATTTCGAGGTGGTACAAACAGAGTGACAAAATGAACATATCCTCCATCCAAAGGTGGAGAGTTTAAACAATGCTACAATGTTGATTTGTATTTTACGAATATATGGGTGTAATTTGAAAGTATCTAGTTGGTAACGATCGTTCTCATATCAAGAAACCCCATACACCACATGTAAAACATGGAGGAATATGTATATAGAGGCTACACCTAAATCGGAACCGATTTTCTTCAATTTGGCTGTGTTTATTCTTGGATCAAGTATAAAAATTATCAAATAGAAAATACGACCTCTATAGTGCTTAGATGAAAACTCGGGTGAATATATACATAAGGTCCTAGATTTAAATCTAAACCGTTTTCCTTTAAATTTGGCAGTGTTCATTTTTATACCCTACACCACACTGTGGTACAGGGTATTATGACATTGTGCATTTGTTTGTAACGCCCAAAAAGAGAAGAAATAGAACCATAGTTTATTATACCGATCGTCGTAGAATCAATTTTTGAGTCGATTTAGCCATGTCCGTCTGTCCATATATTCTTGTAATCAAAGTGCAGGTCGTATTTATGATCCGATTGTGATGAAATTTGACACAGTGCTCTTTTTTGGCCCAAGGAGGATGGATCCCTATTGAAATTGGTCAAAATCGGTTCAGATTTAGATATAGCCCCCATATATATGTTACCCCCGATTTGACATGTAAGCGCTGTAGAAACTGTATTTTATATCAGATCAGTATGAAATTTGGCAGAGAGAGTTCCCTTATTACATGAATGAACACTACTCAATTCGGAGAAAATCGGTTCAGATTTAGATATAGTCCCCATATATATGTTTCACCCGATTTGACATGTTAGCGCTATAGAAACCGTATTTTATATCCGATCTGTACGAAATTCGGCAGAGAGAGTTTTCTTGTCACGTGAATGAACACTACGAAATTAGGAGAAAATCCGTTCAGATTTAGATTTAGCCCCCATATATGTATATGTTTCACCCGATTTTACATGTAAGCGCTGTAGAAACTGTATTTTATATCCGATCAGTGCGAAATTCGGCAGAAAGAGGTTTCTTATTACATGAAGGAATACTGCCAAATTCGGAGAAAATCGGTTCAGATTTAGATATAGCCCCCATATATACGTTACCCCCGATTTGACATGTAAGCGCTGTAAAAACTGTATTTTATATCCGATCAGTACGAAAATCGGCAGAAAGAGGTTTCCTATTATATGAATGAACGCTTTTAAATTTGGATGAAATCGGTTCAGATTTAGATATAGCCCCCATATATACTTTACCCTCGATTTGACATGTAAGCGCTGTAAAAACTTTATTTTATATCCGATCAGTATGAAATTCTTCAGAAAGAGGTTTCCTATTATATGAATGAACACTTTTAAATTTGGAAGAAATCGGTTCAGATTTAGATATAGCCCCCATATATACGATACCCCCGATGACATGTAAGCGCTGTAGAGACTGTATAAAATACAGTCCGATCAGTACTAATTTCGACAGAAAGAGGTCTTTTTACGTGAATGAGTATTCAGGGAAAATCGGTTCAGATTTATATATAACCTCCATATTTATGTTCCTCCTGATTTCTCAATTTAGGAACGAATATTGCTTAATTTTGCGATTATCGCTTCAGAATTAGATAATATGTTCCTACCCATTTACCAATTATTCCAAATTCTTATCGCAGTGACCCTTATCGCATTGTTAGGGAGGTGTATGGTATTATATAGTCGGCCCCGCCCGACTTTCTGCCTTTCCTTACTGGTTACATTAAGAGACAACCATCTAGCAAATTTCAAAATTATCAAATCGAAAATAGGACATAGATATGGTATGTGTGTGAAGGTTAAATCTAAACTTATGTTATCCATACTCAATACAGATATTTACTGGTCTAATAAGAACATCTTCGTTGAGATCGAGCTTATATTTCAACCTGTAGTTTGATTACAAGAAGACGTGGACACAAGGTCAGACATACGGACATAGCTGAACTGACTGACAGGTGATTCCCTACACCACGGCGTGGTTTACGGTATAATCAGTATACCCTACATATGTATAACAAACTGCGAAGCTTCATTTAAATAGGTTGTGGAATGAATCCAACCTAATAGGTCCTCTTGTTTAGTATATATACTCTATACAAAGGCTCCTGATGTATATTTATGTACTGATGTATAGTTACGTACTGATATATATCCTTTCAAATTCAAGTTCCCAGGTAGTCCGATTATATCATATACGAGTATATCGCAAAGAAAGTATATACAACTAGCTGACCCCAGCAGACGTTGTCCTACCCGTTCTGTTTGGGATGTATTGGTTTGATATTCATTGATATGTCATTCAAAACTGAATACAAAACACAGGAAAAAATGTTCATATATTGACCATAAGTACACTACAGCGCCATCTACCAGTTGGAATCATAAATACAAATAATTATCAAAACAAACAACACATACAGTCAAATCGCTCTGGAAATTTGAATTTTGCAAATAACTTGACCACTCCGCCATTTATAACGGTGAAAATAGTTCTAAAACACTGATGGCCCAAAACTGAATATACATATTGTTCAATTTTTAGCCCATTCGCTCTTGTGGTTTCGGAGATCTTGCATTACTAACAAACGTACATAGGATTTTATATATAAAGATTGACAACCTGCAATTCCTCAGTGTTCGCTGGAGTTAATCAATTTGTCCAATGAATGAGTGTGGTAAAATACAATCGCTTATGCATGTACGTACATATGTATGTAGATATGATTTCACTTGATATGAACTTAATTGCCGTCATTATTTGCAGAAAAAGCCGCATTGTCCAATGTGGAGTAGGACATTGGGACTTGTTGTGACCATTGCCGAGTTTGAATTTACTTTCAACAGAAATTCCGATAAAAAATGAATTGGCTCAGTGTTTTACAGTGAATTTAAATTTATTTTCAAAGAAAGTAAAAGTTTGGGGTGTGTGTGTCAGATCGCATGAAATTCCTGTGTCATGTGGGTTCCAAATAAAACGGGTCAAGATCATTCACATTTGTTGTGGTGTGTAGCACTACGGATTATAACCACAAAACTTATAGACAATTTTATATAGGTTTTCATGACACATACATTTTTTGGAGTTATCGCCAATTCGGAGGCCCTTTAGTCCTATAGAAGCTATATTTTACATCCAATCGTTTTGATATTTAGAATGGTAGAGTTTCTTGATCCATGAACCAACACTACCGAATTTGAAGAAAATCGGTTAAGATTTAGCTATAGCTCTCATATATATGTTTCGTCCGATTTGGCCCTTTAGTCCTATAAAAGCTGTATTTTACATCCAATCGTTTAGAAATTTAGAATGGTAGAGTTTCTTGATCCATGAACCAACATTGCCGAATTTGAAGAAAATCGGTTAAGATTTAGCTATAGCTCCCATATATATGTTTCGTCCGATTTTGCTCTTTAGTCCTGTAGAAGCTGTATTTTACATCCAATCATTTTGAAATTTAGAATGGTAGAGTTCCTTGATCCATGAACCAACATTGCCGAATTTAAAGAAAATCGGTTAAGATTTAGCTATAGCTCCCATATATATGTTTCGTCCGATTTGGCTCTTTAGTCCTATAGAAGCTGTATTTTACATCCAATCGTTTTAAAATTTAGAATGGTAGAGTTTCTTGATCCATGAACCAACATTGCCGAATTTGAAGAAAATCGGTTAAGATTTAGCTATAGTTCCCATATATATGTTTCGTCCGATTTGGCTCTTTAGTCCTGAAGAAGCTGTATTTTACATCCATTCATTTTGAAATTTAGAATGGTAGAGTTTCTTGATCCATGAACCAACACTACCGAATTTGAAGAAAATCGGTTAAGATTTAGCTATAGCTCCCATATATATGTTTCGTCCGATTTGGCCCTTTAGTTCTATAGAAGCTGTATTTTACATTCAATCGCTTTGAAATTTGGAATGGTAGAGTTTCTTGATCCATGAACCAACACTACCGAATTTGAAGAAAATCGGTTAAGATTTAGCTATAGCTCCCATATATATGTTTCGTCCGATTTGGCCCTTTAGCTCTATAGAAGCTATATTTTACATCCAATCGTTTTGAAATTTAGAATGGTAGAGTTTCTTGATTCATGAAACAACATTGCCGAATTTGAAGAAAATCGGTAAAGATTTAGCTATAGCTCCCATATATATGTTTCATCCGATTTGGCTCTTTAGATCCAATCGTTTTTATACCCTACACCACACTGTGGTACAGGGTATTATTTAAGTATAAAATGTCCCAAAAGTAAATTTATGTAAACAATTTATACATGAATTACAAAATTTATATATCAGAGTTTTTCAATATTACGAGAGTGGTGTAGGGTATTATATAGTCGGCACCGCCCGACTTTAGCCTTTCCTTACTGGTTTTGAACTCAGGTGGCCACCCTGATTTTCTACATGCGATCAGAGTTCGTTGTTGTTGTTGTAGCAGCTTGGAGACGCTTAGTTGATAATCCTTAAGTCTATTTCTATTACAGACTTCGTTCCGGCATATATCCGATTATCGCGGGAACCTTATGTTGTTTTCATCCACTCAATGTTGTCCGGAGCTCACGTTGTCGTGATTCAAAATTATCCGTCATCTCTTATAGTTTGTCCTTATTTCTTCGAACACTGTTGGCAAACAGATAGTTGTGTACCACTCATAATTGACCGCCCTACGTTCCACTAAAGGCACTGTGGCCACATGACCGGTTATACAGAAAAAACGCGATCATTTGCTTCGAAGTGCTTCTTCCACGAACAACTTTCGACCACACGGTCGATTGCTGTTTTGTTTCGGGCTCATACGCATACGAGTAGATCCAAGATTCGTCACCTGTGACGATCTTATAAACGTCTTTTGAAGCACCGCGATCGTATTTTTTTCAAAATTTCTTTGCACCAATCGACAAAAGCCTTTTTTTGAGCGATTGTCAAATTGTGCGGGATCCAACGAGAACAAACCTTTTTTACGGCCAGATGTTCATGCAATATCGAATGTATGATGGTGGAAGAAATGCCCAAGGATGCCTCTATCACACGGTATGTCACATGACGATCTTACATTATCAATTCACGCACGGCATCAATGTTCTCTGGCACAACGGCCGTTTTTGGACGACCTTTACGACCTTCGTCTTTGAGCGAGCGTCGGTCACAATTGAATTCATTAAACCAGTTATTCATAGTGCTATAGGATGGTGCTTCATCGCCATACAAAGATTTATGTTCATCGATGCACTCTAGTCGTGATAATTTACGTCGAAAGTTGAGAAAAAGGATCGCACGAAAATGTTCACGAGTTAATTCCATTTTTGTTGCCAAATTGATTTTTTCAAGTCACTGTAAACAACACAAATGATGGACGTTCTGAGTACGTTTATGCTAAAAATGTCAAACTTTCTAATGGACATGTCAGATGGCGCCAGGCAACACTTAGTGTTGCCTAGGCCAGAAATATATATAGCAACCCTCGTATTGGTAAGACAATTATTAATAAGCCCAAAGTAATGCTGCGAATAATGAGATGCCATTAATTGGTAATGCAAGGAATAATGGCAGGTACTTAGCAAGATTCTTCTGGTTTCTGATATAACATTCCCTATCAGTATCCATTCAGATTTTATTTTTTAACGCTCTAGAAATATCACTTGAAGACTAGACATTTTTTACTTTATTTTACCTGTGGCAATTCCCAGTTATTAAGGTTCGTCGTAGTCCTTATATAAAGGTTACTCCTTATTTCACTTATTACGCTCTAATATATGAGTACACATTGTACAAGTTAAGCCGGCAAACAATTGTGGATGGCATTTTACTGTCTCCGCACAACTTTAGACTTTCCTATCTTCTTTTCATTTAAGCATTAGCATTATTCATTCATGGATCATTGAACAAGATTTGCAAAATTTGTAAAAAATGGTTTAGATATAGCCCCTATTCGTGCGCATCACCCGGAATACATGTTTTAAACCGATCTCTGAGAAGTTTGAAATTATGTTTTTAAGACTATCAAATTTATCTAATCTGCATTTATGCATTTATGTGGTTGTCGGCTTCGCCCGACATTTTCTTTTTCAAATATTACAATCCAAGAGATTGAACGTGTACCACATTTTGATATTCGAAGTATGATAATATTGATATTAGACTATGTTAAGATAAAATCTCTACCCACAGTAAAGCTTAGGTTGAGCTTACATTTCAAAACGAAATCGCCACTCCAATTCATATTGGCAAAAAAAAAACTGTTCCCACTTCAACAGTAGATTACTGAACTTAAATTTACATATCGGTGCCACATTCCATCTCTTGCAGCCGCACCATAACGATGATAATAAATTACCTGAGCGATTCCTATTAATAACTTTAATTAACAAAAAACCTTTTTTCCCAAATCAAGTGAAAATAAAAGCGAATCCTTTTAGCAAAACATGTAAGACAACTGAAACGCATAAAATTGCGTTGGTCTGACGAAGGCACTCCGAAAAGCAGACGCGCAGGCGTAGAAGGAGCCAGTGTCTCCCCAAACATGCTCATATACTCACTCCTATAGACGTATGAATGTGTAAGTATGTACATATATCTTTGAATACCTATTAATACAAATGTGGGTTTGTATGTTTCTGTCGTGTAGTGTGGGAACGAAATTATTCAAATCGAAATAAACTCTGAGAGATCACAAGCCACCAGAGAGACTCCAATCTCCGAATAGAACGATGTGCGATCTTATGAAGGAGCCAAGTCGGCTGCTGATGGAACACAGAATGTGGTGCAAATCTTGGCTTGACTTCTCATATGCATATTTATTGCATTTGCTTCGTTGCGGTAACGCCCCCATATTCGCCAAGGAATTTCAATTTCATTAAAAGAATTCCTTTTCAAAAAAAGAAGTACGAAAAAGTATCACAGACAGACCAGAGCTAAAACCGATTTGAAATGTAAGATAAACCACCGAAACTAAAATTAAAATTAATACTTCAAGAATTACCAATTTGCTCTTAGTTTAATTTGTATTTAAACAGCAAAACAGAAAGAGTCATTTAAGAGTTGCGTAAAGGCCCAACATTTATTCGATACATTTTTAATTTGTTGTCTTGACTGCTCCGAATGCAATATGACACAGATTTGTGAGATATGTTGTACAAATTTGTGTGTGAATTCGTGGACTCTTAGAGATGACCCGCCGACAGTTTGATCAGCCGAATGCCGTTTAGAAATATGTATATGCCTTCAATTGGCAACATCCGGACTTTCGTCAGACATGAACTAAATTAGAATTTTTTGCTGCTTGACTCATACTTTGAAAAGATATTGTTCATGGAAATAATTGTAAATGTTCAAATTTGTTGTGAGCTTGTCGTATGTACGAGTATATCAACAGATAGATCACCGTCATCGCCGTAAAAAGGCGTTACCGTGGTTCAAACGTAGTCGGAAAATATTTTTTTTATGTATATATTTTTGACAATATTAATACAATAATAACCAATGAATCTGTTTTTCTACATTAAATCCAGTTTTCGAGAGATTCGATAACGAAGTACCTGTTCTGCTGGGAAATCAGAAAGGTTAGTTCTCGGGGAAGAATTTGAAGAGGAAGTCTTCGAATTACGCGATTCAGATTACTATTACATAAAGACAATGACATGTTCATTAGGGAGGATCAGAAAACCGCCAGTGAGCTAGAGCGATTTAACATAACCTCTAAAATTCACGTTTTCCTTGCAGATATCGGACATCATTTAATAAAACGGTTTTAAACACGTTTCATATGTACAGATAGAACTTGCTATTCTGCTTAAAACTGTACCAATATTGTGTTCCTCGTTCTGATACAACCGGAGTTATTCACGATTTGAGGGCGTGATTGTGCATACTAGTAGCTGTGGTCAGCAGATTGTGGACATACCTAAGCAATTAGATAGGGTGATCCATTTCGAGGTTCCCTGCATTTTTAAAGAAAAAGAAAACACACAAAATTCAAACTGAGTGTGGAAAGTTTATTATCATTTGAAAGAACATTCTTTGGCATTTATTTTTTGAAGATTATGTCTATCAAATGTTGGCCGCGGCTACGTCTCATATGGTCCATCCGTTGAGTCCAATTTTCGATGACTCGTTCGAGCATTTCGACTGTTAACTGGCGAATGACACGCGTAAACGCCAGTTACCAGTCGAAATGCTCGAACGAGTCATCGAAAATTGGACTCAACGGTTGGACATGCGTAAATGCCAAACAATACTTAAAAAAAATAACATGACAGCATGACATGACTCACAAGTGATCTGTCAAAACAAGGCTATTGAAAAAGTATCTCTACTTGGATCACCCGGTAGAACATTACACCAATTAATCTGTCAATTTGTTGTCAAAACGTTGTACAGGCGTAAAGGCCGGGTTAAGCATACGTAACCGTAATTTATCTTTACCGTTGCCGTAACGTTGCGAGTCATATGTTCTGACAACAACAACACATAAGTAAACAAAAAAGCCGCGATTTCTTTTTGTTTAGGTTTATTAAAAATTAAGTTGAAAAGAATGTTTATAAATTTGTGTTTTTTAAATCTGTGCAGAATTTATAATAAAAGTAATCAAGAAAATATCGTCGGATAAGACACTAGAATGTCTATGGCAGTTTTTAATTTGTTATTAACATTAATAAAATATGAGTTAACTACGCCAAGAATGCAGTGAAGTTTTGTGGCGCTTGCTTTCGCCGATTTATTTAAGTGAAAAAACTACACAGCAGTACAAACACATTGCCAATGATTTTCAACGAATGTGGGATATGCTGAATTGTGTGGGAATCTGCGATGCTAACTATACATTCATATCGGTTAATGTTGGAAGTTATGGCAGCCACACGATGGGGGTATGTCCATTAAACTTCAATTTATTTATAATCTAATTTAATACAAACAATTTCCATTTCTTAATTTAAATTAAATACAGCTATATTCCAGTACTCTTTGTTTGGCCAATCAGTTATTTTAGGTACAGTACCTTTACCTCCTAGTAAACCATTATCGTCAGCATCCTCTGAAGCCTTTTCTCATTTTTTTATTGGCGATGCGGCGTTTCCCCTGAGGAATATCCATGGTCTAAGTCAACAACTTTAGACGAGCTCAGAGACAACATCCAACGCGAAATTGCCAACGTTCCGGTCGAAATGTGTCCAAGAGTGGTGGAAAATTGGGTCCAAAGAATAGATCGCTGTTGGCGGGCTCGTGGTGGTCATATGACCGAAATAGAATTTAATTCTTAAAATGTAACATTTGCACTACACCTGGAATTTTAACTCTATATCTTAAATATTCTGTGTTTTATTAATATATAAAATTCTTATGTCCTTTACTTATGTCTATTTCCATTGAAGAGGGACTCAGCCAAATCCAATCTCTATCTATAAATAAGTCCACGTTTGTAGAGACGCTTATATTGCTGTCAAATTAACCCACAATGAAGAAGATTGGCGCAATGATTGTCTCGTACTGTCGTCAAAAGAATCCTGAAACAGATTATAAATTTAATTTTTAATGGAGTCAGCCGCGATCTTCAAAAAACTTACCCGTAACGCCCAGCTCCTTGCCAATTTGCTTCCAAGTTTCTCGCTTTTATTCAGATATCCTATATGCTGGATTATATTTATTGTATAAATACTCGTGCGACTGCACCAATGAAATCAAATATTCGTCTTTCATGTTTATTTGCACTTTTAAACAACAGATAATTAATACATTATTTTCTTTACTTTTCTCGTTGAACATACAATTGTAATTGTAATCAACATGTAGTATCAGCTGTTGTCAAATTGTACGTAAACGGTACGTTCAATTCTGATTTCAACAGATTCAGCCGTCCGTTTACGTTTCGTTTCCGTTGGCTAATCGTTTACACTGATTTCCATATGACAGATTGGATCAGCTGATTCGTTACGCTACGGGGGCGTTACGGTTAAGTTTGCTTAACTGGGCCATAAGTCTTTCCATGATGAAATGCCAAACAATACTTAACAAAAATAACATGATAGCATGACACGACTCACACGTGATCTATCAAAAAAGGCTATTGAAAAAATTAACTCTACTTGGATCACCCTATATTTGATATAGAAGTCCACAATCCCCTGACGGCTTCTTTTATGAATTATTACATCGCGGTGGGCTTAGATATATGAAAATATACCTAGCTTATATTCAACAATATACTTTCACATATAAATGATATTCTGTTTTTAAATAAAGTACCTTCATAAAAATTAAAAATTTCGTAAAATTCCGGCAAAATGTCTAGTTTTAGTCCAAGATGTTTGATATTTGCAAAAAATGCATAAAATTTAGAGGTTATGTAATATCGATCTAGCTCACTGGCGGCTTAAGATATGGCCGACATATTTTGGGGGTATTCACTAAACAAAACAAGCTTTTCCTTAATGTCCATGAACCCTATGACAATTTTTGTTTGCAATGTCAGAACGTTCGACGGTACAACCTTACATAGCCAATTGAGGTCCCTAGTGCTACCACGGGCCCAGGTGCCCCTCATCGGAACCAACTTGTTTGATACACAATGTTATCAATACTACGAATATCGGTACCGGATATATCTTTTAGGTTAGCGGAAGTTATTGGAGTCCATACCCAACCATCTGGCGTTTTCACCGATCAGGCAATGTCTCGTCAGAACTGACGTGGACAGTCTTTTTCACTCTAGTGCAATGATACATTTTGACCTTCTTAGGTCGTATTTTGGCCAGACTTGTCTAGCTACCCTACATGTTTCGAATTCTGTCCATCTCTCATTGGATTGTCTGACAGCCTCTTGCGTAAGCCAAAGCTTAGATGTGAACAGTGACGCACCAATATATGCTAATTAGACTGCGATACAAAATCGAGACCAATTGCAAATGAAAGTTGACATTCTCCATAACAAAACCATCAAGGGTTTTCTTCAGTTCAGTGCGAGATTTTTTTACACGCATTTGAAGTTGGTGATTTTGGAACGCTGTCTAACAAGAAAGGGTCAAAATGAAGGGTCGATGCACTCTTGCCGTGATAATCCACGTCGAAAGTTGTGAAAAATGATCGCACGAAAATGTTCACGAGTTAATTCTATTTTTTTGCCAAATTGATTTTTTCAAGTTACTGTGAACAACACAAATGATGGTCGTACGTCAAAACGTTCTGACTACGTTTATGCTAAAAAATTTCAAACTTTCCAATGGAATTGTCAGGTGGCGCCTAGGCCAGAAATATATATAGCAACCCTCTTAAAACTCCATGTATACATGGATATCGTGTATCGATACATATCGTGCGCAATTTCTAGAGAATTAACATTTTATTTCAAACTAGACTGTAACCTGTAACGCATAAAAATACATAAAATATGCGGATTGATTCAGAATCACCAGCTGATTCGGTCTAAACGTTGTAATCAAAGTACACATCGCAATTCTGGACCGATTCTGATGAAATTTGGCATAGGCATCATTTTAATTCTAACAAAACTGTATGCCATTCACATCACGACAATATTTTGCGTCGCACAACCATATTTATGTTCCGATTTGGATAGAAAATAGATTTTGTCTGCCTTTTTGCGGATGAATTCTTGTGATCAAATTAAGGGCCACAATATTGGCCGAATCGAAAGGGTTATTGAGGCAGAATTCTGACTCTGACATCATGAATTATAGAGTCAAACAAACGAGGCAATCGTAAAACAGATGCAATAACATTCGTTATTGCATCCTTCATGACCCACTGTAATATTGTTGATGATTCCATCATAAGTAAGTAGACATTGCCGTAACAATAAACTGTGCAACCATTTAAGTGATAATCAAAACAAAATGTCCCATTGCCGGTCGTGCTGCTTAATCAAAATGTTTACTCGTCACTCTCGGTTACAGCAAATAGTTATACAGAATCCGTCGACCCTCCTATAAACCCAGTGACAAAGACCGAAAAACACAGAGAAAAATTATAGTTTTTCATTACAACATGTATCTTTCATCTTTTGCAAAATAATAATCACAAAACTTACTGATCATAAAGAAATTTGACATATAAATGTTTTTGAGTTCAGTGACTACAGAATTTGGAAGATATAGGTACTTTCAGGAAATCGGTTGCCTTTCCCGCATACCATCATATTCATTTGTATATGTCTACAAAAATCTTTTTACTAAAATGAAACTTTAGACATATACGAGTACATTCCTCTTTTACCGTAATTGAAAATTCGTTTGCTGAAGCAGAAAAATGTTTGGCTCAAACAAAATTTCGTTTTGAGCAATGATAGTTTCTTTTCCCTAAACGAGGAGAGAGTTGTCAAAAATTTGGTTCCTGTGGAAAGAATTTTTTCTTTGCTTATATTATTCAGTACCTTCCTTTATACAGAGTTATACCAAATGTTGTTTTGAAACTTTATCCTATTCAGGGTTGATATTTTGCCAAGTGTATGCCACAGTTGCCTTCCAATGTCTGTCCGCTCAACTCTCTCCACAGAGTGTGCACAATGACCATTCGCAATGATAATCGTCGGCCCGTGTTGTAGTCATCACAACATTTGCATTCGCCACAATTGAGGAAAGCAAAAGAATCACTGAGTGATTGACTCGACTTGACTGGACTGATGAATGACAATCGAGAAACGACGCAGATGATAATAATATTGGCGATTATGATTGTGATGATGACCATAATAAAATATGCGGCGCCAAGTTCATTTAAAAAATATATCATAAACAGAAAAATATGACAAATTCGTAAAATCAAGGTAATTTCTGTTGTCGTTATGGTGTTGTTTTTTGTTTGTTTTGTTTTTGGTTGTGCATTTTCAGTTTATACATATTTTGTGAATAATTTGTTTCTCACAGTCGACAGAGTTTAAGACAAAAGAATATTCGTACATCACTTCTGTTCCACGTACAGGAATGGAGTTCAGTTGAAACGTAAAACAAAAAACTGCAATAACAAAATTTAGTTTACGAGCATTATTTTTATTGATTTATATTTGCAAATGACAAAAGCAAAAACAAAATAAAAATTAACTGATATCACTCCCGAATGTGTAATAAATCATTTCAACATTAAATCATTTTTTACGCCCGAGAAAAATTGTTAATCTATTTAAATTTATAAAAATAGATGTGGACGGTAATATGTAGACAATGGATTTGGATGACAATGAGCACAAATCCGAATTCGTTTCAGACATGGAATTCAGGGCAAATATTGCATAGATATAGAAATCAGGGCGAATATTGCATAGTAATAATAAATCAGTCATTTATTGTACACTACAACACACTGTGGTCCATTTGTCTGTAACACCCAAAAGGAGAAGAGATAGAACCATTCTTTATTACCCCGATCGGCTTAGAATCACTTCCTGAGTCCATTAAACCATGTCCGTCTGTCCATCCGTCTGTAGTAGGGATGTAACGAAAGTGACTTTAGCGAAAGCGATTATTGAAATATATTTCTTGCGAATAGTGAAATATGCGTTTTCGAATATTCGTTACAAGGTGAGGGGATTCATAAGTCGGTTTACCCGACTGAATTTCTTACTTGTTTTAGGGAAATTTTGCGGATGAATTACACAGTGCGACAGTCCAAAAACTGCGATACTATTTTTTGTACGTCCTGGCGAGTAGAACAACGTTTGTTCCTTGAAATTTGCCGGACACCCCAAAATCCAATTTTTGATACATCAAGGGGGCGTGGCCCAGCCCATATATACTAAATTTTGAAATTGAAATATCTTGCACAATTTGTCAGCAAAAAGACTGTAATTGTGTGCATATGTATCTGGTGGTAGTCTTCGTGATTTGTCTAAAAATGGGATTGGATCAATGGGCGTGGCCCCGCCCATATAAACCAAATTTTAAACTTGCACAATTTGTCAGTGAGAGTGATGTAATTTTGTGTATTTTTGTATATATCTGCGAGCAGTCAAAGTGGTTGGTTCAAAATGGGCGGGATTGGACCAAGGGCGTGGCCCGCCCAAGTGAGACACGTTTTCAGATTGATATATCTTGAACAATTTCTTAGCGAGAGTGCTGTAATTTTGTATATCGATGGCTTATATCCAAAAGTGGCTATATTAAAAAAAACAATTTTTCAGGAGAGCAAAACAAATGCTGAATTTTATTATTTCGCGATAATTTATTTATTTATTTATTTTCGCGATAATTTGTATACGAACATGTATAATATATACCTTCAAATTCTTAATTCACATCATATTCAATTTAAAGCGAAATAATAAAATTCAACAGTTGTTTTGCTCTCCTTAAAAATTGGGTTTTTTAATATAGCCCATTTTGGATATAAGTCTACGTGATTGCTCCAAAAATGGACGGGATCGGAAATCTGAAATCTGGGGCAACGAAGTGGACCGTGTCCAGCTAGAATATAATATTTAAAAATGTGCGTCCCAATTATATATACTTTCGATTCAAACATATCAAAAAGGGATTTTTTTCCGTGTTGGAATAAAAAGAAATTGAAAATTAGTGCTTTAATTTAAAATGAAAATCGAAAAATCTATATCGTTTTAAAAAGGTTTTTTTAAACAAAATATACATATTTGGAAACATTCCTAAACAATAATTTAATTTGAATATAAACACATATTTTATTTGAGAAAATTAGTTTGCAAATATATATTGCAGTAATATGTTAATACATATATGTGGTTATATCAAAATCTGAACCGATTATCCCCGAATATAATAAGAAACTTCTTTCTACCAAATGTTGAAATGATCGGAAGTAAAATACAACTTCTATAGCGCTTTGATACCAAATCGTTAGGGACAAATACATGGGGGACCGATTTTCCCCGAAATTGACATTGTTCATTCGTGTTATAAGAAATCTCTTTCTGTGTTGGTACTGATCGGATATAAAATAAAGTTTCTACAGCGTTTACATGTCAACTCGGGGATTAGAAATATACGGGAGCTATTTCTAAATCTGAACAGATTTTCCTCAAATTTAGTATTGTCCCTAAGCGCATCAAAAGACTTTTATACAGATCGGTTAAAAAATGTTGCTTATGCAGTGCATATATGCCAAATCGGAGGACATATATATGGAAGCTATATGTAAATCTGAACCGATTTAAACCAAATTTAATACGTCCTTTAGCCAAAAGAAAGATATGTGTAAAGTTTCGTTGAGATCGCACCATAATTGCGATCTGTACTTAAATGAAAGACGGGCATATCTAAATCAACTCAGATAGTGATTCTAAGTCGATCGATATAATAAACTATGGGTCTGTTTCTTCTACTTTTGAGTGTTACAAAGAAATGCACAAAGTTATAATACCTTATATCACAGTGTGGTGACCTCAGTGTATATTTTACAATTTTGAACCCTATATACATTTTTGTTTAAAAATCTCTAACCATTCATAAGCTACAAATCATAATGAAAATACTTGTTATCGTTGAAGAATAAACTGTATTTTTCAAGGTCACAAATATTGTGTGAAAAGTGAAAACTTTTCTTTACATATTCAGTTTGGGGCAAGCTTTAGATGAAAATATTTTAAAAGGGGACAAATGCCCGCAAGGCCGGAACCAATTTTTGGAAATATTCCTTAGACAAAATGCCCTTGACCTTTTAGGCAGCATTTATTTGAATGATTAAGCTTTGGTTTCCATGTCATAACTGTATACATGCACAGGTTTCGCACCAGTTGTGACCCTTTTGAACAAATCTGGATCGTAGCTAATATCATTCATAGCTGAGTTTTCGTTCAGGTAAATAAAGTAATAGCGGCGTTTTGTTTACCGAGGTAGAGTCTTATGTACCCTCCATCATGAAACTCATTTCGCAGTATAATAACGGATGAAGAATAATATATTACCATCATCGTTAAATTATTTTGGCCTGAATTGGATGCCCTGGATAAAAATGACATGCGGTTTCAACAGGCATCATGCCACATTGGACATTCTGTACGAACGATTTGAGGCATGGTCATCTCATATGGAAATTTGAACAAATTCCAACATTTCATTTGAATAGGTTAACGTAATAAGCATAGCTCTAAGTTGTCAAATCATGAGGGACTTGATATTGTCCACACTATACACTATGAAGGGTATAATTATCGTTCGTATGCAGCCCATGAAATTTGAAGTCACATTCTGTATTCCTCAACGTACACAGAATGGATTATTTTTTCCTCGAGAGTAAATTACATTGATTTTCATGATTTACGGTGATTTTTGTTTGTCGCTTTTTCGTGTCATCGAACAGATTGTCCGTAAAGTTACTAAAATGTTTTTACTACTGTTAAATGGCAAATGGCTGAACGTAGACAACCATTTTTGTGCGAATCTTTAACAACTCCGAAACGTGACACACATTCGTAATTGCATTTCATAGCTCGTTGCAGTTTGATTGGGTGTTTTCTAGGCCGGGTCGATTTGTGGGGAGGCTAAAAAAGTCGCAATTGCTCAGTGAAAATCGTATTCTAGGGATCAAAATAAGAAACTTTGCCGAAGGAACCATACCTGTAAAACGAATTCTGATGTCGATTGGAGCACTCTAAATGGGTCAAAGTGGGATTTTTTCCGGGACATCAGAATTCGTTTTAGAGGTATGGTTCCTTCGGCAAAGTTTCTTATGTTGATCCCTAGAATACGATTTTCACTGAGCAATGGGCGATTTTTAAATCGACCCGCCCTAGTGTTTTCATATGCAAAGGTTGCATTAATTCGACCTGCTGATCATCATCTCCGGGCTGGTGGCAATCTCAGTGGGCACTGTGTCTGTGTCCAGATAGATAGGAACATTTGTTGTTAAAAACAGATATGTTCTACTCGCATTTCAGTCGAACTGACCGAAATGAGATTGTAATTTTCCAATTAAACTAATTTAACAATTACGTGTTCTAGAAAACTTTATGCATTTCCAAATAACGCATAAGTAAATAATCGACTTAATATTGTGCGGCGCACAGCACGCTCGGAAGGGTGTGAGATTAAAGTTGATTGTAGCCCAGACACAAACCCACACTAATGTAAGCAGCAATGTGGGAAAAATTAAACATTTTATTTCATTTACTTGTTAAACAAATTGATTTGATGTTTTAGAAATTTGAAATATTCGCAGTATTGGTGCACTTTAACACCAGTTTACAAGTTAGGTTTAAGTTTACGGTCTGAAAAGATGAGAAAAATTCATAAATCATGAGGCGTTGAGTTGGAATCTGCATTTTGTTTGTCAGGATTGGTTATAGTCAGGGATAAGTATCTGAGCGCTGTTAGTTCTGCCGCAGCGGGAGCGTGGTAGGTCGATTGTTTGCTCCGGCTTGATTTTTTTCTTTGGGTACAAATTTGTTCCCCTATATCTTACGAACGGGCGTATTTATATCGGAGCGATAGCAGTAATTGGGGGAATCTAAGAAACCAGGGCTGTGGAGTCGGAGTCTACGAGTCGGTGTCTGGGAAATTTGCCCGGAGTCTGGAGTCGAAATTAGAGTGATCAAAACCGGTTTAAAATAAACCGGCCCACCGGTTTTTTGCTTCCACCGTCCCCGGTTTTTCTCAAAATCATGAATTTCGAACAACCGGTGCAACCGGTTTTTTTCGTTTGTTTCCACCGGTTTTCCGGGTTTTTTATTATCACTAAAATATTAAAAATTATTTACAACTTTATATACAAAATATCACAAATTAAGATAATAATATGAAAGATCTCCTTATATGGCCTAAAAAGACTCGGCAACTTTGCTAGAATACGAAGCCATTCACCAATTTCTATACAAATTACAAAAATTTAAAGAAAATAAATGATTCATACGCGCAGAAGTTATGTGAAAAGTAAACGCATTCTCCCACTTCCAAACCGAAACAAAAACAAGTAAGAAAATTTCAATTGGGTAAACCGACTAGTGTATACTCTTATATATTTATATACTCGTATATATCCACCTGCACTAAAGTGTGTATATAAAATATATATGTATAAAGATTTAGTACCTCTATTAAATATTCTACACGGAGGAAAATCGTCATTTTTGATATGTTTGGAACGAAAGAAAATATACTTGGAAACGATTTTTTTAAATATTATATATTTGTTAACAAATAAATTTTATTTGAAAATCAAGAAATTTTGTTTGGAACGCATATATTAATATATTAGAACATAATTTATTTGCAAACTGAATTTCACAAATAAAATATGTGTTTACACACAAACAAAGTTATTGTTTAAGAAGATTTCCAAATATGTTTTATTTAAAAAGATTTTTAAAACATTACTGACTTATTCGAATTTTAGTTAGTTTTTCCTAGTTTTCCTGTTGAACTTTATAGCTAAAAATGTCCTTATTTATAAATATTCCTATTCATCACTTTTTGTCAATCCATCAATGTCGTTTATATTTACGAAAGACTGTTCGATTTAAGTTTTGATTAAATTTTACAAACATATAAAATTAATAAAAAAATTTATCTTTGAAAATCTGAAAAACAGAAAACTTGTCTTTAAGTTAAGGTATTTAATACATTACCAAAATAAATAATTACAAACGAATCCTTGTTTCGGAAATACTAGTTCCAAATAAAAAATATTTGAATGGGAGCATATTTTTGTTTAGAACAATATCCTCACAAACATATAATATTTGTGTGTGTAAAATATTATATATTTGGAGTGTACCCTAAACATATGTTTATTTCAAGCCGAATATGTTTGGGACAATATACTACAGAAGCGATTTTTTTTCAGCGTGTATTTAATACCCCGAAATATTAATATTTTCTTGACTGAACTACATAAGGGGAATTTCATGTCAAGTGGGTTAATTTTTAAAAGGGATGTCTTCTGTCTGGATGAAAATTGCACCAAGTAGCCCTATCAGATAGTACACGGAGGAAAATCGCCATTTTTGATATGTTTGAATTCAAAGAAAATATACTTGGAAACAAAATTTTGAAATATTATATATTTTTGAACAAATATATTTTATTTGAATATCAAGAAATTTTGTTTAGAACGCATATATTAATATATTACAACAAAATATATTTGCGAACTTACTGTCACAAATAAAATATGTGTTTACAAACAAACAAAGATATTGTTTAAGAATTTATCCAAATACATTATATTTAAAAAAATTAAAACTTTGTTGACTTTGGCAATTTATAATTTTATTTTTTTCTAGATTTTGTGTTATACTTTATAGGTAAAAATGTTGCAAGCAGCATTTTCCTTTGTTTTACAGCACTAATTTTTAATTTATAAATAGTCCAATTGTCAATCCATTAATACTATTTGTCGTAACCCAAAATTATACGATTTAAATTTTTCAAACATATAAAAACTCTAAAAAATTAAACCTTAACTTTCTACAAAACTGAAAACTTTCCTTTAAATTAAGGCATCGAAACATTGCCAAAATACTTAAATACAAATTAATCATTGTTTTGGAAATATTTTTTCCAAATGAAAAAATATTAGGATGCAAACATAATTTTGTTTAGAACAACATCCTCACAAACATATAATATTTGTGAGTGTCAAATATAATATATTTGGAGTCTACCGCAAACATATGTATGTTTCCAGCAGAATATGTTTGGAACAATATACTACAGAAGCGATTTTTTTTCAGCGTGTAGTTATGTGATACAATTCCAACGAGATCGGTTAAGGACTTTCCGAGTTGGAGGGTGTCAAATATTGACATTTTTGTCAAACGGTTGTTTTTCCCATCTGAAATGCTAAAATGTTTGGTTGAACGTTAATTTTTTTTCAGAGGTTTATATTTATTTTGATAGATCAACAGGTCCCATCCCATTAATAGGTCACAAAGCTTTTAAAGGAAATTATCTAAGCTTTCTTTTGAGCAAAAAAAATCAAAAATTTAAACAAATTTTTATCAAAATTTCAAAAAAGTTTAATTTTGCAAAAAAGTAATGAAAATATATTTGCTAATTTTTTTAAAAGGTTGAAGAAAAGACTATCGGTAACACTTTTGGAAAATGTTTTTTAATACAATAGCTAATTAGTTATAAGTATGAGATAAAAGGACCGTTTGACTCAAATGACAATATTCATCACAATCCAACTCATAACTACTATCCAACAGGACTAAATTTGGTGCAAGATTCCTGATCAGAAGACATCGCTTTTAAAAATTTAATATTAAAAAATCGCCTTTTTTGTTATTAAAAAGGAAAATGTTTTTCAAAAACCGGTTTTTTTATAACTTAAATAAACCATCCACCGGTTTTTTATTTTTTCAAAAAAACCGGTTTTTTGATCACTCTAGTCGAAATATTATGGTCGACTCCGAGATGTATTGTGAAAAATGTACCAATTATGTGATAGAACTTTGCACTCAAACAATTTTGGGAAAACAATTTTTTAACCAAATATTTAAGTATGCCAAAAATGTCTATAAAGTTAACCAAACTATCGAGTTTTTATGTAAAACAGTTTTAGGAAATCTCTGATTATGTTTAGCTAACAAAATAAGTATTTTTGCAAGACTCTGCACTATTCCTAAGCGAGTATAAAACAAGTAATAAATGATCGGATGTTTATTTCATAAATAAGAGGATAGGTGTCCTCGATAGCCTCACGAACTGTATCGTTAAGGTCTTGAATCGACGCTGGGCTGTTGGCGTAGACCTTATGTTTCATGTGGCCCCAAAGGAAGAAGTTGCAAGGTGTTAAATCACAAGATCTTGGTGGCCAATTGTGATCACCTCTTCGGGAGATAACACGGTCCGGAAACTTTTCCCGTAACAGAGCAATGGTTTCGTTGCTTGTGTGGCACGTAGCGCCGTCTTGTTCAAAGAAAACGGTGTCCAGATCAATACCATTCAACTCCGACCATAAAAAATCATTAATCATCTCTCGATAGCGCGATCCATTCAGCGTAACTGTTGATCCAACCTCATTTTCGAAAAAGTAAGGTCCAATGACCCCGCTGGACCATAAACCGCACCAAACAGTCACACGTTGAGGATGGAGAGGCTTCTCAACAATAACTCTTGGGTTTTCCGTGCGACAATTTTGCTTGTTGACGTAGCCACCGAGGTGGAAATGGGCCTCATCAGTCAATATGATTTTTCGATTTTTCGAATTTTAATAATTTCAATGCGTTGTTGCATCGCGTATCGTTCCATTTTTAGTAATGGCGTAGTTTCTACTTGTCAAATGCCAAAGAATAAAAGCTTCAAAAGTGGCAGCTACCGAAATACCGGGTGATTCAAAATAACACCTCTTGTTGGAAAATCATGTATATGATACCGTACAACACCTTGTTAGAGCAGAATAAGCTCAGATATTGTATATATAAATATGAGATAATTACCTTATAAATCTAAATCTAAACAGAATTTGTTAAAATTCGCAAATATGCGTTCTTGGATAAAAAATGCTATCCAATAAATTAAAAAAACGATTGGATGTGAAATATAACTTCTATAGCGTTACAAGGCCAAATCTAAAGAAACATTTATATCTGGGGCAATGTCGAGCTGAACCGATTTTCACCTATTCCAATAGGTTTCCTTCTTTGTGTGAAACAGGTCTTATTGTCAAATGTTACCAGGATCGTAGCGAAATTTCGACCTGTACTTAACGAACAACATAAGATGAACAGACGGACAGCTAGTGATTCTGAGTAGAACTGTATTGGCGATTTCTTTTCTTCAAAAAAGTGCAACATTTCCGTTGACCTTTTCCCGAAATCTGGAGTTTTACACCACATTTTGGAATTTTGAAATAGGAGCTAAGTTTATTTCGAGGGACTGCATATGTTCCACCCAAAAAGGGCAAATATTTTTCAGAATTTCGAGTCGACGGGGCAAAATTTTTTCTGAATCGAAATCACCATATGTTTTAAGGTGTGTCTAGCTGTTGTATTTTTTACAAATCTGTCAAAAAACAAATATATAACCTCCTGTACCATAGTGTGGTGTAGGGTATAATAACTAACGAAAAAACTGGTTGCCTGAAGAGAACATAATTTCCAAAAATTGCTGTATATTAAAACAGAGGCAGTGATTGGTGAAAATGTTATCATGATTCCATGTTAAAAGAATTACCATATTAGTTGCAACTTGCAAGTCAAGCGCCTAAAAATAAATAATACAATTTTATTTAATTACTGGTATTGAATACCTACTTTTTCTGTTTTATTTTTTAACAAAGTTATATCTTATTTTCAATAAAATGAACTCTTAGTAGAAATATAATTTCAGAAATTGATGTTATTTAACTGCCGGAGACGGAGTCGGAGTCCAATGATTTTAAAATTCGAATCCGGGAGTCGGAGTCGAGTTGTTTTGGCTCGACGCCACAGCCCTGTAAGAAACTCTCTTAAATTTCAAAGGATCGTTGCACATTAACAAAATTTTACAAATTAACTTTTGGTTGCTGGCGGACAAGAACTCTTCGTAAATTATGGCACAGTATGCGAATGCGTTTGTCAGGATGGGCCACGCCTTTGGAAAAAAATACCGCAATAATAAAGGTTGGACCATATAAAATTTTAAATTTGAACTACCAATTACTTTCACATGTGATTTGAGCCCTTTGGATCATTTTTTGTGTTGAACCATGAAGGATAAATGTTACGCAAAGCATACAGAGACAATTGAAGCGTTGAAACATGAAATCGAACTTGCCATTGAACAGATTCGACCCGAAACAATCGAAAATGTACTGAATCGGTTGATCGGATGAGGTACTGCCGAGCCAATCGTGGTAGTTACATACATATATGCATGATATTGTGTTCCATTATTAAATGACAAAGTACAACCTTTTCAATAAAACCAGAAATTTAATAAAATTATCAGTAGTTTTTTTTATAGCCGATTCAAATTTAAAATATTACATGACCCATCCGTTAGGAGATAACATGCGAATCAGTCAAAGGTATGTTAATGGTATCTTTAAAGATAAAGTACACAGAGGATTAATTTGGTGAAGCACCCAGCAAAATCTTGGTAAGTACCTGTCATTATTCCCTGCATTACCAAATAATGACATCTCGTTATTCGCTGCATTACTTTCGGCTTATTAATAATGACTTACCAATAACAACAGAAATAAGTAATTTTTTGCTATCAAAATCATTTTGGCAATTTTTTGATATAATGCAATTTTGGATATATTGTACATATATTATTATTGTACAAGATTTATTTATTTTTCATCATGTTTTCAAATAATACGTGCAGATTTTAATGAAAATACCATAAATATTTACGTATATCGTAAAATGTTAGACCGTTGAAGAATTGTTCACATGGGGGTTTGGGTTCAGAAATTCGAATCTGGCATGATGAAATTATTTGTTTCAAGAAAAATGCGCGACAATATGCAAAAAAAAACACTTTAAATGGCCATTTCTTCATATCTACTACTTATTTTATGACTTATTGGTAATGCCTTATTCAAGTACTTAAAATCGTGAATATATAAGCACATATTTATGTGGTATGCCTATGCTACAAATAAGTACTTATTATGTTACTTTATTGTATGCTTTTGGGAAGTACTTTCCTCCAATGACATCCCCATGTAAAAATAATGAGAAAAATGGCTAAATAATAAGTACTTACCATTACCGAACTTTACTTACTCGTCGGATTATTTGGTAATGAGAAATTTTGCTGGGCAGTGACTTTAGCATTGAAGAATCACTATTTAAAATTTTCAGGAAACATGTGAAATAAATATATATACATACAAATTGGAAATAAGTTCACAACAACGTCACCTATCCGCGGGTGTCCTACATAAAAGGACAAAACACATTTATTTTGAACTTTAGCCAAATGGCAATAAACATCTAAAATTTTAAAATAATATGACCACTACACCTAAAATGGGAGAAGTGCTATATCAGATCGGAGAGATGCTATATATCAAAAGATGAACCGATATTGCTCCTTTTCAATCCCAACATACCTGCAGCTAAAAGACGTTTATGAAAAAAATTTCAGCCATTTTGATAAATTATTATACATTGCAGTCAGGGTTACCATACGTCCTCCTTTGGGAGGACATGTCCTTCTTCTTAACCAGTGTCCTCCCCTTTTTTAAAAACATTGGTTTTGTCCTCCTTTTTTACAAATTCAGCTTTTTAACAATCTGTAAACCACATGAATTATTATCACAACAACTTTTAGTACAAAGTTAGTAAGTTTGCCCCTATTAATACTCTCCACAATAGGAGGGGAGGATATAAATGTTGTCACTCCGTTTGAAACACCTATAAATGTTGATCTGAGACCTCATAAAGTGTATATATTCTTAACCGTCCTAAAACTCTAATACGATTTAGCCATGTCCGTCTCTCCGTTGTAATCACGCTACAATCTACAATAATTGAGCTAGATGACTGAAATGTGCACGCTGAAAAAAAATCTCTTCTGTAGTATATTGTCCCAAACATATTCGGCTTGAAATATACATATAATATTTGACACACATAAATATTATATGTTTGGGAGAATATTGTTCTAAACAAAAATATGTTCCCATTCTAATATTTTTTTATTTGGAACTAGTATTTCCGAAATAAAGATTAATTTGTATTTAATTATTTTGGCAATGTATCAATGCCTTGATTTAAAGACAAGTTTTCTGTTTTGCAGGTGCTCAAAGATAATTTTTTTATAAATTTTAAATGTTTTTAAAATTTAATTAAAACTTAAATCGTATAATCTTTCGTGAATATAAATTGCATTGATGGATTGACAAAAAGTGATGAATTGGAATATTTATAAATTAAAAGACATTTTTAGCTATAAAGTTTAAAACGAAAACTAGGAAAAACTAACTAAAATTCGAAAAAATCAGCAAAGTTTTAAAAATTTTTTTAAATAAAATATGTTTGGAAAACTTCTTAAACAATAACTTTGTTTGTGGGTACACACATATTTTATTTGTGAAAGTCAGTTAGCAAATATATTATGTTCTAATATACTAATATATGCGTTCCAAACAAGATTTCTTGATTTTCAAATAAAATTTATTTGTTAACAAATATATAGTGTTTGAAAAAATCGCTTCCAAATATATTTTCTTTCAATTCAAACATATCAAAAATGACGATTTTCCCCCGTGTGGTACAGATACTTCTTATAGCAGCAGGTTGGGATTGAAAATGGGCAATATCGGTCCACTTTTTGATATAGCACCCATATATAGAATCTCCCTAATCACAAGAACAATGGTAGTTATAGGTCCATGTTTGATATAGCCCCCATACAAAGGTCCTACTGAATTTGACTTCATAACCCTACACGCGGAAAAAAATCGCTTCTGTAGTATATTGTGCCAAACATATTCGGCTTGAAATATTCATATGTTTAGGGTACACTCCAAATATATAATATTTGACACACACAAATATTATATGTTTGGAAGGATATTGTTCTAAACAAAGATATGTTCCTATTCTAAAATTTCCTAGTATTTCCGAAATAAATATTAATTTGTATTTATGTATTTTGGCAATGTATCAATGCCTTAATTTAAAGACAAGATTTCTGTTTTTCAGATGTTCAAGGAGCAATTTTGTTTTATAAATTTTATATGTTTGAAACGTTTAATTAAAACTTAAATCGTATAATCTTTCGTAAATATAAATTGCATTAATGGATTGACAAAAAATTAATTGGAATATTTATAAATTAAAAGACGTTTTTAGCTATAAAGTTTAACACGAAAACTAGGAAAAACTAACTAAAATTCGAATAATTCAGCAAAGTTTTTAAATAAAATATATTTGAAAAACTTCCTAAACAATAACATTGTCTGTGTGTAAACACATATTTTATTTGTGAAAGTCAGTTTGCAAATAAATTATGTTCTAATATATTAATATATGCGCTACAAACAAAATTTCTTGATTTTCAAATAAAAGTTATTTGTTAACAAATATATAATATTCAAAAAAATCGTTTCCAAGTATATTTTCTTCAAATTCAAACATATCAAAAATTATGATTTTCCCCGTGTACAAAAACCACAACTTTCAACGAATTGGGCTGAAAGTTGGTATATTAAGTTTATTTGTCCCCAAAAGAATTGATATGCTATCGATGGTATATAAGATTCGGCATGATCAACGCTTTTACATATTTATTTTAATGGCTATTTCTTTCCTGCAAAAAAGTGCAACAATTTCGTTGCCGTTTTCCCTAAAAATTGACTTTTATAACACATTTAGGAATTTTAAAAAATGAGCTATGTTTAATTCGAGGGACAACACCAGTTCGAAATAAAAAGGGAGAAATATTTTTTAGCATTCCATGTCGACGAAATCGAATCGAATCACATAAATTTGTTTCGTGACAGATTTTTGTAACGCCTAAAAATACTGCAGTTAGACCCACTTTAAAGCACACCGATCAACTCAGTATCGCTTGATGAATTGATTTAAACATGTCCGTCCGTCTGTCTGTCTATTGAAAGTTGTTCGTTAAGTAAAGGTCGCATTTTCACCCCGATCTTGCTGAAATATGGCAATAAGGACTTTTCACACCTGGGAAGAAATTGATCAAAATCGGCTCGGATTTAGATATATAAATATTTTCTTTCCAGTCTTTTAGCGGTACAGAAGCTGTTTTTTATATCTAATCACTTCGAAATTAAACAGGATGGAGTATCTTGATCCAAGGACCCACATTGTCGAATTTAATCGTTTCTAGATTTAGATGTAGCACCCAAGTACAACAAAATTTGAAATAAACTTTTTTACAAAAAAACTTAAAATTTGTTCATATTTAGATATAGCCCACATACATAAATATTTCCTCCGATTTGGCATATATGTAAGCACTATACAAAAAATATAAATTGTCGATCATTGGAAAAATATATTTATAAAACTTGACAATATTCTTATTGTGCTCCGATAGGGTGGTGTACGGACCTTCCTTACGGCTTTAAAGTTTAATTGTAGACGAAATAAGAAAATGCCCATTCTTTCCAATTACTGTGTTTTTAAAATGTCCTCCGAAAATACCAAACTCTCTTTGTTAATGTCATAAATGTCCTCCTTTTCTGGCACAAAAATCCTCCTTTCCGAAAAAAGTTTATGGTAACCCTGATAGCAGTGTGACTACAACAGACGGACATGGCTTAATCGTCTTAGAATTGTATTTTTTTCGATAAGAAATTGCATCAATTTACCAAAAAAGTTTGTGTAATGAAAGCTTAAAATAAAATTTCAAATTTTTTCAAATAATTATTTGAAATTAAAAATTTATTTCATAAAAAGGTCGAAAATTCGCACGGCAAAACAGATTGGACTATGCATTTCTACAAAGGTTTTGTGGAAAACCATTTATTATCAAGGACGGCGTTGCTTCTTTTTGCACGGAATCAATATGATTTCTCATTTTCTTTGTATCTATGGAGTTCCAAGCATCTGCAATAGCCTTAAATAGCTTATTTTTATGTCCAACTATGCCTTCTCGATTTATCTCTTTGTTGAAAATTTCCCAATAATTTTCAATGGGATTCAAGTCTACATATGGTTGAGCTGGCCACTCCATGACGTTAAGCCCTTCCTTTCTCACTCAATCACTGAATCATTTCGCGGTATTATTCGGGTGGTTGTCGATATTTCGGTTCCGACATATTGCCAGACATGACTCATCTCAGAGGATATGACTGGAAGATACTGAGAAAATACGTGTCTAGTACCGATTTTCTGTAACCCATGGGGTTACTATAAAATCTCTATATTTCTATAAAATCTAAACTGCTTTGAATTTGGTCATAATTCCTATTGTCTTGTAGTATACGCGTGCAAGATTTCATCCAAATCTTTATTCTTAAAAATTCAGGGTGGGTGTGTTTCCTTTGGAATTACCCCATACTTTCCATATATTTAGGCAGTTTTTTGGATGATTTTTTAATTCATCCATTTTTGTGTCATTATTGTTTAAATAGTATTGACATATCCTTCTAAAATTTCGCATTTTTGATTCATAGACCCCAATTTTTTTTTGCATATTTTTTGCATATCAAAACCAGTAAGGAAAGGCAGAAAGTCGGGCGGGGCAGACTATATAATACCCTACACCTCCCTAACAATGCGATAAGGGTCATTGCCATAATAATTTGGAATAATTGGTAAATGGGTAGAAACATATTATCTAATTCTGAAACGATAATCGCTAAATTAAGCAATATTCGTTCCTAAATTGAGAAACATCTTTCTGGAAAATTTTAATGATCGGAAGTAAAATACAACTTCTATAGCGGTTTGATACCAAATCAGGAGGAACAATCAATATAAATCTGAACCGATCTTCCCTGAATACTCATTCATGTAAAAAGACCTCCTTCTGTCTTAATTTCGTACTGATCGCATATAAAATACAGTCTCTACAGCGCCTACATGTCAATCTGAACCGATTTTCTCCGAATTTAGCAGTATTCCTTCATGTAATAAGAAACCTCTCTTTGCCGAATTTCGCACTGATCGGATATAAAATAACATTTTTACAGCGCTTATATGTCAAATCGGGGGTAATGTATATATGGGGGCATTATCTAAATCCGAACCGATTTCTTCCAAATTTAACAGAGTTCATTCATGTAATAAGAAACCTTTTCCTGGCGAATTTCATACTGATCGGATATAAAATAAAGATTTTACAGCGCTTACATGTCAAATCGGGGCTAACATATATATGGGGGCTATATCTAAATCTGAACCGATTTTAACCAAATTCAATAGGGATCGTGCTTGGGCAAAAAAAAAGATATGTGTAAAGTTTCGTCGAGATCGGACCATAATTGCGACCTGTACATGCACAGACGGACAGACAGACAGACAGACAGACAGACAGACGGACAGACAGACAGACGGACAGACAGACGGACATAGCTAAATCGACTCAGAAAGTGATTCTAAGTCGATCGGTATAATAAACGATGGGTCTATTTCTTCTCCTTTTGGGTGTTACAAACAAATGCACAAAGTTATAATACCCTGTACCACAGTGTGGTGTAGGGTATAAAAATTATTACGAATGTAACGTCCGCAAAACTGGATTTGCATATATTTGAATGGGAATAAAATATTTTTGAAACAAGAAAGTTTTAATATAAGAAAGTTTTAATATAATAAAGTTTTAATATAATATGTTTGTACAACTCAATTTTATTTGAAAATCAATAAAAATTATTTAAAGTGTATATATTAATATCAACGGATTATATCAAAACGCTGCTATATTAAAAATCCCCAATTTTTCTAGGAGAGCAAAAAAAAATTAAAATTTATTATTTCACGATAGTTTTAATATGATATGAATAACGAATTCGAAGGTATATATATTCGTTCGTATACATAATTCATATCATATAAAAATTATCGCGAAATAATAAAATTAAACCGTCTTTTTGTCCTCCTGAAAAATTGAGTTTTTAAATATATCAGCTTTTAGATATAAGCCATCGATAAAATTACAACAAAATATATTTGCGATCTAATTATGTATCTCAAATAAAATATGTGTTTAAACACAAATAAAACAAGTATGAAAGTTCAGTCAGGTAAACTGGCTGAAGAATCCCCTCACCTTCAGTGCCAAACAAATATTCGCAAAATTTATTTATTTGTTGTCTTAATTAAATTATTATAAATTTAAATCGTATTTAATAACTTTCGATTATGCACTGGTATTAAGGTTATAAGCTGTTAACTTTTGATGCAAAATAGTCTATTTGTATGGGAGGTATCAAAAGAGGCGTGTCATTGACGCCCATTTTCCAGAGAACTGTAGGTATTAAAAAAAGCTAAAAGCCCCGAAGAGAAAGTCAAAGCCTTTGTAAACTACCTTGAATCTGTTTTTACACCAAATAGTGGCACGTGCACCATCTATCCTCCCGAGACATGTGAAGCAATACCTCGTTTACTTAAATTTAGGTTAAAAGATATCGAAAATTCGGTCAAAGACCTTAAAATATAGAAATCTACCGGCAAAGATGGTATATAAATGCCAGAATGATAAAACCTGAAAATGGTTCTGTTTATTTTTAATAACATTTTTCGTGTGGGTTACTTCCCTTTATCCTGGAAGATATCGGAAATTGTAATGATTCCAAAACCTGGAAAAGATCCGACCAAAGTAAGCTCATATCGTCCGATAAGTCTGCTATCAATACTCTCAAATATGTTTGAATCAATCTTTATGAAGATAATTACCCCACATATAACATCAAATCACATAATACCTGATTACCAATTTGGTTTTCGGAAGAGTCATAGTCTCTTAGAACTAGCTCATCGCGTTGTTATATACATCAGAAAGGCTTTTGAAAACATAGAATATTATTCTGCTCTATTCATAGAGCAAACTTTGGATAAAGTCTGACATGAAGGACTGCTTAACAAAATACTCGTATGTATACCTTTACCAAGTAACAGGCATAAAATGTTCAATAGCTTGTGGAGATACTTTGCATTTGTTTCCGGAAGAAATTTTTTTTGAAATCAAATTTTTGAAATTTCTGTCCATCAAGTTTCTCGATATACATTTATTATTCATTCCATAAAATTTTTAGTAAAGACGGAAGTCGAAAACATTTTTCAAATCAGAAAATTTAAAATTTTTGAAATATATATGTAAGCAGATTTTAGCTGATGAAAAGGGCAACACAATTTTAATTGCCTAGTTTATTTATTTGCTGGATGGATGGAAAGACCGCTGATGGAGAAAACCGTAATACATTAAAATTCGTGACATCCGAAGAATCAGGGAGAATATAGTTTCAAGGACAGGGGCTGCGGAATACTTTTAGACCACACATTTTTGGTGGCCTGAATATAGCGTAAGGTGTCATAAACGTATTGTCCGTACTAGCGTAATACAAAAGTGAATATTTAGAGTCAACAGCGAGAACTTAAAAAGGACAGATAATGATTTTTAAAGATAATTTTAATATATCCAGAAGATGACTAGCGAAGCTAGTCGTAATATCGAGAATAAATATTGAAATTTAAAGAACAAAACTGTTTTTTAATCAAGGACCTAAAGCCAAAAAATAAAAACCAAAATTAAAAACATCATAAAGGTCAACAATCAACACTATCAAATATTTGGCATAATCTTTGTTGAATCTCGCATAAAAATCGACAATCTGATGTTGTAGTGTGGATCTTCATTTCAACTCTTCTCAATGGAAATCTAAGACGAATCAACTTTGAATCTCTTAATAATTTACATGCTAAAGGACCGAAGGTAATGAAATCTGTTAAACCACCAATATTAATAGAATTTACATTATTGTCACTCACGTCTTCATACACGAATACCCCTAGAACTAAGTCATTGGTCAATTACATACGCTGCAGCGATCGCTTCACAGCAAATAAAATGTAAGTTATCATCAGAACATACCTTATTCTTATACACTATAATCCATTAAACATCTTATTTACAGGGTTGCCCATATTCGACGGACCCACGGACTCGTTGGGCCCATTCCAATCGACGAGGCTTGTCCGCAGGCAACAATCTTTGCGTCAATTGAATTTTGTACGGGAACAAATGCAAATCAACGCGAATAATCCGTTGTAAAGTGGACCGAGCCATGCCCAACTGCTGAGAACGGCGTTTTTGGGATGTTCTTGGGGACCTCTCAACACTGGCTCGTACGGCAGCGATATTCTCGGCCGATCGCCTTTGTCGACTTTTATTTGGCCTCTTCGGATTAGAAAGAGCCTCACCAGTCGAAAATTTTTCGTATAAACGCTTAATGGTGTTCTTAGAAGGCGCACTTCTCACATTTTTTAATATTTTAAAAGCACGTTGAGTTTTCACAATTGACTTCTTCTGTTGAATGTAAATTTCAACTATTTCGCGTGGCGTGTATTGTTCCATGGTAAAAATCTGCTTGGACTGACGCTTCAAACGCGGTATGTCATTAAGCGATCTGACATCTCTGTCAAAAGTTATGGCGTTGCCAGATGGGTCCGTCGAATATGGGAGACCCTGTACTTTATTTTTATACCACACATGGCGCCACGAAATAACCCCCAAGTAAAATAACCCCCAAGCCGAAAATGAAATAACCCCCAATGAAATATGCCCCAAATGAAATGAAATAACGCCCAAAGATTAAATGTGAAATAAAGTCCAAATTAAATGAAATAATAACCAAATAATAAATGAAATATTAGTTAAATCAAAAATAAATAATTCCCCAAAAAAAAAAGTGAAATAACCCCCAATGAAAAAACCCCAATCAAATGAAATAAACTCCAAATTAAATTTATTCGTCTAGACAAATATTTTTTGTGCAATATACATCATTTTTCCCAAAAACAATTTGTTGTATTTACAGAAACGCTTGTATGGAATCCCCAATAGGCCGACGAAACAAATTAGAATAACAACTAATGGGAATACCTGCAATTGCAAATTGATAGAATCAACGTTTCAACTGCTTTGCAACTGAATGTTGGAACAGAAAACATAAGAAAATAGTAATCCTGGCGAAAAATTCAAAAAAAAATGTTTCTGAACTACTTTTTGTAATGCATTACTATTTCTTGACGTTTGAAAACTTTTGGAATATAATACATGAGAATTCATGAAAACTTTTGGAAGAGAATTCTCTTCCAAACTATTTCACATATCAATTTCAGTTCTCTTCCAACAGTTTTTGAACATGAAGAAATAGTAATGCAGATGAAAAATGGGTTAAAAAATCGCCTCGATTTTTTACCTATTTTTCGTCTGCATTACTATTTCTTCATGTTCAAAACTGTTGGAAGTGAAAACTTGAAGAAATAGTAATGCAGACGAAAAGTAGGTTCAAAAATCGCTGCGATTTGTTGACCTATTTTTCGTCTGCATTGCTATTTCTTCATGCTTGAAAACTGTTGGAAGAGAACTAAAACTTCGTGTGTGAAATATGTTGGAAGAGACAACATGAATAGGAATTAATGGAGACGAAAAATAGGTTAAAAATCGCGGCGATTTTTTTACCTATTTTTCGTCTTCAGGTTAAAAAATCGCTGCGATTTTTTGACCTATTTTTCGTCGGCATTACTATTTCTTCATGCTTGAAAACAGTTGGAAGAGAACTGAAACTTCGTGTGTGAAATATGTTGGAAGAGAAAACATGAATATTAATTAATTGAGACGAAAAAAAGGTTAAAAATCGCGACGATGTTTTACCTATTTTTCGTCTCCATTAATTCCTATTCATGTTTTCTCTTCCAAAATATTTCCATAAAATTTTCTGACATGAAGAAATAGTAAAGCAGACGAAAAATATGCCAAAAAATCGCCGAGATTTTTGTCTCTCTGTTCCACTTGCTTTATCTTTTCTTCAATTTTTCTCTTACAGCAGTATTCATTCGTAAATTGTTAAAAGGGAACAAACCCAATCAGTTCCTTTACTGATCGGCTCTCTAGCAAAAAAATCGCAAATCTTAATTTAATTACCATTTCCAAACATTTAAAGCTTATTAATTTCATGATATAATGCAATCGTACCATTTGGTATGTTTTCTGTAAACTGCTATCCATGACTCTACAACTTAAATTTTCCTATTTGTTATAATTTAAAATTTGTAAATTTTCTTCTCTGAAGCACTATTAAGAACTGGTTACTACTCTCAACGCCCACCCTAAAATTACCCCGTTCAATACGTTCATTCGATTCTAACCGTCTAACGACAAGGAAGCGATATCTAACAATTTAATTATTAAAAACACTCCTAAATTTCATTCTGAATGTCAATGAAATAATCCCCAAATAAAATGAAATACGGCCCAAGAAAAATTTGATTTCGATGAAAATGAAATAAATCCCAAGCAATGAAAAAAATCCCCAAAACCCAAAATGATTGAAATAAATCCCAAATTCATTTTATGTTGGGTTTTATTTCATTTTGGTCTTAGTAACAAAAATTTAAAAAAACTTGCAAAAATGAAATGAAACCCAAAGTTAATGAAATTTCACCCAAACCCAATTTTGAATATTTTTTTTAATGTTATTTCATTTTCGGCTTGGGTATTGTTTCACTTGGGGGTTATTTCACTGCGCCACCACACACTCCTTATTTTCATGGGTCACTTTGATCGTATATAGTTTATTAAAGAAAAGGAGAAGAATGAACAAAATCCCATTAATTACCATATATATTTTATCATAAAATGTACATATAATATTCCTTTAATACCTTTATTTTGTTTGATGATTTATAACGTTCATTATTCTGCTAAAATACACTTAAAATATGTCTAATTAAAATCGTTGTTGAGATTGGCGAAACAAAAGGCAGGACAGATATTTATACCCCAAATCTTAACATTTCTCTCTTTCCTTAAACTCTAAATTTAAATTATGTAACTGGCTGAAGAAAAACTACCCCATTGTCCCTGAGCTAAGCTGGACTTAAACGAAAGACGGCGGTTTCGTTACAAGCTATTTGTCAAACCGGTCGTTTGCAGTAAAATCGAATGGTATTTTTTCAAGCCCTGAGAAAATAACTGCCGGCGTCCCTCAGGGCAGCATCCCACAAATACACTTTTGCGGATGATACTGCTTTCGTCAGTATTTATAAAAACCCCTCAGTTGCATCCGATCAACTGCAGACGCATGTCCCAGCCCAGAAAAATGGTGCTACAAAATGCACCCATGATACTTTTACCCTAAGACGAGATACTACTCCTCCAATAACCATCTTCAATTCGTTAATATCTTGGAATTCACTTAGATCGTCGTTTGACATAGACTCACCACATAGTTTCTAAGGTAACACAAATAAAACTGAAAACGAATCAAGTTCAATGGTTCATTTGCAAACGATCTGTCCTAGTCTACCTGGAATATACATAAAGTCCTTTTATACAAATCTAATGGACATATGGTATCCAGCTCTGGCGAACAGCTTCAAACATAACGGGTGATCCAAGTAGAGATACTTTTTTCAATAGCCTTTTTTGACAAATCACGTCTGAGTCGTGTCATGCTGTCATGTTATTTTTGTTAAGTATTGTTTGGCATTTCATCATGGAAAGACTTACGCATGAACAACGTTTACAAATCGTTCAACTTTATTACGCAAATTTACGTTCTGTGAGGAATGTGTTTCGTGCACGTCGCTCAACTTATGGTCAACATAATCGGCCTAATGAGCGTACTATTCGCAACACCATCACCCAGACCCAGCATTCATTATTGGATAATCTTTGACCGAATAGACCACGTCCAGTACGCAGAGTAGAAAATGTAGCGGCCGTATGGACCATCTGAGACGTAGCCCCGGCCAAGATTTGATAGACATAATCTTCAAAAATAAATGCCAAAGAATGTTCTTTCAAATGATAATAAACATTCCCCATTCAATTTGAATTTTCTGTGTTTTTTCTTTATAAAAATATGGAACCTCGAAATGGATCACGCTTTATGTACATTACAAAGAAGACAGTCGAATATTCTTCGTTTAATTACAGGTGCACCTTAGTATATAAGAAACGCAAATATAACCATAAGGAGATCAACATTTCAACTGTGACTGAGGAAATTCGAGAATACTACCGAAGCTATATGGACAAACTATCCGATCACCCAAATATGCTGGCCAGACAAATTCTAAACAATGAAAGAAGCACTCGCCTTAGAAGAAGAAATACGCTGGTCTTATTATAACATACAGGGTGGCTGATATGTAATGCAACAAAGTAAAGCGCTATATTTATACCCTCACTTTAGTGTGACGAGGGTATATATCATTTGCTACGGAAAAAAGTGTAACACATCGAAGGAGTGACCTAAGACCCCAAGTATGTTCGGCGGAAATCCGTTTTGGGTCATTTTAAGTCGAATGAGCAATGTCCGTCCGTCTGTCTGTCTGTCTGTCTGTCTCTCTGCCTGTCTGTCTGTCTGTCTGCTGGCTGGTGCGCACGATAACTCTCGAAAGGAGTAACCGATTGACTTCAAATTTCGTATGTGGTAATATTTTTTTCCATCTCCGGCTAAGTTCGAAGATGGGCCATATTGGTCCACTCCTTCTGGTACCTCCCCCACAAAGGGTTCAAATGTTGTGAAATATTGATTCTTTAATAACTGATATTATACGTATTCGAATCTTCTGAAATTCCACACATAGTATTAGTTTGTTAGTCGCTATCAACTCGAGGAAAATGGGCGAAATTGCCACGCCCCTTTTGGTACCTCCCACACAAATGCGCCATTTTGCACTAAAAGTTAAAAGCTTATAACATTAATAACAGTGTTTAGAAATACTTGAAATTTTGTACAGTGTAATGCTTTTATAGTGCCTACAGTCCAGTGAAAAATGGGCGTTATTGCCGCGTCCCTTTTGGTACATCCCACACAAATGCACCATTTTGCACCAAAAGTTAACAGTTTATAACATTAATACCAGCGTATAAAAATACTTGAAATTTTGTACAGCGTAATGTTTTTATAGTGCCTACAGTCCATTGAAAAATTAGCGTTATTGTCACGCCCCTTTTGGTACCTCTCCCACAAAGGTACCATTTTGCACCAAAAGTTAACAGTTTATAACATTAATATCAGTGTATAGAATTACTTGAAATTTTGTACAGTGTAATGCTTTTATAATGCCTATAGTCCAGTGAAAAATGAGCGTTATCACCACGCCCCTTTTTGTACCTCCCGCACAAAATGGCCAAATTATACAACAATTTATTATATCAACGTTAATATACCAGTCCATATAAACGGTTACAATTCGGCACAGTGCAATGTATTTAAAGTATCTACTGTTCAGCGAAATATAGGTGTATTTCTTAAACCCCTTCTGGTACCTCCCACAAAAATTGACAGAATAATTTGTGTAATATTCAATATTACATTACTCACAAAGTGAGGGTATACCTTAGTCGGTTTACCCGACTGAAACTTTTTTACTTGTTTTTTTAATTTTTTTTTAAATTTTATTGTTCAAAAGCAAAAAATGTAATGTAATGTAGCAGTTTAGATTTGTTCGAATTGGCCACCTTTGGCACGAATTATGGCCTTCAAACAGCCGACAAAGCCATCACACACTGCACGAAAGTGGCTCTGCGGTATTTTGGCCCATTTCCGGCGAAGCGCCGTCTTGAGATGATCGATACTTTGGTATTTTTTAGTGCGAACCTTACTCTCTAAAATGCCCCAGGCGCAAAAGTCCAACGGATTGAGATCCGGAGATCTTGGTGGCCATTGTGCGGTAGAAATGAAGCGAGGAACCTCCTTTTTAAGCCATTCTTGGTTGACGCGTGCTGAGTGCGATGGTGCTGAGTCCTGTTGGAATGTCCATGGTCTGCGGCCGAAATGTTTGTCTGCCCAGGGCTTCAATACTTGTCTGTCGAAGGTGTACATTTTCAGCTGACCTCTTTGGCAAGTAAACCCGATCATTTTGTTTGTTCACAAACTGCTCAATTTGGAATGGCTTCTCATCGGAAAAAACCAAATTCGGTAACTGGCCACTTTCGTGCAAGCGAAGCAACTCCTTGGCTCTTTCCAGTCTAACTTTTTTTTGTGCATCGGTGAGCTCTTGCACTTTTTGGAACTTCAATGGCTTTAGTCCAAGCTCATTTTTAAATATGTGTTGTATCCGTTCTCGCGATATGTTCAGCTCACGAGCAATTTTTCTACCACTGCGGCGTGGATTTCGATCAAATCTGGCCTTCACTTTTCGGATCATTTCTGGTGTTGTTACCGTTTTTATACCCTCACTTTAGTGTGACGAGGGTATATATCATTTGCTACGAAAAAAAGTGTAACACATCGAAGGTGTGATCTGAGACCCTAAGTATGTTCGGCAGATATTCGTTTTGGGTCATTTTAAGTCGAATGAGCAATGTCCGTCCGTCTGTTTGTCTGTCTGTCTGTCTGTCTGTCTGTCTGTCTGCCTGTCTGTCTGTCTGTCTGCTGGCTGGTGCGCACGATAACTCTCGAAAGGATTAACCGATTGACTTCAAATTTCGTATGTGGTAATATTTTTTTCTATCTCCGGCTAAGTTCGAAGATGGGCCATATTGGTCCACTCCTTCTGGTACCTCCCCCACAAAGGGTTAAAATGTTGTGAAATATTGTTTCTTTAATAACTGCTATTAAACGTATTCGAATCTTCTGAAATTCCACACATAGTATTAGTTTGTTAGTCGCTATCAACTCGAGGAAAATGGGCGAAATTGCCACGCCCCTTTTGGTACCTCCCACACAAATGCACCATTTTGCACTGAAAGTTAAAAGCTTATAACATTAATACCAGTGTTAAGAAATTCTTGAAATTTTGTACAGTGTAATGCTTTTATAGTGCCTACAGTCCAGTGAAAAATGGGCGTTATTGCCGCGCCCCTTTTGGTACCTCCCACACAAATGCACCATTTTGCACTGAAAGTTAAAAACTTATAACATTAATACCAGTGTATACAAATACTTGAAATTTTGTACAGCGTAATGTTTTTATAGTGCCTACAGTCCGTTGAAAACTGGGCGTTATTATCACGCCCCTTTTGGTACCTCTCCCACAAAGGTACCATTTTGCACCAAAAATTAACAGTTTATAACATTAATATCAGTGTTTACAATTACTTGCAGTTTTGTACAGTGTAATGCTTTTATAATGCCTATAGTCCAGGGAAAAATGAGCGTTATCACCACGCCCCTTTTTGTACCTCCCACACAAAATGGCCAAATTATACCACAATTTAATATCTCAACGTTAATATACCAGTCCATATAAACTGTTATAATTCGGCACAGTGCAATGTATTTAAATTATTAATTGTCATTAAGCGATCTGACATCTCAGTCAAATGTTATGGCGTTGCCAGATGGGTCCGTCGAATATGGGAGACCCTGTATCTACTATTCAGCGAAATATAGGTGTATTTCTTAAACCCCTTCTGGTACCTCCCACAAAAATTGACAGAATAATTTGTGTAATATTCAATATTACATTACTCACAAAGTGAGGGTATACCTTAGTCGGTTTACCCGACTGAAACTTTCTTACTTGTTTTTCGTTAACTTTTTGGTCGCGATGCAACACTGCCAGTATCACTGTAACGAGCAATGGTAAGAGAAACAAAAGAGTTATTCACATTTAAATGCTGGAGGGCTCTAACGATAGCCACTTGTGTTTTTCCACCCAAATATAAAGCAATCACACTATCACGCTTGAATTCCATCACGAATAACTTCTTTCTGAATGCAATAGATCAAAATGCTTTTGTAAGCTTGTAAACAATAAAATTAACTGTCACTGAAATAAATCTGTAAGCTATCAGACTAGCGGTTTAGAAATGATAGCAACCTGAAGTTGGTTGCAATACATATCAGCCACCCTGTATATGTATATGTACATTGAAGAATACTTTGTAGTAGAAATTTGACAAATTCCTATAAATTTATTTTTTAATAATATTGTTTAAACAGTGTAAATTCTCAAAGGGTTTATTGCACTGGCAACAAGCCACAGATTAATGTATTTAGGTTAAGATTTGAAATATTATTATTATTTGCATTCTATTATGAAAGATCCAATAAACAAATGTAATGAATTATAAAAATTAATGAATTTATTTGAATCTTAACGATTGTTAGGATAGGTTAGTTAACATATTTTTGATATCTTTGACCTCTGCACATCAATACTAATGAGGACCGCACATCAACACATCATGGGTGGTACTCCGAAAACATATGCGCACGTCCCCAATTTAATATTGACCCCATACAACTTCCAAGCGCACACATACCATTACACTCCACACGATTACTCCTGAAAGCGATCCTGTTTCAATAACCTCTTTTGACACATAATGGCACCTGTTTCGAAAGGAAAAAAAATTCAGACTGACGAAAAAAATAATCCTCGCCAAAAAAAACTAACATCAGGCACCAAATATAATACGACCATTAGCCAGAGTGGCTTCTGCTGTCAATATTTTGAAGAGGAATATCGTCCCCGAATACATACATAAGTGTATGTCTGTATGTGTTCATACATGCAGAGATGATATTAAGTTCATTATTCTCTGATATGTCTGATAGCCACGCGTTTGGGGTATCGAATTACACACGACGTGCCTTATCGGTTGGAGGATTGCAGCAAAAACGACCAAAACATTTGAAGTTCAAATTACTTGAGTACTTCAGGTGCTGCTGCTGCTGTCCATCTCCACCAAAACTGGTCCATTTGCCTCAAGAGCTTTTGTGAAAGTGGAAAAAATGCAACAACTTTTTCGCATATGACCCATTCCGTGTCATTTGGAAAATATATTTTTTAGTACAATCATAAGTCAGTCAATATTGCCATCGTAAGACGTAGTCAATGAGTTAAATTCGATTCATGCAAGAATAGAATATGAATGCAAGTTTAGTTGCTTATCTAACAGGTTAATCAGTATAAACATGTTTCTCATTTTACATCGAAAACTAATGGTGATTTCGTTTGTGCAAAAAAATGTAAATTTGTTTCTACATTTTACACTGAAACCGCATTTTTAGTGTTGTTTGTAAAAATGGTGCAGCCGTATGAACGGGTTTTGATTTCGTTTGTAAAATTATTACACTCCGCAAATGCGAAAAGATTGCATTTTCCACACTCGGCACAGTTCACGGTGGGGAGTGTTGCACCGTCAAAAAGCAAACTTCAGAACCAAACCTTATTGAAAGCGTACATTCTTAATGCACTAACCAATGGTTGCGCTATAATGTAGGTATGGGTCTTACTCACCGCACGATCTTTGTTCGATTGTTCGCATGCAATTAACAGTGGGTGCAGGGGAATTTTTTTAAATGTCGCAACATGATGTGGTTATATTATTTTTCAGAAACGAAATCATCATAAGTTTATTAAGTATAGGACAAGAGACAAAACTTAGGAAAGTTGTCTATTTCTGGTGTTTGTGTTGAATATAAAAAATATTTGGATGAAAACATACCATTGTTTAGAACATCATCGTCCCAAACATATAATATATATGAGTGTCAAATATTACATGTTTGAGGTGTACCCTAAACATGTATATATATATATTTCAAGCAGAATATGTTTGGGACAATATACTACAGAAGCGATTTTTTTTAAGCGTGCGCTTAACTATATTTGGCAATAATGCAGCTAAGAATTTACTGAATAAAGTTTGTTATCATTTTATCAAAGCCTAAAAATGATCAGAAACAACAAAAACAGTTAAATTCTAGTCAAAAACACCCATTTGGAATATTCGTGCAGCAATGTTATTCATACGACCCAGTGTTCGAAGCAATATATACTCGTATGTCGGTACAGAGGGGTTTAACTGTAATATGACTATTTTTTGGTGTTTGCGTGAAGTTTAGGGCTTTGGTGTGTTCTGACATGTATAGTCAAATTTTATGGCATTTTAGGGATGTTTTTTTACGATTTGTTAAAAAAAATTACATTTATGTGCGGGAGCTAGAGCAATGTAGTTTTTGTGAGCTATTTAGGGTGCCTAGACACGTTCAAAAAAGTTGTTCAGATTTGCCGTGGCTAATATTTTGCTAAATATTGTTGGTGAAAAATTAGGAGTCCCTGTAAGTTATGCTGAAAAAAGTGAAAAAAATGTTTTCCTTGCCTTTTTCCAAATAAGACCAGTAACAATTTTTTCCCATAAAATGTTGTGGAAATTAATTTTTTGTGTATATAGTATTATTAGTTAAAACTGAAAAATTTGTAAACGTTGTTCTTGCGTATATCTCTCCATGATGAAATTGTAAACACTACTGAATACAATGAAAAAGAAATGACAGATCATCACATATTACAAATGGGCGAAACGTCACTTCAAAATCATATCACCCTTATTAATATATGCAAAACAAAACTAAAGTCCTCTCAGCACTTGGTTTATGAAGCGTTAAAAAGTTTGTGTCGCATTACAGAGTCCAAAAGTGAACTCAAACAGACCGAATGGTGTAATGATGGTCGTTATTTGTATGTCGTTCTCAGCTACAGGTATCTGAAAATACGCTTTGACTAAATCAATTTTTGAAAATATCTTTTTACCAGAAAGCATATATCCAAAATGGTGAATATGCGGGACGGGATAGTGATCTGGAATTGTAATTTTGCTCAGGGCCAGATAGTCACCGCAGGGGCGCCACATGTCATTACCCTTTGCTACCATATGAATGGGACTTGCCCAGGAGCTCTGTGATGGTCGGCAGATACCAAGCTGTAGCATACGAGTATATTCAAATTCTTCTTTCGCTATTTTAACATTTCTGGGGACAATCGACGTGGTTTTGTGCAAACAATTCGTCCACTCGTTTCGATGTCATGCTTCGCAGCCGGAAGCTTTATATAGTCCTCTCGGACTGAAGTGAAACTTACCCTATTCTACTGATGCAACCTTGAGAGTTATATTGCGTGGCGTTGAACATATACCTGCAGCATTAAGATTTGTTGTTAAATCCACTAATCGATTGTTTTTTACATTTACCTGAAGCGCGAAATGATTTAAAAAGTATGATCGTAACGTCGGCAGCAACGAATGACCATATAAACCTTCGTCATAAACCTATTAATTATTCTCGTTCCGTATGTTAAAATGTTGGTGTTATTGGCGGCATAAAGTACAAATGTATTCGGTTGTTTTTGCTGAACGGAAATATCCGCACCGGTGTCTATACACACAGAATACAATTTGGTTGCCTCAACCGAATTATTAGTCAACCGAATTTTGGTAGTTCTGTCTACTATCATGCGATTCCATCAGGACAACCAACATTTTGGTTGTGGTGTACTTCTGCTTCCATGTTGACAACAATCATATTTGGTTGCGCCATCTACGAAAATGGTGTCTAAAGTTATCTGTTGTATGTTGCCACAACCAACTGCTATAAAAAATTGGTTGTTCTGACAATTTGTCAGTCATATACTACCGACAATTAATTAAAAACAGTTTTCATTAATTTTTATTCTACTTGAACAAAAAACAAAACAATTTATAACAAAGTTAAAAATCCCATATTACAAATTCATCACTATTACTCGTATGGTTAGGTTGAATAGAGGAGACGTTTAAACGTCTCATGTCCATGATTTTTATACCCCACGGGTTACAGAAAATCGGTACTAGACACGAATTTTCTCAGTATCTTCCAGTCATATCCTCTGAGATGAGTCAAGTCTGGCAATATGTGGGAACCGAAATATCGGAATCCTCGAAGTTCTCTGCCTTTGAAGCCAGGCTGTTTGCTCGTTCATTTCCAATCACTCCGTTGTGTCCCGGTACCCAGAAAATACGTAGTTGACCATGACTGAGTAATTATTTATCGTTCTTTTATAGTCTAACATTGTTCTGGATTTGACATTTTCCGATTGTTATTGGTATTTCAAGCAGAAGTTCTAGCAATCACGGAGTGTGTTAACTGGCTCAGATAACCAAATGGCGATCAAAGCAATAACATCACTACTATGAGATGTGGAAATATTTGACACAAATGTTAGTACACGAAAAAAACACAAAGCTTTTATGCAAATATCGCTTAACCCTGTGCTTTTAATTTCATGATTTTTGCTTGTATTTTTTATTTATGTAAAACATTTTGCACAACATATTTTGCAGTCCACACATTATTATCCACACGAGATTATTTTTGACTACATATGCCGTTCTTGATTTATTTATGTCGAGTAATTTTATGTTTTGTTTGTCATGTATCAGCAAAAGAACAGCAACCAATCTCTCGGTTGTATTTCCCAAAATACATTTAATTATTCTAAATTTGGGAAATTATTAGGATAACCAAAAAACGATTATTTATTAATATTTTTTCAGTTGTAGTAACCAATTATTCATTTCAATAATAATCTTTGGTCTATTGATACAATTTCTGTTGACAAGAAAAAACATTGGTTGTCACAACCACAAATCGATCATATGGTACTATAATGAAAATTTAAAAGTAGTTACCACAGCTAACCTAGTGTCAATGAAAAAAACAATCTTAAATTGATTGATACAACCATCGATTTAGTTGCAAGCATTTTCATTTGATCGTATCCATATTATCATTGTTGTTTCAACTATTTATATATAAACACTACCGACACTCGGTGAAGGCAATATACTTTTTGGTGCTGGTACTATTTTTATACCCTACACCACACTGTGGTACAGGGTATTATAACTTTGTGCATTTGTTTGTAACACCCAAAAGGAGAAGAAATAGACCCATCGTTTATTATACCGATCGACTTAGAATCACTTTCTGAGTTGATTTAGCTATGTCCGTCTGTCTGTCTGTCCGTCTGTCCGTCTGTGCATGTATTCTTGTAATCAAAGTACAGGTCGCAATTATGGCCCGATCTCGACGAAACTTTACACATATCTTTTTTTTGGCCCAAGGACGATCCCTGTTGTATTTGGTTAAAATCGGTTCAGATGTAGATATAGCCCCCATATATATGTTAGCCCCGATTTGACATGTAAGCGCTGTAAAAACTTTATTTTATATCCGATCAGTATGATCGGATATAACTCTGTTAAATTTGGAAGAAATCGGTTCAGATTTAGATATAGCCCCCATATATACATTACCCCCGATTTGACATATAAGCGCTGTAAAAATGTTATTTTATATCCGATCAGTTCGAAAATCGGCAGAAAGAGGTTTCTTATTATTTGAATGAACACTGCTATTTTGGAAGAAATCGGTTCAGATTTAGATATATCCCCCATATATACGTTACCCCCAATTTGACATGTAGGCGCTGTAGAGACTGTATTTTATATGCGATCTGTACGAAATTCGACAGAAGGAGGTCTTTTTACATGGATGAGTATTCAGGGAAGATCGGTTCAGATTTATATTGATTGTTCCTCCTGATTTGGTATCAAACCGCTATAGAAGTTGTATTTTACTTCCGATCATTAAAATTTTCCAGAAAGATGTTTCTCAATTTAGGAACGAATATTGCTTAATTTAGCGATTATCGTTTCAGAATTAGATAATATGTTTCTACCCATTTACCAATTATTCCAAATTATTATGGCAATGACCCTTATCGCATTGTTAGGGAGGTGTAGGGTATTATATAGTCGGCCCCGCCCGACGTTCTGCCTTTCCTTACTGGTTTTTTCTTTAAAAAAGTAGGGAACCTCGAAATGGATCACGCTATATATGTATATGTATACTCTTATACACTATTATTTCGACTTAACTGTTGAGCCACTTCTTGCATGTAGCATTCCACCAAATTGGTACCAGCTATAGGATCGATTACGTAGATTCTTGTAATGCAATAAAAAAGTGTATATGCGTATACGCTATTCTTTTATTGAGGGGACGATATTTTATTGAAAAGAAGGGTTTTTATTGTTTCACTTTTCTCTACTGAGTATTCTATCTGTGGAATAACATCTTTAAATTTGTATGCTTCGGCCGTTGATCGAAAGTGGAATTGCCCAGCAATATTGGTCATTCGCGTTGGCCGTCCACCTCCAAAGTGTAAGTCGATACTCTTCCATATGCAAAACGCATCGTTTAGAGTGAAATGCCATTCGCCGTTCGACTAAGGACTATAGGATTTTTTGCAAGATTTTCATGGTCGATTGATTTGCCAAAACGGTCGTGTGTATCAAAGAAGATTCAACTTCGAAAACGAGAAGAGAGTGATATGAAAAACAGGTGAATTGTCAAACTGACACAGGGTCGAAACGTCAAAGTGACGCTAAGTTCGTTTGATGACTTTGTTCGTAGGTGGCAAATTCGTTTTTTTTTCCAAATCGTTTTTTCGACTGCAATTTCACGACACAGATGCTTTGTTTTAATTACAGAGCTTTTTTCTTAAAGCGGCCAATATCAGTTGCGGGAGGTCCGATGGACTTGTTCATGTTATTCATGTCATTATTTTTTCAATTCGGAAGTAAAAAATCGACAGAGGCATGTCGTACGTGGTATTGGGACACCCAGCACGCTGTTCGGTGCTCAATGTCAATCATCTGTTAAGAAGTTGGCGAGCAAGAAAAAGTAATTTTTTTTATGAATATGTATGAAACTTGGAGGAGGTCCTTGTATGCAATTAACATCAAAAGCCGAAGAAGACCAATAGAGGTTAACGTCGAAAGCTTTAGCTCAGATCAGGTCATAGTACTTAATTCAGTGAGCATAATACTATATTGGCTATGGACAAACGATTAGGTATGATATGTATAGACCTGTTGCGTTTACACCAAATTAGTAAATCTAATATGTATATTACTAGGCTTCACAAACAGCCCCCGACAGCCGCAGATCTCTCAACGACTGAGCAGTTTAACATTTATGTAACTCATATGGGTAGACGACGTCGGCCCTTCTAGGAATTCGGAAAGATCTGACCAGTACACATATTCGTATTATTTATAACTTTGTGAATGAAATAAGTTAATTAAGTGATATAATTATGTTGTAAAATTCCCTGGGGAAAGTGGATCGATGGAGTTGATGTGGTGATGCTAGATTATAGTATGATACCGCAACATTACATGATGCAGAAACAGTGATACAAACTGACAATAAATCTAAATGTGATGATACTGAATAATCGAACAAAACTAGAATAAAGGAACAAGAAATGATGCTGAAATATTAATCAATTGGAAGGGATGATGCTGCAACTTGGAATGACGCGAGAACATGGATGGCGTGATGATGAAACAATGACACAAATATGCAACAAGTGTAGGATGGCTAATCTTGTAAAACTCTTGCTTGTTCAGAAGAGCATGTACATATGGTAATTATATTATTGGTGATATTTCAACGAGGAAATTAAAAACTAACAATTTTAAAGTAGCAATTGGATAAGGAAAGACAGAAAGTCGGGCGGGGCCGACTATATAATACCCTACACCTCCCCAACAATGCGAAAATGGGCATTGCAATAAGAATTTGGCAGTTATCATACATGTAATTAGAAAAAATTCGAACTGATAGTATTTTAAACACGGTTTCTAGAGCGCTTACATGTCAAATCGGGTGAACATATCTATGTGGGCTATATCTAAATCTGAAAGTATTTTCCCCGTGTTATATAGTGGTTATTCAAGTTATAAAAAAAAAATCACTATGGGGAATTTCGAACAGATCAGATATATAACACCGTTTCTACAGCGCTTACATGACACATCGCGTGAAACATATATATGGAGGCTATATCTAAATCTGAAAGGATTTCCCGCGAATTTGGTAATGTTTATTCATGTAAAAAGAAAATTCTCGTGGACTATACACCAACGGTGTACAACTTCGAGATGAACTACATTAGTATTATACCAGTCAGAGATGAATGGCTTGGCAGAATACCAGGTAATATAAACCATCTCCACTTCTATACGGATGGTTTGAAGCTTGATGAAAAGGTTGGCTTCGGACTACACTGTGAAGAAATTAGTTTGGATATAGCTCATAGACTATCAGATACCTGCAGTGTATACTGCCAGGCTGTCCGTTTAAATGGAGGCCACATCCCTAAATTCACAAACTGCCCTCGATTGCCGCAGACCTTTTAACGAGATGTCTGAGCTGTTTAATAAACACCTCATATGGATGCCTGGGTATGGGGATATCCCGGGGAACTGCAAATCCGATAAACTTGCAACTCTCGTATAACTTGCATATATTTGTGCGCCACTATCCACATGCAAGCTTTGGCTTAGGCAAAGGACAATCAGGCAGTCCAACGAAAGATGAACAGAAATTGGCACCACCTAGACTAATCTGGCCAATAATGACCTGAAAAGGTAAAAATATCTTCTCGCACTAGAGAAGAAAATATGGTCTACGTTAGTATCAGTTCTGACGGGACACTGCCTGATTGGCGAATACGCCAGAAGATTTGATATTGGTTCCAATGACTTCTGCAGAAGCTGTGGAGATGAGGGAGAAGTGGAGACAATTTAGCACTTGCTATGCGACTGTCCCGCTTTGAGTAAACGAAGACTGGACATAACGGGTCGGCCTTTCTAGGCAGTCTAAAAGATCTTTCCGGTATCGATATTCGTACTCTCGATATATTTGTATATCAAACAGGATGGCTTCGATGATGGCCATTTCAGGCCGTGGTAACACTAGGAACCTAAACTGGTCTATATGAGCTGACAAAAAAACTGCTGCTTAAGGTTAGGGTACCTTAACCTAAAAAATTATCGACTTTCTGAAGGGCTCGTTAAAATTTGTATACCCTACACCACACTGAGGTACAGGGTATTATAACTTTGTGCATTGGTTTGTAACTCCCAAAAGTAGATGAGATAGGCTTATCGTTTATTATAACCATCGGCTTAGAATCACTTTCCGAGTCGATTTAGCTATGTCCGTCTCTATGTCCCTCTGTCCTTGTAATCAAAGTACAGTTCGCAATCATTGTCTGATTTCGACGAAACTTAGTTTGGCCCTATTGACATTGGTGAATATTGGTTCAGATTTAGATATTAGCGCCATTGATTGCATTTGTAATTTCAGATCGGTTATTTTTAATTTCAGTAAAGGTCATTCGATTTACATCATAAAGGGATTCCACAAAAATTTAAAAAAATCATCAAACTTTGATCGCCTCTCCTAAAAAACTACCATTTTGCACTAAGCATAGTTAAGAATGGAGGTATCAATATATGTTCCACCCGAAGTGGCATCGAAGCGCTTTAGAAGTTGTGTTTTATATCCGATAATTACGAAATTTAGCAGAAAGAGGTCTCTTAGCTCAGGAACAGAAACTGCCAAATTTGAAGATAATCGGTTCAGATTCAAATATAGCCCCTATGTATATATGTCATTCCCGATTTGACACTTAAGCGCGGTAGATACTGTATTATATATCCGATCACTACAAAATTCGGCAAAAATAGATTTCTAAGCTCATGAATGGACACTGCCAACTTTTGGGGAAAATCGAATTAGATTTAGATATAGCCAACATTTGTATGTGACTACCGAATTAGTTTTAAGCTCTATTGAAACTATATTTTACTTCCAATCATTATATAAAGTGACAGAAATTATGTTTTTGATCCAAGCTAATCAAAATCTGTTAAGATTGCGCATAGTCCCATCGATTTGTTCCTTCCGATTCTTCATCTATGATGTAATACTGCCCGTTTTAGGGCCATTGTTTCAGGTATATATTATTATGACCATTCTCAGTCTTCACTGCTCCTTGGAATAAACCTTCATGAGGCGGTGGAGCAAGTACTTTCTTAACTGAAACGAAACCAATTATTTAAAATTATTATCACAATGCCCCTTTTCGCAATGTTAGGAAGGTGTGGGATATTATATAGTCGGCCCGACCGACTTTCTGTCTTTCCTTACTGGTTTTAATTAGGTGCGTTGGATCACATTATTATACCTTCACTTTAGTGGAGGAGGTTAATCTTATATATCATTTGCTACGGGGTAAAAGAGTAACACGTCGAAGGAGTGGCCTAAGATCATAAGGACGTTCGGCGGAAATCCATTTGAAGATTTCAAGTCATGTGAGAAATGTCGTAAAGGGAAATACTCGTAGTTTCTTCTATTTTAGGATTAGTTCGAAGATGAGTTTGATCCGAAAGATTTATTTTCATTTTACTCCCAAATACTCCCACTGTGCACCGTATACAATGTGCTGATGAGTGGTAGTGCAGTCTGTTGCGACAGACTTCGTAATAATTTCTTTTTTTGGTCCTCCATATAACATCCAATTATGCATTTCAAGTCAACTCACTTAAAATGGAATTAATCATCTTCCAGACGGTACGCCGTAGACAGTGTACAAGGTATGATGAAATATGTAAATCGATACTGCTCCATATGCAGCTGCATCGATTAAATTGGGATGCCGTCCATGCAATTTTTTGTTCAGCTCCTGATGTGATGCATGGTCGATTGATTTGCCAAAAGGTCGTGTGTATGTCTCTGTGTGGAGGACTCTGGCGAAGGAGAGGTGATAACATGAAGAAGAAGATGACTTGTCAATGTGACATCAGACTGCAACGTCAAAGTGACGATACATTCAGATGATTGCTTTGTTCGTAGGCGGTAAAGTTCAATCTTTTTTGTGTTGCAATTTAAACGGGCAGATGTTATACTTTTTTTGTAGGGATTTTTGCCATAGACAATTTTTTGTTTAAATTATTCAAAACGTTCAAAGAATTTGCTCATGTCATCATTTGCTCTCTACTCGGAAGTAAAAAATCTTAGAGGCAAGCGTAAGGTCCAGGCAGCACGCTGCTTATGCTCAAAATCAGTCATCTGTCAAAATATCCTTGGGGCATACATAATCATAGTACGAGTACATTGTTTACATCGTACATTTGTATTTGAATTTTTTTTTGCATGTAACGTCTGGTTGGAAATTAAACAAAAGCTATCGACATATTATTTGAAGGTCAATCTATTTTTTGTTTTAATTTATGCATCCTTCCGGTGGTTAACGAAGACATTTTTTTGCAGTTTTCTAATTATAACTTTCACCATATTCGTCTGACTGCAGATATTACGTTACAGTCCGCATTAATAAAGGTAAAATTTGGGAGAAATATTTGCTACAGTTGAGGGTCGTTTGAGTTTTGATGATAGAGATATTTTCAGATATTATGCAGAAATTTGCATTTTATTGTGCTTAAATACATCATATTATAGCCTATCAGAAAGAAACCTGTCGATTTTACTTCTTCACGATAAAGAAACAATTAACTTCATTGAGAGGGCTTAAGATGTAGGTTAATTCCATGAATTCCATGAGCCACATTCACCATTTTCCAAAAATTTGACTCCTTGGCACAGTAAAAACAATATAATGCATAAATGTAAGTTTTGACATACCTTCCATATTCTCAAATCTCAAACGAAAATAGTGACCTATAAGTACGGGTGGCAACCGGAGTTACCAGCTCACAGAAGTCCAGTTGCCTCTCGTCGGAGCCAATCTGTTTGATACATACAGCCGGCCATATGCGGAACAGGTTCTGCAGAAGACTTCGTGGCATATTCGCCGATCATGCAACTTATCGCCAGAACTAACACTAACGTAGACAGTTTGTTCCTCTCTAGTATGAGGAAATATTTTGACGTCCGGTTGAATCGTTTCCACATTTGTCTAGCTACCCTACATACTCGTATGTCAATTTCTGTTCATATCTCATTGGAATACCTCTGCCTAATCCAAAGATTGTATCCGTACTTTCTGTAGCATAACTTATCACAAAACATTCTTCTTATTGATTGAAAGTTATATTGAGCCAATCCAGGAGCGGCGCAGACAAGTATTTGTCGATAATGAATCTAATATACAAATATTAATATATTTTTTATCCCCTCACCTTAGAGAGGAGGGTATATATCATTTGCTACAAGCCACTCGAAGGAGTGACCTAAGACCCTAAGAATGTTCGGCGGATATTAATACTAGTGCCAATACAATTATTTAGGTGTGATTATGACCCCAACAATGAACTTCAGAAATCATGTCATAAAGAGGAATGTATCTGCCAAAAATAGCATTAACTCTACATGGAACAGTTTTTTGAACAAGAGCAATATATCGCTGTCAACAAAATGGAGGCTTTTTCAATCAGTATGTCGATCAATACAAACTTATGGTGCCCAGGTTTGGGGATGTTTTTTGTTTGATGAGATAGATAAGCTGCAACGATACTTCATAAAAAGAATTCTTAAACTACCAGAAAATACGCCAAATTACGCACTAATGTTGGAAACTAATGCAGAATGTAGCTACTTTTATACATTAGATGTTCATATGAACTACATTTACAAAACTCTTTTTCAATATAAAGAGGAACGATTTCCACATAAAATAACTTTAACAGTCCTCCAAAAAAACGTGTTCTGGGCAAAAGAAATTAACAAACTGGGCAACGATTTTCAAATTCAATTTGGAATTGCAACAAAACATGAGTGGATTGAAAAAGGATCAATGTTATTGGAAAGGTTGAAGTCGAGAATGCGAGAAATATATATGCAACAAGCGGAAAACAGCAGCACTCGATTTTATAAGTTTGTAAATAAGGAACTAGGCCAAAACTACATAAATTACACTAATAAACTTTATCAAATATCCCTAATACTCAGAGCAAGGTGTGATATGTTACCATTAAATGCAAACGGGTTTAATACCAATCAAAATAAAACGTGTACACTATGTAATACCGCCGAAGATGAAACAATCCAACATTTTATGTCAAGGTGTCCAGTACTTAAGGAGTTCAGGAACAGATATTTTGGAAAAGAATACCTAAATCAATCCGAATTAATAATTATTTTAAATGGCCAAGCAATCAACGGCTGGTCAAGTTTATATAACTATTTAAATAATGCACTCACGTATCGAAAACACATAATAGAAGAATACTTTTGAAATGTATTATTGTTCACTAAATGAGTACGCAAGTATGTATGTTTTTTTAATCTATACCTAAACTATTTTTTTTATGCTTATACAACAGACGACTTTATGTCATTGTTGATATTGTCAAACATGTATTTTAATTATTTTGTAATAATAAAATGCACTACTACTACTACTAGTGCATACAAAGACTTGAAATTTTCTACAGTGTGCTGGTTTAATAGTACCTAAAATACAGTGAGGAATGGGCACTATTGCCACGCTTCTTTTGGTACCTCCCACACAAATGGACCATTTTGTACAAAAAGTTAACAGCTTTTAACTTTAATACCAGTGCATACAAATACTTGAAATTTTGTACAGTGTAATGCTTTTACGGTACCTAGAGTTTAGAGAAAAGTGGCCGTAATTGATACAACCCTTTTGGTACCTCCCACACAAATGGACCATTTTACACCATCGGTAGAGCAAATATGAACCTCTTTTTATAAAAAATTAAGGAAACAAAATTAGATCAATTCTGATATACCACAATTTATATTTTTATTTCCGCATAAAGTGACCGAAATAAACTATTTTAGATAAAATTGGTATTTTTTATGAAAAGTACGCGGAAAAAGCTTTAGGAAATGATATTTTCTATTTCTAATGTCTTATGTATGTAGCATTAATATTTGCTTGAAAAAAACACTACTGAGGAAAAAAAATCAATTTTTCAGACCTTTGACTCCGCCCCTACAACCAATTTTCATTTAATTTTTTAATATTGTGGGTCATTAATCCCACATACTAAGGTAACATTTTCTGAGAATTTGTAAAAGATCTAATTTTGTACCTGTGACATTTGCGAAAGAACTACCGGCATACGAGTATCTAAAATGACAATTTTCCACCGTTTATCTATATATAAGTACAAGTAGTATGAGTATATCTCCGTACTCTGTGTATATTCCATTATTACTATCTATGAGTATGAAATATACCCAGTAGGGAATGTCTTAAAGACATCCCTGAAGCGGGTGCAAGACCCTTTATAAATCATTGAAGACACTTAGAGAACAGGCAAGCAGAAGTGCATGACATGATCGTTGACTACAATGTCATCAATGGCCAAAAATCCTAGTAGGTGCCCTGCTCACATTGTAAAATACGCATATTTATCATCTACATGCTTTTATTGTTTATCAAATTATTCTCCAGCATGATTTATACACTTTTGCATGCGCTCAAACCAATTGTCGAAGCACTTTTTCCACTCCGATTGAGACACCTCCAAAACACGGTTTTTGAACGCTTCAACAGCATCTTCTGGCGACGAAAATCGTTGACCACCCAATTTTTTTTGATGTGCGGGAATAAAGTGAAGTCATTGGGTGCCAAGTCAGGGCTGTACGGCGAATGACCCATCAATTCGACGTTTTGGCCGGTCAAAATGGCGCTGGTTTGAGCCGATGTGTGAGTGCTCGCATTGTCATGGTGCACACTGATTCGTCTTCTCTTGTTCGTTATTCGAATTTCTCCGAAGACTTCAGGCAAACAAATTGTGGTGCACCACTCAGAATTGACCGTCCTACGTTGCTCAAGCGGAAAAGTCGCCACATGACCAGTTTTGCCGAAGAAACAGGTGACTATTTGCTTCGAAGTGCTTCTTCCACGAACAACTTTTTAGGTTAGGTTTAGGTTAGGGTGGCAGCCGTATTTTTTTACAAGCTCACATAGACCAGTTTAGGTCCCTAGTGTTACCACGGGCTGAAATGCCCCTCATCGAAACCAACCTGTTTGATATATAAATTTATCGATAGTACGAATATCAGTACTGGAAAGATCTGTTAGGCTGCCTAAAAAGGCCGACCCCAGCATGTCCAGTCGTCGTTTACTCAAAGCGGGACAGTCGCAAAGCAAGTGCTCAATGCTCTCCACTTCTTCCTCATCTCCACAGCTTCGGCAGAAGTCATTGGAGTCAATACCCAATCTTTTGGCGTGTTCGCCGATCAAGCAGTGTCCCGTCAGAACCTGTACTAACGTAGACAATCGTTTCCTCTCTAGTGCGAGGAGATATTTTGACCTTCTCAGGTCATACCTTGGCCAGATTTGTCTAGCTACCCTGCTGGTGCCGATTTCTGTCCATCTTTCGTTGGACTGCCTGATTGCCTCTTGCCTAAGCCAAAGCTTGCACGTGGATAGTGGCGCACCAATATATGCAAATTCTTCGAGAATTTGTAATGTCGTCTCTTTCCTAGCAAGTTCATCGGCTTTGCAGTTCCCCGGGATATCCCTATGCCCAGGCACCCATATGAGGTGTATATTAAACTGCTCAGCCATCTCGTTAAGAGATCTGCGGCAGTCGAGGGCTGTTTGTGAATTTAGGGATGTTGCCTCCAGAGAATTGAGGGCAGCCTGGCTGTCCGAGTAAATGACAACGCCAGTGTTGGTTACTATGTTGCGACTCTGCCACTTGGCGACTTCCCATATTGCCATTATTTCGGCTTGATAGACACTGCAGGTATCTGGTAGTCTGTGAGCTATATCCAGACTAAGTTCTTCACAGTGTACTCCGAAACCAACCTTTTCATCAAGCTTCGAACCATCCGTGTAAAAGTGGAGATGGTCTCTATTACCTGGTATTCTGGCGACCCATTCATCTCTGGCGGGAATCATAGTGATGTAGTTCCTCTCGAATGTGTACACGGTTGGTATATAGTCCACTTGGTCGGTTACCATAGCACTACACTTTGATATCCTCATGTGACCATAGTTCTTGTACCTCCACATTGATAGGCAGTTTAATCTTATTGCCGCTTTGGTTGCAACTTCTCTCGCCACAATATTAATCGGCAGTATATGGAGTAGGGCTTGTAGAGACTGCTGTAGTCCTTAAGGCTCCGCTTATGCTCAGGCAGGCAGTTCTCTGAACCTTTGTTGGTAAGTTGGTAATGGTTAGTTTGTCAGTTGCCGTCCACCATACCACAATACCGTATAACAGTATTGGACGAACTACTGCTATATATATCCAGTGGACGATTTTAGGAGAGAGTCCCCACCGCGACCCTACAGCCTTTTTGCAGGAATATAAGGCGACGTTGGCCTTCCTTACACGTTCCAATACGTTAAGTCTAAATAACATTTTCCTATCTAGAATTATAAAAATTTTGCACTTTCAGAAAAGACTAGATCTGTTCCATCTATCCGAGGTGGAGGGTCCACATGTGGGACATTATTCATCCTAGTAAAGAGAACCAATTCTGTCTTGTTGGGGTTAACGCCCAAACCGCTGCTTCTGGCCCATCTAGCCAACTTGTTCAGAGCCACCTGTAGGATGTCTCTGAGGACGTTTACGAATTTGCCACTCACTGCGATTGCCACGTCGTCCGCATATGCCACGACCTTGCAGCCACAACGTTCTAGATCTAGAAGGATTTCATTCACCGCTAGGTTCCAAATTAGTGGAGACAGTACTCCTCCTTGCGGGGTCCCTCTGTTTACATACCTTGTTAGAGTTGTGGACCCTAGACATTAGATGTGAGAGTGCCGCAATTACCGCATCTGAGTGAATGTTGTTAAAAGCCCCTTCTATGTCAAGAAATGCCACCATGGTGAATTCCTTGAAATGCAGGGACGATTCGATAGTGCTCACAAGTTCGTGCAGGGCTGATTCTGTAGACTTGCCCTTATTGTAAGCATGTTGGTTCCCCGACAGGAGTTTTGTATCCAGGTTTTCCCTAATGAAATGATCTAAAAGTCTTTCCAGACCTTGTAATAGGAAGGAGGATAGGCTAATTGGTCTGAAGTCTTTTGGCTTAGTGTGTGATATCTTTCCCGCTTTAGGTATGAATACCACTTTGGTATCCCTCCATCGATTCGGGACGTATGAAAGCCTGATACAGCCTACATAAATTTTCTCCAGCCAGGGGATAATGTATTTTAACATTTTCTGCATTTCTGCTGGAGTGATGCCATCTGGTCCAGGTGACTTGAAGGGCTCAAAGCTGTTAATAGCCCAGCTTATTCTGGATCTCTCAGTCAAGAAGCTAGCGACGCTCGCAGTCCACTCGCACTCTTGTTGGTCCTGCTGATCCTCGGGTTCTGTTACAGAGTTCCCCGGGAAATGTGTGTCGAGCAGTACATTGAGCGACTGCTCGCTGTTTTTGGTCCAGTTATTTGCCTCATCCTGTAAATATCCCACTGTACAGGGTGAAGAAGATAATATCTTCCTCAGCATAGCGGCGTCGGAGACCTTTTCCACTTCACCACAGAAGGTATACCAAGAGCGCCTTTGCGCCTTTCTAAGCTCCTTCTTATAGATCTTGAGTTGCTCTTTATAGGCATCCCAATCATTAGCGACCCCAGTAGATTTAGCCTTATTGAATAGCTTGTTGAAGGTCTTTTTCATAGCCGTTAGCTCAGAAGTCCACCATTGGGGTTTAGTTTTACACTTGTACCTTGTTTTTGGACAGGCTTCTTCAAGGGATCTATTGAATGATATTGTGATATGATCGACCAGATTATCCAGACCGGCTTTGTCATTCGGTTCGTACAGAAGTTTAGAGTTGAGGACTTTCTTGAAATTCTTCTCATACAGATGCCACTTTGTCTTCCTTACATTTCTGTGGACGGAGGGTTTAGGCGCTTTTTCCGCGAGTTTGAACTCAATATAATGGTGATCTGAGAATGAGTGGTCGTCCAGTACATTCCACCCAATAATTTTGTCTGACAGCCGGTCAGTAGCAAATGTTACGTCGAGTACTTCTTGTCTGTCTTTAATTGTGAAGGTCGGTTTATTACCTATGTTACAAATACTAAGGTTGGTAGTTAGAATAAAGTCAAGAAGCGAATCACCCCTATTGTTTATATCCGTACTACCCCAGATAGTATGATGAGCGTTCGTGTCTGCGCCAATAATCAGCTCGAGCTCGTCAGACGTTGCTTCTTCTACTACTTCCCTGAATAGAGCAGTCGGTACTACAGATTCATAAGGCAAGTAGCTGGAGACCACCCAATATATGCGATTACCGATCTCCAGGCTAGCAGCTGTTTGGTCTTTGCCACTTAAATTAGTCAGGAGAAAGATGCTTAGATCTTTGCTGGCCAAAATGCAGGTTCTTGGAGTGCCTTCACAGTTGGCCACAAGCAGTTTAAAGTTGGGTGTCCTAATACCACACACCCTTCCTCCCACTACGTAGGGCTCCTGTATCAGGACGATGTCTACTGCGCCTGTGAACAGGCGCAGCAATAGAGCCGCTGAGGCTGCTTTAGCGTGATGGAGGTTAATCTGTAGAATTCTTACCATCATTGGTAATTGACACATTAACATCCACCCCGACAAGGGTGTTATCGAACTCTTCGTCCGTATCGTCGAGAAGCACGAACAACTTTCGTTGGATGTGGCTCGATTGCTGTTTTGTTTCGGGCTCATACGCATAGATCCAAGATTCTTCAACTGTGACGATCTTATAGACGTCTTTTGAAGCACCGCGATCGTATTTTTTCAAAATTTCTTTGCACCAAGCCTTTTTTGAGCGACACGAGCCTTTTTTTGAGCGATTGTCAAATTGTGCGGGATCCAACGAGAACAAACCTTTTTTACGGCCAGGTGTTCATGCAATATCGAATGTATGCTGGTGGAAGAAATGCCCAAGGATGCCTCAATCTCACGGTATGTCACATGACGATCTTGCATTAACAGTTCACGCACGGCATCAATGTTCTCTGGCACAACGGCCGTTTTTGGACGACCTTCGTCTTTGAGCGAGCGTCGGCCGCGATTGAATTCATTGAACCAGTTCTTCACAGTGCCATAGGATGGTGCTTTATCGCCATACAAAGATTTAAGTTCATCGATGCACTCTTATCGTTATAATTCACGTCGAAAGTTGTGAAAAATGATCGCACGAAAATGTTCACGAGTTAATTCCATTTTTTTGCCAATTTTTCAAGTCACTGTAAACAACACAAATGATGGTCGTACGTCAAAACGTTCTGAGTACGTTTATGCTATAAAATGTCAAAGTTTCCAATGGAAATGTCAGATGTCGCCAGGCAACACTTAGTGTTGCCTAGGCCAGAAATATATATAGCAACCCGTACGCAACTAGTTGAGTATTAAACTGAGATGAGTGTGTGCTCTGCTTACTCCTCGCCGATTGTGTGCTGTTGGGTATAGATGTTTCCCAGCAGACTTTTTGGCCTTTGATGACATTGTCGTCAATGATCATGTCATGCAGGACCTAAATTGATGCGATGGATGCTTATCACACATACGAGTATACCCATTTGTGGGAGGTATGCAGAAAGAACCCAAAATGTGTACGTTTTGTTATTCTCTGATTAATAATATTCTTGGGCAGATTCTGGAAAAAACCCAATTATCAAGTGCTTAATTTTTTTACAATTCAGCCATTGCACACAAAATGCACCAAAAAAATAGTTTTCAATCAGACAAAAGTAACAAGCATTTAATTGTTTTGAGTACCCAAGGTGGCCTTCTTGAAGGTCCTGTAGCTATGTTCCCTGTATAGAGGGACCCAATCCAAATAATATCAATAACTTTATTCCAAAGATTACTAAGTCGACTTAGCATATTTTTAGAGACAGTGCATTTTTAAACACTAAATATTCCAAATATATTCGATCAAAATTTTAGGTTTATTCGTCAACCCAAAAACGTTGATTGCGTCTCCTGAAAATCTTAATGTTTTGACTTAGCATACTTGAAAATAGAGTTGTCGATATATACGTCAATACCTCTTCCATAAACGTACCATGTTTTGTCTCTATCGCTTATCTGGTTAAGAAACGGCAGAATTGTCAGACATTTGCTCCAAAAAAAAGATTTGGAAGACCCTTCCAATGTACCAATTCAATTCCAATTCCGTCCGACTTTAGTCATCTCTCCGTGTTTTTGCTACGTCTGTACAGCCTAATGTATTTAGATATATACGTAAACTAGAGATAATCGTACACTGAGAAAATATGGTCCAAAGATGTAACTGTTTAAAATTAGAACATTCCAATTTTAAAATTAGGAAATTTTCGTAAATATTAAGTAAATTGTTTTTATTTTATACATGAAGTGTCCTTGTTTCAAAGACTTGGATATTTTTGGCTCACAAATGGCTAAAATTAGACCAAAATTTTTTTCGGCATATTCTCTATGGACTAAGATCAATGTTGCGGTTTTGCCTAGACAAACATCACAATTTAATACGAACGTTCCGGTTACTGACGTTAAATATACATAACATCGTATGTGCGGTTTTTCAATTTACATTATTCACCCGCAAAGAATCTCTTTTACAAAAGGTATATTCGCCAATGTAAAGTAATTTGTTTACAAAGCAATCATAATTAAGCGAACTTCAACATTGTTGAGTGGCAAAAAGACCACAAACTTTGCCAGTCGTTATGTAAATTTTACTGATGCATTTTACAATTTGACCACTGCATTTTAACTGCAAGAGGAGGAAACGTTGTGGTACCCTCTCGAGTAATTATATCACATTTCTAAAGTATGAATGTGATATCTTTGAAGATATCCAAATGGAGGTATCAAAACCTGTGCGTAATGTGTGTATATATGCACATGTGAGAAGCAAAAGTGGTCACCTCCACATAACCGTGAGAACTCGGTGACATTTGACATGTATCTTAGCCCAAATACTGAGAAATACAACTACACAACACAACTTCACGGGTACCATTTCGAAATGGACAAAACTACCAATTTATGGACACTTAATTTTTTACAATAATTAACATGTTCAAGAAATGTAAACGGTTGGAAGAAACGTTTCCCATCAGTTGGATTTGTAACAACATTGTCCACATGGGAAAAGGAGAATATTGGTGCTAACAGTGATAACACGAATTCATATGAATGGCATATGGTACGGATTTATGTCTTTGTGATATGAGAAAAAACAAGAACAAGTATAAGTATTCATGCAGTAAAAAGAATTTAAGCTCCATATTTTTCAAATAAGGGCAATAGCTTGATATATGTATGATGTTAGGATAAAAAGCTTGTCACTCTCCTCTAAATTGGCATACGAGTAAAATTAACATGTTGTACGAGTATCTACTTGTAAATGTAGTATATAAAACCAGTAAGGTAAAGCTAAAGTCGGGCGGGTCGACCAGGGTTTTCCAACAAGAGGTGTTGTTTTGAATCTCCCTGTATTTCGGTAGCTGTCACTTTTGAAGCTTTTATTCTTTGACATTTGCCAAGGATAAGCTATGCCATTACTAAAAATGCAACGATACACGATTCAACGACGCATTGAAATGATTAAAATTCGAAAATCATCGAAAAATCATCTTGACTGATGAGGCCCATTTCCTACTCGGTAGCTACGTCAACAAGCAAAATTGTCGCATCTGGGGCTCGGAAAACCCAAGAGTTATTGTTGAGAAGCCTCTCTATCCTCAACGTGTGACTGTTTGGTGCGGTTTATGGTCTGGCGGGGTCACTGGACCATACTTTTTCGAAAATGAGGTTGGATCAACAGTGGATTACGGTGGATGGATTGCGCTATCGAGAGATGATTAATGATTTTTTATGGTCGGAGTTGGATGGTATTGATCTGGACAACGTTTACTTTCAACAAGACGGCGCTACGTGCCACACAAGCAACGAAACCATTGCTCTGTTACGGGAAAAGTTTCCGGACCGTGTTATCACTCGAAGAGTTGATCACAATTGGCCACCGAGATCTTGTGATCTAACACCTTGCGACTTCTTCCTTTGGGGCCACGTGAAAGATAAGGTCTACGCCAACAGCCCAGCGTCGATTCAAGACCTCAAATATAGAATTCGTGAGGACATCGAGGACATAGGGCAGCCACTTTGCGATTTGGTTATGGAAAATTTCATGAAAAGGATATGGTCCTGTAAGCGTGGTCGTGGTGGCCATATGGCTAATGTTGTTTTTCATTATTAACGGCATACCTTCCTCTTTATTATGAAATAAGCATCATTTATCTCAAAAAATGGAATTTTTCTTTGAAACCAAAATAACACCTCTGGTTTGAAAACCCTTTATAATACTCTACACCACTCTAATAATATTGAATAGCACTGGAATGACCATTTCATACTTCAGAAAAAAAAAATCGTACATTTTCTTTTGTGAAATACAGCTTCATATCGCTAAAAGGCCAAATCGGAAGGAAAATATATCTGGGGGCTAAATGTAAATCTGAACTCGGCAATGTGAATCCCTGTATCAAGAAACTCCATCCAGGTAAAGTTCAAAATTATTGAATGTGAAATACAGCTACATACCACTAAAAGGCCAAATCGGAAAGAAAATAAACGAGTATATGGGGGCTATATCTAATTCTGTTGACCCAAATTACTAGGGTTCTTCCCAGATGTTAAAAAGTCCTTATTGTCAAATATCAGCACAATCAGTGTAAAATTGCGACCTGTACTTAACGAACAACTTTAAATGAAAAGACTGAATGACAGACTTTTTAAATCGTCATTCCATGTCAAACCGAATACCTTTTTTGGGTCACCATTCCCGATTTCCAAATAAATTGGCATATCGATTCTCTGTTCAAAACAAAACATTTTATAGCTGGAAAAAAAAAATAACAAAAAATGTTTCCAGGTGTTATTAGCATCTGAAATCTGAGAAAATACGAAAATATTCTCGTTTCGAGTTCTGTATTTTCGGAACGCGAGGAAAGACTTTTACAAAAGAAGGCTCATTTTAAAGGTCGTATGTTCTGTTTTTCATAGCAGGGATTTATGTTCGCGTCGTTAACGTTTTTGAGTGCATCCGATGCATCTGCAAATTTAATTTGCATTTTACATATCAATGACACCAACTTCAAATTCTGTGCAAATATATTTATGTAGCCCCATATATTCTAAATGAACGCTGAAAATTTGAAGATAGTGTTCAGCCCCGTTCCTTTTTCAAAAAATATTTATTAAGAAATTCCGGAGATGTAAACATTGCATTTGTTATATTTTAAAAACGCGTTTGTAGATTTATACAAATTAGAGCTTTTCTTGATGGTCTTGACTAGGACATCCTCCTAGCAAATATTTGTATATATCGTTATTTATTTTTCCTCTAAAATTTTAATTGCATACTGGACCAGGAAATCACCAACATAGATATGTGAAATATATATAGTCATGGAGCCCTATCTAATCTGAGCTGATCCTGTAAATTTTAATCTGGCGTTTTCTTAAGTTTCTATATAATAGCATACATATTTACTTAAAAATGTCAGACATGGAAATTATTTTTTATTGAAATGATTCTGTCTATTTTGTAATTTCAATATTTATCATAGTTTATAAAGGAAAATCATTGGGAATTTTTTGTAAAAATTGAAATTTATAGAGTCAGTTGAGGACAAAAGAGGCTACATGACTATATTCTTCTCAGAATTTTAAGTTGGTGTCATTGATGTGTAAGATGCATTTAAAAACTTTGAATTAACCAGTATTAGAATATGTACTTTAAAGTAAAGGTCAAGGCCTTACGAATGAGCCATCATTTATAAATTTGCATAATACATAACTTCCAAAATACACCTTTTCAGATATTTTCCTAAAATTTTCAGATTTCAGATGCTTATAACATCAGAAATTTTTTTTTTGGTTTTTTCTCGCCAACTACAAGATGATTCATTTTCACATCAAAACTCATACACATATTTTCAAGACAATCGGCACTGTCGACCAAATTTTTTTCCAAAAATCGTTCGGTTTGATATGGAATTAACGATATTTAAATTATCGGAATTTACTTTCGAACAAAATCATTAGATTTGTTCCTTTACTTTTTTAATAGTAAAACTAGCAAAAGAGAAATAATTCAAAATTCTCTCTGAGTAAACATGTTTAAAAAAAGTTCGGGAACATAAATCTGGTAAAAATAGCAAGTACAGAAAAATTTCTTCTATTTGAAGTTTCTGTTATATTACTTTCAATATATTCTGAAAGCCACAAATTTACTCGAAAAAAATTGTCGAGTAAAAACTAGTAAAAAAGTAGTAAAAGAGAAAGACATTTTGAAATTTGTGTACTATTTTTACTAGTTTTTTGAGCAAAGGAACACTTTTTGAAGTAAAACTGGAAAAAATGGTAAAACTAGTAACTTGTAGTAGGTAAAGGAACAAAGCTATTATTTCTAATAAAGAAATATAAAATGGAAACTTTGTTCGAGGGAAAATAAAAATGAGAGCGTTCCTCAAACCCTGCTCATAGTCGGTTTTGAATATTGCTGGTTCCAAATTAATTATGTTTCCTTAATATATTGAAACAGCGCTTTATAACTTTCATTGGTTTTCTTGTTCATCTAAACAAAAAATACTGAAAAATCTAATAGAAACTATGTGGATCGTATTACTTCTGTAAATAAAACCAGTAAGGAAAGAAATAAGGTCGGGCGGGGTCGACTATATAATACCCTACACTCCCCTAACCATGCGAAAAGGGGCATTGCGATAATAATTTGGAATATTTTGGTTTTTTTCAGTTAACAAAAAACCTAGCTCCACTTGCTCCTCAAGACTTATTCCAAGGATGAGTTGAAGATGTTGCTCATTATAAACAAGATCTGAAAGGATAACCTTAAAATGCGTAGTTTTCTTTAATAGATCAAGAATCGCAAGGAAGAAGCTGATGGAAATATACATAATCTAAACAGACCTTCGTCAATTTGGAACAAAAGCATAATTTCTGCCAAATTATATAAAGATCGGACGTAAAATATACCTTCAATAGAGTTTAAATACTAAATAGACAGGAACATATACATACACAGAAAAAAATGCCATACTAAATTCCAGTAAAATATTCTAAATTTAAGCCGAAATCTTACTTAAAAATTTAAGTACGTTCGTACTAAGTTTTTCATAAAACAAGTATAAATCGGCTTAAAGTCCCGATTAACAAGAGGTAACTTTAGTTGCGGTTAATCGAATTTTCGTAGGAGAGAGTGGGAAGGGAATTCCCCTTTCTATTCCTCTCAATGGCAATTAAATACTATAGACGTGCATGGAGTTTGGCAATTCGTTTAGTATGTCTGCATATTGAAGATGGCGCTTTGGATGGCTAAACTGTAAAGAGAGCGTTCTGCAAAGAGAGGATATATTCTTTTATTTACCCTGCAAAGAGAGAAAAGATTTTCATCATTAATTTTATTATATTCCAACATCAAAACATTCAACAACAAAACAAACTGAAAAACTCACTCCCTTCTCAGAAATTATTTGAGATTACTAAAAAGTCTGCATGTTGTGGCAGAAAAATAATTGAGAGAGGAATTTGGGAATGAGAGAAAGGCTGCTCGGACGCCACCTGGCGGATGAAGTCTGTAAATACCATGCGACGTCTATAGTATTCAATTGTCATTGTTCCTCTTGCCACTCGCTGCTTTGAACTTCCGATATGCCGCAACTAATGTTGCCTAGTGTGAATCGGAACTTGTAAATTACGAAAAATTCGACGCTGAAAAATTTCTTCATTTTTTTTTCATGTTCTCTTTCTACTTTTTTCACTTCACCAAAATTAAAAGCGTTTGAACTGGTTTCAGAAGTCCAACGCCGCCGTCTATTTAAGTAGGGCCAAACTCGACGAAAGTCGAAATATATTCGATTTCGGTTGATATGCCGCCGTCGGATAAAAATCGAAAATGTCGAAATGATAAATCGATTTTTCGACTTTTTGCTTGGTGAAAATCGATTTCGACTTTTCGACATTTTCCAATCAAAAGTCGATTAATCGATTAGTCGAAAGTCGATTTATAGATCCCTATTTGCAAATATTTATAAGTAGGTATAAAACGAACGAAAGCACAATAAATCTAGTATGATCAAGCTTAAATCAAGTATTGGTTAGCCTTAAATCAAGAACTGATCATGCTTAAATCAAGGAATGGTTATTGTTAAATCAAAACTGATCAGGCTTAAATCAAGTATTGGGCAAGCTTAATTCAATCAATATTTTCTTCATCGAAGCCAGTTTCGCACTCAAATCAATCCCATAAAATTCTTAAAACAATCGCTTTATGCTTGAAATAAGAATATTTCGGCTTAAAATCAAGCCTAATCAGGCTTGATGAGCGATTAGCTAAAGAATTCAGGGCTTAAAAATCCGTACTTGGTTCAAGTATTTTGTACTTGATTTAAGAAAAACCGTACTTGCCGTACTTTTGACACCGCTACGGCTTGATACAAATACGGATTACTCATTTTTTTTCTTTCTGTGTACTAGTATATGTGCCTACATTTAAACTATTTATCCCCACGTTAAGCAAATTTCTTTCTGCCAAATTTTGTAATGTACAACTTCATAGCGCATTGATACTTAATCGAGAGGAACATATACATATATGGGGGGATATACCTAAATTTGAATAAATTTCCCCCCAAATTTTGAACTCTTCCTTAATGTAATAAAAAGCTTTTTTCTGCCGAATTTCATACTGATCGGACATAAAATACAGATCCTACAGAGCTTACGTGTAAAATCGGGTGTAACATATACATGGGGGGGGGGTACATCTAAATCTGAACCTAGTTTCCCCATATTTGTCAGTGTTCCTTCATGTACTAAGAAACCCCTTTCTTCCCAATTTCGTACTGATCGAATATAAAATGCAGTTTCTACAGCGCCTACATATAAAGTCGGGAGTAACATATACATGGGGAATCCCCATTGGGGATATTAATGGGATACAACATACAGATTCTACACCCCTTACATGTCAAATCGGGGGTGGCATATATGTGGGTTCTATATCTAATAGGGCGGGTCGATTTAAACATCGCCCATTGCTCAGTGAAAATCGTATTCTAGGGATCAAAATAAGAAACCTTGCCGAAGGAACCATACCTCTAAAGCGAATTCTGATGTCCCGGAACAAATCCCACTTTGACCCATTTAGAGTGCTCCAATCGAGTCCAAATGTATGGAACTCCAGGGGCTGTGCCACTGGCATGGGTGGGTCGCGCCTCCAAAGTTAGTGGGGGTCGGTTATACATTTGGACTCGATTGGAGCACTCTAAATGGGTCAAAGTGGAATTTTTCAAAATTTGCCCCTACCCAAGTTCGACCCAAATTCCGGGACATCAGAATTCGTTTTAGAGGTATGGTCCCTTCAGCAAAGTTTCTTATTTTGATCCCTGGAATACGATTTTTACTGAGCAATGGCGACTTTTTTTGCCTCCCCACAAATCGACCCGGCCTAATGGGGATATATCTAAGTCTGAACCGATTTTTCCCAAATTTGGCAGTATTCCTTCAATTAATAAGAAAACCCTCTCTGTCGAATTTCGTATTAATGGGATACAATATACAGTTTCTACACCGCTTACATGTCAAATCGGGGGTAGCATATATGTGGGTTCTATATCTAAATATGAACCAATTTTCCCCAAATTTGATAGTGTTCCTAATTCCCAAATTTTAGTAATGAAATAAATCGCCAAAAAATTAAATATGTCCGCAAAATAGTTGTTGTTGCTTGTAGGTATAATCTTTTGGGGACATAGTTCACTTTTGTTTTGGGGATTAACGGCCAATTCCACAATCTCAGGTTATCGTACAGTTAGAGCTAACTTACAGTTATAGCTGTCAAATTGTATGAAATTTTTATTTTTTAACTAATCGGAGGTTGTGAAATTGGGGTTAGTTTATTGGGGACTTAGTTCGTAATGCCGTTTAAATCGACTCATTTTTTTATGCTCAGTTGTTGGATATACTTAAAGGTGGGTCTAGCTCCAGTATTTTTAGGCTTTACAAACATCTGCCAAGAAATAAATTTATTATACCAATTTATATTTTTATTTCCGCGAAATTTGACCGAAATAAATTGTTTAAAATAAAATTATATTCTTTTATGAAAAGTGCACGGAACATCCTGTAAGAAACAATATTTTCTATTTTAAATTTCTTATGACTTGTAGCATTAAAATTAACCTCAAAACCATTACAGAGGAAAAAACTAAATTTTTCTGAAATTACTCCCACAAACTAGGCAACATTTTCTGAGAATTTGAGAAAGATCTAATTTTTGACCTGTGACACTTGAGAAAGAACTACCCATATATGCCTTATCGTCATAAATTTTCTAAGATGATTTAGCCATGTCCGTCTGTCCATTCGTCTGTTGTAATCACGCTACAGTCTAATTGAGCTTGAGCTGCAGGTATCTTGGGAATGAAAATGGTCAATATCGGTCCATTTTTTGATATAGCCCACATATATAGCATCTCTCCGACTTGATTTTTAACGTCATAGACCACAAATGTCAAATGGATTTTATTTGTACCAGGAATTCTTTACACGAACGATGGTAGTCATAGGTCCATGTTTTCATATAGCCCCATACAAAGGTCCCTCTAGATTTGCCACAAAAAACCTCAAATTTCAACGAATTGGGCTGAAATTGTGTATAATGAATTTATTTGTACCCGAAATCATCCACATGCGATTAATGGTGGAGGCATATATTCTGCACAGATACTAACAAAATTCTAGGACAAGGTCGGGAAAAAAATTTAAAAATCAGTTTTCTAATGCAGACAATATTAACTCCATAAAAAATTTAAATGTAACCAAATATTATAATGATAAAGGTTTTAATATTCTAGCTTTGCGATTGGATAAATGTGGCTTACTTTTAGAATTTGTTTAAAAAATGGCGTAAATTGCAGAAGCTTGACAACAATGCCAGTGATTGATGTAGACCCGTTCATTCTTCGAAAACATTATTTAAGAAATTTCCTTTAATATTAATATGTTGACCTTTTTTTAAATTACTTCTTCTATTGCTGCAAAATAAGACATATAACGTTTTCGAAAAAAAATTACAAAAAATAATTTTTTTGTTTGAAAATATAATTTCAAATGATTACAACTTTTGTCTTATTGGGTTTATCGGATCGATTTTTTATAATTAGAAATATTCGTTGCCAATTCAGAAGTTTATGTGAAAGAAATCGGTGCATATTCTCCTCCGATATTAAACAAGTAAAAGCGTTAAGTTCGGCCTGGCCGAATCTTATATACCCTCCACCATGGATAGCATGTGAATGGTTTCGGGCACAAATAATGTCATATTACAAAATTTCAGCCCGATTCGTTGAAATTTTTAGTTTTTGTTGCGTTAAGAAGTAAAATCTAGAGGGACCTTTATATGGGGGTTATATCAAATCGTGGACCTATGGCTACCGTTGCTCGTGTGAGGATGCGGGTATAAATTAACCCCAGTTACCAATTTTCAGCCCGATCAGTTGACATTTGTGGTCTCTATTGCGTTAAGAAGTCAAATCGGACAGATGCTATACATGGGGGCTATATCAAAATGTTCACCGATATAGCCCATTCTCAATCCAAAGTTACCTGCAGGTATATGAAGTATCTATACCAAATTTCAGCCACCTAGCTCAAGTATTATAGATTGTAGCATGATTACAACAGACGGACGGACAGACGGACATGGCTAAATCGTCTTAGAATTTTCAGACAATTAAGAATATACATATATATTCTTTATGGGGTCTCAGATCAATATTTAGAGGTGTTACAAACGGAGTGACAAAATGAATATACCCCCCATTCTATTGTGGAGGGTATACAAATATGGTAAATGAGAACAGTAGGAATCACAATAAGTAAGATGTTATATATGGGGGCTATATCGAAATATGGACCGATATTGTCCATTTTCAATCCCAAGTAACCTGCAGCTATAGGAAGTATCTATACCAAATTTCAGCAACCTAGCTCAAGTGTTATATATAGTAGCGTGATTACAACAGACGGGCGGACAGACGGACATGGCTAAATCGTCTTAGAATTTTAGGACGATCAATATTCTCAGATCAATATTTAGAGGTTTTACAAACGGAGGGACAAAATGAATCCTATGGTGGAGGGTTTAAAAATACTAGGACAGCTTCTGGAAAAAATTAAAAATTCAATTTTCAACTACAGATACATCGGCAACTTTACGAGATAAGTTTTCGGTGTAAAAAGTCTTTTGTAGACCTCGGTGAACAGTAAGAACCGCAAAATATATTTTTTTCAAAATGTTCTACCGTGGATTTTAAAGGATAATGAAGGACAAAAATTTTCAAGGCCATTTTTGTATCTTTTAAATTCCAATTTCTAAAAACAAAAATAGCATTTAGATAGCCCAAAATGTGCACTTTCATTTGATGCCAATGTCGTCTTTCGAATAACTATATCCCTAAAAAATGTCATGTCAATTTAAACGCGAACTCGATCAGAAAATAAAATAACTGAGTATACAGTTTCTTGTCAGCTTTCAGAATTATACAGACATGTTCATGACCATTGATTTTTGTTAAATTTTGTCGCACGGTGTTATATAGCATTCATTTACATTCATTAAATTGACTGTAATTAATGAATGTAAACATTTTCTCAGAATATATTTAATCTACCAGAAAACATAAAAATAGTTAATTACACTGTCCAAAAGCATTTTTGGAACAGAATAGCGACCGAATAATATATAATACATTGGCCATATTATTTACCCCAAAAGGAATATGGCAATAACGCCCATTTTTTAAAATAGACTATGGGTACTATACACTGTACAAAATTGCAAGTGTTTTTATTTTAATTTATCGCGACTTTAAATTTGCATTATAGTATTTTTGTATAATTTTGCTAATTAATCGTAAAGAGCTGTATTTACCACTTTGGCGTCGTTTGCGACCACAACTGAATTTTTCCCGCAAAAATTTTCGTAGAATATTTTATTCCTTAAATATACTTTTTGAAGGGACTTTTTATTTTTTTTGAAAAAAGGACTAAATTGACGCTTTAAAAGGGGAGGGGAGGTTAAGATCTTCCACAAAAATGATCCTCATAAAAATCCACTATGGAACTCTGACAATAAGAAATCTCTTAGACATTAACTTACAGCATTTTTTTTTTCATTTAGTATAATGATTTCGATTTCCTAGGTTTCGTTTCTAGTCGGGTCGCTATTCTGTCCCAATTAAAGAGTATTAATTTGTTGGAGTGTGTATAAATATCCTACATAGTATGATTACAATATATTTATTTGATGGCATACATATCTGGATATCTTCTATCATCTACATATACATATCAGCTCGTATTAACAGTGTTTTCGATTTCATAAGTTTAGTTTCTAGTCGACACCGCCCCATATTATCTTTGTGCACTTGCCTAAAAGTTGAGAAAAGTGTTGTATTTCTGTTTGCATTTATTACCTTACATTCTGATATTTGCCTCTACAAGGATAAAAAGGTTTTGTGTTACAGAAAACATGACAATCATAAGCTTGACATCAACAATTACCACAACTGCTGGAAGAAAACATTTGGCTTTAGAAACTTAACTTTAAAGTACCCAATACGAAGTTGGCTTTAGAAACTTAACGTTAAGGAACCCAATACGAAGTATGTTCGACGTAAAGTTTTTGTGGAAGTGCACTGTAAGAAATTTCCACTCAAAATACAACTAAAAAAGTGGGAAGTAAATAGGCTTATATGTTAAGTAGTTTCGATAAGAATTGGCAAGACATACGAACTCTGTCCCTGGACCAACCTACACCGATTATAGCATAGACACATAAAACGATTGTTTAGGCTGTGATACGATCGTGACGAGCATGCAAGACACCCTCAATGTACAGGAATTCTAGAAAATATGCAAATCGCATATTACATACTCGTATTAGGTACGCTATTTCGTGTTGGACATATTTTTTGTACAATATTACTTGAAAACCAAACAAATCTGAAAAACTGTACATACCGAGGACTCCGAAAGTCTATGTGGGTAGTTCTTTATCAAGTGTCACAGGTGAAAAATTAGATCTTTCTCAAATTCTCAGAAAATGTTGCCCTAGTATTTGGGAGTAACGATCCACAATATTGCATCATAATTTGAACCTTTTTGCACCACAGTTTTGCAAACATTCTTATTTCATATTTAACTAACCCTCTCTTCCTGCATCCATATTTTTACCCATTGTACTAAATGTACGCTTTTTGACCCACTGTACCATATTTAACCGTTTTGGGTCCACTGAAACAAATTTAACACCTTTTTGTCCTACTATATTTTGTCCACTATATTTAACCACTTTTGCCCCACTGTACCACAGTTAACCCATTTTGTTCCACGTTACCTATTTGTGCCCTATTTGTGCCCACTGTAACCATTTTTGTCATTATGTACCATATTTAACCATTTGTGTCCCACTGTAGCATAGCTAACACATTTTTTTCCCACTGTTCCATAGTTAAAGCTTTTTGACCCACTGTAGCATAGTTAACCCTTTTTGCCCTACTATATCAAACCCATTGTCTCACTGTACCATATTTAACTGTTTTTGCCCCACTTTACCATATTTAACCCTCTTTGCTCCACTGTACAATATTTAACACATTTTTTATTTTTTATTTTATTTATTTATTTATATGAATTACAATACAAAGTAAATTTATATTCTAATTTTAAGGTCCAGGGAAAGGCCGGGTTACAAAGACCATATGGCTAAATGTTTGCAGCGACAGACCAGAGCCTCTGGTGGGAATCGAACCCACGACCCCCAAACTCATAGGCGAGTACGCTACCAACTCGCCTACTGGGGCGCGCGATTTAACACATTTATTCCCCACTGTACTGTATAGATAACCATTTTTGTCACACTGTACCATATTTAACCCTTTTTGCCCCACTGTATCATAGTAAATACATTTTTGCCATACTGTTCCATAGTTAACGCTTTGTGCCCCACTGTACCATTTTTAACCCATTTTGTCCCACTTTACCATATACATACATATAACTATTTTTAACCCACTGTACCACAGTTAACGCTTTTTGCACAACTGTGCCCCATTCAACTCTTTATCTCACTGTGCAAAATGTTTACCCCACTGTACCATATTTAACAAATTTTTGTCTCACTGTACCGTATTTAAAATGTGTCTCCACGCTAGCATACTTAAACCTTTTTCCCCTACTCTAACATATTTAATCATATTTTCTCCACTCCACTATTTAACCGTTTTTGACCGCAGTGCTCCTAAAACCATATAAAGTCTTCATATCTTATCTTTAAGTTCCAATTTTGGCAGATTGTTCCATTTTTTCCCCATGCTCCATAATTAACCCGTCTTGTCCCACTGTGCCTCTTAAAGTTAGAATAACTAAAAATCACTTGACATTTTTAAGCCACTGTACTATATTTTACACTTTTTGCCCCACTGTGCCCCGAAAACTACGAATACAAAAAAAACTGAATACCCCGATCCGTTGTCCTACAGACATCCCTCGCATCAATTTTCACCATTCTAATTTTAGGCTTTAAATTTGGCGGTGGTACCATATTTATACCTTTCTGTCCCACTGTGCCCCTAAATTTTTAAGAAAGTCGTTCCTTGTTCTTTTTTACGTCCCAAGAGCTACCCTCAGACCAAATTTCACGATTATAGGTCTTGCCATTTGGATTTGTCTGCTGTACCACATTTTTCCCTTTTTACCCCACTGTGTACGTAAATGTTCGAATTTCGAAAAATCCTGTCAATTTCAGAGACTACCTCATAAGGGCTACCCTCACACAAAATTTCACGATTCTAGCTCCTGCCATTTGTACTACATGTTTTACTACATTTATCCCTTTTTACCCCACGGTGGACGTAAATGTTCGAATTTCGAAATATCCTGTCAATTTCTGAGTCTACCTCATAAGGTCTACCCTCACACAAAATTTCACGATTCTAGCTCTTGCCATTTGGATTTGGCTGATGGACCACATTTATCACCTTTTACCCCACTGTGTGCGTAAATGTTCGAATTTCGAGGGCTACTCTCATACCAAATTTCAAGATTCTAGCTCATTTCGTTTAGATTTGGCGGTGGTACAATATTTATCCCTTATTGCCCCATTGTGCGGCTAATTAAGTCATTGTTTAGCGTGAGTATAGACCTTACGGCTTCACCCACGGCGTATAAACGCTACGAGGGCACGCTACGATGCGACGGCCAGCGCCCCTTTGCATTAATGAAAACCCTTAGAGGGTGGTAATCCTCCACAGGGATTCACTAACACGCAGGTACCAATTTGAAGACACACATATGGGTATGAACTTCCCTCTTGGTAGGGGGTTGAGGCCTATCTTAATACCTCCGCTAATCTATGGGTCATAGCACCCGGTTGATAAATGCAACTCCACACCGAGTTCAAGAACTCTTCCCGCGATTTGGGTTTAAACCACAGCCACCACGAAGCTCCCAACAGGGGCCACACCAACAGTCAGGCTGGAAACACGTTCCAGGGGCTCCAGACTCCCATGGTACCAGAAAAGGCCTCTGGTCAGACCTCGTGGACAAAACTACTACCAGTAGCATCCCATACGATGCAGGGACTGGTCACCCTATCAGTAAGTAAGACTGCGGCTGTGGGATGAATTAGCGCAATACTGCGCAGGTGGAACGGTCCGAATGCATACAACGTAGATATGCATTCCTCACCGTGAAGAGTCGAGGCTCATCCCAACCTCTTCCGTTCGGAGTCGGTGAACGGCACCCAAGTAAGGCCTTAGCCCAGCCGAGCCCCCAACAAGACCTAAGTCTTATAACACATGGGGAGCCATGGGACTGACTCCGGATCCATGTGTCCGTGGTACCAGAAACCTCTGGTCAGGTTACGTAGCCAAGGCTACTACCAGTTTCAGTTCTACGCAACCCGGGGACTGGTAACCCCCTACAAAGCAGCCATTGAGTCTTGGACGAAGTCCGCAACTCAACGTCCCATCAGCGAAACAACTCCACGACTCAACCCACGCCTGACCGAAAACAGTCGGCGCGCAAAAACTTCCGCACAAGCAAGCGTCTCTGGGGAGGTAACCAAACCTTCAAAGTGCCATTCCCAGTCCACGAAATCGACACCCATACTTGACAAATCGCGAAATTCGGCATAAAGTGGGCACACACACAAAAGGTGCTCCACATCCTCATTCGGATACCCACAAAAACATTCAGGAGTAGCACTTAATGCCCTCCTATGGAGAAAGTCATTAATCGACCCATGCCCAGTCAGTAGAAAGCCAAGTTCCATGCTGAAGTCGAACGAACTATTTTGGATCGCAAAGTCAACGCTCGGCACGAACCTGTGGGTGATACGACCACAAGTGGAGGCATCCCACCGATCCTGCCATCTGCTCAAGATCGCCTCATCCAAATGACTCCTCAAGTCACTTCTTGGCATTAGTTCCATGCCAGGAACAACCCATTCATCCCGGGGAACAATCACACCTCGACTGGCATGAAACAACGTACTCCTACGGAGCACCTCCAAATCCAAAGGGGTTGCCCCCATTAAGACCTGAAGGGCATCCGTGGAGACTGTCCTGCAGACTCGCAAACACCCAAGAAGTAAAATCCTCTGGCAGGATAAAACCTTCCGTTTACCAGCCACTCTCCTAACTACCTCACCCCAGGCCGATGATCCATAGGCAGCACAGGACAGGAAAAGACCGGCGTACAGCTTCCTAACTGCTCTTTGCTTCAGGCCCCAATCACACCTCATTATCCGTTGCACCTGGCCAACTAAGGGCACCAGCCTGTCCTTAACATAATCGATGTGGGGAAGGAAATTCATCCTCTCCCCGACCACTACTCCTAGATACCTCACACGAGTGGCATATGAAAGGGACCTATCTCCCAACCTGACAATCGGGTGCCTATTTCCAGACAACGCCCCTTTAAGGAGCATTGTCACAGTCTTATTCAAATTGACTTGAACGCCAACTCTGCTGCCCCAGTTAAGCACAATGTCCATCATGGCAGTACCGTCCCGCTCAACCTGACTCCTGGCATTACCTTCAACCAATATAAGTAGGTCATCCGCAAACGCCGAAAACCTACAATGGTTATCCAGCTCAAAGAGGAGGGGGGTCCATTACCATGTTCCAGATAATGGGACCCCCAATTGAGCCCTGCGGACATCCCCTCTCCACACGCGTGGAAACAGAGCTATTCCTACCAAACAGCGTAGCCCTCCGCTCGCTGAAGTAGCTTTTCCAAATAGGCAACTCATCACAACCAACTTCAGACAGCCTGGCGATAATGCTCGCCCACCTAAGATTGTCGAACGCACCTTGGAAGTCCACAAATATCCCTAAAACATACTTCGACGAGGACATACTAACACTATTTTTGACGTGGAGCCAAGCATCCTCCGTAGATTTAGCTTCTCCTGAAGCCGCAACACCATCACCCTCTCCAGTACTTTGCCAAGGACTGGGAGGAGACTGATGCCCCGATAAGATCTAGGATCACTCCTGACCTTCTCAGGGGACTTCAGGAGAACAACAACCTTCGCCTCCTTCCAGACATCTGGAAAATATCCCATCGTAACGCAATCGGCAAGGAGAATCTCCAGGTATTGAGGGATGGCTCGGTAAACATGTTTCCACATTTCCCCGGTCAATCCATCAATCCCTGGAGACCTCCTTGACCGAAGCCTCTGAATGGCCAAATCCACTTCACCTCTATGAACAGGAGGAGCAGGAGGAAGAATCTCCTCAGGCCTAAACGTATCATCTTCCCTAGGGAACATTACACCAACAAGGACTCTCGCACAATCCGTCCAAGAGGTGAGCAACTCACCCTCAACAATCAGACCCGAGAGGTCAACCGTGTGGTTCTTCTTCCTACATATTCTATATGCCCGGTTCCATGGGTCATCTGAACTCGCTTGGACAAAGTTCCTCCAATGGGTCTCTTTAGCCTCACGCAGTGCTCTCTTATAATCCCGCAAGGATAACCTATAATTCATCTCGATGGCAGAAGCCAACGGCGACCCTCTGCGCCTCGCCCTCTGCATGCGCTTACGCAACCGCTTGATCGCCTGCCTCTTTTCTTGGAGGTCCCTCGTCCACCACCTAAGCTCCCTAAGAGGAGGGTTTCGATTAACGGACAACAACCTGTCATTTACCCTGCTAACAGTGCCCTGCAAGAATTCAACCTTGGCATCCACTTCCATGTTTCCAAATTCCGCCAAGGAGACAGAACGGCAAGCTTCCACAATTTCTTGTTCATAGAACGCCCAATCAACTGTTCTAGTGGACCATCTCCTAAGCGACAAAGCCTCAGAGACAGGCCCACCATTACGCACAACATCGATGAGTATCAGATTGTGGTCACTAACTCCTAGGTCAGGTCTCACCTCCCACCTGAAGGAGAACCTCCTACTTGCCTCATTGTTCGCCAAGGTAACGTCTATATCGCTTGTGCCGTTTGGGCCGTGGAAGGTGTACTCCATAGTGGGAACGTTTACCACATGAACGCTCCAATTCAGGAGGCATTCACTAAGCTGCTCTCCTCTGTGGTAGCTCAGATAGCCCTGGACATGCCTGGGCATCTTACTATACCACATCGGAGAGACAGCATTGGCATCCATGCCCACCAGCAGAGGCACATTTCCCGCAAGCCCAATCAGGCGCTCCACATAGCTCAGGTAAGGGTCCATAGCCTCCTCAAACTTGCAATAGACACTTGCAACGAGCATGACTCCAAAGCTACCCTCAAGCCTGACACAAACGCCCCACTCGGACTGATCAACAAGTAAACAATCAACATTTACACTCCGGACAACAACTGCAGCGTTATGACGTAAATCGACAAAAAGACGAAACTCATTCGGGAAACCCACAGGGCCATCCACCGAAATGTACGGCTCCTGGAGTAACCCAACAACACAATCCAATTCACACATGCACTGACCCAGATCATACATTGATGATCTGCTGCCTTGACAATTAAGCTGCAAAAAACGGACGGACATTAATGCCTAGCGTTGGCACGCGCAACCATTGCCGCATAAAGTGGACACGCATGAGACATCATAAGATGCCCCGATGCTCTACCTTTAAAGGCACAATTCCTGCAGTTCAGCTGGTTCACGCAATCACGCTCCACATGCCCGGATTGACCACAACGCCGGCACACATCGTGGGCTGCACGACAGTCCCTGACCCTGTGATCAAATCCGAGACATCTCCTACACACAAGTACTGGCTCATATTCACGAACCCTGAAGCTGAACCACTTGATATAGCAGCGACCAGCTGCCAACAAGCTCTGCATGGCTCTAGCGTATCCCTCAAGTACAACGCTCATCCTACCATCCTTTACCTCCCACGGTCTGCTAATTATTTTAACAGCCTTGGCAAACTGCTCCTTTGAGAACATAGACTTAAAATTTTTGTCGTAAAGCTCAGACATAAACTCGTCGGGGGTGAACTTAGATTCAACGTGTTCAACAACCACACGGGGACCAAGCTTATCTTCGACACTGACCTCTAAACCGGCCTCTTGAAATTTCTCATTCGCAGCCACTCTTTGCCGTTCTGCCTCTGAAGGTGTGCGAAGGATCGCACCACCACTCTTAAGCGGTCTCATCTCATGAACCCTCACATTAAGGTGAGGGCCAACCTCCTTCACAATCTTTTCAACCACCTGCTTCGAAGTCTCATCTTTATTTTTACTCATTACCTTAACTGCCCATGTTTCCACGGGAGCAGGCAAGACAGGCTCTCTGGTAGGAGGCATCGGGATCGCGTTTGCTCCCGTGGGAGCCACGCTCACCGGGGGCATCACCACGGGGACGTTACTCCGAGAGGAATAAACATCCAAACGCCCACGAAGCCTCTCCACCTCCACCTCCGCAACCAAACCCATCACCAGAGACTCATACTCTCCAGAGAGGGTACACATCTCCCTGACTAATGAACCTTCAACACTATAAATATCAATGAGAGTAGTCATTACTCTCCCTGAGACAACCTTCAACTTCTCAATCACAGACTCCGCGCTCGCACTGCCAACTCCGCCACCAGAGCGTCGAGGCATACGCGAGAGCCTATTCGTAGCCACTTCGTTCAACTCACTGTCCGATGTAAGAGCTTCTGGAACTCTCTCCGTGGTATTTCCCTTAGGCGGCACTCTTTTCTGATTTCCCTTACTACTCTTTCCACCTTTTCCGCTCTTATTTTCCTTACCAGCTAATCTAGCACTTCCACCAGCACTACCACCGTCAGAGAACAACGGCGGCTGCTGCACTACACCTACTCTCGTCCTGACACTAGTGCTCGTGCCACTCACCTTCTCAGGAGAGGGGATAGCATCCACTCTCTTGGGAGCATTTTCCGTCTCACTATTCGTGTCGTCATCACCCACAACTCCATCCTCTCCTCCTGTTGCCTCCTCACCGGCGAGGTCTTTCCTCTTTCGAGTAGGCATCTACTATACTACCACCAGCACACTTACAGTAAAATGTGCCCGCTATTTTGTAGCAACAAAATGTGTATGAAGCTGCTCTATAGCAGCACAAAATTTTCACCAGAAGAATTTCACTGAAGAATTTCACCGTTACTCTATACCAACAATTTAATGAAGGCACAACGAGACTTAAGACTCTGACGAGTCAGCACGTGAGCCAACAACAAAACAATTCAAATTAATAAAAACAATTTCACTATACCTTTTAAAAAGCCGGGTCATCAACAATCCAATTCCAATAAATTCACAACGGTTATCAAAGAATAGTCCAATTAATGCCAGGTCAGGTCGATCAGGTCAATCAATAATTTCTTGATTAATTAAATTAAATTCAATTAATCTAGAATTTAAAGATCAGCCACCAATCTCAAATTCAAAAACCAAGTTCAATCAATTCACAACAATAATCAAAGAGATAGCCAATAAAACAATTCCAGGTCAGGTCAATCAATAAGTTCTTAATTAATTAAATTAAATTTAATTAATGAAGAATTACGGATTAAACCACCAATCACGATTGGATTAATCCAATTACCACTGTCCAATCACTGATTCACCAATTATTAACAAATTGCCGAAAGGGCACTAACGCGTGTTCCTTAAGGAATTTAAATATGCAACACACTTTCAACACACTCAGTAATTTCACAACCGATTTAAATTTTTCCGCTGATGCGAAACACGTCTGTACGCTTCAAGTGTTCAGAGCGAAGTGCGGCTAATAGTACGAATTTCGAAAAATCCCGCCTTATTGCTCGTCTACGTTCCAAGGACTACCCTCCCACCAAATTTCATGATTCTAGCTTCAGCCGTTTGGCCTGGGCGATGATCAGTCAGTCAGTCAGCCAATCAGTCAGCCAATCAGTCAGCCAGTCATGCAACCATTTCTGAATTTTTTTGTCTGATTTTGATGGTAAAAATGTTCGGTACATATCAACAAAACATTATTATATCTGTATACGTTTAATTGCAATGACATTTATTAATTACACTGTGCAACAGTGAAAAAAATACACGGACTTGAGAGAATAGGTTCGATTATACTATCAAAGGGTAGTATAACTCTATACTCGGTTTGGCGAAATTGGTGACCAATTTTTTTTATTGGCCTCCAATGTTTCTCAAAATTAGTAGGCCCCTCGAAAAAGCTTTTGTCCAACAACTAATTCAGACTTTGTGATACCGCATAACTATGTTTGGCAATAATGTAGCTAAGAATATGCTGAATAAAGTTTAACATTTTTTGGGAAAAAAATTTACTTTTTTTTTGAAAAAGTGAAGGAAAAAATATTTTTTTTTTCAGCATAACTTCCGGGGACTCGTAATTTTTCACTAACAATGCTTGGCAAAATTGTACATATATTGTGAACATATCAATACAATCTGAACGTGTCTAGGCACCCTAAATAGCTCAAAAAACCACATTGTACCCCAAAAATTTTAGTATTTCACTGTTATGCAACAAAAATATATTTTTTTGTATAGGGTATGTTCAGCAACTTTATAGAAAGTATTAAGGCCAACATTTTTGTGGAACATTTGAACCCTCTAGCTCCCCCCACATAACTGTAAATTTTGGCCCCATTTTAACAAATCGTAAAAAACACCCCTTAAAATGGGTAGGGCGGTAATCAAATGTTCTACAAAAATGTTCGCCATAAAATTTTACTATATGTCTCGAAACACACCAAAGCTCAAAACATAACACAAACACCAAAAAGAGGTCAAATTCCTGTTCGTGCAGCAATGTTAGTCGTACGAAGCAATAACGATACAAGTAAAGAGCGTTGTTGACTGGAATTTGACATTTTTTGGGTTTTTTGTTAAGATTTGGGCTTTGGTGTGTTCCGACACATATAGTAAAATTTTACGGCGATCATTTTTTTAGAACATTTTATCCCCGCCCTCCCCCTTTTAAGGGGTGTTTTTTACGATTTGTTAAAATGGGGCCAAAAATTACAGTTATGTGGGGTAGCTAGAGGGTTGATATGTTCCACAAAAATACTGGCCTTTAGGTTTAGGTTAGGGTGGCAGCCGTATTTTTTTACAAGCTCACATAGACCAGTTTAGGTCCCTAGTGTTACCACGGGCTGAAATGCCCCTCATCGAAACCAACCTGTATGATATATAAATTTATCGATAGTACGAATATCAGTACTGGAAAGATCTGTTAGGCTGCCTAAAAAGGACGACCCCAGCATGTCCAGTCGTCGTTTACTCAAAGCGGGACAGTCGCAAAGCAAGTGCTCAATGCTCTCCACTTCTTCCTCATCTCCACAGCTCCGGCAGAAATCATTGGAGTCAATTTGTAATGGAATTTGTAATGTCGTCCCTTTCCTAGCAAGTTCATCGGCTTTGCAGTTCCCCGGGATATCCCTATGCCCAGGCACCCATATGAGGTGTATATTAAACTGCTCAGCCATCTCGCTAAGAGATCTGCGGCAGTCGAGGGCTGTTTGTGAATTTAGGGATGTTGCCTCCAGAGAATTGATGGCAGCCTGGCTGTCCGAGTAAATGACAACGCCAGTGTTGGTTACTATGTTGCGACGCAGCCACTTGGCAACTTCCCATATTGCCATTATTTCGGCTTGATAGACACTGCAGGTATCTGGTAGTCTGTGAGCTATATCCAGACTAAGTTCTTCACAGTGTACTCCGAAGCCAACCTTTTCATCAAGCTTCGAACCATCCGTGTAAAAGTAGAGATGGTTTCTATTACCTGGTATTCTGCCGACGCATTCATCTCTGGCGGGAATCATAGTGATGTAATTTCTCTCGAAGGTGTACACAGTTGGTATATAGTCCACTCGGTCGGTTACCATAGCACTACACTTTGATATCCTCATGTGACCATAGTTCTTGTACCTCCACATTGATAGGCAGTTTAATCTTAATGCCGCTTTGGTTGCAACTTCTTTCGGCACAATATTAATCGGCAGTATATGGAGTAGGGCTTGTAGAGACTCGGTCGCTGTAGTCCTTAAGGCTCCGCTTATGCTCAGGCAGGCAGTTCTCTGAACCTTTGTTAGTAGGTTGGTGATGGTTAGTTTGTCAGTTGCCGTCCACCATACCACAATACCGTATAACAGTATTGGACGAACTACTGCTATATATATCCAGTGGACGATTTTAGGAGAGAGTCCCCACCGGCCTTAACATTTTCTATAATGTTGCTGGACATACCCTTTATAAAAAAATATATATTTTTGTTACATAACAGTGAAATACTTACATTTTTGGGGTACAATGTGGTTATTTGAGCTATTTAGGGTGCCGAGACACGTTCAGATTGTATTGATATGTTCACAAAAGTTGTTCAGATTTACGTTGGCTACAATTTTTCCAAGCATTGTTAGTGAAAAATTACGAGTCGCCGGAAGTTATGCTGAAAAAAGTGAAAAAACGTATTTTTTTCCTTCACATTTTCGCAAAAAAATGTTAATAAGCTTTCTTCAGCATATTCTTAGCTACATTATTGCCAAACATAGTTAAGCGGTATCACCAAGTCTGAATTAGTTGTTGTACAAAAGCTGATGACACCTTTTTCGAGTGGCCCACTGATTTTCAGAAACTTTGGGGGCGCATAAAAAAAAATTGGTCACCAATTTCGCCAAACCGAGTATAGGGTTATACTACCCTTTGATAGTATAATTGAACCTATTCTGTCAAGTCTGTGTATTTTTCAAAAAGTGTTCATTTGTTGCATAGTGTTATTATTACTGCATGCGTGTGCATGCGTATCAGGGGGTACTTGCTAGTTAATTAATACAATCAATGGCAGAACTTTTTAAAACCGAATAATTTCTGAGAAACTAATGCTCTAAAATCTGTATAGGAATTCTCATTTAACCTAAGCGTTAATGCTTCATAATCGTACTAAGACTACTAAAAAATTTGTCAGTGTACAATAAATTTTTGAAACACTTTTTTTCTTTCTGTGTGTTTTGCATTTAAATTTCAAGCAATTGTATATACTGGTTTAACTTTAACCTGGTTCTTTCTTTCATTCATATTTGGGGATCGTAGTTTCTGTCACTAAGTAGGTAGCTACGAGTATGTAGGAAGTTAGGTAACTACAGAATTTACTTGGTTGTTTGAGGGTACATGTTCACATTGTAAAAAGTAAAATGACATACAAATAAACTTTTTTATCTAGAAAACATTTTCAAAAGTTCTGTTTTACCTCAACTTGTTCAGGGTGTTAAAATACAATCAGACTTTAGGGTCTGTAGGTTATTCGGTAACTTTGCTGGCTACATTTGTTTGTAGTTATATTTAAGAAATAAACGAGTACAACTTTTTATTTACTGTGGGAAAAAGTGTTACTTGGGCGCTAAGAGTCTTGAAAGAAGTTTTGAAAACCGCATCGTTGACAGGTATTATATTCACAGCAAGGAATAAATATCTACCGTACGTTGTCATTTTGTGCAATTATAGTTTAAACTAAGACTTTAGAAACTGCTGAAAAAATTTAAAGTCAGCAAAATTTAGATTTTGAAGCGGAATAATGTCCCGCTTAACACCATTTTACAATTTTACAATTGCCGGACAGAAACGCTATTAGCTACCAAAAGCAGAAATATGAATTTAAGATCTGATATTACTATCAGATCCTCTAAACCGTTGGTCAGATGATTTTACGTTTTTCATCTAGATATGATAAGTTAAGCTTTCAGATATCTATATACTTCAATCACCATGTTGTGGAGGAAGAATATCATACAGTGAGTCAAAATAAACCACATTTTTATTGCTGTTAACATCAGAACTTCTTGAGAAAAAACAAACTTTGGCAGGTTTTGTTCCTGAATATAATAACATATTACACTTACATTTCTTATAGCTTATGAGGAATGTACGAGTATGACTGCTTAGATGAAAAATCTGGAAATACATATCTACGATGGCTACAAATAAATTTGAATCGATATTGGGTGCATCAAGAAAGATGCAAGTTCTTGGACTATGTCCAGTGGGAATCGCTGGGAGTGCTCTGGATACATATTTCCCAGGCAACTATGAGGAGGCATTGAATACGTCAATTGGGGATTCCTTTGAGGTGCAGCCATCAGAGGACGCCAGCGAGATTGTAACCGCATCTAGAATTCTTTGGGATATCAAAAGCTTAAAATCTTTTAAGTCGCCAGGACCAAACAATGTCCCGACCTACGAAACCGCCCAGCATGTTCTAGTCAACTTTATTGAAGGATCTCTCTCTGTTACGAAGTATTCTAAAGTAGGTTTCTTAGATATAGGAGTGGGGGAGCCTTCAATAACATAAATCCAGTTGCTATGATTAAGGCTGCAGCAACCCTGGGGATTGATAGCAGTATACGTAGGTTCATACATAACCTTTTTATTAAGAGAATGTGATGAATGTTAAGAGGTTTGCCTATGTAGATGACATGGAAATAGCAGTGAGAAGGAACTTTCCTAGTACTCTTAGAGATATTCTACAGAAGACCCTACCCATATACAACCTTCCGATAATTGTCTTGGTGTTAACCCGAACAAGACGGACATAGTTATTTTCAGCAGGATATATTTTAGTTAACAACTGTCTCCATGGTGTATTGAAATTCTCTCCTCTTTAAGCGGAAAATACTTAAGTATTTTAATAGACTGGATCCAAAAACAAACCAACATTCTGGAAAGAGTATGTAAAAAAGGGCAATAGGTAAACGCTGGGGTGGCAGCCGTTTTTTACTAACTCATATAGATCAGTTAATGTTACCACGGGCTGAAATAACCCCCATCGAAACCAACATGTTTGAAATAGAAAGTTATCGATAGTACGAATATCGGTACCGAAAAGATCTGTTATACTGCCTAGAAACTCCAGTATGTCTAAACGTTGTTTATCCAAAGCGGGATAGCAAGCAGTGTTGCCACTGGAAAAAATTTTTTCCGACCAAAATGTTCCCTAAAACCGACCAAAATCCGTTGTAACCGACAAAATTTATCAAATTAAAGTAATTAGTATCTTGTAAAGTTTGGAGACAACATTTTTAGATTTTGATGAAAGTTGGAATGTTTGGAAAAGTTAATTAACAAAAAAAATATGCTAGTTATAATAGAAAATAAAAACATATGTTTAGGTTTAGGTTTAGGTTAGGGTGGCAGCCGTATTTTTTTTACAAGCTCACATAGACCAGTTTAGGTCCCTAGTGTTACCACGGGCTGAAATGCCCCTCATCGAAACCAACCTGTTTGATATATAAATTTATCGATAGTACGAATATCAGTACTGGAAAGATCTGTTAGGCTGCCTAAAAAGGCCGACCCCAGTATGTCCAGTCGTCGTTTACTCAAAGCGGGACAGTCACAAAGCAAGTGCTCAATGCTCTCCACTTCTTCCTCATCTCCACAGCTTTGGCAGAAGTCATTGGAGTCAATACCAAATCTTTTGGCGTGTTCGCCGATCAAGCAGTGTCCCGTCAGAACCTGTACTAACGTACACAATCGTTTCCTCTCTAGTGCGAGGAGATATTTTGACCTTCTCAGGTCATACCTTGGCCAGATTTGTCTAGCTACCCTGTAGGTGCCGATTTCTGTCCATCTCTCGTTGGACTGCCTGATTGCCTCTTGCCTAAGCCAAAGCTTGCACGTGGATAGTGGCGCACCAATATATGCAAATTCTTCGAGAATTTGTAATGTCGTCCCTTTCCTAGCAAGTTCATCGGCTTTGCAGTTCCCCGGGATATCCCTATGCCCAGGCACCCATATGAGGTGTATATTAAACTGCTCAGCCATCTCATTAAGAGATCTGCGGCAGTCGAGGGCTGTTTGTGAATTTAGGGATGTTGCCTCCAGAGAATTGATGGCAGCCTGGCTGTCCGAGTAAATGACAACGCCAGTGTTGGTTACTATGTTGCGACTCAGCCACTTGGCGACTTCCCATATTGCCATTATTTCGGCTTGATAGACACTGCAGGTATCTGGTAGTCTGTGAGCTATATCCAGACTAAGTTCTTCACAGTGTACTCCGAAGCCAACCTTTTCATCAAGCTTCGAACCATCCGTGTAAAATTGGAGATGGTTTCTATTACCTGGTATTCTGCCGACCCATTCATCTCTGGCGGGAATCATAGAGATGTAATTTCTCTCGAAGGTGTACACAGTTGGTCGGTTACCATAGCACTACACTTTGATATCCTCATGTGACCATAGTTCTTGTACCTCCACATTGATAGGCAGTTTAATCTTATTGCCGCTTTGGTTGCAACTTCTCTCGCCACAATATTAATAGGCAGTATATGGAGTAGGGCTTGTGCTCAGGCAGGCAGTTCTCTGAAACTTTGTTAGTAGGTTGGTAATGGTTAGTTTGTCAGTTGCCATCCATCATACCACAATACCGTATAACAGTATTGGACGAACTACTGCTATATATATCCAGTGGACGATTTTAGGAGAGAGTCCCCACCGCGACCCTACAGCCTTTTTGCAGGAATATAAGGCGGCGTTGGCCTTCCTTACACGTTCCAATACGTTAAGTCTAAATAACATTTTCCTATCTAGAATTATTCCTAAAAATTTTGCACTTTCAGAAAAGACTAGATCTGTTCCATTTATCCGAAGTGGAGGGTCCACATGTGGGACATTATTCATCCTAGTAAAGAGAACCAATTCTGTCTTGTTGGGGTTAACGCCCAAACCGCTGCTTCTGGCCCATCTAGCCAACTTGTTCAGAGCCACCTGTAGGATGTCTCTGAGGACGTTTACGAATTTGCCACTCACTGCGATTGCCACGTCGTCCGCATATGCCACGACCTTGCAGCCACAACGTTCTAGATCTAGCAGGATTTCATTCACCGCTAGGTTCCAAATTAGTGGAGACAATACTCCTCCTTGCGGGGTCCCTCTGTTTACATACCTTGTTAGAGTTGTGGACCCTAGACATGCTGTTATGCGTCTTCTGGTGAGCAGACTTTGAATTAGTCTAATCAAACTAGTGTTAACTTTTAGATGTGAGAGTGCCGCAATTACCGCATCTGAGTGAATGTTGTTAAAAGCCCCTTCTATGTCAAGAAATGCCACAATGGTGAATTCCTTGAAATGCAGGGACGATTCGATAGTGCTCACAAGTTCGTGCAGGGCTGATTCTGTAGACTTGCCCTTGTTGTAAGCATGTTGGTTCCCCGACAACAGTTTTGTATCCAGGTTTTCCCTAATGAAATGATCTAAAAGTCTTTCCAGACCTTTCAATAGGAAGGAAGATAGGCTAATTGGTCTGAAGTCTTTTGGCCTAGTGTGTGATATCTTCCCCGCTTTTGGTATGAATACCACTTTTGTATCACTCCATCGATTCGGGACGTATGAAAGCCTGATACAGCCTACATAAATTTTCTCCAGCCAGGGGATAATGCACTTTAACATTTTCTGCATTTCTGCTGGAGTGATGCCATCTGGTCCAGGTGACTTGAAGGGCTCAAAGCTGTTAATAGCCCAGCTTATTCTGGATCTCTCAGTCAAGAAGCTAGCGACGCTCGCAGTCCACTCGCACTCTTGTTGGTCCAGAGTTCCCCGGGAAATGTGTGTCGAGCAGTACATTGAGCGACTGCTCGCTGTTTTTGGTCCAGTTATTTGCCTCATCCTGTAAATATCCCACTGTACAGGGTGAAGCAGATAATATCTTCCTCAGCCTAGCGGCGTCGGAGACCTTTTCCACTTCACCACAGAAGGTATACCAAGAGCGCCTTTGCGCCTTTCTAAGCTCCTTCTTATAGATCTTGAGTTGCTCTTTATAGGCATCCCAATCATTAGCGACCCTAGTAGATTTAGCCTTATTGAATAGCTTGTTGTATGTCTTTTTCATAGCCGTTAGCTCAGAAGTCCACCATTGGGGTTTAGTTTTACCCTTGTACCTTGTTTTTGGACAGGCTTCTTCAAGGGATCTATTGAATGATATGGTGATATGATCGACCAGATTATCTAGACCGGCTTTGTCATTCGGTTCGTACAGAAGTTTAGAGTTGAGGACTTTCTTGAAATTCTTCTCATACAGATGCCACTTTGTCTTCCTTACATTTCTATGGACGGCGGGTTTAGGCGCTTTTTCCGCGAGTTTGAACTCGATATAATGGTGATCTGAGAATGAGTGGTCGTCCAGTACATTCCACCCAATAATTTTTTCTGACAGCCGGTCAGTAGCAAACGTTACGTCGAGTACTTCTTGTCTGTCTTTAGTTGTGAAGGACGGTTTATTACCTATGTTACAAATACTAAGGTTGGTAGTTAGAATAAAGTCAAGAAGCGAATCACCCCTATTGTTTATATCCGTACTACCCCAGATAGTATGATGAGCGTTCGTGTCTGCGCCAATAATCAGCTCGAGCTCGTCAGACGTTGCTTCTTCTACTACTTCCCTGAATAGAGCAGTCGGTACTACAGATTCATAAGGCAAGTAGCTGGAGACCACCCAATATATACGATTACCGATCTCCAGGCTAGCAGCTGTTTGGTCTCTACCACTTAAATTAGTCAGGAGAAAGATACTTAGATCTTTCCTGGAAAAAATGCAGGTTCTTGGAGTGCCTTCACAGTTGGCCACAAGCGGTTTAAAGTTGGGTGTCCTAATACCGCACACCCTTCCTCCCACTACGTAGGGCTCCTGTATCAGGACGATGTCTACTGCGCCTGTGGACAGGCGCAGCAATAGAGCCGCTGAGGCTGCTTTAGCGTGATGGAGGTTAATCTGTAGAATTCTTACCATCATTGGTAATTGACAGATTAACATCCACCCCGACAAGGGTGTTATCGAACTCTTCGTCCGTATCGTCGAGAAGCATGTCCCCGCCAGATGCGTCGAAGAGTCCGGAGACTCCCCTCAGCCTCTCTGTGTCCGAAGTAGAGCTTTTGTCCTCAGAGAAGGACGTTACAGATCTTCTGTTAGAGTTGGAGTCACCAGAAATAATAGGCGTGGGTACCTCCGCACTTCCAGAAAGTGCCACGGTGGACGACTCACCTTCTGCAGTGGGAGCTATATCCTGCTTGTATATCTTCAAGACTATAGTCTCGAAGCCATATTGTAGGGTTGCACTCGCACTTTGTATATGGGAGGTGGATTCAGCGTTTAGGATAAGATTGACCTGCCGCTTTTTACCATCCGCCTCACCCACCTTGCTGATTCTCCAATTATGGGCCGGCAGACCAGGATTGGAATCTTTTATTATTTCTAAGATGTCAGCCGGGTTGGAGGGCTCTTCTGTAACCCAGGTGATGGCTCTAGGGTGACTAGGGATGTTGTTTTTTCGACAACATTCAACTGGGCACCCGGCCACACCTCACCCGCTCGACTCAGAGCAGCCTTATACAGGTCTACTGATCTGGCATCACCGAAATATAAGAGCTTTACTCTCCCCTGATGCCATCCTGCATCGTTGCAGATTGGTGGTTTGCCTGGCATTTCTCTACGGACATCGAGGTAATGAGCCATAATGGCTGATTGTACATGACTAAATTTGTCCTTGAGGATGGATCCATCCTCACTACTTCTGTCTATAACAGCCATCACTAGACTCTCCTTCGTCACTTCATTGAAGGGCTTGGTGAGTGTCCTGTTGATGGTGACATTAGGGCTTCTTGCCTTTTTCGAAGGCAGGGGTTCATCAGGTGATCTGATTCGTTTTACTTTATTAGCAGTTATCACAGCTGAATTTGTGGCTCTTTCAGCCGACTCATTGGCCTTAGAAGCATCTATGACGCCTTTAGCCCAGGTAAGTGACTCTTTTTGTTTTTCGGTAAGAGCCGAAACCTCAACAGCCTCCAACTTCGTCAAAACTCTGAGCGCTAAACGATGCTCATTGTGCTTCCGTTTTGACGGTCGGACATGACGTTTCCCCCTCACCGCACCACCTGTTGTGAGTATGTGGGGGAGATTTTCACCATTTTTGGTGTGGTCGTCTTTGGCCAAGACCAACGGACGGACAGTCGGACGATTGGGGAACCGCGCTCCATCGGAACACGAAGGCATCCCCGTCAAGAGAATTTATTTTTTATTTTGTCTGTATTAGACCGTAATAGGTACTACGATGTAGGCCTTACAGACTTTGTACAGATTTTTGCTATTGCGTAATAGGTACTGGTAACTATCCGCTATGTGATAAACACGTCTGTTCACTGCGAATGATCAGCAACGAATGAAAAAAAAAACATATGTAAACAAGATATAAAAATACTGAAAAGTATTTTTAAAACAAGTAAAAATGTGGCCCGTCAGAATCGTATATACCCAACATCATGGATCGCATTCAATGTTATAATAGGAAAAATATATTGAATTGCTCGTTTAAATGATAGGAACATGGCTAAATCTTAATATATCCTCATTCAGTAAAATCGTTGCTATTCGATATTTTTTGTAGTTGAAGACAGAACAGAAGTGAAAGAAATAATTCTTTCCCCAGCATCGATAATTTAGACAAGTACAAACCATATTTCCTGTTAACGAAATTTCCTTTGTCACGCCTAAATTATTATTTTTAAATATAAAAATTTTACAATGTATTTGTCTACAATTTCAATCAACAGGTCGATACAGCTTACAGCGATTAAGAAAAATATTGGCATTCACAATCGACATTTCGAGGTATTTCCAGAGGTGAAATTGTTGCATAAATTTACTTCTATATGTATTAATCGTCAAATTATTCTGTATTATATTACAACTTAAATATTCGAGAATAAAACCGACCAAAATTGAGTTGGTCCGACCATCCGACCAGAAAGACAAATTTGTATTTTATCCGACCAAATTTGGTCGGAAATGACCAAAACGGCAACGCTGATAGCAAGTGCTCAATGATCTCCACTTCTTCCTCATCTCCACAGAAGTCACTGAAGTCAATACCCATCCTTCTGGCAGTATCCCGCCAGCACTGATACTAACGTAGACAATCTGTTACTCTCTAGTGCAAGAAGATATTTTGACCTTCTCAGGTCTTGGGTAGATTTGTCTAGCTACCTACAGATGCCGATTTCTGTTCATCTGTCGTTCGACCGCCTGATTGCCTCTTGCCTTAGCCAAAGCTTGCATGTGAATAGCGGCCCACCAATATATGCAAATTATTCGAGAATTTTTAATATCGTCCCTTTCCTAGCAGGTTCATCGGCTTTGCAGTGTATGTTAAACTGCTCAGCCCTCTCGTTAAGAGATTTTGCGACAGTGGAGGGCTGTTTGTGAATTTAAGGATGTGGCCTCCAGAGAATTAATGGCAGCCTGGCTGTCCGAGTAAATGACACCGTCAGTTTTGATTACTATGTTGCGACTCAGCCACTTGGCGACTTCCCATATTACCATTAATTCGGCTTGATAGACACTGCAGGTATCTGGTAGTGTGTGAGCTATACCAAGCCTAAGGGCTTTACAATGTATTCCGAAGCCAACCTTTTAATCAAGCTTCGAACCATCCGTATAGAAGTGGAGATGGTTTCTATTATCTGGTATTCTGCCAACCCATTCATCTCTGGGTGGTATCACAGTGATGTAGTTCCTCTTAAAGGTGTACACCGTTGGTATATAGTCCACTCGGCCGGTTATCTCAGCGCTACTCTTTGATATCCTCATGTAACCGTAGTTCTTGTACCTCCACATTGATGTTCAGTTTAATCTTAATGCCGCTCTGGTTGCAACTTCTCGCCACAATATTAATCGGCAATAGATGGAGTAGGGCTTGTAGGGACTCAGTCGCTGTAGTCCTTTAAGCTTAAAGGACTACATGCATAGGCAGGCGTTCTCTGAAACATTGATAGTAGGTTGGTAATGGTTAGTTTGTCAATTTCCGTCCACCATACTACAATTCCGTTCAACAGTATTGGGTGAACTACGGATATATACATATATCCAAACCCTACAGCCTTCCTGCAGACATATAAGGCGACGTTGGCCTTCCTTACTCGTTCCAGTACGATAAGTCTGAATAACAGTTTTCTATTTAAAATTATTCCTCGAAATTTTGCACTTTTAGAAAAAACTAGATCTGTTTCATTTAACCGAGGAGGAGGGTTTACATGTGTAACTATAAAGTAGATGAACTTGCAAGACCAGGAACTACCTTACGTGTTCCAGAATTGGATTATGTAGAGACCTGCAAGCTCTTCTTGGAAGATAGTCCCCTTACGGCAACAAATGACAGGTGGTAACCAGGAACTGCATATATTCCAGGTTGATTATGTGTTCCGGCTTACACTCAAAAAGTAGCGCACTGCCGTCGTTACCGAGACCGGACGTCTTATTTATCGTGTCTGCCTTCACGAGTCACTGCCTTATTGGACGGCACGCAAAGAGATTGAATTTGCAAAAGCTATACAGACGAAGAGGAGAGGTAATCAATAGAACACCTTATGTGTAATGACCCGCTCTTTCTAGAAGGCGGCATGCAACCTTAGGCTCTCATTGCTTTGGAGTGTTAGCTAACTTGTCTGATTTTGGAATCCGCAAACTTTGAGCTTTTTAAGGCAATCATCTAAGTTTAACGGCGATACAATAATTATATACAGCCTTTGATGAAATGCGCTGTACTGATCTTAAAATGTGAATCAAATTCAATCGTTTGCCAGTGCAATTGTGAAAGTTGTCCCCGATTAATAAAAAAAGGTTGCCAACAATGTTGCATTATCGTCGCATGCAAGTTACACATTTTGTGTGTCATTCGTTCTTCATTCACGTAGATAATGTTGCACTTTTACCTTCATCATAGGTACTTGGAGTTGGTACGGCGTACCACAAGTCATGGTAGTTCCAATTGACGGAGTCATCGCGTTTTAACCTTGTGATTCATGCAGTCCAACAACCATCAGCAGCGGTGACAGCGACGAGCATTTACCTCTTCTGTTGCCCCTTTGCCTGCGACATCCATTCATACTTCTACAATTGGAAATTGGAGCAATGAGTTCATATCCATTGTAATCACTAGACACACTTTCAGTCACTCAGTCATTCATTTCATTAATATTTGATTACTTTCCCACGCATTGTCTCATTTTCGTCGTTTTTTATGAAAACATTTGTTTAAATTCAATATTTACCAACTTTGGAAGAGCTGGGCCATAGCGACGTCGAAGCAGGCGGGGGCGGCAGGCGTATGACGCTGGATTCTTATCGCCCCGTTTACATGAGTGTGCAAGTACTTTGCCCAAACGTCGAATTGTTTAGATAGAGATTTTCTATCGAATCGGTGTTGTCGCCTTTTTGTGGGTGTCTTTTGTTCAATACATGAAGCTTTGAGGGTAAAATGACCTAAACCGCGTCGGGTCCATTGTTTTCTGCAAGTGGTTAACCACTCTTTTCACAAAAAAATCTCGATACTTTTGCTGCAATTGAATATCTGAAAATTCCTAACACGGATTTCCCCCCAGCATTGCTTTTTTTAATTTTTGTTGCAGCTCATTATTCAAAGACGAAGTTGCATTTTAATTGAGCTCAATAATAATTCAAAAGTGCATAAGTTTTAGTATATTACCCATATTTGAATAATAAATTATGAGTTCTGAAAATCAATCCACATTTTTTAGCCTCACTTTAGTGATACGAGGGTATATATCATTTGCTACGGGCCAAAAGTGTAACACATCGAAGGAGTGACATAAGACCCTAAGTATGTTCGCCGGATATCCGTTTTAGGTCGTTTCAAGTCGAATGAGCCATGTCCGTCCGTCTGTCCGTCTGTCTGCTGGCTGGTGCGAACAATAGCTCTCGAAAGGAGTAACCGATTGACTTCAAATTTGGTATGTGGTAATATTCTGTTCTATCTCCGGCTACGTTCGAAGATGGACCATATTGGTGCTCTCCTTCTAGTAAGTGGTTATTGATTATTTAATAACTTCTATACTACTTATTCGAATCCGCTGAAATTCTACACATAATATTAGTTTATCAGTCACTATCACCTCAAGAAGAGAGAGCGAAGTTGCCTAGCCCATTTTGGTACCTCCCACACAAATGTACCATTTTGAACCAAAAGTTAACTGCTTATAACAATTATATCAATGCTTTTATAGTACCTATAGTCCAGTGAAAAGTGGGCGTAATTGGCACGTCCCTTTTGGTACCTCCCGCACAAATGGACCAGTTTGCACCAAAATATACAAGCTTAAAATATTAATACCAGTGCATAAAAATACTTGAAATTTTGTACAGTGTAATGATTTTATAGTGCCTATAGTCGAGTGAAAATCGGGCGTTATTGCCAAGCCCCTTTTGGTACCTTTCACACAAATCGAACATTTTGTTCAAAAAGTTAAAAGCTTATAGCGTGAGTATCAATGTACGAAAAAACTAAAAAATTTTGCACAGTAAAGCTCTCTTAATGTACGCATAGTCCTGTGAAAAATGGGCGTTACCACCACGCCCACACAAAATGGTTAAATTATGCCAAAATTGGCATATAACGTCACAGTGCAATGTATGTGAAGTATCAACTGTTCATCGAAAAATAAGAGTATTTGATAAACCCTTTCTGGTACTTCCCACACAAGTTGCGGATTAATTCGTGCAACTCGTGAACTCACAAAGTGAGGGTATACCTTAATCGGTTTACCCGGCTGAAACTTTCTTACTTGTTTTGGTTTATGTACATTTAAGTCTGATAATAGAAGTCGAAGGGTGTGTTTAAGATCATAGAGAATCTGTTGTTTGTTCATTTTTGAATTATCTGTTTTTGAGAAATTTTATACGAAGGAGGTTGTGGTTTTTACGCTCGCGCTGTGATTGTGTTAAAATGAAAACATGCTAATGATGTAAGTAATACCCGAATACAAAAATGTTATTTTATTTAAAAATATTTTACATTTATTCATAGTAATAACAACAAGGATAGCGTACAAAATAGCGGCTATTGCTCAAAGTTTCATGAATTCGTATGTACAATTCTGTCGTCGACGTCTGCTCTATTAATAAGTCCAGTGAAAAGTGATTTATGCGAAAACTCAAAAAGGAAGTAAACGGAAAAAAATAGAACACAGAAATGAAAAGGTATTTCTGATAATATGGAAATTTGTTTCGAATATTATGGAAATTTGTATCATAAAAAACTTTTATATAATTATACCCTACACCACTCTGTGGTACAGGGTATTATAAGTTTGTTTCACGGCAGATGTTTGTAACACCTTAAAATAACACAGCTAGACCCACCTTAAAGTATACCGATCGACTCAGAATCACTAGCTGAGTCGATTTAACGATGTCCGTCCGTCCGTCCGTCCGTCCGTCCGTCCGTCCGTCCGACCGTCCGTCCGTCCATGTAAAGTTGTTCGTCGAATACAGGTCGCAATTTCACTCCGATCGTTCTGAAATTTTGCAGTTTAGAGTATTTCGCGGCTGTTAAGATCGCTATTGAATTTGGTTGAAATCGGTTCAGATTTAGATATAGCTCCCATATATATCTTTCGTCCGATTTGGCCCTTTAGTCCTATAGAAGCTGTATTTTACATCCGATCGTTTTGAAATTTAGAATGGTAGAGTTTCTTGATCCATGAACCAACATTGCTGAATTTGAAGAAAATCGGTTAAGATTTAGCTATAGCTCCCATATATATGTTTCGTCCGATTTGGCCATTTAGTCCTATAGAAGCTGTATTTTACATCCGATCGTTTGGAAATTTAGAATGGTAGAGATTCTTGATCAATGAACCAACATTGCAGAATTTGAAGAAAATCGGCTAAGATTTAGCTATAGCTCCCATATATATGTTTCGTCCGATTTTTCTCTTTAGTCCTGTAGAAGCTGTATTTTACATCCGATCGTTTTGAAATTTAGAATGGTAGAGTTTCTTGATCAATGAACCAACATTGCCGAATTTGAAGAAAATCGGTTAAGATTTAGCTATAGCTCCCATATATATGTTTCGTCCGATTTGGCGCTTTAGTCCTATAGAAGCTGTATTTTACATCCGATCGTTTTGAAATTTAGAATGGTAGAGTTTCTTGATCAATGAACCAACATTGCTGAATTTGAAGAAAATCGGTTGAGATCTAGCTATAGCTCCCATATATATGTTTCGTCCGATTTGGCCCTTTAGTCCTATAGAAGCTGTATTTTACATCCGATCGTTTTGAAATTTAGAATGGTAGAGTTTCTTGATCAATGAACCAACATTGCTGAATTTGAAGAAAATCGGTTAAGAGCTAGCTATAGCTCCCGGCGGCCGGAAGTTGGGCCCCAAGAAAATGCACCCCAAACTGAAAATGTAAGTGCGCCCCAAATTTGGGGTCTAATTTCGTTACAAAAACTGATTTGGGAAATTACACCCCAATCAAGAAAACAACATAAAATGAAAACGAACCCCAAAAACACCAAGAAATTTTCTCTTCGTAAATCTGGGGAGTACGTAATAATACATGCATAAGAACCTATTTTCTAATTATAAATCTTTTCCTGCGCGGTCGGCCTACGGCCTGCGGCCTTCGGCCTCTGTTTAAGACTTTCTCCTATGGACAGGATCAAAAGTTGGGACGTGGAGCAAATCTCTTATGCGTAGCCTCTCCCGTTTCTAAATTTATAGATGAAAGTAGGCCCCAGAAAGTAGACAAGAAATGAAATTAAACCCCAAAAAGCAGACAAAAAATGAAATTACGCCCCAAAAAAGTTGTTGTTGTTTGACATGTTATTTTTTGGGGCCCATATTCATAAAAATATTGGGGTGTATTTTCGTGGGGCCCAATTTCATTCCGCCATAGCTCCCATATATATGTTTCGTCCGATTTTTCTCTTTAGTCCTGTAGAAGCTGTATTTTACATCCAATCTTTTTGAAATTTAGAATGGTAGAGTTTCTTGATCCATGAACTAACACTGCCGAATTTGAAGAAAATCGGTTAAGATTTAGCTATAGCTCCCATATATATGTTTCGTCCGATTTTTCTCTTTAGTCCTGTAGAAGCTGTATTTTACATCCAATCTTTTTGAAATTTAGAATGGTAGAGTTTCTTGATCCATGAACCAACACTGCCGAATTTGAAGAAAATCGGTTAAGATTTAGCTATAGCTCCCATATATATGTTTCGTCCGATTTGGCCATTTAGTCCTATAAAAGCTGTATTTTACATCCAATCGTTTTGAAATTTAGAATGGTAGAGTTTCTTGATCCATGAACCAACACTACCGAATTTGAAGAAAATCGGTTAAGATTTAGCTATAGCTCCCATATATATGTTTCGTCCGATTTGGCCCTTTAGTTCTTTAGAAGCTATGTTTTACATCCAATCGTTTTGAAATTTAGAATGGTAAAGTTTTCTGATTCACGAACCAACATTGCCGAATTTGAAGAAAATCGGTAAAGATTTAGCTATAGCTCCCACATATATGTTTCATCCGATTTGGCTCTTTAGATCCAATCGTTTTTATACCCTACACCACATTGTGGTACAGGGTATTATTTAAGTATAAAATGTCCCAAAAGTAAATTTATGTAAACAATTTATACATGAATTACAAAATTTATATATCAGAGTTATTCAATATTACGAGAGTGGTGTAGGGTATTATATCGGCACCGCCCGACTTTAGCCTTTCCTTACTGGTTCAAAGATGTCTTATGGTGATATGTACAATTTATTAAATTTTTTCGCATATTAATGATTCTGTTTCTTTTATTTTCAGAAACATATTCATTATTATAATTTAAGATCACGCAATTAACTTTATTTGAAGATACATATGTTACAGTGGTGAGTGGAATTTACAAAATAACTTTTGATTGGGTTGACGTATTAATACCAAATTTTGACTGAACATAACTTGGAATATTTAGAAATTAAAAAGGCAATCTCGCCAAAACTATGCTATGTCGACTTAGCATGTTTTAGAATGGAGGTATCGATATATAAACCAAATTATAGCGCCCACGCTAACAAATTGTGCAAGATACCTCAATTTCAAAATTTGGCTTATATGGGCGGGGTCACTCCCATTGGTCCGATCCCGCACATTTTTGGAACCACTAGAAGGTGACTCGTTAATTCTTTCATTAAAAAAATAATAACTCCAAATTGGTTATCCAATCAAGAACTAATATACACTATGTCACCAGCTATGCTAATCTGAAGATTTCTCTTCGCAAACAAGAAGTCGTACTTTCGCAACAACTAGGCGAATTTTGCGTAGTGACTTGGGCCTGAATCGGCAAAAACGGACCTAGGAGCTGAAGCTAAACGTCCATAGAAAACGGAGCACAGTGCTCTGTCTACATGCATCGATGTGACGAAAATAGAAGGAATAATTGCAGAATTACTAAATTTGGTACCTAGATAAATTATAAATTATTATGACCATAATAAAGAAACTTGCAAATAATAACGGGTCCTCAAAAATTCAACAGACTATGTAACGGATGGCCCATCTATTTATTGCTTTTGAACTACGGCCGCCTTGCTGCTGCGATTTGTCTCCGTTAGACAATTTTTTGTGCGGAGCTGTTAAGGATAAGTCCTACGCCAATCATCCAGATGAGATTCATGACTTGAAACACGAAATAGCAGCCGTAGAAGGCCATACAATCGAAATGTGTTGACAAATTGGGTCTACACACAATGGGCTACTGCAAGGCCAGCCGTGGCAGCCACCGGAATGTTGGGGCATTTCATAAAGGTAAAAATCAATGAAAAATATTTATCCCTTTTTTTACAACAATTTTAAAAACGCAACTTTTTCGTAGGACACCCTTTATAATACTACATTGGAACATTGTATATTTATGAAATTTAACAAGTCATAATAATTCATTGTGCTTCAAAATTTCGACGGGATAGAGCGAGTTCTTTTGGTACCTCCCACATAAAGGTTTCAAATGACTTAAAAGTAAATATATCAAAAACGCTCAAGAATGGCACTGGATTTCGACCAAACTTTGTAAAGCTTAATAGGCTTGCTGCGTGCAAATGCGTGCAAAATATGGGAGGAATCGACACTAGATCCTTCGCTGCAGCAAAGGTACTTCTTATTAACAATGATTTACTGCCAACATAAGTATTTCAGCTGATTTAAGATAAAAAAACATACATGAATTCTGACGATTATATAATGGTGTCTATCGAAACTGCGCAGTCAATTCTACCCAGCAATACACAGAATGTAAATAAAACACATAATCTTAAACCAAAATAAATTCTGACTGAATATCAAAGCACAGACCAACTATAAACAACAACAACAACAATAATTTGGATTATTATTAGGTTAGGTTGAATAGAGGAGACGTTTAAACGTCTCATGTCCATGGACATACACTTAAGCCAGTGGTTCGGCCTGTTGTGCGCTCCTTATATATGATTTTTATATCCCACGGGTTACAGAAAATCGGTACTAGACACGTATTTTCTCAGTATCTTCCAGTCATATCCTCTGAGATGAGTCAAGTCTGGCAATATGTCGGAACCGAAATATCGGGATCTTGCATGTGTGAAATCTGGGCAGTGACACATAAAATGTTTCATCGTTTCGATGACTTCCCCGTCGTTTTCTGCTAGTCCTCCGCGATGAAGATGTGCCTGTAAGCTTGAGTGTCCCGTTAGAACACTCATCATCTTGCTAATCTCGATCTTGTTTAGTTTCAGAAAACTACTTGTTTTCTTCTCATTTGGGTCACCCCTTAGTCTCTCTGCAGTTGCTCTATTCCACACAGTTTTGTGAGCCATCACTGCCCAGTGCTTCAACTCATCCTTCGTGGCTTCGAAAGGTTTCCAATTTTCCAATCTTATTACTCGAAGTTCTCTGCCCTTTGAAGCCAAGCTGTTTTATTTATCGTTCTTTTTCAGTCTAACACTGCTCTGGATTTGACCTTTCCGATGTTATTGCTTTGATCGCCATTTTGGCTATCTGTGAAGATGTTGGCATATTTAGGCTTCGTAGTATTACTGAGCCAGTTAACACATTCCGTGATTGCTCGAACTTCTGCTTGAAATACTGGTCTGGGAGGCGGAAGTAAAGTTCGACTTCTGGTTCATCAATAAAAAGTCCCAGACCCGTCCTTCCTCCTAGCCTGGACCCATCAGTGTAGCAGCTGGTTCCCACTGGCACATGAGCTAGTGTTCCGTTTGCCCAAGAGCGTCTGTCTGGCACAAATCACAGGTAGTTGTAAGCCGCACTTCAGGAATGCGGTCGGAGATTTCCGTTGTTTGAATATGACCGACCAGTGATTGTAATATCTTCTGATGGTACGACTTCTCGATTTATCCATTCACCCATCACTTGTAGACGACGGATTATTATTGTTTGTTTTACAATTTGCCAAATTAATAAATTTTTTGGATTTTATTGTACAAACCCCTTTCGTGAAACGTGACGTGATGTGACATAAATTTCCGTGCTAACCATTTTATGTGGTGACTTTAATTCGCTCTACACTGTAGTAAAAGGTATTTTTAAGAATTACATTAATATTTGTAATAAGAGAGCACTGCAACATCGGTCTGAATGAAGTAAATATTTAAGAGGAAAGTTATTAAAAAATTAAAAACATGGATGAACTCAAATTTTCAGTTCGTTTAATCATCGTAGTAAATAAAATATGTTTTGGCCTTCTTAACTTAATAAGATTTAAGTATTTTTTTTAATAATGGGTAATTCCAAAGTTAACCGACACAGTCTGAATATTTATGGATTTAGATTTCAATGAAATTTTACACGAACATGCAGACTTACTACCTTTTACCGATTGCCCAAATTCATAACGGTTTTGATTTTATAGGGTGCCCAAGTTTGTCCCCTACAACATTTTATTAAAAATTTAGCCCTTTTGAAATCTACATAACTTTTGAACGGAATATCAGATTTTAATGATATACGTATCATTTGCAAGAATTTAGCATCCTCTCTAAGAACTATAAATTAAGTAATCAATTTGTGTCTATTAAGGACATAAAAAGGACTAAAATGTCTTTAATCCTTGATTATCCTGAAAGGCATATCCTAAATTGTTTTCGTTTTATTTTTAAAAATTTCCCACATATTTTACCACAATATGTAAAAATTTAAGCGTGGGTCCTCCATGGGTTAAAAAAATGCGATTTAATTATGTCCAACCGTCTGTCAGTTCGACTGAAGGGTGCTAACGATAACTCTGAAAAGGAGTGATCGAATGACTTTTGAATGTATTGAATTTCGTTCGTTCTAATATTTTATTCAAACACAGTTTATATTTGATGGACAACCATATCGGCCAACTCCTTGTTGTACCTCCCCCACAAGGGTTAAAGTTTTGTGACATGTTAAATCTCTTTTAACGTCTACAGGGTTGCCCATATTCGACGGACCCATGTTTTTTTTAAAAAAAATCAAAGAAAAAAATAAAAATTTGGCGGTTGGCAATCTTAATCATTTAATTTCAATTCACGTTGAGTTTTCACAATTGACTTCTTCTGTTGAATGTAAATTTCAACTATTTCAGAGCGCTCGCGTGGCGTGTATTGTTCCATGGTAAAAATCTGCTTGGACTGACGCTTCAAACGCGGTATGTCATTAAGCGATCTGACATCTCTGTCAAAAGTTATGGCGTTGCCAGATGGGTCCGTCGAATATGGGCAACCCTGTATACTACTGATGGGTATCCTGTAAAATTGCATACATAGTAATCATTTCAGCGCTTCCATAAGCTGAACAAAAATGGGCCCCTTTTGGTACCTCCCACACAAAGGGACCAATTTGTACAAAATGTTCACAGCTTATAACATTAATACCACCGCATACAAATACTTGAACTTTTGTACAGTGTAACATTTTTATAGTACCCACAGTCCAGTACAAAGTGGGCGTTATTGCCACGTCCCTTCTAGTACCTCTCATACAAATGGTAACAATTGTGTGAAATGTTAAAACTCTTTACTTATATATTTACTTCAATGAGTTTCTCATTTTTAAATTTACCGCAAAATGTAAAAATTTTAAGATATGCTTTTCAGGATAATCAGGGATTAAGGACATTTGATGTCCTTAATAGACAAAAATTGATTACCTTATTTATAATTCTTAGCGAGAATGTTAAATTCTTTCAAATAGTACTTATATCATTCAAATCTTATATTCCGATCAAAAGTTATGTAGACTTCAAAAAGGCTAAATTTGTAATAAAATGTTGTAGGTGACCAACATGGGCACCCTAAAACCGTTATGAATATGGACAATCGGTAAAAGATAGTAAGTCTGCATGGCTTTTTGGTATACGCGTGTAAAATTTCATTGAAATCAAAAGGGTCAAATAATTAAATTGTAATTTTTGGGTCGTTTTATTTTGGAATTACCCAATACAAGGTATTTTTGTCAATTTGGGCATTTCGGTGGGAATATGAGTGAATCCGGGTTAAACGATTGCATTAAGTATTCTCAAGAACCCAACGAAATTATTTAAAAAAGAAATACATACGAATATTTAAATACGAGTACTTAGATCTAAACCAGGTTTCTCCGAGTTCGATAGGGAAATTGAGACAAAAAAGGTTTCTTGAAAATTTCGATATAATCGGACTAATATTAAAATGTTTCTACTCTTGTAATACCATCAATGAGTAATTGTGATTAAATATTTCGCATATGTTAAAACGCGGCTTTTGTACTTTACCAACTGTGCGAGTTAGTCCACTATTGCTCTCCACGTATTTTATGTGCGCTGTTATTCCATGCATGGTAGGAGTACTACGGCGGCATGTGGGCCCATCTTATCATCAATGTTTCACTCGCCTCATTTTTTTCTTAAACCTTTTGACGGAATATTTTACCCATTTGTAAATGCGATTGGTCGCAACTCTAACGTAGTCCGTGTTTAATAACTTTATTTGTTTACATATTATTTTTTTCCACAACCAAAAGTTAGTACGAAACCTTTGTGGCGATATTGAGTTTTTTTTATCACATTTTACTAAAATTGTAGACAAAAACGCTCAATTCCATTATAAAATGTTCACACCCAACGATTGGACGTAGAAAAAATAGAGAGAGAAAAAAAAACAATTAAGTGAAACGGGTTTATATGGAATTATTAAAATACCATTTAAGGAAAATGTTGCCCACATTTTTCACATATGCAAAAAAGTGTATCTCTGACGCCGATAGCTGATATAGACAATATAAAAACATGTACAGATTGTGTGTCAATGAATATGTTTCATTGTTTTGCAAAGAGTTTAGTAAGTAATGAAAAATAGGGAAACGATACTGATTTGTTCGTTGCTGATCATTCGCAGTGAACGGACGTGTTTGTCACATAGCGGATAGTTACCAGTACCTATTACGCAATAGCAAAAATCTGTACAAAGTCTGTAAGGCCTACATCGTAGTACCTATTACGGTCTAATACAGACAAAATAAAAATAAATTCTCTTGACGGGGATGCCTTCGTGTTCCGATGGAGCGCGGTTCCCCAATCGTCCGACTGTCCGTCCGTTGGTCTTGGCCAAAGCCGACCACACCAAAAATGGTGAAAATCTCCCCCAAGTACTCACAACAGGTGGTGCGGTGAGGGGTAAACGTCATGTCCGACCGTCAAAACGGAAGCACAATGAGCATCGTGTAGCGCTCAGAGTTTTGACGAAGTTGGAGGCCTTTGAGGTTTCGGCTCTTACCGAAAAACAAAAAGAGTCACTTACCTGGGCTAAAGGCGTCATAGATGCTTCTAAGGCCAATGAGTCGGCTGAAAGAGCCACAAATTCAGCTGTGTTAACGGCTAATAAAGTAAAACGAATCAGATCACCTGATGAACCCCTGCCTTCGAAAAAGGCAAGAGGCCCTAATGTCACCATCAACAGGACACTCACCAAGCCCTTCAATGAAGTGGCGAAGGAGAGTCTAGTGATGGCTGTTATAGACAGAAGTAGTGAGGATGGATCCATCCTCAAGGACAAATGGCGTCATGTACAATCAGCCATTATGGCTCACTACCTCGATGTCCGTAGAGAAATGCCGGGCAAACCACCAATCTGCAACGAGGATGGCATCAGGGGAGAGTAAAGCTCTTATATTTCGGTGATGCCAGATCAGTAGACCTGTATAAGGCTGCTCTGAGTCGAGCGGGTGAGGTGTGGCCGGGTGCCCAGTTGGATGTTGTCGAAAAAAACAACATCCCTAGTCACCCTAGAGCCATCACCTGGGTTACAGAAGAGCCCTCCAACCCGGCTGACATCTTAGAAATAATAAAAGATTCCAATCCTGGTCTGCCGGCCCATAATTGGAGAATCAGCAAGGTGGGTGAGGCGGATGGTAAAAAGCGGCAGGTCAATATTATCCTAAACGCTGAATCCACCTCCCATATACAAGGTGCGAGTGCAACCCTACAATATGGCTTCGAGACTATAGTCTTGAAGATATACAAGCAGGATATAGCTCCCACTGCAGAAGGTGAGTCGTCCACCCTGGCACTTCCTGGAAGTGCGGAGGTACCCACGCCTTTTATTTCTGGTGACTCCAACTCTAACAGAAGATCTGTAACGACCTTCTCTGAGGACAAAAGCTCTACTTCGGACACAGAGAGGCTGAGGGGAGTCTCCGGACTCTTTGACGCATCTGGCGGGGCATGCTTCTCGACGATACGGACGAAGAGTTCGATAACACCCTTGTCGGGGTGGATGTTAATCTGTCAATTACCAATGATTGTAAGAATTCTACAGATTAACCTCCATCACGCTAAAGCAGCCTCAGCGGCTCTATTGCTGCGCCTGTCCACAGGCGCAGTAGACATCGTCCTGATACAGGAGCCCTACGTAGTGGGAGGAAGGGTGTGCGGTATTAGGACACCCAACTTTAAACTGCTTGTGGCCAACTGTGAAGGCACTCCAAGAACCTGCATTTTGGCCAGGAAAGATCTAAGTATCTTTCTCCTGACTAATTTAAGTGGTAAAGACCAAACAGCTGCTAGCCTGGAGATCGGTAATCGCATATATTGGGTGGTCTCCAGCTACTTGCCTTATGAATCTGTAGTACCGACTGCTCTATTCAGGGAAGTAGTGGAAGAAGCAACGTCTGACGAGATCGAGCTGATTATTGGCGCAGACACGAACGGGGTGATTCGCTTCTTGACTTTATTCTAACTACCAACCTTAGTATTTGTAACATAGGTAATAAACCGACCTTTACAATTAAAGACAGACAGGAGGTACTCGACATAACGTTTGCTACTGACCGGCTGTCAGACAAAATTATTGGGTGGAATGTACTGGACGACCACTCATTCTCAGATCACCATTATATTGAGTTCAAACTCGCGGAAAAAGCGCCTAAACCTGCCGTCCACAGAAATGTAAGGAAGACAAAGTGGCACCTGTATGAGAAGAATTTCAAGAAAGTCCTCAACTCTAAACTTCTGTACGAACCGAATGACAAAGCCGGTCTGGATAATCTGGTCGATCATATCACCACATCATTCAATAGTTCCCTTGAAGAAGCCTGTCCGAAAACAAGGTACAAGGGTAAAACTAAACCCCAATGGTGGACTTCTGAGCTAACGGCTATGAAAAAGACCTGCAACAAGCTATTCAATAAGGCTAAATCTACTGGGGTTGCTAATGATTGGGATGCCTATAAAGAGCAACTCAAGATCTATAAGAAGGAGCTTAGAAAGGCGCAAAGGCGCTCTTGGTATACCTTCTGTGGTGAAGTGGAAAAGGTCTCCGACGCCGCTAGGCTGAGGAAGATATTATCTGCTTCACCCTGTACAGTGGGATATTTACAGGATGAGGCAAATAACTGGACCAAAAACAGCGAGCAGTCGCTCAATGTACTGCTCGACACACATTTCCCGGGCAACTCTGTAACAGAACCCGAGGATCAGCAGGACCAACAAGAGTGCGAGTGGACTGCGAGCGTCGCTAGCTTCTTGACTGAGAGATCCAGAATAAGCTGGGCTATTAACAGCTTTGAGCCCTTCAAGTCACCTGGACCAGATGGCATCACTCCAGCAGAAATGCAGAAAATCTTAAAGTACATTATCCCCTGGCTGGAGAAAATTTATGTAGGCTGTATCAGGCTTTCATACGTCCCTAATCGGTGGAGGGATACCAAAGTGGTATTCATACCTAAAGCGGGAAAGATATCACACACTAGGCCAAAAGACTTCAGACCAATTAGCCTATCCTCCTTCCTATTGAAATGTCTGGAAAGACTTTTAGATCATTTCATTAGGGAAAACCTGGATACAAAACTCCTGTCGGGGAACCAACATGCCTACAATGAGGGCAAGTCTACAGAATCAGCCCTGCACGAACTTGTGAGCACTATCGAATCGTCCCTGCATTTCAAGGAATTCACCATGGTGGCATTTCTTGACATAGAAGGGGCTTTTAACAACATTCACTCAGATGCAGTAATTGCGGCACTGTCACATCTAAAAGTTAACCGTAGTATGATTAGACTTATTCAGAGTCTGCTCAACAGAAGACGCATAACAACATGTCTATGGTCCACAACTCTAACAAGGTTTGTAAACAGAGGGACTCCACAAGGAGGAGGAGGACTGTCTCCACTATTTTGGAACCTAGCGGTGAATGAAATCCTGCTATATCTAGAACGTTGTGGCTGCAAGGTCGTGGCATATGCGGACGACGTGGCAATCGCAGTGAGTGGCAAATTCGTTAACGTCCTCAGAGATATCCTACAGGTGGCTCTGAACAAATTGGCTAGATGGGCCAGAAGCAGCGGTTCGGGCGTTAACCCAAACAAGACAGAATTGGTTCTCTGCACTAGAATTAATAATGTCCCACATGTGGACCCTTCACCTCGGTAAATGAAACAGATCTAGTCTTTTCTGAAAGTGCAAAATTTTTAGGAATAATTCTAGATAGGAAACTGTTATTTAGACTTAACGTATTTGGAACGTGTAAGGAAAGCCAGGTTTAGGTTAGGTTTAGGTTAGGGTGGCAGCCGTATTTTTTTTACAAGCTCACATAGACCAGTTTAGGTCCCTAGTGTTACCACGGGCTGAAATGCCCCTCATCGAAACCAACCTGTTTGATATATAAATTTATCGATAGTACGAATATCAGTACTGGAAAGATCTGTTAGGCTGCCTAAAAAAGGCCGACCCCAGTATATCCAGTCGTCGTTTACTCAAAGCGGGACAGTCGCAAAGCAAGTGCTCAATGCTCTCCACTTCTTCCTCATCTCCACAGCTTCGGCAGAAGTCATTGGAGTCAATACCCAATCTTTTGGCGTGTTCGCCGATCAAGCAGTGTCCCGTCAGAACCTGCACTAACGTAGACAATCGTTTCCTCTCTAGTGCGAGGAGATATTTTGACCTTCTCAGGTCATACCTTGGCCAGATTTGTCTAGCTACCCTGCAGGTGCCGATTTCTGTCCATCTATCGTTGGACTGCCTGATTGCCTCTTGCCTAAGCCAAAGCTTGCACGTGGATAGTGGCGCACCAATATATGCAAATTCTTCGAGAATTTGTAATGTCGTCCCTTTCCTAGCAAGTTCATCGGCTTTGCAGTTCCCCGGGATATCCCTATGCCCAGGCACCCATATGAGGTGTATATTAAACTGCTCAGCCATCTCGTTAAGAGATCTGCGGCAGTCGAGGGCTGTTTGTGAATTTAGGGATGTTGCCTCCAGAGAATTGATGGCAGCCTGGCTGTCCGAGTAAATGACAACGCCATTGTTGGTTACTATGTTGCGACTCAGCCACTTGGCGACTTCCCATATTGCCATTATTTCGGCTTGATAGACACTGCAGGTATCTGGTAGTCTGTGAGCTATATCCAGACTAAGTTCTTCACAGTGTACTCCGAAGCCAACCTTTTCATCAAGCTTCGAACCATCCGTGTAAAAGTGGAGATGGTTTATATTACCTGGTATTCTGCCGACCCATTCATCTCTGGCGGGAATCATAGTGATGTAATTTCTCTCGAAGGTGTACACTGTTGGTATATAGTCCACTCGGTCGGTTACCATAGCACTACACTTTGATATCCTCATGTGACCATAGTTCTTGTACCTCCACATTGATAGGCAGTTTAATCGTATTGCCGCTTTGGTTGCAACTTCTCTCGCCACAATATTAATCGGCAGTATATGGAGTAGGGCTTGTAGAGACTCGGTCGCTGTAGTCCTTAAGGCTCCGCTTATGCTCAGGCAGGCAGTCCTCTGAACCTTTGTTAGTAGGTTGGTAATGGTTAGTTTGTCAGTTGCCGTCCACCATACCACAATACCGTATAACAGTATTGGACGAACTACTGCTATATATATCCAGTGGACGATTTTAGGAGAGAGTCCCCACCGCGACCCTACAGCCTTTTTGCAGGAATATAAGGCGACGTTGGCCTTCCTTACACGTTCCAATACGTTAAGTCTAAATAACATTTTCCTATCTAGAATTATTCCTAAAAATTTTGCACTTTCAGAAAAGACTAGATCTGTTCCATTTATCCGAGGTGGAGGGTCCACATGTGGGACATTATTCATCCTAGTAAAGAGAACCAATTCTGTCTTGTTGGGGTTAACGCCCAAACCGCTACTTCTGGCCCATCTAGCCAACTTGTTCAGAGCCACCTGTAGGATGTCTCTGAGGACGTTTACGAATTTGCCACTCACTGCGATTGCCACGTCGTCCGCATATGCCACGACCTTGCAGCCACAACGTTCTAGATCTAGCAGGATTTCATTCACCGCTAGGTTCCAAATTAGTGGAGACAATACTCCTCCTTGCGGGGTCCCTCTGTTTACATACCTTGTTAGAGTTGTGGACCCTAGACATGCTGTTATGCGTCTTCTGGTGAGCAGACTTTGAATTAGTCTAATCAAACTAGTGTTAACTTTTAGATGTGAGAGTGCCGCAATTACCGCATCGGAATGAATGTTGTTAAAAGCCCCTTCTATGTCAAGAAATGCCACCATGGTGAATTCCTTGAAATGCAGGGACGATTCGATAGTGCTCACAAGTTCGTGCAGGGCTGATTCAGTAGACTTGCCCTTGTTGTAAGCATGTTGGTTCCTCGACAGGAGTTTTGTATCCAGGTTTTCCCTAATGAAATGATCTAAAAGTCTTTCCAGACCTTTCAATAAGAACGAGGATAGGCTAATTGGTCTGAAGTCTTTTGGCCTAGTGTGTGATATCTTTCCCGCTTTAGGTATGAATACCACTTTGGTATCCCTCCATCGATTCGGGACGTATGAAAGCCTGATACAGCCTACATAAATTTTCTCCAGCCAGGGGATAATGTACTTTAACATTTTCTGCATTTCTGCTGGAGTGATGCCATCTGGTCCAGGTGACTTGAAGGGCTCAAAGCTGTTAATAGCCCAGCTTATTCTGGATCTCTCAGTCAAGAAGCTAGCGACGCTCGCAGTCCACTTGCACTCTTGTTGGTCCTGCTGATCCTCGGGTTCTGTTATAGAGTTCCCCGGGAAATGTGTGTCGAGCAGTACATTGAGCGACTGCTCGCTGTTTTTGGTCCAGTTATTTGCCTCATCCTGTAAATATCCCACTGTACAGGGTGAAGCAGATAATATCTTCCTCAGCCTAGCGGCGTCGGAGACCTTTTCCACTTCACCACAGAAGGTATACCAAGAGCGCCTTTGCGCCTTTCTAAGCTCCTTCTTATAGATCTTGAGTTGCTCTTTATAGGCATCCCAATCATTAGCGACCCCAGTAGATTTAGCCTTATTGAATAGCTTGTTGCAGGTCTTTTTCATAGCCGTTAGCTCAGAAGTCCACCATTGGGGTTTAGTTTTACCCTTGTACCTTGTTTTTGGACAGGCTTCTTCAAAGGATCTATTGAATGATATGGTGATATGATCGACCAGATTATCCAAACCGGCTTTGTCATTCGGTTCGTACGGAAGTTTAGAGTTGAGGACTTTCTTGAAATTCTTCTCATACAGATGCCACTTTGTCTTCCTTACATTTCTGTGGACGGCGGGTTTAGGCGCTTTTTCCGCGAGTTTGAACTCAATATAATGATGATCTGAGAATGAGTGGTCGTCCAGTACATTCCACCCAATAATTTTGTCTGACAGCCGGTCAGTAGCAAACGTTACGTCGAGTACCTCTTGTCTGTCTTTAATTGTGAAGGTCGGTTTATTACCTATGTTACAAATACTAAGATTGGTAGTTAGAATAAAGTCAAGAAGCGAATCACCCCTATTGTTTATATCCGTACTACCCCAGATAGTATGATGAGCGTTCGTGTCTGCGCCAATAATCAGCTCGAGCTCGTCAGACGTTGCTTCTTCTACTACTTCCCTGAATAGAGCAGTCGGTACTACAGATTCATAAGGCAAGTAGCTGGAGACCACCCAATATATGCGATTACCGATCTCCAGGCTAGCAGCTGTTTGGTCTTTACCACTTAAATTAGTCAGGAGAAAGATACTTAGATCTTTCCTGGCCAAAATGCAGGTTCTTGGAGTGCCTTCACAGTTGGCCACAAGCAGTTTAAAGTTGGGTGTCCTAATACCGCACACCCTTCCTCCCACTACGTAGGGCTCCTGTATCAGGACGATGTCTACTGCGCCTGTGGACAGGCGCAGCAATAGAGCCGCTGAGGCTGCTTTAGCGTGATGGAGGTTAATCTGTAGAATTCTTACCATCATTGGTAATTGACAGATTAACATCCACCCCAACAAGGGTGTTATCGAACTCTTCGTCCGTATCGTCGAGAAGCATGTCCCCGCCAGATGCGTCAAAGAGTCCGGAGACTCCCCTCAGCCCCTCTGTGTCAGAAGTAGAGCTTTCGTCCTCAGAGTAGGACGTTACAGATCTTCTGTTAGAGTTGGAGTCACCAGAAATAATAGGCGTGGCTACCTCCGCACTTACAGAAAGTGCCACGGTGGACGACTCACCTTCTGCAGTGGGAGCTATATCCTGCTTGTATATCTTCAAGATTATAGTCTCGAAGCCATATTGTAGGGTTGCACTCGCACTTTGTATATGGGAGGTGGATTCAGCGTTTAGGATAAGATTGACCTGCCGCTTTTTACCATCCGCCTCACCCACCTTGCTGATTCTCCAATTATGGGCCGGCAGACCAGGATTGGAATCTTTTATTATTTCTAAGATGTCAGCCGGGTTGGAGGGCTCTTCTGTAACCCAGGTGATGGCTCTAGGGTGACTAGGGATGTTGTTTTTTTCGACAACATCCAACTGGGCACCCGGCCACACCTCACCCGCTCGACTCAGAGCAGCCTTATAAAGGTCTACTGATCTGGCATCACCGAAATATAAGAGCTTTACTCTCCCCTGATGCCATCCTGCATCGTTGCAGATTGGTGGTTTGCCCGGCATTTCTCTACGGACATCGAGGTAATGCGCCATAATGGCTGATTGTACATGACTCCATTTGTCCTTGAGGATGGATCCATCCTCACTACTTCTGTCTATAACAGCCATCACTAGACTCTCCTTCGCCACTTCATTGAAGGGCTTGGTGAGTGTCCTGTTGATGGTGACATTAGGGCCTCTTGCCTTTTTCGAAGGCAGGGGTTCATCAGGTGATCTGATTCGTTTTACTTTATTAGCCGTTAACACAGCTGAATTTGTGGCTCTTTCAGCCGACTCATTGGCCTTGGAAGCATCTATGACGCCTTTAGCCCAGGTAAGTGACTCTTTTTGTTTTTCGGTAAGAGCCGAAACCTCAACAGCCTCCAACTTCGTCAAAACTCTGAGCGCTACACGATGCTCATTGTGCTTCCGTTTTGACGGTCGGACATGACGTTTTCCCCTCACCGCACCACCTGTTGTGAGTACTTGGGGGAGATTTTCACCATTTTTGGTGTGGTCGGCTTTGGCCAAGACCAACGGACGGACAGTCGGACGATTGGGGAACCGCGCTCCATCGGAACACGAAGGCATCCCCGTCAAGAGAATTTATTTTAATTTTGTCTGTATTAGACCGTAATAGGTACTACGATGTAGGCCTTACAGACTTTGTACAGATTTTTGCTATTGCGTAATAGGTACTGGTAACTATCCGCTATGTGATAAACACGTCCGTTCACTGCGAATGATCAGCAACGAATCCAACGTCGCCTTATATTCCTGCAAAAAGGCTGTAGGGTCGCGGTGGGGACTCTCTCCTAAAATCGTCCACTGGATATATATAGCAGTAGTTCGTCCAATACTGTTGTACGGTATTGTGGTATGGTGGACGGCAACTGACAAACTAACCATTACCAACCTACTAACAAAGGTTCAGAGAACTGCCTGCCTGAGCATAAGCGGAGCCTTAAGGACTACAGCGACCGAGTCTCTACAAGCCCTACTCCATATACTGCCGATTAATATTGTGGCGAGAGAAGTTGCAACCAAAGCGGCAATAAGATTAAACTGCCTATCAATGTGGAGGTACAAGAACTATGGTCACATGAGGATATCAAAGTGTAGTGCTATGGTAACCGACCGAGTGGACTATATACCAACTGTGTACACCTTCGAGAGAAATTACATCACTATGATTCCCGCCAGAGATGAATGGGTCGGCAGAATACCGGCTAATACCCTGTATTATATAGTGAAATAACTTAGAGATAACATAAAGGGTCCGCCATCTAACGTTTTTTTCAACTAGTGCTTATTTCGTGAATGGTAACACTTAGATCATGTCTGATTTGACAGATAATTAGTTTTATCCTTCCGCTGAACGAATATGGTTGTGTATACGCTTGAACAACGCTGGGAAATATTGCAACATTACTTTGAAAATAAGATGCCGATTTTGCCAAAAAAATCATCTTTTCAGATGAAGCAAATTTTGATCTTGTCGGGTATGTAAACAAGCAAAATTGTCGCATTTGGGGCACAGAAAACCCGCACACTTACATTGAAAAGCCGATACACCCAAAACGAGTCACTGTTTGGTGCGGATTTTGGTCCAGAGGCATAATTGGGCCATTTTTCTTCGAAAATGATCAAGGAGTGGCCGTTACAGTCAATGGCCATCGTTATCGGGCCATGTTGAACGAATTTTTGTTCACAAAAATTGAACAGGTTTCAACAGGACGGCCATGTTTTTGAAGATCGCATTATCAGCCGGAGAGCTGATGTCGTTTGGCCACCTCGGAGCTTCGATTTGACACCGTTGGACTATTATTGGTGGGGGTGCCCTCAAAGATAAGTGTTACGCCGACAAGCCAGAGACAATTGACGCTTTAAAGGACAATATTCGTGAAGCCATTGGTGAAATACAGCTGCACACAATCGATAATGTGCTTAAAAATTGCATGGCCAGCCGAGGCAGCCATTTGAGTGAAATTATTTTCCATTATTAACCGGAAGGATTGTACTTTCAAATAAAAAAAGAAATTTGGGAAAATATTCAGTTATTTTTTTCGAAATTTCTTCTCACTCATTATAATATTTTTTAAAAATTTATCGGTGTACCTCAGATTTATAGATTACAAAAAATTCGCAATATAAAATTATTATATATTATAACAATATTATTATGCAAATAAAACGACTTACAAATGCTCATATATATTTGAATTTTTGTTATAGTTCTAAATTTCCGTTGATTTGTCACTAGGATATTCTCCTGCCTCCAGACCATCTTTGCCTCTATTATGTATTAATGAGAAGCCCTGTTTTATTTGAGAAGCCCTGTTTTAGACGATGTGCTTGATGGGTGCAACAATTTTTAGCAAAAATGGTTGATATCACAAAGTTTTATAAAAATTCTAAATTTCCATGATCATTTCTGCTATTGCAGTAATCATGATAAAGGTTGTCATGGCCACTACATGATCAATAATACAATATTTGCTTTTACTAACTAACGATTTACACTATGCGAACATAATGTAAATGGTTAGTTAGTAAACCATATACTCGTACTGTTCTAATTTTGCTGCTGAATGTGTAAAGTGCCCGCATTAAAATCTTTAAGCTTAATCTTTGAAATTAATAAATTCATGTCATCTTTTCAAGAGAGTTGTGTCCACTTTTACATCGATATTCTTCACATTTCTTTAATTTAGACATTTAACTTTAGTAAGTGCTGGTGGCTGGTGACTGGTGGTCACTGGCCAGCTGACCAAAGAACGTGAACATTTTGGACATGCATCATGACCACGCAGCTTGCCACACACATCGCTCGCGTTTTAGTTAAAAGTATAAAAACAAATAAAATAACTTCAAATGCAACACCGTGGTTTATGTATGCCCCGATCAAACACCGACTCTTCTCCATCTTCGACTGCATCCATCTTCTGTGTGGCTGGTTTCTCTTTTAATTAATAAATGTTTCTGTTGCCGCTAACATGATTTGGCTTTTTATGGCCACACGGAAACCTTAAACCTCTCACTCCAGCTCCAATAAAAGAACAGAGAGATGAACACACAAAGATCATATTAATCAAGATACCAAATAGCCGAAAAATGAAAGATTTTAATGAAACCATCTAAAACTAAACAGAGCTGGGCGGACGCCTGCAGACACGAGTCGAGGGCCGGACGGACAGACGGAAGGGCAGCAAAATGAAAATGTCATCCAAAGTGAAATGAAAATGAAAAAAAATAAATAATCTCATGTAGCATTAATAAAAACTCTCTGACCATTTCCAAAAGGCGTGTGATAATCACGACACTTTGTTACGCGGACACATATCCATGATCCGTGTTTATTTGTACATTGACAATTTTCTTTAGTATTTTATTGGGAAATGTCGCTAATAAAACTTAGTGCGTGTAATTTTATTAGGGAAATAAAGTACTATTTTGTCTTTCTATGAGGTCTTGTGTTGCGAGTATCTAGCATGTAATATTTTATTTTTTGCTCACAAAATGTGGGAATATTTTCTTATCATCTGTTATAATGCGGTGCTACATGAAATTCGTCCGTCTACGCGATCGTTTGAATGATATGCTACATTGCATGATCTTTGCATGACGTGAATATAAACCACACAAAGCGCTTAAAGATATCAAAATTTATGAAACAACGGTAGATGTTGTTATTATTTGTTATTTAAAACAAGTAAGAAAGTTTCAGTCGGGTAAACCGACTAAGGTATACCCTCACTTTGTGAGTAATGTAATATTGAATATTACACAAAGTATTCTGTCAATTTTTGTGGGAGGTACCAGAAGGGGTTTAACAAATACACCTATTTTTCGCTGAACAGTAGATACTTTAAATTCATTGCAACTGCGCCGAAATATAAGCGTTTATGTGCACTGGTATAAACGTTATGAGATATTAAATTGTGGTATGATTTGGCACTTTTGTGTGGGAGGTACAAAAAGGGGCGTGGCGATAACGCCCATTTTTCACAGGACTATAGGCGCTATAAAAACATTACACTGTACAAAACTTCAAGTATTATTATACACTTTTATTAATGTTATAAGCTGTTAACTTTTGGTGCAAAATGGTACTTTTGAGTGGGAGGTACCAAAAGGGGCGTGGCAACAACGCCCATTTTTCTCTGGACTGTAGGCAATATAAAAGCATAACACTGTGCAAAATTTCAAGTATTTTTATACACCGTTATTAATGTTATAAGCTGTTAATGTGTGGTGCAAAACGGTGCATTTGTGTGGGAGGTACCTAAAGGGACGTGGCAACTTCGCCCATTTTTCTCGAGTTGATAGCGACTAATAAACTAATACTATGTGTGGAATTTCAGAAGATTCGAATAAGTAGTTATTAAAGAATCAATATTTCACAACATTTTAACACTTTGTGGGGGAGGTACTAGAAGGCGTGGACCAATATGGCCCATCTTCGAACTTAGCCGGAGATAGAAAAAAATATTACCACGTACCAAATTGGAAGTCAATCGGTTACTCCTTTCGAGAGTTATCGTGCGCACCAGCCAGCAGACACACAGACAGACAGATAGACAGACAGACAGACGGACGGACATTGCTCATTCGTCTTAAAATGACCCAAAACGAATATCCGCCGAACATACTTAGGGTCTTAGATCACTCCTTCGATGTGTTACACTTTTTTTCGTAGCAAATGATATATACCCTCGTCACACTAAAGTGAGGGTATAAAAATTCGCTACTTCGGTACAGATTTTAAAATTTTGTGAAATAAAAACAATTAGAGCCTAATGTCGGGTGAAGCCTACTCTACTATATAATTGCCTAGTCCACCACACTATTTTAGAATGAGAACAAAACTAAATTTTTCATCTTTAAAAAGACCCATTAAGTGCTATCTACGTAAACAAAATATGCATAGGTTAGGTTAAGAGTGACAGCCTGAATATCAGATTCGCTTAGACTATATAGCCCATTGTGCTACCACCGGGACGTAAGGAAAAGCATAAATATCCCTAGGCCCTCCTAGAACACACCACTCCTCTCTTAGTAGTGATGTTCCTTTGGTATATAGTACAATCGGTCGCTTACCATAGCTCTACATTGTGATATCCTCATGTGGATGCAGATCTCATACCTGGGTCAGAATATTTTCTATCGACCTATGTAGTTTATTTTAGCTAAAACGTTTATTAATTTTTATAGGTAAAATAAGATCTCGCTATAATTTTTTTTTAAATTTTTTTTTTTTGAAAAATTTTATGGTAATTTTAATTTTTGGAAAAAATTAGAACAATGAGTTTTTGTGTTTTACGAAATTTGTAATTGCTCTCGAACGGCTGAACTGATTTTTTGCAAAGTTTGCTTTGTTTTAAAGAGGACACAATGTACCATTTTTTGTGAAAACAATTTTTACGAAAGCTTTTTTAAAAAACCTTTGTAGAAAAAATTGCACCCGCCTCAAATTTTCACAGAATATTCGTCGCACTCTCACAAATCCGGAACGGTAACAAAATTTTGGCAGACTCAATATTTGCAAATGTTATGGACGAAATACCAAGACTAGTCTGACAATTTTCGTCTGTTTTTGCAAAACACTGAACAGTGGTACGAATTCAAAAAAGGGGAATAATTCGACCATTTCTTAAAGAAACAACCGATTGCGACCAAACTTGGCACGGTAGATGCAGAGGTGTTAGAGAAGTTAAGTTTTATATTTGAGCCCCCTATGTCAGACAAGGGCGGAGCTAGATTGCCTCAAAGTTGGCCACATCGGGTGAAGAAAATATTCAAGCGCATGTAAGTCGTGTTACTCTTCCGATTTATAAAATTGTGTGTGTTCTACAAACTGAGGTCTACCCAAAAACTTTTTACACCTAAGAATTAGGTGTATCCAGTATCCAGGTTTTCTCTAATGAAAAAAATATTATTTCCAAACCTTTCAGCAGGAACGATGGAATAGGCTAATTTACCTAAATTCCTTTGGCCTAGAGTGTGACATCTTTCCCGCTTTGGGAAGCTTCACACGGAGAGTGTTCCACAACGACTGATAGTGATGTGGGCGATAGTATCACCGAACAACGACTGATTTCAATACGAGAGCCAGAGATGAAGCAAGGAGTAGAAAATCCGCAACAGCGTCTGCTTGCGGGAAGTCTCTCTCTATATCCGAACTATGCGAATAACTTCCCGGGAGAGTCGGAGCGAGATACAGCGCTGGAAGTCTCTCCATAAACCGTACAATGCGAATATCGTCTTGGGAGAGTTGTAAAGAGATTTCCATTCTTTTAAATCGCTCTATGATCCGTGTTGTGCGAATATCGTCCCAAGAGAGTCGAATGTACGTACCAGATGCTGAAAAGCCCTATCACAATCCGTGCAATGCAAATATCGTCCCTGGAGTGTCGTAGCAGAGGGATGTAGTTATGTGGTCGAATAGATTATCCAGGTCGACCTTGTCATTCAGTTGGAACAAAAGTATTGAATTTTTTTTTTAAACCTTCACGTCAACAAGGGTGTTATTGAACTCCTTGCACTTCCAGACGGCTGAGCGGTATCCACGGTTGATACCTCACCGTCTTTAGTGGGGGCTACATCCTGTCGTATACCTTCAGAACTATATTCTAGAACCTTATCGTAGGGTATCTGCATGAAGGATCAAGCTGATCAGCCGCTTTAGACTATCCGCCGTACCAATCTTGCCAATACTCCAATTATTTATGTTAGAGCAGACCAGGATTTTAAACTCTTAGCAGCTTAAAAATGTCAGCCGAGACTGATGGTTCTTCAGTAACACAGGTAAGGGGCTCTGAAGAGACTATTTATATCGATTTTCTCGATAACATCCAACTTGGCGCTAGGCCAAACCTCATCCTCTCGACCTGTTATAGGTCTACCGATCTGGCATCGATGAAAGCTTTGAGATTTACTCTCTCCTGATGCCACTCTGCTCCATTACGGATTGGTGGTGTGCCTGACATCTTTCTACCCACAGCGAGGCATTAGGGAATAGTGGCCGATTCCACATGTTTCCACTTCACCTTAGGGATGGTGTCATCCAAATAACTTTTGTCTGTAACGGGCATCACTAGACCCTCCTTCGTCGCATAACTGAAGGGACCGACATCTGGAGAAACCCGATTAATTAGATTATGGTCGTTTCTCCGAGTGTATCCATGTAGCTCCCACGAGTGTAGGAGAGATACATGTTACCCACAGTATAGCATGCGGTACTGTGTAAAGGACTAGGTGGCAAACCACCTCTTACTTGCTGAGGTGCCCGGAGATCAACGGGGCTCCGTACAAATATAGGTAATTACCCATTAAAGCAAACCATGCACCGACTGGCACGGGCGAGTTCGTATTAAGTAGAACCATTATTTGGTAGACAAGCTAGCGTTACCCAGGGTGCACTACGTGGAAGCGGGCTACCGTTACACCTCAAAGAATATATGTATATTTAATTAGGTCCCTGATCAATTCAAAAGTTACAAATCTACTTTTTTCAGCAAATCTTAACGTAATTTTAAAAAGTGTAGTTAGCTCCTTCACCGTTGAACAAACACTGTGATTTAAAAAGAAATAGTTTCAGATTTTGAGCCACTATTCGTGAGCATATTCAGCATATTATTTTTTGCAGTTAATAGAGAGACGTGTGTACGTATTTATTCCACACTCTCAGGTCGTTGGTGTAAAGTATACGGTAGTCGGCTCCAACCGACTTTTGCTTTTCTTTACTTATTTTATTTAGAAGTTGTTGAGATGACAACTAAATTTGTTAGAAAAATGTCAAAAGTTAAACGAACTACAGTTCCGCAGTCTCATGTCCAAACGGTATATGACCCATGTTGACCACAATTTTCTCACCGTAAACAATTGTCGCCAACTTCATCTTGATTTATACAAGTTCATCATGTGTGGTAGCTTCTAAATGTCCCATGGGACCGCGGCTAAGAAGCTACAAACAGCCGAGTGTGTGAATGAATGATTTTGACAAGTGTTGCACATTAAAAACATGTTTAAGAACATCATGGCCGTTTAGAGAAATGCGGGCTTAACTAAAGTTTAGTTTTAATGGGACACCAAGACCAAACCTTCGACCCCACCGCAACACCATTCGTACGAGTACAACAACAATGAAAACAGAAAACAATAGCTTAACACTAACAAGTAACACAGAAAGCCAACTTCTGAGCTTGGGTGGGCAGCGGATTGTCCCACCAAAAAAGGTTCATTTGTTTAATTCAAACTTGTCCGTCTTAACGCGGCTTTGTTTCGTTCTGTGTTTCGGTTGTTACCAAATATGGCCCACAAAGAAACGAAGAAGGCTCAGATTCATTTGTCTGGGCTTGGATACACTCTCCTAATATAAAGGCGAATGACACGAGAAAGCCAAATTATCTGTCAATGAACGCTTGCAAGAATGATGGAAACATTAGAAGATTTTGTTTCTTTTTGGAGGAGAGAAATAGTAGATTAAAGACCAACTACGAAATTAATAATGTTAAATAATTAACTTGATATGACACCCGACTGTCATAATAACCTAAAATGTTTTAATGCTTTAATTAAGTTTTTACCTTTTTCGACTTTAATGGCGGTTTGAAAAATTAACACTCGGCTGGGACATCACACTCTGGCAAGTTCATAATTAATCTTTAATTTACATTTAGGAAATAGAATAGTTAATCTAGCGAATATACAATAGGGCGGAGCGAAATAAGCGACTCTGAGAAGATTTAGGAAAGGGATTCAATATTTCTCGAAAATTGTACAGACTGAAATGACAATGTCCTGAAATGAATTTCCGCCATCTACTGGCGATTGGTGTAAAGACAAATGTGTCGATCTGGCAACTCATACCAGCTTGGAGCTTTGGCTGTGTGACTTGTAATCTTATATCGTAGGTATATGTAGTATGTTAAAAAAATATCGTGAATTTTTAATTTCCTCGGGCTACGTGTCAGATAGAGTGACGCGAGTGTTTTGCGAATAATTTTAGAAAGAATTTACAAAAAATATTTTAATTACAAACTTTGTTCTCTATATCGACTATATTTTTTCTAAATGAATACGGACCAAATCATATTTGAGGCTATTTTTGGAAATGCAGTTCAATTCATTTCAATCCATTTGAAATCGGTAAATGCAGCGCGTCATAAACGAAACTGCAGACGACGCTCGATACCGGCCATTAAATTAACGCGATGCTAATTAAGAAAACTGCAGCGAAATGCGTAATTCCCAAAGCAAAAGAATACGAAATTAAACAACTATGGTGTATTTGTTTGTATTACTAATAAAAAAACAAATTAGAATTGATGTAATTATGATGCATATATTCGAAGAGAAGAGCGCATAGTGGCGCACAGTGTTTCGCTTTCCGAAGATTTTAGGAAATATTATATCTGTGTCATCTTGAAGGACGCGAAAGGGGGAGATGTGTGGCGTAATTTATAGCTCAGTTGTGAGCAGTTACAACTGAAGTTTAGTGATTTTATACATTGGCAAATCCTGTGTTGTGGACGTTACATTCGTACGCATTTTTTTACTAATATTAATCCCGTTGGCGTTTTGAATGCAATTTTTTTATATAACCTTCAACAACAACAATTTTTTGGAAGTACTTTGAAATGAAATTTAAATATTTACCTAAATATTTTTGAGGAATACAATATTCGCGGCGAAAGTTCCGTTGCGGACGTTACAAAAAATGGAAGTAGGTTTGGAGGTTATCGTGAATTTGCATTTTTTTTAGCTAATTTTGCATAGTAATTACAAAAATCTAAATAAATCTAATAAAGAAAGAGGAGTATTTAAGGATATAGAATTAAACATTTATTTCAAAAATTTCAAATCGTCTTTTGCGGACATAAGGTTGCGGACTAATGATATACGAGGGTGGGTCAATAAGTCCTTGACTTTTTGAATTTCCCGTCTCCTTACACAGAAGGCAACACAGAGACATCACAGTCAGCTGACTTCTGTCAAAATTTTAATAAGAATTTTAATTTGACAGCTATTGATAGCAGACTCTCGCGTGATTTGAGAAGAAGAATAGAAAAACGTGAATTTCCTGTACTCAATAAGCATTATTTTTTGCGGAAAGAACCATCACTCAAACTAAGGTTAAGATTGATAAATACTATGGGAACTCTGCACCACCAATTTAAATGGTAAGTCAGTAAGGAAAGACAGAAAATCGGGCGGGCCGACTAAATAATACCCTACATCGACTATATAATAATTTGTTTTGTTTCAGTTAAAAAGGTGTAAAAAGATGAGCTGAAGGTGTTGATCATAGTAAACTAGATCAGAAACGAATGTGCAGTATTTTTTATAGGACAAGAACCGGAATGAACAAATAAACAAAAACTTATTTCTGCCAAATTTTGTAATGATCGGAAGTAAAGTACAACTTTTATTGCGCTTTGATACTAAATCGGGAGGAACATATACATATATATATAGGGGCTATATGTAAATCTGAACCGATTTCCCCCTAATTTGGTAGTGTTCATTCATGTAATAAGAAACAACTTTCTGCTGAATTTCGAACAGGTCCGATATTAAATACAGTTTCGACAGCGCTTACATGTCAAATCGGGGGTAACATATACGAGGTATGTTCAAAAAATATCGGGAATTTTTAATTTCCGCGGACTACGTGTATTTGATTTTTGATATTTTTGTAGCGTTATGTTGGTACTCATGTCCCTTACTTATGCTGACAAAGTCGGCCATTTTGAATGTTTAGTTAATTTTTGACAGCTGTTGTGCTTGGATGTGTTTTAACTTGTCTTCGATTTTTATCTATTTCAGAAAATGGATCAAAGAATGTTGTGTGAAAAACAAAATAAAGTGCGCTGACGCATTCCGAATGTTGACTGTGGCATATGGTGAAGCTACCTTGGACCAAAGCAACGTTTATCGGTGGTACAAAATGTTCTTAGAGGGCCGAGAAGATGCGAAGGACGAACTGCGTCCCGAGCACGCCAACAACAGACGAAAACATTGATAAAGTAAATAAAATAATATTGGCCAATCGACGAATTACCATTAGAGAAGTTGCTGATTTTAACCAATGATGTGGGCATGAGTCGGGTCGCCGTTAAATTCGTGCCAAAATTGCTCATTTTGGACCAAAAACAGCATCGCGTTAACATTGCTCAGGAGATGTTGAACTCGGTCCGTGACGACCCAAATTTGCTCCAGAGTGTCATAACTGGTGACGAATCATAGGTTTATGGTTACGACGTGGAAACTAAAGCTCAATCATCCCAATGGAAGCTGCCGCATGAAGGTTTTGCTCACAGTTTTCTTTGATTGCAGGGGCGTGGTGCATTATGAGTTCTTGCCACAGGGTAGTACGGTCAATAAAGAATATTACCTGCAAGTTATACGCAAATTGCGCGAAGCAATCCGCCAAAAACGCCCGGATTTGTGGAAGAACAAAAACTGGCTTTTCCACCATGATAACGCCCCTGCACACACATCGTTGCTTGTGCACGAATATTTGGCCAAAAACAACACAGTAATAGTGCCACAGCCATCGTATTCCCCTGACCTAGCCCCCTGTGCAGTGCTCCCAACTCTTCCGATGCAAAAATCACTACGAAACAACAATGCAGAAACCACCACAAAACCACTACCAACCAAGTATAAAAACGCCAAAAATCGTTGTGTGAAAATAACAAAATCTCCAAAAAACACTAACACTGACAAAAATGTTAACCTTTTTTAAATTACCACCAACAAAATATTTTCGAATTCCATTAATTTTTTAAACATTTAGATAATGTTTGTAACATTTTTCTTTGAAAACATATATAAGAACTTATATTTATAACATAAAAAACAGTCTTTTCTTGTTTTCCATTATTAGGATTAAATTATTAATAAATGACTGTTCTTTGCCAAATAAAATAGTATAATTTTCCTTTATCTCTTCTGGCTTTAATATTGATTGTGTATAAAATTTTGATTTCTAAATGTTTCATTGGCATTTATTTTTAAACATAAATTATAATTTATGCTCGAAGTATAAAATACCCAATAATTATTGGGTATAGCAGCAAACATTTTGAAACTTTAACACATATCTTATTTGTATTAAAGAATTTACTGTACTTAAAGACAATCGGTTCCTAAGTCCTCCATCACACGAGCGAATTTTTCCGAGCAAGTGTCAAAGTCTCTCTCCTACAAACGTTGACACTTGCATGGATTCAGGACTAACGTTGTTCTTAAAGAAATTCATAACGCTCAGTTGTGAGTTTCGGGCACAAATCACTTAAGAACATATGGAGAAACATAAATGAAAGCGACATCGTTTTTACATTCTATGCGCTTTAAAAAAAGTGCGACGATACGTTGCGTTAAATACATGCATTTTTTTAATGTTGCCGTCATTTTGCATTCTTCTCCGATGTATGAAAAAAATCACTAAAAGCGCTACAAAAAATTTTTAAAATCGCTACGGTAGTGGTTTTTCTGAAAAATCACTACTTTTACAAAACAGTGGTATTTGGAGATCTAAAATCACCACAAGTAGCGGAAAAATCACCAAGTTGGCATCGCTGCCCCTGTGACTATTTGTTGTTCCCAAAACTGAAAAGGCCCATGAAAGGACGACGCTACGCCACGACTGAGGAGATAAAGACGGCATCGAAGGAGGAGCTGAACAAGATCACAAAAAATGATTATTTGAAGTGCTTCGAGGATTGGAAAACACTTTTGGCAGAAGTGTATTATATCCGATCGGAATTACTTTGAAGGGGACAAAATAGATATTCATGAATAAATAAATACTTTTTTTTAACATACCTCGTATAATTCCCATATGCAAATTTCTTTGTAGATTGGTATATATACAAGTGATGATCGCCACAACTCACACTGTGTCATGTGTAAGTCCCGCTGATGATATCCCCGCTCAGGATTGAAATACGTATAAGCGTATGTGTTTACATGGCTTCCAAAGCGCAGTGTCTTATCTTTTCCAATACACCACAAAAAACCTCTCTTTCGAAAGGAAGATTTGATCGAAAAAGCTGAACAATTCGAATGTGAAAACATTCAATATATATAATAAAATTAAATCGATGATTAACCAAAAACTTCTAAAAAGAGACAGGTCTAGTTATGACACTCAGTAACCCTGCGTTTACACGGAACAATTGACAGAAGACGATTGAGAATATTTATTGGTTGTCAAAAAAAGAGAAAAATTGTTTATGTGACGTAGGCGTCCAGACAATAATGAAGAATATACATTTGAAGTAACCCTCGTTAGTGTCGTTTCGCGCTCTGATTGGCTCCTTGCATCAAAATGGCTGCTTCCGTCAAGACAATTGTCGAATTTACTGTCATCAAAAAATCAAAGACAGTACGAAGACAATGAGATATGTGTAAGTGTATCAGTAAAAAAGTGTAAATGTATTGCTATTGTCTTCGCAAAATTGTCTCGTGTGAACCCCGGGTAAATGATCACTAAAGCTGATAAAAATTTACAACGGGCTCAGTGCCCCTCATCGAAACCAATTTGTTTAATAACCGAAGTTATCAATAGTACGAACATCCGTTCCTGAAAGATCTGGCGTAAAGAGATCTACTGCAGTCGACGGCTGTTTATACCCTACACCACACTGTGGTACAGGGTATTATAAGTTTGTTCCACGGCAGATGTTTGTAACACCTGAAAATAACGAAGCTAGACCCACCTTAAAGTATACCGATCGACTCAGAATCACTAGCTGAGTCGATTTAACGATGTCCGTCCGTCCGTCCGTCCATGTAAAGTTGTTCGTCGATTACAGGTCGCAATTTCACTCCGAGCGTTCTGAAATTTTGCAGTTTAGAGTATTTCGCGGCTGTTAAGATCGCTATTGAATTTGGTTGAAATCGGTTCAGATTTAGATATAGCTCCCATATATATCTTTCGTCCGATTTGACCCTTTAGTCCTATAGAAGCTGTATTTTACATCCGATCGTTTTGAAATTTAGAATGGTAGAGTTTCTTGATCCATGAACCAACATTGCTGAATTTGCAGAAAATCGGTTAAGATTTAGCTATAGCTCCCATATATATGTTTCGTCCGATTTGGCCCTTTAGTCCTATAGAAGCTGTATTTTACATCCGATCGCTTTGAAATTTAGAATGGTAGAGTTTCTTGATCCATGAACCAACATTGCCGAATTTGAAGAAAATCGGTTCAGATTTAGATATAGCTCCCATATATATCTTTCGTCCGATTTGGCCCTTTAGTCCTATAGAAGCTGTATTTTACATCCGATCGTTTTGAAATTTCGAATGGTAGAGTTTCTTGATCCATGAACCAACATTGCCGAGTTTGAAGAAAATCGGTTCAGATTTAGATATAGCTCCCATATATATGTTTCGTCCGATTTGGTCCTTTAGTCCTATAGAAGCTGTATTTTACATCCGATCGTTTTGAAATTTAGAATGGTAGAGTTTCTTGATCCATGAACCAACATTGCCGAATTTGAAGAAAATCGGTTAAGATTTAGCTATATCTCCCATATATATGTTTCGTCCGATTTTGCTCTTTAGTCCTGTAGAAGGTGTATTTTACATCCAATCATTTTGAAATTTAGAATGGTAGAGTTTCTTGATCCATGAACCAACACTACCGAATTTGAAGAAAATTGGTTAAGATTTTGCTATAGCTCCCATATATATGTTTCGTCCGATTTGGCCATTTAGTCCTATAAAAGCTGTATTTTATATCCAATCGTTTTGAAATTTAGAATGGTAGAGTTTCTTGATCCATGAACCAACACTGCCGAATTTGAAGAAAATCGGTTAAGATTTAGCTATAGCTCCCATATATATGTATCGTCCGATTTTGCGATTTTTGATTTAGAGTTTCTTGATCCATGAACCAACACTACCGAATTTGAAGAAAATCGGTTAAGATTTAGCTATAGCTCCCATATATATGTTTCGTCCGATTTGGCCATTTAGTCCATTGGATTTTACATCCAATCGTTTTGAAATTTAGAATGGTAGAGTTTCTTGATCCATGAACCAACACTGCCGAATTTGAAGAAAATCGGTTAAGAATTAGCTATAGCTCCCATATATATTTTTCGTCCGATTTGGCCCTTTAGTCCTATAAAAGCTGTATTTTACATCCAATCGTGTTGAAATTTAGAATGGTAGAGTTTCTTGATCCATGAACCAACATTGCCGAATTTGAAGAAAATCGGTAAAGATTTAGCTATAGCTCCCATATATATGTTTCATCCGATTTGGCTCTTTAGATCCGATCGTTTTTATACCCTACACCACACTGTGGTACAGGGTATTATTTAAGTATAAAATGTCCCAAAAGTAAATTTATGTAAACAATTTATACATGAATTACAAAATTTATATATCAGAGTTATTCAATATTACGAGAGTGGTGTAGGGTATTATATAGTCGGCACCGCCCGACTTTAGCCTTTCCTTACTGGTTTTGAAATAAGGAATGTGGCCTCCAGAGAATTGATGGCAGTCTGACTGTAAGAGTGAATGACAACGCCAGTATTTCGTAAACCTCCACATTGGTAGACAGTTCAATCATAATGCCGCTTTGGTGGCAACTTCTCTCGCCACAATATTAGTCGGCAAAATATGGAGTAGGACTCTCAGAGACTCAGTCGATGTTGTCCTTAAAGCAGTTCTGAACCTTTGGCCATTGGTTGGTAATTATTCGTTTATCAGTTCCTGTCCACCACACCACAATGCCGTACAACAATAGTCCAATGGCCTTTGGGGTTTTTCGAGAGTGAGGCCCTAACAAGACCCTACGGCCTTCCTACAGGAATATAAGGCGACATTGGCCTTCCTTGCACGTTACACCACATAACATCTAAATGAAAATTTCCTATCTAAAATCATACCTAGAAATTTTGGACTTTCAGAAAAGACCAGCTCTAATCCATTCACCCGAGGAGGGTCCACATGTGGTACCTCATTCTTACTACTAAAGAGAGCCAATTCCGTCTTGTTTGTGTTAGAGCTCTAACCGCTTCTTCTTGCCAATTTATTCAGAGCCACCTGTAGCATGTCTCTGAGGACGCTGGGGAATTTGCCAGTTACTGCGATAGCAACGTCGTACGCATATGCCACGACTTTGCAGCCACTACGTTGTAAATCTAACAGGATTCCATTCACCGCTATGTTTTCAAAGTGATGACAGTACTTGAGGAGTCCCCCTGTTTACAAACTTTGATGTCATGGGTCTTCTGCTGAGCAAGTTTTGAATTAGTCTAAAGGTCACCCTCAGATGTGATAGCGCCGCAATCACTGCATCTGAGTGAATGCTGGTAAAAGCATATTCTAAGTCAAGAAAGGCCACCATACTGAATTCCTTTAAATCTAGGGTGATTTGATTGTGCCCACAAGTTCGTGCAGGGTAAATTCTGTTGACTTGCCTTTGTTGTAAACATGTTGGCTCGGCGACAGAAGTTTTGTATCCAGGGTTTCTCTAATGAAAGAATCCAAAAGTCTTTCCAGACATTTCAACAGGAAGTAGGATAGACTAATTGCCCTATAGTCCTTTGGCCTAGTGTGCGATATCTTTCCCGCTTTGGGTATGAATACAACTTTGGAGTCCCTCCATCGATTGGGGATATATGAAAGCTCGATTAAGCCTTCATAAATTGTCTCCAGCCAGGGAATAATGTGCTTTAACATTTTCTTAATTTCTGCTGGAGCAATGTCGTCTATCCCACAGAATTAAGAAAGCCAAAACCGCTTTTGCTGGTTTTGGCGATCTAATCAAATCAGCGCCAAAACAAAAATACGTTTCTTCAAAAGCAACGTTCTCTCTGTGTTGTTATAGGATGCGTAACTTGGCTCACGTCTATAACCAGTAAGGAAAGGCAGAAAGTCGGGCAGGGCCGACTATATAATACCCTACACCTCCCTAACAATGCGATGAGGGTCATTGCCATAATAATTTGGAATAATTGGTAAATGGGTAGAAACATATTATCTAATTCTGAAACGATAATCGTTAATTAAGCAATATTCGTTCCTAAATTGAGAAACATCTTTCTGGAAAATTTTAATGATCGGAAGTAAAATACAACTTCTATAGCGGTTTGATACCAAATCAGGAGGAACATATGTATGGAGCTTTAATATAAATCTGAACCGATCTTCCCTGAATACTTATTCATGTAAAAAAACCTCCTTCTGTCGAATTTCGTACTGATCGGATATAAAATACAGTCTTTACAGCGCTTACATGTCAAATCGGGGGTAACATATATATGGGAGCTATATCTAAATCTGAACCGATTTTCTCCGAATTTGGCAGTATTCCTTCATGTAATAAGAAACCTCTTTCTGCCGAATTTCGCACTGGACGGATATAAAATACAGTTTTTACAGCGCTTACATGTCAAATCGGAGGTAACATATATATGGGGGCTATATCTAAATCTGAACCGATTTCTTCCAAATTTAACTGTGTTCATCCATATAAGAAGAAACGTCTTTCTGCCGAATTTCATACTGATCGGACATAAAATAAAGTTTTTACAGCGCTTACATGTCAAATCGGGGCTAACATATATATGGGGGCTATATCTAAATCTAAACCGATTTTAACCAAATTCAATAGGGATCGTCCTTGGACCAAAAAAAAAAGATATGTGTAAAGTTTCGTCGAGATCGGACCATAATTGCGACCTGTACTTTGATTACAAGAATACATGTACAGACGGACAGACAGACAGACGGACATAGCTAAATCAACTCAGAAAGTGATTCTAAGTCGATCGGTATAATAAACGATGGGTCTATTTTTTCTCCTTTTGGGTGTTACAAACAAATGCACAAAGTTATAATACCCTGTACCACAGTGTGGTGTAGGGTATAATCAACAACAAGCTGCAAACGTTTGTCAAAAGGACCCTTCGTCATATTCTGCACATTTGGTGGCCACATAACTGGGTATCCAATATGGAGATATACCACAAAAGCAATATGAAACCTATTGCTATTGAAATCCGTGAATGAAAATTGAGATGGATAGGTCATGTGCTACGTAAACCAGCCAATGATATATGCAGAAGCCTTTGATTGGAATCCTTAAGGAACGCGAAGAAGAGGCAGACCACGAGGTAGCTGGAGAAGCAGTCTTCAGGAAGAGATAAACTCACATCCAGGAATTTTATCATGGAATAGAATAAACCCTAATGTTCAAATAGAAATGAGTGGAATAATTTTGTATTGGCACTATGCGCCCACGATTTGTCGTAAAAGCAATTAATAATAATAGATGTGAGCGCCCCAGTCGGTGAGTTGGTAGCGTGCTCGCCTATGAGTTTGTGGGTCGTGGGTTTGATTCCCACCAGAGGCTCTGGTCTGTTGCTGCAAAATCTAGGCACATGGTCTTTATAACCCGACTTTTCCCAGGGCCGTAAAATTAGAATATAAATTTACTATGTATTGTAATTCATATAATTAGGTTAGGTTGAATAGAGGAGACGTTTAAAACATCTCATGTCCATGGACATACACTTAAGTCAGTGGTTCGGCCTATTGTGCGTTCCTTATTTATGATTTTCATACCCCACGGATTAAACGTCGTTTTCTGCTAGTCCTATGCGATGAAGATGTGCCTGGAAGCTAGAGTGTCCCGTTAGAACACTTATCATCTTACTAATCTCGATCTTGTTTAGTTTCAGAAAACTACTGGTTTTCTTCTTATTTGGGTCACCCCACAGTATCTTTGCAGTTGCTCCTACAGTTGCTCTATTCCACACAGTTTTGTGAGCCATCATTTCCCAGTGCTTCAACTCATCCTTCGTGGCTTCGAAAGGTTTCCAATTTTCCAAGTTTGTTACTCGAAGTTCTCTGCCCTTTGAAGCCAAGCTGCTTGCTCGTTCATTTCCAATCACTCCGTTGTGTCCCGGTACCCAGAAAATACGCAGTTGACCATGGACTGAGTAATTATTTAGTAATCATATAATTAATAATTAATAAATGTCGTCTGGGCCAGCTGATTTAAAAGGCTCAAAGCCGTAAATAGCCCAGCTAATTCTGGATTTATCAGTCAACAACCTAGCGACGTTTGCTGTCTACTCGATCTCTTGTTCGTCCCGTTGGTTTCCCGAGTTCTGTTGGTGAGTTAACAGGGAAATGTGTGTCGGAATGTATATTTCTCAGCCTTGTAGCGTCTTTTTCACGTCTTTTCACTTCTCCACCGAAGGTGTACCAAGAACGTCTGCGTTTTCATAAGCTCCTTCTTATAGATCCTGAGTTTCTCTTTATAAGAATCCCAGTAATAAGTGACCCTATTATACTTTTCCTTATTTAATAGTTAGTAAAAGGTATTTGTTCTACCATTTAACTCAGCAGTCCACCATTGTAGTTTAGTTTAAGCTCTGTATCTTGGTTTTGGACAGGCTTCTTCTAGGGATCTATTGAATGATGTAGTGAGTTGCTCCAACAGATTATCTAGACCGACATTGTCATTGTGAGGGCTTTTTCCGGAGGTGATTTTCCAGCGAGTTTGTGCTCTATATAATGGTGATCTGCATATGAGCAAATTCTAAATTATATTCAGTAAAAATTTAATATGCCGACTTAATTCTGTGGAATACCATTTTGGTTCCATAAATAGTTTGACTGATTTAAGTTAAATCACTGCTCTTGAGCTCTGAAGTTGACAGAGTGGTGTCTTTCGAATCTGCAGTCAGCTCGGTTAACGCTATGAGGGCTATCCGACACTTTGTATATTAGTAATACGATCTTTAATTGAACCAACGAAATGTTTCATGGCATAAATAATATAAACACATTATGAAACTATTTCATGCTCATCCTTTTCAATGTGTAAAGAAGATCTGTTATTTGTAATGTGTTAAAACATCTTTACAGCTACATATTCAATTAGATTAGATAAGACTATGATGATAGCTCATCATTCTTGCATTACCTGCAACAACATGACAGACTGTAGAATGAAATTGGCACCGGATAATGAAAATAATAGTTCATAATGTGACTGTCCATACTGCAAAATTATTTGCAATAAGCTAAATATACATATATGTACGAGTATACATATATATTCGTACTCGTATATAGGTAACAAACTACAAACAGTAATTATTTTAATGGCTCCCATCAATTCATCGGTTCGAGTAATCATATCATTTTTGTCGTCCAAAACTGCATACAAAAGATAAAGCCAATACTTTATGACATATTATAGCATAATAGACGGACAGACATACGAACCAAATCATACTGGTATATTGATAATTTTAATAATACATGACATTATTCGTAGGTAAATTTGCCTACACGTAATGACGGCAGTCATGTATACTCGTATTCTATCGTGCACCCGTACATCTGAATTAAATGCATATCAGTGTTGTCATTTCCATAATTATATACGGACAGTTAATATCATATCCTTTATGGCTCTGCCAAGGTCTGAGCAAGCATTTGTGTTCGGCAAAATGTCAGTGTGGGTATGTGACACAAAAACAAATATTATTAAAACATGAATACAGTTTCAGAAAAGCTCTATTAAATCCTGTGAAATGCATTCGATTGAAGAGAATAGGAGTCAGGGGAATTCTATGCACAATGGAGTCATCTAAGAGTAGATACGAGTATATTAAAATCAAATTCAGTTCGTAGAGTCTCGACTCTTAAACTGCTGAACCGATTTCGAAGAAATTTTACAGGCGTACTTCTTTTGGATTTGTGAAAGTAAAGGGTGATTAAATTTTAAGGGCCAATGTTGAATTTGAATAAAACACAAATTATTGTCATTTCTTTTTATTATGATAACATTGGTATGGTTCAATTATGTATAGGACAAAATATCGGCCAAATGGCCGCCGCGACCTCGACGGCACACCTCCATCCGATGGTCCAAATATTCGATGACGCTGAGGCATAATTGAGGTTCTATGCCGTTAATGTGCCGAATTATCTCATCCTTTAGCTCTTGAATTGTTGCCGGCTTATCGACGTACAACTTTTCTTTCAAATAACCCCAAAGAAAGAAGTCCAACGGTGTCAAATCACATGATCTTGGCGGCCAATTGACATCGCCCCGACGTGAGATAACACGGCCATTGAATTTGTTGCGCAAAAGAGAAAAATCACGAAGTGCAGGAAATGCATTTTGATTTGAACGCCCATTTTCGTAAAAGGCTTAAAAACTTTAACGCGTTGCTCAGGCTAAGATAAGATATATTGCTAAGATAATATATATTGCTCCACTCCTTCTAGTACCTCCGTAATAAACGATTAAAATTTAGTGAAATATTGATTCTCAATTAAATGCTATACCAGCTGCTATCCGAATCCTCTGTAATTCCACACTAAGTTCTGCAGAAATCATTTAATTGTTTTCATATTTTGTATTTTAGACAACATTTTCAATGACTATAGACTGACAAATAATGAAAAATGTTTTCAACGTTCTGACATCTTTCACCAGAAATACCATTTTACAAAGTAAGGATATACCTTAGTCGGTTTACCAGACATAAATGTTCTCACTTGTTCGTACAAAATTAGCCGACTTAACATAGAAAACACAAAAATTTGGGAGAATTTTTCTTTATTTCTTAACAAAATCTCCTTTTAGCTCGATACACTGTTTTCAGCGATTTGTGTGTAGTTTCAATACCCTGTTTATAGAAAGAACTATCTAGCTCCTGAAAATAGCCATCAATCGCAACCTCCACCTCTTTATTGCTGGCAAATCTTTTCCCGCCTAGCCATTTTTTCAAGTTTGAAAATAAAAAATAGTCCGAGGGAGCTAAATATGGAAACCCAATACCATTTTGTGGATTTTTTCACATTTCTGGCGTGGACACCTCAATTGCTCGACCACTACGGTGTTCGTCTTGGCAGCTCGTACGGCCCGTTTATACTCTGCCACCCAATATTTGTTAAGTTGTTAACGAAAAAGCAGATTCCCCCAAAGACGAATCCAGCTCGGTTTTATTATTGGTTGGACTGAGACCTTTTGAATTAAAGTATTGTATTATATATCGATGACTATTTTTTCCATGAGATCGTTTACTTTTGAGTGCTCAAAAAAAAAACTAAACACCGTTTCGGCACCGGACTTGCGGCAACAGAATCCCAGATCGGAATAACAGAAAATGAAAGCAGGTCAGCTGAACCAGATATCGAAATTGAAAGCAGCAATGAATTGAAAATATCTACTAGAAAACGGATTGCCAAGAAATCTAACAGGAAAAAACACGTAAGTAAAGTTCAGAGAAGTTGCGGAAAATCTTATAAAACTGTGAAAGGAGTTATGAAGCCAGCTAAAACACTTAATGCACTTCCATGTCCATGTCCGTTAAAATGTCATCAGCATTTCAGTGAGAATATTTTGCGAAGTATTTTTGAAAATTTTTATAAAATTGGTGATCATGATTTGCAAAATGCTTATTTATGTGGACAAATTGCAGTAATTGAAACAAGAAGATCTTATAAAAGTCTATTGGCGAAAGCCGAAGATCTAGTACAAGAATTTACAAACTTTCTGGAGTAAATAATGTCGGTATGCATGTCTGCAAAATATATTTTAAGCAGATCTTACAAATAACCGATGGTCGTATTACACGTGCACTTAAGCATAGAGCACCTGGAAGTGGCACAACTACACCAAATTTGGACCAAAGAGGAAGACACCCACCTCATAATAAGACCAGCGTTGCAGCTACATAAATCGTGAAAGAATTTATCAATAAATTTCACTATTTATCAAGAAGTTAATATTTCAAAGAGAAACTCCAGCAAGTTCGTAAATTTTGAACTGCAACCGCTTTATCCTGGAGGAAGATTCACCTGCAAACTTTAAGGATTTACAGGAACTCAAAGAGTTCATACCTCCTATAAAGCATGTATTTTATAATAATTTAAAAACAAATTCAAGAGCCGAAGAAGAAGATATTCAGGAAGAAGACGAATAATTATTAATATTAATTTGTATTATTTAAAACGCTAAAAATTATTTTTATTATTTATCTGAAGAAATTTTGTATGTTTTAATAAATGGCCTAACCCTCAGTTCCTACACGCAAAGAAAAAATTCTTTTCTGCCAAACGAAATATTAGACAACTACAATACGACTGAAATTTCTTTTGGTCAGAACAAACAATTGTTTTCGCGAAATTAGTTTCTGTCACAACAAACGAAATTTTAGTTCCTGCAAACGAGAATTGTAGTTGTCTAAAATTTCGTTTCACAGAAACGAATTCCTTTCTTTGCGTGTATCAATATATTTTTTTAAATGGATTCCAAAATGGCCTAAGCCACTTTAATTTTTGTATTAACTGTTTAAAACAGTCTTTATCTAAGTTAATTAAGACCTGATGATTAACCTAAAAAAATATTACAACTAATTTTTATTTACGATTAATAAAAAAAATAAAAATCTTTTAAAAACTTATTTTCTCTTAACTTCGCTTTTCTCAGAACCATTTTTTTGGGCTTAGGCCGTTTTGGTGCTGAGCGCCTCATATGTACTTGTAAAAAATCAAATTTTTTATAGTTTTTTTAAGTAAAATTTTTAATTTGTTTATGTTAAGAGAAAAAGTACAGATTATATTTGGCAGAATTTTATGTAATTAACCGGATATTTAAGTTCGTGGGACACACCTTCCATTGAAATACTCATATGCAATCCAAATAAAATCGATTTGTACCAAAATGTATAATATTTAAAAATTGTTCTCAAAAATTTAGTTTATTTTAATTCAAGCTTATCAAAAACGGTGATTTTCCTCCGTGAAGGCTTTCTGTTGTCAGCAGTTACACACACGATTATGAACACTAACACAACCAAAAAACAAGCAACAATATCGAAGCTCTACTTCGAAAGAAAGAATTTACCCCTTTTTGAGCATGTTTGTTATTTGTGGCCAAAAGACACAGAAGTCGGAAACATTAAAGCAAGTCCTGTAATTTTATTTATTTTAATTTTAATTTAATTATGTCCATTAATATCTATAATGTAAGTCATTTTACATTTCGAGAAATTATCATTTGCAACTAAGCTTAAACAATTAAAAGACCCAAAAAAATGTGGCCAGCCAAGTGTGTCCGTTTGTCCTGCGGCGACAAGTTAATAACCCACCATCCAACCACTGCCCTCCCTGCATGAGTTCGTATGGTTTGGTTGGTGGTACGTATCTAAATATGTACCTTTTTGGGAAACCCAGAAATGGTCGAAAAGGTGAATTTATTTCAACTGTGCAAAAACCCTAAAAGTATTATTTTCTCTCTTCCCATATGTCCATTTGCCACAATGTATACATTCGTTCCAGCCGCTTTTATCGCTGATGTTTGGCCATATTTTGCAAAATGATAAAGTTCTGCCAGAAGAGAAAAAGTGTTAAAAACATTTTGAGCCAAATGACGACAATTTGTTTTGGTGTTAAGGTTATTTAGCATTGTTTCGTCGTATATAATTTTTAAGTAGTCTTTTTTCCAACATTTTTATCTGACAATGGGTCGCATATTTCAGCAATGGGCAGGTGCTACTACGACCTCCGCCATCATCGCAGTCACAATTGCGTCGCCTCGAATATTTCGCACTGTTCCTCAGTGCTCAGTTCGCCAGCTCAACCATTCCGACACTTGGCAAATTCACATTTTTTGTGGGTTTTCTGTTGTTTGTCTGATATGAATGTCTCTATGGATATGTATGTTTTTGGCCATTGTTTGGAAAACAGATAACACTGATGATTGTTCAAGAATGGTAATGAGTCGTATAGGAGCGTAATTAAAATGGGCTTTTCAGGTATCTTCCCCACCCCAACTATCACCGCCGCCACCATCACCGGAATGGCGAAAACGTCTTAGTCGCACATGTACCATTTGATAAAAATCAACAAGTACCCCATAACCGTCATGGAATGTGCCTGTAAAGTTACGACATTTTCAATTTTATACAATTTTATTTTATCTCTTGGCAAGAATGAGGTGCAATTTCCAGTTTTAAGGACACAGATGGACACGAGACCAGTGTCCATCTGCACCAAAGTTAAGGACTTGGGCCTACCATCGAAACGGTTCTACAGGTGATGTAATTCTTACAAATACATATATGGGGGATTTCATATCAAGTGAGTGAATTTTTAAAATCGATGTCTACTGATTGGAATGAAACTTGCACCAACTTTAGTCCTATTGTATAGTAGTTATGACACAAATTTTAAACCAGATTGGTTAAGGACTGTCCGAGTTGGAGGGTGTTGAATTTTGACATTTTGTTCAAATGGCCCTTTTGTCCCATTAATGTAACTTCTTACCTATAGCATTTAGAAAAATTCTCCCAATGTTTGTTCGATAGGCGATTCTTCAAATATTTTTTATTATTTCGCAAAAATATTTTTTGGCGAATTATTTTTTGCGAAATTAAATTTTTTTTTTGCATTTTTGTCAAAAACTTTATTTATACCCTACACCACACTGTGGTACAAGGTATTATAACGTTGTGCATTTGTTTTTAACACCCAAAAGGAGAAGAAATAGACCCATCGTTTATTATACCGATCGACTTAGATTCACTTTGTGAGTTGATTTAGCTATGTCCATCTGTCTGTCCGTCTGTCTGTGCATATATTATTGTAATCAAAGTACAGGTCGCAATTATGGTCCGATCTCGACGAAACTTTACACATATGTTTTATTTGGCCCAAGGACGATCCCTATTGAATTTGGTTAAAATCGGTTCAGATTTAGATATAGCCCCCATATATACGTTACCCCCGATTTGAAGTGTAAGCGCTGTAAAAATGTTATTTTATATCCGATCAGTAGGAAATTCGGCAGAAAGAGGTTTCCTATTATTTGAATAAACATTGTTAAATTTGGAAGAAATCGGTTCAGATTTAGATATAGCCCCCATATAAACGTTACCCCCGATTTGACATGTACGGTTTCCTTCTACATGAAGAAAAACTGCCAAATTCGGAGAAAATCGGTTCAGATTTAGATATATCCCCATATATATGTTACCCCCGATTTGACATGTAAGCGCTGTAGAGACTGTATTTTATATCCGATCAGTACGAAATTCGACAGAAAGATGTATTTTTACATGAATGAGTATTCAGGGAAAATCGGTTCAGATTTATATATAACATCCGTATATATGTTCCTCCTGATTTGGTATCAAAGCGCTATAGAAGTTGTACTTTACTTCTGATCATTAAAATTTTCCAGAAAGATGTTTCTCAATTTAGGAAAGAATATTGCCTAATTTAGCGATTATCGGTTCAGAATTCGATAATATCTTCCTACCCATTTACCAATTATTCCAAATTATTATCGCAATGACCCTTATCGCATTTCTAGGGAGGTGTACGGTATTATATAGTCGGCCCCGCCCGACTTTCTGCCTTTCCTTACTGGTTTTATATCCGATCAGTGCGAAATTCGGCAAAAAGAGGTTTCTTTCTACATGAAGGAATACTGCCAAATTCGGAGAAAATCGGTTCAGATTTATATATAACCTCCATATATATGTTCCTCCTGATTTGGTATCAAAGCGCTATAGAAGTTGTATGTATATTTTCCTCCTGATTTGGTATCAAAGCGCTATAGAAGTTGTACTTTACTTCTGATCATTAAAATTTTCCAGAAAGATGTTTCTCAATTTAGGAACGAATATTGCTTACTTTAGCGATTATCGGTTCAGAATTAGATACTATGTTCCTACCCATTTACCAATTATTCCAAATTATTATCGCAATGACCCTTATCGCATTGCTAGGGATGTGTACGGTATTATATAGTCGGCGCCGCCCGACTTTCTGCCTTTCCTTACTGGTTTTATTTTTTCTTTGCTCAAGCGAAAGCTTACGTCATTTGCTTTGACAGCCTAAAAGGAATTTATGGGATGGGACCTGAAAATATATCAAAATAAAGTTTTGGTATCTCGAAATCACGTTTTCTTTTAATCTTTTTTTTGCAATTTATTAGGTATTACTGCGTAAGTGGCTAAAGTGTTTGTGAGATCTTAAGTTGAAACTCATACCCAAAAACTAGATAAATTTACATTTCCAGCGTTATGTGACATATATGTACTCGATACTGTAATACCCACAATATGTACCCCTCAGAAATAAAATCACTGTTTTCTAAAGAAATGGTGAAAATTTGTATTTTTCTAATTAATTTGTAATTATAATAATTAAGTATGAAGGGTGGTTAAAATTTAAGGGCCGATTTTGATTTTGAATAAAACACAAATTATTTAGGAAAATATTGTCATTTCTTTTTATTATGATAATATTGGTATGGTTCAATTATGTATGGAACAAAATATCGGCCAAATGGCCGCCGCGACCTCGGCGGCACACCTCCATCCGATGGTCCAAATTTTCGATGCCGCTGAGGCATAATTGAGGTTCTATGCCGTTAATGTGCCAAATTATCTCATCCTTTAGCTCTTGAATTGTTGCTGGATTATCGACGTACACCTTTACTTTCAAATAACCCCAAAGAAAGAAGTCCAACTGTGTCAAATCACATGATCTTGTCGGCCAATTGACATCGCCACGACGTAAGGTAACACGGCCATTGAATTTGTTGCGCAAAAGAGCCATTGTTTCGTTAGCTGTGTGGCAAGTGGGACCGTTCTGTTGCAACCACATATTGTCCACATTCATATCATCCAATTCGGGCCATAAAAAGTTCGTTATCATCTCACGGTAGCGAACACCATTCACAGTAACTGCCTGACCGGCCTCATTTCGAAGAATTATGGCCCGATGACGTCGTCAGCCCATAAGCCGCACCAAACGAACTGGGCGAGCATGCACAGGTGTTTTCACATCTCCTACAGACCCTGTTTGCTGAAATTTGCGCACAATTCTCCCGATTGTAGACACATTTGGTCGATTATGCTGATCAAAAAAACATCACGAAGTGCACGAAATGAATTTTGATTTGAACGCCCATTTTCGTAAAAGGCTTAAAAAACTTTAACGCGTTGCTCGTTGTGTATCTTTCCACGGTTCAATTTGAGTTAGTCTGAAATTGAGAAATGTATTTCAATTGACATAAAAAATTGACAGAAAAAACTTGAAGTTTAAGTGTTTTTTCTGCAACTAAAAAATTTTTTTTCGTGAAAAATTTTAAGAAATTTCGTTCAGCATATTCTTAGTTACATTATTGCCAAATATAGTTAAGCGGTATCACCAAGTCTGAATTAGTTGTTGGACAAAAGCTGATGACACCTTTTTCGAGGGGTCCACTGATTTTCCGAAACTTTGGAGGCCCATAAAAAAAAATTGGTCACCAATTTCGCCAAACGGAGTATAGGGCTATACACGGGCCAAAATCGCCATTTTTGATATGTTTGAATCGAAAGAAAATATATTTGGAACACACGTTTTTAAATATTTTATATTTCTGAGTAAATACATTTTATTTGAAAATCAATAAAATTTACTTAGAACGCATATATTAATGTATTACAACAAAATATATTTGCAAACAAATTTTCTCAAATAAAATATATATTTATATACAAATAAAATTATTGGTTAGGAATATCTTCAAATAAATAATTTAAAAAAAGATTTTCAAAGCTTTGTTGAATTTTAATAATTTCATTTTTAATTTTTCCTTCGTTTCGAACTATTTCTCCCAGTCAAAACTACCATTAACAGCATTACATTCTGTTTTAAGGGACTCATTTTAAATTTCTGAGTATTTCATGTCAGCATTTTTTCAATCCTTCCAGTAAATTAATGTTATCAAAAATTATACGATTTCAATTTCAATAAAAAATTTCTAAAAAATTATCATTAAATTACTGAAAAACTTAACACAATTAAGGTTCGAAATTTTCGGAATACTTAAATTTAAATACATTTTTGTTTCGGAATTAAAAGAAGGATTTGTTTAGAACAACATCTTTCCAAATATATAATTTTTGTGTGTACAAAATATTATATATTTAGAGTGTACCATAAACATATATATGTTTCAAGCCGAATATTTTTGGGACAATATACTACAGAAGCGATTTTTTTTCAGCGTGTACTACCCTTTGATAGTAGAATCGAACCTATACTCCCAAGTCCGTGTATTATTTTCACTGTTACACAGTGTAATAAATTATACCCTCCACCATAGGAGGGTCTAAATATTGATCTGCGACCCTATAAAGTATATATATTATTAATCGTCGTAAAATTCTAAGACGATTTAGCCTTGTCCGTCCGTCTGTTGTAATCACGCTACAATCTATAATACTTGAGCTAGATTACTGAAATTTGGTACATATACTTCTTATATCTGCGGGTATGTAGGGATTGCACATGGGCCATGACGGTCCAATTTTGGATATACCCCCAATATATGGCATCTCCCCGATTTTACTTCTTAAGGTCATAGACACCACAAATGTCAACTGGTCGGGCTGAAAGTTGGTAACTGGGGTTTATTTATACCCGGTATTCTTCACACGAGCAACGGTAGTCATAGGTTCATGTTTTATAAAATGCCCCCATACAAAGGTCCCTCTAGAATTGACTTCATAACACCACAAAGACCTCAAATTTCAACGAATTGGGCTGACATTTGGCATGGCCGAACTTAACGCTTTTACTTGTTATGTTTTACTTGTTTTGTCAGTCGCTTGTTAGCGTTACTATGTTCTGCTGTTGATTTTACTTTAGGTTTTGCATTGTTAGTAAATTTATATTTTCTATCTATTTGAAAGTATTCACTTTGAGTAGAGGCAGAAAACTTCTTCAATTTGAGTTTTCCATCGCCAATCAGTAGGAACGCATAATATTGAGTGGTGCCAATGATTGTTACTGCAGCATCAAATCCGGTCATCAATGTGTTCGCAGTTTCCTCATGATCCTTTTTGCTACTAAAAATTATTTCTGTTTCTTTACAATATATAAAGCTCTCGCATCTAAGATCCGATCTTGATGAGAGCATTGGAGGCTATACTCGTACTTTGCTGCATTTTTTTTGAGAAGCCCTCCTATACCATCAGTATAGGAGGGCAGTAGGATGAAAATGCCACTCAGGTGGTGCTCCAAATCAGTTTTATGAGCAATGATATTTGCGAAGCTATTCTTGTTTTTAATATGTTAATGAGTTCCGTCCGAGACATAATATACGTTCTCTACTGTGAATTTCGGCGTTAAATAATTTAGAAATATCTTCTAAACTGAAACGGTATCATGCTTTAAATTGTCGGAAATGATTGCCATACTTTTGTGTTCCAGTTTTCCATCTTGCATGTAGTAGATTATTATGAATACAGTTGCTTGGTCGTCATTGAAATGGAAAGCTTGTATTGCATCATGTAAAGCAGGATGTTCTCCGCTAAATCATAAGATATAGCGAATTCACCAGACTTCAAATGTGTTTTCAAGTCTTTGAAGAATGACCATTGCTCTTTGACTAGAAAGTCGTGGAGTTTCAAGTTTAATAGTTCGATACACATTTCATCCACACAATCATCCAAAATTTAAGATCAATGGTTTCAATGTGCTTCTTTCAGACTGCAGCCAAGATTCATATTTAACATCCTTAATACGTTTTCGATCAAATGAAATGATCAGGTTCTGTTTGATTAATCTGGTTCCCGGGCAATTTGCACATTCGCCAAGTGGCAAGAAGTTGTTGGATTAGAACACATTGTCAATTTATGGCAATCTCGGTAATTGTTCAATTGTTGTTCTGGCGAATCATTTGTAAAATACTTCAAGTCGATCTCTTTCAACATCAGCTTCACATTTTCATGATAAATTCAAACGCATACTGTGTGAGTTCCGCTGCTTTCTGCCAAAACACAATGTTTTGGCCTAAGTTGGGTACATTTTGTGAATCCAATTTTGAGACCTTCATGTTCGGATCGAAATGTTGCGTATAACTCATTCAAGTTGCACAGAATTATTCCCTTCTGCATTTGAACTTTATTAACTAAAAACCAGTAAGGAAAGGCTAAAGTCGGGCGGTGCCGACTATATAATACCCTACACCACTCTCGTAATATTGAATAACTCTGATATATAAATTTTGTAATTCATGTATAAATTGTTTACATAAATTTACTTTTGGGACATTTTATACTTAAATAATACCCTGTACCACAGTGTGGTGTAGGGTATAAAAACGATTGGATGTAAAATACAGATTCTACAGGACTAAAGAGCCAAATCGGATGAAACATATATATGGGAGCTATACCTAAATCTTAACCGATTTTCTTCAAATTCGGTAGTGTTGGTTCATGGATCAAGAAACTCTACCATTCTAAATTTCAAAATGATTGGATGTAAAATACAGCTTATTCAGGACTAAAGAGCAAAATCGGACGAAACATATATATGGGAGCTATAGCTAAATCTTAACCGATTTTCTTCAAATTCGGCAATGTTGGTTCATGGATCAAGAAACACTACCATTCTAAATTTCAAAACGATTGGATGTAAAATACAGCTTTTATAGGACTAAATGGCCAAATCGGACGAAAAATATATATGGGAGCTATAGCTAAATCTTAATCGATTTTCTTCAAATTCGGTAGTGTTGGTTCATGGATCAAGAAACACTACCATTCTAAATTTCAAAACGATTGGATGTAAAATACAGCTTTTATAGGACTAAATGGCCAAATCGGACGAAAAATATATATGGGAGCTATAGCTAAATCTTAATCGATTTTCTTCAAATTCGGTAGTGTTGGTTCATGGATCAAGAAACTCTACCATTCTAAATTTCAAAATGATTGGATGTAAAATACAGCTTCTACAGGACTAAAGAGCAAAATCGGACGAAACATATATATGGGAGCTATAGCTAAATCTTAACCGATTTTCTTCAAATTCGGCAATGTTGGTTCATGGATCAAGAAACTCTACCATTCTAAATTTCAAAACGATCGGATGTAAAATACAGCTTCTATAGGACTAAAGGGCCAAATCGGACGAAACATATATGTGGGAGCTATAGCTAAATCTTAACGGATTTTCTTCAAATTCGGTAGTGTTGGTTCATGGATCAAGAAACTCTACCATTCTAAATTTCAAAACGATTGGATGTAAAATACAGCTTTTATAGGACTAAAGGGCCAAATCGGACGAAACATATATATGGGAGCTATAGCTAAATCTTAACCGATTTTCTTCAAATTCGGCAATGTTGGTTCATGGATCAAGAAACTCGACCATTCTAAATTTCAAAACGATCGGATGTAAAATACAGCTTCTATAGAACTAAAGGGCCAAATCGGACGAAAGATATATATGGGAGCTATATCTAAATCTGAACCGATTTCAACCAAATTCAATAGCGATCTTAACAGCCGCGAAATACTCTAAACTGCAAAATTTCAGAACGATCGGAGTGAAATTGCGACCTGTAGTCGACGGACGGACGGGCGGACGGGTTAAATCGACTCAGCTAGTGATTCTGAGTCGATCGGTATACTTTAAGGTGGGTCTAGCTGTGTTATTTTCAGGTGTTACAAACATCTGCCGTGAAACAAACTTATAATACCCTGTACCACAGTGTGGTGTAGGGTATAAAAAATGGAAAATAAGCGGATATTCGATATTCTGTTAATATTTTAACAGCATATTTTTTCGAATTTTTATTTTTTTAAAAATATTGAAGAAAAAGCTACCACACTTTGGGCAAAATTTTCTAAATGCTATAGGTAAGTAGTTATATGAATGGGACAAAAGGGCCGTTTGACCAAAATTCAGCACCCTCCAACGCGGACAGTCCTTAACCGATCTGGTTTTAAATTTGAGTCATAACTACTATCCAATAGGACTAAAGTTGGTGCATGTTTCATCCCAATCAGAAGACATCGATTTTAAAAATGCACTCATTTGATATGAAATGCCCCATACGCATATACAAAAGTGCAACTTCTGATCTAAGACCATTCCACGATCTTTGAGACGACCCTACAGAAAATAGCTGAAAGGGAATTTCGTTCACAAAATTATTTTTTTTTGCCAGGACCAATGTGTTTCATGCACCACCATCTTGGTGACACCATAATTTGGGATATATATTTTTGTGTTTTTTTTCAGCAAAGCCATCATCCAGTTGTTCGTCAATTCTTACACCAACTAAACATTATACATATAGCTTAATAGCCAAATCCCTATGTAATAATTACCATGTGGTTGTTGAAAATAGGTCCAATTGCTGAGAACACATTCCAATTGACAAATTTTTATGTTCATTCCTTTCTTTTTTACAGCGGTGATATTTTCAGTTGATGTACCAGGCCGAATATGCACTGGTGTTTATATGTCTTGTACCGAGCCATGAAAAGTATTTTATTATGATTTCAAAAAAACACATAATGATATGTGATCCATAATGAGCCACAGGATATATTTGTTAGTAGGTAGGAAACCAAAGACTCGATTTCAGAAGACTTGGACAGGCTGAATTCGAATATTCAATCAAAATTGTCAAATAACAAGCGTAATATGAATAATCCGGTCCCAAATTGCAATTTTGTTAAATATTCTATTAGAAAAACGAGGAGAACTGGATATCCGTATGAAGAGTACAAAACATATTTTTTGCCGCGTAGTTGATAACTAATATCCACATAAGTCTGCAAATTCCCGATATTTGCGACAAATGAATAAATTTTTCATATAAGGCTTCACTAGTTGAATGTAATTCTGATCCTCGATGTGCATGTGTTTTCTGAAGTTTTCATGAACTCTAACAAGCATGTCGACTGGTATTCTGCCAATTTCAGCCTCAATATTGTTAATTAGGTCTTCCAAGGTGTTGGGACGGTTGATATACAGTATATGTATGTAGTCGAAGGTGTATATCAACCGTCGAAAGTATATATCATTCTGGTTCGATCTCCACGAAACTTTACACATTCTTTTTTTGGTCCAAGGACGATCCCTATTGCGTTTGGTTAAAATCGGGTCAGATTTATATATTGCCCTCATATATACGTTCCCCCGATTTGACATGTAAGCGCTGTAGAAACTGTATTCTATGCCATCACCACGAAAATCGCAGAAATAGGTTTCTTATTACGCGAATTCACACTGTCAAATTTTGAGGAAATCGGTTCATATTTATATATTGCCCCCATATATATGGGCCCCGATTTGACATGTATGAGCTGTAGAAACAGTATTTTATATCCGATCAGTACGAAATTCGAGAGAAAGAGGTCTCTTATTACATGATAGAACACTGCCAAATTCGAGAAAAATCGGTTTAGATTTAGCTTCCATATTTAAAGGGTGTTTTTTTAGACGCGTGGTTTTCAAGAAGAAATAAAACGCATATAATTTAATGTTATGTCCAAAGAATTTAGCTTTATTAAAAAGGTAGAAATTTGCCATTATGTTTTAAAAATGATTTCGAGCAAGAGGCCCAATTTTCGACCACTTTTAGTAGCTTTTGGGTCTGTATGTCAGCAATAATGCGCCGAATATTATCTTCCAAGGCGTCAATAGTGTCGGGCTTATCTGCGTATAAAAGCGACTTCACATAACCCCACAAAAATAGTCCAGCGGTGTTAAATCGCACGATCCAATGATTCCCTCTGCCCATACACTGATAGAAAAACCGTTCGTCACCATGACAGTGACGAAAAGTTTCACACACCGTTCGTCACCATGACGGTGACGAAAAGTTTCACACATGCGATGCTTTTGTACGTCAATAGAACGAACACGAACGCGATCAGCCCATGTTTTTCGTGATTTCGAAATACGTCGAGGGAACGATAAGGTTTCATTCCCACAACGAAAAGATTTATTTAACCATTTTGCTGAAAATATGATAAAACGAAGCAAAAAATTTATATTTTGTGCTCAATTGTACTATTACGTTCTGATTACCTTGGTAAAATAATTTGTTGTAAAAGTTTAATTTTAAAAATTTAATAATGGTTATGCATGGTATTCGTCGTGATGATGAATGGGATTCGTCTGTTGGCAAATGCATTAATTGATGAGAATATTTTTGATTTTAAATATCAGAAGTAGTGAATACTTCTCGTTCGTTTTTTTTAAAGCCTTTCCGAATAATCACAACTGAACCTGGCAAAGCAGTCAAGTAATTTTATTTTCCATACCGTTTTTAATGGTCTAAAATCAGAAGAATATTTATTGAAATTTTTAAAATTTAAATAGTCGGGGGCATGAATTCGTCGTGATGATGAATGGGATTCGTCGTGGTGATAAATGAAATTCGTCGTGGTGATGAATGGTGTTCGTCGCGGTGATGAATGGGAATCGTCGTGGTGATGAATGGAGTTCGTCGTGGTGATGAATGGGAATCGTCGTGGTGATGAATGGAGTTCGTCGTGGTGATGAATGGGATTCGTCTGTAGGCAATATTTTTGATTTTAAATATCAGAAGAAATATCTGATGAGAATATTTTTGATTTTAAATATCAGAAGTAATGAATACTTCTCGTTCGTTTGCTTTAAGCCTTTCCTGATAAGAACTTTGTTTCGAACCGAATAATCACCACTGAACCTGGCAAAGCAGTCAAGTAGTTGTATTTCCATACCGTTTTTAATGGTCTAAAACCAGAAGAATATTTATTGAAATTTTTAAATATTCGTCGTGTTGATGAATGGGATTCGTCGTGATGATGAACTCGATTCATCGTAGGAATGAAATGTGATCATCGTGAGAAAGAAAGTTTTTGGAAACAGAGATTCGTTATGGTGACGAGCAAATTCATCAAGAGGATTATTCCATACGTTATCTGACATTTGACGAAAAAATAGGCGTGATGACGTACAAATTCGTCGTCATGACGAAGCTTTTTCTATCAGTGTAGAGCACACCAAACAGTGACTTTTTGTGGATGTAACGGCGTCTGAACAATGGCTTGTGGATTATCATGTAGATATCCAAATGCGATAATTTTGTTCTGTTTGGTTGCTCGAATTACCGTCCTTGCTGAGCAGTGCGCGATGCGTCGCGCGATCCGAACCATTATTTTGGTATCAAACTTGCAAACGGTGTGCCGGAGTATTTCGATTCCTTATGAAATTGCAAACCAAACTGAGCATAAATCAAGTGACAGCTGTCAAAAACCAAATCCGAAAAAACTCTTGCCAAATTGAAAACCACACCCTATATGTTCCTTCTGATCTGCTATCAATGCGCTATAGAAATTTTACTTTACTTCCAATCACACTATGCAACAAAAATGTTGTCGTAGGGCTGCGCATAACATTTTCTGGTGGAGTTCTAAACACGAAACAAGTAAAAGCGTTAAGTTCGGCCATGCCGAATCTTATATACCCTCCACCATGGATAGCATGTGACCACACAAAATAAATCAACCTAAATAAAACAAGTTAGATGCTACATATGGGAGCTATATCATACACCACTTTCAATCCCATACTATACCATTTTCAATCCCAAGTTACCTGCAGCTATAAGAAGTATCTATACCAAATTTCAGCCACCTAGCTCAAGTATTATAGATTGTAGCGTGATTACAACAGACGGACGGACGGACAGACGGACATGGCTAAATCGTCTTAGAATTTTACGACAATTAAGAATATATATACTATATGGGGTTTTGCCCATTCAAAAGTTGTGTCCGAATCTTTCAAAAGAACAATACATCTGTAGTCGATGTAGGTCTCAAATATCTGAACAATAATTGATATCTTCTTCGCCAGAACTAAATAACCAAGAAACCCAACCGAACAGAGGAATAATAAAGGAAGACAATGGAACATATGACGAAGATGAAATACTAATGGAAGTGAATAAATCAGATGACGAAGATGATTCATCCACCGATGAAACTAAGGAAGTTATTGATGAAGACAGAAACTCAGCACTATTTCACCTAAATAAGTGCTTAAACATTTTAAAAGTATCGCCAATTAATTTGAAAGAATTTTGAAGAAAAAATCAAAAAGGAGAATTGTTAAAAAAAATAATTATTACATTCGAAACTAAGATTTTGTGTTTGAAGCCCTCATTTAATAATGGTAATGAAATTTTGGAAAATGTGGTAGAACATTTCAAAGCGGCAAAAGAAAGTAAAGATTGTCAACTACAAATTTTAACGGTCTTACCAAAAACATGGAGCATAAGAAAAATTGAAAAATGAATTTGAATCTTCGTATCACATTGCTTACAAAGCTATCACATTGCAAAGCGAAAATTTGCAAAGGAATTTCCATAGGTGTGGTAGATGCGGTTAAAAAATTCTATAAACGTGATGATAATAGCTGTGTAATGGCGGTGTAAAAGAGATTATAAAACATTTAAGAATGATGCAGGAAAAAAAATGAACAGTAATCTTAAAGAACTTTTTAAGATATTTAAAGAAGAGCAGCCTTATATGAAAATAGGATTTTTAAATTTTGCTGAAATGCGCCCACAGGAGTGCATATTAATTGGAGGAAGTGCAACACACACCGTATGTGTGTGTGCCCTACATCAAAATGCAAAACTTGTGTTCATGGGAGGAAAAATTCAAACCATATCCGAGACAGCAAGTTTAAATATTCCTACCTACCAGCATTGGATTTCGCAAGCTATATGCAACCCACCGGTAGTTAAATGCTTTACATCGGAAAGTTTTCATTCTGTTCAGGCGATATAGAGTCCAGATACAGAATGATGTGATCACATTCAAGCAGTGGATGCAAGTAGATCGGTCGAATCTAGTGACACAGATAATGCTCGTAGACGAATTTTAAGACGTTTTGGCCAATCAAATGAAAAAATTAATAACGCACAGTTTTATTGCAAAAGAACAAAATAAGTTCCTGGAAAATGTAAAAGCTTATTCAACACCTTGTGAATATTTAATAGTTTGTGATTTTGGCTGAAAATTATTTATTTATAGTTCAAGATTCAGTACAAAGCTATTGTCGCTGGAATAACTCTCAAGCTACTATCTATCCCTCCGTGATTTACTGCAAGAATTGTGAGTCGTGTAATAATTTCCAATATTTTGGAACACAATAGGGTAGCAGTGCATGTTTCAAAATAAACAATTTGAGAAACTTCTTTCTGGAAAATTTAAATGATCGGAAGTAAAGTATAACTTCAATAGCGCTTTGATACCAAATCAGGAGGAACATATATATGAATACTCATTCATGTAAAAACACCTCTTTCTGTCGAATTTCGTACTGATCGGATATAAAATACAGTCTCCACAGCGCTTACATGTCAAATGGGGGTAACATATATTGGGGGCTATATCCATATATGAACCGATTTTCTCCGAATTTGGCGGTATTCCTTCATGTAGAAAGAAACCTCTTTTTGCCGAATTTCGCACTGATCGGATATAAAATAAAATTTTTGCCCCGCGTACATGTCCAATCTGGGTAACGTATATATGGGGGCTATATCTAAATCTGAACCGATTTCTTCCAAATTTAACAGTGTTCATTCATATAATAAGAAACCTCTTTCTGTCGAATTTCATATTGATCGGATATAAAATAACATATTTACAGCGCTTACATGTCAAATCTGGGGTAACGTATATATGGGGGCTATATCTAAATCTGAACTGATTTCTTCAAAATTTAAGAGTGTTCATTCATATAATAAGAAACCTCTTTCTGCCGAATTTCATACTGATCGGATAAAAATAAAGTTTTTACATGCCAAATCGGGGCTAACATATATATGGGGGCTATATCTAAATCTGAACCGATTTTAACCAAATTCAACAGGGATCGTACTTGGGCCAAAACAAAGATATGTGTAAAGTTTCGTTGAGATCGGACCATAATTGCGACCTGCACTTTGATTACAAAAATACATGCACAGACAGACAGACGGACATAGCTAAATCAACTCAGAAAGTGATTCTAAGTCGATCGGTATAATAAACAATGGGGGTATTTCTTTTCCTTTTCGGTGTTACAAACTAATGCACAAAGTCATAATACCCTGTAACACAGTGTGGTGTAGGGTATAATGATAGAGTTCTTAAAAAAAGTTCCGAAAAGTCTGTGGAAAAAATTATATATTTTTCAGATGGTTGTGCTGCACAGTACAAAAATCGAAACAATTTTTTAAATCTGCTCTTGCAACAACTCACGGCAAAGGTACATGCGATGGGGTTGGGGGATCACTGAAAAGAGCTGCAGCAAGAGCAAGTTTGCAGCGGCCTTAAGAAAACCAAATTACAAACGCTACAGATTTGTTTGATTTCGCAAAATCACTACCAAAAATCGATGTCTCGTGTTCAAAAGATGAATATGATAAAGAAATTGATATTTTAGAAAGCAGACGCAATAACCGATTGTTTTTCGCGGAACTAAAACATTGCACGCATTTATTCCATTTTCGAAAACAGAAGTTATTACGAAGGTATTTTCTAACTCCGACGAAAGCTCCGAACCATTAAAAATAGTTCGGCACAAAGTAGACTGACTCAAAAAAAATTGGTGGCAATTTAAATTTTCTCACAATTTTACAAATATTGTTTAATTTATCTCGATATTTGTTATTTAAACCCTTAATTGTTTTAATACTTTTGTAATAAATAAAAATGTAAGATATTCTAAAAACTCTGGAGTTCGCTTTGTACATTTTGTTTTGTAACACGGAAAGTTGATGCGTGGCCATCTTGAATTAAAAAAAAAAGAAAAAAAAATGAAGATATATTTTTCTCAAAAATGTATTTTTATTTTTTTAATAAAAAAAATTAAGAAAATATTTTTTTAGAGCCCCGTTTAGTTCTGAATGTTATACCAAAACAATTTTTCCATTATCATAACTACCACCAAAGATATGCGATTTTTTAAAAAAGGTATTAAAAATTTCGAAATTGATACAGCTTCCAGAATTTTGAATTTGAAACTACGTACAAAGTTTCATCAACATCGCACGCCTAACATGAAATTTGTGATTTCTTCATTGCCGATCAGACTTTACGATAAAATAATAATGTTTTAATTATTTTATTTATATATAGCTGTGCATTTTTCGATGTTTATACCCTCACTTTAGTGATACGAGGGTATACATAATTTGCTACGGGCCAAAAGTGTAACACATCGAAGGAGTGATCTAAGACCCCAAGTATGTTCGGCGGATTTTCGTTTTGGGTCATTTTAAGTCGAATGAGAAATGTCCGTCCGTCCGTCTGTCTGTGTACTGGTGCGCACGATAACATGACATCAAATTTGGTATACGGTAATATTTTGTTCTATCTCCAGCTAAGTTCGAAGATGGGCCATATTGGTCCACTCCTTCTGATACCTCCCACACAAAGGGTTAAAATTTAGTGAAATATTGATTCTTTAATAACTTCTATATTACTAATTACAATCTTCTGATATTCCACACATTATATTATTTTATTAGTCGCTATGATTTCGAGAAAAATGGACGAAGTTGCCACGCCTCTTTTGGTACTTCCCACACAAATGGACCATTTTGCACAAAAAGTTAACGGATTATAACTTCGCTTTCTGCACAAACAAACACTTGAAATTTTGTACACTGTAATGTTTTCATAGTACCCATAGTATGTTAAACCAGTAAGGAAAGGCTAAAGTCGGGCGGTGCCGACTATATAATAGTCTACACCACTCTCGTAATATTGAATAACTCTGATATATAAATTATGTAATTCATGTATAAATTGTTTACATAAATTTACTTTTGGGACATTTTATACTTAAATAATACCCTGTACCACAGTGTGGTGTAGGGTATAAAAACGATTGGATCTAAAGAGCCAAATCGGATGAAACATATATATGGGAGCTATAGCTAAATCTTAACCGATTTTCTTCAAATTCGGCAATGTTGGTTCATGGATCAAGAAACTCTACCATTCTAAATTTCAAAACGATTGGATGTAAAACAGATTTTATAGGACTAAAGGGCCAAATCGGAAGAAACATATATATGGGAGCTATAGCTAAATCTTAACCGATTTTCTTCAAATTCGGCAATGTTGGTTCATGGATCAAGAAACTCTACCATTCTAAATTTCATAATGATTGGATGTCAAATACAGCTTCTACAGGACTAAAGAGCAAAATCGGCGGAAACATATATATGGGAGCTATAGCTAAATCTTAACCGATTTTCTTTAAATTCGGCAGTGTTGGTTCATGGATTAAGAAACTCTACCGTTCTAAATTTCAAAACGATTGGATGTAAAATACAGCTTCTATAGAACTAAAGGGCCAAATCGGACGAAACATAACTATGGGAGCTATAGCTAAATCTTAACCGATTTTCTTCAAATTCGGTAAAGTTGGTTCATGGATCAAGAAACTCTACCATTCTAAATTTCAAAATGATTGGATGTAAAATACAGCTTCTACAGGACTAAAGAGCAAAATCGGACGAAAAATATATATGGGAGCTATAGCTAAATCTTAACCGATTTTCTTCAAATTCGGCAATGTTGGTTCATGGATCAAGAAACTCTACCATTCTAAATTTCAAAATGATTGGATGTCAAATACAGCTTCTACAGGACTAAAGAGCAAAATCGGTCGAAACATATATATGGGAGCTATAGCTAAATCTTAACCGATTTTCTTTAAATTCGGCAGTGTTGGTTCATGGATTAAGAAACTCTACCGTTCTAAATTTCAAAACGATTGGATGTAAAATACAGCTTCTATAGAACTAAAGGGCCAAATCGGACGAAACATATCTATGGGAGCTATAGCTAAATCTTAACCGATTTTCTTCAAATTCGGTAGTGTTTGTTCATGGATCAAGAAACTCTACCATTCTAAATTTCAAAACGATCGGATGTAAATTACAGCTTCTATAGGACTAAAGGGCCAAATCGGACGAAACATATATATGGGAGCTATAGCTAAATCTTAACCGATTTTCTTCAAATTTGGCAATGTTGGTTCATGGATCAAGAAACTCTACCACTCTAAATTTCAAAATGATTGGATGTAAAATACAGCTTCTACAGGACTAAAGAGCAAAATCGGACGAAACATATATATGGGAGCTATAGCTAAATCTTAACCGATTTTCTTCAAATTCGGCAATGTTGGTTCACGGATCAAGAAACTCTACCATTCTAATTTTCAAAACGATTGGATGTAAAATATATAAGCTATAGCTCCCATATATATGTTTCGTCCGATTTTGCTCTTTAGTCCTGTAGAAGCTGTATTTTACATCCAATCATTTTGAAATTTAGAATGGTAGAGTTTCTTGATCCATGAACCAACACTACCGAATTTGAAGAAAATAGGTTAAGATTTAGCTATAGCTCCCATATATATGTTTCGTCCGATTTGGCCATTTAGTCCTATAAAAGCTGTATTTTACATCCAATCGTTTGGAAATTTAGAATGGTAGAGTTTATTGATCCATGCACCAACACTACCGAATTTGAAGAAAATCGGTTAAGATTTAAGATTTAGCTATAGCTCCCATATATATGTTTCGTCCGATTAGTTCTATAGAAGCTACATTTTACATCCAATCGTTTTGAAATTTAGAATGGTAGAGTTTCTTGATTCATGAACCAACATTGCCGAATTTGAGAAAATCGGTAAAGATTTAGCTATAGCTCCCATATATATGTTTCATCCGATTTGGCTCTTTAGATCCAATCGTTTTTATACCCTACACCACACTGTGGTACAGGGTATTATTTAAGTATAAAATGTCCCAAAAGTAAATGTATGTAAACAATTTATACATGAATTACAAAATTTATATATCAGAGTTATTCAATATTACGAGAGTGGTGTAGGGTATTATATAGTCGGCACCGCCCGACTTTAGCCTTTCCTTACTGCTTTTTAATTTCTTTATTTTTACAATATGGGTCATAATTTATACATTTATCCATAGACATTTTGCTTGCTTTCCAAAAAATAGAACAACATTTTTTTTGCTATTTTTTATGGTTTCCTTCAAGTCCGCAAAAACAATTTTTTTAAATAAAAATAAAAAATTCTAATTGCTGTATCGACAGTAACTAAACTTCAATATCTACGGGAAAGTAATGTTCTCAGCAGTTCTAGTCCATATAATTCCCTTTAATTTAAATGATATCCCGGCTTTAAGGAGCTTATACTTCAAAAAATAAAATTTTAGAATAAAAATTAAAAAAAAAAACTTTCCAAAAAAAGTTTTGTTTTGATTTTATAAAATAGTCTGCCTCAATCTATACAAAAAACGTTTATAGGTCTCGAAAAAAGATATGTATGTTTTGTTGCATAGTGTAATTGGATGAACCATATTAAAAATTGTGATAACACTATGCAACAAAATTTTTGTCCAAGGGATGTGGATAACAGTTTCTGGTGCAATTAGGTGTCACAAACACGAAAAAACGGAATGTGCATTCAGTGTTTGGACTATAATTTTTCAAGTATAAGCCTGATTGAGCCGTGTTATGCCTTATGAGGGCATACGTATGCAGAAAATATCGCTTTCACGTAGAATCTTTGGTTTAGTAACAGTCGTCAAAAATATGAGAAAAAAATTATTTTTTTTTTAAAAAAACACTTTTTCCTGGTACTAAAAAAAAAACAATAAGAAATAGAAAAATAATCGAAAAAATTATTTTATCACATTTGTAAAAAGCCAGCATGCTAACGAAGAAAACACTGTCTATTTGAAAAAATCTATGGATAGATGTAAAAGCTATGAGCCATTTTGTAAATTTAGGGAAATTCAAAAAAATCTTGTTTCATATTTTTTCGTTTTTATACCCTCACTTTAGTGTGACGAGGGTATATATCATTTGCTACGAAAAAAAGTGTAACACATCGAAGGAGTGATCTGAGACCCCAAGTATGTTCGGCAGATATTCGTTTTGGGTCATTTTAAATCGAATGAGCAATGTCCGTCCGTCTGTCTGTCTGTCTGTCTGTCTGTCTGTCTGTCTGTCTGTCTGCCTGTCTGTCTGTCTGTCTGCTGGCTGGTGCGCACGATAACTCTCGAAAGGATTAACCGATTGACTTCAAATTTCGTATGTGGTAATATTTTTTTCTATCTCCGGCTAAGTTCGAAGATGGGCCATATTGGTCCACTCCTTCTGGTACCTCCCCCACAAAGGGTTAAAATGTTGTGAAATATTGTTTCTTTAATAACTGCTATTAAACGTATTCGAATCTTCTGAAATTCCACACATAGTATTAGTTTGTTAGTCGCTATCAACTCGAGGAAAATGGGCAAAATTGCCACGCCCCTTTTGGTACCTCCCACACAAATGCACCATTTTGCACTGAAAGTTAAAAGCTTATAACATTAATACCAGTGTTAAGAAATACTTGAAATTTTGTACAGTGTAATGCTTTTATAGTGCCTACTGTCCAGTGAAAAATGGGCGTTATTGCCGCGCCCCTTTTGGTACCTCCCACACAAATGCACCATTTTGCACTGAAAGTTAAAAACTTATAACATTAATATCAGTGTTTACAATTACTTGCAGTTTTGTACAGTGTAATGCTTTTATAATGCCTATAGTCCAGGGAAAAATGAGCGTTATCACCACGCCCCTTTTTGTACCTCCCACACAAAATGGCCAAATTATACCACAATTTAATATCTCAACGTTAATATACCAGTCCATATAAACTGTTATAATTCGGCACAGTGCAATGTATTTAAAGTATCTACTATTCAGCGAAATATAGGTGTATTTCTTAAACCCCTTCTGGTACCTCCCACAAAAATTGACAGAATAATTTGTGTAATATTCAATATTACATTACTCACAAAGTGAGGGTATACCTTAGTCGGTTTACCCGACTGAAACTTTCTTACTTGTTAAATGATGATTTTGCTTATATTGAATTCGCCATATGTGAGAGAGACATATAACATAAATTGCACATGCATTTTATTTTATGAGGATTGATGTCAGACATTATAAAATTATAGAGAGGACGAGGTTTTGTGGCCGTTCGTAACCCTCCATAAAACATAATATGCAATGTGAGAGCTATATTGGATGATTTATGAGGTTTCCATTTAGTTACGCCTTTTAGGGGCATGGACAATCCAGTCGTATATACAAGTAGTAAAATTATATGTACGCAATACAAAGTAGTACGCGTCAGTCTTGTAAATATTGGGTGTCTACTTTCGAAGCAAACTATATGTCAGCTACAGGTACAGCAACTTATGAATCTTAAACCCGGAATTTATGAATGAAATTTCTTATTAATAAATTAGTGTAATTCAGTGCCTTAAGCGTCGATTTTCTGATAAATATTACAAAGTTAAATTTCGAAGTATCAGTAAAAGGCAAAGAACTTTTCAATGTGTAAATGATCCCGACAATTTCTGCTACATCTGCGGAAAATATGTAATTAAACGTGTATATATAAAAATATGAACGAACCGTGGACACCTAGTATTTTGTGTAATTCGTGCCATGTAAATCTTACTCGATGGACTAGTGGAAGAATGTGGTAAGTACTTTATTAAACAAGTAAGAAAGTTTCAGTCGGGTAAACCGACTAAGGTATACCCTCACTTTGTGAGTAATGTAATACGGAATATTAAACGAATTATTCTGTCAATTTGTATGGGAGGTACCAGAATGTTTTTAACAAATACACCTATTTTTCTCTGAATAGTAGATTCTTTAATTACATTGCACTGCGCCGAATTATAAGCGTTTTTTGCACTGGTATATTAACGTTATGAGATATTAAATTTGGTATGATTTGGCCATTTTGTGTGGGAGGTACAAAAAGGGGCGTGGTGATAACGGCCATTTTTTACAGCGCTATAGGGACTTCAAAAGCGTTGCACTGTGCAAAATGTTGTTGCATTTTCGTGCATTGGTACTCATGCTGTGAGTTCTCAACTTTTTGTGCAAAATGGTACCTTTGTGTGGGAGGTACAAAAAGGGGCGTGGCAATAGCGCCCATTTTTCACAGTGCAAAAGACACTATAAAAGCATTACACTGTACAAAATTTCAAGTATTTGTATGCACTGGTATTAAAGTTACAAGCCGTTTACTTTGGTACGAAACGGGCCATTTGTGTGGGCGGTACCAAAAGGGGCTGTACAATGATGCCCATTTTTTACCGGACTATAGGCGCTACAAAAACATTATACTGTAGAAAATTTCAAGCATTTTTATGCACTTGTATTAAAGTTATAAGCAGTTAAATTTTGATGCAAAATGGTCCATTTGTGTGGGAGGTACCAAAAGGGGCATGCCAACTTCACCCATTTTTCTCGAGTTAATAGCGACTAATATACTAATATTATGTGCAGAATTTCAAAAGATTCGAATAAGTAGTATAGAAGTTATTAAAGAATCAATATTTCACTAAATTTTAACGCTTTGTGTGGGAGGTACCAGAAGGAGTAGACCAATATGGCCCATCTTCGAACTCATCCGGAGATAGATCAAAATATTACCACATACCAAATTTGAAGTCAATCGGTTACTCCTTTCGAGAGTTATCGTGCGCACCAGCCAGCAGACACACAGACAGACAGACAGACAGACAGACAGACAGACAGACGGACGGACATTGCTCATTCGACTTAAAATGACCCAAAACGGATTTCCTCCGAACATACTTAGGGTCTTAGCTCACTCCTTCGATGTGTTACACTTTTTTCCGTAGCAAATGATATATACCCTCGTCACACTAAAGTGAGGGTATAATGAATGTATTACAATATTTTGTGGAATAAAATGTTTTAATTTTAGACTTCACGTGCAATTTGGAATGCCAATGATTTGGAGACAACCATTCATTCACGATACGGACTGCTATTTTTGTCTAAGTTCCATTGATTGGAGTAGGAAGTGTCCAAGTATAGCTAACAGCCTAATAACGGAAACATCATCAAGTTAAACTGAGTAATCAACTTTGAGCGATTTAAGTTTGGGTCAGAAGTCATCGTTTTTAACTCAGTTTCAACTCATTGATCTAGTGAGAGATTTGGAACTGACCAAAGATAAGGCAGAACTACTTACATCTGGGATGAAACAGGACAATATTTTGGCATAACATATCATATTATAGAGTTCGTGATATACCTTACAAACAATTTTATACAAATGTGGATAACAGATGCTTTTGCAAGGACATTCCCGGTTTGTTCGAGGAACTTAATCAAACATACAATTCAAAGGAATGGCGGTTACTTGTTGCCAGCAGTAAAGAAAGTTTGAAAACAGTACTTTTACACAACGGATATCAGAAACTGTCGATTCCCATTGCTCATGCTGTCAACACTAAGGAATCATACGAAACAATGGCTAGATTGATAAAATACATAAAATATGAACATGACTGGAAAATTTGTTGCGATTTAAGAGTAGTTGGTATGTTATGCCTCTTGGATAGCCGATATTTTGCCACCACTGAATATTAAGCTGGGGCTCTTTAAAAATTTGGTAAAAGCCTTAAGGAAAGATGGCAATTCACTCTCATATTTAAAAAGTTTATTTAAAAGTCTTTCTTTTCAAAATATCAAAAAAGGATTTTTTGATGGCCCTAAAATAAGGAAACTGATGAAAGATGTGAATTTCGAATCATATTTTACGTCGGATGAAATTGCATGGAGGTCGTTTAAGCTTGTAGTTTTAAATTTCCTTGGTTCCAAATAAAAGCCCGCAATATGAAACAATCATTTTATTTTATTTTATTTTTTTATATTTATGTACATAACATGTGTACGTATTCTTCCAACTTATTTTTCGCTTTATATAATCCAAGAGGCGTAAATATGTCCCTCAAAATTCATTTCTTGCATTCTCATTTAAACTTTTTCCCCGAGAATCTTGGCGACGTAAGTGACGAACATGTCGAAAGGTTTCATAAAGAATTGAAGTCCATTGAGCGGCGTTACCAAGGGCACTGGGATGAAAGAATGATGGGAGATTATATTTGGTTCCTCATTAGAAAAACCGATTCCGAAATCTACAAACGTCAACAAAGAACTCACATAATATAAATAAAAGTAATAAATAAAATCGCTATTTAAACAGAAATTAAAAAAAAGGTGTTTTTTGAAATTCTCTTACCTCTACCAAGAGGGCTATAATTTCTACATTTATCCATAGATTTTTAGATAGATTTCAAATAGGCAATATTTTCTTCGCTAGGATGCAGACTTAAATAAAATATTTTTTTCGATTTTTTTTATTATTTTTTTATGTTTTCTTTGTCCCAGGATTTTTTTTTTTTAAAATCTACTTTTTCCAATTTGTTTAATGAATGTTACTAAGCCACTGTTTCTAAGTGAAAGAAATATTTCCAACATTGGTGGCTTACATTAATAACTTCAATTTAACGTATAATTCGACCTGATCGGGCATATACTCCAAAAATTATAGTGCAAATACTAAGGGTACCTTCGACGATAATAGTATTTTTAATAAATTTTTTTTAAAAAAAAAGTATTTTAAAAAGTAAAGTAGTAGAAATATGAACACTGCCAAATTTGAAGAAAATCTAATCAAATGTATATATAGCTCCCATGAGCATTATTTGAAATTTAGAATGGTATAGTTTCTTGATCCATGAACCAACATTGCCGAATTTGAAGAAAGTCGGTTAAGATTTAGCTATAGCTCCCATATATATGTTTCGTCCGATTTGGACCTTTAGTCCTATAGAAGCTGTATTTTACACCGATCGTTTTGAAATTTAGAATGGTAGAGTTTCTTGATCCATGAACCAACATTGCCGAATTTGAAGAAAATCGGTTAAGATTTAGCTATAGCTCCCATATATATGTTTCGTCCGATTTTGCTCTTTAGTCCTGTAGAAGCTGTATTTTACATCCAATCATTTTGAAATTTAGAATGGTAGAGTTTCTTGATCCATGAACCAACACTACCGAATTTGAAGAAAATAGGTTAAGATTTAGCTATAGCTCCCATATATATGTTTCGTCCGATTTGGCCATTTAGTCCTTTAAAAGCTGTATTTTACATCCAATCGTTTTGAAATTTAGAATGGTAAAGTTTATTGATCCATGAACCAACACTACCGAATTTGAAGAAAATCGGTTAAGATTTAGCTATAGCTCCCATATATATGTTTCGTTCGATTTGGCCCTTTAGTTCTATAGAAGCTGTATTTTACATCCAATCGTTTTGAAATTTAGAATGGTAGAGTGTATTGATCCATGAACCAACACTACCGAATTTGAAGAAAATCGGTTCAGATTTAGAAATAGCTCCCATACATATCTTTCGTCCGATTTTGCTCTTTAGTCCTGTAGAAGCTGTATTTTACATCCAATCATTTTGAAATTTAGAATGGTAGAGTTTCTTGATCCATGAACCAACACTGCCGAATTTGAAGATAATCGGTTAAGATTTAGCTATAGCTCCCATATATATGTTTCGTCCGATTTGGCCCTTTAGTCCTATAAAAGCTGTATTTTACATCCAATCGTTTTGAAATTTGGAATGGAAGAGTTTCTTGATTCATGAACCAACATTGCCGAATTTGAAGAAAATCGGTAAAGATTTAGCTATAGCTCCCATATATATGTTTCATCCGATTTGGCTCTTTAGATCCAATCGTTTTTATACCCTACACCACACTGTGGTACAGGGTATTATTTAAGTATAAAATGTCCCAAAAGTAAACAATTTATACATGAATTACAAAATTTATATATCAGAGTTATTCAATATTACGAGAGTGGTGTAGGGTATTATATAGTCGGCACCGCCCGACTTTAGCCTTTCCTTACTGGTTTTTAATATATTCTCTAAAAAAATAAATAAACTTTCAAACTGGAAATTATTAGATATTTAGAGCAACAATATGTTTGCTTATTCTGCTGTAATGCGATGGTGTAAGGTATCATATAGTCGTATAGCTTTCAGTATAAATTTCCCTCTCGATTTTATTTCTACCATTCTAAAAGCGTTTCAAAAATAAATTATAGAGGGTATCATACATTCGGCTCCGAAAAAATTATGAAACAGCTTTCGAATTTTAAAATTCATATTTTTTGCAAGGAAATTGTCAAGATTCAATACAAACTATTTTTTAATAGATCTGACTAATGTAATTGTATTATAATTATTTTTATGATAATATTAAAGTACTTCCAAAAGTAAATAACATTCGATTCCCTTTAAATTACATAAAGTTCCTGATTTATTTCACTAATTCCTATATACGAAAGAAAACATTGCGATTACATGGCAACCCTGAAACACCTACACAATTCAGATTCTTAAAATAACACTGCACTTTTATAATTAAAAATTTTGCATTTGCATGGGTTGGAACTACTTGGAATTCCAGTTCACTTTCACTTGACCTCGCCCAACAAACGATATATATTGTTGCAAAGTCTTAAAGCACTCATCGCCATCTCTGTGGGAATTAAATTTTCGCATCCATGCCGGCCTCCTCTTGCTCCTCCTCACCAGCTACAGAAGAGTACAATGACTTAGCCACTAAATAAATTAGAATATTCCATACCAGAAATAACAGATTAATTGAATCAATTCATTTACTCAATGGAAACTCGGTTCATAAAGAAGCAATAAAAGAAAACACTCTGTCGCTAATGTAAATGGGTGGGGGAGGGGAGGAACGGGCGAACCATTCACAAGCGATGAGTGGTCAAAAACAGAAGCGAAATCTATTTGAAATGGACTGCGATGTGGTGGTGATGAATGCAACACACCTTGCTGCAGCGCAATGCCGCCCTTTGAGGAAAGTGTTGCCCAGTTGCAACAAAAACAACATCGACAAATCATTCGCCTTTTATTCGTTACAATGGACTCCGGCGCATGCGGTGCTTATGGCTGTAATGTATGACCGAACGATGGACAGACGAATAGACCATTGTTGTTTTTTGTTTCCCTGCCGGAAAATGACCAAACCCAATTTCACCTCAATTTCGATTATTACTTTCTGACATTGCAGAGCACAGAAATGACCACACACAATTCAGAGGAAAAAAGAGCCGCATTTTGATTACGGTATTAACTTAATTGAAATGTTTTCTTTCATTTCATTTTTCAATAATTCCATTGCAGCGGGGCGCTCGGTCGATCCGCTTACCACCACCGACTGCTGCGGCCGCATCTTCGAAGAGGTAGGGCGTTCCGGACCTTAGCTGCTCGCTAAACCGCATGATGGAGTGCATGGGGAGTGTGATGAAAAGTCATCTATCAACGCATGTCTATCATAAGTTAAATTATACCTATGCTTGACACAGTTGCAAACATTGCCTCCCATCTTTCAGAGCCATCTATTGATAGAGTCGATTTGATGCGGACCCCACCGATGAATGGATGGATGGCTGGACAGACAATCGTAAACCGATCTTAAGCTTATTTTCTTAATTTTCAAATGAACACATACAAAATGGGCGTTAAATAACTCAATAGCTGGTAATAAACATCAAAGTTATAATTGCCGATGACCAACATCACACAAAAATGTATACATAAACATTAGGGAGTAGTGAATAAAATCAGGCTCTTTGACAAAGTGTATTGTAAATGGAATCCTTAAATGCATTATAAATTTGAATTTGGAGCAGTTTTTGAGGTAGTGTTGTCATATCCAAAAATGTTGATAGACCAACTCATGTATAACAACAAATTCTATTTTAAAGGTTGTCGCAGTGGACTACAAAATCGCTAAATAGCTGAATGACAAATCCAGAATAAGCTGGTATTTAACAGCTTTGATTCGCCAAAAACAACTGGTCCATAAGGATAAATTCAAAAAATTATGTCGTACGTGAAGAATGTACGACGTGGTTGAAGAAAATAAATGAAAACATATTCAAATTATCGTATATCCTTAATCGTTGGGTAGATACCAACGAGATTGGTATCACACTCTCGGCAAAAGGACATCCAAAAACGGGAAAGATATCACACTCTAGGCCAAAGAACATCAGGCCAAATATCTGTTCCTGATGAAAGGTCTGGAAATACACTTAAATTCGTTCATTAGAAAAAAACGAGAAACAGAACTCTTGTTGTGAAGCCAACATGTTTACAACAAGGTCAACTCTACAGAATCTACCCTGCCTGAACTGGTGAGCACTATCGAATCGTCCCTACATTTCAAGGAATTCACTACGATGGCTTTCTTGATATAAAAGGGGCTTTTAACAACATTCGCTCCGATGCGGTAATTGCGAGATTGTACTCCGACTCCCGGAGTCGGATTGCCGCTTAGTTAAATAACATAAATTTCTGAAATTATATTTCTACTAAAACTTGTATTCATTTTATTGAAAATAAGATATACATAGCTTTGTTAAAAAACCACAAAACAGTAGGTTTTAAATACCAGTAATTAAATTTGTATTTATTTATCGACGCCTGACTTTCAAATAATATGACAATTCTTTCAAAATGAAATCATGATAACATTTTCTACAATCACTGCCTCTGATTTAATACTCGTATTTAGCAGCATATTCATCTTGCTAAATCTTCTTTAGTCTTTATATAAAAAGTCGATAATTTGGTCGACTTTTTAGATATTTTGGACATACACAAATATTTGGGTAAAAGCTTTAAATGTTTTATTCTTATTTTGTACCAGAATTGTTTTCCCAAAAATTTTTGAGAGCAAAAATTCTATCGCATAAATGGTAAATTTTGCTCAATCCATCCCGGAGTCGGAGTCGACCATAATTTTTCGACTCCGACTCGACTCCACAGCCCTGGTACTGTCTCTAATAATTTGAAATCTAGCGGTGAATGAAATCCTATTTGATATAGAACGAAAATTTCTCAATAACTTCTGTAGAAATCATCTAAAAGTTTTCACATTTGGTATTTCGGTGACATTTCTAGACATCTTCAAACTGCGATCTTCGTTCAAAAATATCCCTTGCATCGCTTCAGAGATTTTAGCAGTTTTAAGCTTTTTATTTTCAGATTTAGAAATGTAAGTTCTTCCTGACAACCGCTTCCAAAAATGTCCGGTTTCATCAGCGTTTAGGACTTGTTTTGAAGAGTACCCACCTTCTTCAATGCTGCGCTTTATTTCAAGTTTAAACTTGTCTGGAGCTGCGGTATCTGCACTAGCGGATTCACCTTTTAATGCAATGTTATGCAAATTTACAAGATTTCTGAAACGATCAAACCAACCTCTGCTTGCTTGTTAAATAACTCCATTTTTCCCATTAAAGAACTTCTCCTTTTTATATCTTGTTTATGCTGCAATGTTGTGGCTGTTTCAGTATTTTTTTTTTTAATTTTATTAGCATCTCTGGAGCAAATGGATTTTACAGTTGAAGGAGCTAACTCAGGGTATCTTCCAATCTCAATAGCCGTCTCCCCCGATTTATAACGTTTCAAAATGTCCAGTTTTTATTCTAAACTTATTTGCTGTCTTTTTTGACTCATCGAATGACACTATCGAATGTAATATGAAACTAAACAATCTGCAACAGGTAACCAGCACATGACCATCGCATAAACTAGACTAAAATGGGGAATCCTCGTTTTATGTAAAATTGTGTACCCGAAAAAAAATATTTTCATATTTTTACATTTACGAAAATCAAAACAAAAACGACGCAATATCGAAGTCACGGAAAATTTTTGAAAGACCCAACTTCGAAACGACGAAATTCGAAGCGACGCAAACCGGATTAATAGTGTATACGATTTCTCCCATTACCTATCTCTAGACTGAAAAATGTTTGGTCTTTACCACTGAAATTAGGCAATAGAGAAATGTTAAGATCTTTCTTGGTCACAATGCAGGTCCTTTTAGTACCATCAGTTAAATTTGAATAAAATATGTTCATATTAGAAGATATATAACTTCATATTTACCAATTTTGGATGCAAGATTCTTCACTAAGAGGATGGTGTAGGGTATAAAATGTCATACTACGCCCGAATTTAGCATATCTTTTTTGTCTCGTACGAATCTTTATGCATTTTAAAGTATTCTACAAATTTTATAGAGATAGGTTCATATACATATATAGGGTGGGCCATTTTAAATTTTGAACTACCGATTACTTTGACTTGTGATTTGAGCCCTTTGGATTATTCTTACCAGCTGGACCATAAATATTTCTACAAAAAAAAATACTCAACATATCCTTCCAAATTATAGAGTCGCTCTTTTGCTCCAATAATTCCACTGATATCATTATATTTATATAGAGCTATATTTACAACTTTGGTGTCTGTGGCGACCCCCACTGAATATTTTAATCCTTAAATGTCCTTTTTGAAGGGACAAAATTGACCCATTAAGAGGGGAGCTAGAGGGCTAAGATCTTCCACAAAAAAGATCCTCATAAAATTCCACTATGTTACTCTGACAATAAGAAATCTCTCTGTCATTAACTTCCAGCATTTTTTCAATTTGTATAACGCTCTTCGACCAAAAATTAAAACATTGACACACTGTAAAAAAAAACTCAGACCAGCTGGACCATAAGTTAATTAAAAAAAATGATCTACTCAACATGCCCTTTCGCTATGCTATTCCAAAAATGCTGTTGGACAGTGTTATTAGTACTTTATTATAGCCGAATCAAATTTAAAATTTTAAATGCCACACCATTCAGAAGTAGCCCTCGAATATATTATCTTTGGAATTCAGGAGTTTTATTAATAGTATTTTCCTACGATTTTTTTATGTGCATTCAGATGTAGATTTAGGGCCTGTTTTTGTAACTTATTATTTGTCACTTCGCACGTCTATTGGCAAGCGAATGACATTTTTGGTTTTTGCACACTTTGTTTTGATTGTAAACAAAGAAGCTTTCAATAATCGCCAACATTTTGGTTCTTATAAGACAACAACGAACGAAATGAAATGTCAAATTAGACGATCAGAAAAATTCATTCGTGTCGGTTATGTTTACCGCCCTTTTGAATGATAAAGTGAAAATTGTTGGATAAATGAATAAAAAATGGATAAATGAACCAAACAACATACACATGTATCTTTTGCTGAAGTATCCACCAAAATTTCAAAAAATTTCTTTTTATTAGTTTGTATAAAATGTTTTGAAATCTTACAACCACACTGTTTCTTTTTGCATTTTTTGTAATACCTTAAATTAGGTGACCCAAACAATTGTTTATTATACCTATCGACCTAGAATATCTTTCTGAATTTGTTTGGTCTTGTCCGTCCGTCTGTTTATAAATGTATCCTTGTTACCGAGTACAGGTCACAATTATGCTCAGATCACTAGGAAATTTAGCAAGAACTTCCATTTTAACTCAAGGACTTACTAAAATGGGTGCAGAAGGTTTCCGATTTAGATATAGCCCCTATATTTACATAAATGATCTATCAAACAAACAATTGTGTTTGTTTTCGGTTTTTTAATTATTTCTCATCGTCCAGAAACAGCTGTTGCAACTTTTACAGCTGTTAGATAGGGTTGCCCCCGTTCTGATATTTTCGTGTGGAAAAAGCTTTAATAAATGTCAATAACAACACGGAGGTAATATTGGTCTTTGACAGGAAGACGATGAAGAAAAGAGCTTTCTTACACAAACGATAAGTGACAATGAACCAAATTAAAAACATGAGCGATTGGGTGAGAATAAGAAGAAGAAAATTATTGCTTGGGTAGCTATCGCACGTCTGCGTTTTGGTACATTTAGCTGAACAGGCTGTTAACCTCTAATATATGCTTATATTCAGATTTTGCGATACAGAATCTACAGTTTTTAGCTGAATTTTATAGAATTTGGCACAGATGAGTTTTCTAAGTCATAGACTAGCACACATTTGATTCGGAGTTTATTTGTGCCTAGTGTACATAAATTTTGCTAATTAACAGATATTTTATTATACATATTTATTTATGCATTAATACAATTTTATATTTTTTTTCATATTTTGTTACTAATAGAGTGTCGTATAGCCTTTCATAACTTCTTTTATTCTGGCTTTTATATTACATCTGTGTAAAACAGATTTCATCACCCCATCCTAATATACCTAGGAGTACGTACGTTTTGTTGTATACGATCGTATAAAAACACAGCAAAAATACGATATGTAAACAGCGAAGGTAAGATGCTGTGGCGGGTCCACCCCATGGGGAATCCCCAGTCATTGTGAGGGGATCCATACCCACAGATGAAAACAAATAGCCATCGTCAGAGATGCGTGTGAGTTGAGATGTAGGCTTAATATTAATAGTTGATAATGATAATATATCAAATATAAAAACGATCAATAAATAACATAGTTTTAAGTTGGTTGATTGCTTCCCTGGCGCATCATCGACATCACCACCATCATCATCCACAACTACGCTCTTCAGTTATCACATTTCAACAACAGACCTCCAGAACTCACTCACCATGTCAGAGGGGGAATGGTCATCAATTTTCTAGTCTAAGTAATGCTGATGCTCCATTTGAATGAATGAATGAATGGAGATTTTCTGGTGCATCATAAGCGTATGCAATGCAATCATCACTTATAACGATACCTATGAATTCGAATATGTATTTTGAATGGAGATGGAGAGGCTGAATGAATGAGTGAATGAATGGTAGACATTGGACCACCCAGCCATGGAAGATTTCACATGCACGCTAGCTCATATGTGGAAAGGAGCGTAGAGAAGATGCACCACTGCCAAATACGAGTAATGACCGAGAGGATTTGATTATTTATTAAATTCACTGTGTGATACAATTTCAAAATTAATACGTTAATACCTATGGTCTGAAAACCATATGATATCGTTCATAGACACGCAATCTACTGAGTTGCCAACATTCGGATTCAATGCCACTAGAAAAATTTCGTGACATTTTTAAGTATTATAAAAATAATCAAAAACTATGGATATTCATATGACGTTTCCCAAAATATAAAGGGTTTTCCAACAAGAGGTGTTATTTTGGTATTCAAAGAAAAATTACATTTTTTGAGATAAATGATCGGATGTTTATTTCATAATAAAGAGGAGGGTATGCCGTTAATAATGAAAAACAACGTCAGTCAAATGGCCACCACGACCACGCTTACAGGACAATATCCTTTTCATGAAATTTTCCATAACCACGAATTCTATCTTTGAGTTGGCGTAGACCTTATCATTCACATGGCCCCAAAGGAAGAAGTCGCAAGGTGTGAAATCACAAGATCTCGGTGGCCAATTGTGATCACATCTTCGAGAGATAACACGGTCCGCAAACTTTCCCGTAACAGAGCAATGGTTTCGTTGCTTGTGTGGCACGTAGCGCCGTCTTGTTGAATGTAAGCGTCGTCCAGATCAATACCATCCAACTTCGACCATAAAAAATCATTAATCATCTCTCGATAGAGCAATCCATTCACCGTAACTGTTGATCCAACCTCATTTTCGAAAAACTAAGGTCCAATGACCCCGCCGGACCATAAACCGCACCAAACAGTCACACGTTGAGGATGGAGAGGCTCCTTAACAATAACTCTTGGTGGAAATGGGCCTCATCAGTCAAGATGATTTTGTATCGTTCGTAACGTTTTTTTGTTCGATCGTTTTGTATCGTTCGATGATCGTGTGTCGTTCCATTTTTAGTAATGGCGTAATTTCTACTTGTCAAATGTCAAAGAATAAAAGCATCTAAAGTGACAGCTACCGAAATACCGGGTGATTCAAATAACACCTCTTGTTGGAAAACCCTGTACTTAAGTAATTGAATTTGTCTCAATTTGTGCAGTAATGTAATGCCAACCAACCTTTAAAGTTACTGTGAAATCTGGCTGAAATTTGAAAGTTTATATTTTATTATGCCCTTAACTATTCCTGGTACAATCCGTTTCACGATTTGATACACTTGTCATATAACGGTAGGGATCTGTCTTTGTCATGTACCACCGGTAAAAATTTACAGATTGTAGTTTATTTTATCCTAAACCATTCCTTGAAAATGCTTTATAACTCAAATTGGGTTATAGATATACCGGAATATGAGGGACATATCCAAATCTGAATGCATTTTTCGCAAATTCCTAAAAATAAACTCCGCCAAATTGAATGAAAATATATGTCAGATCGAAAGATATTTCCGATTTCAATCAAATCTTTCAGAATTCGTTCATGTTCTGATGGAGTTTTCTCTCCCACATAGATTAGCTTAAGTGCGAAAGATACACATACGCGCGATGTATATCTAAATCGGATTTTGTCTTTAAAAAATGTTGCAAAATTCTTTCACGTTCTTAATCACACCTCTATTTCAAATTTTATAAAGAGTCGAACATAAGTACGGAATAGTAGAGTATGGAAATACTTGAATCCATTATAAATAACACTGTGCAATAAGAAAATCTTTCCCGAACTAGACCAATCGGATATGATAGTACACCACTAGTATATAAAAACCTCCAAAGGTTTTTCGAAGTTAGCTCGAATTTTTGATTCATAGCCCTTTGAATTTGGGATATCTTTACTTAAATTTCCAAACTGTTTCTATATATAGGCGAAAGTGCGCTTTAGTGGGCACATGTCAAAACAAAAAAAAAAAACCACCACATCCGAAATTACCCCAAATTGCCAAATTTTGCAAATTGAAGTAAAGTGCCCAAGGGCCTTGAGCTTTAAAAAGGACCTAAGGCCCACTTGTAGAAGATATGGTACTCAAATGTTAGAAAATTCCTCACGATTCCAGTGGTATATGGGGCCCTAAAATTTTGATTCCCCAAAAAAAAATGTTCCCGGAGGTCCAAAACCACATAGAGTATTAAAATAAACAAATTAAAATATTTGAGGCCTAAAATTTTAGCCCCTGGTAACACTAGGGACCTAAACTGGTCTTTGTGAGCTGACAAGAAAAATATTGCTGCCAACCTAACCTAAAACCTAACTTTGTGTGTGCAAGCTATCAGACTATTACTTTTACGTGGGGCTAGTGGTGAAGAGGTCACCAAACATTTGGCGGTGTAATAAATTCTTAAAATGCTATTTATGTTCCAAATTTCGAACTGTTTAGTCATGATAATATAAATCATATTACATAATTCAAAACCTGATCACGTGGATACATATTGACCACACCCAAAATTTAGCAAACATTTTGTAAAGTATATAACCGCAGTAATTGGAGAGCGCTATAAGACTTTAAAAACTATTTGTCGCGGTTTTTGTGTCCATCAGGCCGGATGACGCATTTCCTCGAAGATCAGTATATGCACATATACATTTATGTTACATATTATGCATTCCGAATGTTGACTGTGGCATATGGAGAAGCTACCTTGGACCAAAGCAACGTTTATCGATTGTACAAAATGTTCTTAGTGGGCCGAGAAGATGCGAAGGACGAACAGCGCACAGTGGGAGGAATTCCAAAAAGGGGAAATAATTCTGCCGTTTCTTAACCAGACATCCGATAGCGACCAAACTTGGCATGTTTGTATTAGAGAAGTTAAGTTTTGAGTTTGGGCCCCCTGTTGTATACAGGGGCGGAGCTGCAGGGCCCCAATATTGGCCACCTGGGTTGAACAAAATGTTTAAGCGCGTGTAACTTTCGTATTTTCCGGCCGATTCATAAAATCTTTTTTGTGTGTATTCTAATAACCGAGGTCTACAAAAGGCTTTTCGCACCTAACAGTTATCTTGTATACTTACCGAGATATCTGCATTTGAACATTGATTTTTTTATTTTTTCCCCGACCTTGTGCTAGTATTTTGTAAATGCATGTGCACCAATACTATCCACTTAAGCATGTCTGGATTGGCAATAAAATTTCCTATATGATGAAATAAGAAAACAAAATGTACTATTTGATGCCAATATATTGCAATTTGGTATACCCACTGAGACAAAAGTTATGGCCATTTATTATACTTTACCAAACAAATATTTTGTAGTTTTGTAGGCCGGACGCCCGAGCACTTCAACAACAGACGAAAACATCACAGTTTTGTTTGATTGCAGGGGCGTGGTGTATTATGAGTTCTTGCCACAGGGTATTACGGTCAATAACTAATATTACCTGCCAGTTATGCGCAAATTGCGCAATCCGTCAAAAACGCCCGGATTTGTGGAAGAACAAAAACGTTTGCACCATGATAACGCCCCTGCACACACATCGTTGCTTGTGCGCGAATATTTGGCCAAAAACAACACAGTAGTGGTGCCGCAGCCACCGTATTCGCCTAACCTAGCCCCCTGTGACTATTTTTTGTTCCCAAAACTGAAAAGGACCATGAAAGGACGACGCTACGATTGAAGAGATAAAGACGGCATCGAAGGAGGAGCTGAACAAGATCACCAAAAATGATTATTTGAGTTGCTTCGAGGATTGGAAAAAACGTTGGCAGAAGTGTATTATATCCGAGGGGAATTACGTTGAAGGGGACCAAATAGATATTCATGAATATATAAATACTTTTTGAAAAAATACAAAATTCGCTATATTTTTTGAACATTCTACGTAAGTAAGGAAAGTACTATATGATACCATACAGCAACTTTATAGAGCTTAATAAGCACGCATATACTTGATCTATGTTTGAAACGAATACTTTGAAACTCGCACTATCAGCCAAAGGATCAAGAAATCCGTTTTTTTAATTGCATACAAATCGTTTGGAAAATTTAGCTGTGCCAATCCTTACATGTATAACCGAAATGAATATATCTAAATCTGAACAGATTTCTTACAAATTTAGCTGCGTTTATTCGTGGAGCAAAGGACTCCAAATTGCATTACAGGGGTCTGTCAAATACAGCTTATACAGCCCTAGAAGCTAAATCGGATGGAACATATACGAGGGTGCTATATATATTTCTGGCCTAATAATAAAAATGCGAATATTTATCATCAAAAATGGTTTTATTGTTTTTCAAAGTATTCTTCAGCATGATGTATACACTTTCGCATGCGCTCAAACCAATTGTTGAAACACTTTTCCACTCCGATTGAGACACCTCCAAGACACGGTTTTTGAACGCTTCAACAGCATCTTCTGGAGACGAAAATCGTGAACCACGCATTTTTTCCTGATGTGCGGAAATAAAAAGAAGTATTGGGTGCCAAGTCAGGGCTGTACGGAGGATGTCCCATCAATTCGACGTTTTGGCCGGTAAGAAAGGCGCTGGTTTGAGCCGATGTGTGAGAGCTCGCATTGTCATGGTACACAATGATTCGTCTTCGATCGTATTTTTCAAAATTTCTTTCACCAATCGACACGAGCCTTTTTTTGAGCGATTGTCAAATTGTGCGGGATCCAACGAGAACAAACCGTTCATCGATGCACACTTGTCGCGATAATCCACGTCGAAAGTTGTGAAAAATGATTGCACGAAAATGTTCACGAGTTAATTCCATTTTTTCAAGTCACTGTCACAACACAAATGATGGTGGTACGTCAAAACGTCCTGAGTACGTTTATGCTAAAAAAATGTCAAACCTTTCAATGGAAATGTCAGATGGCGCCAGGCAACACTTAGTGTTTCCACTAAATTAAGTAGTCTTTATTAATGGGTAAAGAGACTTGCGTCTGCCAATTTTTCCTCGATCTGGTGTAAAATACACTTTCTGTAGAATTTTAAAGCCAAATAGGAACGAACATATATATAAGTATGGAGGCTATATCTAAGTCAGAACCGATTTAAACTAAATTGAGTAGTCTTTATTAATGACTGATGAGACTTCCCTCTGCCAATTTTTAGCTCGGTCTGGTGTAAAATTCACCTTCTATAGACCTTAAAAACCAAATCGGAAGGAACATATATATGGGCCCTATATATAAATGTGAACAGATTTTAACCATTAGGGATTGTTCCTGGGCTAAAAAAGTGTGCTGTGTTAAATTTCATTACAATCGAACCATAATTACGCCCTGTACTTTGATTACCAGGATACATCTACAGACGGACGGACGGACATGGTTAAATCGACTCAGGAATTGATTCCATGTCGATCGGTATAATAAACGATGGGTCTATCTCTTCTCCTTTCGGGCGTTACACGCAAATGCACAAACTCATAATACTCTGGACCACAGTGTGCTGTAGGGTATAAAAATCCATAAATCTACTATGTGGTCCGTAGGTTATATAACACTCGAGTCTATACATAAGAAAAATTTCTAGATTTCTACATCGCCGCAACGGCCAAGCTGTCAAATGTCGCTTGGTGTAAAATCGCATCCTTTGGAGATCAGTACACGCTGAAAAAGATCGCCTCTGTAGTATATTATCCCAAACATATTCTGCTTGAAATATCTTTTTAGAGTGAACTCCAAATATATAATATTTGACACATACAAATAGTATATGTTTGGGAGGATGTTGTTCTAAACAAAGCTATGTTAGCATCCTTATATTTATACCCTACACCACACTGTGGTACAGGGTATTATAAGTTTGTTTCACTGCAGATGTTTGTAACACCTAAAAATAACACAGCTAGACCCACCTTAAAGTATACCGATCGACTCAGAATCACTAGCTGAGTCGATTGAACGATGTCCGTCCGTCCGTCTGTCCATGTAAAGTTGTTCGTCGACTACAGGTCGAAATTTTACTCCGATCGTTCTGAAATTTTGCAGTTTAGAGTATTTCGCGGCTGTTAAGATCGCTATTGAATTTGGTTGAAATCGGTTCAGATTTAGATATAGCTCCCATATATATCTTTCGTCCGATTTGGCCCTTTAGTCCTATTGAAGCTGTATTTTACATCCAATCGTTTTGAAATTTAGAATGGTAGAGTTTCTTGATCCATGAACCAACATTGCCGAATTTGAAGAAAATCGGTTAAGATTTAGCTATAGCTCCCATATATATGTTTCGTCCGATTTTGCTCTTTAGTCCTGTAGAAGCTGTGTTTTACATCCAATCATTTTGAAATTTAGAATGGTAGAGTTTCTTGATCCATGAACCAACACTGCCGAATTTGAAGAAAATCGGTTAAGATTTAGCTATAGCTCCCATATATATGTTTCGTCCGATTTGGCCATTTAGTCCTATAAAAGCTGTATTTTACATCCAATAGTTTTGAAATTTAGAATGGTAGAGTTTCTTGATCCATGAACCAACATTGCCGAATTTGAAGAAAATCGTTTAAGATTTACCTATAGCTCCCATATATATGTTTCGTCCGATTTTGCTCTTTAGTCCTGAAGAAGCTGTATTTTACATCCAATCATTTTGAAATTTAGAATGGTAGAGTTTCTTGATCCATGAACCAACACTACCGAATTTGAAGAAAATCGGTTAAGATTTAGCTATAGCTCCCATATATATGTTTCGTCCGATTTGGCCCTTTAGTTCTATAGAAGCTGTATTTTACATCCAATCGTTTTGAAATTTAGAATGGTAGAGTTTATTGATCCATGAACCAACACTACCGAATTTGAAGAAAATCGGTTAAGATTTAGCTATAGCTCCCATATATATGTTTCATCCAATTTGGCTCTTTAGATCCAATCGTTTTTATACCCTACACCACACTGTGGTACAGGGTATTATTTAAGTATAAAATGTCCCAAAAGTAAATTTATGTAAACAATTTATACATGAATTACAAAATTTATATATCAGAGTTATTCAATATTACGAGAGTGGTGTAGGGTATTATATAGTCGGAACCGCCCGACTTTAGCCTTTCCTTACTGGTTTTTGTTTGTATATGTTATTTCCCAACAAAGATCTGTTTGCGTGATAATATATATCTATTCTTTAATTGTTTTAAGTTTTCAGCAATTGAAAGGTAATTTTGAGAAAAATTTAATGTTAGTAGAATTTCTTTATAATTGAAAATAATGACTTGGAATAGTTAGAAATTAAAAATAAGTGCTTTCAAATAGAAGTTAATGCTAAGTATTCAATTTTTAATAGGAATACATAATTCGACAACAAGGAAAAAATTAAAACTAAATTCGAAAAATTCATAAAAGTTAAAATCTTTTTCTTTAATAAAATGTATTTGGAAATATTCATAAAAAATAATTTTATTTATAGCAAATCAGTTCGCAAATATATTCTATTCCAATATATAAACATATGGGTTCCAAATTTATTTTATTTATTTTCAATAAAATGTATTTGCTCAGAAATATATAATATTTAAAAATTTGTGTTCCAAGTATATTTTCTTTCGATTCAAACATACCAAAAAAAGGCGATTTTTCTCCCTGTGTATACACATAAAATAAAGTAATAGGATCATAACTCTTAAGGGACTTTAAAAGTACAGAAGGAGTGAAAATTACTTAAGACACTGCTACACTGACCACATTCTGAATTGACCGAATTGACAACGATAGATATGTTACCACCGTAAGTGATGAGCGATATATTTTTAAAAGGCTTTCGAAATTTCGGCAATTTTTTCCAAGCAAGTGTCTGCCTCTCTCTCCCACAAACTTTGCTTTGAAAAAATTGCCGAGTGTGAATCCGGACTTAGAGAAGTAGTAAATTACATTTAATGAGAACTGTCAACCTAAGTAGACACACTGAAACTCGAAACCAGTACTTTTTTGTTTTTTTTAAGGAAACAATTTGTATCTGTAATATAACATGGAAATTTCAGTGTTATTCGATATTACTAGAGTTGTGTAGGGTATTAAATAGTAGGCCCCGCTCGACTTTAGCATTTCTTTACTGGCTTTTATTACAAGTCCTCCCGACTTTCCTCACTGGATTACTTATACCACACACCTTTACGAAATTTTTGAATACTCGGCTTCGCTATACTCGGCTGTAGTGTTGACTATTTTTTTTTTCTCAGGATCAATAAACCGATCGAGAAAACCTTCAACTGATGTAGCTATTTATGTCGATTGCAGCTGCCCGCGTTCAAAAAAACTATCCCACTCAAAATCACATTTGTGTCAAATTGGCAATCATATTTTTGTTACAAATTCAGTTCATTCTTCCATTCGATGTTATAACTGAATTCGTTTCATGGTTCGCTGCTGTCTGGATGGAGTCGTCATCGGTTCCATCAACATCTTTGATCGATAGACGTTAATGTGCTATCAGTTCCAGATGTCCGTCATCGGAGCCGCATTTGTAACTGATGTACAAACTGCGACCGACAGACAGACTATATGCAAACTGGTGTAATGCTCTCTGACAAAGAAGTGCACAAACGTACGTATGTATCATAAGCGAATACTATATAAACTCGCTGCTTATACGCGACTGATAGCAGCGTCAATGGAGGAGCCTTTGGCACATTTCATTTAATGGATATTTCATTTCCATTTGCATTCGGATTGTAATCCATAATAATAGTAGCGTGGAATATCATGCGATGTTTGTGCACTTTAGTTACATTCGTTCAACCATTCGTATTTTTATTCGCTTTTAATGTACATTCAGCCAAATGCAATACAATTCCAGTAGGGATGTCGGTCGACATCTGGGACTTATATTTTTTTCTATACTCAGATTTTACCGCCCACCATTTTTTGCCAACAAACGCACGGAAAACCATTATTAATATGAAGAGTTACACTTCTAAATTCCAGGCACATAGGTTAAAAAACTTAAGGGGCTTATAAAGGGTGGTTAAATTGTAAGGGCCGATGTTGAATGTGAACCACACCTACACGTCAAGTTTTTTCTGCATTTCATTTGCCATTTCTAAATTTCAGACTAATTCAATTTGAACCATTATAAGATGCACAATCGAGCAACGCGTTAAAGTTTTTTTAAACCTTTTACGAAAATGGACGTTCAAATCAAAATGCAGTTCGTGAACTTCGTGATGTTTTTTTGATCAGCATAATCGACCAAATGTGTCCACAATCGGGAGAATTGTGCGCAAATTTCAGCAAACCGGGTCTATGTATAGGAGATGTGAAAACACTTGTGCATGCTCGCCCAGTTCGTTTGGTGCGGCTTAAGGGCTGGGGACGTCATCGCGCCATACTTCTTCGAAATGAGCCAGTCAGGCAGTTACTGTGAATGGTGTTCGCTATCGTGAAATGATAACGAACTTTTTAGATGTTTCCAAATTTCACTAGCGACGACTACGTGCAATATAAAGAATAAAGTCCTAAATCAAAAAATTCATTCTCTAGAGCGTCAAGAAGTGACATCCGTGGATACCTTTATAAAAGGTTTTCCAACAAGAGGTATTCAAAGAAAAATTCCATTTTTTGAGATAAATGATCGGATGTTTATTTCATAATAAAGAGGAGGGTGCCGTTAATAATGAAAAACAACATCAGCCAAATGGCCACCACGACCACGCTTACAGGACCATATCCTTTTCATGAAATTTTCCATAACCAAATCGCAAAGTGGTTGCCCTATGTCCTCGATAGCCTCACGAATTCTATCTTTGAGCTCTCGAATCGACGCTGGGCTGTTGGCGTAGACCTTATTTTTCACGTGGCCCCAAAGGAAGAAGTCGCTAGGTGTTAAATCACTAGATCTCGGTGGCCAATTTTGATCACCTCTTCGAGAGATAACACGGTCCGGAAACTTTCGCGTAACAGAGCAATGGTTTCGTTGCTTGTGTGGCACGTAGCGCCGTCTTGTTATACCCTACACCACACTGTGGTACAGGGTATTATAAGTTTGTTTCACGGCAGATGTTTGTAACACCTGAAAATAACACAGCTAGACCCACCTTAAAGTATACCGATCGACTCAGAATCACTTAGCGATGTCTGTCCGTCCGTCCGTCTGTCCATGTAATGTTGTTCGTCGACTACAGGTCGCAATTTCACTCCGATCGTTCTGAAATTTTGCAGTTTAGAGTATTTCGCGGCTGTTAAGATCGCTATTGAATTTGGTTGAAATCGGTTCAGATTTAGATATAGCTCCCATATATATCTTTCGTCCGATTTGGCCCTTTAGTCCTATAGAAGCTGTATTTGACATCCGATTGTTTTGAAATTTAGAATGGTTGAGTTTCTTGATCCATGAACCAACATTGCCGAATTTGAAGAAACTCGGTTAAGATTTAGCTATAGCTCCCATATATATGTTTCGTCCGATTTGGCCCTTTAGTCCTATAGAAGCTGTATTTTACATCCGATCGTTTTGAAATTTAGAATGGTAGAGTTTCTTGATCCATGAACCAACATTGCCGAATTTGAAGAAAATCGGTTAAGATTTAGCTATAGCTCCCATATATATGTTACGTCCGATTTTGCTCTTTAGTCCTGTAGAAGCTGTATTTTACATCCAATCATTTTGAAATTTAGAATGGTAGAGTTTCTTGATCCATGAACCAACACTACCGAATTTGAAGAAAATCGGTTAAGATTTAGCTATAGCTCCCATATATATGTTTCGTCCGATTTGGCCATTTAGTCCTCTAAAAGCTGTATTTTACATCCAATCGTTTTGAAATTTAGAATGGTAGAGTTTCTTGATCCATGAACCAACACTACCGAATTTGAAAAAAATCGGTTAAGATTTAGCTATAGCTCCCATATATATGTTTCGTCCGATTTGGCCCTTTAGTTCTATAGAAGCTGTATTTTACATCCAATCGTTTTGAAATTTAGAATGGTAGAGTTTCTTGATCCATGAACCAACACTACCGAATTTGGAGAAAATCGGTTAAGATTTAGCTATAGCTCCCTTATATATGTTTCGTCCGATTTTGCTCTTTAGTGCTGTAGAAGCTGTATTTTACATCCAATCATTTTGAAATTTAGAATGGTAGAGTTTCTTGATCCATGAACCAACACTACCGAATTTGAATAAAATCGGTTATGATTTAGCTATAGCTCCCATATATATGTTTCGTCCGCTTTGGCCCTTTAGTCCTATAAAAGCTGTATTTTACATCCAATCGTTTTGAAATTTAGAATTGTAGAGTTTCTTGATCCATGAACCAACACTACCGAATTTGAAGAAAATCGGTTAAGATTTAGCTATAGCTCCCATATATATGTTTCGTCCGATTTGGCCCTTTAGATCCAATCGTGTTTATACCCTACACCACACTGTTGTACAGGGTATTATTTAAGTATAAAATGTCCCAAAAGGAAATTTATGTAAACAATTTATACATGAATTACAAAATTTATATATCAGAGTTATTCAATATTACGAGAGTGGTGTAGGGTATTATATAGTCGGCACCGCCCGACTTTAGCCCTTCCTTACTGGTTGAAACTAAACGTTGTCCAGATCAATACCATCCAACTCCGGCCATAAAAAATCATTAATCATCTCTCGATAGCGCAATCCATTCAAAAGTAAGGTCCAATGACCCCGCCGGACCATAAACCGCACCAAACAGTCACACGTTGAATATGGAGAGGCTTCTCAACAATAACTCTTGGGTTTTCCGAGCCCCAGATGCGACAATTTTGCTTGTTGACGTAGCCACCGAGGTGGAAGTGGGCTCGATCGTTTTGTATCGTTCCATTTTTATACCCTACACCACACTGTGGTACAGGGTATTATAAGTTTGTTTCACGGCAGATGTTTGTAACACCTTAAAATAACACAGCTAGACCCACCTTAAAGTATACCGATCGACTCAGAATCACTAGCTGAGTCGATTTAACGATGTCTATCCGTCCGTCCGTCCATCCGTCCATCTGTCCATGTAAAGTTGTTCGTCGACTACAGGTCGCAATTTCACTCCGATCGTTCTGAAATTTTGCAGTTTAGAGTATTTCGCGGCTGTTAAGATCGCTATTGAAATCTTGGTTGAAATCGGTTCAGATTTAGATATAGCTCCCATATATATCTTTCGTCCGATTTGGCCCTTTAGTCCTATAGAAGCTGTATTTTACATCCGATCGTTTTGAAATTTAGAATGGTAGAGTTTCTTGATCCATGAACCAACATTGCCGAATTTGAAGAAAATCGGTTAAGATTTAGCTGTAGCTCCCATATATATCTTTCGTCCGATTTGGCCCTTTAGTCCTATAGAAGCTGTATTTTACATCCGATCGTTTTGAAATTTAGAATGGTAGAGTTTCTTGATCCATGAACCAACATTGCCGAATTTGAAGAAAATCGGTTAAGATTTAGCTATAGCTCCCATATATATGTTTTGTCCGATTTGGCCCTTTAGTCCTATAGAAGCTGTATTTTGCCGAATTTTAAGAAAATCGGTTAAGATTTAGCTATAGCTCCCATATATATGTTTCGTCCGATTTGGCCCTTTAGTCCTATAAAAGCTGTATTTTACATCCAATCGTGTTGAAATTTAGAATGGTAGAGTTTCTTGATCCATGAACCAACACTACCGAATTTGAAGAAAATCGGTTAAGATTTAGCTTTAGCTCCCATATATATGTTTCATCCGATTTGGCTCTTTAGATCCAATCGTTTTTATACCCTACACCACACTGTGGTACAGGGTATTATTTAAGTATAAAATGTCCCAAAAGTAAATTTATGTAAACAATTTATACGTGTAGTATAACATTTAGACACCAAGTGGTGTCGTTCTCAGCGCACCAGTGATACTTTAGAAGTGGAAAACTATCGATAGTAACGCTATCGGATACTTTCGATAGTTTAAAAAAAGCCATCGATATATTGATTCTCAACTATAAAATCTTACAAAAATATCTATATATCGACGATACTATCGTGACACTATCGAAATTTAATAGTTCTCAAAGAAAAGCTATTATATGTAAAATAAACAATTCAATTTGTTTAAAAAACAAAACAACTTTTTATTTTCTTAGTTCAATGCAGAAAAACTATAATGATTACTTCCTTATTTTAATGTACACGAGTTAAAAATGAGATCAGTAGATATTTATACCCTCACTTTAGTGTGATGAGGGTATACATATATCATTTGCTAAGGAAACAAGTAAGAAAGTTTCAGTCGGGTAAACCGACTAAGGTATACCCTCACTTTGTGAGTAATGTAATATATAACATTACACCAATAAATCTGTCAATTTGTGTGGGAGGTACCAGAAGGGGTTTTCCAAATACACATATTTTTCGGTAAACAGTACATTCTTAAATACATTGCATTGTGCTGAACTATAAGCGTTTATGTGCACTGGTATATTAAAGTTACGAGCTATGTAATTTTGGTATGATTTGGTCATTTTGTGTGGGAGGTACAAAAAGGGGCGGGGAGATAACGCCCACTTTTTACAGGACTATAGGCACTATAACAGCATTACACTGTACAAAATTTCAAGTATTTGTATGCACTGGTATTAAAGTTACAAGCCGTTTACTTTTGGTACGAAACGGTCCATTTGTGTGGGATGTACCAAAAGGGGCTGTACAATAATGCCCATTTTTTACCGGACTATAGGCGCTACAATAACATTATACTGTAGAAAATTTCAAGCATTTTTATGCACTTGTATTAACGTTATAAGCAGTTAAATTTTGATGCAAAATGGTCCATTTGTGTGGGAGGTACCAAAAGGGGCATGCCAACTTCACTCATTTTTCTCGAGTTAATAGCGACTAATATACTAATATTATGTGCAGAATTTCAAAAGATTCGAATAAGTAGTATAGAAGTTATTAAAGAACCAATATTTCACTAAATTTTAACCCTTTGTGTGGGAGGTACCAGAAGGAGTAGACCAATATGGCCCATCTTCGAACTCATCCGGAGATAGATCAAAATATTACCACATACCAAATTTGAAGTCAATCGGTTAATCCTTTCGAGAGTTATCGTGCGCACCAGCCAGCAGACACACAGACAGACAGACAGACAGGCAGACAGACAGACAGACAGACAGACAGACAGACAGACGGACGGACATTGCTCATTCGACTTAAAATGACCCAAAACGGATTTCCTCCGAACATACTTAGGGTCTTAGATCACTCCTTCGATGTGTTACACTTTTTTCCGTAGCAAATGATATATACCCTCGTCACACTAAAGTGAGGGTATAAAAAGTGTAACACATCGAAGGAGTGACCTAAGACCCCAAGTATGTTCGGCGGAAATCCGTTTTGGGTCATTTTAAGTCGAATGAGTAATGTCCGTCCGTCTGTCTGTCTGTCTGTCTGTCTGTCTGTCTGTCTGTCTGTCTGTGTGTCTGTCTGTCTGCTGGCTGGTGCGCACGATAACTCTCGAAAGGAGTAACCGATTGACTTCAAAATTCGTATGTGGTAATATTTTTTTCTATCTCCGGCTAAGTTCGAAGATGGGCCATATTGGTCCACTCCTTCTGGTACCTCCCCCACAAAGGGTTAAAATGTTGTGAAAAATTGATTCTTTAATAACTGCTATTATACGTATTCGAATCTTCTGAAATTCCACACATAGAATTAGTTTGTTAGTCGCTATCAACTTGAGGAAAATGGGCGAAATTGCCACGCCCGTTTTGGTACCTCCCACACAAATGCACCATTTTGCACTAAAAGTTAAAAGCTTATAACATTAATACCAGTGTATAAAAATACTTGAAATTTTGTACAGCGCAATGTTTTTATAGTGCCTACAGTCCATTGAAAAATGGGCGTTATTGTCACGCCCCTTTTGTTACCTCTCCCACAAAGGCACCATTTTGCACCAAAAGTTAACAGTTTATAACATTAATATCAGTGTATACAATTACTTGAAATTTTGTACAGTGTAATGCTTTTATAATGCCTATAGTCCAGTGAAAAATGAGCGTTATCACCACGCCCCTTTTTGTACCTCCCACACAAAATGGCCAAATTATACCACAATTTAATATCTCAACGTTAATATACCAGTCCATATAAACGGCTACAATTCGGCACAGTTCAATGTATTTAAAGTACCTACTGTTCAGCGAAATATAGGTGTATTTCTTAAACCTCCCACAAAAATTGACAGAATAATTTGTGTAATATTCAATATTACATTACTCACAAAGTGAGGGTATACCTTAGTCGGTTTACCCGACTGAAACTTTCTTACTAGTTTTGTTCATAATAACAACATATCTACATTTTTTTCAATTTCGCATGCCTTTCCGAAATTAATTGTCCAGTTTTGCTGAACATTCTTTCTTGTTGTTGTTAATTGTCTAGAAGATTTTACGTGTTTCCACTTGTTTTTTTTGGCATGTTAGGCATTTTGGCTGTTTTTGTCGGAACTTAATGAAAAAGGCATCCAAACGTCCGAAACGCATTTGCTGGATCTTTTGTTGGCTTGATAATCTGTGTGTTTGTTTCCATTTGTGAACTTGCTGGACGCTTTAATTTTACAAACTTAGAGGCGGATCATTTCAGATTCACTATCGATAGCAACCTAAAATATGGATAGTTATACCCTACACCACTCTGTGGTACAGGGTATTATAAGTTTGTTTCACGGCAGATGTTTGTAACACCTGAAAATAACACAGCTAGACCCACCTTAAAGTATACCAATCGACTCAGAATCACTAGCTGAGTCGATTTAACCATGTCCGTCCGTCCGTCCGTCTGTCCATGTAAAGTTGTTCGTCGACTACACGTCGCAATTTCACTCCGATCGTTCTGAAATTTTGCAGTTTAGAGTATTTCGCAGCTGTTAAGATTGCTATTGAATTTGGTTGAAATCGGTTCAGATTTAGATATAGCTCCCATATATATCTTTCGTCCGATTTGGCCCTTTAGTCCTATAGAAGCTGTATTTTACATCCAATCGTTTTGAAATTTAGAATGGTAGAGTTTCTTGATCCATGAACCAACATTGCCGAATTTGAAGAAAATCGGTTAAGATTTAGCTATAGCTCCCATATATATGTTTCGTCCGATTTGGCCCTTTAGTCCTATAGAAGCTGTATTTTACATCCTATCGTTTTGAAATTTAGAATGGTAGAGTTTCTTGATCCATGAACCAACATTGCCGAATTTGAAGAAAATCGGTAAAGATTTAGCTATAGCTCCCATATATATGTTTCGTCCGATTTGGCCATTTATTCCTATAAAAGCTGTATTTTACATCCAATCGTTTTGAAATTTAGAATGGTAGAGTTTCTTGATCCATGAACCAACATTGCCGAATTTGAAGAAAATCGGTTAAGATTTAGCTATAGCTCCCATATATATGTTTCGTCCGATTTGGCCCTTTAGTTCTATAGAAGCTGTATTTTACATCCAATCGTTTTGAAATTTAGAATGGTAGAGTTTCTTGATCCATGAACCAACATTGCCGAATTTGAAGAAAATCGGTTAAGATTTAGCTATAGCTCCCATATATATGTTTCGTCCGATTTGGCCCTTTAGTTGTATAGAAGCTGTATTTTACATCCAATCGTTTTGAAATTTAGAATGGTAGAGTTTCTTGATCCATGAACCAACATTGCCGAATTTGAAGAAAATCGGTAAAGATTTAGCTATAGCTCCCATATATATGTTTCATCCGATTTGGCTCTTTAGATCCAATCGTTTTTATACCCTACACCACACTGTGGTAAAGGGTATTATTTAAGTATAAAATGTCCCAAAAGTAAATTTATGTAAACAATTTATACATGAATTACAAAATTTATATATCAGAGTTATTCAATATTACGAGAGTGGTGTAGGGTATTATATAGTCGGCACTGCCCGACTTTAGCTTTTCCTTACTGGTTTTAAAATATTAAACAATCTTAGCAGAAAACTATCGATAGTCAAAACAAATTAATCTATCGATAGTGCCGTCGATAGTTTCCCACCTCTATGATACATATGTATAGCAGCCATTCGCTGAACCATGTGTAGTATCGGACAGAAGGTGGATTTCTGCAGAGCTGCCAACCAGACGACAATGCCGTACAGCGTTATCGGCCTGACTACTGCCGTATACAGCCAACGGGTTCAGAACCCAGCGTTTTCCTTTTGCTCTTTTATATGTTGGGTTTGAAATGCAAGTTTCTGTCTAGTAAAATACCTAAGTGTTTTGTGCTTCCAGAGAAGGGAATTTAAAAAGCCCCCAAGGAGACAGGTGTTACTCGTGGTACCTTATTTCTCCTGGTGACAAGAACTAGTTCCGTCTTAGTCGCGATAACACCAAGTCCATTACCGGAAGCCCATCTTGGGGTTGTATGAATGGCTTACCCCATATATGAAAACTATTGCGAAATAGGCACCAGTTTTAGCAGGATTGATATGAGACTTTGTAAAAAATAAATACTTGAACTTCAACTAAAACGATATAAAATCCCATTCTCAGTACAAATGATATTACACACTATGAAACATATAAAAAAGTATAAAATCTAGATACGTCCAGGGGTCAAATTAACCATAAACAGCTAAACTAAAGCCGTTGGTAAAATATTGCTTATATGACAAAAATAACTCAAATTAGCGGGCTATATCAAAGCTTTTGACCTATTTGGTCCATTTTCAATAGGGATCTTCCCTATCTGATATTTGCGACCAACATTTTTGTCACAAGAATAAATGGATAGAAGGACATGGCTAAGCCGACTTGTACCCATATTCACCTCTGAGTCGAGTGGGTGAGGTTTGGTCGGGACAACTGTTGTATGTTGTCAAGAAAACCAACGAGTCCTCACCTGAGTTACAGAAGAACCATCCGACTTGACTAAAGAAATTGAAAAAGCTTAAGTAAAGAGATACTAAAGTGGTGAAAATTTCCAAAAATAAGGTATTCCTTTTTCAGCAATTGCGAATTAATTCCAGAGTCTTTATAAAAAGAATCAGCGAAGCAAGTGAGTAGGAAATTAGTAAGCAAAAAGCTGGTTAAATCCCTACTCGATTGCTTTTTCTAAATTTTTACTGGGATTAAAATCAGGATCGACTTCCCTAACCACCGATGAATTGCTAGGGTTATTGCCGCGTCCATCTCTAGCTAAGTAAATAGCGTGGTGAGCGTTAATTAAACTAATTTTCTGGGAATAAATAAGACTTTCCCAAAGATAATTGTCTACCTTTTAACCTAATGAAAATTCAAAGATTTAAAACGATTTCCATTAACGTTATAATGTTTCAATTGTTGGAATGGACATTCGCTAAAAGCATATTTGGGTTTATATATGAACAAATATCTGTTATTGGAAAATAGCAATATTAGTTTCTTTGACTTGTTTGTTTCGGAATGTACGTTTCACTATACGTATTATTGTGCTGTTAAAATAAAAAAAATCGATATTATCTCTGCTCATTTGGTTTACCATATGATTTGATTACTGATGGTCGAGTATAGTTGTTCAGTGAAGAGATATGTATATACGAGTATGTAAAGAAAAAACATTTTCACGAGCTCACATTTTAAACACTACACAGTTTATCAAAACATAGGCAGATATCCATATTTTCATCAGGAACGATTTTAGTAATATAAACCAGTAAGAAACAGAAAGTCGGGCGGGGCCGACTATACAATACCCTACACCTCCCTAACAATGCAAAAGGGGGCATTGCGATAATAATTTGGAATCATTTGTTTTGTTTCAGTTTAAATGCACAGTATTCTTTTAATAGATCAAGAATCGAAAGGCACAAATGCAGGGTGTCCGTCAGGAAGGTATACTACTTTTTTTGTTTCCATTGTAATCCTGGCTGTATGATACCACATGTTAATCAAGTCCAAAGTACGCAGTTCTGACGTTAAAATGTTTTCAATCATATCACGAGTTGGTAGCGTGCTCGCCTATGAGTTTGGGGGTTGTGGGTTCGATTCCCACCAGAGGCTCTGGTCTGCCGCTGCTAAATCTAGCCACATGGTCTTTGTAACCCGGCTTTTCCCTGGACCGTAAAATTAGAATAGAAATTTACTTTGTATTGTAATTAATATAAATAAATAAATAAAATAAATAAATATCACGATATCGCTCCCCATTGACAGTTTTAATTTTCATAGAAGTAAGGTCCAATGATTCCTCCTGACCAAATTTCACACCAGACTGTCACATTTAATGGATACAAAGGTGACTGATGATTAATTTGAGGGTTTCCATTGTCCAGAACCGACTATTCTGTTTATTCACATATCCATTCAAATGCCTCGTCACTCATTATGATTTTTTCATGAAAATCGGGGTCGTCATGTTTTAACGATTAAAACATGTTGGTTTATCTAATATTTTTCCATAATAAATTCGGCACGTCTCTACTTCACGACTGCCAAATATGAACTGTCAAAATGGCGGCAAAAGTAGTATACCTTCCTGGCGGACACCCTGTAGATGTGACCACACACAATCTAAACAGATTTTCATCAACTTGGATCAAAAACCTAATTTCTGCCAAATTATATAAAGATCGGTCGTAAAATACAGTTTCGTAAATACTAAGTAGTTAGGAACATATATGTATATGGGAGCTATAACTAAATCTAAATCGATTTCCCCCAAATTTAGCATTATTCGTTCCTAAATTAGGAAACGTATTTCTACCAAATTTGTTAATGATCGGAAGTAAAGTACAACTCCTAAAGCGATACCAATTACATCGCAATATAAGGCGATTTGCCAAATGGAAGCTGTATTTTTATCCGATCATTTTATTGATTACGAGGGTTGCTATTTATATTTCTATAAATGCTGGTGTTGCCAGATGAAAACTGGAACTTCCATTGGAAAGTATGACATATTTGAGCATAACTTTACTCTGACCGTTTTGTCATTTGAGCACGAATTGTTTTGGTTACAGTGTGTTCAAAATTCACCTCCAAAATTCACGTCGAAAAACGTTGACCAAACAGTTTTTTCTTGGTGTGAGTGAATAAGAATAAGTCATTGGGTGTCAAGTTAAGGCTGTATGGCGAATGACCCATCAATTCGACGTTTTGGCCTGTCAAAAAGGTGCTGGTTTGATCCGATGTGTGAGAGCTCGCATTGACATGGTGCACAATGATTCGTCTTCTCTTGTTCGTTTTTCGAATTTCTCCGAAGACTTCAGGCAAACAAATTGTAGTGTACCACTCAGAATTGACCGTCCTACGTTGCTCAAGCGGAACAGTCGCCACATTACCGGTTTTGCCGAAGAAACAGGCGACCATTTGCTTCGAAGTGCTTCTTCCACGAACAACTTTCGTTGGATTTGGCTCCTCTTCGAAGACCCACACGGTCGATTGCTGTTTTGTTTCGGGCTCATACGCATAGATCCAAGATTCATCACCTGTGACGATCTTATAAACGTCTTTTGAAGCACCGCGATCGTATTTTTTCAAAATTTCTTTGCACCAATCGACACGAGTCTTTTTTTGCGCGATTGTCAAATTGTGCGGGATCCAACGAGAACAAACCTTTTTTACGGCCATGTTCATGCAATATCGAATGTATGCTGGTGGAAGAAATGCCCAAGGATGCCTCTATCTCACGGTATGTCACATGACGATCTTGCATTATCAGTTCACGCACGGCATCAATGTTCTCTGGCACAACGGTCGGCCTTCACGACTTTCGTCTTTGAGCGAGCGTCGGCCACGATTGAATTCATTAAACCAGTTTGTCACAGTGCTATAGGATGGTGCTTCATCGCCATACAAAGATTTAAGTTCATCGGTGCACTCTTGTCGTGATAATCCACGTCGAAAGTTGTGAAAAATCATCGCACGAAAATGTTCACGAGTTAATTCCATTTTTTTGCCAAATTGATTTTGTCAAATCACCGTAAACAACACAAATGATGGTCGTACGTCAAAACGTTCTGAGTGCGTTTATGCTAACAAATGTCAAATTTTCCAATGGAAATGTCAGATGGCGCTAGGCAACACTTAGTGTTGCCAAGGCCAGAAATATATATAGCAACCCTCGTTAGGAATGAACATTGCCAGATTTAGATATGGTTACATTAGGTTAAAAGAGCAGACAGATCTGTTCCGCCTCATGTCCTTGGACATGCACTTAAGCCAATAGTTAGCCTGTTGTGGGCTCTTATTATTCTCTGGGTTAGCCTTGAGAGATTATTTTAGGAACTATTGGCATAGTCTTTAACTGTTTTCAATAATAAGCTCCTTTATTGATTGAGTCAAGAGCCATTACCTGAGAAACTGGATCTATTGTTTGCGAAAACTGACAGTGTCAAAGGTAGTGCTCTAACGTTTTGTCATTCTCCCCGCATTCCTTACAGACCTGTTATAGGTTTGGCTTTAGGTTAGGGTGACAGCCAGTTTTGCCAGCTCATATAAGCCGGTGTAGCTCCCCAGTGATATCTCTCATATGGCTCTCATCGAAACCAAACTGCTTGATAAACAAAGTTATCAATATGTAGTACGAGTATCGGTACCGGAAAGACCTGTCAGACTCCATAGAAAAGCCAATCCCAGGGTATTCAGGCGCCGTTAATATAATAACGAACAGTAGGATAGCAGGTACTCTCCACTTTTTCCTCATCACCACAGCTCCTGCAGATGTCATTGGACTCAATATCTAACCTTCTGGTGTGTTCGCCGATCAGGCAGTGTTCCCTCAGATCGGACACTAACGTAGACAATATTTTCCTCTCTAGTGCAAGGGACATTTTGACCTTCTCAGTTTGTATCCTGGCCAGATTTATCTAGCTACCTTACAGGTGCCGATGACAGTCTGATTGTCCCAGTAAATGAAAACGCCAGTCACTATGTTGTGACTCAGCCTTGGCGATTTCATTTATTGCAATTATTTCGGCTTGATAGACAGTGCCGGAATCTGGTAGTCTGTGAGTTATATTAAAACTGAGTTCCTTACAGTATACTCCGAAGCCAATCTTATCATCAAGCTTCGAACCGTCATCAAGCTTCGAACCGTCGGTGTATTCTGCCAACTCATTCCTCTCTGGCAGGTACATATATTAGTGGTGAAGTTCCTCTTGAAGGTTTACATATGTATATTGTCCACTCGATCGGTTACCATAGCACCACATTGTAATATCCTCATGTGGCCTTCTTATACCTCCACATTGATATACAGTCCAATCGTAATGCCGCTCTTGTGGCTTCTTCTCTCACCACAATATCAAGTGTCGTAGTTCATAAAACCCCGCTTATGCGGCAAAGAAAATTGTTACGAAATTTGTTGTGTTTTCTCTTTAGGTCTACTAATTTTGGGACCGCTATCGTAGTTCACATTTCATATGAAACACTAGATTTTGATTTACTGTATTAACAATTAAAATCTTCTACAAAATTAACTTTGAATTAGGTACTTATCGACAGAAGATACATTAAAGTTTCAAAATAAAATATTGTGTCAATAGCTGCTACAATTGAGTGTATTGAGTGTGAGTGGAGTATACCTTAAACACATGCATGCTTTATGCGGAATATGTTTGATATACTCGTACTTATAATATATTACAGCGTTTTTATCAGCGTCTAGGTTTCCAGCAAAATATAGCATGTAAAAATGTTATAGAAAAAATTTTAATAATTACCATTTTCCATCACTTTACACCCAATAAGTGTACCAAAAATAAGTTTATCACTGATATGGTATTGATTTTGTGTTGTTTTTTAACTGTGACCAGATAAATGTATCACCGTGAGAGTAATGAAATTTAAATATGCTTTGACTTCAAATCGTTGTCAATTCATTTATTATTTCATTCCGTAAAAATAGTTTGCTATTGAATTGCCGTTCGCTCCACTTAAATTTGTTATTTGCTGCACAGAACTTTCTCCGACTATGTTGTACATTTAACCCGATTTAAGTTTTCTGACATATCTCTAAATATGATTAATTTTCGCAAAGTTGCTTTCTCACAAGACTCCAGCGAAATGCAATGAAATAGCTTTCTACGAAATAACGACAGTGGCTCACAGCTTATTTTATTCCGTCGCTGCAACAAATTACAAAGCTACATATCTAACGTATAAAACGTTACGATGTACACAAATAGCAAAAGTAAGTGTACCTTGGAAGAACATATTTTGTGTATTTTTATATTGTCCACCAAACGATGCTGTATATAAAGTGTTTCATTCCATTGACAATAACTTAACACATTGAACGGGAACCATCAAGAGTGTACATATTCTTGATTGTCGTAAATGTTAGAAGATTTGGCCAAGTCGGTCTGTCTGTTGATCCATGGTAGTAAAGCCATGCAATTCAAATTTTGCAGAAATATTGTTCCTGAAGGTAAATTAATAAGAAATCTATCAATCAACCTTTCAAATTCTTCATCATACATCATGCCAACAAATGAGTTCAGTCATTATTCTTTTCTGAAAGTGTAAAATATCTGGGAATAATTCTAGATAGGAATTTTTTATTCAGACTAAATGTACTGGAACATGTAAGGAATAACTAAATGTACTAGAACGCACTACATTCCCTCAGGAGAGAAGTATGGTCGCTTTGGGGCCTCCATCAACAAATCGACCATTGGATATATCTGTGGTTTTCTGGAATAATAGCACATCTCAAAATATCAAAAGTTCAGGGAAGCCAAATACTTTTTTCCAGATATAAAGAGTTTTCCAACAAGAGGTGTTATTTTGGTATTCAATGAAAAATTCCATTTTTTGAGATAAATGACCGGATGTTTATTTCATAGGAAGGTATGCCGTTAATAATGAAAAACAACATCAGCCAAATGGCCACAACGACCACGCTTACAGGACCATATCCTTTTCATGAAATTTTCCATAACTAAATCACAAAGTGGCTGCCCTATGTCCTCGATAGCCTCACGAATTCTATCTTTGAGGTCTTGAATCGACGCTGGGCTGTTGGCGTATACCTTATCTTTCACGTGGCCCCAAAGGAAGAAGTCGCAAGGAGATCTCGGTGGAAACTTTTCCCGTAACAGAGCAATGGTTTCGTTGCTTGTGTGGCACGTATCGCCGTCTTGTTGAAAGTAAACGTTGTCCAGATCAATACCATCCAACTTCGACCATCAAAAATCATTAATCATCTCTCGATAGCGCAATCCATTCACCATAACTGTTGATCCAACCTCATTTTCGAAAAATTAAGGTCCAATGACCCCGCCGGACCATAAACTGCACCAAACAGTCACACATTGAGGATGGAGAGGGTTCTCAACAATAAGTCTTGGGTTTTCCGAGCCCCAGATGCGACAATTTTGCTTGTTGACGTAGCCACCGAGGTGGAAATGGGCCTCAACAGTCAAGATGATTTTGTATCGTTCGTATCGGTATTTTGTTCGATCGTTTTGTATCGTTCGATGATCGTGTATCGTTCCATTTTTATACCCTACACCACACTACAGGTACAGGGTATTATAACTTTGTGCATTTGTTTGTAACACGCAAAAGGAGAAGAAATAGACCCATCGTTTATTATACCGATCGACTTAGAATCACTTTCTGAGTTGATTTAGCTATGTCCGTCTGTCCGTCTGTCTGTGCATGTATTCTTGTAATCAAAGTACAGGTCGCAATTATGATCCGATGTCGACGAAACTTTACACATATCTTTTTTTTGGCCCAAGGACGATCCCTATTGAATTTGGTTAAAATCGGTTCAGATTTACATATAGCCCCCATATATATGTTAGCCCCGATTTGACATTTAAGCGCTGTAAAAACTTTATTTTATATCCGATGAGTATGAAATTCGGCAGAAAGAGGTTTCTTATTATGTGGACGAACACTGTTAAATTTGGAAGAAATCGGTTCAGATTTAGATATAGCCCCCATATATATGTTTCCCCCGATTTGACATGTAAGCGCTGTAAAAACTGTATTTTATATCCGATCAGTGCGAAATTCGGCAGAAAGAGGTTTCTTATTACATGAAAGAATACTGCCAAATTCGGAGAAAATCGGTTCAGATTTAGATATAGCCCTCATATATACGTTACCCCCGATTTCACATGTAAGCGCTTTAAAAACTGTATTTTATATCCGATCAGTATGCAATTCGGCAGAAAGAGGTTTCTTATTATATGGATGAACACTGGTAAATTTGGAAGAAATCGGTTCAGATATAGATATAGCCCCCATATATATGTTACCCCCGATTTGACATGAAAGCGCTGTAAAAATGTTATTTTATATCCGATCAGTGCGAAAGTCGGCAAAAAGAGGTTTCTTTCTACATGAAGGAATACTGCCAAATTCGGAGAAAATCGGTTCAGATTTAGATATAGCTCCCATATATATGTTACCCCGATTTGACATGTAAGCGTCTCTAGTATTTTATATCCGATCAGTACGAAATTCGACATAAGGAGGTCTTTTTACATGAATAAGTATTCAGGGAAGATCGGTTCAGATTAATATTAAAGCTACGAGTACATGTATATGTTCCTCCTGATTTGGTATCAAACCGCTATAGAAGTTGTATTTTACTTCCGATCATTAAAATTTCCCAGAAAGATGTTTCTCAATTTCGGAACGAATATTGTTTAATTTAGCGATTATCGTTTCAGAATTAGATAATATGTTTCTACCCATTTACCAATTATTCCAAATTATTATGGCAATGACCCTTATCGCATTGTTAAGGAGGTGTAGGGTATTATATAGTCGGCCCCGCCCGACTTTCTGCCCTTCCTTACTCGTTAGTAATGGCGTAGTACTTGTCAAATACCGGGTGATTCAAAATAACACCTCTTGTTGGAAAACCTTGTATAACAGTAGTTTCCTAAATACTATTGTAAGGCATTGTGGTGAATTACAAACCAATTATCAAAGTTTCAGAGAACTGTCTGACTGAGTCTACACTCCCTACTCCAAATACTGATATAGAAATTGTGGCAAGAAAAGTTGCCACCAGAGCGGCAATACGACTGAACATGAGGATATCACAATGTAGTGCTATAGTAACCGACCGAGTGGACTATATACCAACGGTTTACACCTTCGAGAGGAACTTCACCACTAAGATACCTCCCAGAGAGAAACGAGTTGGCAGAATACCAGGAAATATAATTCATCTCCACTTCTACACAGATGGTTCGAAACTCTATGGTGAGGTTGAATTCGGAGTACACTGTAAAGGCCACAGTTGATATAGCTGGCAGGTTGCCAGATACCTGCAGTGTCTATGAGGCTGAAGTAATGGCAATAAGGGAAGTCGCCAAGTGGCTGAGTCGCAACAGAGTGATGAGCACTGGCATTGTCATCTACTCGGACAGTCAGGCAGCCATCAATTCTCTGTAGGCCACATCGCTAAATACTAAGGCAAGAGGCGATCAGACAGTCCAATGAAAGATGGACAGAAATCGGCACCTGTAGGGTAGCTAGACAAATCTGGCTAAGATATGACCTGAGAAGGTCAAATTATCTCCTCGCACTGCAGAAGAAAAGACTGTCTACGTTGGTGTCATTTCTGATGGGACACTGTCTCATCGGCGAAAACGCTAGAAGGTTGGGTATTGCGTCCAATGACTTCTGCAGAAGCGGTGGTGATGAGGAAGAAGTGGAAAGCATTGAGCACTTGCTTTGTTACTGCCTAGCAATAAGGAGACGACGTCTGGATTTACTAGAGTCGGCCTTTATAGGAAGTCTGACATATCTTTCCGGTACCGACGTTCGTGTCACCAATAGATTTGCATATCATACTGGTTGATTTCAATGAGGGGCGCCTGAGCCCGTGCTAACATTGGTTGACAGAAAGCATCTCCACTTCTACACTGTAAGGAACTCTGTCTTGATATAGGTTACAAAAAATCAGATACATGAAGTGTTTATCAAACCGAAATAATGACAATAAAAGGGGCCAAGTGGCTGAGTAACAACGTAGTGACCAACATTGGCATTGTCATTTACTCGGACAGTCACGCTACCATCAATTCTCTGTAGGCCAGATTCATAAATTCACAAACAGCCCTCCATTGCTGCTGATCTCTTAACGAGAAAGTTGAGCAGTTTAATATGGAGTAGACCTCATATGGCTACCTGCGCATGTGGATATCCCGGTACCTGCAAAGCTGATGAGCTTCCAATGAATGGCACTATTGTCAGAGAAACTTATTATTGGCAATCCTGCATATAAATAAATATTGTAATTACAAAATATATTGTAAATACGAGTATATGAAATTATAAGGTTTTCTTGTAATCGTTTTAACTGATTTAACAACAACCAATGATAGTTGGCTTTAAAGTTAGCACATTTCCTACTTAAATTAAAGATAATGTACTTAATATTAAATAAACTCGGCTTAATTTTTATTAAATTGCCTAATATTAAGTGTGGAATGTTCTTACTTTAAAGATTATTTGTCATTGGCTCGTAATCATTGCCACTCTCTTTAAAGTTAGTAAACATTTTTTTTCTGTGCAGTACATTGGCAGAACTTTGACAGATTCGATAACATTGTAAGATCTGACCGCCGCGTGTAAATAGTTTAAGATCACAGGTTGACTGTGTTGGTCGGCTCCTTCGTGTTCCTCCCCACGAAGGGTAAAAATTTTGTGAACTATTTATTATCTCGTAACTTTTATACTACTATTCAGAATCTTTCATAATTCCACAAAGAGTATTAATTTCTTGGTAGCTATCATCTTAAATGGACCATTTTGCACAAAGAGTTAACAGCATAACTTTCATTACAGTCCATACAAATACTTAAAATTTTGTTGAGTATAAAGACTTTACAGTACCTATAATCCCGTAAATAATGGGAGTTATTACCACGCCCCTTATGCTTATGAAATCGATTCCTGCACATACAAACACTTGACATATTGAACAGTGTAATACTTTTATAGTACCCATAGTATATAAAACAAGTAAAGACGGATTAAGTTCGGACCTGCCGAATCTTATATACCCTCCACCATGGATCGCATGTGAATGGTTTCGGATACAAATAAACTAATTATACCATATTTCAGCACAATTCGTTGAAACTTGAGGTTTTTGTGGCGTTACGAAGTCAAATCTAGAGGCGCCGTTGTATGGGGGCTATATCAAAACATGGACATATGACTACCTTGTTCGTGTGAATGATTCCGGGTATAAATATATCCGAGCTTCCAAATAATCCGAGCTTGGCTACATTATTGCCAAATATAGTTAAACGGTATCACCAAGTCTGAATTAGTTGTTGGAAAAAATCTGATGACATCTTTTTCGAGGGGCTCACGGGTCAAATTTCGTCAAACCGAGTATAGGGTTATACTACCCTATGGTTGTAGAAGCGAACCTATACTGTCCAGTCCGTGTATTTTGCAAAAAGTGTTCATTTGTAGCATAGTGTAATTTATATTTTTTTCACTAGATTTTTTGAAATAGGCATTGTTTTTTCTTTAGCATTTTTATGGATTTTTTCACGCCACCAAAACCAGATTTTTTGAAAAAAAGTATTTTTTCTAATTGTTTTAACGACAGTTACTAAACCGCTATTTCTACGTGAAAGTGATATTCCCAACATGTGTTGGGTATCACGGCCCTATCGGACTTATACTTCAATATGGTCCAAACACTAATTGTATCTTCCATAAAAATTTGAATTAAAAACAAACTTTACAATAACAAATTTTTTGGTTTTGGTTTCATAAAATAGTACACCTCAATCTACACAAAAAAAGCTTTGAGGTCTCGGACACAAAAAACATTTTTTTGTTGCATAGTGCTATAAGAGCAGTGGTGAGCAGAGGTATTACTTGGAGAAGCTAGGAGATCTCAACTACGCCAAAGATATTATTTTGGATCTCAAGATAAAGGATCCCCTCCAATTTTGAAAACAAATTCTATCTACAGAACCGAAAAATAGACGATATATCTGATAAATCCGGCAGCTCAACGGCAGATATCTCCGCCCGGCTCAACAAAGTCCGACAATCCTGCGGACAGCTTATATATTGATAGTGGATCGAAATAAGCTTATTAAACTCCAACGTTAAAGCCAACAGGGCAATATGGGATATCCATACCATCCAGATATTTTGTCAAAAACTGCACGCTGAAAAAAAATCGATTCTGTAGTATATTGCCCCAAACATATTCGGCTTGAAACATATATATGTTTAGAGTACACTCTAAACATATAATATTTGGTACACACAAAAATTGTGTATTTGGGAAGATGTTGTTCTAAACAAATATTTGTTTACATCCCAATGCGACTGTTATTTCCGAAACAAATATTTATTTGCATTTAAGTATTCATAAAATACATAAATTGTATTAAATTTTTCAGTAGTTGTTAATTTTTTAGAAATTTTTAATGTTCGTAAAAATAATAAATAATAATATGTAATTGAAATCGTATAATCTTGGATCTATAAAAAGTACTTAGAGGATTAACAGAAGTTAATGCTGCATATGGTATCATAACTGGGAGGTACACGGAGGAAAATCGTCATTTTTGATATATTTGAATTGAAAGAAAATATACTTGGAGACGATTTTTTTAAATATTATATATTTGTTAACAAATAAATTTTATTTGAAAATCAAGACATTTTGTTTGAAACGCATATATTAATATATTAGAACATACTTTAATTGCAAACTAAATTTCACAAATTAAACATGTGTTTACACACAAACAAAGTTATTGTTTAAGAAGGTTTTCAAATATACTTTATTTAAAAAGATTTTTAAAACTATGCTGACTTATTCGAATATTAGTTAGTTTTTCCTAGTTGTCGGGTTAAACTTAATAGCTAAAAATGATTTTTAATTTATAAATATTCCAACTCATCACTTTTTGTCGATCCATCCACCAGTTAACATTTACGAAAGATTATTCGATTTAAGTTTTAATTAAATTTTACAAACATATACAATTTATAAAAAATGCTCTTTGAGCATCTGAAAAACAGAAAACTTGTCATTAAGTTAAGGCATTGATACGTTGTCAAAATAAATAATTACAAATTAATCTTTGTTTCGGAAATACTAGTTCCAAATAAAAAAAATAGTTGAAAGGGAGCATATTTTTGTTTAGAACAATATCCTCCCAAACATATAATATTTGTGTATGTCAAATATTATATATTTGGAGTGTACCCTAAACATATGTATATTTCAAGCCGAATATGTTTGGGACAATATACTACAGAAGCAATTTTTTTCAGCGTGTACAATTCGAATCCAAGGAAAAATTAAAACTGAAATTCGAAAAAGGCAGCAAAAGTTTTGGAATTTTTTTTTAAATAAAATTAATTTGGAAACATCCCTAAATAATAATTTTAGTTGTATATAAACACATATTTTATTTGACAAAATTAGTTTGCAAATATAATTTGTTGTAATATATTAATATATGCTTTCCAAATATATTTTATTGATTTTCAAATAAAATTTATTTGCTAAGAAATATATAATTTTTGAAAATTAGTGTTCCAAATATATTTTCTTTCGATTCAAACATATCAAAAAAGGCGATTTTGCCCCGTGTGCTGGCCCTCAACAATAACAAAAATCCGTTTGTGAGAAGACACACCACAAATACCCATAGGCACAGAAAATCGGAAACGATGTTGGTTTGGTCATACGCTGCGCAGCAAATCAGAGGATGTAGCCAAATAGGTCATAGATTGAAACCTTCAGGGCAGTCGCGTTGGACAACCAGCACTTACATGGAAGCTTCAAGTTGTGATGGAACTGTTCATATTAGGCCTCAGATGGAATGAAATCTAACATCGAGCAGAAGATCGCGAATATTGGAATAATCTTGTAATGAGCCTATGCTCCTTGCTGGAGTAATACGATCATATATGTATTCAAAAATTTGGCACACAGGAGTTTTTTGAGTCAGAAATGAAAATTGCCAAGTTCATTTTACATCCGAACATTACCAAATTTGGCGTAAAGGAGTTCATGGGTCCCGGAATAAACACTGTACAATTTAAAAGAGATCTGTTATTTACATCCAATCATTATAAAATTTGGCAGGGAGGAGTTTCTTGACACCGAAACGAAGATGACCAATTTCAATATATGTCTAGCAAACCCTTTCAGATATATATGTTGCCCGCATATATGTCTTCCGATTCGGCACCAAAGTGCTATAGAAGCTTTATTTATCATCCGATCGTTATGAACTTTGTAGATGGTAGTTTATTGATCGAAGAACGAACGCTACCAAATTTGGAGAAAATTGCTTTACATTTAGATATGTGTACTTACTTGTATAGGGTATTAGCTGGACCCGGTCCACTTCGTTGCCCCAGATTGAGATTTCCGATCCCGTCTATTTTTGAACCAATAACGAATCCTGCAAATAAATATATATAAAATAACAGCATTCTCGCTAACAAATATCTCAATATCACATCACGTAGACTGCCACCAGATACATATAAACAGAATTACAGTACTATCACTACTAAATTGTGCAAGATAGCTCAAATTTGCACAATTTTTTAGCACTCTCGCTAACAACATTGGACCAATCACGTAGACTAAAATTACAGCGCTCTCGCTTAAAAAATTGCAAGATATATCAATTTCAAAATGTGGTTTATATGGGTGGGACCACGCCCATTCGTCCGGTTCCGCCCATTTTTGATCCAATCGCGTAAACTGCCACAAGATGCACATGTACATGTACAACATTAAAGCACTCTAGCTAACAAATTGTGCAAGATATATCAATTTCAAAATTTGACTTATATGGGCGGGGCCACGCCCACTTAGTACATCGAAAATTGAAGTACCCTATTTTCACCACCCCCCACATATGTACCTTCTGTGAAAATTTCAAGAAGATCGGTCCAGGCGTTTAGACGCCTATACGGTACAAACAAACCAACAAACACACATTCTTCTTTATATATATAGATTAGCTGAGCCCGGTGCGCTTCGCTGCCCATGTCAAAATTAGCGCTGTAGAAACTGTATTTTATATCCGATCAGTACGAAATTCGGTAGAAAGAGGTTTGTTATTACATGAAGGAATACTGCCAAATTCGGAGAAAATCGGTTCAGATTTAGCTATAACCCACATATATATGTTACCCCCGATTTGACATGTAAGCGCTGTAGAAACTGTATTTTATATCCGATCGGTACGAAATTCTGCAGAAAGAGGTTTCTTATTACATGAATGAGTATTGAAGGAAAATCGATTCAGATTTATATATAACCTCCATATATATTTTCCTCCAGATTTGGTTACAAAGCGCTATAGAAGTTGTACTTTACTTCCGATCATTACAAAGTTCTCCAGAAAAATGTTTCTCAATTTAGGAACGAATATTGCTTAATTTAGCGATTATCGGTTCAAAATAAGATATACATACACACACACACCACATTTACCAATTATTCCAAATTATTATCGCAATGACCCTTATCGCATTGTTAGGGAGGTGTAGGGTATTATATAGTCGGCTCCGCCCGACTTTCTGCCTATCCTTACTGGTATTAGTAATAAATTCACTGAATGATAAAATACCAAATTCAGTGGAAAGTCCAGAAAATAGAAATGTATACTTATAAAATTTCCAAATTCTTGTTTCATTGGTCATGCATCACATTATCATATTGCGATTGTATTGGATTGAGCAGCTGTAATTATCGCATACCGAGCATTTTTGTTCTATATTTCCTATATAATACTTGCAAGATATATCAAAATATGGGCTGTGCCACGCCCACTGGTCCTATTCCGCCCATTTGTAAGCCAATCACGTATACTGCTACCAGATACATATACGCAAAATTTCAACACTCTCGCTAACAAAATGAGCAAGATAATTCAATTTCAAAATTTGGCTTATATGGGCGGTGGCATGCCCATTGGTCAGATCCCGCCAATTTTTGGACCAATCACGTGGACTGTCACCAGATACATATGTACAACATTACAGCACTCTAGATAAAAAATTGTGCAAGATATATCAATTTCGAAATTTGGCTTATAAGGGCGGGGCCAGGCCCATTGGTCCGATCCCGCCCATTTTCTGACCAATCACGCAGACTGCCACCATATACATATACACAAAATTCCAGCACTCCCGCTAGCAAATTGTGCAAGATATCTCAATTCCAAAAAGTGGCTTACAAGGACGGGGCTACGCCCATTGGGTCGATCCCGCCCATTTTTGGACCAATCACGTAGACTGCCACCAGATAGATATACACAAAATTACATTTTCGCTACTAAATTGTGCAAGATAGCTCAATTTTGGGTTATATGGGCGGGGCCACGCCCTTTGGTCAGATCCCGCTCATTTTTAGACCAATCGCGTAGATCGCCAACGGATATATATGCACAATATTTCAGCTATCTCGATAACAAATTGTGCAAGATATCAAATTTTTAAAATTTGGCTTATATTGGCGGTGCCACGCCCATTGGTCCGATCCGGCCCATTTTTGGACCAATCACGTGGACTGCCACCAGATACATATGTACAACATTACAGCACTCTAGCTAACAAATTGTGCAAGATATATCAATTTCAAAATTTGGCTTATATGGGCGGGGCCACGCCCATTGGTCCGATCCCGCCCATTTTTTTACCAATTACGTAGAATGCCACCAGATACATATTCGCAACATTGCAGCACTCCCGCTGGCAAATTGTGCAAGATATCAAAATTTCAAAATTTGGTCTATGTGGGCGGGGCCACGCCCATTGGGTCGATCCCGCCCATTTTTGGACCAATCACTTAGACTGCCACCATATACATATACACAAAATTCCAGCACTCTCGCTAACAAATTGTGCAAAATATCTCAATTTCAAAATTTTGCTTATATGGGCGGGGCCACGCCCATTGGTCCGATTCCGCCCATTTTTGGAAAATTCACACAATCTGCCACTAAATGCATACACACAAAATTTCAGCACTCTAGCTAAAAATTTTTCTCAATATCAAAATTGGACACATATGGGCGGGTCCACGCCCACTTGATATATCAAAAATTCAAGTACCCTATTTTCAGCACCCCCTACACATGTACATTCTGTGAAAATTTCAAGATGATCGGTCTAGCCGTTTAGACGTCTATACGTAACAAACAAACATACAAACAAACCCACAAACAGACACTCTCTTTTATATATATAGATAGAAGATACTAGCTGGACCCGGTCCACTTCGTTGCCCCAGAATTAGATTTCCGATACCGCCCACGAATACTGCCACCAAATACATATACGTAAATTATCAGCATTCCCCGAACTAATTGTTCAAAATATATCAATTTTAAAAAATGGCTCATATGGGCGGGGTCACATCTTTTGGTCCGAGCCCGCCCATTTTTGGATCAATGATGTAAACTGCTATCTAACTAATATTCGCATAATTACAGCACTCTCGCTAACAAATTGTGGTAGATATCGCAATTTCAACCTTTGACCTATATGGGCTGGGCCATTTGTCCGATCCCGCCCATTTTCCGATCACGTATATTTTTGGACCAATAACCTAGACTGTCACCAGAAACGTATACACAAATTTACAACATTTTCGCTAACAAATTGTGTATGATATCTCAATTTCAAAATTTGGCCCATTTGGACGGGGAAACGCCGATTTGGACGGGGCCACGTCCATTGGTTCGATCCCGCCCATTTTTGGACCAATCATGTAGACTGTTACCAGATACATATACACAAAATTACAAAGATACATATACAATAAATTGTGCAAGATATCAAAATTTTAAAATTTGGCTTATATGGGCGGGGCCACGCCCATTTGTCCGATCGCGCCCATTGTTAGAACAAACACGTATACTGTCCAGGGAATGAAGCCGACGCGGCGCAAATCGGCGGCGCGCCACAGCCGGCCATTTATTTCCAGCCGGCGCCGCCGCCGATTTCAGCGGCTCACATCGGCTGAATCTCAGCCGCCGAACATTATTTAGTGAGTCAAGTCGATTTATTTTATGCAACCATGAAAATTAAGAATTTGACTACTAAGTAATACAATAGGGTCAGAAATTTTAATAAAGTTCATTATTGCATAAAAATTTATAAAAAGTTTCTAAATTAAACTCGCTATCATTTATTTAAAGAAATGCGTGTTTTGGTTTTTACGGAAAATACAATAGCTCTTGAGCGGCCGAACCAATTTTTACAAAGTCTACGTCGTTCTAGAGAGAAAACAACAGGCGGTATGTCATTCACAATAAATTCTATTTCACAACAAAGACTAATAAGTAGACATTTATTGAACTGATTTTCGACATTAAAAAAAAATTTCCTTAACTTTTCTTAAATATTTGTGTTAATTTTAGGTTTTGTCATCTAATTGTAAATATCTTAAAGCGCCATTTTTGCCTGAGATTGACATTCGTGCGCCATCGTTTGTTGGAACTTTGTCGGCTCAGCCGATTGTTGAAATTTGATCGGCTAAGCTGATCAGCCGCCGCCGCCGATCGGTATTTTTCAATGCGCCGCCGCCGCCAATAATTTTGGTCGGCTTCATTGCCTGATACTGTCACCAGAAATATATTTAAAAAATTTCATTACTCTCGCAAATAAATTGTGCAAGATATCTCAATTTCAAAATTTGGCTTATATGGGCGGGGCCACGCCCATTGGTCCAATCCCGCCCATTTTTGGACCAATTACGTAGAATGCCACCAGATATATATACACAACATTGCAGCACTCTCGCTAGCAAATTGTGCAAAATATCTAAATTTCAAAATTTACTCTATGTTGGCGGGGCCACGCCCATTGGCCCGATCGCGCCCATTTTTGGGCCAATCACGTAGACTGTCACCAGATACATAGACACCAAACTACTGAACTCTCGCTAATAAATTGTGGAAAATATTTCAATTTCAAAATTTGGCTTATATGGGCGGGGACACGCCCATCGGTCAGATTCCGCCCATTTTTGGAAAATTCACATAATCTGCCACTAAATGCATACACACAAAATTTCAGTACTCTAGCTAACAATTTTTCTCAATATCAAAATTAGACCCATATGGGCGGGTCCACGCCCACTTAATATATATCGAATATGTATATTCCCTATTTGCAGCAACATTGTAAGTGTATGGAGAATCAAAAATACTGAAAATTTGCACTACATAAAATGTATTGTGATGCACTGCGAAGACAAGGCAAGGAACGAATAAAACAAAGTTCTGCGAGAAGTATTTGCTTACTCGGCACAAAAGAAAACTTGTAATACTTTTTAGTTTTTGGGCAAAAAGCACAGCGAAAAACATAGAAAAAAATCATTTCAGCGTTTCACAGTTTTATCTGTAAATAAAACTAGAAACATTGCACATCCCAAAAAGGATTCCTAGCAATGCCAACACCATTGAATAAAAGAGCAAAAAATGCTCCTGCTGGACTTTTGTTATAAATGTAGGGGATGAGGGGCAGTCAAACGAACAACACCCCCAATTGCGGAGCATGAAGCTCTCAAGAAATCGCTGACGTAGTCTGGTCGTTTGGTCGTAAAGAATGAAATACGATTTGCGAAATGATAAAAATACCATTTTTTTCAAGAAAAAAAAAAAACTGATGGTGTGAATTAAATGTAATTTGAGTAATATTTCACTTCATTCGCCGTTCGTTCTATCACTCGTTCGTTCATTCATTCCTCTAGATGTTCCATTACAAGTTCAGTGGAACATAATGCAAATGCATCACCCCGACAATCCACTACCACAAGTGGCAGCATCAGCGAGTGCAGTCTTTAGCGGGAACTGTGGCAGCCTCAGTCGTTGCTGCATGAGCGGCATGAAGGACGACTTCGACACTTACATTGCAATAAAGTCATAAAAAGCGAAAAGCAATAAAAATTTATCATACCTCAGCTCATAACAGAGAAATTATGATAATGCAAATGGCATTGACTATTTGCATGCGAGGCTGAAGTGAAAAATTTCTGCGGTACCTAAATGGAAAACAGAAAAAGTGCTCCGTTGAATACTGAACACGAAAAAATACATAGTTGTTGAGTATAACAAATATTTTGCCCTTAGACTTAAAAGCTACATTTTCCCAAGTATTTGGCTTAAACTTTGAATTTTTTGTTTATACCCAACACCACATTCTGTTGCAGGACATTTTTTGTAACAATTAAAAGAAGATGAAATAGAATCGACACAGAATCAGTTCCTGAGAAGATTTATTCATATCTGTATGTTTGTCTGTCTGTCTGTAGACACATTCTTGTGATCAAAGTATAGTTCGCATTTATGTTCCGATAACTAAGAAATTTGTCAGAAACTTTTTCTTTTTCTCAAGGACGATCCCAATTTTATTTAGTGAAAAATCGGTTCCGATTTAAATATATTGGGGATTTCATTTCAAATGAGTAAATTTTTGAAAGCGATGTCTTCTGATCGGGATGACATTTTGATAGTAGTTATGACAAAAAAATTCAACGAGATCGGTTAAGGACTGTCCGAGTTGGACGATGTTGAATATTGACATTTTGTTCAAACAGCCCTTTTCCCATCCAAATAACTCATTAGTTATTTTTCATCAATCTTTTTAAGAAAATAAAAGAATTCGCAAAAAATGTTTTTGTGTTTTTTGCGAAATTTAAATTTATTTTTTGTCATTTTTGTAAAACCCCATATTTTTTTTTTGATTTTTTCTTTATCAGATAAAAGCCTAGGTTATAACCTTTAAGAGCTTTTTGGCTTATTAGTGCGATGGGACCTATATATCTATGAAAATAAAGATAAACCTACAAAAAAGCCAGTAGGGACGGCAATGAAACATCCAATGTATACTTCAACTAAAATATGTTTACACAATTTATATTTGGCACGTCTCTGCATCTGCAGCCAAATCAGACGAAAGATATATATGGAGCTTTAACTAAATCTGAACAGATTCTTTTCAAATTCGCAATGTTGGTCCATGATTTGAAAAATCCAAAAGTAATTATTAATTCAAAATTATTAAAAAAATATCTTAGATATCTTACAAGATATTTTGAAAAAGTCAATTTTAATAATTTTTTAAAATCTCTTATAACATCGAAAAATGCACAATAATTAGCTACAACTTTTTAAATGATTCGTAAATTTTCTTCCGAATGGGCTAATTTTATTCATGACCGATAAGACTTTTCAATAAATAATAAAAATATAATAAATGTGATTTTTTCGATGTTTTTAGAAGGTTTTAATTAAAAATTAAATTTAAATTTTCTCAAAAAGTTGGATTTTCTTGCAATACCTTGTAAGTTAGATATCATTGAAACCGCGGATGAGATAAAGAAATTATATTAGACTGAATTATATCTAGGGTATTTAAAGCTTTCCTCAACCAATAAGGATAAATGGTTCGGCTGAACCTTATTTTTTTATAGGTTTATCTTTATTTTTATAGATAAAAAGGTCCTATTCCGCTAGTCCAAAAAGCCCTTAAATTAAATGACCTAAGCGTGCTTTTGATAAAAAAAAAAAACATAAATATTAAAACAAGTTTTTTTTTCGCAAAAAAAAACACGTAAAAATATTTTTGCAAATATTTTTATTTTTTTAAAAAGATTGAAGAGAAAGCTATCGAAAAGTAGGTAATTAGTAGGGCGGGTAATTTTTTCGTGCCAAAGGCGCATCGCTATTCTTGTTCTATGGGATTTTTCAAATGAATTTCGAGCAACCGTATTTTTCAAAATAGATAGTTTTCCAATATATTCAAGAATAGAGGCAAACATGTTATTTCATCTACCCAAAGGTGTAAACGGTTTTTTTTTGGGTCGAGGAATCCATTTTTGAGATTTGTTTTTATTTTTGAGTGCCGCCAGAGGGTGCTTTCGTATTTTTTTTTATTTTATCGCCTTTTTTGGGGAAAATTTTGAATTATTGAATGACTGAATTACACAGTACACCACACTGTGGTACAGGGTATTATGACTTTGTGCATTTGTTGGTAACGCTTAAAAAACAAAGAGATAGACCCATAGTTTGTTATACCGATCAGCACAAAATCATTTTCTGAGTCGATTTAGCCATGCCCGTCAGTCTGTCTGTCCATGTGATCAAAGTGCAGGTCATATATAAAGCAATCTTTACACAAATGGTACTATGGCATTTCTTAGACTAGGTATCCCTATTCAAAATGGGGTCTCCATATAAAAGTCCCCACCGATGTCATTTCTTAACACTCTAGAGAATACATTTTCAATGGATCTGGCTGAAATTTAAGAATTAACACTTTATGTTGATCCTGAAATGGGGTACATCGGATCATGTTTTGGTATAACCCCCATATAAAGGTACCCGCCGATGCCACTTCGTGGTGCTCTAGAAAACGGATTCTTCAATTGATCTGGCTGAAATGTGAGAATTTATACTTAATATTGGACCTTATCATTCCTACTAAAAATGGGGAACGTGGGCCCATGTTTTGATATAGCTCCCATATAAAGGTCCGCACCGATGCCCCTTCTTGACGCTCTAGAGAACGTATTTTTCAATTGATCTGGTTGAAATGTAAGAATTTATACTTTCGTTTCTATTGGAAATGAGAAACATTGGTCCTTATTTTGATATTGCTCCCATATAAAGGTCCCTTCCGATTAGACTTCTTGGCGTTCTAGGGAACGCATTTTTTACCCAATAATGCATAAATTTAAGCTAATGTACTTCATATTGAATTAAATCGCCTCTAGTGAAAAGGAGTATATCGGTCCGTGTTTTGCTAAGTATAAGCTCCTCATGAAGGTTACTTTTTATTACATATGTGGCTGGATTATAGAAATTTACTGAATTTAAACCTGCAACTGGTTCTCAGTGCATTTGTTGGCAAACAATGGTGGAGGGTATTATACAGTCGTCCCCGCCCGACTTTCCTTACTGGTTTTCTCGTAGGTCTTGCCGAGTAAAACAACTTTGTTCTGTGAAATTTGCCGGACACCCCCAAATACGGATTTGCGGATAAAAACGATTTTCTTGCGCCCTTGCGCACTTAAACGCCTACAACTTTCTGTATTATTAACCGATTTTCAATCCCTAAACGGATTTGGAAAGATGAAACTTGAACCTTTCGAAGCTTCCTGAACTAATCATCAATACTGCCGAGTTTCAAAAAATCGGTTCGGATATGGATATAGCCCCCATATATATTTGCTTTCAGATTTGGCATCTAATCGCTATAAAGAATATATTTTGCATCTAATCATTTTGAAAGTTGTGTAGTTACTTTATCAAAAGACGAGCACTGCTGAATTTTAAAAAAATCGGTTTACATTTATATATAACGGCTGATTCATCGTGTGGTTTGATTTTCAATATACTTTTTTTACTGAACATATCAAACTGCTTTGTAATTTTTGTTCAGTGTCGTTTGGCAAGTCATCATTTAATGATTCGCACCACAACAGCGTCTTGTTCAGCTGTATTACGAAAATACTCGGTGTCTATCCGGTGTTTTATCGTGAAGTTTTATTCATTGATGAAGCACACTTCTGGGTCAGTGGATACGTTAATAAATAAAATTGCAGTATTTGGGCTGATGAGCAACCCGAAGAGTACCAAGAGCTACCATTACATCTATTAAAAACAACAGTATTGTGTGGTTTATGGGCTGGTGGAATTATTGGTCCATAATTCCGTCCGTCATTGGTAACCGTTATCGCACCATATAAACGGACTATGTGCTTCCTAAAATTCAAACGAATGGTTTCGGTGAGCTCTGGTTTCAACAAGACGGCGCTACGAGCAATATAGCGCGTGAAACAATGACTTTGGTGAGAAAGCATTTCTCTGGGGATATGTAAAGTCTGAGGTCTTCAGGAATAATCCAGCTACGATTGACGCTTTGGAACCCAACATTACCCGAACGAGTCGCCCAAAATTAGACCTTCCGGATGGACCACCTCAGACGAAGTCATTGCCAACATTTACATGATGTCATTATCCCCTCACCTTAGAGAAGAGGGTATATATCATTTGCTACGAGCCAAAAGTATAACACATCGAAGGAGTGACCTAAGACCCTAAGTATGTTCGGGAGATATCCGTTATGGGTCATTTTAAGTCGAATGAGCAATGTCCGTCCGTATGTCTGTCTGTCTGATGGCTGGTGCGCACGATAACTCTCGAAAGGAGTAACCGATTGACTTCAAATTTGGTATGTGGTAATATTTTCTTCTATCTCCGGCTAAGATCGAAGATGGGCCATATTGGTCCACTCCTACTAGTACCTCCCTCACAAAGGGTTAACATTTGGTGACATATTGATTACTTAATAACTTATATATTACTTATTTAAATCCTCTGAAATTCTACACATAGTATAAGTTTATTAGTCACTATTATCTCAAGAAAAATGGGCGAAGTTGCCACGCCCCTTTTGGTACCTACCACACAAATTGACAATTTTGAACCAAAATTTAATAGCTTATAACTTTATTACCAGTACATACAAAGACTTGAAAGTTTGTACGGTGTAATGGTTTAATAGTACCTACAATACAGTGAAAAATGGGCATTATTTCCACGCTCCTTTTGGTACCTCCCACACAAATAGACCATTTTGTACCAAAAGTTAACAGCTTTTAAATTTAGTACCAGTACATATTTAATGCAATTTAAATTGATAATAATTTAATTAAAACAAAAAAATAAATAAATTTACTAATATTGTTTGGGGCTCAAGGTGAGGGGATTCATTGGTCGGTTTACCCGACTGAACTTTCTTACTTGTTTTCAAATAGTAAATACCATAACTAGTTCTTAAAGAACCGATAACAAATTTAAGTTCACTTTTCAATTTATGTGTTTTATTTTGCATTATACATCAAACTTATACTTATACTTATATATTAGGGCGGGTCGATTTAAAAATCGCCCATAGCTCAGTGAAAATCGTATTCTAGGGATCAAAATAAGAAACTTTGCCGAAGGAACCATACCTCTAAAACGAATTCTGATGTCCAGGAAAAAATACCACTTTGGCCCATTTAGAGTGCTCCAATCGAGTCCAAATGTATAACCGACCCCCACTTTAGAGTGCTCCAATCGAGTCCAAATGTATGACCGACCCCCACTCAGTGAAGTTCTCAGTGAAAATCGTATTCTAGGGATCAAAATAAGAAACTTTGCCGAAGGAACCATACCTCTAAAACGAATTCTGATGTCCCGGAAAAAATCCCACTTTGACCCATTTAGAGTTCTCCAATCGAGTCCAAATGTATGACCGACCCCCACTAACTTTGGAGACCCGACCCACCCATGTTTCTTATTTTGATCCCTAGAATACGATTTTCACTGAGCAATGGCGACTTTTTTTGCCTCCCCACAAATCGACCCGGCCTATTATATATACTTATATACACATCCCGATTTTGATTGAATCGTGGAAAGTAGTATTCGATTTTAAATCCTTTCATATAATGAATAACAATTTGTGCGTTTATTCTGCACTAACAAGGTGGTGTCGGGTATAGTTTAGTCGGCTCCGCCCGAGCGCACCCTTTCCTGGCTGTTTTCATTTTGCAATGAACTCACTTCTTTCAATTTCAAAAAATCTATTTAGTATCTACTGTGACAAAACAACATGAAGCTATTAGTGAAGTTGAAAACTTTCTAACCTATCCTCGTAGTACATAAATACCGCACGATACTTATCTCAATGTTCACATAATTTACATATTTTCAAGATGAATAGCTTTAGGGGAGAATCCTTCGGAAAAAATCAACGCCACATTCCACGTCAAATTAATACGATGCTCATTACCAAATAACATTTGGTATTTTTGCGAAATCGTAACCAACCAATATACATATTTTAATACATCCACGAGAGCATGAAATATTCAGGGCAAAGACGATTTATTGGAACAATCTGTAACAGTTGTAACGCTTGGAAAGACCGTGCGTCTTAGTTAGAGTAAGCATTATGCAAATGAAATATTCACATTTATTTTTATAGCCACCCATCACCGCAGGAAGGCTTCTTGGGTTTTTATATCATTTCTGATATATTGAACAAATTTCAAGTGAAAAATTAATAGCTTTACTAAAGCATTTTTCCAAACATAAACTGAAAACAATTTATTTAATTACAAGTAAAGAAAATTATATTACATATATATGTATGAGATATATGAAATCTACTAACGTAAATTGTTGGAAATATTCTCGAGAACGTTTTCTTAAAATTTCATATACAAATTTTATACTTTTTTAAACATTTTTTTTAACTGCGAAATTCTATAACAAAACAAAAAAAATACGTAGATAATTTCGACTTTTATCTTAGTGGGTATATCGTTTAAAGTTGTTCATCATATAGCAAATTGTGTTATCAAATGATGATAGATTCTGTGAAAGAAATCGCTGCAAGTTCTGGTCTGATAATAAGAAAAAACAATAAACAACTAACATTTTACCCGGTTTAACGATTTGCAGTTATCGACGAGAATAGATTTTTGTAATTACGAAAACAGATTCATTTAATAAAAAATACTAATTGATATTTAAAATTCACATTGTCCCATGAACATTGCCAAAATGAGAAATCTAATGTAAAATGGAAACAATGATAATAGTTACATACATACTCGTACGTTCAGAGTGTTGTGGGTGTAATCAATTAATTCATATCTTAATTGGCGCTAACGGCTTTCATTCGTTGGACTGAATTCCTTTCATTGCACATCGCGTTGCAATTAGCACATGATGTGAGCAGATGTGTAGACATGTGTACATTAAGGTAGATCCTCATCTAAAATGGCACCTATAAAAGGTGCAAGAACCACTTGAAATATCAAAAATGCAAAAATTTTTGAAAATTTCGTGAAGGGCGGTTTAGACGTATAAGGGCAATTCCAAAGAAAACCGACCCACTCCGAATATTTATAAATTAAGATTTCAATAAAATTTTACAAGCGTATACTAGAAGACCATGTAGACTTATTACCTTTTACCGATTGTCCAAATTCATAACGGTTTAGATTTTATAGGGTGTCCAATTTGGTCACCTACAACATTTACAAATTTTGCCTTTTGAAGTCTATATAAGTTTTGAACAGAATATTACATTGGAATGATATAAGTACCATTTGAAAGAATTTAACATCCTCTCTGGGAATTATAAATTAAGTAATTATGTTTTGTCTATTAAGGCCATCAAAAGGATAAAAATGTCCTTAATCCTTGATTATCCTGAATAGCTTATCTTTCATTTTTTTAGTTTTTTTTTAAAAATTGCCCACATATTCTACCACAAACCTCAAAAATTACAGCATGGGTCCTCCATGGGTTTCAAATTATAAATTAATTTGTGTTCGTCCATGTGTCAGTTCGACGGAATGGTGCTATCGATAACTCTGAAAAGGAGTGACGGAATGACTTAAAATTTCGTACGTTATAATATTTTATTCAAACCCAGTTTATGTTTGAAGGACAACCATAACAGCCTACACTTTGTGGTACCTCCCCCACAAATGGTTACAATTTTGTGACATGCTAAAGCTCTTATAACTTCTATACTACTAATACACAATTTCATACACAGTAATCATTTTACCGACTCAATAAGCTGAACAACAATGGGCGAAAATGCCACGCCCCTTATGGTACCTCCCAGACAAAGGGTCCAATTTGTACAAAAAGTTCATAGCTTATAGCATTAATGCCAGCGCTTACAAATACTTGAAATGTTGTGCAGTGAAATGTTTTCATAGTACCTATAGAACGGAACAAAATGGTCGTTATTGCCACGCCGCTTCTAGTACCTCTCACACAAATAACAGACATTTTGTGAAATTTTGAAACTCTGATGTATATATTAACATCAATGAGTTTCTCATTTTTTACCATTACACAAAATTTTTACTATTTGTGTGAGAGAATTATTTTAAAAAATTAATTTGGAAATACACTTTGTTGTAACATATTAATATCTGCGTTCCAAATAAATTTTATTGATTTTCAAATAAAATGTATTTTCTCAGAAATATACTTATACTAGCTGGACCCGGTCCACTTCGTTGCCCCAGATACAGATTTCCGTTCACGTCCATTGGTGAACCAATCACGAGTCCTGCCTCCAACTACATATACATAAAATAACAGCACTCTCGCTAACAAATTGTGCAAGATATCTTAATTTCAAAATGTGGCTTACATGGGCGGGGCCATGCCCATTAGTCTGATCCCGTCCATTTTGAAATAACAGTACTATCGCTTCTAAATTGTGCAAGATAGTTCAAATTTGGTTATATGGGCGGGGCCACGCCCTTTGGTCTGATCCCGCTCATTTTTAGACCAATCACGTAGGCTTTCACCAGACACATACAAAATTATAGCACTCTCGCAAACAGATTGTGGAAGATACCTCAATTTCAAAAGGTTGCTTATATGGGCGGTGCCACGCCTATTGATCTAATTCCTCTCATTTTGGGACCAATCACGTAGACTGCCACCAGATACATATGCACAAAATTACAGCACTGTCGGTAACAAATTGTGCAAGATATCTTAATTTCCAGATTTGACTTATACAGGGTGGGCCTAAAGAAACCAAGGGGTGTAAAAGTTTAATAACTTTTTCGTTTATTAATTTTTTTTTATATTTTCTTTCAGATTATATAGAGGTTTATGATAGAAAATTTATTACGTCCTGCTCTTGAAAACAGACCTGGTATGTGGTTTCAGCAGGACGGAGCCACTGCCCATACTGCCCGAGACACAATGGCACCTTTAAGTCAAATTTTTGGAGATCGCCAGATTTGACAGCACCCGACTATTTTCTTTGGGGTTATTTGAAGGAGCGAGTGTATGTGAACAAGCCAGAGACAATTCTTGAAGGCAAACATTGTTGCAGAAATTCGAAATGGTCATTTAAGAGACATTATTTTTCATACTTAGTGTAAAAAAATTTGCCTTTTGTATATTATATAATCTGGAAGAAAAAATAAAAAAAAATTAATAAACGAAAAAGTTATTAAACTTTTACACCCCTTGATTTCTTTAGGCCCACCCTGTATGTTTAGTCCGATTCCGCCCATTTTGGGACCAATCACGTAGACTGCCATCAGATACATATGTACAGTATAACCTCTCTAATCCGGACACTCGATACTCCGGACTATCCAGTAATCCGGACAGCTCAATGATTCGGATAATTTCGAAAATTTACCTCTGTAGTCCGGACATCAATATATTTTGTGTTTGTTTTTAAGTTTTTGATCGTTATTATCCTTTGGCCTAAAAATATAAATATGTAGTGTTCTGGGAAATAATATGTTTTTTCAAGGTAACCGGTGGTTGCTAAAGTTCAAAATTTGTAATGAAATTGGTGCTTGGAAATATAAGGCGAAAAGTGATAAATCTGCTGTATTATTTTGAAAACCGGATGTGGGACTTGATGAGTACCAAAAATTTACAATGCAGATGACTCTGCTCTATTTTTGAGGGCTCTTCCAACAACAACATGTTTTTAATTCAGCTCAAGGCAGAAAAATGTCAGCAGATAGATTTTCCTTCATGGTAACGAGCCTGGATCTCATACGTTGCCTCCCCATTTAATAGGTAGGCACGAAAATCCATGATCGTTTAAACAATTTTAACTTTCTTTTGTATATAAGTCTACCAATCGACTTCCGTTTTTGAAGATTGAAGAAATTTCTGGTAAATGCTAAGAAGCCGCTGATAGCACTTTAGTTATTGGGTAAGGCTCCATCACAAGAAAATGAAATCAATACGAAGGATTCCACGGAAAGAAAATTGGACCATAAAAATCTTACATTACTTGTTTACCACTGATGAAGTTATAGTTCCGTCAGTTATGTCAAACGAAAATATTTAAGAGAACATAAACTACAATTGTAGTCTTGAGGAAATTCACTATTTTATGTAGACAAATAAGAAAGCAGCCGAAGACTTTGCAAGTGCTATTTTATAGGCTGAGATAGTAATAATATTTCTAAAAGAATTTAAAAACAGATCTAAAAAAAACTGCACGAAGATAAGTGTAAAAGTTTCAATTATATTTATTACTAGCTGGACCCGGTCCACTTCGTTGCCCCAGATTGAGATTTCCGATCCCGTCCATTTTTGAACCAATTACGTAGACTGCCATCAAATGCATATTTACTAAATTACAACACTCTCGCTAACAAATTGTTCAAGGTATTTCAATTTCAGAAATTTGCTTATAAGGGTGGGGCCACGCTCATTGGTCCGATCCCAACCCTTTTGGGCCATTCACGTAGACTATCACCAGATATATATACACGAAATTACAGCACTCTCGGTAAAAAATTGTGCAAGATATGACTCTCAATTTCAAAATTTGACTTATACTCGCATAGGCAGGGCAACGTCCATTGTTCTGATCCCGCCTATTTTTGGTCGAATCACGTAGACTGTCATCAGATACATATACCCAAAACTGCAGCGCTCACTTAAACAAATTGTGCAAGATATCTCAATTTAAAAATTAGGCTCCTATTGGCGGTGCCGCCCTTTTTTGTGTAATCATTACGAAATCAGGGCCACGGCCATTGATCCGATCCCGACCCTTTTTGGACCAATAACGTAGACTACCACCAGACATCACTCTCGCTAAAAATTGTGCAAGATATGTGTCTCAATTTCAAAATTTGGCTTATATAGGCGGACAACAATATCGCTCCCCAGCACTGAGAAAAAAACTAAAAAATTGCCAGAAGAGATTGAAATCAGCCCTAAAATCAGCCGAGGAAAGTGATCTAAAAATATATTTGCAATCTCTGGATCCAACCCAGAAAACAGATTATAGTCTCTGGAAGGCCACAAAAAACATGCGAGGTCCTGTTGCGCATGAATCCCCAATTCGCCTTGAAAATGGAAACTGGGCAAAAAGCACAGAAGAGAAAGTAAATGCATTCGCAAACTACCTCGAGTCCGTTTTTACACCCAACAGTGATACATCTGAAATCTATCCGCCCGTGATAGATATAATTCCTCACCCACACTATCCGCCCGTGATAAACGACACAATTCCTCGCCCAATCTATCCGCCCGTGATAGATGATACAATTTCTCACACAATCTATCCGCCCGGGATAAATGACTCAATTCCTCTCCCAATGTATCAGCCCGTGATAGATGACATAACTTCTCGCCCAATCTATCCGCCCGTGATAGACGATATAACTTCACGCCCAATCTATTCGCCCGTGATAGATGATTTAATTCGTCGCCCAATCCATCAGCCCGTGATAGATGATATAATTCCTGGCCCAATCAAGCTTAGAATAAAGGATGTTGAAAAATCTGTCAAAGAACTAAAATTAAAGAAATCGCCCGGAGGAGATGGTATAACAGCGAAAATGATTAAAGAACTTCCCTTTTCAGCCTTGAAAATTGTGTTATTTTTATTCAATGCAATTCTCCGTGTAGGTTACTTCCCCCTATCTTGGAAGAGGTCTGAAATCGTGATGATACCGAAACCAGGCAAAGATCCAACTCAAGTCAAATCCTATCGCCCTATAAGCTTACTATCGATACTTTCAAAAATGTTTGAGTCCATTCTCATGAAGAAAATCACACCTCACATAATTTCTCACAATATTATACCTGACCATCAATTTGGTTTTAGAAAAAGTCACAATACTATAGAACAGGTACACCGTATCGTAACCTGCATCAGAAGAGCTTTTGAGAATAAAGAATACTGTTCGGCGTTATTCATAGATATTTCCCAAGCATTTGACAAAGTCTGGCACGAAGGACTTTTGTACAAAATATGTGACCTTCTGCCAATCAACACGCATAAACTGTTCAGGAGCTATTTGACTAACCGGTCTTTTCAAGTTAAATCAAATGGCATTTTTTCTAGCCCTAAGAAAATAAATGCCGGTGTCCCACAGGGGAGCATTCTTGGCCCTATACTGTACGTTATTTTTACGGCAGATATGCCCATAACCAACTTTACGCTCACGTCTACTTTTGCGGACGATACTGCTTTCGTCAGTACTCACAAAAACCCTTCAGTTGCGTCCGATCAACTGCAGTCGCATGTCCGAATCCTAGAAGAATGGTTAAAAAAATGGAGAATAATGGTGAATGCCTCAAAGTGTACTCATGTTACTTTTACCCTGCGAAGGGATGCAAGTCCTCCAATTTCTAATTTCAACTCACAGATTCCCCAAAAGGATCATATAAAATACCTTGGAATCCACTTAGATCGGTGTTTGACGTGGTCGCGCCACATAGACTCTAAAGTAACTCAAATAAAACTCAAAACTAATCAACTTCAGTGGCTTATCAGCCAAAGATCTGCCCTAGATCCAGAGTATAAAGTTCTTTTATACAAAACGGTATTGAAGCCAATTTGGACATATCGTCGGCTTAATGCTATTTTGTTCCATACGCCATTTTGTATGAACGGAGAAAAACGCAATTTATTGTTTGAGTAAAAACGGGACTGAAGAGATACACACTTTCTATTTCATAGGGTTCCCAACAGTGTTTGTATGATTCTCATGTATTTCTATGCCATTACATCCAAAAATAAGCAAGTTATAACAATTTTTGTACTTGGCATTTTGGTCCATATCCACTTTTATTTTAATATTTTTTTGTATTTGTATTACATGGACCACAAAAATTGTCGGTATGGAAGGACACTAATTTACATATTGTGATCGAAAGAACGTAAAATATTGAGTAAAAATATAGGGCGATAACAAAAAGGAGACATAGAACAAAACTATCAAATGTATTTTCCGTAAATCAGAGTTAAATCGATTTACCCTACCAATATCTCGAAAACTAGACGAGATAGGAAAAAAGAGATTGTAGATTCTGAAAGAGCATGCTTTAAACCCATAGTATCAACTCCTAACTCAAAAAACACGAAAATGGCGTATGGACCAAAATAGCATTAAGCCGACGATATGGTATCCAGCTCTGGGGTACAGCGTGCGCTTCAAATGTATGCAAATTACAAAGAAGACAATCGAATATTCTTCGTTTAATTACAGGTGCACCATGGTATATAAGAAACGCTAACATCCATAAGGATCTCAACATGCCAACAGTAAAAGAGGAAATTGAAAAATATTGCCGGTGTTACGTGGGTAAACTATTCAATCATCCAAACATCCTGGCTCGAGAACTACTAAATTTTGAAGGTCATGACCGCCTTAGAAGGAGAGATACGCTGGACATGATATAAATTAAAACAAATCCTAATCAAAATCTAAAACAAAAAAATGAAATTAAATTATGAATTCCTAAATTTGAAATGTTAACCTTTTGTTTAAGTAAAAAAATCGTGTAAAGTCTCAATGGTTTGTTCGCAATGGCAACAACCCAGAGAATAGTATTTTAGGTTAAGATTTGTCCACTTATTGTTATTTTCATTGTATAATAATGAAAGATTCAATAAAAAAATGTAATGAATTGGAAAAAAAAAAAAAAAAAAAAATATAGGCGGATCCACGTCCATTGGTCTGATCCCGCCAATTTTTGGGCGAATCGCTAAGACAGTCATCAGATACATATGTCCAAAACTGCAGCACTCTCGATAATAAATTGTGCAAGATATTTTAATTTCAAAATTTGGCTTATATGGACGTGGCCACACCCATTGGTTCGATGCCGCTAATTTTTGGACCAATCACGTAGACTATCACCAGATATTTATACACGAAATTACAGCACTCTTGGTACAAAATTGTGCAATATATCTCAATTTCAAAATTTGGCTTATATGGGGGGGTGGGCACGCCCATTGTTCTGATCCCGCCCATTTTTGGACCAATCACGTAGACTGCCACTATATACATATACACAAAATTGCAGCACTCTCGCTATCAAATTGTGCAAAATATCTCAATTTCAAAATTTGGCTTATATGGGCGGGGCCACGCCTATTGGTCCGAACCCGCCCATTTTTGGACCAATCATGTAGGTCGCCAACGGATATATATATGTACAAAATTCCAGGTCTCTCGGTAACAAATTGTGCAAGATATCACATTTTTTAAATTTGGCTTATAGGCGCCGCTCATATAAGCCAAATTTAAAAAATGTGATATCTTGCACAATTTGTTACCGAGAGACCTGGAATTTTGTACATATATATATCCGTTGGCGACCTATTGGCGACCTCCCATTGGTCCGATCCCGCACATTTTTGGAAAAATCACGTGGACTGCTACCAGATACATACGAACAACATTACAGCACTCTAGCTAACAAATTCTGCAAGATATCTCAATTTAAAAATTTGGCTTGTATGGGCGGGGCCACGCCTATTGCTCCGATCCCGCCCATTTTTTGACCAATTACGTAGAATGCCACCAGATACATATACGCAACATTGCAGCACTCCCGCTAGCAAATGGTGCAAGATATCAAAATTTCAAAATTTGGTCTATGTGGGCGGGGCCACGCCCATTGGGTCGATCCCGCCCATTTTTGGACCAATCACGTAGACTGCCACCATATACATATACATAAAATTTCAGCACTCTCGCTAACAAATTGTGCAACATATCTCAATTTCAAAATTTGGCTTATATGGGCGGGGCCACGCCCATTGGTCCGATTCCGCCCATTTTTGGAAAATTTACATAATATGCCACTAAATGCATACACACAAAATTTCAGCACTCTAGCTAAAATTTTTTCTCAATATCAAAATTGGACCCATATGGGCGGGTCCACGCCCACTTGATATATCGAAAATTCAAGTACCCTATTTTCAGCACCCCCTACACATGTACATTCTGTGAAAATTTCAAGATGATCGGTCTAGCCGTTTAGACGTCTATACGGAACAAACAAACCCACAAACAAACGATTTGCCACGCCCACATAACCATCTCAGACCAAATAGCTTTCAAACAAAAGAAAAAATTTTAAAATCGGTCCAGTGGTTTAAGCGTCTATAAAACACATACATACATACATACATACATACATACATACAAACATTTTTCCATTTTTATATATATAGATTTACCCTTTTCTTTTTAAGAAACGCGTTTCGTAATAAAATAAGAAAATATGACCCACTTTCGAGTTTTGTACTGTAGTCCGGACAATTCAGTAATCCGGACAAAGGTCGAAACCATATCTGTCCGGTTTAGAGAGGTTATACTGTACAACATTACAGCACTCTAGCTAACAAATTGTGCAAGATATATCAATTTTAAAATGTGTCTTATGTGGGCGGGTCTACGCCCACTTGATATATCGAAAATTCAAGTACCCTATTTTCACCACGCCGCACACATGTACATTCGGTGAAAATTTCAAGAACATCGGTCCAGCCGTTTAGACTTTACGGTACAAACAAACCAATAAACAAACACACATTCTTCTTTATATATAGATAACTAGCTGAGCCCGGTGCGCTTCGCTGCCCATGTCAAAATTAGCGCTGTAGAAACTGTATTTTATATCCGATCAGTACGAAATTCGGCAGAAAGAGGTTTGTTATTACATGAAGGAATATTGCCAAATTCGGAGAAAATCGGTTCAGATTTAGATATAGCCCCCATATATATGTTACCCCCGATTTGAAATTCAAGCGCTGTAGAAACTGTATTTTATATCCGATCAGTAAGAAATTCGGCAGAAAGAGGTTTCTTATTACATGAAGGAATACCGCAAAATTCTGAGAAAATCGGTTCAGATTTAGATATAGCCCCCATATATATGTTACCCCCAATTTGGCATCTAAGCGCTGTAGAGATCAGTACGAAATTCGACAGAAACAGGTTTCTATTTTACATGAATGAGTATTGAAGGAAAATCGATTCAGATTTATATATAACCTCCATATATATGTTCCTCCAGATTTGGTTACAAAGCGCTATAGAAGTTGTACTTTACTTCCGATCATTACAAAGTTCTCCAGAAAAATGTTTCTCAATTTAGGAACGAATATTGCTTAATTTAGCGATTATCGTTTCAAAATTAGATATACATACACACACACACCACATTTACCAATTATTCCAAATTATTATCGCAATGACCCTTATCGCATTGTTAGGGAGGTATTATATAGTCGGCCCCGCCCGACTTTCTGCCTTTCCTTACTGGTATTAGTAATAAATTCACTGAATGAAAAAATACCAACTTCAGTGGAAAGTCCAGAAAATAGAAATCTATACTTATAAAATTTGCAAATTCTTGTTTCATTGGTCATGCATCACCTTCTCATATTGCGATTGGATTGGAGTTAGCAGCTGTAGTTATCGCATACCGAGCATTTTTGTTCATGTATGGTCCTATTCCGCCCATTTGTAAGCCAATCACGTAGACTGCTACCAGATACATATAGGCAAAATTTCAACACTCTCGCTAACAAAATGAGCAAGATAATTAAATTTCAAAATTTGGCTTATATGGGCGGTGGCACGCCCATTGGTCAGATCCCGCCAATTTTTGGACCAATCACGTGGACTGTCACCAGATACATATGTACAACATTACAGCACTCTAGATTAAAAATTGTGCAAGATATATCAATTTCGAAATTTGGCTTATAAGGGCGGGGCCACGCCGATTGGTCCGATCCCTCCCATTTTCTGACCAATCACGCAGACTGCCACCATATACATATACACAAAATTTCAGCACTCTCGCTAACATATTGTGCAAGATATACCAATTTCAAAATTTGTCTTATATGGGCGGGGCCAAGCCCATTGGTCCGATCCCGCCCATATTTTAAACCAATTACGTAGAATGCCACCAGATACATATACGCAACATTGCAGCACTCCCGCTAGCAAATTGTGCAAGATATCAAAATTTCAAAATTTGGTCAATGTGGGCGGGGCCACGCCCATTGGTCCGAACCCGCCCATTTTTGGACCAATCACGTAGATCGCCAACGGATATATATACAAAAAATTCCAGGTGTCTCGCAAACAAATTGTGCAAGATATCACATTTTTTAAATTTGTACAGATACATGTGTACAACATTACAACACTCTAACTAACAAATTGTGCAAGATATATCAATTTCAAAATTTGGCTTATAAGGGCGGGGCCACGCCCATTGGTCCGGTCCCGCCCATTTTTTGACCAATTACGTAGAATGCCACCAGATAAATATACGCAACATTGCAGCACTCCCGTTAGCAAATTGTGCAAGATATCAAAATTTCAAAATTTGGTCTATGTGGGCGGGGCCACGCCCATTGGTCCGGTCCCGCCCATTTTTGGAGCCATCACGTAGACTGCCACCATATACATATACATAACATTCCAGCACTCTCGCTAACAAATTGTGCAAACTATCTCAATTTCAAAAATTGGCTTATATGGGCGGGGCCACGCCCATTGGTCCGATTCCGCCGATTTTTGGAAAATTCACATAATCTGACACTAAATGCAAACAAACGAAATTTCAGCACTCTAGCTAAAAAATTTTCTCAATACCAAAATTTTACCCATATGGGCGGGTCCACGCCCACATGATATATCGAAAATTCAAGTACCCTATTTTCAGCACCCCCTACACATGTACATTCTGTGAAAATTTCAAGATGATCGGTCCAGCCGTTTAGACGTCTATACGGAACAAACATACAAACAAACAAACAAACAAACCCACAAACAGACACTCTCTTTTATATATATAGATAGATAGCGGGACCCGGTCCACTTCGTTGCCCCGGATTACAGATTTCCGATATCGTCCATTTTTGACTGCCATCATCTACATATACACAAAATTACAACACTCACGCTAACAAATTGTTCAAGATATATTATTTTCAAAATTTGGCTTATGTGGGCGGCACCACACCTATTCCACCAGATATATATATACAAAATTACACCTCTCTCGCTAACAAATTGTGAAAGATATCTCAGTTTCAAAATTTGGTTTATATACGCAGGGCCATGCCCATGGATAATTTTTGGGCCAATCACGTAGAATGCCACCAGATAAATACAGATCGTCAATAGATATATATATACACAAAATTCCAGCTCTCTTGCTAATAAATTGTGCAAGATATCTCAATTTTCAAATTTGTCTTATGTGGGCGAGGCCACGCCCACTTGATATATCGAAAATTCAAGTACCCTATTTTCACCTCGCCCCACACATGTACGTTCTGTGAAAAATTTCTATACGGTACAAACAAACAAACACACATGCTTCTTTATATATATAGATATGTGTAATTTGTGTTCCAAATATATTTTCTTTCGTTTCAAACATATCAATAAAGTCGATTTTTCCGGTGCACGTAAAAATAATCTGAAGGGTAAGTAGTTATTTCTTTTGAATTTGACTTACCCGCCAGGTTATCTGGTAATGAGAGTTTTTGCTGTGCTCTTTTATAAATGGAAATTTCAAAATTGAGACAGGAAGTTTTCAGAAATACGCAAGAAGAGCTTATATTCGTTCTAGTATCCCAATATATCTTCTAGTGTAAAAACTTATAACATTCTATATTTAGCATTAAATTTTTGTGATATATAGGATATAGTTTAGTAGATTTCTGTTATTATACCCTCACTTTAGTGTGACGAGGGTATATATCATTTGCTACGAAAAAAAGTGTAACACATCGAAGGAGTGATCTAAGACCCTTAGTATGTTCAGCGGTTATTCGTTTTGGGTCATTTTAAGTCGAATGAGCAATGTCCGTCCGTCTGTCTGTCTGTCTGTCTGTCTGCTGGCTGGTGCGCACGATAACTCTCAAAAGGAGTAACAGATTGACTTCAAATTTGGTACCTGGTAACATTTTTTTCTATCTCCGGCTAAGTTCGAAGATGGGCCATATTGGTCCACTCCTTCTAGTACCTCCCCCACAAAGTGTTAAAATGTTGTGAAATATTGAATCTTTAAAAACTGCTATACTACTTATCCAAATCTTCTGAAATTCCACACATAGCATTAGTTTATTAGTCGCTATTAACTCGAGAATAATGGGCCAAATTGCTACGCCCCTTTTGGTACCTCCCACACAAATGCACCATTTTGCACCAAAAGTTAACAGCTTATAACGTTAATACCAGTGTATAAAAATACTTGAAATTTTGTACAGTGTAACGCTTTTATAGTGTCTATAGCCCTGTGAAAAATGGACGCTACTGCCACGCCCCTTTTTGTACCTCCCACACAAAGGTACCATTTTGCACAAAAAGTTAAGAGCTCACAGCATGAGTTCCAATGCACGAAAATGCAACAACATTTTGCACATTCTAACGTTTTTGAAGTGCCTACACTGATAGAAAAAGCTTCGTCATGACGACGAATTTGTACATCATCACGATTATTTTTTCGTCAAAAGTCAGCTAACGTATGGAATAATCCTCTTGATGAATTTGTTCGTCACCATGACGAATATCTGTTTCCAAAATCTTTCGTCCTCAGGATGATCCATTCATCACCACGACGAACCCCAGTCATCATCATGACGAACCCCATTCATCATCACGACGAATAGCATTCATCACCACGACGAACTCTATTCATCACCATGATGAACTCCATTCATCACCACGACGAATTCCATTCGACACCACGACGAATCCCATTCATCATCACGACGAATTCCATTCTTCACCGCGACGAGTCCCATTCATTATCACGACGAATCCCATTCATCACCATGACGAATTCATGCCCACGACTATTTAAATTTTAAAAATTCCAATAAATGTTCTAGTTTTAAACCATGTAAAATGGTATGGAAAATAAAAATATTTGACTGCATTGCTAGTAGGTTCAGTTGTGAATAATCGTTTCGAAACGCAGTTCTTATCAAGTAAGGCTGCAATCAAACAAACGAGAAGTATTCATTACTTCTGCTATTTTATATCAAAAATAATCACACATGTAATGTATTTGCCAACAGACCACTAGCACAAATGTTTCACACTTATACAGCTTGTCGAGCTGCATGTACGAGTGTGCATGTGTTTGATGTTTTGTTAAACAAACATCAGTTACGCCGTGCCAGTGCGGTTTGTTTGAACCAATCGGTGCTGCGTGGAACACACACGTGGACGAACATAACAACGTCGCATGTCTTACTTTGTTTTGCTGTAGGAGTTGACGTTGCCGTAAAGGGCGAATAAGTCGATCGTTCTCATGATGAATGGATAATCATAATGACGAACGGTGTTCGTCATTAATTATTAGATTTTTTAAATTGATCTTTTACAACAAATTATTTATCTAAAGTAATCAGAACGCATATAGAACAGTACATTTAAGCAGAAACTATAATTTGATTGCTTCGATTGATCATATTTTCAGCAAAATGGCCTAATAAATCTTTTCGTCGTGGGAATGAAACATTATCGTTCTCTCGACGAATTTCGAAATCACCAAAAACATGACTTGATGATCGTGTTCGTTCTATTGACGTACAAAAACATCGCATGTACGAAACTTTTCGTCACCAGTACGAAGATATATTGACGAAACTGATTCGTCATGGTGACGAACGGTTTTTCTATCAGTGTATAGCCCTGTAAAAAATTGCCGTTATCGCCACGCCCCTTTTTGTACCTCCCACACAAAATGACCAAATCATACCAAAATTTAATATCTCATAACGTTAATATACTAGGCAAATAAACGCTTATATTCGGCGCAGTGAAATGTATTTAAAGTATCTACTATTCAGCGAAAAATAGGTGTATTTGTTAAAAACCTTCTGGTAAATCCCACACAAATTGACGGAATAATTCGTTTAATATTCCATATTACATTACTCACAAAGTGAGGGTATACCTTAGTCGGTTTACCCGACTGAAGCTTTCTTACTTGTTTGTCTAAATATTGCACTACTATTTATTTATTTACATCTGCAAAATATTCTTTTATAAAATTCCAAAAAAAACAAGTAAGAGAGTTCAGTCGGGTAAACCGACTAATGAATCCCCTCACATTGAGTTTCAAAAAAATATTAGTAATTTTATTTATTTTTTTTGTTTTAAATTATTATCAGTTTAAATTGCATTTAATAACTTTAAAGTATGTTCTGGTATTAATGTTAAAAGCTGTTTACTTTTGGTACAAAATGGTCAATTTGTTTGAGAGGTACCAAAAGGGGCGTTCCAATAACGGTCACTTTTCTCTGGACTCTAGGTACTATAAAAGCATTACACTGTAGAAAATTTCAAGTATTTGAAAGCTCTGGTATTAAAGTTATATGCTGGTAACTTTTGGTATAAAATGGTCCATTTGTGTGGGAGCTACGAAAAGCCGCGTGGCAATAGTGCCAATTTTTCACTGTATTGTAGGTACTATTATACCATTACACTGTACAAAATTTCAAGCCTTTGTATGCACTGGTAATAAAGTTATTAGCTATTAAATTTTGGTTCAAAATTGTCCATTTGTGTGGGAGGTACTAAAAGGAGCGTGGCAAGATCGCCCATTTTTCTCGAGGTATAGCGACTAATAAACTAATACTACACGCTGAAAAAAAATCGCCTCTGTAGTATATTGTCCCAAACATATTCTGCTTGAAACATAAATATTTTTAGGGTGCACTCCAAATATATAATATTTGACAAATACAAATATTATATGTTTGGGAGCATATTGTTCTAAACAAAACTATGTTTACATCCTAATATTTTTTATTTGGATATGATATTTCCCAAACAAAGATCTTTTTGCGTGAATGTATGTATACTATTCTTTAATTGTTTTAAGTTTACAGCAATTTTTTAAATTTTTAATTTTAGTAAAATTTCTTAATAATTGATGAATTGAATTTAATTGGTTTCAAATAGAAGTTAGTGCTAAGTACGCCATTTTTAATAGGAATGCATAATTCGAAAATGAAAAAATTAAAACTAATATTCGAAAAATTCAGCAGTTTCGAAAATTTTTTTTTTAATAAAATATATTTGGAAATATTCACACACAAAAATGTTATTCGTATTTAAACAAATATTTTATTTGAGAAAATCAGTTCGCAAATATATTTTATTCTAATATATTAACATATGGGTTCTAAATACATTTTATTGATTTTCAAATAAAATTTATTTGCTCGAAAATATATAATATTTAAAAATTTGTGTTCCAAGTATATTTTCTTTCGATTCAAACATATCAAAAAAGACGATTTTGCCCCGTGTATGTGTAGAATATCAGAGGATTCAAATAAGTAGTATACAAGTTATTAAATAATCAATATTTCACTAAATGCTAACCCTTTTGTGGGGGACGTACTAGAAGGAGTGGACCAATATGGCCCATCTTCGAACTTAGCCGGAGATAGAAGAAAATATTACCACATACCAAATTTGAAGTCAATCGGTTACTCCTTTCGAGAGTTATCGTGCGCACCAGCCAGCAGACAGACAGACAGACGGACGGACATTGCTCATTCGAATTAAAATGACCTAAAACGGATATCCGCCGAACATACTTAGGGTCTTAGGTCACTGCTTCGATGTCTTACACTTTTGGTTCGTAGCAAAATATATATACCCTCCTCTCTAAGATGAGGGGATAAAAATTGTGACTGTATGCATCCTAATTCTTAAATTGGGACCACTCTAATGTACTGGTACTTACACAGACAAGTGTTACAATAGAAGCCATGAAACAATATGAAAATTTCGTTCGCATTTTTTCGGCACAAATCAAATACAATTACCACGATTTTTACCGAACACATGTAAATTAGCATCATTCCATGGGAAAATAGAAAATTTGTTTATATCACTTTTTACACTAGGCAACGAAGTTTGCAAATTCATAATCAAATCAATCATCATAATATATTGATTAAAGAAAGAATATATATATTTGGAACCAAAATTTCTATATATAATACTCGTATGTATATTTTTTAACAAATACATTTTATTTGAAAGTCAAGAAATTTTGTTTGGAATGCATATATTAATATATTACAGCAAAATATATTTGTGAAATAAATATCGTGGTTGTCCGCATCCCAAATGAAAGCTTGTTTTGTTTAGAGAATATCCTCAAAATATTTCGACTATATCTTGGACCGCCAGCGAGCTAGAGTGATTTTGCATAACCTCTAAAATTCAAATTTTTCTTGCAAATACCGGACTTCTTGGACTTAAGTGCAACATTTTCGTAAGTGCAGCTAGAACTCGCTATTCTGCTTAAAACAGTACCAGTATTGTGATTCTCGCTCCGATAGAACCGAAGTAATTCACGATTTCAGGCCGCACGATTTCAGGCCGAAATTTTTGGATCATATTAGTGAGTGTGGCAAAAGTAGGCGTAGTATTAGTAAAAGATGTATTATCTCAGAACTATTGACCGTAGAAGAACGAAATTTGGATTGTAAGTTATTGGAGTCAATATTAGCAGTTTCACCAATAGTGGGCGGGATAGAGTAAGTGGGCTTGGCAATATTTAATCTATATATCGATACCTCCATTCTAAATTATGCTAAGTGCTAAAAGGTAGTTTTTCAGGAGAGGCGATCAAAGATTGATGGATTTTTTAAGTTTGTGTGGAATTCCTTTATGATGGAAATCGAATGACCTGTACTGTTTTGTGAATAACTTTTGATTGGGTTGACGGATAAACAACAAATTTTGGCTGAATATACTTTGGAATAAATAAATATTCCCTAAAAACATGCTAAGTCGGCTTAGCATGTTTTAGAATGGAGTTATCGGTATATATAATAAGTAAAAACGTTAAGTTCGGTCATGCCGAATCTTATATACCCTCCACCATGAATTGCATTCAATTCTATTACTGGAAAAATCTTTAGATATGGAGCAAATCTTGGAACCATCCATCGTTTAAGCAAATTATTTAAAAAACGAACGCTGCAATTTTCAGCCAAATTTTTTATCCAAACTGTTCATCTGAAAAATGTGGTATTTATAGCTTAAATAGCACATTTGAGGGCTACCTCTACACGGGGACCACAACAAAATATAAACAGACTTGTATATATTTTTCTGAGATGAATTATTTTCAAAATTGAATAAAAACTCCAAACTTTCATCTAAATTGCTTAGAAAATGTGGTGTTTATGGCTTAAACAAGCCATTTTGGAGCGACCTCCATAGGGTGACTATAGCAAAATATGAACCGATGTGATGAATTCTAGTAAAAATAAAATACAAACTGGGAAAGTTTCAGCAAAATTGCTTTAAAAATGTGATATCAATGGCTCAAAAACCGTATTTTGGAGCGTACTCTATAGGGGAGCTATATCAAAACATTGGCCGATATTGCCCATTTGCAATCCCAAACGACCGGCAACTTCTTATAGTGGGGGAGGTACTAGAAGGAGTGGACCAATATGGTCCATCTTCTAACTTAGCCGGAGATAGAAGAAAATATTACCACATACCAAATTTGAAGTCAATCATTTACTCCTTTCCAGAGTTATCGTGCGCACCAGCCAGCAGACAGACAGACGAACGGACATTGCTCATACGACTTAAAATGACCCAAAACGGATATCCGCCGAACATACTTAAGGTCTTAGGTCACTCCTTCGATGTGTTACACTTTTGGCTCGTAGCAAATGATATATACCCTCCTCTCTAAGGTGAGGGGATAATAATTGAATTAAAACAATAAAATAAATAAATTTACCAATATTTTTTTGGGACTCACTGTGAGGGGTCGGTTTACCCGACTGAACTTTCTTAATTGTTTTAATAAAAACTTAGTACGAACGTACCTCAATTTTTAAGTACAATTTCGCCTAATAATAAGAATATAAGTACTTAAATTTAGTATGACATTTTTCTTTCTGTTGTTGTCAATTTCAATTCTTCCATATTCTGAACATTCGGGGTGGTGTAGAGTATTAGCTAGTAGGCTACGAACGACCTTGTCATTTCTTTACTAGTAACTTTTATATTTTAACAAATTTTGTTAGAAGTTTTGTCGAATAGTTTAGTTTTGTCGAACAGTGTAAGCCACTTTTGGGAGGGAGCGGTTACTACTGTTCAGCAAAAGAACATCCTAAATTTTTAAAATACGGCAAATTGAAAATTGATTGCTATTCAATCATTAATTCCAAATTAGCGTTATAAAATTATATCGAATGCATGTAATGGATTACATACAATCTGTTAAGCGTTCTACATAAACAATATTTAATTACTTAGTATATATGAATATGCAGACGTTAAAATCTATAGGCGGCAAACAATAATAAATTCTCTGGTATTAAAATAATGTTTCTAAAAATTATGCAATATTAACAAGTTAATCAGAATTTTGTGCCGTTCTTTAAACATACAACTGCATCACAAAAACTCACAATTTCACTGTAAATTCTCATAAAACAAAGAGTGGTCATGTACTACCTATCGTAATTTCATAACTGGAAATTTATTTCCTAAGCAATAAAAACCAGTGTTCGTCTAACATTGACAATCTTGCACACATCGCATAGGTACTCACGGAGTCCGTTCGCACTAAGGATATTTTTGTTTGGGCTAGAAATGCAATCAAGTGCCACGGGATAGCTACAAAAACTACAATTCGTAGTAAAATGCTCTCAGTTAGTACACGCAATACGAGTTCAGGGACCTCACACTCAAAATCCAATTTACTCAACTTATAAATAAGAACGTTGACACTAAAATATACCCTCAAGTATTTTAATTTTACCTTAAAATAAAAAACCCCAAAACACTTGTCGCAAGTTCAGAATGGATTTGTAGTATCTCAATATTATGTAGACGCAAAATATGGTGAGATAAAATGGATAAGTCGAAAGAATTTTCGGTATTCCATGACACAATATGAAAACATTTAAATGAGTGTTACAGAAGTTATGGGGAAGTTGAGTTTAAATAAATCTGTCAAATTGTGTGGGGGCACAATAAAGAGTTTTAAAAATACGCATATTTGTCAGTGAACTTCAAAGAATTCGAAGTGGACTGATGTCAATGTTATGAGCTATTAATTTTTGGTATGCTTTGCCCATTTTGGCTAAGCGGTACCAAAAGGGACGTGGCTAGTATGCACATTTCTTAAAATGAAATAGGCTTTTAAATATTACTATGTGTGGAATTGCAGAATATTTCACTAAATTTAAAGTCTTTGTGTGAAGATACCGAGATATCTGCAATTGGAAATTTAATTTTGAATTTTTTTACCATACAAACTAAGTCATTACTAACAATGGAACGATACACGATAGAAAAATCATCTTGACAGATGAGACCCATTTCCACCTCGGTGGCTACGTCAACAAGCAAAATTGTCGTATCTGGGCTCGGAAAATCCACGAGTTATTGTTGAGAAGCCTCTCCATCCTCAACGTGTGACTGTTTGGTGCGGTTTATGGTCCGGCGGGGTCATTGGACCTTACTTTTTCGAAAATGATCAACAGTTACGGTGAATGAACTGCTCTATCGAGAGATGATTAATGATTTTTTATGGTCGGAGTTGGATGTTATTGATCTGGACAACGTTTACTTTCAACAAGACGGCGCTACGAGCCACACAAGCAACGAAACCATTGCTCTGTTACGGGAAAAGTTTCCGGACCGTGTTATCTCTCGAAGAGGTGATCACAATTGGCCACCGAGATCTTGTGATTTAACACCTTGCGACTTCTTCCTTTGGGGCCACGTGAAAGATGAGGTCTACGCCAACAGCCCAGCGTCGATTCAAGACCTCAAAGATAGAATTCGTGAGGCTATTGAGGACATAGGGCAGCCACTTTGCGATTCGGTTATGGAAAATTTCATGAAAAGGATATGGTCCTGTAAGCGTGGTCGTGATGGCCATTTGGGTGATGTTGTTTTTCATCATTTTTCCGATAATTTATCTCAAAAAATTGCATTTTTCTTTGAATACCAAAATAACACCTCTTGTTGGAAAACCCTTTATTAATTGTGTCACTCCGTTTGTAAAACCTCTTAATATTGATCTGAGATCCCATAAAATATATCGATGGCTTATATCCAAAAGGTGTTATACTATTATTAACATTTTAGATATTAACATTTTCGAAAATGAGATTTTGATGGCAAATGCTTCTGGTTCACATAATTGACCTACGTTGTAAATTTTAGATTATAAAACATATCCTAACACGTCTTTTTAACGTTTTTTCTTTTTTTCCATGTTGTTTTATTCATGTTTACGAAGAAAAATCAGGCTATACTATAATTTTTTATTTGATTTCCAAATTGCTTACAAATTAAAAACAGCAAAATTCAATAATTTTTCGATGTAGTATGAACTTTTCCTGTAGATTTTGAACCCGCTGATTAGAATTCTGTATTCAATTTTTTTGCAAAATACATACATTTAGAGAAAACCGCGGAAGAAAATTTAAAATTTGATGTATTTTAAAAGCCCGTGTAACACTCATAAACCTTCTTAAGCGAAGTTAAAGATGCCTACTGTGAAGAGTGAACTTTACTTTACAGAGTATATTGCAAAATAGTTGAAAGCAATGACGCCAAAATTTGATATAATAGGCGTGTTTTCGTTACACAATTAGTGCTTAATTTGTATGGGGAGCTAAGCACTTTTAAGCACTATTAGTTCCCGATTAAGTTTGGTGCTTGTGTTCCTGTCTTAATCGGGTATGATGTTGCCAGATTGGGTACCCTATATCTTCATTTTTGGAGAGATTTTATCAATTATTGTGAATTAACGAAAGAAGAAGAACAAAAATGGAAAATTATTTTAATATTTGCAAAAAGAGTGTAAACAATTGAAATTAGAATAGTAAATATATGTTTTATGAATACTTTTCACGAATTTTTTGTCTGTTTCGCAATGTTCTTTCTTCGCAACTCATGACACCATTGCTACCAGATAGTGAAAATCCGCCATTTATTTCTTATGTGCCAGTTAGTGGAAGTCAGTTGTTTTCGTTGCAAAGTGCTAAACTAAAATTGCTAGCTTGCAACGAAAATATGCCTAATATTACCTGAAATGTGCTAAAAAATAAGAAAATGAATTCATTATACCCTACACCACACTGTGGTACAGGGTATTATGACTTTGTGCATTTGTTTGTAACACCCAAAAGGAGAAGAGATAGACCCATTGTTTATTATACCGATCGACTTGTAATCACTTTCTGAGTCGATTTAGCTATGTCCGTATGTCTGTCCGTCTGTCTGTCTGTCTGTCTGTAGACGTATTTTTGTAATCAAAGTACAGGTCGCAATTATGGTCCGATCTCAAAGAAACTTTGCACATATCTTTTTTTAGGCCCAAGGACGATCCCTATTGAATTTGGTCAAAATCGGTTCAGATTTACATATAGCTCTCATATATATGCCTAATATTACCTGAAATGCGCTAAAGGTTTCTTATTACATGAAGGAATACTGCCAAATTCGGAGAAAATCGGTTTAGATTTAGATATAGCCCCCATATATATGTTACCCCCGATCTGAAATTCAGTAGCTGTAGAAACTGTATTTTATATCCGATCACAGCGAAATTCGGCAGAAAGAGGTTTCTTATTACACGAAGGAATACTGCCAAATTTGGAGAAAATCGGTTCAGATTTAGATATAGCCCCCATATATATGTTAGCACCGATTTGACATTCAAGCGCTGTAGAGACTGTATTTTATATCCGATCAGTACGAAATTCGACAGACAGAGGTTTCTATTTTACATGAATGAGTATTCAGGGAAAATCGATTCAGATTTATATATAAGCTCCATATATATGTTCCTCCTGATTTGGTTACAAAGCGCTATAGAAGTTGTACTTTACTTCCGACCATTACAAAATTCTGCAGAAAGATGTTTCTCAATTTAGGAAGGAATATTGCTTAATTTAGCTATTATCGGTTCAGAATATATCCGCATATATATGTTCTCACTCATTTACCAATTATTCCAAACTATTATCGCAATAATCCTTATCGCATTGTTAGGGAGGTGTAGGGTATTATATAGTCGGCCCCGCCCGACTTTCTGCCTTTCCTTACTGGTTTTTAAAATATTTAAATCGAAAAATACTTAGAGTAATATTTTTATTATGAATAGCCAGTTTTATTCAAAACGTTATAACATTGAATGCATTTTTAATGCACATATGAGAAAAACTAGTTATGTGTGATATCTACAAAACGTCTAAACTATGTACATTGATATGGGTATTGCAGAAAAGGTAGGAAACACTATATTTGCAAAAACATTGCAAAAATCGCGAAATGCAATTTCTTTAGAAGCACATGATGTGGGCAACGCAGAAAAGGTAGAAATCTATATGTCTAAAAAATTCGAACAAAAACCTCTACACCACGGTCAGCTTCCTATTTCTATGAGTAAATGGAAGCATTTACAAGAAATGAAGTCTTTGATTCCATCCTATTATCATTACTTTTATCATAACATAAACTATATAAACATAACTAAACATAACTATTATGTGTACTATTTGCAAATATATAAAAATCGTTGATACCGTCGTAAAAAGTTTTTGTCTTCACATTGTATCTAGGAACACTCGCGTTCTTTTCAACGTATGTAAGGTTTTTATACAGAATCGCAACAAAATCTACCCACACTTCATATTGCAAAATTTACGGAAACAAAATCGGTTCATTTTTAAAATCGGTTCGGCATTAAAGAGAACATTAATTACAAAGAAAATGTAACTTATTTTATATATAGGTAGAAGTAGAAGATAGATATATACATACATTTAATAAGAAATTATGTTGAATATTAGAGCTATTGAGGACTCTATAACGCATATTTAAGAAAATCAATGTCGTGGAATCTACAATAAATTAAAAATAAAAAAGTGTGGCCGTTTTAAATCTTTTTTTAAATGCAAAGATAAGTAGCTTCGGACTGAAGTTGTTGAATGATATGTATTGGGTTCTCTAATATCACTCACTTCAAGAGTGACATAACTCAAAATTGAAAATTGTCAAGATGCGTAACTTTAAGTCCGTGTAAAAAGATAAGTAACATGAAATAAGATGTTTAAATACGCTTGAATAATCCGAAATATGGTTGTTTACTTTTAGACCGAATTTCGCTGATATTAATTTATGGACATTTGCAAAATTCGGATTTTTGTAAGGCAACCTCAAAAATTTTAAATTTTGAGTTATATCACTCTTGAAATGAGTGAGCGATATGATTTTGAAGTGACGTTTCGGCCATTTGTAATATGTCATGATCTGTCATTTGTTTTTCATTGTATTCAGTCGTGTTTACATCATCATGGAGAGATGTTTAGTTTACAAATTATTCAGTTTTATTATCAAAATTATCGTTTTCCAATTGCAACTTTTTGTGCGCTAAGTCCATTTTTTTAAAATCCAAAAAAACACTTTCCTGTCGACCTACGACCTTGACACCCATGAGCAATATTTTAGCTCTCGTTAGGAGCTATCTTTTTGCCATTAATCGATTGTGCCTACGTGCCACACAGCAAATGAAACAATTGAATTGTTGCGAGACAAGTTTGGAGATTCCTTTATTTCAAGAAATTGTGATATTGTGAAGTTGTGATTCAACACCATTAGACTATTTCTTGTGGGGTTATTTGAAGTCATTGGTCTTCCGAAGTAAACCAGACTCTCTTCAAGCTTTACAAGTCAATATTGAACGTGCCATTCATGACATACGACTTGATTTACCGGAAAAAGTGCTCGAAAATTGGGTTCATCAAATTCGTTCCTGCATAAGAATTCGTGGAGGCCATTTGCATGATTTTTTATTTAGAACTTAATTGTATCGATTGTACTTCATCGACTGTACTTCACATAAAATAAAAAGCTTTTGAATTTCCTTAACAATAAATGTGTTTTTTTTTCAAAGAAATCATATCACTCTTATTGGAAAACCCTGTATATAATTGTTCCGCAATCAATCAGGAAATAAAGGAGGTCGTCCCGAAAGTCATTTTCAAAAAAGTACGATGTACCTTTGTGTAAGAGGTACCAAAAGGGGCGTGAATATGACACCCATTTTTCACTGGACTGTAGGCACTATGAAAGCATTACACTGTACAAAATTTCAAGTATTTTTATGCACTGGTATTAATGTTATAAGCTGTTAACTTTTGGTGCAAAATGGTGCATTTGTGTGGGAGGTACCAAAAGGGGCGTATCAACATGGCCCATTTTTCTCGAGTTGATAGCGACTAATAAACTAATGCTATGTGTGGAATTTCAGAAGATTCGAATAAGTAGTATAGCAGTTATTAAAGATTCAATATTTCACAACATTTTAACACTTTGTGGGGGAGGTACTAGAAGGAGTGGACCAATATGGCCCATCTTCGAACTTAGCCGGAGATAGAAAAAAATATTACCACGTACCAAATTTGAAGTCAATCGGTTACTCCTTTCGAGAGTTATCGTGCGCACCAGCCAGCAGACACACAGACAGACAGACAGACAGACAGATAGACAGACAGACGGACGGACATTTCTCATTCGTCTTAAAATGACCCAAAACGAATATCCGCCGAACATACTTAGGGTCTTAGATCACTCCTTCGATGTGTTACACTTTTTTTCGTAGCAAATGATATATACCCTCGTCACACTAAAGTGAGGTTATAAAAATGAAGTTGTAGATGGTTTGGCTTGAGGTCATGTATTATTTAAAAAAAACAACTTCATTAAATAAAAAATGTCAACAATAATTAAAATTAACAATTTAAAAAATTTATTTTTTTTCCATAAAAAATAGAAAAAATCGCAAAAAAAAATTTCCAAAAGTCTATGGATAAATGTAGAAATTATTAGGTTAGGTTAGGTTGAAGAGAGGAGACGTTTAAACGTCTCATGTCCATGGACATACACTTAAGCCAGTGGTTCGGCCTGTTGTGCGCTCCTTATTTATGATCTTTTTATACCTCACGAGTTACAGAAAATCGGTACTAGACAAGAATTTTCTCAGTATCTTCCAGTCATATTCTCTGAGATGAGTCAAGTCTGGTAATATGTCGGACCCGAAATGTTGGGATCTTGCATGTGTGAAAGCCGGGCAGTGACACAGAAAATGTTCCATCGTTTCGATGTTTTCTCTGCATACCCTGCATTCGTCGTTTCCTGCTAGTCCTATGCGATGAAGATGTGCTTGTAAGCTTGAGTGTCCCGTTAAAACACTCATCATCTTACTTATATCGATCTTGTTTAGTTTCAGAAGACTTCTTGTTTTCTTTTCATTTGGGTCACCCCACAGTATCTTTGCAGTTGCTCCTACTGTTGCGCTATTCCACACAGTAGAAATTATTATCCATATTGTAAAAATAAGGAAATTAAAAAAAAAATTTCATATTTTTTATTTTGGAAATTTTGCTTTGGAGGTACCAAATAGGGCGTGGCAATAACGACCAGTTATTAATATACTATGGATACTATAAAAATATTAGAATGTACAAAATGTCAAGTGTTTGTATGTGCAAGAATCGAAGTTATAAGCTGTTAAAATTTTGTGGAAAGTGGTCCATTTGTATGGGAGGTACCAAAAGGAGCGTGATAATAACGCCCATTTTGCACGGGACTATAGCTACTATAACAGCATTACACTTCACATGATGTCAAGCATTTGTATGAACTGGAATCAAAGTTATAAGCCGTTAACATTTTGTGCAAAATAGTCCATTTATATGAGACGTACCGAAAGTTGTTTGGCAACTTCGTCAATTTTTCTCGAGATGATAGCGACCAAGAAACTACTACCATGTGTGGATTTGTGAAAGATTCTCAGTAGTAGTATAGAAGTTATGAGATATTCAATATTTCACTAGATGTTGACCCTTTGTGGGTGAGGTACTCGAAGGAGTGGACTAACATAGACCTGTGTCTGAGATAGAAAAAAATATTGGCACATACCAAATTTGACTTCAATCGGTTAATCCTGTCGAAAGTAATCGTGAGTACCAACATGACAGACAGACCGGACACTGCTAAAATGACTTAAAATGGCCCAAAACGGATTTCCGCCAAATATACTTGGGCTCTCTTCGGTCACTCCATCGATGTGTTTCACTTTTGGACCGCAGCATCTGATTACACTATGCAACAAAATGTTTGTCCAAGGGATGTGGATAACAGTTTCTGGTGCAATTAGGTGTCACAAACACGAAAATACTATTAAAAAAATATTTTATGGTATTTTTTTTTTTTAATTCCAGCTTTCATGGAAAGTAAGTATAAGCCTGATTGAGCCGTGTTATGCCTCAAATTAAAGGGAATTACATACATATGCTGCAAATATTGCTTTCACGTAGAATCTTTGGTTTAGTAACAGTCGTCAAAAATATTAGAAAAAAAATATGTTTTTAAAAAAACAAAAATAGAAAAAAAATCGAAAAAATCACATATCACATTTTTAAAAGGCCAGCATGCTAATGAAGAGAACACTGTCTATTTGAAAAAATCTATGGATAGATGTACAAGTTATGAGCCATTTTGTAAACGTTAGGGAAATTCAAAAAATCTTCTTTCATATTTTTTCGTTTTTAAATGATGTTTTTGCTTATATTTAATTCGCCATATGTGAGAGAGACATATAAGAGATATTGCACTTGGATTTTATTTTATGAGGATTGATGTCAGACATTATAAAATTATAAAGAGGACGAGGTTTTATGGCCATTCGTAACCCTCCATAGAACATGATATGCAATGTGAGAGCTATATTGGATGAGATCCGCTCAGGTACAGGGTCATTCAACAATATTTGTGGTTTTTTATTTATGAGGTTTCCATTCAGTTGCGCCAATATTTTGGAATACGAGTTGAAAATATGAACGAACCGTGGACACCTAGTATTTTGTGTAATTCGTGCCATGTAAATCTTATTCGATAGAGTAGTGGAAGAATGCGTTAAGTACTTTACAATTAATGTATTACAATGTTTTGTGGAATAAAACGTTTTAATTTTAGACATCACGTGCAATTTGGAATGCCAATGATTTGGGGACAACCGTTCATTCACGATACGGACTGCTATTTTTCTCTAAGTAAACAGATTGGAGTTGGAAGGAGCATTCGCTGGAATTACGCTGAAGTAAAATCTGTCACTTTGCCAGTTGCACATTCGGAAACAATACCAATTCCCAAGTGTCCAAGTATAGCTAACTGCCTAATTACGGAAACAAGGCGGATATACAAAATATTGCTGTTTTTTATGCCTCTGGGATAGCCGAGCTCGCGAAGATCATTACAGAAGAAAGAAATGGATAACAAGAATACACATTACATTGGGTGAAAACAACATAAAATACACACCTCTCGTCCAAAAAGAAAACATTATTTTGCCACCAATGCAAATTAAGCTGGGGCTCTTTAAAAATTTTGTAAAAGCCTTGAGGAAAGATGGCATTTCACTCTCATATTTAAAAAGTTTATTTAAAAGTCTTTCTATTCAAAAAATCGAAGAAGGCGTTTTTGATGGGCCTAAAATAACGAAACTGATGAAAGATGTAAATTTCGAATCATATTTGACGTCGGATGAAATTGCAGCATGGAGGTCGTTTAAGCTTCAGATTTTAAAAAATTATGAAAAAATTGGTAAGAAATATATTTTTCTATATTTATGTATATAACACACATGTATGTATTCTTCTAACTTAATTTTCGCTTTATGTATTCCAACAGGTGTAAATATGTCCCTCAAAATTCATTTCTTGCATTCTCATTTATACTTTATCCCCGAGAATCTTGGCGACGTAAGCGACGAACATGGGGAAAGGTTTCACCAAGAAATGAAGTCCATCGAGCGGCGTTACCAAGGGCACTGGGATGAAAGAATGGTGGGAGATTATATTTGGTTCCTCATTAGAGAAACCGATTCCGAAATCTACAAACGTCATCAAAGAACTCACAATTACTTCTTATTAAATTTGTACATGTAAATAAACTAAATAAACTAAACAAATATAAATCGCTATTTAAACAGAAATTAGAAAAAAAGATTTTTTGAAATTCTCTTACCTCTACCAAAAAGGCTATAATTTCTACATTTATCCATAGATTTTTTTCAAATTATTTTCTTCGGTAGGATGCAGACTTTTAAAAAATGGAATAAAATATTTTTCGATTTTTTTTTTATATTTTTATGTTTTTTTTCGTCCCAGGAAATTTTTATTTTTTTTGAAAAAAATCTACTTTTTCCAATTTGTTTAATGACTGTTACTAAACCACTGTTTTTAAGTGAAAGAGATATTTCCAACATTGGTAGCCCACATTAGTAGCTTCAATTTATTTATTTAACGTATAAGTCGACCCGATCGGGCATACATATACTCCAAAAATTATAGTGCAAATACTAAGGGTACCTTCGACGATATTAGTATTTATACCCTACACCACACTGTGGTACCGGGTATTATAAGTTTGTTTCACGGCAGATGTTTGTAACACCTGAAAATAACACAGCTAGACCCACCTTAAAGTATACCGATCGACTCAGAATCACTAGCTGAGTCGATTTAACGATGTCTGTCCGTCTGTCCGTCCGTCTGTCCATGTAAAGTTGTTCTTCGACTACAGGTCGCAATTTCACTCCGATCGTTCTGAAATTTTGCAGTTTAGAGTATTTCGCGGCTGTTAAGATCGCTATTATAGAAGCTATATTTTACATCCAATCGTTTTGAAATTTAGAATGGTAGAGTTTCTTGATCCATGAACCAACATTGCCGAATTTGAAGAAAATCGGTTAAGATTTAGGTATAGCTCCCATATATATGTTTCGTCCGATTTGGCTCTTTAGATCCAATCGTTTTTATACCCTACACCACACTGTGGTACAGGGTATTATTTAAGTACAAAATGTCCCAAAAGTAAATTTATGTAAACAATTTATACATGAATTACAAAATTTATATATCAGATTTATTCAATATTACGAGAGTGGTGTAGGGTATAATATAGTCGGCACCGCCCGACATTAGCCTTTCCTTACTGGTTTTAATAAAAAATTTAAAAAAAAAAAATTTATCCATAAAAAAATTTTTGGTTTTCATTTTATATAACAGTATGCCTCAATCTATACAAAAAAAAATTTGTAGGTCTAGGATACAAAAAAAAAAAATTTGTTGTGTAGTGTTATATTGAAATTCCTTTCGTTAAAATTCTAGCTTTCAAAAATTGGAATAAATAATTCTTTTCTATTTTTAATGGTTTTTTTCGGCCAGCAAAAAACGATTCGTTTGAATAAAATATAAAAATATAATATAATATATTTTTTTTTAATTGTTTTAAAAAGCTTATGTTTTCACGTGAAAGTGTCATTCTTGCAGTCCTCATAATTTCCTTTAATTTAACGTGTTCCCCGACTTTATCGAGCATAAACTTCAAAATATATGGTCCAAATACTAAAGGCGACTTCCAAGAAAATAGGTTTAATATTTTTTCGAGTTTAGGACTCCATATTATACCAGAACATGTTATGCACAGCCCTTCGACAAAAAATGTTGTTGCATAGTGTTATTATTAATTGTATCATACAACTGCATTCTTCTTAGCCATCTTAAACATATCCTCGGTGCTCCGACGAAAACTCATATGTGTTTTTTACTAGTTTTCAGGAGAAACCAAAACGGTGCTATTTCGTCAAATCGCGATATTTTTAATATCTCAGATTTTTTAATTTTTCTTCTAATTATTTACCACCAATATATCATAACAAAAATAGTATATGTGAAAAGGTCATGACGTGGTAAATGGTTTTCAAGAAAATCAACATCTATATCTATATACGAGTATATAAAATTGTTGCGTGACTGGCTGACTGACTGACTGACTGATCATCACCCAGGCCAAACGGCTGAAGCTAGATTCATGAAATTTGGTGGGAGGGTAGTCCTTGGGACGTAGACGAGCATTAAGGCTGGATTTTTCGAAATTCGTACTATTAGCCGCACAATGGGGCAAAAAGGGATAAATATGGTACCACCGCCAAATCTAAACGAAATGAGCCTGAATCTTGAAATTTGGTATGAGGGTAGCCCTTAGGAGGTAGACTCAGAAATTGGTAGGATTTTTCGAAATTCGAACATTTACGCACACAGTGGGGTAATAGGTGATAAATGTGGTACATCAGCCAAATCCAAATGGCAAGAGCTAGAATCGCGAAATTTTGTGTGAGGGTAGCCCTTATGAGGTAGACTTTGAAATTGACAGGATTTTTTGAAATTCCAACATTTACGTACACAGTGGGGTAAAAAGGGAAAAATGGGATAAATGTAGTACAACAGCCAAATTCAAATGGTAAGAGCTAGAATCGTGAAATTTGGTGTGAGGATAGCCCTTATGAGGTAGACTCTGAAATTGACAGGATTTTTCGAAATTCAAACATTTACGTACACAGTGGGGTAAAAAGGGAAAAATGTGGTACAACAGCCAAATCCAAATGGCAAGACCTAGAATCGTGAAATTTTGTGCGAGAGTAGCTCTTGGGACGTAAACAAGAACAAGGTGTGATTTTTAGGCACAGTGGGACAGAAAGGTATAAATATGGTACCACCGCCAAATTTAAAGCCTAATATTAGAATGGTGAAAATTGAAGCGAGGGATGTCTTTATGACAACTGATCGGGGTATTAAGTTTTTTTTGTATTCGTAGTTTTCGGGGCACAGTGGAGCAAAAAGTGTAAAATATAGTACAGTGGCTTAAAGTCAAACATGGATCAATGGTTCCAGGGTAACTTTTGGAACATAAACTAGAGATTGGAAGTGATTTTTAGTAATTCCAGCTTTAGGAGGCACAGTGGGACACGACGGGTTAATTATGGAGCATGGGGAAAAAAGGGAACGATCTGCCAAAATTGGAAATTAAACATGAGATATGATGAGTTTATATGGTTTTAGGAGCACTGTGGTCAAAAATATGTTACAGTCGGGGAAAAAGGTTTAAGTACGCTAGCGTGGAGACACATTTTAAATACGAGTACGGTACAGTGAGACAAAAATTTGTTAAAAATATGTAGTTATATGTATTTGGTAAAGTGGGACAAAATGGGTTAAAAATGGTACAGTGGGGCAAAAAGGGTTAAATATGGTACTGTGTGACAAAAATGGTTTACTATACAGTACAGTAGGGCATAACTGTGTTAAATATTGTACAGTGGAGCAAAGAGGGTTAAATATGGTACTGTGGGGCAAAAACTGTTAAATATGGTACAGTGAGACAAAGGGTTTAATATGACACAATTAGTTGATTATGGTAACGTGAGATAAAATGGGTTAAATATGTTACAGTGGGGCAAAATGCTTTAACTATGGAACAGTGGGGCACAATTAGTTGATTATGGTAACGTGAGATAAAATGGGTTAAATATGTTACAGTGGGGCAAAATGCTTTAACTATGGAACAGTGGGAAAAAATGTATTAGCTATGGTACAGTGGGACACAAATGATTAAATATGGTACAGTATGACTCAAATGGTTACAGTGGGCACAAATAGTAATATATGGTAACGTGGAACAAAATGGATTCATTATGGTACGGTGGGGAAAAAATCGTTTACTATGGAACATTGGGGGCAAAAATGTGTTAACTATGGTACAGTGGGGCAAAAATGGTTAAATATAGTGGACAAAATATAGTAGTGGACCCAAAACGGTTAAATATGGTACAGTGGATCCAAAAGCGTACATTTAGTACAGTGGGTAAAAATATGGATTCAGGGAGAGAGGGTAAGTTAAATATGAAATAAGAACTTTTTTTTCAAAATGTATGCTTTTAGTAGCACTGTGGTGCCAAGAGGTTAAAATTATGATGCAGTTGGGGCACGCAAAAATTGTTCAATATATTACAGAGGGGTAAAAATGTGTTAAATATGGGTTAGTGGAGCAAAGAGGGTTAAATATGGTACGGTGAAGCAAAAAATGTTGAATACGTTAAAATGGTTAAATGTGGTAAGTGGGTAAAAAAGGAAACAAAATAGTCCCAGATATGTATAAAAATTCGTACTTTAGAAGCACAGTGTAATAAAAAGTGTTTAATATGAAGCAGTGGTGCAAAAGGTGTTGAATGTGGTCACTGAGTGCAAAGGTAGCTCTTACAGCATAAACCAAAGCTAAGAATTGTATTTCCAAATTGGTTCTTCTACTTAAACCGTGAGGAAAAACAAGTTAAATAAATGGCACAGATAGGGGACAAAAATTTTGAAATACGGCTAAAGCTTGCGAATTTGGATCTTGAAATATCACTTATAATTTTAAAATATTGTACAATCGTGCAAAATTGGTTAATTATGACACACAAAGGTTTAAATGTGGTACAATAGATCGATTCACTTTAGATTTTTAAATTCGTACCTTTATAGAAACAGTGGGACAAACATGGTTTTATATTGTACCAGGGTGTGAATGAAGCGATTGGAAAGTTGCTAACGTATGAACCAAAAAAAGGGATAAATATTGTACCATGATGTTAGGGTAACTCTTGGAACACAAACTAGAAATGTAACGAGGGTTCGTATTTTATATATAAAAGCAATCAAATCTTCTTCATTTTGCACCATATGCAATAATCATGTCATTTTGAAAGAAAGAGGTATAACTATTTTACAGTACCCTAAACAAATAAATAAAAGATGGGGGCTGCGAAGCGCACCGGGTTAATGCTGGTTTACTATATAATGCTATTATTACGTGAAGAGTTGTAAGCCTTTCGCATATCTCCCAAACTTCCTTTGACCACTTTTTGCTAGAACTTTCCATATGCGTGATAATAGCATTATATAGTAACATAATTGCGAACGTAATTTTTTGTACAAAATTTATTCGTCGAAAGTTTTAATCATTTTAGTGTAGATCGTAAATTAAAACAGGTAGCATAACTAACATTTATGAGGTCACCATTAGAAGAAATTCCGCACAAGGGCAGACGTGGCCGTAATTACAATGACGTCGCATGGCCAAACATCAGTGCGATCTTTGAACTATCGATATTTTCAGAATATTCAAATAGAACAAATCAAAAATGGTTTCAAAAATCTCCTTTCGGTCTGCAGACTGTGTCAAGGAAATGCAATTATGGCCAGAGACACTTAATGTAAGCGTGAAGTGGCTGTGGCAGCGCATACAGCAATGCACAATAGGCTGACAACATCATACCATAATACGCGCACTATGCACCAATACAATGATCCGAAAACGGGACACAGGAGGACCTCATGCCGAGTGGATGGCAGACTAACTTGTCTTCGCGTATTCAGTCCTGCTGCAACGGCGAGCAACAAGCGCGGCGAAAAAGGGCACGACTATTGTCCGGCGTTTGCTATGGTTATAGGTGACGAATAGGTTGCTCCTCTCCCTCCCCCGCATCACCTACCGGGCGGCATGCAATTAACACACCATTAGAGGAGTAATGAACAGTCATAGGACAGCGAACAATTCCAATTTCAAGGTGCTTGACCTCGTCTCAGAGTTTCGTCGAGTGTTTTGATGGTGACGTCTTTGATTTGGCTGATGGCGACACAAACATTTATTGAGGACAACAGCCAACGGCCATCGGCCAACAGTCCGCAACAACGACAATGGCCGCATACCCTTTTACACAATTTACACATTGTCCTTTCTTTCTGCGGTTAAGTGATTGTTTATGGACTTTTGTTCTCATTTGCCTTGGAATTGTCCAATGCAGCAGCATGCGGAGGCATTGTCGTCTCTTTAGCGCTGCAGTGGATGTGTTCACTTTTTAGGACATTGTCGTAGTTGTCCTTCAAATATCATAAAAATTATATTCCATTTTGACACATTTATTTACAGGACATGAACTGGCGCCACACAATTTCACATTTATTATTACTGCAGTGTAAATGGATTTTTTTCAAGGCAATTGTTTAACATAGTAATTCCAATAGAGAGTGAAGGGAGGATGTTCCTTTGTGTTAGTATGTATATACATAGTAATATAATAGTTTAAACTATAATATTCGATAATATCATGTACGTGAGTACTAAAGGAGATTGAAGTCTGATTGGTCACAAGTAATTTGTTAATAAATATTAATAGATATTACTACTCACAATGAAATATTATGCTTTCAGAAAAAAATTTATAAATTTAAGTAGCTAATTAATTTTAGCTCAAAATCTACCTATTATCTACATGTTGTCAATATTAGGAACTCCATATATTAATTTGTCAAAAATTCTAAACGTCCTTTGTGCATAATTTTGTTATCGCGGTAATATGAATTTTCTATATAGACCAAATTTATTTTTAACTGGTAATGTTCACCAATTTCTTAATATTACTACCCGATAGCACACTATGGTACAGTGTATTAGAAGTTTGAATTACACTTACGACATTTCAAGTATTTTTATGTACTGGTATTAAAGTTAAAAGCTGTTAACTTTTGGTACAAAAAAGTCCATTTGTGTGGGAGGTACCAACAGGGACGCGCCAATAACGCCCATTTTTGTCTGAACTCTAGTTACTATAAAAGCATTATACTGCACAAAATTTCAAGTATTTGTATGCACTGGTATTAAAGTTATAAGCTGGTAAATTTGGTACAAAATGGTCCATTTGTGTGGGAGGTACCTAAATGGGAGTGGCCACTTCGCCCATTTTTCTTGACTGTTAGCGACTAACAAACTAATACTATGTGTGCAATTTCAGAAGATTCGAGTAAGTAGTATAGAAGGTATTAAAGAATCAATGTTTCACTAAAAGTTAACCCTTTGTGGGAGAGGTACTAGAAGGAGTGGACTAATATGGCCCATCTTCGAACTTAGCCAGAGGTAGAGAAAAATATTTCCGCATACCAAATTGGAATTCAATCGGTTACTCCTTTCGAGAGTTATCGTGCGCACCAGCCAGCAGAAAATTACCCAAAACGGATTTCCGCCGAACATACTTAGGGTCTTAGGTCACTCCTTCGATGTGTTACACTTTGGCTCGTAGCAAATGATATATACCCTCCTCTCTATGGAGAGGGGATAAAAAGATGATAGTTTTTGGGCTACGTCCAGTGAGGAATCGCTGGGAGTGCTCCTGGTTACACATTTCCAAGGCAACTCTGAAGAGGCATTGAATGCTTCAATTGCAGATTCCTTTGAGGTGCAACCATCAGAGGGAATGTAGCCGGATCTAGAATTCTTTGGGTTATCACAAGTTTTCATCCTTTTACGTCGCCAGGACAAGACAATTTCTCACCGGCGGAGCTACAGGCAGTGGCTGATACAGTTGTTGTTTTCATCCCAAAAGCGGAGAAGCCCAATAGAGAAGCTAGGAATATCCGGACAATGAAAAATAGTGTCACCACATCATGTTGCGACATTTTAAAAATTTCCCCCGCACCCTCTGCTAATATCGCATTTTGCATGCGAACAATGGAACAAAAATCGTGCGGTGAGTAAAATTCATACCTACATAATGGCGCAACCATTTGGTAGTGCATTAAGAATGTACGCTTTCATTTAGTTTGGGTTCTGAAGTCTGCTTTTTGACGGTGCAAAACTCCACACCGTGGATTGAGCTGAGTATGGAAAATGTGGTATTTTCGCATTTGCGGAGTGCATCAATTTTACAAACGAAATAAAAAACCCGTTCATTCGGCTGCACCATTTTTACAAACGAACCTAAAAATGCGGTTTCAGTGTAAAATGTAGAAAAAATTTACATTGTTTTGCACAAACAAAATCACCATAAGATTGATCACACCATACATGATCAAGTCAGCGTTATTAAAGGATCTGGATCTCTGTTGAGGAATATACTATGGTAGATTTCTGAAATATACGAGTATAGAATGCCTTCAATAACATAAATCAAGCCTCTATAAAAACAGCTCTAGCAACCCTGAGGGTTGATAGCAGTATACGTAGGTTCATTCATAACCTTCTGGATAAGAGACGCATTTCAGTTCGATTGGGATCAACTAACATCCACAGATTTGTCAGCAGGTGAACGACTTAAGGGGGTGTTCTGTCTCCACCGCAATGAAATCTCCCCATGAACAATATTCCGTTGTTGCTTATACAGATGCCGCACGATGGGAAAATAATATAAATATGCACGCAAAGAATCACTAGCTGAGTCGATTTAAGCATGTCTGTCCGTCCGTCCGTCCGTCTGTCCATGTAAAGTTGTTCGTCGACTACAGGTCGCATTTTCACTCCGATCGTTCTGAAATTTTGCAGTTTACAGTATTTTGCAGCTGTTAAGATCGCTATTGAGTTTGGTTGAAATCGGTTCAGATTTAGATATAGCTCCCATATATATATTTCGTCCGATTTGGCCCTTTAGTCCTATAGAAGCTGTATTTTACACCCAATCATTTTGAAATTTAGAATGATAGAGTTTCTTGATCCATGAACCAACATTGCCGAATTTGAAGAAAATCGGTTAAGATTTAGCTATAGCTCCCATATATATGTTTCGTCCGATTTGGCCCTTTAGTCCTATAGAAGCTGTATTTTACACCCAATCATTTTGAAATTTAGAATGGTAGAGTTTCTTGATCCATGAACCAACATTGCCGAATTTGAAGAAAATCGGTAAAGATTTAGCTATAGCTCCCATATATATGTTTCATCCGATTTGGCTCTTTAGATCCAATCGTTTTTATACCCTACACCACACTGTGGTACAGGGTATTATTTAAGTATAAAATGTCCCAAAAGTAAATTTATGTAAACAATTTATACATGAATTACAAAATTTATATATCAGAGTTATTCAATATTACGAGAGTGGTGTAGGGTATTATATAGTCGGCCCCGCCCGACTTTAGCCTTTCCTTACTGGTTTACTAATAAATGCAAATAAAATTTCGATGCTAAAATGTATATACTAAAATGGTTGTAGAATTCGCGTTTGTTGGTGAAATGCAAACGGACTTGTAACATATAATAAGGTTAATTAATCTTAAGTTTTGTGTATAAGACGTATTTTTATAACCTCACTTTAGTGTGACGAGGGTATATATCATTTGCTACGGACATCGAAGAAGTGACGTAAGACCCCAAGTATGTTCGGCGGAAATCCGTTTAAGTCATTTGAGCAATGTCCGTCCGTTTGTCTGTCTGTATGTCTGGAGCGCACGATAACTGTCGAAAGGAGTAACGGATTGACTTCAAATTTGGTATGGGATAATATTTTTTTCTATCTCAGGCTAAGTTCGTAGATGGGCCATATTGGTCCCCTCCTTCTAGTAACTCCCTCACAAAGGGAGGGTTAAGATTTAGTGAAATATTGATTGTCTAATAAATTATATACTGCTTATCCGAATCTTCCACACATAGTAATAGTTTATCTGTCGCTATGAACATGAGAAAAATGGGTGAGGTGGCCCCGTCCCTTTTGGTACCTCCTACAAAGGGACCATTTTGTATAAAAAGTTAACATCTTATAACATTAACACCAGCGATTAAAGTACTTGAAATTTTTGTGCAGGGTAATGCTCTTATAGAGCCTACAGTCCAGTGAAAAATGAGCGTTATTGCCAAGTCCCGTTTGGTACCTCCCACACAAACGTACCACATTAGGAACTTATAGCGTGATTTCAATGCACGAAAATACTACAAAATATTGCACAGTTCAAAGCTTTGAAGTAACTATAGTCCTGTGAAAAATGGATGTTACCACCACGCCCCTTTTTGTACCTCCCACACAAAATAGTCAAATTATACCAAAATTGAATAGCTCATAACGTAATATATTAGTGCACATAAACGCTTATAATTCGGCACAGTACAATTTATTTAAAGTATCTACTGTTCAGCGAAAAATAAGTGTATTTGATAAACCCCTTCTGGTACCTCCCACACACATTGACACATTAATTCGTGTAATATTCCATATTACATTACTCACAAAGTAAGAGTATACCTTAGTCGGTTTACCCGACTGAAACTTTCTTAAAAAACAGCGAAGAAGCGCTATATATCTATAAAAAGGCAATAGGATAACACTTGATTTTCACCTGATATGGGTGGCGGGCCTCAGGGAACTGCAAAGCAGATGAACTTGCACGCCTAGGAATTACCTTACACGCTCTAGGGGAACTGGAAAATGTACACACTGTAAAAAAATCGATTCTGTTCAGGGTGTAGTATTTTCAGGCTACACTCCAAATATATAATATGTGACACACACAAATATTAAATATTTGGGAGGATGTTGTTTTAAACAAAACTATGTTTCCATCCTTATATTTATACCCTACACCACACTGTGGTACAGGGTATTATGACTTTGTGCATTTGGTTGTAACACCCAAAAGGAGAAGAGATAGACCCAATGTTTATTATACCAATCGACTTGTAATCACTTTCTGAGTCGATTTAGCTATGTCCATGTCTGTCAGTCTATAGATGTATTTTTGTAATCAAAGTACAGGTCACAATTATGGTCCGATCTCAACGAAACTTTGCACATATCTTTTTTAGGCCCAAGGACGATCCCTATTGAATTTGGTTAAAATCGGTTCAGATTTGACATATATGCACTACATTTTTGAACCGATTTGTACAAAAATTGACAGAGAGTAGTCTCGCGATACACTTAGATACAATACAAAATTTGGGGGAAATCGGTTCAGATTTAGATATAGCCCCCATATATACAGTTACCCCGATTTGATATTCAAGCGCTGTAGAAACTGTATTTTATATCCGATCACAGCAAAATTCGGCAGAAAGAGGTTTCTTATTACATGAAGGAATACTGCCAAATTCCGAGAAAATCGGTTCAGATTTAGATATAGCCCCCATATATGTGTTAGCCCCGATTTGACATCCAAGTGCTGTAGAGACTGTATTTTATATCCGATCAGTACGAAATTCGACAGAAAGAGGTTTATATTTTACATGAACGAGTATTTAGGGAAAATCGATTCAGATTTATATATAACCTCCATATATATGTTCCTCCTGATTTGGTTACAAAGCGCTATAGAAGATGTACTTTACTTCCGATCATTACAAAATTCTCCAGAAAGATGTTTCTCAATTTAGGAACGAATATTGCTTAATTTAGCGATTATGGGTTCAGAATTAGATATAGCCACATATATATGTTCTTACCCATTTACCAATTATTCCAAATTATTATCGCATTGTTAGGGAGGTGTAGGGTATTATATAGTCGGCCCCTACCGACTTTCTGCCTTTCCTTACTGGTTTTTATTTGGAATTAATATTTCTATGTGTGGAATTAAAGAAAATTCTGATAAGCAGTATAGAAGTTATTAGTGAATCAATATTTCATTAAATGTTAACCCTCTGTAACGGAGGAACAGGAAGGAGTGTTCCACTATATGCTTCATCTTCAAACATAGGCTGAGATGAAAAAAATATTATCACATACCAAATTTGAAGTCACTTCGTTACTCCTTTCGAGAGTTATCGTGCACTCCAGCCAGACGGACGGACATTGCTCAAATGCTCTAAAACGGACTTCCGCCGAACATACTTGGGGTCTTAGGTCACTCCTTCGATGTGTTACACTTTTTGGCCGATGCAAATGATGTATACCCTCGTTAGACTAAAGTGAGTGTATAATTATAAATCGACAAGATCAGCAATGTTTTAAGTTTTTTAAGTATAATGTATTTGGAAAACTCTTAAACAATATCTTTGTTTATTTGTAAACAGATATTTTATTTATGAAAATCAGTTCGCAAATATATGTTGTTGTGATATATTATATTGCGTTCCAAATAAAATTAATTAAAAAATATGTAGTATTTAAACATTTTGGTTCCGAATATATTTCCTTTGAATTCAAACATATCAAAAGTGGCGATTTTCCCCGTGTAGACATGGCTATACACGGGGCAAAATCGCTTTTTTTTAATATGTTTGAATCGAAAGAAAATATATTTGGAGCACAAATTTTTAAATAATATGTATATCTGAGCAAATAAATTTTAATTGAAAATCAATAAAATATATTTGGAACTCGTATATTAATATTTTACAACATATAATATTTGCAAAATAAATTTCTCAAATAAAACATGTATTTCAATACAAATAAAATTATTGTTTTGGAATTTCTCCAAATGTATTTTATTTAAAAAAAATTTCTAAACTTTTGTTGAATTTTTCGAATTTCAGTTTTAGCTTTTTGGTTTGAACCCCCAGTTATGATACCAAATGGAGCATTAACTTATGTTTTAAATCAATCATTTAAAATTTCTTAGTATTCCAAGCCATCATTGGTTCTCAATTATATGATTTCAATTATTATTATTTATTATATTTACGACGAGAAAATTGTTTAGAAAATTAATATTGAATTACTGAAAAATTTAACACAATGTAGGTATTTTCCGAATACTTAAATGCAAATGAATATTTGTTTCGGCAAAAATAGTCCAAAATAAACACATATTAGGATGTAAACTTCGATTTGTTTAGAACACATCTTCCCAAATATATAATTTTTGTGTGTACCAAATATTATATTTTTAGAGTGTACCCTAAAGATATATATGTTTCAAGCCGAATATGTTTGGGACAATATACTACAGAAGAGATTTTTTTCCAGCGTGTAGCGACCTGCAACCGCTTTTTGAGTGATAGTGCCCTCACGGGGCAAAATCGTCTTTTTGATATGTATGGAACACATAGTTTTAAACATTACATATATCCGAGCAAATACATTATATTTGAACATCAATAAAATTTATTTGGAACGCATTTATTAATATATTACAACAAAATATATTTGCAAACTTTCTCAAATAAACTATTCATTTTTATTTTTTCATTAATTTTGAGATGTACCTTACAATTTAAAATGGCATAATTAGTAATAGCTTTTGTTTTAAAGCACTAATTTTTAATTTCTATTTATTCCAAGTCATTATTTGTTGTCAAACCTTTAAGCAATCTATCATTATGCATTTTAATTATAAAAGAATTTTACGAACATTTAAAATTTGTGGAAAATATTAACGTTGAATTACTGAAAAACATAAAACTTGTCTTAAAATTAAGGTTTTATTATATTTTTGAATACTAAAATTTAAATGCAAATAAATATTTGTTTCGTAAATAATAGACCTAAATAAAAATATTTGGACGGAAACATAAATTTTGTTTAAAACAACTACTTTGCAAATATATAATATTTGTGTATGCCAAATTAATATATTTCGAGTGGACCCTAAACATTTATATATTTCAAGCAGAATATGTTTGTGACAATATACTACAGACGCGATTTTTCTTTTAGCGTGCTTACGGCAACAAATTACAGGTGGTCACTAGCCAGGCTGATAAGAACTTGAATAAACACCAATACACTGCTGTCGTTATAAAGTCCGGATATCTCACCTATCGTATCTGTCATGACGGGTCACTGTCTTATTGGACGACACGCAGAGAGATTGAAGGTCTTGCTAGTGACTTTTGCAGAAGCTGTGGAGACGAAGATGAGAAGGAACAATAGAACACCTTCTGTCCTAGAAGAAGGCATGCAACCTTAGGCTCTCATTTCTTTGCACGGAGGAAAATCGTCATTTTTGATATGTTTGAAACGAAAGAAAATATACTTGGAAACGATTTTTTAAATATTATATATTTGTTAACAAATAAATTGTATTTGAAAATCAAGAAATTTTGTTTGGAACGCATATATTAATATATTAGAACATAATTTATTTGCAAACTGAATTTCACAAATAAAATATGTGTTTACACACAAACAAAGTTATTGTTTAAGAAGATTTCCAAATATGTTTTATTTAAAAAGATTTTTAAAACATTACTGACCTATTCGAATTTTAGTTAGCTTTTCCTAGTTTTCGTGTTAAACTTTATAGCTAAAAATGTCCTTATTTATAAATATTCCTATTCATCACTTTTTGTCAATCCATCAATGTCGTTTATATTTACGAAAGATTGTTTGATTTAAGTTTTGATTAAATTTTACAAACATATAAAATTTATAAAAAAATTGCTCTTTGAAAATCTGAAAAACAGAAAACTTGTCTCTAAGATAAGGCATTTAATACATTACCAAAATAAATAATTATAAATGAATCCTTGTTTCGGAAATACTAGTTCCAAATAAAAAATATTTGAATGGGAGCATATTTTTGTTTAGAACAATATCCTCACAAACATATAATATTTGTGTGTGTAAAATATTATATATTTGGAGTGTACCCTAAACATATGTTTATTTCAAGCCGAATATGTTTGGGACAATATACTACAGAAGCAATTTTTTTCAGCGTGTGGGGAATTGGCGAACTTGGCGGACGTTGGAATCCGCCAGCTTTTGAGCATTTTACAGCATACAAATGGGTTCAACGGGAGGGTTCATAGGGATGACTTATGTTTTCCTTTACGTTACTGTGGTAACACAATGGACTGTATAGTCTAAGTCAGTCTGTTGTACAGGCTGCCACTCTTAACCTAACCTAATATGTCTTAATATGTAGGTAATTCTTAAATTTACATAAACTGCAACAAAATTACGAGTAACAAAAAATTCTTCTACGCATAGATTTCATGTGGAAAGTTGTAAGTATTCAGTTTTTTGCTCGTACAAATTTGGTCCAAAAGGTGGCCAATATATCGATACCTCCATTCTAAAACATGCTAAGTCGATCTAGCATGATTTTAGAGAAATTGCATTTTTAACTTCTAAATATTACAAATTATACTCAGTAAAAAATTGGTGTCTATCCGTGAACCCAATCAAAAGTTATTCACAAAACAGTGCAGGTCATTCGATTTCCATTACAAAGGAATTCCACACAAATTTAAAAAATTCATCAAACTTTGATCGCCTCTCCTGTAAAACTACGTTTTTGCACTTAGCATAGTTTAGAATGGAGGTATCGATATAAACATATTGAGATTGATTCACACACATTAATATCTCACAATACGGAACTATCAAATGTTAATCGCTTTGAAAATAGAAAATGGAGGAAAAACAACAACTTATTTTTAGATATCTTTGACAAGAAATATTTATGTATTTGTCACAAACATCACTGAGGTAAATCTTTTTATTTATTGTCGTTGAGCGTTTATGCCACAACAACTATTAACACTCTGCCACAAAAGAACACACTTCCCATTCGATGGCATTTTATATTAATGTCATCAGTATATGGGTATGTCAGCATATACTTATAAGAATACAGTAGCGGAAAATCCAATTTGTACACTTCACTTCTTTATTTAATTTAAACGCTTGAAAAAAATATCTTCTGTAGTATATTGTCCCAAAAATATTCTGCTTTGAACTTATATATTTTTGGGGTACACTTGAAATATTTTTGAGAAAATGTTGTCCTAAACAAATTGTTTGCATCCGAATATTTTTATACACGACACCATACTGTGGTATGACTTTGTGCTTTTGTTTGTAACGCCTAAAAAAAGGGTAAGACCTATCGACTTGGAATCACTTCTTGAGTCGTTTAGCCCGTCTGTCCGTCTATGTGTACTTGTCAACAAATTGCAGATCGCAAATATAATGCGATCGTTACAAAAATTGGTACAGAGGCATATCTTAGGGTAGGGACCATCTCTATTGAAAATGGGGCACATTGGTCGATTTTGTGATATACGAGTATATATATTTATTTCCTGTTGTATTATTATTAATAAGTAATGATTGTTAATGTAGCATACGTTTATAACGTCTCTGTACTTGTTATTATGTATATGTAATAGTTATTAACATGTGTTATAGCTATTAACATGTGTTATAGCATATGTAACCTATGTTAAGAGTTATGAGGTCATTTGTATTCCAAAATTCTACGAGGGCGTGTCCCCTTTTATTGGTGTTAGTACTACCCCAAGCGATATGATGGGAGTTGGCGTCACAACCAGCTAATAACTCATTACTTGTGTGTTTGCATTCCCTCACCAGACGTTGTAATTCGATGCGCAATGTCGGGGCATCGAATGGCAGATATATTTCCATTACCTTGCCTCAGCACCGTTGCGTCCGATGTTGACAACTCTGGAGAGAACAGAAAACATAAGTTTTTATGGCACAAAATACAAGTGCTTGGACGAATACCTGTGTTAGCGTAGAAAAAGGTTATAGTTTACATGATTTCATCCAGTAACCTTGCTGCTAGTTGTCCATGGTTCCTGCATCAAAGCAATATGAACGCTGCCTTTATTTATGATGTCCATCAGAGCGTTGGATGCTGTCTCGCTCCTGTGGAGATTTATCTGTATATACAGTATATTTGGACTCGATAAATCTGTCCTGTCAATCGGGACCTTTCCAATTTTGGAAAAGACTGTCCAGATCAAGAAGTACGCCATGCCCTTCGCCATGACAAGATTGTTCTTGGATTCTGGGTCTATGCCCAACACGAGGAGAGTACCCTCGGTATCATCCTTACTATAGAAGACTTTCCACTATCTCACGGAAAGTTTTGAATTCTATTTGCCAATGATGTCGATTATGTTCTCTGGTGAGAACTTACTGGGACATCCCTTAACATATAGGGTCGTTTTTATGAGTTCAGGAATGTCGCTTTTCCTTATCAATTTTAGCGTGCCCCTTCCCAAGGTGAGGGGAAGCTATCCACAAGTTTTACGAGGACACCAGCGCAGCGTTGTGATGCCAGCCTTAGCATCAAACACCCCTCTCAAACATGCCACTCATTACTTCTATTGGTTGTTCATTCATAGATTCGAGGACGTACTCCACTCTTCGAAGTTACTCTTCGGGGATTCTGCCAGATGCACTACTGCTATCAATTATGGCATAGCGTAGATCGTCTCGAAAATGTTGTTTAGCTATATTAGAATAAGATGGTGGCTTCTTACCCTTCTTTATGGCCAATTAATTTTTCCGTGCCTGTAGAGTCTTTTTGTTTAAAGCCTCATCCTTAACGGATGATTTGGTTGACTTGGCCTGCGTTACTGGATCAACTTTACCGCACACGATCGAAAGACCCCGACTAGAGACTTCCTTTTGTGTGGTTAGGTTAGGCTTCTCCGAATTACTGGAAGACGGCGAGCCCTTTTTCTTCTTAGTCACTTTCACAGCGCTATGTTCTTCGGGAGACCTGACTCTTTTAGCGGCCTCCATGTATGTGTTGGAGGTAGAATTGTCCGGTTCATCCCGTAATAGGTTCTGTCGGTTCAACCTATTCAGTGTCCTTCTTTGTGCCCCTGACAGTCTCTTTGAGTTAGCAACAATAGTAAAATTGTTTTCATTTGATGATTCAGAGGCAGAGTCCCCACTGGCTTTTGTTTTGCCTGCGGCTGGATGTGCTCTTGTTTCATTTTCGACTACGGGATCCAAGGCACCAAAGCTCGTAGAAGTTGCTTGCTCACGATTGTTCGATAACGACGACACATGACTCGTGAGTGAATCAACGCTTGTCGCCGGCACTGGGTTTTCCCTCCCCTGCGCCGTAATCTCCTTCGTATTTTTTGGTTTAATCATAAATTGGTTGGGGGAGACACCCCCATAGCCGGTATTAGCCCGTAATAGGTACGTCGGTATAGGCCTTCCAGACTGAGCTCAGAAATATCTGTCCAGAGACCGATGCATCCAATTCAACCTACGCTTTATAAACAACAAACCTCCTGGTTGCGTAGTAGGTAGGTGAATAGGTATTGCGTAATAGGTTAAAAACTATCCGCTCTGCGATAAGACGTCCGTTCGCTACGACAGGCGGCGACTGACTGATTTTCTGGATTAGGACGTTTAAATAACGTATGTGATTTGCGACTGAAGGAATCTGTAGTGTCTGTTGTAGATCCTCCCAGGAGAAAACCATATTGTCTTCATAATGAGTTGAGAGTTGAATTGGATCGATTGGTGGAAATTGATCATGATCCAGTATGTGTGCTGCCAATTTTTAATACATATTTATACACCGCCATGTATAAAATACTTGTTTCTATTATAATATAGAAACAAAATGGTCTTGAAGCCGGCAGAGTATCCTAGTTAGAATCACAAAGATTTGCAGACCGAATAAAAGCAAGCAAGCAACATAACAAATGCATGGCTCGGCAAAACGTGGTGAGTTTTCTGACTCACCACAAACTACAGTCAAAAACCATAAAAGCTTTTCTGCATTTTTCCATTTGATGGAGCAAAATTTGCTTCTCATTGGACATGGCTGGTGTTTTGTATTAACTTTGGTTAACAATTGTTTTTGGAAGATTTTGGAGAAGTGTGGATTCACAAAGATTTCTCATTCGCTTGCGTGTTGAAGTCAACCATATAGATCTCCGTATCTCCCATACAATTGCAGCAGAACTGCACGGGGCAAAATCGCCTTTTTTGATATGTTTGAATCGAAAGAAATTATATTTGGAACACATATTTTTAAATATTATATATTTCTGAGCAAATAAATTGTATTTATAAATCAATAAAATATATTTGGAACACATATATTAAAATATTACAACAAAATATATTTGCAAATAAAATTATTGTTTAGGATTGCTCCAATTATATTTTGTTTAAAAAAGATTTTCAAAACATTGGCGATTTTTCGAATTTCATTTTTAATTTTTTATTAATTTCGAGTTATACCTTATAACATACAATGACAATTTTCAATAAAATTTGTTTTAAAGCACAAATTTTCAAATTTCTATTTTTTTCAAGTCATCATTTGTTGTTAAACCCATCTTGCACAATGTATCGTCATGCAATATTATACGATTTAAATTATAAAAAAATTTTACGAACATTTCAAATTCCCGAAAAAGTTAACGTTGAATAACTGAAAAACAGAGAACTTGTCCTTAAATTAAGGTATTGACATATTTTCGGAATCCCTAATGCAAATAAATATTTGTTTCATAAATAATAGTCCCAAATAAAAAATATTAGGACGGAAACAAAAATTTGATTAGAACAACATCTTCCCACACATATAATTTTTATGTGTTTTAAATATAATATGTTTAGAATGTACCCTAAACATTTGTATATTTCAAGCGGATTATGTTTGGCGCAATATACTACAGAAGCGATTTTTTTCAGCGTGTGTTGATAACGAGTTTCACGGCTCAGAAATCATGATCCAGTATGTATGCTGCCAATTTTTAATACATATTTATACACCGCCATGTATAAAATACTTGTTTCTATTATAATATAGAAACAAAATGGTCTTGAAGCCGGGAGAGTATACTAGTTAGAATCACAAAGATTTGCAGACCGAATAAAAGCAAGCAAGCAACAGAAATTGAAGTTGTTTTGCAAAAATATCTGAGCTAACCGAATGGGTTAGGTCAATAGTTCTGGTGAAAAAACCAAATGGGCGACTGAGATTATGTCTTTATCCGCGGAACCAGCGAACCTCAAGGGACCAGCGAACAGGACCACTTCTGGAAATAAAGTTGTCACCAAATTGATTTTGCAATAAATCGATTGTTAAGCGCGATGTATGACAAGTTTTGTAAAACCAAATTTCTTTGAAACCGCACCAAACAGTCAATTTTAATGTATGTAACAGTGACTTGTTAACGACTTGAGGAATGTCTTCGCTCTAAATACGGCAACATTGCTTATTGTCGTCGCCATTTAACCAGGAATGAGATTCATCACCAAACACAGTTCTTTGATTTAAACTACGCGATTTGATTAATTTTTTTCAATGTAAATTTTTACTATTGGGAAGTGCTGTTCTGGCATTAAACGATTCATTATGACTTGCCAAAACTTACTGAACAGAAATGTCAACACAGTTTGAAATTATCAGCTATCAAACCTAGTTATCGATATCGAAAGATCTCATGCAGCTAAAAAACACCCATTACTTTTGACAAAATAAATTCAATGCGTGGAGTTTCGGCATTAACCCACTGTACAGATACTCAAATAGATATGTATCATAATAGAACGTGGCAAATTTTTTCACATGTCTGTGGAGAATTGTTCTGAAATATATCTCCCTGATGAGATGATGATAAATTCTTCTTCAAACAGAAGTCCAATAAAATTTCCACGAATAATCGACAGTGCCACAATGTGAGTGACTGATAAATGCCTAACATCCGTCGGATTTTAATGCAAATACATACACACGTCTTAATAGGGGATAATCTATGGAAATATTTTAAGACAATCCATGAAATGCGGCATATCAAAAATGCACAAAGGCCCCCAAATACAAACAGCACGTGGGTGAGGGTGATTGTGTCCCCTAAATTTATCCAAATATCTTAAATTTTCATTTCGGAAACACGACAAAGATTCATAAGATCTCCACACAGATACAACAGAGGTGGGAAGAGAGATACGAGTTTACTTATATTAAATATGTCAATAGGCGAATGTAAATTTTATTTACCTCAAGTTCTGTATTCAAATTTAAATACATATTTGAAGACAATTTTTCGATCATTACCACATATGGGAAATGATCTTCCACAAAAGCTTATGGAGATGGAATGTAAGATTGACGAACGAAGAATGTATTCTTCTACAAACAATACAAATTGTGTGGGTTAGCAACCGAAAGCGACTATGAATAAAAAGTTAATCCTATTTGCAAGAGTGACAATATCAAATGTATTTAATTATTTTAATATAGTAGGGCATTTCACATTTGATAATACACGCTGAAAAAAATAGCCTTTGTAGTATATTGTCCCAATCATATTAGGGTAGACACTAAACATATAATATTTGATACACACAACAATTCTAAAATTGTGATGTTGTTCTAAAAAATCGTGATTTCCATCCCAATATGATTTATTTGGGACCATTATTTCCGAAATAAATAGTTGTTAGTAAGTATTCAGAAAATATGTTAATTTTGTCACATTTTTAGTAATTCAAAGCCATTTTTTTTAGAAATTTTTAATGTTCGTAAAAATAATAAATAATAATAATTGAAATCGTATAATCTTGGCTCAAAATAAATTACTTGGAGGATTGACAAGAAATGATTACATGGAATGCTCAGAAATTTTAAATGATTGATATAAACAGAAATTAAAGCTGCATATGATATTGTAACTGGGAGGTACAATTTGAAACCAACGAAAAATTAAAACTGAAAGTCAGCAAATGATTTGAAAATCTTTTTCAAATAAAATATATTTGGAGAAATTCTTAAACAAACATTTTATTTGTATTTAAACTCATATTTGATTTGAGAAAAATAGTTTACAAATATATTTTGTTGTAATATATTAATATATGCGTTCCCAATAGATTTTATTGATTTTCAAATAAAATTTATTTGCTCAGAAACATATAATATTTAAAAATTTGTGTTCCAAATATATTTTCTTTCGATTCAAACATATCAAAAAAGATTTTGCCCCGTGTAGGATGTACAGTATATATGTACATACGTTGCACTTTTGCAATGGTATTACATTGTACTTCTTTGCCATTGATGTCCACCACACTACACAGTCGTAGGTTATTATTGGTCTAATCACGTTCATGTAAAACCAGTGTGTCATATTTGGATGTAATCCCCATTTTGTACCTATAGCTATTCTGCGCAGCGAGCAACATCTGTGGGGCTTGGTAACTCTTTCTGCAATATAATCTTTCCAAATCAGTTTCTGATCCAAGATTATTCCCTAGTATTTGTACTTTTTTAGATATGGCAATATTCTTATCCAGGAATCGAGGTAAGGTAAAAGGATCTATCTTTCTTTTCCTTGTAAATAGACACATCTCAGTTTTGTCTGGGTTAGCATTTAATCTCCTTTGTTGTGCCCAGTTATATACTATGTTAAGTGCCTCCTCAGCTCTTCTGCATAATAGGATTGGATGTATACTAAACCGGGTTGGCCTCCATTTAATATAAAATGTTCCCGGATGCGAGGCGGAATATGAAAGCTTACCTCGAGATATTCGCAAAAAAAATTTTCAATTTTTTCCGAGCCCGCGGAATCGGCCCAAAATCGTTTTTTATCGTAACTTTTTGTTTGAAGCTTAATTGTCACATGCGATACATCAAAGTGTTGGTCCATAAGTAGAAATTGTTCCTCATTGTTTTGAATCGTTGTGTGGCTATTTTTATTTTGATCAAATCTACTTAGTAAGTGATTCTAAGTTCACCGATATAATAAGCAAATGAAGTACGTTACGAGTATAATAACTTGTACCGCAGATTGGTGTAAGTGTGGCAACCAATTTATAATTGGGAGAACTGACGCAAAACTTTGACATATTTTCTTATAGAATCAAATTAACCTTCACATATAAAATTAATTACTTTGCTATCTACCCTCGTATTAAACAGAGCTCGTTAAGTTTACTACACACAACTTCACTGGGAATGTAACAAAGGTGATTTATAACTAAGCCATAATTAAATTATAATTTTAGTACTTTATAGTGATCGAACTTAAAACTAAAAACTAATGAATACAACAATATGCAAATTTCAGGCGATATTAAGACATTAATATGCCCACGAATATTATTGCTGACACAAGTTTGAAGTTAATAAACCTTTGGTATTACAAATATGGACAGTGCCTACTAGAAGTTTTGAATTTTTTCACTAGGTAGATTATTGTAAAAGAAGTTGTTCACATAGTTCAATAAACTTCGAATTAATTGCACCCTACATAGAAAATAATGTAAAATCTTGATCACTTAATGTAGCCCTTTTTAGCCAACTGAAATATGTTAATAATTAATAACAAGCATACTAAAAGTATCTTAATAGATCGCTTTTATTCAGAATCTAATGCTTAGATAATATACTGTTGCTATTTCAATTATGCTGCTATTCTCGAATACATAATAAAAATCATTAATTATGTACGTCTTTTCAAATTTGCAATGATAAAATATTAATTCATATTGATGTAAATAAGCAACAAGTAAGAAAGTTTCAGTCGGGTAAACCGACTAAGGTATACCCTCACTTTGTAAGTAATGTAATATTGAATATTACACAAATTGTTCTGTCGGTGTTTGTGGGAGGTACCAGAAGGGGTTTAAGAAATTTAGCTGAACAGTAGATACTTTAAATACATTGCACTGTGCCGAATTGTAACCGTTTACGATATATGGACTGGTATATTAACGTTGAGATATTAAATTGTGGTATAATTTGGCCATTTTGTGTGGAAGGTACAAAAAGGGGCGTGGCAATAGCGTCCATTTTTCACAGGGCTATAGACACTATAAAAGCATTACACTGTAGAAAATTTCAAGTATTTTTATACACTGGTATTAATGTTATAAGCTGTTAACTTTTGGTGCAAAATGTTACCTTTGTGTGGGAGGTACCAAAAGGGGCGTGAATATAACACCCATTTTTCACTGGACTGTAGACACTATAAAATCATTACACTGTACAAAATTTCAAGTATTTTTATACACTGGTATTAATGTTATAAGCTGTTAACTTTTGCTGCAAAATGGTGCATTTGTGTGGGAGGTACCAAAAGGGGCGTAGCAACTTGGCCCATTTTTCTCGAGTTGATAGCGACTAATAAACTAATGCTATGTGTGAAATTTCAGAAGATTCGAATAAGTAGTATAGCAGTTATTAAAGATTCAATATTTTACAACATTTTAACACTTTGTGGGGGAGGTACTAGAAGGAGTGGACCAATATGGCCCATCTTCGAACTTAGCCGGAGATAGAAAAAAATATTACCACGTACCAAATTTGAAGTCAATCAGTTACTCCTTTCGAGAGTTATCGTGCGCACCAGCCAGCAGACAGACAGACAGACAGACAGACAGACAGACGGACGGACATTGCTCATTCGTCTTAAAATGACCCAAAACGAATATCCGCCGAACATACTTATGGTCTTAGATCACCCCTTCGATGTGTTACACTTTTTTTCGTAGCAAATGATATATACCCTCGTCACACTAAAGTGAGGGTATAATGAGAACATACAAACGCTTAAAAAATATCGCTTCTGTAGTATATTGTCCCAAACATATTCGGCTTCAAACATATACATGTTTAGGGTACACTCTAAACATATAATATTTGGTACAAACAAAAATTATATATTTGGGAAGATATTGGGAAGATATTTAGGAAGATATTTTACCCAAATTTTTGTTTACATCCCAATATATTTTTTTGGAACTATTATTTCCGAAACAAATATTTATTTGCATTTAAGTATTCAGACAATACCAAAATTGTGTTAAATTTTTCAGTAATTCAAAATTAAATTTTTAGAAATTTTTAATGTTCGTAAAAGTAATAAATAATAACAATTGAAATCGTATAATCTTGGATAAATTACTTGGCGATTGACAACCAATGATGACTTGGAATACTCACACGCTGAAAAAAATCGCTTCTGTAGTATATTGTCCCAAACATTGACACATACAAATATAATTTGTTTGGGAGGATATTGTTTTAAACAAAAATATGCTCCCATTCAAATATTTTTTTATTTGGAACTAGTATTTCCGAAACAAAGATTAATTTGTAATTATTTATTTTGGCAATGTATCAATGCCTTAACTTGAAGAAAAGATTTCTGGTTTTCAGATGTTCAAAGAGCATTTTTTTTATAAATTGTATATGTTTGTAAAATTTAATTAAAACTTAAATCGAATAATTTTTCGTAAATAGAAATTGCATTGATGGTTTGGCAAAAAGTGATGTATTGGAATATTTATAAATTAAGACATTTTTAGCTATAAAGTTTAACACGAAAACTAGGAAAAACTAACTAAAATTCGAATAAGTCAGCAAAGTTTTAAAAATCATTTTAAATAAAATATATGTTTAGAAAACTTCTTAAACAATAACTTTGTTTGTGTGTAAACAGATATTTTATTTGTGGAATTTAGTTTGCAAATAAACTATGTTCTAATATATTGATATATGTGTTCCAAACAAAATTTCTTGATTTTCAAATAAAATTTATTTGTTAACAAATATATAATATTTAAAAAAATGGTTTTCAAGTATATTTTCAATTCAAATATATCAAAAATGACGATTTCCCCCCGTGCAGAAATTTAAAATGAATGATTTAAAGCTAAAGTTAATGCTGCATATGGTATCAATTACAATTTGAATCTAAGGAAAATTAAAACTGAAATCCGAAAAAAATCAACAAAACCAAAGTTTTGGAATTTTTTTTAAATAAAATATATTTAGAAAAATTCCTTAAAAAATAATTTTATTTCAATTTAAACATACATTTTATTTGGGAAATTTAGTTTTCAAATATATTTTGTTGTAATATATTAATATATGCGTTCCAAATATATTTTATTGATCTTCAAATAAAATTTATTTGCTCAGAAATATGTAATATTTAAAAATTGGTATTCCAAATATATTTTCTTTCGATTCAAACATATCGCTCACTCACTTCAAGAGCGACATAACTCAAAATTTTAAATTTTTGAGGTTGCCTTACCTAAATGCGTATATTGCAAATGTCCATAAATTAATGTTAGCGAAATTTGGTCTATAAGTAAACAACCATATTTCGGATTAATCAAGCGTTTTTTTTCATGTTATTATTTCATGTTAGTTATCTTTTTATACGGACTTAAAGTGAGAAACTTTTAATTCTATTTATTGAGTACTATAACTTATTGAATATTTGAATTAAAAAATTGGCCTTATTTCAAATGATTACATTTGCACCGTTGTGTTGCAAGTGGTATCATAGACAAAAACTTAGTTTTGACACATGCAACCGCGTGGACTTGCTATTTTTGTCTTGCAACGTTGGTAGAAAAGTCATCGCCAGTATATTGTAAGATTTGCAAAGTTTATGCATTGGACTATGGTGCCATTGTCAGAGAAACATTTTTTTTGTTAACATTGTCTATAAAATATTGTTATTGGCAACGCTGCAACAATCTGTCTTTTGTCAGTAAATTGGCAGCACTTTGACAGGGATCGTAGGAGATGACCACCTTGTGTACCAGCCTTAACTATAGACCACATATATATGGGGAATTCGATGACAAATCGACGGTACTCCTTTGTGGAATTTTTTGAGATTTTACCTATTACTCTGTCAGAAGTTATCGATATTTAAGAAATCGTTAAGATATCACTCTGTGTATCCGATTAGAAAAATCTTTTTTTTAAATGTTGGTATTTTTTGGTACTTTTCAGAAAAAATATAAAAAAAATATTAAAAATTTTTTGTGTGGGTTTTTATATTTTGAAATTTAAAAGTAATTTTTTTAAGTGGTTTGTACTTCCCGATTTTTGCGAATTTTTTTATATTTTATATTTCTATTAATTCTCTAACATATAAGCTTTGGATGAAGGTGGGCCTAAATTGTTTTATATTTTTATCCCCTCATCTTAGAGAGGAGGGTTTATATCATTTGCTAGGAGCCAAAAGTGTAACACATCGAAGGAGTGGTCTAAGATCCCAAGTATGTTTGGCGGAAATGCGTTTGGGTAAGTTTAAGTCATTTGAGCAATGCCCGTCTGTCCGTCTGTCTGTGTGTCTGTCTGCTGGCTGGTGCACACGATAACTCTCGAAAGGAATAACCGATTGACTTCAAATTTGGTATGCGGTAATATTTTTCTCTATCTCCGGCTAAGTTTGAAGATGGCCCATATTTTAGTGAAACATTGGTTCTTTAATAACTTCTATACTACTGTTATGTATGTAATCATCACTTATGTTATGTATGTAATCATCACGAATGTAATGCTCTTGTAATCTCTCTCATGTATACGAGCATCAGCTGTGGTATAATTAGCTGTTATATGTACTTATTAGCATAGTGGGAGCCTAACTAATGCATTTTGTACATCGTAGCTCACAGTTGGTTCGCAGTCGTTTATCACCACGCATCATCTCAGCGGAGATCTTCGTTATTACAACAATAACAATAAATCAATACTCTCTTTTGTAACAAGTATTATTATATTTAAATAAACATTGAATTGAATATAACTGCCTCTTGTATATACGAAAACTACTTACTCGAATCTTCTAAAATTCCACACATAGTATTAGTTTGTTAGTCGCTAACACCTCAAGAAAATTGGGAGAAGTTGCCACGCCTCTTTTAGTACCTCCCACACAAATTAACCATTTTGCAACAAAATTTAGCCAAAATAATAAACCACATAGGTCGATAATAAATATTCTGACCCAAAGGTTATGGCCGTTTGAAGTTAGATTTTCAAAAACATGTGATTTTTTTTAATTTTTTGCGAAAAATGTATGTCCTATTTTGGAGTTATAGAAGAAGTTATTTAAAAAATTATAACATATTTATATTAATCTTAAAGGAAACTTCCTAGAGAATGTTTTCGAAGGAAGAACGGGTCAAAAATAGTCACTGTTATTGTTGCCAAGCTTCTTCAATTTACACAAATTTTAAAAGTAAGCCACATTTTCTCTTGCTAGAGTAGTGAAACCTTTACTATTTTTATATGCGGTAAGGGGTTGCACGTTGAACTGCCCGGCTTCGAGTACACTAGATATAGGGAGAAATGCAAAAAATCCGATTTTTTAGGATTTTCGAAATTATGTTGGGAATTGACTTTTGCAATATTATATTTGTAATGGAAAATCCCACAATTCCCAAAATAAATTCCAAAAGGTCCAACATTTTTTTTTTAATTTTTCCCCAAAATCTATAATAAATGCCGGGCTGAACATTCTCTTTGCAGTATATCGCGAAACACATTACTACATATACAGGGTTTTCCAATAAGAGTGATATGATTTTTTTTTTAAAAAAACACACTCATTGTTAAGGAAATTCAAAAGTTTTTTATTTAATGTCAAGTAAAATCGATACAATTAAGTTCTAAATAAAACGTCCTTAAAATGGCCTCCACGACTTTTTCTGCAGGGACGAATTCGATGAACCCAATTTTCGAACACTTTTTCCACTAAATCAAGTCGTCATGAATGGCACGGTCAATATTGACTTGTAAAGCTTGAAGAGAGTCTGCTTTATTTCGAAAGACCAATGACTTCAAATAACCCCTCAAGAAATAGTCTAATGGTGTTAAATCACAACTTCTTGGAGGCCATTCAATATCACAATTTCTTGAAATAATCGAATCTCTAAACTTTTCTCGCAACAATTCAATTGTTTCATTTGCAGTGTGGCACGTAGCAACAATCGGTCAATGGCAAAAAGATAGCTCTTAACGAGAGCTAAAATATTGCTCATGGGTGTCAAGGTCGTAGGTCGACTGGAAAGTGTTTTTTTTTTTATTTTAAAATAAAATGGACTTAGCGCACGAAAAGTTGCAATTGGAGAACGATTACTTTGTTAATAAAACTGAATAATTTGTAAACGTTGTTCTTGCGTATATCTCTCCATGATGAAATTGTAAACACTACTGAATACAATGAAAAACAAGTGACAGATCATGACATATTACAAATGGCCGAAACGTCACTTCAAAATCATATCATCCCTATTAGAAAACCCTTTACATTGTCGAAAATGTGACCAAGCTTAGAAATGTTCTCAAACAATGGTGTAATTTTGAGAAGCGTTGCAACGCTATCAATAAAAATATTTTACTCGTTCTTTACTCGAAAATATTCCCCAGGAAGTTTTCTTTAAGACGAATATACATATCGATACCTCCATTCTAACACATGCTAAGTCGACTTAGCATACTTTGCATTGCATTTTTAATTTCTAAATATTCCAAATTTTATTCAGTGAAAATTTGGTGTTTATCCGTCATCCCAATCAAAAGTTATTCACAAAACAGTACAGGTCATTCGATTTCATCATAAAGAAATTCCACACAAACTTAAAAAATTCATCAAACTTTGATCGCCTCTCCTGAAAAACTAGCTTTTTGCACTTAGCATAGTTTAGAATGGATGTATGGATATGTTATACTCTCTTTTTATAATTTCCTCTGTATTTCCAAAATACTTCATATAATTTTTCGCAATAAAATATAAAAAAATGCCTATATGAGCGCCCCAGTAGGCGAGTTGGTAGCGTACTCGCCTATGAGTTTGGGGGTCGTGGGTTCGATTCCCACCAGAGGCTCTGGTCTGTCGCTGCGAAATTCAGCCATATGGTCTTTGTAACCCGGCCTTTCCCTGGACCTTAAAATTAGAATATAAATTTACTTTGTATTGTAATTCATATAAATAAATAAATAAAAATGCCTATATTTTGAAAATAATAGTATAAATTGATATGGCCATAACATTTATCTCAGATGGCACATCTAACCGAATTTTTTAAATCGTATAGCAAATTTGGTTGTCAATTTAGAATAGTTGATGTAGCAGAAAAGGGTTCATATTCTGCAGTGATATTAAGAAAAAGCTAGGACAGGGTCAGGAAAAAAATGAACAAATCAATTTTCAATTGGAGGCAGAAATGTCAAAACGCCATAAAATATTTAAAAATTATGATATTTTTAAGTTTGTAGGTCTTGACATCACAAATCGAATTTAATTCGCGAATCATTGTATTTGCGAAAATCAATCTCGCAATAGATTGTTGAAAATAAAAAATTGTGTAAAATTAGAAAAGCTTGGTAACAATACTTGATGTATTTAATATTTTTGACCCATTCTTTCCATTTGTGTACAAAATTGGTACACAAATGTACCATTTTGTACAAAAAGTTAAGAGCTTACAATTTGAATACCAATGCACGAAAATACAACAAAATTTTGTACAGTGTAACGCTTATAAAGTGCCTATACCACTGTGATAAATGGGCGTTATCACCACGACCCTTTTTGTACCTCCCACACAAAATGGCAAAATCATACTAAACTGAAACTGGTCATAACGTTAGTATACCAGTGCACATAAACGCTTATAATTCTATGGAATGTATTTAATATTATATTACTCACAAAGTGAGGGTATAGCTTAGTCGGTTTACTCGACTGAAACATTCTTACTTGTTTAAATCTACTTCTTCTACAAGTATAACCCCAAAATACGACATACATATACTTTTTCCCAAAAAAAATACTAAAAATCTAATTTTTTTGAAAATATAAATTCAAATGGCCCAAGCTTTATCGGATCAATATTTATTTTTTCATTATATAGCAAATTGTATTCCTAAATTGGGAAAGTTGAAGTGAAGGAAATCTGTGCATATTCTGCTCGGATATTTACAAAACACTAAGACAGGGTCGGTGAAAAAAATAAAAAATAAATTTTCAAATGCACATTTTTCGGTAACTTCACAAGATATTTGTTAGGTGCAAAAAGCCGTTTTTAGACCTCGGTAGTACTAGAATGCACACAAACAAAGAAGAAAGTTACACGCGCTTTAACATTTTGTTTACCAAAGGTGGCCAACTTTGAGGACCTGCAGCTCCCCAAATGTAAAGCTTAACTTATCTAATACCTCTTCTACAAACGTCCCAAGTTTGGTCGCAATCGGTTATCCGGTTAAGAAACGGCAGAATTATTTCCCTTCTTTTAAATCTTCCCACTGAGCGTCCGACGCCGTATCCGCCTAACACTTTACACTTTTGGCGAGCAAATCTGTTTAAAATTTTGTCGGCAATACATCAGCAACAAAGGATGTCATCTGTGAAGCAAATGTATTCTTTGATGACCTTGACTAATCATATTGATCAGACGGCTAAGCAAATTAAATGGCAATGGTATTGCATAACATGTTTTATGTTAGGCAGTAATTAATTTTAATTAGTAAAAACAGCCTTCAGCCAAACAGTTCTGACCATTTAAAAAAATTCTAGCAGTGGAAACGGAACAGAGGCTTCAAAACACAGAGCCATCGCTGTGTCAGAATCACAATTAACTGTTAATTATTTAATTATGTCGATTAGCGGAAAATTTTCATTTAAGGCAATGCTTTTCGATGTTAGTTTACAAATTTGAAAGACGCAGCGAATTTTTCTGTTCCATCTGTCCAAATAAAAATCAAGATCATTATTTTGGTATGTGAATAATGAATAAAATCGTTAATCTATTCTACATAATACCGTTTCAGTGTCACGAATACGCTCCCAAATGCACAATGACACAACATTTCGTTTATTGCTGACTGCCTCCATCTAAAGTCGTTCCTGACACTTACCAAATTGGACAAATTTATGCAAAATACGACGGGTTTAAGAATAACCCGTACGATTATAGCAGCCAATAACCATTCATAAACTCGAAATGGGCAAAATCGTCTTTGTCTGCCGGAGACACTTGCGTCGTTTTGGACTGGCATTCAGGGCAACATGTTTTGCCTACGAGCCACGCAGCAGTGTTGTGTGTAGTTGCCACCAAGTATGGTCATAGAGACCAGATCAGGTTGGACTGAACAATATGGGATGAATGGAAAGAATGGAATAGATTAAGAATGAATTTCGCGACTTTTTCTCTTCGATTTGTGGCTTAATGTGGTGTTAAAGTTAATTCGAATAACAATCTACTCGAGATAAAAAATTAAACAAATTTGCCTTTTACGATTTGTTTACAAGTGGTCCGGGCAGATCTACGGTTTGTTCTATTTATGGGTACATCTATCTATCGTCCACAGAGGAATATTTAATGATCCCCAGCCATTCGCACACAATCAATACAGAGCCGACATCATCGGCGGAGGCAATAAGGAAAGAATCATAAGCAATTATGGCATCCACCATTGCTCCCTGATGCTCCATGGCGATGATGGGATGGAGTTGCCGCGAAAATGATAATAATGATGGTGGGCCTACCGTCAGTCTCTGGATTGTTTGTTTATGCGAGTATGTAAATATGTCGGCGGTAAGTGTGGCAAGCGGCTTGTTTTCTTTTTCGCCAGCTTGTAAACAATTTCGATTTTACAGCCTGAACATAAATGCCTATATACGAATATACTCGTATACTGTTTTACAAAGGGTCAGCTGGTGTGGATTTACATATATTAGGGTGAGATCAATGAATGTAAGTTAAAGCAAAATTTGGTATCAGTTACCAAATCTGGACCATTTGCTTACATTTAATCAAGTGCACAAGGTGTAAGCGTTTAACAACGGACGGACATAGCTGAAATGCCTTAACAAGTTTCGAAACGGACTTGCCAAATACATACGAGTATACACAGCAATAAATGAAAATCTCGAGCTAATTATGAATTTTTTGAAGCCAATTAATAGTCTAATATTGAAACTGTAAACAAAATGTTATTATTTATTAACGAAATTGCTAAACTGACTTGTTTTTTCCAATTAATAAAATTTTTAGTCGGAAAAAGTATTAATTGATCTGAAAAGTTGATTTAAGCATTAATTGACGCAAATAAGTAAAATTAAAATTGTTATGTTTCAACTCGAGCAATGCCATTTATTGACTAACTCTATTTATGATATGTTATAAGTGACTTACAACTAAAGAGATGTCTTAGATAAGAAAGGAAGAGAGAGAATTATATACCAACATACAGGTACCCAAATGGCAATTAAAACATAAGATCGGAGAGAGCCCACTCCAGAACTGTGCTGAACTGTTGCGGAGTGATTAGCTATCTTCTGCGTACATAGCTATAGCCCCGATTCGTCCGATTTGGCCCTTTAGCCCTATAGAAGCTGTAGTCTACATCCAATCATTTGAAATACAGCATGGTAGAGTTTCTTGACCATTCGCCAGTTACCAGTCGAAATGCTCGAACGAGTCATCGAAAATTGGACTCAACGGATGGACCATCTGCGACGTAGCCGCGGCCAACATTTGATAGACATAAACTTCAAAAAATAAATGCCAAAGAATGTTCTTTCAGATGAATTTGAATTTTCTGTGTTCTTTTCTTTTAAAAAGTAGGGAACCTCGAAATGGATCACGCTATATATTCTCCATAAAGTATATATATTCTCGGGCTGCAAGTTGGTAACTGAGGTTTATTTATACTCGGTATCCTTCAACCGAGCAACGGTAGTCATAGGTCCATGTTTTGATATAGCCTCCATACAAAGGTTCTTCTAGATTTGACTTAACCTTTCACATGCGATCCATGTTGGAAGGGATATAAGATTGGCTTAACTTAACGCTTTTACTGGTTCTCTTACTGGTCTGGTTGTTACTCTTCACTGGTATTAATGATAAAAAGTTGTGCACTTTTGGTGCAATATGTGTGTGAGAGGTACCAAACGGGGCGTGGCAATAAAGCTAATTTTTCACTGGACTGTAGGCACTATGACAGCATTACACTGGACAAAATTTCAAGCATTTTTATGTACTGGTATAAATCTTATAAGCTGTTAACTTTAAGTGCAAAATGGTCCATTTGTGTGGGAGGTACCAAAAGGGGTGTGACAACTTCTCCCATTTTTCTCGAGGTGATAGCTACTAATAAACTGATACTATGTGTGAAATTTCAGTCGATTCGAATAAGTAGTATAGATGTTATTAAGGAAACAACATTTCACTAAATGTTAACCTTAACTAAATGTTAACTTTTAACTTTGTGGGGGAGGTACTAGAAGGAGTGGACCAATATGACCCATCTTCGAACTTAGCCGGAGATAGAAAAAATTATCGCGTACCAAATTTGAAGTCAATCCGTTACTCCTTTGGAGAGTTACCGTGCGCACCAGCCAGCAGACAGACGGACGGACATTGCTCATTCGGCTTAAAATTACCCAAAACGATTATCCGCCGAACATACTTAGGGTCTTAGGACATTCCTTCGATGTGTTACACTTTTGGTCCGTAGCAAATAATATATACCCTCATATTAATAAAGTGAGGGTATAAATATTCTTCCTAAATATACTGTATTAAAAATTATTTAAAAAAAAAAGTTATAATGAACCCAAACCTCTTCGGTCATTTTGGGCCACCCTGTGCAAGATTGTTATTCTGATGAAAATGTTTATAGAGACCTCTCTCAAATACAATTCTTTAAGCCTAAACTGACTTGTTTTTTCCAATTAATAAAATTTTTAGTCGGAAAAAGTATTAATTGATCTGAAAAGTTGATTTAAGCATTAATTGACGCAAATAAGTAAAATTAAAATTGTTATGTTTCAACTCGAGCAATGCCATTTATTGACTAACTCTATTTATGATATGTTATAAGTGACTTACAACTAAAGAGATGTCTTAGATAAGAAAGGAAGAGAGAGAATTATATACCAACATACAGGTACCCAAATGGCAATTAAAACATAAGATCGGAGAGAGCCCACTCCAGAACTGTGCTGAACTGTTGCGGAGTGATTAGCTATCTTCTGCGTACATAGCTATAGCCCCGATTCGTCCGATTTGGCCCTTTAGCCCTATAGAAGCTGTAGTCTACATCCAATCATTTGAAATACAGCATGGTAGAGTTTCTTGACCATTCGCCAGTTACCAGTCGAAATGCTCGAACGAGTCATCGAAAATTGGACTCAACGGATGGACCATCTGCGACGTAGCCGCGGCCAACATTTGATAGACATAAACTTCAAAAAATAAATGCCAAAGAATGTTCTTTCAGATGAATTTGAATTTTCTGTGTTCTTTTCTTTTAAAAAGTAGGGAACCTCGAAATGGATCACGCTATATATTCTTCATAAAGTATATATATTCTCGGGCTGCAAGTTGGTAACTGAGGTTTATTTATACTCGGTATCCTTCAACCGAGCAACGGTAGTCATAGGTCCATGTTTTGATATAGCCTCCATACAAAGGTTCTTCTAGATTTGACTTAACCTTTCACATGCGATCCATGTTGGAAGGGATATAAGATTGGCTTAACTTAACGCTTTTACTGGTTCTCTTACTGGTCTGGTTGTTACTCTTCACTGGTATTAATGATAAAAAGTTGTGCACTTTTGGTGCAATATGTGTGTGAGAGGTACCAAACGGGGCGTGGCAATAAAGCTAATTTTTCACTGGACTGTAGGCACTATGACAGCATTACACTGGACAAAATTTCAAGCATTTTTATGTACTGGTATAAATCTTATAAGCTGTTAACTTTAAGTGCAAAATGGTCCATTTGTGTGGGAGGTACCAAAAGGGGTGTGACAACTTCTCCCATTTTTCTCGAGGTGATAGCTACTAATAAACTGATACTATGTGTGAAATTTCAGTCGATTCGAATAAGTAGTATAGATGTTATTAAGGAAACAACATTTCACTAAATGTTAACCTTAACTAAATGTTAACTTTTAACTTTGTGGGGGAGGTACTAGAAGGAGTGGACCAATATGACCCATCTTCGAACTTAGCCGGAGATAGAAAAAATTATCGCGTACCAAATTTGAAGTCAATCCGTTACTCCTTTGGAGAGTTACCGTGCGCACCAGCCAGCAGACAGACGGACGGACATTGCTCATTCGGCTTAAAATTACCCAAAACGATTATCCGCCGAACATACTTAGGGTCTTAGGACATTCCTTCGATGTGTTACACTTTTGGTCCGTAGCAAATAATATATACCCTCATATTAATAAAGTGAGGGTATAAATATTCTTCCTAAATATACTGTATTAAAAATTATTTAAAAAAAAAAGTTATAATGAACCCAAACCTCTTCGGTCATTTTGGGCCACCCTGTGCAAGATTGTTATTCTGATGAAAATGTTTATAGAGACCTCTCTCAAATACAATTCTTTAAGCCATAAATTGCAAATAAGTCATTTCGTCAATAACTTGATATTCTCGTATATCTGATATATAAGTCGCTCTTAAATCATATTATGGCGAATTCTTTTCTGCAAAAAAGTGCAACATTTTCATTGTCCTTTTTCCGAAAACGGCACTTTTGTGATACTTTTTTGAAATTAGGTAATTAATTTACTCGAATTTAGCACAACTAAAATTTCAAAATTTCAAAAAAGCGATATTATAGTGCAGTTTTCGGAAAAAGGGCAATGCAAGTGTTGCACTTTTTTGCCGAAAAGAATTCGCCATTAGTTTCAGTCATACAACACATATTTTTTAATTTAGCTTAAACTTTGCAGTTTGTGCTTTATTTTGATTAAATTCGTAAGCACAAAAAATTCCCATATCGGTGTATAGACACAACACTGTGGTACAGAGTATTATGACATTGTGTATTTGTTTGTAACGCTTAAAAATAAAGAGATAGACATTGTTTATTATACCGCTCGGCATAGAATCACATTTTGAGTCGAATTAGCCATATCCGTCTGTCTGGCTGTCCATGTATTTTGGGATCAAAGCACTAGGTCACAAATATGAAGCGATCTTAACGAAAATTAGTACAGAGCGATTAGGGACCCTCTCCCTATTGAAAGTGGGGCATATCGGTCCATGTTTTGCTAAAGTCCTTATATAAAGATTCCCAACGATGTCTCTTCTTGGCACTCTAGAGAACACATTTTTCGATTGATCTGACTGAAATTTAAGTACATATCTACATTTTATATTGGACCTATTCGTTCCTTGTAAAAATGGGGTACAGCGGTTTTGGTATAGCCCTCATATAAAGGTAGGTCCACGGGACGCGTTTTTTAGCCCATCCTGCGGAAATTTAAGCTATTGTACTTCATATTGAATTAAAACGTCTCTAGTGAATATTTAGAATACACTATGCAACAAATGAACACTTTTTGAAAAATACACGGACTTGACAGTATAGGTTCCATTCTACAATCAAAGGGTAGTATAACCCTATACTCCAAAGTTTTGAAAATCAGTGGGTCCCTCAAAAATGGTGTCATCAGCTTTTGTCCAACAACTTATTCAGACTTGGTGATATCGCTTAACTATATTTGGCAATAATGTAGCTAAGAATATGCTGAACAAAGTTTCTTATAATTTGTTGCAAAAAAATATTTTTTTCGGTACTTTTTTTTGAAAAAGTGAAGGAAAAAATATTTTTTTTTCACTTTTTTCAACATAACTTCCGGGGACTCGTAATTTTTCACTAGCAATGCTTGGCAAAATTGCAGCCAACGTAAATCTAAACAACTTTTGTAAACATATTAATACAATCTGAACGTGTCTAGGCACCAAAGTACCGGAAAAAAATTTTATTTCGCGAAAAATGTTAAGAAACTTTGTTCAGCATATTCTTAGCTACATTATTGCCAAACATAGTTAAGCGGTATCATCAAGTCTGAATTAGTTGTTGGACAAAAGCTGATGACACCTTTTTCGAGGGGCCCACTGATTTTCAGAATCTTTGGAGGCCCATAAAACAAAATTGGTCACCAATTTCGCCAAACCGAGTATAGGGTTAAACTACCCTTTAATAGTAGAATCGAACCTATACTGTCAAGTGTGTATTTTTTTCACTGTTGCACAGTGATATCGGTCCATTTTTTGATACATAAGTATAAGCCTCTTATAAAGGTCAAGTTTTTAAACAAATGTGCCTGGGATTTAGAAATGTACTCTGTTTTACCCGCAAGTGTTCATGATGATAATGGCTCTCCGTACATTTGTTGACATACAATGATGGAGGGTATTATATAGTCGGCCACGCCCGACTCTAGTATTTTATGCCATAGATTTGTCTGATATAGATGTTCAGTTTGAATTTTGTTTCTACAAAAATTCTGCACAACAAAATTCTGCATCACATAGAGATCGAACTTAAATATTTTTTGTGAAGCTTTGTACTCGTATATATGTCGCTTTTTCGTAACAATTTGATACTTTGCAGATTTATTCTTTTTTTTAAATTTTTTCCAACAAAATTTAACTATATGTATTGTACCATGATTTGCTGTTATTACAAACAGTGGTCATTTATTTACTCCTATAAGCTAAACATTTCACCCGTTTGGGATGAAAATTTGCAAGATAATGATTTTTATGATTTTTAAATAGATGCGCCAGTTGGGTTTTTCTTATTTGGTGAACAATGGTAATTATTGCTTTGGTATATCTAAAAGGTTCCACCCGAGTTGACTTTCTTGTATCTTATTTGCATCTATATGAATGGTCCCGATATAGTGTTGAATACGATCCATGGGGTATATAAGATTCGGCCGAGCCGTTCTTTACGCCGTTCTTACTTGTTTTGCTCAATTACCCAAACTTTCGATGTTTGTCGTCTGGTAATGGCAAGTGGATTAATTTTAATTTTGTATGCATGTTGTATCTAACCAAAAGAATAGCCCTATTTGCAATCAGATTGTCTGTATTTTTAGTTCGAATGGAAATAATATTTATCAGAATGAGTAGTGTTTGCAATATTTTCAATTTATTTGTTTAAGTAATAAAGTTTTTTTTTATATACTGAAACATATATTAACTCAAACTCACTGTGTGTGGTTTACGTATATTTATGTTAAGTTTGAAATTAAAAAAGCTATTAAATTTACAACCCTATTTGTGTTATATGAAATCACTATGAATATCGTAATGGAGAGAAATTTTGTTAATTACCACTGGGTCATTCAAAAGAAAACATTCAACAAAAATATTTATATTACAAAATATTTAGTAATATCAATGGTATACATATGAAAATACGTGGGGAAAATCGAATTTTTTTATTGACCATTTTGAATTGAAAGAAAAACTATTTTAAATATTACGTATTTTTTTTTATAAATAAGTTCTATTGGAAAATCAATACAATTTATTTGGAACGCAGAGATTAATGCAGTACAAGAAACAATATTTGCGACTTTTTTTCATATAAAAAATTGATTTATATGAAAACAAAATTATGTTGCGAAATGACGGACAGACAAAGTCGGGAGTAGCCGAATACACCATAACCCTTTGGTCGTTTGCTTTAGTGGGATGGGACTTGTTTATCTATGAAAATACAGACAAACATCTAAAAAATAAGTAAAAACATTTCAGTCGGGTAAAAAGACTAAGACCTCACTTTGTGAGTAATGTAATATGGGTCGTTTTGGCAGAAGTTAATGGGATTGTTGTCATTTTTCATGACTGATGAGACTTTGCCATAAAATTATAAATATACAATAATTGAGAATTTTCCGATGTTTTTAAGAGGTTTTAATTGAAACCAGTAAGGAAAGAATAAAGTCGGGCTGGGCCGACAGTATAATACCCACCAGCATTGTTTGCCAACAAATGCAAGGATGACCATTATTACTATTAACAGTTGTAGGTTAAATAGAGTACATTTCTAATTTCCAGGCACATATGTTAAAAAGTGACCTTCATGAGGGCCTTATACAGGGTGTTTTTTTTGGATGTGTGGTTTTCAAGAAGAAAGAAAACGCATTTAATTTAATGTTATGGCCAAGAATTTCGCTTTATTATAATGCATTATGTTCTAAAAAAGATTTCGGGCAAGTGCCCGGCGCAGCAAGCTCGAGTAAATTCCAGCCAAGAGGCCCAATTTTCGACCACTTTTGCAGCATTTAGGGATGTATGTCAGCAATAACGCGCTGAATATTCTCTTCCAAGGCGTTAATCGTGTCGGGCTCATCTGAGTACACAAGCGACTTCACATAATCCCACAAAAAAATAGTCCAGCTGTGTTTAATATCATGATCTTGGAGGCCACGTCACAGGCCCAAGACGCGAGGCCAATGCACTCACCAAAAGTTTCCTTCACTACATTGATTATTTCGTTGGTGGTATGGCATGTACTGATGTCTTGTTGGAACGAAAGGTCGTCCACATCAACATCCTCAAATTCCGGATCGAAAAAGTCATAAATCATAGCTCTATAGCGTTCCCGGCTTCATTTTTGAAGAAATATGGACCAATGATTCCCTCTACCCGTAGAGCACACCAAACAGCGACTTTTTGTGGATGTAACGGCGTCTGAACAATGGTTTGTGGATTATCATTACCCCAAATGCTACAATTTTTTTTATTAACGTACTCATTCATCCAATAGGTGAGCTTCATCGCTGAACAACATTTTCTTGTAGAAATCGGAAAATCGTCGCGCGGACCGAACCATTATTTTGGTAATAAATTTGCACGATTTGCAAACGTTGTTCCGTAGTACGTCTATTCATTATGAAATGGCAAACCACACTGAGCATAAATCATATGACAGCTGGCAAAAAGACCAACTCCGAAAAAAGTATTGTCAGATTGAAACCTCACGTCTAAAAAAATCTCCCTGTACCTATCAAAGCACGGACCGATATACTTCACTTTCAATAGGGACGACTTAATTCAATACGAAGTACAAAAGCTTAAATTTCCGCATGATGGGTTAAAAAATGCGTTTCCTAGAACGCCAAGAAGTCTAATAGAAAGGGACCTTTTTATGGGAGCAATATCAGAATACGGACCGATTTTTTCCATTTCCACTAGGAACGATTAAGTGCAATCTAAAGTACAAATTCTTAAATTTTAGCTAAATTAAAAAATGTGTTCTCCAGAGCGTCAAGAAGTGGCATCGGTGGGGCCCTGTATATGGAGGCTATACTAAAACATGGACAGAACATACCCCATTTCGTTGCTGATCAGTCGTAGTGAACGGACGTGTTTAGCACAGAGCGGATAGTTAAAATCAATTACGCAGTACCTATTACGCAATGGCAAAAAAAATCTGTACAAAGTCTGGAAGGCCTACATCGTAGTACCTATTACGGGTTAATACAGACAAAAAAAATTAATAAATTCGTTGACGGGGATGCCTTCGCGTTCCGATGGAGCGGGGTTACCCAATCGTCCTACTGTCCGTCCGTTGGTCTTGGCCAAAGCCGACCACACCAAACATGGTGAAATTTCCCCCAGTACTCACAACAGGTGGTACGGTGAAGGGAAAACGTCATGTCCGACCGGAAAACAATGAGCACCGGATAGCGCCCAGAGTTTTGACGAAGTTGGAGGCTGTTGAGGTTAACGGCTAATAAAGTCAAAAGAATCAGATCACCTGGCAAGAGGCCCTAATGTCACCATCAACAGGACACTCACCAAGCCCTTCAATGAAGTGGCGAAGGAGAGTCTAGTGATGGCTGTTATAGACAGAAGTAGTGAGGATGGATTCATCCTCAAGGACAAATGGAGCCAAGTGCAATCCGCCATTATGGCTCATTACCTCGATGTCCGTGGAGAAATGCCGGGCAAAACACCAGTCTGCAACGATGCAGGATGCCATCAGGGAAGAGTAAAGCTCTTATATTTCGGTGATTCCAGATCAGTAGATCTGTATAAGGCTGCTCTGAGTCGAGCGGGTGAGGTGTGGCCGGGTGCCCAGTTGGATGTTGTGGAAAAAAACAACATCCCTAGTCACCGTAGAGCCATCACCTGGGTTACAGAAGAGCCCTCCAGCTCGGTTGACATATTAGAGATAATAAAAGATTCCAATCCTGGTCTGCCGACCCATAATTGGAGAATTAGCAAGGTGGGTGGGGCGGATGGTAAAAAGCGGCAGGTCAATTTGATCCTTGACGCTGAATCCACCTCCCATAAACAATGTGCAAGTGCAACCCTGCAATATGGTTTCGAGACTATAGTCTTGAAGGTATACAAGCAGGATATAGCTCGGACTGCGGAAGGCGAGTCGTCGACCGTGGTTGATACAAGGCTTTCTGGAAGTGCAGAGGTCCACACGACCATTATTTCTGGTGACTCTAACTCTAACAGAATATCTGTAACGTCATTCTCTGAGGATGAAAACACTACTTCGCATAGTGAGGGGCTAAGGAAAGTCTCCGGACTCATTAACGCATCTGGCGGGGACACGCTCCCCGATGATACGGACGAAGAGTTCGATAACATCCATGTCAGGGTGGATGTCAATCTGTCGATTACCGCTGAAAGTGCAAAATTTTTATGAATAATTTTGGATAGGAAACTGTCATTCAGACTAAACGTACTGGAACGTGTAAAGAAGGCAAACATCGCCCTATATTCCTGCAGGAAGGCTGTAGGGTCGCGGTGGGCCCTCTCTCCTAAAATTGTCCATTGGATATATATAGCAGTGGTTCGTCCAATACTGTTATACGGCATTGTGGTATGGTGGACGGCAACTGACAAACTAACTATCACAAACCTGCTATCAAGGGTTCAGAGAACTGCCTGCCTGTGCATAAGCGGAGCGTTAAGGACTACTGCGACTGAGTCTCTACAAGCTATTCTCCATATACTGCCGATTATGGCGAGAGAAGTTGCAACCAAAGCGGCACTAAGATTAAACTGCCTATCAACGTGGAGGTACAAGAACTACGGTCACATGAGGATATCAAAGTGTACTGCTATGGTAACCGACCAAGTGGACTATATACCAACGGTGCGCACCTTTGAGAGGAACTGCATCACTATGATAGCAGCCCGGGATGAATGGGATGGCAGAATACCCGGAAATAGAAACCATCTCCACTACTATACGGATGGTTCGAAGCTTGATAAAAAGGTTGGCTTCGGAGTACACAGTCATAAACCCTCTACCACCACAGTGTGTTGTCGGGTATAAAAATAGGATTTTATCGCAAAACCTTGTACGATATTTGTGAAACCGCTAATGGATGAAGTTGAGGGCTACTTAAAGTAGGATTTGTTAAAGCTTTCCTTAGCACCCTCCCGATTTTTCAAAATAGGTATTTATCCAAAATATTCAAGAATGAGAAAATGTACAAAGGCGCTTCGCTCATTCCATAGAACTTTGGCGAAGAAACCACTGCCAAAAATTCATTTCGAGGTCCGCATCATTCAAAATAGTTATTTTTATACCCTACACAATACTATGGCAGCGATGAAGCTCACTTTTGGATGAATGAGTACATTAATAAACAATATTGTCGCATTTTGAGTAATGTTAATGCACAAGACGCCGCACAGTGGGCTAAAATGGAAAAAAATTGACATAATTCTGTCATTTCAAAACCACTTATCGTATGGCGATGAAATTTTAGGTGTGTATACAAGATGTGTTAGAGAGTTTAAGTTCGGACCCCCTATCTCATACAGGGGCGGAGCTACAGGGCCCTAAAGTTGACCACCTCTGGTATACAAAATTTTCATCGGCTTCTAACTTGTGAATGGAGTGTCCAATTTGAGTGGATACTCCTAGACCAGACCTACAATAAACATTTTATAGCTTGAAGATATCTTGAATAGTTTCCGAGATATGTGGATTTTAAATTTGAATTTTTCATTTTTTTGCCGACTTTGCCTTGGAGTTTAGCCAATATCTCAGTCAAAAGTTTACCGATTTTGTTTTGTGGATTGCCAATAAAATGTACAATATCATGTAAAAAAGAATCGATAAGATATGTCAAGAAATAAGATAGTTCTGGCCCTATAAAATCAAATTTTTGAAAAAAAATTCATTTTTGGAGATTTTTTGGCGAAAATTTTCCAATTCGTATTTAGGTCTTGTAGAAAAAGTTTGTTACACAAAGTATATCAAATTTGTACTCATTTTAAAGGAGACGTTTCACAGAATCTGCTAGCGAAAATCCGAAGCCAAATGTGGTTGCCACTCTTCTGCAATTTGGACCTTTTTCACATAAATTTAAAAAGGTTGATCGATTTTCTCCAATCTCCAAGCTAAATTGTTATTTTTTTTTTATTTATTTGTATTAAGGTTTAACAAACTCGACTGCAAAGAGAATCCCGACCGCGGCTTTTCATATCTAAAATATAGGACTAAAAGTAAAAAATCCCATTATGTATTTTTTGGGAATTGAGGGATTTTCCATTAGAAATTTCCACATGTTACGTTTGATTATTATTTCTAATATCAAAATAAAGAACTTTAAAAAAATGCATCGAAATATATAAATTTTTAAGAATTTTATGCCGTATTTACGTTTCTGTCTATATGCAAAATATATTTTTTAATTTTTCCCTACCTTCTTGTACTTATTGGTTATTATATCATCAATATGTACTACTTTCTTGTAGATATGTTTTTATCAAACAATAATAAAATTTAGTAAGATTTACATTTCAGAAAATATTGTTTTATGGTACTATTTCTAGGAAACCTTTAATCATTGATAGGTATAAAAATATTTGTTGTAATGTTCATTCATATAGTTAATAATATTCATTCACACAGGGTGGCTGATGAAAGCTGCTACCAAAAAAAAATTTAATAAAATTTTTTCTATTTAATGAATCTGGTTAATTTTTTTTTTGCAGATTGATTTTTAGATTTAACAAAAATGGATAACTGGGACACTGAAACAAGAATTTGGATTGTCCGCCGCTACTACGCACTGAAGTCCGTAGTTTCGGTTCGAAAAGAGTATAGGGGCACGTTTGGCGGCAATCCTCCGAGCAGATGGACCATAAAGAGACTTGTTAAAAATTTTTCCGAGCATGGGACAGTCAACAGAAGACCTTACCATCGAAACCCTTCAGTTCGGACGGAGGAAGCAATCGCTACTGAGCTGATGCCATACAAAACAATCCAAGAGTTTCGACAAGAACCTTATCTGCTCGAATGGGTATAAGCAGACAGTCATTGTAGTCAATTATGCACATTCCATACACTGAAAAAAAGTTATTTGAGTTTCTTAATGTAGCAATATTCATCAGCCACCCTGTATATAAAAAACATGTGAAACTGTGACTTATAATCACTTATCGTAATACCCCAACTATTTAGTAGTGATTTGTTAAGTAATAGAGTTATGAAACAAATGTAAGAATAACTTATAATTAGCAGAACATCAAATGGCACACCTACTCGTGGTTGCACATCACAAATTTATATCAGCTCTATTAATATATTCATATAATGAAATATACATTTTATAATTAATTTAAAATTTCTCATTAAAATTTGTAAAAATTATATTTATGAGGATACTTATGTTTAGCTAAACATTTGGGCGGTAACAAAATGTGATTTTGATGAGAAAGAGTTGACGGACATGTCAAAATCTTTCTCCTGCATTCTCTACGTTGTGCTTGTGCTATTAGGAGGCTGGTGTTGCGTTGGCAACGATGTCGGAGACCCATTAATGTCATCATAAATTTGAAGACATTTTCATTTGTGTGAAAGCGACAAATTGTTGAATTTATCACCGCTTTTAACTTTAAACCCATTAAAATACGAGACGCGATGGATGCCCTAAATGTTCGTCGGCGTTTGCTGTGGCTCGTATATTTGCAATATTTGACGTAGGTTTCACCAAATCGATGTTTGCCTTTGGAAATTGGAAAAAATACATAAATTAATATGAATATTATTTCACACAATCAACGCAAAGATTAGCCTTTGATGTTTGATAATTAATTTCGGTTCGTCAGATATGAGTGGGCGCCATTAGGCATTTATATTCTCTTTCCTTTTTTTTGTTCGTTGAAATCAGGCAGACAAAAGAGTTGACAAACATTTAATTTCAGAAAATTATAACAAATGTAGGCGCTACTTGTTTGAATAACAAATTTCAATCTTTCAGAACAGACGTTGATCAGATTGATTTCTTGGTTCGATGATTCGATAAGTGTAGAAAACCAGTTTTTGCAATAATGTACTGCATCAGAAATAAGTAACTACAAATTTGGACTAATGTAACAAAATCGAGTATTTCGCCATGGGGAAGAAACAACATTATCTCGAAAGCAGAAACTCTGCTCTCATGAAAAATTTTTAAAATGTTGGTTCTGTCAGTTGGTCATCCAAGCGACGATATGTATACACTGTATAAGCAACATTCTTTAACTGATCTGTATAAAAATTGACAGATAGAAGTCTCTTGATACACTTAGAAACAAAACTAAATTTGAGGCAAATCAGTTCAGATTTAGATATAGCCCCGATATATGTATATGTTACCCCCGATTTGATATGTAAGCGCTATAGAAACTGTATTTTATATCCGATCAGTTCGATATTCGGCAGAAAGATGTTTCATTTTACACGAATGAACATTGGCAAATTTGGAAAAATCAATTCAGATTTAGGTATAGCCCCCATATACATATATGTTGATCCAGATTTGGTGTGAAAGCGCTATACTCGTAGAAGATGTACTTTAATTCCGATCATTACAACATTTGGCAGAAAGATTCTTAATTTAGGAGTGAATACTGCTTGATTTGGGGAAAATTTGTTCAGATAAAGGTATAGTCACATATATATGTTCCTCCCTATTTATTAGTTAAGATCTAATTAAACTGTACTTGATACTATGAAAGATTACTGTGCGTTTTAAGGTTATTGTTTCAGATCTAGTTTATTGATTTATTTATGTGAACTACAATAGATAAATTTATACACAAATTTTATGGTCCAGGGAAAGCCGGGTTACAAAGAACATGTGGCTAGATTTTTGCAGCGACAGACCAGAACCTCTGGTGGGAATCGAACCCACGACCTCCAAACTCATAGGCGTGAACGTTGCCTACTCAGCAACTGGGGCGATCCGTTCTAGTTTATTATGATCAACATCTTCAATTCCTCATTGGAGTAAGTCTAAGTACTTTGTTAACTGAAACAAAACCAATTATTCTAAATTATTACCACAATGCCCCTTTACGCATTGCTAATATATTTCTCGTTTAAGTTAACAAAAGCTTATTCCACCTGCTTATTAACCCTTATTCCAAGGAGGAGTTGAAGATGTTTATCATAATAAACTAGATATAAAACGATAACCTTAAAATGCGCTGTATTCCTTCATAGATCAAGAATCGAAAGGAAAAAATAAATGGGACTATACAGACTATAATGGAATCCTAAAGTTTGCATAATAGGAGATCGACCGAAGAACACTTGGGGAAGGACATTACAAAGGGGATCGGCCAAATCGTTTAAGGAATTAACCCCCATGGCGAGGGACAGTGGTGCATGCAAACATTTTGTTAACGAGTTGTGCGAATAGACTAAGTTATATAATTTTTATTTTGAAACATGTCAATAAATAAATAAATAATATGGGTAATTCCAAAGCAGTTCGACCAACTCAAAAAATAACCAGTTTAACTGTTCACAACATTTAGCACAATAATTCTCCTAGTGTGCGGGAGACACATCAGGACATTAATTGATACATTTATAGGATATTCAAATATTAAAGATATATTCAATATTTTCACATCTTTCCACCAAAAGGACATATATATTTTATACCGCAACATTGAGGAGGAGCAGAGGAGCTTTTGAAGATATGGCTAATTTAACAAATTGTAATTTTGAGATATGTAACTTTGGAGATCTATACCGCAAAAACTACAATGAATTTGGAAAAAGTAAAAACGCCATAAAATTCAAAAAAGTTCCTGGAAAATGTTTTGTATGAATTTACATCAATTGGCAGTATTGGAACCATGATTTCTTTGATAACATTCTCCAGGAAGTTTCCTTTAAGATTAATATAAATATGTTATACTTACATACATTTTTAAAAAACATTTTTTATAACACCAGAATACCAATACAACATATAATTTTTGGTTCTATGAAATAAACCCCAATGAAATAATTCCCAAAAAAATTAAATAACTCCCAAAACAAAAAGTGAAATTAATCAAAAAAAAATTGAAATAACTCCCCAAAAAGAAAATGAAATAAGTCCCAGATGTTGGGATGTATTTGGCAACGAAATAAAGCCCAAGAAAAAATTAAAATAAGCGCCAATGAAATAATTTCCAAGAAAATGAAATAACTCCCAATTGTTATTCTTATATAAAATTATATCAGCTGAATATATACTTGAAAGTAATCCCCCATTTCAACACATGCCGGGGAAGATATAATATTTCCACTTAACAGTTCTTGTAAGGCAGCGTAAATTTCTCTCACTTATCCACCAATGTACGAAGTTTTTATGTTGTACATAAAGATCCGTAAAAAATTTTATTTGGAAAACGCGCGCGGCGTCAGGCTATGAAGCCGATGAACTCAGCCGCCGAACTGTACAGGGTCTCCCATATTCGACGGACCCATCTGGCAACGCCATAACTTTTGACAGAGATGTCAGATCGCTTAATGACATACCGCGTTTGAAGCGTCAGTCCAAGCAGATTTTTACCATGGAACAATACACGCCACGCGAGCGCTCTGAAATAGTTGAAATTTACATTCAACAGAAGAAGTCAAGTCAACGTGCTTTTAAAATATTAAAAAATGTGAGAAGTGCGCCTTCTAAGAACACCATTAAGCGTTTATACGAAAAATTTTCGACTGGTGAGGCTCTTTCTAATCCGAAGAGGCCAAATAAAAGTCGACCAAGGCGATCGGCCGAGAATATCGCTGCCGTACGAGCCAGTGTTGAGAGGTCCCCAAGAACATCCCAAAAACGCCGTTCTCAGCAGTTGGGCATGGCTCGGTCCACTTTACAACGGATTATTCGCGTTGATTTGCATTTGTTCCCGTACAAAATTCAATTGACGCAAAGATTGTTGCCTGCGGACAAGCCTCGTCGATTGGAATGGGCCCAACGAGTCCGTGGGTCCGTCGAATATGGGCAACCCGTATATAGTGAGTCAAAACGATTGTTTTATGCAACCATGAAAATTAAGAAAGTGACTACAAAGTAATTCAATAGGGTCACAATTTTTAATGAAGTTAATTTTTGCGTAAAAATTATAAAAAGATTCTAAATGGATCGCGCTATCATTTATTTAAAAAAATCCAAAAAATTTATGGGATTTGAAATTGAAAAATGCGTTTTTGGTTTTTACGGAAATTACAATAGCTCTTGAGCGGCCAAACCAATTTGTACAAAGTCAACGTCGTTTTAAAGAGAACACAAAACAGACACTATGTCATTCACAATAAATTCTCTTCCACAACAAAAGTAATAAGTAGAGATTTATTGAACCGATCTTTGACATTACATCAAAACTTTCATAACTTTTCTTAAATGTTTGTGTTAGTTTTAAGTTTTTTCATCTAATTTTAAATATCTAAAGCGTCATCTTTGCCTGAGAATGACATTCGTGCGCCATCGTTTGTTGGAACTTTATCGGCTCAGCCGATTGTTGAAATTTTGTCGGCTCAATGCGCCGCCGGCGCCGATAATTTTGGTCGACTTCATTGCCTGGCGGCCCTTTACAGCAAATAAATTTTTCCTGTGTCTCATTACATCATTTCCAATAGCATACCAATGATTAAATCATGCGCGCTTCTCATTTGCAATTGTATGGTGGTAAAATAAGTATTAATTTGTATTTAAGACATATTTTTTTCAAATACAGTATATTAATGGAGAGGAGAATATTTTTTTTTATTTATTATTGTATTTTTTATTTTTTTGTCACGTTGTTCAATTTTATACCGTTCCATTTTAAATTCCACAAGTCTTTTCTACAAAATACACGTACCAAAAAGAAATAAAAAAGTTATAAGGAATTCAAATCCCTTCGGTAATTTTAGGGCAACCAGTACATGTACAGGATAGAAGTAAATTAATAATTATGTCTTAACACCGTTGGTCATTTTGGGCACCCTGTATAATGTTTTCTGATCAGCATGCTATTTCTTCTTTAACACTAATAATTTCAAATTCATACTTCCTTAAAAATTTCAATAATGAAATAACTACCAAAAAAATGAAAACAAAACAAAATTTTTAAGAAATGAAACAAATACAATTTTTTTTATTAGGGAATTATTTCATTTTACCTTTTTTGGGTGTTTTACAGGTACGAAATAAATCCCAAGTAAAAAATTAAACAATTTCCAGAAAAAAATTAAATAAACCCCAACAGTTAGTCATTCAGTCATCCTGAAATAAATCCCAAAATGTACGAAATTTGTTGGGGTTTATTTCATTTTATTTATGAAGGGAGTGAAGATAGAGTCCAAAGTTATAGTCTATTTAGCCAAGACAACAACCTGTTATACTTATAGTCTAAAGTTATAGTCCGTTTTCGCAAACTGTTATACACGAACAAAAAAAAAAGATTTTCAGTTTTTTAACAATTAAATGATATGAAACAATAAAAAATATAATATTGAAAAACCAAAAACTTTAAAAAGTAAATTTAATTAAAAAAAATAAAAATACACATGTTTCAACGTGTGAATTGAATCTATTGCCTAACACAATTCAATAGCCCATAGCTCGAAAACTTGATTGGGTCAAAAAATGTACGATAAACCTTGACAAATGTTACATCATTGGATTGCGCTCATCGAGACCTATCCATCAAGTGGTCATAGTATGGATTAACCCAATCTAGTTTTCGAGCTATGGGCCACTTAATTGTGTTGGACCCTATATGGGATCTATATATGGCCCACTGGGTCAAAAACTGTATGATAAACCTTGACAAAATAATTGGATTGTGCTCATCGAGACCTATCCATCAAGTGGTCATAGTATGGATTAACCCAATCTAGTTTTCGAGCTATGGGCCACTTAATTGTGTTGGACCCTGTATGGGATCTATATTTGGCCCACTGGGTCAAAAACTGTATGATAAACCTTGACAAATGTTACATCATTAGATTGTGCTCATCGAGACCTATCCATCAAGTGGTCATATTATGGATTAACCCAATCTAGTTTTCGAGCTATGGGCCATTTTATTGTGTTAGACCCTATATGGGTTCTATATATGGCCCACTGGGTCAAAAACTGTACGATAAACCTTGACAAATGTTACATAATTGGATTGTGCTCATCGAGACCTATCCATCAAGTGGTCATAGTATGGATTAACCCAATCTAGTTTTCGAGCTATGGGCCACTTAATTGTGTTGGACCATGTATGGGATCTATATTTGGCCCACTGGGTCAAAAACTGTATGATAAACCTTGACAAATGTTACATCATTGGATTGTGCTCATCGAGACCTATCAATCAAGTGGTCATAGTATGGATTAACCCAATCTAGTTTTCAAACTATGGGCCACTTAATTGTGTTGGACCCTATCTGGGATCTATAAATGGCCCACTGGGTCAAAAACGGTACGATAAACCTTGACAAATTTTACATCATTGGATTGTGCTCATCGAGACCTATCCATCAAGTGGTCATAGTATGGATTAACCCAATCTAGTTTTCGAGCTGTGGGCCACTTAATTGTGTTGGACCCTATATGGGATCTATAAATGGCCCACTGGGTCAAAAACTGTACGATAAACCTTGACAAATGTTACATCATTGGATTGTGCTCATCGAGACCTATCCATCAAGGGGCCAATCGAAGGTGTAAATTTTCAGCTGAACTCTTTGGCAAGTAAACCCGATCATTTTGTTTGTTCACAAACTGATCAATTTGGAATGGCTTCTCATCGGAGAAAACCAAATTCGGTAACTGGCCACTTTCGGGCAACCGAAGCAACTCCTTGGCTCTTTCCAGTCTAACTTTTTTTGTGCATCGGTGAGCTCTTGCACTTTTTGGAACTTCAATGGCTTTAGTCCAAGCTCATTTTTTAATATGTGTTGTATCCGTTCTCGCGATATGTTCAGCTCACGAGCAATTTTTCTACCACTGCGGCGTGGAAAAAATTGGTCTAGCCTTCACTTTTCGGATCATTTCTGGTGTTGTTACCGTTTTTTTTCCTCCACTTTTTGGATGCGAGGCAACACTGCCAGTATCACGGTAACGAGCAATGGTACGAGAAACAAAAGATTTATTCACATTTAAATGCTGGAGGGCTCTAACGATAGCCACTTGTGTTTTTACACCCAAATATAAACCAATCACACTATCACGCTTGAATTCCATCACGAATAACTTTTTTCTGAATGCAATAGATCAAAATGCTTTTGTAAGCTTGTAAACAATAAAATGAACTGTCACTGAAATAAATCTACTAAACTAGCGGTTTAGAAATGATAGCAACCTGAAGTTGGTTGCAATACATATCAGCCACCCTGTATATGTCCCTGCCTATTTAGTAATTAAGCGCTATTGAAACTTTATTTTAGTCCAATCTTTATAAACTTTTTCAGAAATTAGGCTTTTGATCCAAGTTTATGAAACTCTGTTTAGACTATGTATAGTTTCTTCTGTTTGTTCCTTCCGATTAAGGTTATCCTTTCAGATCTAGTTTATTATGATCGACATCTTCAACTCCTACTTGGAATAAGTCTCGATGAGCCGGTGGTGCTAAGTACTTTTTTAACTGAAACGAAACCACTTATTCCAAATTATTATCGCAATGCCCTTTTTCGTTTTGGTAGGGAGGCGTAGGGTATTATATAGTCGGCCCCTCCCGACAATATGTCTTTCCTTACTTTTTTTAAATATAAGTTCAAATGGCCACAACCGTTGTCATATTAAGTATTATTCATCATACAGCAAATTTTGTCAATTCCAAAAAGGGATATGAGAGAATCGGTATAGATTTTGCCGTAATATTAAGAAAATTCTAGGGTCGGGAAAAATTTAAAATTATATTTTCATAAAGCTTTTAGTATACGTAGTATGTACGAAAAATATCGGGAATTTTTAATTTCCGCGGGCTACGTGTATTTGATTTTTGATATTATTGTAGCGTTATGTTGGTACTCATGTCCCTTACTTATGCTGACAACGTTGGCCATTTTGAATGTTTAGTTTATTTTTAACAGCTGTTGTGTTTGGATGTGTTTTAACTTGTCTTCGATTTTTATCTATTTCAGAAAATGGAACAAAATAAAGTGCGCTGACGCATTCCGAATGTTGACTGTGGCATATGGCGAAGCTACCTTGGACCAAAGAAACGTTTATCGGTGGTACAAAATGTTCTTAGAGGGCCCAGAAGATGCGAAGGACGAACAGCGTGCCGGACGCCCGAGCACGTCAACAACAGACGAAAACATTGATAAAGTGAATAAAATAATATTGTCCAATCGACAAATTACCATTAGAGAAGTTGCTGAGGATCTAAACATATCGATTGGCTGGTGCCATTCGATTTTAATCAATGATTTGGGCATGAGTCGGGTCGCCGCTAAATTCGTGCCAAAATTGCTCTATTTGGACCAAAAACAGCATCGCGTTAACATTGCTCAGGAGATGTTGAACTCGGTCCGTGACGACCCAAATTTGCTCCAGAGGGTCATAACTGGTGACGAATCATGGGTTTATGGTTACGACGTAGAAACTAAAGCTCAATCATCCCAATGGAAGCTGCCGCATGAACCAAGACCGAAAAAACACAATTTTCTTTGATTGCAGGGGCGTGGTGCATTATGAGTTCTTGCCACAGGGTAGTACGGTCAATAAAGAATATTACCTGCAAGTTATGCGCAAATTGCACGAAGCAATCCGCCAAAAACGCCCGGATTTGTGGAAGAATAAAAACTGACTTTTGCACCATGATAACGCCCTTGCACACACATCGTTGCTTGTGCGCGAATGTTTGGCCAAAAACAACACAGTAATGGTGCCGCAGCCACCGTATTCCCCTGACCTAGCCCCCTGTGACTATTTTTTGTTCCCAAACTGAAAAGGCCCATGAAAGGACGACGCTACGCCACGATTGAGGAGATAAAGACGGAGGAGATAAAGACGGAGGAGATAAAGACGGAGGAGATAAAGACGGCATCGAAGGAGGAGCTGAACAAGATCACAAAAAAAGATTATTTGAAGTGCTTCGTGGATTGGAAAAAATCGTTGGCAGAAGTGTATTATATCCGAGGGGAATTTCTTTGAAGGGGACAAAATAGATATTCATGAATAAATAAATACTATTTGAAAAAATACAAAATTCGCGATATTTTTTGAACATACCTCGTATCTCGGTTAGTAGAAAGTCACAAACATTTTAAATTTCCGAGGTGGTCCATTTTTAAGGCCTGTAGCTCTGCTCGATATACTCAATTTGCTGATTGGCTGGTTAAAAACCGCGAAATTATTATGCCCTACACCACACTGTGGTACAGGGTATTATAAGTTTGTTTCACGGCAGATGTTTGTAACACCTGAAAATAACACAGCTAGACCCACCTTAAAGTATACCGATCGACTCAGAATCACTAGCTGAGTCGATTTAACGATGTCCGTCCGTCCGTCTGTCCATGTAAAGTTGTTCGTCGACTACAGGTCGCAATTTTACTCCGATCGTTCTGAAATTTTGCAGTTTAGAGTATTTCGCGGCTGTTAAGATCGCTATTGAATTTGGTTGAAATCGGTTCAGATTTAGCTATAGCTCCCATATATATGTTTCATCCGATTTGGCCCTTTAGTTCTATAGAAGCTGTATTTTACATCCAATCGTTTTGAAATTTAGAATGGTAGAGTTTATTGATCCATGAACCGACATTGCCGAATTTGAAGAAAATCGGTTAAGATTTAGCAATAGCTCCCATATATATGTTTCGTCCGATTTGGCCCTTTAGTCCTATAGAAGCTGTATTTTACATCCAATCGTTTTGAAATTTAGAATGGTAGAGTTTATTGATCCATGAACCAACACTACTGAATTTGAAGAAAATCGGTTAAGATTTAGCTATAGCTCCCATATATATGTTTCATCCGATTTGGCCCTTTAGTTCTATAGAAGCTGTATTTTACATCCAATCGTTTTGAAATTTAGAATGGTAGAGTTTATTGATCCATGAACCGACATTGCCGAATTTGAAGAAAATCGGTTAAGATTTAGCAATAGCTCCCATATATATGTTTCGTCCGATTTGGCCCTTTAGTCCTATAGAAGCTGTATTTTACATACGATCGTTTTGAAATTTAGAATGGTAGAGTTTCTTGATTACATCCAATCATTTTGAAATTTAGAATGGTAGAGTTTCTTGATCCATGAACCAACACTACCGAATTTAAAGAGAATCGGTTAAGATTTAGCTATAGCTCCCATATATATGTTTCGTCCGATTTGGCCATTTAGTTCTATAGAAGCTGTATTTTACATCCAATCGTTTTGAAATTTAGAATGGTAGAGTTTCTTGATTCATGAACCAACATTGCCAATTTGAAGAAAATCGGTAAAGATTTAGCTATAGCTCCCATATATATGTTTCGTCCGATTTGGCTCTTTAGATCCAATCGTTTTTATACCCTACACCACACTGTGGTACAGGGTATTATTTAAGTATAAAATGTCCCAAAAGTAAATTTATGTAAACAATTTATACATGAATTACAAAATTTATATATCAGAGATATTCAATATTACGAGAGTGGTGTAGGGTATTATATAGTCGGCACCGCCCGACTTTAGCCTTTCCTTACTGGTTTGTTTTTGGATTCATTCCTTCAACTGTGCGCAGGAGCACTTACCCAACACTCAGCAAATAATTGCATTAAAAAATTTGTCAAACATTTCAAACAACAACATTATCTGCTCTCATTTTTATTGCCGAATATGGAATTGTTAGTTCTTGAAATGATCCAGTAAATGTGTCACCGAGATCGTGCGAAGATGCCTCGAATTATTTTCTCTGGTGTTACGTGACATTGGTTTATACAAACAAACCTAAAACTTTGGATGCCTCATAAGACAACATTGTGTGAGCCTTTTCCAAAATACAGCTCCCACCGCTTGTGGTCTAAAATTAAACTTCCAGAGTGCGCCACATCCCAGACAAACAATAGGCGTGTTTTCGTTACACCATAAGTGCTTAATTTGTATGGGGAGCCAAGCACTTTTAAGCACTATTAGTTCCCGATGGAGTTTGGTTCTTGTGTTCCTGTCTTAATCGAGTATGATGTTGCCAGATTGGGCACCCTATATTTATTTTTGGAGAGATTGTTTTCAAATATTGTGAATTAACGCACTGTTCTTTCTTCGTGTCATGGCACCATTGCTACCAGATAGTAAAAATCCGCCACATATTGCTTATGTGCCAGTTAGTGGAAGTCAGTTGTTTTCGTTGCAAAGTGCTAAACTAAAATTGCTAGCTTGTAACGAAAACATGCCTAATATGGCCCTAAAGTATTCAATACTAGTATTATATTCAAATACTAAACCCCTAAAACAATATTCCTAATAAAGTAAATTTTCATTTAAATTTATGTCACCTCTATAAATCACCCCTTATACAACCAATTTAAGCAATATCAAAATCGGTCGGATTTAAGGTTTGTCGATTGGTCTTAAATTCTTCAAAACAGTCTGCCATTTATTCTCTTTCAAAAAAATCTTAAAGCAATTTCATTAAAAGCGTTCTTATTTTAAGGAGTCCCATGTACACTGACCTACCAGTACTAGTACTGTCAGTAAGTGTTTAAGACAAGTTTTAATAACACCTAAGCTAATCGGATTTATTTGAAAAGATGTTGTTTTTTTGGCCTGATGCATGTGATCATTAAAATAAGGATAATCCTTTTAGCTGCTCCCACATTTTGTTGTCCTGACATATAATTTTTTTTACCTTCCTGCAAAGCACTCCTCAGTGTTCGTGACTGCCTTCGTGTTCTCTCCGTGTTTTTTTTTTCATACCCAATTGGCAATTGGACGCACCCAATATTTGCAACATTTCCAGACGGTGTCGACTAAGACGGCAGACAGACCTAAAGAGAGCTGAGTTGAGCTGTTGGAGGTAGTGGTCGGTGGTGCAACAACATCAGCACTTCCCATGTTAGTTACGCTTCAGATTAAGCGGCCGTCGATCTCCGCAACTAATGTGTGCAACAGTGCCACAGTGTAACTGCGTGTAGAGTGCATGTTCTTCTTCTGGTGCTGGGATCTGTAGAAGTGTTCCTGGCTGATTGGCCTGACTGGTGGTAAGTGGCACGGATTGTGCACGGCTTGTTTACATCTATTAACTAACCTTATTGCCGCCGTCGCCGTTCGTCGCTCAAACGATGACGTCAATTTAGCCTAGACGCCACTGTGACGAAGCCGGTTTGCAAAATTCGTAGCAAATAAAAAAGGAAACCGATTGAAATCGAAGTGAAAACAAGAAAGAAAAAAGTGTTGCCGCTTCAGCTCGACGGGTCGATTAACTCTTCGTATGTAAACACTCGAATGTTTACCTACAATTTGTTACGCTTAATAGCGTTCGGAGTGGTTGGTGTTGTTGTTGTCTTCTCGTTGTAATTGATAATTGAACAGGAACACGGATTTGGACAAAGAGAATCCAATCAGTAAAAAGTTGAATCTTTGAGTAGATCGAAAATTAAATTGCACTGCATTTGAGGGGCGTGGACTGGGATAAAGCGAATAAAGTACCTAACGTAGATGAAAGAAATGTTCTGATCCTTTGATGGAATCTGAAAAAATATTTAAGCGTTTTCACAATATTTTTTTAAATAAATTTAACGAAATGATGGATATAATTTTCTGTCTGCCTACGGGAATGTTTAGAAAACAACACCACATAAACGCTGAAAAAAACGTTAATGTTGTATATGTCCCAAATATGTTTCGCAAGAAACATTTTCAGAAACGAAAACGGGCGTAACAACAAGAAAAATGGAAATTCAGTTTTTGATGGATTTCGGTACACTGCATCAAAATACATATGCTGACAAATTTTTAGCGGCCTAATAAAGGTTCCGCCAAATAACATTTTTTTTGAAAATGCTATAAAAAAAAACTACTGAATATTTTCTCAAATTTCTTTTTTTATTTGAAAGTACAATCCTCCCGGTTAATAATGGTAAATAATTTCATTCAAATGGCTGCCTCGGCTGGTCATGCAGTAGCCTACACGATCCAATTTTTAAGCACATTATCGATTGTGTGCAGCTGTATTTCACCAATGGCTTCACGAATATTGTCCTTTAAAGCGTCAATTGTCTCTGGCTTGTCGGCGTAACACTTATCTTTGAGGGCACCCCACAAATAATAGTCCAACGGTGTCAAATCGCAGCTCCGAGGTGACCAAACGACATCAGCTCTGCGGCTGATAATGCGATCTTCAAAAACAGGTCGCAAAACATCGAGTGTAGCTTCGGCTGTGTGGCACGTAGCGCCTCCCTGTTGAAACCAAATGTTGCCAATATCCTCCTCTTCAATTTTTGTGAACAAAAATTCGTTCAACATGGCTCTCTTTTTGTTTTTAGAAACTGGAAAGTTGCAAAAATCGCCTTGCAAATTTTAGTCCTTAATTTTTCTATAAAATCCACGGTAGAAAATTTTGAAAAAATATAATATGCGGATCTTTCTGTAATGCTATTCATACCCAAATTTTAGCATTCTACGTTGATTAGTTTGTTTTTTAGAACTATTTTAATTTTACATTAATATTTATTTTGGTTATTTACAGAAATCTGAATGGAATAAAAACAATCAACACGTTGTTTATTTTATGGATGATTAAGTTTGAATTAAATAAGTTCTTAAAAACAAGCTAATTAACGTAGAATTCTAAAATTTGGATATGAATAACTGAACAGTAAGATTCAAAAAATATACTTTTTCCAAAATTTTCTACCGTGGATCTTAAAGGATAATGAAGGACTAAAATTTGAAAGGTCATTTTTCATTCAAGTCGAAAAACATTACCAAAAAAGCTGGCTTCCTGACAAATAATGCTTCATATGCATCGTTACGTTTAGATATTATCCTGAAAACCACGTATTTCTAACGGCAGCACTTATCATTTTATTTAGTTGTTTGCTTCTCCTGTAAAATTTTCAAATATAGGAACACGCAAAAATTATATATGCTTTGAAAGAAAGCTCAATGTATTGTCTTGATATATTCGCGTATTAATACATCCACATCACGAACAAAAAAAAATCTCACAACGGGTTGAGGAAACGTATATTTTTAGACTAGCAAGCACCTGCTGTTTCGCATGCGAACATCTATATATCTATATATGTATATAAAAATGAAACGGTCCATCTGTGTAATGGCATCACGTCAGAACGGCTGGAGCGATTTGGATCAATTTTTTTTTCAGTTGTTCGTATTTGCCTGGAGAAGGTTGTTACGAAACGAAAACCCTCCGGAAAAGTCGGAAAATTGGGAAAATCGAAAATAGCTATTTCTTGCGAGATTCCTATCTACTGTTCTTTTTTTCAATCCAAATTTTTTTTATTAATTTTCTATTAAACAAAAAAGTTTCTGCAATTCATTCGAGTTTTGCGTATTGTTACACTGATTTCGGATAGTTATATCGCGTATCACATCGGCAAACGGTACAAGCATTACGATCAATTAAAATTCAACGCGATATTTATCAATTCGAACATTTTTTCAGATAATAAGTTTGAGTATAAGAGGTAAGGTTATCTTATTGGATTGCGGGCATTGCAAAATCATAATTTCGGATGAATGCACGATGGCGCATAAACGAGCTCTTGAGGCAGTTGACCGAACGATGAAGGATTTACGACGTGATTTGAGACAATTTGGTGAGTCTATGATATTGCTCTCCGGAGATTTTCGTCAAACGCTTCCCGTCATCCCGAAATCTACTGCCGATGAAATTAATGCATGCCTGAAATCGTGGTCTTTGTGGCGGCATGTCAAGAAGTTGAAATTGACCACGAACATGAGAGTCGCGTTGCAGAACGACTCATCGGTTCTTGAATTCTCGAAACAACTGTTGGCGCTTGGCAATGGCCAAATTACTGTTGATGTTTCCACTGCATAGATATTGTTCCCGGCAAATTTTTGCGAGTTCACATCGTCGAACGAGGAACTCATCACCAAAGTGTTTCCAAATCTCGATTAGATTAGTGAACGGGCAATATTAGCAGCGAAGAATAAGGACGTCGATAGCATGAATTTTATTATTCAAAGTAAAATCGAACTCGCTTGATGTGCCAGGAGCTCCGCCGCATAATTTACAGCTGAAGGTGGAATCGATCATAATCATGTTGCGGAATCTGAATCATCCGAAATTGTGCATAGTTCGCGGTTGTCCATTATGAAACTGATGGACAATGTGATTCAGGCGACGATCATCAAGGGAAAATTCAAAGGAGAGGAAGTCCTTATCCCACGAATTCCGATTATTCCAACTGATCTTTCATTCCAATTCAAGCGGATTCAGTTCCCTGTACGATTGGCTTTTACGATGACAATCAATAAATCTCAAGACAAATCGTAGGAAGTCTGTGGAATTAATCTCGAATTTCCCTGTTTTTCGCACGGTCATCTGTACGTTGCCTGTCTTCTGTCTTCGTTGTTTGTTGTTTATCACATCGCTCTCTACTGATTTCGATTCCTTTTAAACAAATCGCATTAAAATTTTAACTATCTGTGTTTTATTATCACTCTGGAGTTTATCTGAAGGCGTTAAATTGGGGCGAGGCGAAGTTCGCCGGGTCCGCTAGTTTATAATAAAAGCATTTTGATTACCTCAAACACAGTATTTGCCGTATAAAATCATTTACATTACTTTTAAATATATTTTATTTAAAATAGTCTTGTTGAACCTGTGCTATATTATCTGTGATATTTTACTATTAAAGTGCGTCTTAAGAAATTTAAGAAAACTTTCTGTCATCCATCCAAATTTTAGCAAATTTTTAAATACTCCGAATTAGTTATGTCAGACACACTCTTTTAATTTAAGTACAAAGATTATATGATTAAGTAATAATACAAATTAATAATTGGATCTACACTGATAGAAAAAAGCTGCGTCATGACGACGAATTTGTACATCATCACGATTATTTTTTCGTCAAAAGACAGCTAACGTACGGAATAATCCTCTTGATGAATTTGTTCGTCACCATGACGAACCTCTGTTTCCCAAAACTTTCGTCCTCAGGATGATCACATTTCATCCCTACGATGAATCGAGTTCACGATGAACACCACGATGAACACCATTCATCCCTACGATGAATCGAGATCATCACCCCGAGGAATCCCATTCATCACCACGATTAATACCATTCATCACCTCGACGAATCACATTCATCACCACGACGGACTCCATTCATCAGCAAGACGAACCCCATTCGTCATCATGTCGAATTCATGCCTGTAAATTTTACAAATTTTAATAAATATTCTTCTGGTTTTAGACCATTAAAAACGTTATGGAAAATAAAATTACTTGACGGCTTTGCAGGTTCAGTTGTGATTATTCGGTTCAAAACGCAGTTTTTATCAGAAAAGGCTTAAAGCAAACAAACGAGAAGTATTCATTACTTCTGATATTTTAAATCAAAAATAGTCTCATCAAGTAATGTATTTGCCCACAGACGAATTCCATTCATCACCACGACGAACTCCTTTCATCACCACGACGAACTCCATTCATCACCACGACGAATTCCATTCATCACCACGACGAATACCATTCATCATTACGACGACTCCTACTCATCACCAGGACGAACTCCATTCATCACCATAATTAGATTTTTAAATTAAACTCTTACAACAAATTATTTAACTAAGGTAATCAGAACGCATATAGAACAGTACAATTAAGCACAAACTATAAATTGATTGCTTCGTTTTATCATATTTTCAGCAAAATGATCAAATAAATTTTTCGTCGTGGAAATGAAACCTTATCGTTCCCTCGACGAATTTCAAATTCACCAGGAACATGTGTTGATGATCGCGTTCGTTCTATTGACGTACAAAATCATCGCATGTACGAAACGTTTCGTCACCAGTACGAAGATATATTGACGAAACTGATTCGTCATGGTGACGAACGGTTTTTCTATCAGTGTAGTTATTCTAGTCATTCACCTACAAAATATATCGTACACAAATGTATACTTCACCTATTATTATCACCAGCCCGACTTCACCTACTATTTGACGGGCTAACACATTTTGCTAACATAATAACCCTCACCAAATTTAAAGATTGTCGGTAGCATATACACCGGAGTATTCGATAATAGTTATTTACTTCGTATGATATGAACCACGAATTCTTGTCCCATTCCTAACGCTTCTGTTGAAGTGACTACTAATCCTATTACTAATATTGACTCTAATAATTTACAATACAAATATCATTTTTCTACGGTCAACAGTTTCCGAGATATAGATCTTTAGTTTCCGAGATATTGATAAAAATGACTCCGATAACATACAAAACAAATTTCGTTCTTCTGCGACAAATCTGACGCCCACTTTTGAACCCGCCCACTTTCTATTTATTGAAATTCATCTGTGTCTAATCTAATATTGACTCCACTAACTTACATTACAAATTTCGTTCTTCTACGACAAATAGTTTCTTCTTATTCAATCCCGCCCACTTTTTGTGAAAGTACTAATATTGACCCCAATAACAACTAACTATCCAAATTTCGTTCTTCTATGGTCAATAGTTTCCGAGATATTAAATTTTCAAACATTGCTACGCTCACTTTTTCCACACCCAGTTAACTGATCCCGTCCAGTTTTGTTGAAGCTTTAGATAATAGCTCGAATAAATTATGCACCAAATTTCATTACTCTACTATCAATACTTTCTGAAATATTCAAATTTTAAATAATTCCATTCGCCCACTATTTTATTTTTTAAGAACCAAAGAGCTTTCATATACAAGAAAAAAATTCAAATCGCTTCAGCAGTTCTTGCGTGATGGCTCTACAAAGAATTTGTCTACGTTTATATACACACATATATAGAAATACGATGTGAAAGGGATTTTGCTCCCGTCTCTTCTGTCGTTGATTTTGTACAGATTTATTAAAAACTGACGGAGATATTGCAAATTATATATCCACAGTTTGGAGGCCAGCGACATCAAGAACTCGATCCTCCCAAAAAAAAACTTTATTTTAAAAACGAGTTTGTGGATTAATACAAATTAGAGCTCTTCTTAAAGGTCTTGACTAGGACATCCTAGATATATGCGAAAATTTGTCAATATTTGCATATATCGTTATATATTTTTCCTCTTAAATTTTTATATGCATACTGGACCAGGAAAACACCTACATATATATATATAATATATATAAGCATGTAGTCCTATCTTATCTGAGCTTATTCTGTAAATTGTAATCTGCTGTTTTCTTCAGATTCTATATAACAGCATTTTTACTTAAAAATGTCAAATGTTATTTTGTAATTTCAATATTTTTCATAGATTATAAAGGAAAATCATTGGCAATATTTGGTGGATATTGTTTTAAAAAAGAACGGGGCTGAACAACATCTTGAAATTTGTAGGATCAGCTTAGGACAAATGGGGGTACATGACTATATTTTTCACAGAATTTTAAGTTGGTGTCATTGATGTGCAGGATGCAAAGAAACGTTGCATATGCAACTGATGCATTTAAAAACTTCCAAAAAAACCATCATCAATATATGTATGTGCTTTAAAGTACAAGTTATGACTTTACAAACGAGCCTTCATTTGTAAAATCCCGTCCTCGCGTTTGCATAATACTTAGCTTCGAAAACACAGCTTTTCCGATATTTTCCCAAATTTTGCAGATTTCAGATGCTTATAACATCTGGAACAAATTTTGGTTTTTTTCTCGCCAACTACAAGATGATTCACTTCCACAGTAAAACGCATATACAAATTTTCAAGACAATCGGAAATGTCGACCAGATTTTTTTCCAAAAATCGTTTTGTTTGACATGGAATGATCGATATACACGTATACGTTCTTGCCTATTTAGTATGTAAGCGCTATTAAAACTGTATTTTAGGTCCGATCTTGATATAATTTGGCAGAAATGAGGTTTTTGATCCAGGTTGATGAAAATCTGTTAAGATTATGTATAGTCCAATTTATTTCTTCCTACCGAGGTTAAGGTTATCGTTCCATATTTAGTTTATTTTGATCAACATCTTCAACTCGTCCTTGGAATAAGCTTAGTACTTTGTCAATTGAAACTAAAACAATTATTCCAAATTATTATCGCAATGCCCCTTTTCGTTTTGTTATGGAGGTGTAGGGTATTATATAGTCATCACCGCCCGACTTTCTGTCTATTCCCACTGGCTTAAGATTGGATATAAGAAAACGATATGTTGACATTATCAGCTGTTTTAGACACATTTTCTAGAAGAGTCCAAGGCCATACTAAAATATTTCGTTGACAAGTCAGAAAGTACAGTCGGGTAAACCGACTAATGAATCCCCTCACCATTTAATAATGCAATTAAAATTGATAATGTTATTGGGACGCCCCTTTTGGGTCACTTTTCTCTGGACTCTAGGTACTATAAAAGCATTACACTGTACAAAATTTCGAGTATTTATATACACTGACATTAAAGTTATAAGCTTTTGATGCAAAATGGTCCATTTGTGTGGGAGGTACCCAAAGGGGCGTGCCAATTACTGCCACTTTTCTCTAGACTTTAGGTACTATAAAAGCATTGCCCTGTACGAAATTTCAAGTATTTGTACGTACTGGTATTCAAGTTAAAAGCTGTTAACTTTTGGTACAACAAGTAAGAAAGTTTCAGTCGGGTAAACCGACTAAGGTATACCCTCACTTTGTGAGTAATGTAATATTGAATATTACTCGAATTATTCTGTCAATTTGTGTGGGAGGTACCAGAAGGGGTTTATCAAATACACCTTTTTTTTTGCTGAACATTAGATACTTTAAATTCATTGCACTGTGCCGACTTATAAGCATTTATATGCACTGGTATAAACGTTACGAGACATTAAATTGTGGTATGATTTGGGCATTTTGTGTGGGAGGTACAAAGAGGGGCGTGGCAATAACGCCCATTTTTCACAGGGCTATAGACACTATAAAAACATTACACTGTACAAAATTTCAAGTATTTTTATACACTGGTTTTAATGTTATAAGCTGTTAACTTTTGGTGCAAAAAGGTACCTTTGTGTGGGAGGTACCAAAAGGGGCGTGACAACAACACCCATTTTTCCCTGGACTGTAGGCAATATAAAAGCATAATACTGTACAAAATTTCAAGTATTTTTATACACTGTTATTAATCTTATAAGCTGTTAACTTTTGGTGCAAAATGGTGCATTTGTGTGGGAGATACCAAAACGGGCGTGGCAATTTCGCCCATTTTCCTCGAGTTGATAGCGACTAAAAAACTAATACTATGTGTGGAATTTCAGAAGATTCGAATACGTATAATAGCAGTTATTAAAGAATCAATATTTCACAACATTTTAACCCTTTGTGGGGGAGGTACCAGAAGGAGTGGACCAATATGGCCCATCTTCGAACTTAGCCGGAGATAGAAAAAAATATTGCCACATAAGAAATTTGAAGTCAATCGGTTACTCCTTTCGAGAGTTATCGTGCGCCCAGCCAGCAGACAGACAGACAGACAGACAGACGGACGGACATTGCTCATTCGACTTAAAATGACCCAAAACGGATTACCGCCGAACATACTTGGGGTCTTAGGTCACTCCTTCGATGTGTTACACTTTTTTCCGTAGCAAATGATATATACCTTCGTCACACTAAAGTGAGGGTATAAAAAGGTCCATTTGTGTGGGAGGTACCAAAAGGGGCGGGTCAATAACGGTCACTTTTCTCTGGACTCTAGGTACTATTAAAGCATTACACTGTACAAAATTTCAAGTATTTGTATGCACTGGTATTAAATTTATAAGCTGGTAACTTTTGGTACAAAATGGTGGTAATAATGCCCATTTTGCACGTTATTGTTGGTACTATTAAACCATTACACTGTACAAAATTTCAAGTGTTTGTATGCACTGGTAATAAAGTTACAAGCTATTAACTTTTTGTTCATAATTATCCATTTGTGTGGGAGGTACCAAAAGTGGCGTGGCAACTTCGCCCATTTTTCTCGAAGTAAAAGTGACTAATAAACTAATACTGTATGTAGAATTTCAGAGGATTCAAATAAGTAGTATAGAAATTATTAAATAATCAATAGTTCACTAAATGTTAACCCTTTGTGGGGGAGGTACTAGAAGGAGTGGACCAATATGGCCCATCTTCGAACTTAGCTGGAGATAGAAGAAAATATTACCACATACTAAATTTGAAGTCAAGCGGTTACTCCTTTCGAGAGTTATCGTGTGCACCAGCCAGCAGACAGACAGACAGACAGACGGACGGACAAGGCTCATTCGACTTAAAATGACCCAATACGGATATCCGCCGAACATACTTAGGGTCTTAGGTCGCTCCTTCGATGTGTTACACTTTTGACTCATAGCAAATGATATACACTGCCGTTCACTTGAATAGAACCCCCCTCACATATTAACAATAATAGCTATTGTTCGAAGCAATCTACACATAACGGTTTAAATTTTACATATTTGTTTCTTTTACTTCTGCCCTTTATACAGAAAAAAATTTCAAGCCTTGGAAGTATCCCGTTATTTTAATTTTTTGTTTTCTTTGAAATCAGTGAAAAATGTACTCCAGTTTTTTGGTTCATTTGTTTAGCCCCCTCGCGTGGTATTCAGTTTTAGTGTGGAAGTCTATTGTAAAACACTATATAATTTTTAATTAGGTTTATTTAAACCAAAAAACCTCTGTTATTAAGCAAAATGGGTCGAGCTAAATCATTGAGTGTGGAGGAGAGGACAAAAATTAAAACTTATGAAGAGTGTGGATTATCTATTCATCAAATAGCCAAAAAATCAATAGAAGCCGCAAAGTTATATCCACATTTTTAAGAGATACTGAAATCTATGGAAAAAATATGAAAGTTCGAAAATCAAGTGTTGTTACAGAGGCCGATAAGAGAGCAATTTTGAGACATGCGTCGAATTCACACGACTTTTGCCGTGCGAACATGACATGGAGTAGTGAGTGGTATCGAATTATATTTTCCGATGAAAAAAAAATTAATTTAGAGGGTCCCGATGGATACAACTACTACTACCACGATTTACGAAAAGAGGAGCACCTACTGAGCCGATTGCACAGCCGTGTAGGTGGTGTTATGGTATGGGGAGCAATCTCATATTATGGGACAATAGAGCTGCAAAAAGGAATGCGACGTCATACAAAGCCGATCTGGAAAAGGCTTTTCCAGAGGTTCGAAACATATTTGGAGATTTGCAGTGGAAATTCCAGCATGATAACGCTTCTATCCACACGGCCAGATCAGTCAAATTATGGATTAAAAGTCAACAAGTTGAGATTCTGAACTGGCCTCCATACTCCCCCAACCTTAATATTATTGAAAACGTATGGGGATGGCTAGTGCGCAAGGTGTACGAATAAGGAAGACAGTATTCCAGTAACAGCGAACTGATTGATGGAATTAAACAAGCCTGGTCATGCATTTCACTGAATTTAATTAAAAATTTGTACGATTCCTTACCAAATAGAATTTATGAATATATACTCCACCAGGGCGGGAGCACCCATTATTAAATATTATTGAATTTACTCGTTTCTAGATTAGATATAGGCAAAAAGTATTAAATTAAACTTTGAATTAAAATTTTGCTTAAAAAATAACAAAATGTCTAGGGGGGCTATTCAAACGACCTAAAATATGGTTTGAATTTTTTTAACTTTACTTCATTTTTAATATATTAATGCTTATGCGGACAAAATTGAGCAATTCTTTGTTATAGTAGTATAGCAATCACATTAAATATATTTTATGAAAAAGCAATGCAATTGTTATCTTTGTTATTTCGGCGCAACTAAGGTTTTGAAAAAATAATGAAGGGGGCTCTATTCAAGTGAGCGGCAGTGTATACCCTCCTCTCTAAGGTGAGGGGATAAAAAGGCACTGCCGCAGATGCATTATACATATATGAGATATTACATTGAATGGATACAATTGCAATTTAAGATAAAATAAATATTTGTCGGGAAAATATGAAGTAATCTTTTTGAACAAATATTGTATATTTCATTCGGTGATATATTCTGTCATTGAAGCTGTCTGGTGTGTATTTTAACTAGTGTGTATATGAAATTAACCGGCAAACCATAGAGATAGATTATTTATATTGTCTGATAAGAAAATGAAATATATATGTATGTACATACATATTTTGGGGCCCGAGCTTTATAATAGGTCCAAATTCCAATCCTAAGCTTTACTGTACCTCTGCTTCGACATGGGGAAAAAGTTCACTTATGGTCACACAGATATCTTCTTTCCTGTTCTATCCTGAAAATGATTACTGTTGAATAATTTTGTGTAACATGACAGTCACCTGTTGTCTGAATAATTTTTGACGTAAAACACATGTTAGAACAATAGTCTCCTCCATGAGGGCAATGCAAATTCAATCCATTCAGAATTGTATGTATTAACAAAAAATTTTTGGTACACTGATGTATTTATTATAGTAGAAATACAGGGTAACCTACGAAATACCGCTCTGCAAACACCATTCACTAATAAATAATCTCAGTGGTTATTCAATATTCCTGTTTTGACTGCCTGAAAGTCGAGGTTTAGGGTATACGAGAAAAATTAAAAAAATCAGCATTTATTTAAATGACAGAATTTCGTAGAAGGCTAAAGTTTTGAGAGTTTGAGCTTTCATAAATGATAACTTACCAGACTTTGCGAGGACTTCGAGAATTGAATCCTCAAATAAGCATCAGTATTACATCAATCCAAACACTCCGCATTCCCATTAAATTCTAAAATCAATCGTACTATTCTTATGAATAAAGATAATTAAAAACTTGACACATAGATTCAAGTAATTGAATTAGGATACCTACAAAATATTATTTATGGCCAAATCTTTTGAAATGTATAATGTTTCGTGCAGAATATGTTTGGGGCAATATACTACAGATGATACATGTTTTCAGCGTGTACATGCAATAAATTAATTAGAATACAAGGGTAAAACAAAATTATTTTTGTTATCTCATATGAAATTTGTGTAAGGGTATATCTCGAGACGCCTGAGCTAGAGCGATATTACATTACTTTTGATATGTACAGCTACCCAGCAAAAACTCTCATTACCAGATAACCTGGCGGGTATGTGAAATTCAAAAGAAATAATGACTTACCATTTAGCCACCCTTCAGATTTTTAAACATGCGCATGATATTGGAGGAAAGTGCTACCATGCAAGCATACAAAGAGTTAACAAATAACTACTTACCCGCACGCTTACGAATATCCTACATATAAGTAGTTTTTATTGTCATATTAATAAGGGACTGAATAACACCTTACCAATAATGATTTTGATAAACCTACATATATACATACATCATATATAATTATGTATATATGACGAGATATGTTTTTTTACTCAGAATGTTACTCAAATTCTAAATTATGTAAACGTTCCTTTATTAAAAATTTGTGTTGTCGCATATATACAATATTAACTTAATTTAACTTAACTTATAACTACTTATTTATGTCAATATCAATAAATCATTATTTGTTGACTAAATGCAATGCAGAGGGAAGGATATGCCAATACTAGGTAATGCAAGTGGCAATGACATGTACTTTGTGATTCCCGCTATTATAGAACCGAAGATATGAACGAACTTAGAGGTGGGTAATGTAATATCGCCCTAGCTCACTGGCGGCTCAAGGTATAGCCGAAATATTTTGTGGTCAAGGGTATTATGAGTTTGTGCATTTGTTTTAACACCCAAAAGAAGAGGGGATGGACCCATCGTATGTTATAGCGATCGACTTGGAATCACTTCCTGAGTCGATTTTACCATGTCCGTGCAGATGTATCGTTGTAATAAAAGTACAGGTCGTATTTATGGTCCCATGAAAATTTTTCCCAATTGGCCCAAGGACGATCCCTATTGAAATTGGTCAAAATCAGTTCAGATTCACACAAGCTATATATGTATGTACCTCGGATTTTACATATATGCACTGTATAAGCAAAATTTGTTTAGTGATCTGAATAAAAATTTACACAAAGAAGTCTGTTGATGCACTTACAGATAATACTAAATTTGAGGAAGATTTAGGTAGCGCCTCACATATATATCCCCCGATTTGAAATGTTAGCGCTGTAGAAACTGTATTTTATATCCGATCAGTACGAAATTCGGCAGAAAGAGGTTTCTTTTTTAGCAACTTTGAATAAAGGTTGCTAAATTCGGCGAAAATCGGTTCAGATTTAGATAAAGCACCATATATATCTTTCCCCGATATCAAAGGCTATAGCAGTTTTACTTTGCTTTCGATCACTGCAATATTTTGCAGAAAGAAGTTTCTTAATTTAGGAACTAATACTGCTTAAATTGGGGATAATCGGTTCACATTTAGATATAGCCACATACGAGTATATACAGGGTGGCTGATATGTATTGCAACCAACTTCAGGTTGCTATCATTTCTAAACCGCTAGTCTGATAGCTGACAGATTTATTTCAGTGACAGTTCATTTTATTGTTTACAGGCTTACAAAAGCATTTTGATCTATTGCATTCAGAAAAAAGTTATTCGTGATGGAATTCAAGCGTGATAGTGTGATTGCTTTATATTTGGGTGGAAAACACAAATGGCTATCGTACCATTGCTCGTTACCGTGATACTGGCAGAGTTGCATCACGTCCAAAAAGTGGACAAAAAAAAAACGGTAACAACACCAGAAATGATCCGAAAAGTGAAGGCCAGATTTGATAGAAATCCACGCCGCAGTGGTAGAAAAATTGCTCGTGAGCTGAACATATCTCGAGAACGGATACAACACATATAAAAAACTGAGCTAGAACTAAAGTTGCAAAAAGTGCAAGAGCTCACCGATGTAAAAAAAAAAGTTAGACTGGAAAGAGCCAAGGAGTTGCTTAGCGTGCACGGAAGTGGCCAGTTACCGAATTTGGTTTTCTCCGATGAGAAGCCATTCCATATTGAGCAGTTTGTGAACAAACAAATGATCGGGTTTACTTGCCAAAGAGGTCAGCTGAAAATGTACACCTTCGATTGGCCACCAGAACTCAAGCGCCGCCGATGGTAATGGTGTGGGCCGCCGTAACGGCCGATGGTCGCTCCCCGCTCGTATTCATCGACCGTGGGGTCAAAATAAATGCCGAATATTATGGGGACAATGTCCTAAAGATAGTATTGAAGCCCTGGGCAGACAAACATTTCGGCCGCAGACTATGGACATTCCAACAGGACTCAGCACCATCGCACTCAGCCCGCGTCAACCAAGAATGGCTTAAAAAGGAGGTTCCTCGCTTCATTTCTACCGCACAATGGCCACCAAGATCTCCGGATCTCAATCTGTTCGTTGCGCCTGGGGCATTTTAGAAAGTAAGGTTCGCACTAAAAAATACCAAAGTATCGAACATCTCAAGACGGCGCTTCGCCGGGAATGGGCCAAAATACCGCAGAGCCACTTTCGTGCAGCGTGTGATGGCTATGTTATATCCGACATTTTTTGCTTTTGAACAATAAAATTAAAAAAAAAATAAAAAAATATAGCGCTTTACTTTGTTGCATTACATATCAGCCACCCTGTACTATGTTCCCATTTAGTATTTAATCGCGATAGAAACTGTATTTTACGTCCGATCTTTATTTTATTTGCAGAAATGAGGTTTTTGATACCATTTGACTAAAATCTGTTTAGATTATGTATAGTCCCACCTATTTGTTCCTTCCGATACTTTATCTATGAAAGAATACTGCGCATTTTAAGATTATCGTTTCAGAACTTCTTTATTAGGATCAACATCTTCAACTCCTTCTTTGAATAAGCCTTGATGAGGAGGTGGAGCTGAGTACTTTTTAACTGAAACAAAACCAATTATTACCAATTATTCCCAATCATTGTCGCAATGTCCATTTTCGCATTGTTAGGCAGATGTTTTTCTGTCTTTCCTTAATGGATTTTATTAGGATCTATTATTTCCGAAATATAAATTCTTTGCATTTCTGTATTCTATTTTTTTGAAGAAAATCAGTAAGGAAAGGCAGACAGTCGGGCGGCGCCGACAATATAATACCCTACATCTCCCTAACAATGCGATAAGGGTCATTGCGATAATAATTTGGAATAATTGGTAATTGAGTAAGAACATATATATGTGGATATATCTAATTCTGAACCGATAATCGCATAATTAAACAATATTCGTTCCTAAATTGAGAAACATCTTTCTGGAGAATTTTGTAATGATCGGAAGTAAAGTACAACTTCTATAGCGCTTTGTAACCAAATCAGGAGGAACATATATGTGGAGGTTATATATTAATCTGAATCGATTTTCCCTGAATACTCATTTATGTAAAATAGAAACCTCTTTCTCTCGAATTTCGTACTGATCGAATATAAAATACAGTCTCTACAGCGCTTAGATGTCAAATCGGGGCTAACATATATATGGAAGCTATATGTAAATCTGAACCGATTTACTCCGAATTTGGCAGTATTCCTTCATGTAATAAGAAACCTCTATCTGACTAATTTCGCTGTGATCGGATATGAAATACAGTATCTACAGCGCTTGAATTTCAAATCGGGGGTAACATATACATATATGGGGGCTATATCTAAATCTGAACAGATTTTTCCAAATTTGGCAGTATTCCTTCATGTAATAAGATACCTCTTTCTGCCGAATTTCGTACTGATCGGATATAAAATACAGTTTCTACAGCGCTTACATGTCAAATCGGGTGTCTAAATCTGAACCGATTTCCCCCAAATTTTGTATTGGATCTAAGTGTATCACGAGACTACTCTCTGTCAATTTTTGTACAAATTGGTTCCAAAATGTTGTTTATACAGTGCATATATGCCAAATCGAAGGTACATACATATATATGGGAGCTATATGTAAATCTGAACCGATTTTAACCAAATTCAATAGGGATCGCCATTGGGCCTAAATAAAGATATGTGAATAGTTTCGTTGAGATCGGACCATAATTGCGACCTGTACTTTGATTACAAGAATACATATACAGACAGACGGACATAGCTAAATCGACTCAGAAGTAATTACAAGTCGTTCGGTATAATAAACAATGGTTCTATCTCTTCTCCTTTTGGTGTTACAAACAAATGCACAAAGTCATAATACCCTGTACCACAGTGTGGTGTAGGGTATAAAGAATAAACCTGACGACCGACCTACGTGGGAAGGCTCCCGGTATAAATAGATTACCCATTTTTAGCTCGATTCGTTTGAATTTGTGTTTTCTATAGCGTTAAGGAGGGAAATCGAGCGGGACCTTTGTATGGGAGCTATATTATACATTGAACCTATAGCGACCGTAATTCGCGTGAGGCGTTCTGGGTATATATACACCCAAAACATTATTTCCAGACCGTTCTGTTGAAATTTGTGGTCTCTATGTCGTTAAAAAGTCCATTTGGACAGATGTTATATATACGGGATATGTCAAAAAGTGGATTGATTTTTCGCAAAAGTTAACTTATAACTTCGATTCCGATTTCATTCCACCTGAATTGTGTACTGTCTAATGATTTCATTGTTGCCATAGTATATAAAAAAATTGGGCGTTATTGCCACACCACTTATGGTAAGTCCCGAAAACAATTTCCAAATTAAAAAATATGAAAAATTATGCCTTTACTTTTACAATATCGGGCATAATTTACACATTTATCTACAGATTTTTTCAAAAAGGCTTTATTTCTTCTTTAGGATGGTAGCTTTCAAAAAATGGAACAAACAATTTGTTTGGCGACTTTTGTAAAAAAAATTTGTTTTTTTCGCGCCAGCAAAATACTATTTTAATGGAAAAAATATTTGTTTTCCAATTGTTTTAATGCCAGTTACTAAACTACATACTACTGATATTCCCAACATTTTGCCCTCACAATTTTCTTTCACGGCCCAATCAGGCTTATCTTCCACGAAAACAATCATATTTTACTTCGAGCTCTGAATTTCCACAATCCACGATTTCTTTTAAGGGGATTCGGACTCACTAAGTCCTTCAAAAGAATTCCCACGTTAATATAAATGTCTTATATACCATTTATAGCTAAACGAGTGTAGGTCTGTTGTCTAGAAATTCTTAAAATCGCGTTAAAAGGTAAATTATTTTTTGGGTTACCTTTTGATATTGGCATTGTCCCTTAATTGACATCCAAAATACACCTTTGCTTGACATCGTTTGGCAGAAACTCATACTTGTTTGTACCTGAATGTTTGAGCATTCATGCCCGTCTATGGGTTTATTCCAGACATATTTCGTTAGTGATTCTGCGCTGTCGAGGGTGATGATGCGATGCAGTTTCGTTGGTTGTAGTCAGCAGATGCTCCTGTTTCTTTATTAAACGAAAGCGTACATAACTTAAAGTTTACGAGTACGCGGTCCATTAAAAGTCAATTTGCATGTTGTTTACCGAGAGATTTATGCATGTATCTGTCCGTCCAACCATCAGTACGTCAGTCCGTCTGTCCTCCCGTCTGTCTCTTCCAGAGCAACTGCAACGAATTCAATTATGCGTTTGCATTGTGTTCTCTATCAAAAGCATCACCATCATCTACTTCGTCTTCCTCTGTATCTGCATCTGAGGGGATGTGGAGCTGCCGATGCTGATGATGATCTTTTGTTTGGTCCATAATGTAGGGTAAACAGCACAAAGCCGCAACAACAAACCATAGCACAAACAACCAACCACAATAATATTAACAACAAAATCATTAGCATAGGATCATAAATTTAGCTTATGTTTGGGTTCATTGAGTTTATAATTATACCGCACAAATATAAGTAGCAAACGTCCGTCGGACTGCCGGACTGCCATTATCCATATGCGGAGCAAACAATTTGGTCGGAGCTCCTTTTTTCTGGGAGGGTGTTCTCGGTGTCATCAAGTTCATTCACATGATGATTTTGTATCACATCCAATCAAGCGAAATGTTTACAATTCAGCCAAAGCAACGAACTACAACACTACAAACGATAACAGCAACATTTATTACCAATTTTACTTTCATTTAGGCCTCATTTATCTCTCTCCTCATGCAATAGCAAATGAACGCACACAGTGCGAATTACTTCAATAAGAACACATACGAGTATACGAGTAATATTTCAGTACAATAAACACTCGAAATTCGAGTCCGTTTTATTAATGGATTTTTTCTCACTTTTATAAAAAGTGAATAAAGAATAGGTGACTACTGGTACACTCCAAGATGAATAGGTACACTGTCTACTAAGAACCCTCACCAATGAAGGACTTAAACAAATCTATTATGCAGGCGGCGTTGTAATACTTCTAAGGGCAAGAATCCAAACCAATTATGTAGAAGTGGTGATGCTAAAGAAAACATATACCAGGGCACAACCAAGAGGAAATCCAGACAAAACGGAAATATCTATATTTACAAGGAAAAAGAAAATCGCGCGTTTTGACCAGGATCGATTCCTGAATAAGACAATTTCCATATCTGCAAAGGTAAAATACTTGGAAATAATCTTTGATCGGAAACTGATTTGGAAAGATCACGTAGAAGAAAGAGACGCAACAACAAGAACGTTGGAGAAAATACTGTACATCCAACCAACAGAAATCCGTACAAAGTAAGAGTCCGGTCCAAAATTAGTCGACCTGCCATATAGTAGTTCGAAAAAAAAAAATACTTTCGTGAAAATTGGCAACCTTCTAAAACATATGTTTTAAGTTTCAAGGCACCACGTTGTTTAGCTGTTGCTTTGAGCACTCAAAAGTTAACTATCTCAGTGAATTTGTAAACATGAACAAAATTGGTTACCGATATATAATGCAATACTTTCATTTGAAAGGTCTCAGTCCAACCAATATTAAAGCAAACAGGGCTAGTTTCTACTTTGGGGGAGTCTGCTACTTCGTTTGCAACTACAAATTATTGGGCGGCAGAGTTTAAACGGAGACGTACGAGCAGCCAAGACACACACCATAGTGGTCGCAACATTGAGGTGTCCACGACAGAATTGTTTGAAAATCCACAAAATGTTATTGGATGACAGTCAATTGAAATTTTGTGAGCTATCTGAAGTCTTAGGCATTTCAAAAAGTGTTAAACATTGCATATTGACGGAAGATTTGGTGATGAGAAAACTGTGCGCAAGATGGGTGCCGCGTTTGCTCACAATCACGCCAACGCACCAGTTCACACATCCACTATTGCGATGATCAAAGTCAATGAATTAAAGTTCGAATTTGCTTGAGCACGCACCTTATTCGCAAGATTTAGCTCCATCAGATTATTTTTTGTTTCAAAATTTAAAAAATTGCTCGGCGGAAAAATATTTGACAGCAATGAAGAGGTGGAAGTTGCGGTTGATGGCTATTTTCAGGAGCTAGACATCTCTTACTATAAACAGGGTATTGAAGCTATTGAAAATTGCTGTATCGAGCTAAAAGAAGATTGTCTTTATAATGTTTTCTTTGCTAGGTCGGCTAATTTTAGGACCGCCCTCATATGAGACAGCCCTCAAAACAAGACGTCTCCACGTGATGGGTGAAGGGATAAATCGAAACCACAAGTCGTACCATCAGAAGATATTAGAATCACACTTCGGTCACATTAAAACATTGGAAACATCCGACCGCATTCCTATAGTACGACTACGCAGTTAACTGCGAATCATTTATGGAAGACAGAGACTCCTGGTTGAACACTTGCTCATGTGCCTGTGGGAAGTCGTTGCTACACAGATGAATCCAAACTAGGAGAAAAACAGCACAGTGGCATTTTTATTGTTGAACCAGAGGTTGAACTTTATTTCTGCCTCCCAGATCATAACAAGGTATTTCAAGCGGAAGTTCGAGCAATCACGGAGTGCGTGAATTGGATTAGTAACTCCACAAAGACGCTAATATTCTCACAGATAGCCTAAAGTCAAAGAAAGCTATTTGGTCCAAAAATGTCAAGTCCAAAACCGTGTTGGACTGTAAAAGGCGATAAATGATTACTCAAATAATAGACGGCTGCTTAACCTTTGGGTTCCAGGACACATCGGAGTCTGCCCGTAAAGGGCACCGATTTTCTATAACCCTTGAGGTTAAACCTAACCTAACCTTACCTAACCTGAAAATTGAACTGAGGTAACTGAAAAATTTAAAAAAAATGTTAGCACAAGTATATAAGGGATTTCATGTCAAGTCAATAAATTTTTAAAAGCGATGTCTTCTGTTAGGGATTAAACTTGCACCAAATTTATTCCTATTGGATAGTAGTTATGACTCAAAATTTCAACGAGATCCGCTAAGGACTGTCCTAGTAGGTGGTTGTTGATTTTGGCCCATTTTTCCAATCCATATAGGTGTAATAGAGATCGATTCCACGTCGTGCAACCTGGGTAACGCCAATGATCTACCAAGTAGTGGTTCTACTTAAAAAACTCGCCTAACATCGGGGTGTAATGCGACCTCGTGCCCATCGGTGTATGGTTTGGAGTCAGGGGTAATCGACTGTATTTGTACGGAGCCTTGCTGATATCTGGTCGCCTCAGCAAGTAATATGTGTTGTGCCACAGTACCAGGGGATATGCTTCCCTATGTCCGGAGTGTTATGCGTGTTATGCTCATCTGACTTTTCGGTTCGCAGTCAGTGGTTACCATAGACTATGTTTTGACGACTGCATTTGCTGATACCTGGACGCCTCAGCAAGGACTCAGACCTTGTAACTTTGGTGGCCCGACCCACCCAAGCCAGTGGCACACCCCCTGGAACCCCCTGGGGGTCCCATACATTTGGACTCGATTGGAGCACTCTAAATGGTTCAACGTGGGATTTTTTCCGGGACATCAGAATTCGTTTTAGAGGTATGGTTCCTTCGGCAAAGTTTCTTATTTTGATCCCTAGAATACGATTTTCACTGAGTGTTAAATTTGAATTTGTGGTTATTGTTATACGCAACACTTGAATTACGTAAACTTGATAGATTTACAATTTCTTGTGAACTACCAAGTTTCTTTATTAATTTCATTCTATTTATACTAGTTTGATTAGCATTGACAATTAATTACTTAAACTAAATATGCTGAGTATGCATCTTTTCTTCAGTCAGTAACCCATGCATTGTGAAACCAATCGTGCTGTTTCTTTATTGGGGTTACTGACTTGCATAAACAATTATTAATTAAATGTAGGTCAGTAATTGCTGACATATTCACATACTTATTAATATAAATTTATTGTAACTAAAATATAGGCTACATACAACCAGATACTTATGTTCTAAATATACTTTATGTTCTACATATACTTATGTTCTAATTGAACATTCTCCCCCACGTTGAACGGTCCCGTTCAAGACGCTGTAGTATCGATGACGTATGATGATGATAGGGACTGTCTGGGGGTTGGTAGAGGAATGTTGTTGCTGCTGTAGGTAGTGGATGAACGGAATGTACATGCGAGGTATATGGCTACTCCAATTCCAATGCAAAGCGCCAAATAGCTTATGGTGTGATGGTGAACGGCTGTTGACTTCATTAACCGTGGAAGGCCTCCAATATCTATAGATTTGAGTTGCTTGTGCAAAGTGATGAGCTCAGCTGTATTCATTTCGTATGTACTGTTTAAAGTGGGTTGAAGCATGGCGATTTTACTTGTTGACGTAATCTCTACCAGCGGCATAAATCTGGCATACGAAGTGTGAATGACTGTTTTATTTTCATAGTGACCATATAATGTTACGGAGCTATCTTTCATTATACAATCCGATTCAAGTTGAAGGATCCCAGACCCTTGTATCTCGATATGTGTCATCTCTTTTCCGCAAACGAACGACCAGTCCGTTTTGTTTGCTAATGCAAATATCCATCGATTCTTCTGAACCATTTGAGTCCAACTTTCATGATCTTGAGTTGAGATCAAATTGCATGTTTCTGATGATTTGTTCATTAAGAAGTTGATTTCGCATAGGTGTGCCTGATCATTTTTGCTAAATTTTGATTGTTTCTGGCAGATATAGATGTCGTTTGTTGTGTGAATGCATTTATTCATCTCGTCCGCCGACAGCGATATGAACTCATCCCGATGATCGTTAGCTGCTAACATTGTTGACTTTAATGATATTGAGATGAAGTGACCAGATCGTAGTATAGGTATGGGGATCATGTTGAAGAGATCAAATTGCTGGAGATCCACCAATGGAAGACGAAACTCAAATATGACGCTGTCCTTCATAACGGTCCCCTTGCCTTCCATCAATTTAAAGAACTCAATCAAATTGTCTTCTGAAATGGGAAGAACCCGAGATGGTGGGATATGTGCCTTGATCGTTTGGAGTTCATTCAAAAGTTGGTGAGGAGTGAGTAATAAAGGACTTATACGACCGTGATGTGCATCTGTTATTACGTCAATGATGCTGTCTTCTGTATGTCTTAATCTGGATGCTAGGATCATAAGTTGTGTGATTATGAATGTGATTGACTGAGTTGTCCTTGCAACATCTTCTTCTTTCTTCACCTTATTCGCAATATGTAGCATCTCGGTTTGAATATCACCAAAACTTCTTTGACTCGAATCTTCATCTTTTCTGATTATATTCAGGGTAGAATCTATGATGGACGTCTGGTTTCTGAGTAACTCCAACACATGCTGTTTGTCTTGATTTGCCTGTTCTATAGTGTTCGCCATTTGCTCCGCATAATCAGAGTCCAAAACACCAAATAACGTGTGCGCGAGATTCCCAACAATGTTCAAGGCCCCACGTCGGCTGCGTCGGGGAAAGATTTTGTAGCTGTCAGCCTCTAATTGGGTTTGAACTTGAAACAGGTTCCCTGTGACAATATCACAACTCCTAGTGTCGTTTGATAAATTGCATAATTGCTGTAGTGTATTTAACCCCGTGGATAATGCTTCCATATCTGACCAAAATGGAGACAGATCATAATATGTGATTAGTTTCCATTCTGCGGTTATGATTTTTGCAACCCCCATTCCTTCGAAATAAATCCCTGGATCATTTCCAAATTTATGTACATTAAAGGACTGGGATAGACACAATGGTAGAAAGAGTAATATCATAAGTATTGTTGAAAGCATCGTGCTTATTGATGGTTTGAACCGTTTTGACGATGATGGTCCTTCACCACTATCTTCTTCCTCCATAGGCGGCGCCGATGCCTCCTCTGGTTCAGCTTCAATCAACGGAGCTAATCTGTGGATAGCTCGTTTAACTTCACCGTTCTGAGTTTTGACGTCAACCACCCGAACGAGTCCATCGTTTCCCTTGTACGTCCGGGTTATTCTACCTAGCGCCCACTGCATCACCGGAGTGTTGTCTTCCTTAATGATGACTAATTGTCCAGGATTAATGTTCGGAGAAGCTGAACTCCATTTTCTTTTTTCTTGGAGGGTACTAAGGTATTCGGTGGACCAGCGTTTCCAAAACTCGTGCCGTATTTGAGATACTATTCCCCATCTATTCTTCAAAGATGTCGATTGTTGCCTTGTTGTTGGATCTACTTGAGCAGTAAGTGGTTCGCCCACAAGAAAATGACCGGGAGTTAAAGCTGCTAAATCCTTTGTGTCATTGGATAGAGGTGTTAGCGGCCTAGAGTTCAGTATCGCTTCAATTTCAATAACGACAGTTTCCAATTCTTCGTGTGTCAATGAAGCGTTAGCGGTGGTTCTTACTAACAGTTGTTTAGCTGATTTTACTGCTGCTTCCCAGAGGCCACCAAAATGTGGGGCCCTCGGTGGAATGAACTGGAAATCGATACCTTCTCTCGAACATGTTTCTATTATTAACTCTTTGCCCTTCTCTCCAAAAACAGCATTATTCAGCTCTTCTAGCTGGTTCTTAGCTCCCACGAAATTTGTCGCGTTGTCTGAATATAACGTTTGACATTTCCCACGTCGAGCAATAAATCTCTTCAAGGCGCCAATAAACGCTTCTGTTGTAAGATCTGTTACCACCTCCAGATGCACAGCCTTTGTCGCAAAACAACAAAATACAGCAATGTAAACCTTGTGTGGTCTTTTTCCTCGAATTTTGTAATGAACCCATAAAGGTCCACAATAGTCGACACCGGATACTATAAATGGTCTTGCCGGCGTAACTCTGCTAGATGGGAGATTTCCCATGATTTGGTGGTATAATTTTGGTTTCGCTCGCGTACACCTGACGCAATTCTGTACAATATTTCGCGCCATAGACTTTCCTTTTATAATCCAATATCTTTGTCGTGATGTTGCAAGCAATAATTGTGAACCACAGTGGTTGTTGTCCAAATGAATCATTTCTAGGATTAGTTTCACTAAAGAATCGTTGTATGGTAGCAACATTTGGTGCTTTGCATCATACGCCAATGTTGCCTCTTCCAATCTGCCGCCTACTCTCATTAATCCCTTATCATCAAGAAATGGGGTTAGATTATGTATCGAACTTGACTTGTCTAATGCTCCATGCCTTCGTAATTGCTGAATTTCTTTTGCGAAGTCCGAAACTTGTATCGTCTTGACTATGAGCTGCAAGGAGTGATCCAGTTCCAAAGGGGTCAGAATTTTTGTTGGTCCTCCATACTTATGTCCTTTTATCCTTTCGGTAAATCGCAGAACATACCCAATGACCTTCTGTAACCGCTTAAATGAATTTCTATGATCAATTCCATAGACAATGTCCTGCAGCCCGCTCTGCGAAGCAACCGCCGAGACTGTAGACTTCTCCTTGAATTCGAGATCAGTCTGATTTTTCGCATTTTTTGAAAACGGTTTCGGCCAGACAGATTTGTTCCCATGTAAGAAGGTGGGCCCAAAAAACCACATCAAGCATCCTGCCAGTCGATCTGGTTTCATACCTCTTGATATAAAATCTGCTGGATTGTCTTTTGTCCCAACGTGTCGCCATTGACTGCTGCTCGATTTGGCTTGAATCTGTTTTACCTTGTTCGCCACGAAAGTTTTTAGTGTTGATGGTTCCGAATTAATCCAGTATAATGCAACTTCTGAATCTGACCAAAAATAAGTTCTCACGCCTTCGAAGCCCAATTCTGTTTTAACCTTTGTCGTCAATTTTGCTCCCAATTCGGCGGCACAAAGCTCTAGCCTTGGTAAGGTGATCTCCTTAATTGGGGCTATTCTTGATTTTGAACATAGGAGCCTGACTATCTGCCTTTCATCTTGTAATCTTGCTTGCAAATATATTGCCGCTCCATAGCCCTTTTCGGAAGCATCCACAAATGTATGGATCTCCACCTCTGTTGGTTTCTCTCCATCGAACATATGCCTTGGTAATTTAAAATCATTCAGGAGTTTAAGATTCTCGCGGAACGATGACCAATATGCAGTCATTTCCGCTGGCAATTCATCATCCCAATCGTAGTTTCTTTTCCACAACTGTTGAATAAATATTTTTGCTGCTGCAACCACTGGGCCTGCGATTCCCAATGGGTCAAACAATCTTGCCAAATCGGATGTGACCTTTCGCTTGGTAATGACTGGACATTCATTGACATTACTCTTCAAACAAAATCGATCTGTTTGGGGAATCCAAGTCAATCCCAAAACCTTGGTTGACGAACTATCGATGTTGAGATCTACTTCTCTATCCTCCAGTGGAATTCCATGAAGAAGTTTTGAATGGTTAGCACACCACTTATGAAGTCTAAACCCAGCTTGTGACAGCAAGCCGTTTAGTTGCTTCTGCATTTCTACTGCTGTTGTTAAATTATCAGACCCGCACATGCCGTCGTCTACATAGAAGTTCTTTTGTAGTGCTGGTGCGCCTAGTGGGTATTTCTGTAAGCTCATATCCGCCAATTTCTTTAGACATCTAGTAGCCAGGTATGGAGCGCATGCCGTTCCATATGTTAGAGTGTTCAACACATAATGTTCTAGTTCCTTATCTGGGGCCTCTCTCCATACAATTAGTTGATATTTGCGATCCCTGTGGTCGACCAACACTTGTCTGTACATCTTCTCAATGTCTGTCGTGAATACAAATCTTGGTAACCGAAACCGCAACAACACTCCGAACAAATCCCCTTGCACCTTTGGGCCTGGATGTAGAACGTCATTAAGCGAACACCCAGACGATGATTTACATGATGCGTCAAACACGACCCGAAGTTTAGTTGTGCTGCTATCTGGACGTAAAACGCAATGATGTGGAATGTAGTAATGGCTGCCACGCACTTCTCTCGGTCGTATTTTGGTCATATGACCCAAATCCTCATACTCCTTCATAAATTTTGCATACTGTTCTCGAAGACCGGGATCCTTTGCTAGGCGGCGTTCCAAGGAGAAAAATCTTGAACATGCAATGTTGAGTGAGTCGGATAATCTTTCCGTCTCATCTGCAAAGGGCAGTCGGACCACAAATCGACCATCTTCATTAAATGTTGTATGTTGGTTAAAGTGGTTTTCACACCTTTCCTCTGCCAACGTCAAATTCTGGTCTTCGCTTACATCATCTTGTTCCCAAAACTTCTTTAGTAATTCCTCCAGGGTACGATCATCTTCTCCTAGTACTGCACACGTCACAGTTTTTGATTCGGCCTGAACCTTTCCACTAGTAACCCAACCTAGTTTCGAATTCTTTAATATTGGCAGCTCCTTTGACATTCTAATTTCTTGTGACAGCATAAGGCTGAAGTAAAACTCCGCCCCAAGAAGTACATCAATCTTGCTTGTGTTGTAAAAGTAGGGATCTGCTAATTTTATGTTCTCTGGAATCGGCCACGATGAGATATCGATGGTTGCGCTTGGTTGTGGCGGTACTATGTTCGGCAGAACAAAAGCTTCTAATCGCGTCCGAAAATTGCTAGTGAGCGATTGAAGTTCGACATTGACTCTGTAGTTTGACGTCTTTGATCTTCCGCCAATACCTTCAATGCAAAGGGATGCTTCCATCGGTTCAATACCCAAACTCTGCACCAGCCGCTCTGAAACGATGTTAATCTGTGAACCAGAATCCAACAGCGCTCTAAATTCACGAGACCTCCCATTTTTGGCCTGAATGGCAATCCGAGCGGTTGCCAACAATATGTATGAATGGTTTTTGTTTGCTGACGCCACTATTGACGATTGATGCGATGCCGCGACTGATGGCTTTTCTCCGCTGACTTCCTTCGTGCTGAAATGTAGAAGCGTATTGTGTTTTTGTTGACATTTTCTGCATGATCCGCCTGTACACAGTTTCGCCTGGTGATCGTGCTTGAAACAGTTCAAGCACATCTTGCTCCTCAGGACCCATTTTTGTCTCTCAGACGGTGTTTTTGAAAGAAACTGCTTGCAGTTGTACAAAGGGTGATCTCCTTTGCACATTTCGCATCTTCTGGCTATTGTTGAGGCAGCTGTAGCTATCGACTTGTTCCTTTGGATTCCATTTATTGCTTCCAACGATTGGAACCGATTCCTCAAACTACTCAGGAAGTACTCCGTTGTTTGTAGTTCCTTGGAGTCATTTATCGACTGTTCGTACAGCACATGCGTTGTCTTATCCATCTTCTTGGTCAGGATGTGGATCAAGAGCGGATCCCACTCTTTTGTCTTTTGTCCGAGACCTTCCAATGACAACAATGATTCCTGTAGGTTATCATGGAACTCTTTGATTGATCTGCAATCGCCCGACATATTTGGCAACGTCAATATTCCTTCTAATATTGTAGAAACTTGCGCTCTTTTATTCTGGTACCTGTCGGTTAGCGTCTTCCATGCAATATTGTAGTTTGCCTCCGTCAACTCTAAATGTCTTATAAGCCTCTCCGCTTCTCCAGTCACGTTTGCCTTTAGGTACCACATTTTCTGTACAAGTGGTAATGGCTGTTCATCAATCATTTTCCCAAAAATGTCGGAAAATGTTTGCCATTTCGCATAGTCCCCGTTGAACTGTGGGATTGTAATTTTTGGCAAGTTAACTTGATTTGCCAAATTAACTCCCGAGGAGCTCGGAACTACTTCCTTCCCGACCTGTGTTCGAGACGAAATCTCCTCCTTTTGCCTTAACGTCTCTTCTTCCAATAAGAAGTACGCGTTTTCATCATACCCAATCACCATTGGGTCTTCATACTCTTCGTGGATTTTGAAATGGATCTCCTCCACATTTGACCACAGTTTCTCGATTGCGGTCATTGTTTGCCGGGGGGCAGCTTGACCTGAACTGCCTCTTAACAATGTCTGTAACGACTTCATAAGCGCCCGTTGGCGCCTTATCAACCCCGCTAAACCTTTTTCTTGAACGGTTTCCCTTACAGCTGGGAGGGGTTTTTGCGTCTCTATCCCTTTCTCAAGAATAGCCTCGATTCCGTCTGCAACCTCTCTATATTCCTTGCAGACCGCCTGGTGTACGTCATTCAGCACATGGGGATGTGACTCTGCGGCGGGCTCTGATCGTATCCTATTCTCGTTACGATCAACAGTTGCCCAGAGTTCTTCCATCTCTCCCAACTTCTTCTTGTAAAATTCCATCGTCCTCCTTTCCAGTGGAGCCTTTTTTATATTAGCGATTGCCTTCCTCAAGTCGGCAATAGCTTCCTCCTGTTGACTTATTAACGAATTAATGTCCATTTTTTCCTCCTTGATTTCCACGGGTGGGGGAAATTTGAATTTTTAAAGTAAGTTAGGATCACGTCGGGGTCACCAAATGTTAAATTTGAATTTGTGGTTATTGTTATACGCAACACTTGAATTACGTAAACTTGATAGATTTACAATTTCTTGTGAACTACCAAGTTTCTTTATTAATTTCATTCTATTTATACTAGTTTGATTAGCATTGACAATTAATTACTTAAACTAAATATGCTGAGTATGCATCTTTTCTTCAGTCAGTAACCCATGCATTGTGAAACCAATCGTGCTGTTTCTTTATTGGGGTTACTGACTTGCATAAACAATTATTAATTAAATGTAGGTCAGTAATTGCTGACATATTCACATACTTATTAATATAAATTTATTGTAACTAAAATATAGGCTACATACAACCAGATACTTATGTTCTAAATATACTTTATGTTCTACATATACTTATGTTCTAATTGAACACTGAGCAATGGGCGATTTTTAAATCGACCCGCCCTAATGTATATTAAGGGTTCCAAAAAAAGAAGCCTTCCAATTTAATTTAAGATTGAATTGCTACTATTTTCAAATTTTTTTAATAAAATAGATATAATAAGTTTTTTTGTTGCAAAATAAGTTTTTTCTTTGAAAATTTTAAGTTTTTTTCAAAAAATATCTGGCAACGCTGCTACGAATACAAGAACTGATAAGACTACGAATACAAGAACTGATACGACGCCTACCACAAATACACAACCAAAGCCAAAAACAGAAAGACAAAGCCGATCCTGCATCTCTGAGCAACAAGCAGAGATAATCCCTGAAGTGGGCACCGAGTGGCAATTTTATAGGCTGCGCTCTCCAGACAGCATGATACTGGCTGTCATCAACAGGGAAGAGGAAGACGGCAACATCCCCAAGAGCAAGTGGAGTGAGATAGAGTACGCAATGTGCTCTGTTTTCTTCGATGTTCTTGAGGAGCTGCGGGGTCCGGCTTCCGATTGTGCCGCTTGAAAAATACGATTTGGTAATATGCGCTCGGTTTATTGCTATCGCTGGGCTTTGAACAAAATTGGTGAAATCTGGCCTGGTGCGGCGCTGGATGCTGTCAACAAGAAGGACATCCCGTCTCGGCCCAGGGCACATGCATGGATTCCATCTATAACAGCCGATGTGGAATCCGTGACTAAGATGCTGAAGGTTTGTAATCCCGGGCTTCCAACTGGCAAGTGGAAAGCCGGTCGATTGGATGAGGCGGATGGGCATCGGAGACACGCAGTATTTATACTGAATGCCGAGTCTCTACCCCACCTGGTCAAGTCCGAAGGCTTGGTTTCATATGGATTCAGCAAAATCCGGCTTAAGGTTTACTAGAGCGACAAGGAAGGAAATTCGAAAAAATACTCCTCCAGATAACACTGGTGTAGTATCTAATGAGAGCCTCCCTCTTCGCAAGTACCGATGTGCTTGAATGTGTCGAGAAGGTCGTCATCACGGGATCGGAAAAAGCCTGTGGGGATGAATCCGGTGAGGATGAGCTTCTAGCCGACACAGACGACGAGGCTGATATAACGGTGGTGGTGAAACCTGACAATGGTCAGGTTCATACAGATACACCTCCAAAACTCTAAGGCAGCATCATTTTACAACATTTTGCCCAAAGAGTTTTCAATAGCTTTTTCTTCAATCTTTTTAGGAACATAAAACAATTCGCAAAAATATTTATTTGCTAATTTTTTTTATTGCGAAACTTGTTCCCCATACATCTATCCCGAATTTTAACATAAGCACTGTAAAATATAATTTTTTGCACAGATCATTATCATTAGAAAACCGACATTGATGCAACTTGACACTCTTCGGAATTTCGGAAATTAAATATTAATTTTATTAAATATAAATTTAATGAAAGATGTAGGTTGTAGAAAAGTCGCATCATTTCAATTGCAAGCCTTACGTATTTCATCTATATTGGTTAGTAACAGAAAAATATTCTAAAACTAGTTCGGAGGGTTGTCCATTTTACATATTCAATATTCGGACAGTGTTACTACGAACATACATACGTACCTATGGGGATAATAGGCTTTAACTAAGCTTAGACGATAACTATCGCGTTTAAGACACATACCCTTAACATGGATAGCCTACGGTTTGGACGTCTTGCTGTCTTGGGCTGCTGTCAAAGATGTTCTCATGTGTCCTGGGAAAATGCGTAGGTGTTGGCTGAACATACTAAGCCCAGATTAATACGTATATTTAGAACATTGTGCAGTTTGTCTGGCGCCAACTCTGCGACTATTGTCTTGTTCTGTCTTCTGTCTGTGGAGTGAGTTCTCTCGGTGTGGCAAATCGTCCATTAAAGCACTAAAACTGTATGAACCTAGTCATGACTATGTAATAACCGATTTATTTGCTTTTTGTTATAAGTGATATTGAATTAATTTTATTGTTCACGGAATAATGACAGTAAATGAAATTTGCGATAATTGGTTGGAATTCTATTACTTGAAGCGACTGATAGACGAGTAACTATGATTTGCTACTTGTCATATAAAAATAATGTCAGCTGTCAGAGACAATCAATAGTTTAACTATTCAGGGTGTTCCTAATCCATGTTTATTTTTCAAAATTCAACAAAATAAATCTATTTTCTATGAACAAAGTTTCCCATTATTTCCAGAGCAAAAATCCCCATTTTTATGGAACATGTTCACGTTTACGTGGCTGTGCAGTATTTCTGGGGCCTTGGTGACGATTTTTGATTCTGTTTCACGAATGGATTGTCTGATATTCGCCTTAAGGGGCTGAATCGAATTGATTTTTCGGTCCTTTACGATACCCCAAAGGCTTCGAGGTTTCCAAAAACCTGAAATCACCATATGAATTACAATGCATATAAAATTGTTGCATTTTCTACCTAATCAGTGCCTAGCACAAACGGCTAAAGTTAGAATCAAGAGATTTCTTGGGAGGGGCTACCCCCTTGGGTAATGGACGCGTAATATGACGGAATTATTCCAAATTCGTTCTTTTGGTGCTCAGTGCGGCAAAACGTGATGTATATTGTACCACAGTCAAATCAAATTGCAAGAGCTATGATTGTGATTTGCTCTGAGGGTAGCATTTGATCATAGACTTTGAAAAAGAAGGGACATGAAATCAATAGATTTAGGGGCGCATTGTGGCAAAATGGTTAAACATGGTACAATGGGGTAAAAATAGTACCAGGAGGCAAATGTTGGAAAATAAAAATTGAGATAAGTGTTTTTTTTTCAAATGTATGCTATACAAAAGCGGTTACAATACGTACAATGTAAGCAAACATCAGCAAGTTCAACTGAGTACTCAACTCTGAGCGATTCAAGTTTGAGTCAGAAGTCATCGCTTTAAACACTTTTTCGACTCAATGATATAGTGAGAGATTTGTAACCGAACAAAGATAAGGCAGAACTACTTGCATCTCGGATGAAACAGTACAATAGTTTGCCCCAGATGTTAATATATCATATTATGGAGTCCGTGATATACCTTACAAACAATTTTATACAACTGTGGATAATAGATGCTTTTGCAAGGACATTCCCGGATTGTTCAAGGAACTTAATCAAACATACAATTCAAAAGAATGGCGGTTATTTTTTGACAGCAGTAAAGACAGTTTGAAAGCAGTACTTACAACGGAAATCAGAAACCGTTGATTCCCATTGCTCATTCCGTCAACACTAAAGAATCACACGAAACAATGGCTAAATTGATAAAATACATAAAATATGAACGACTTGACTGAAAAATTTGTGGCGATTTAAAGTAGTTGGGATGTTATGTGGCATGCAAAACGGATATACAAAATATTGCTATGCCTCTGGGATAGCCGAGCTCGCGAAGATCATTACAAAAGAAAAAAATGGCCAACAAGAAAAGACATTACATTGGGTGAAAACAACATAAAAAACACACCTCTCGTCAAAAAAGAAAACATTATTTTGCCACCACTGCATATTAAGCTGGGGCTCTTTAAAAATTTTGTAAAAGCCTTAAGGAAAGATGGCACTTCACTCTCATATTTAAAAAGTTTATTAAAAGTCTTTTTTTTTCTTCAAAAAATCGATATGAAACAATAAATATGCAATATGAAACAATGATTAATGATTTGTTAAAAAATTATGAAAAAAATGGTAAGAAATATATTTTTTCTATATTTATGTAAATAACACATATGTATGTATTCTTCTAACTTATTTTTCGCTTTATGTATTCCAACAGGTGTAAAATATGTCCCTCAAAATTAATTTCTTGCATTCTCATTTAAACTTTTTCCCCGAGAATCTTGGCGACGTAAGCGACGAACAAAGGTTTCACCAAGAAATGAAGTCCATCGAGCGGCGTTACCAAGGGCACTGGGATGAAAGAATGATGGGAAATTATATTTGGTTCCTCATTAGAGAAACCGATTCCGAAATCTACAAACGTCAACAAAGAACTCACAATTGCTTCTAATGAAACTTGTACATGTAAATAAACTCAAATGCACATAATATAAATAAAAGTAACAAATAAAATCGCTATTTAAACAGAAATTTAAAAAAAAAAATTTGGAAATTCTCTTATCTATACCAAAAAGGCTAGAATTTCTACATTTATCCATAGATTTTTTTCAAATAGGCATTACTTTCTTCGCTATTCTTTCAAAAAAACAGAATAAAATATTTTTTTCGTTTTTTTTTCTATTTTTTATGTTTTTTTTCGTTCCAGGAAATTTTTATTTTTTTTTATAAAAACCCTACTTTTCCAATTTGTTTAATGACTGTTACTAAACCACTGTTTTTAAGTGAAAGAGGTAGACATTGGTAGCCCACATTATAATAGACATTGGTAGCCCACATTAATAGCTTCAATTTAACGTATAAGTCGACCTGATCGGGCATATAATCCAAAAATTATAGTGCAAATACTAAGGGTACCTTCGACGATATTAGTATTTTTAATAAACATTTTTAAAAAAAAATTTATCCATAAAAAAATTTTGGTTTTGATTTTATATAACAATATGTCACAATCTATACAAAACCAGTAAGGAAAGGCTAAAGTCGGGCGGGGCCGACTATATAATACCCTACACCACTCTCGTAATATTGAATAACTCTGAAATATAAATTTTGTAACATGTATAAATTGTTTACATAAATTTACTTTTGGGACATTTTATACTTAAATAATACCCTGTACCACTGTGTGGTGTAGGGTATAAAAACGATTGGATGTAAAATTTAGCTTGTACAGGATAAAGAGCCAAATCGGATGAAACATATATATGGGAGCTATAGCTAAATCTTAAGCGATTTTCTTCAAATTCGGCAATGTTAGTCCATGGATCAAGAAACTCTACCATTCTAAATTTCAAAACCATTGGATGTAAAATACAGCTTCTATAGAACTAAAGGGCCAAAGCGGACGAAACATATATATGGGAGATATAGCTAAATCTTAACCGATTTTCTTCAAATTCGTCAATGTTGGTTCATGGATCAAGAAACTCTACCATTCAAAATTTCAAAACGATTGGATGTAAAGTACAGCTTCTATAGGACTAAAGGGCTAAATCGGACGAAAGATATATAGGGGAGCTGTATATATAGGGATCTTAACAGCTGCGAAATACTCTAAACTGCAAAATTTCAGGACGATCGGAGTGAAATTGCGAACTGTAGTCGACGAACCACTTTACATGGACAGACGGACGGACGGACGGACATCGTTAAATCGACTCAGCTAGTGATTCTGAGTCGATCGGTATACTTTAAGGTGGGTCTAGCTGTGTTATTTTAAGGTGTTACAAACATCTGCCGTGAAACAAACTTATAATACCCTGTACCACAGTGTGGTGTAGGGTATAATGGAAACAAATAAAAGCGTTAAGTTCGGATGAATCTTATATGCCCTCCACCATGGATTGCATTCAATTCTATTACTGGAAAAATCTTTGGATATGGAGCAAATTATGAAACGATCCTTTTTGTTTAAGCAAATTATTAAAAAACCAATAAGGAAAAACAGAATGTCGGGCGGGGCCGACTATATAATACCCTACACCTCCCTAACAATGGAAAATGGTCATTGCGATAAGAATTTGGCAGTGTTCATACATGTAATAAGAAAACTCTTTCTGTCGAATTTCGTACTGTTCGGATATAAAATACGGTTTCTACAGCGCTTACATGTCAAATCGGGTGAAACATAAATATGGGGGCTATATCTAAATCTAAACTGAATTTCCCCGAATCTGGCAGAGTTAATTCGTGTAATAAGAGAACTCTCTCTCTGTCAAATTTCGTACTGATCTGATACAAAATACAGTTTCTACTGCGCATGTCAAATCGGGTGTAACATATATATAGGGACTATATCTAAATCTGAACCGATTTTTGACTGAATTCAATAGGGATCTCCTTGGGCCAAAAAAGAGCACTGTGCTTAATTTCATCACAATCGGACCATAAATACGACCTACACTTTAATTACAAGACGGACATGGTTAAATCGACTCAGGAAGTGATTCCAAATCGATCGGTATAATAAACGATGGGTCTATCTCTTCTCCTTCTGGGTGTTACAAACCAATGCACAAACTCATAATACCCTGGACCACAGTGTGGTGTAGGATATAAAAACTACATCTACACGGGGACCACAACAATATAAAAACTGATTTGTATAGGGGTTTCCAATAAGACTGATTATTTTGATAATAAAACTGAATAATTTGTAAACGTTGTTCTTTCGTATACCTCTCCATGCTGAAATTGTAAACACTACTGAATACAATGAAAAACAAATGACAGATCATGGCATATTACAAATGGCCGAAACGTCACTTCAAAATCATATCATATTGGAAAACCCGTTATAAATTTTATTGAGATGCATTCTTGCCAAAATAGAATTCAAACTGCAAAGTTTCTGCTAAATTTGTTAAAAAATGTGGTTTTTATGGCTTAAAGCATTTTTGGGAGCGACATCTATAGGTGGACTGTAACAAAATAATGGTGTATAGCAGTATAGGACGAATTCTTGTCTTAATTAAATACAAACGGCAAAGATTCAATTAAAATGCTAAGTAAATATGGTATTTACGGCTTAAATACATATATTTTGGAGCGACCTCTATAGGGTGACTATTTCAAATTATGAACCTATTTGCAAAATTTTTGCTGTGATGACTTCTTGTCAAAATATAATACAACCCGCAAAGTTTCTGCTAAATTGCTTTAAAAATGTGGTATCTATGGCTCAAAATCCGTATTTTGGAGCGACCTCTATAGGGTAGCTATATCAAAACATTGACCGATATGGCCGATTTGCAATCCCGAACAACCTGCAACTATAAGAAATATTTTACCAAATTTGATCAATCTAGCTCTATTATTACGGACTGTAGCGTGATTACAACAGACGGACGGACGGACATGGCTAAAACGTCTGAGAATTTTACGACGATTAAGAATATATACTTTATGGGGTCTCAGATCAATATTTAGAGGTGTTACAAACAGAGTGACAAAATGAATATACCCCCCATCCTATGGTGGAGGGTACACATATTTGTACATTCTATAACAGAGTAGCTATTCATAAATTGATAAAATCTACCTATCTGCAATAGTATATTCAGCAAAAACTTCAATTCCAAAAACTATGTCGAAATTGACCCATGATTTTAGAATCAGATTGTATCCATTGTATAATTTTAAAATGAAAAATCTTCTAGATGTGTTAATGAATAACCACAATTTTCAACGAAAATAAGCAGCTTTTCTCGAGGTTCATGAAGTTTACTGAACAAAATAATATGTAATTTCCTTGCTTAAAGCATCCAATTCATATTCCGTAATTGATTGATTCTTCAAAAATTCTTAAATAAATGTAATGTATTTATATATGCACAATAGGCTGAACAAAAACAAAAGACGGTCACCTGATACTACGACCAAAAATGGACTCGGAATCAATGTCAATTTCTTCATGCTGTTGCAACTGAATTTGCTGACAGAGACCACACAAACATTATGAAATTACACGTCAATGGCCATTTCAGCTCCTTAATCTTGTTGTCGTAGTAGCAACTCAAGGTAAATGGTGCATCACCATGGAGAAGTATGCAACAGTATTAGGTTGTAACGAAACTAATTTATTTCACTTATCTGCAAGAATGTACTTGTATTTCAGAGAGTTTACGAAGTGAATTACTTTAGACCTGGAAAATGGGATGATCAAGATTATTATTTAGACCGCAACTATATGTGTTTTATAGGCTTTCAAATCAATATTTCAGGTGCTCCACATGAAATAGGTTACTCGTATTAATAAAAATCGTTTCAAACATTCAATTTTTATAAAAATTTCCTAAATGCTGTGTACTATGTTTTATTATATATATATGTACTAATTTTCCGAATCTTGTAATATTCCACATGTCCTAATAGTTTATCTGTCGCTATTACTTTGAGAAAAATGGGTGGAATTGCCACGACCCTTTTGCTATCATCTACACAAATGGAACAAAAATATAATAGCTAACCAGTATCACTTTAATACCAGTACATACAGGGTTGCCCATATTCGACGGACCCATGTTTTTTGGGCCCATTCCAATCGACGAGGCTTGTCCGCAGGCAACAATCTTTGCGTCAATTGAATTTTGTACGGGAACAAATGCAAATCAACGCGAATAATCCGTTGTAAAGTGGACCGAGCCATGCCCAACTGCTGAGAACGGCGTTTTTGGGATGTTCTTGGGGACCTCTCAACACTGGCTCGTACGGCAGCGATATTCTCGGCCGATCGCCTTGGTCGACTTTTATTTGGCCTCTTCGGATTAGAAAGAGCCTCACCAGTCGAAAATTTTTCGTATAAACGCTTAATAGTGTTCTTAGAAGGCGCACTTCTCACATTTTTTAATATTTTAAAAGCACGTTGAGTTTTCACAATTGACTTTTTCTGTTGAATGTAAATTTCAACTATTTCGCGTGGCGTGTATTGTTCCATGGTAAAAATCTGCTTGGACTGACGCTTCAAACGCGGTATGTCATTAAGCGATCTGACATCTCTGTCAAAAGTTATGGCGTTGCCAGATGGGTCCGTCGAATATGGGAGACCCTGTACAAATACCTTTAGGTTTAGGTTAGGGTGGCTGCCGTATTTTTTTATATACAAGCTCACATAGACCAGTTTAGGTCCCTAGAGTTACGTTCTGAAATGCCCCTCATCGAAACCAACCTGTTTGAAATACGAGTACAAATTTATCGATAGTACGAATATCGGTACTGGAAAGATCTGTTAGGCTGCCTAGAATGGCCGACCGCAGTATGTTCAGTCGTCGTTTACTCAGAGCGGGGCAGTCGCATAGCAAGTGCTCAATGCTCTCCACTTCTTCCTCATCTCCACAGCTTCTGCAGAAGTCATTAGAGTCAATGCCCAATCTTTTGGCGTGTTCGCCGATCAAGCAGTGTCCCGTCAGAACTGATGCTAACGTAGACAATCTTTGCCTCGCTAGTGCGAGGAGATATTTTGATCTTCTCAGTTCATACCTTGGCCAGATTTGTGTTTCTACCCTGGTGGTGCCGATTTCTGTCCATCTTTCGTTGGACTGCCTGATTGCCTCTTGCCTAAGCCAAAGCTTGCACGTGGATAGTGGCGCACCAATATATGCAAATTCTTCGAGAATTTGTAATGTCGTCCCTTTCTTAGCAAGTTCATCGGCTTTGCAGTTCCACTGGATATCACTACGATTGCCACGTCGTCCGCATATGCCACGATCTTGCAGCCACAACGTTCTAGATTAGCAGGATTTCATTCACCGCTAGGTTCCAAATTAGTGGAGACAGTACTCCTCCTTGAGGGGTCCTTCATGCTGTTATGCGTCTTCTGTTGTGCAGACTTTGAATTAGTCTAATCAAACTAGAGTTAACTTTTAGATGTGACAGTGCCGCAATTAAATGTTGTTACAAGCCCCTTCTATGTCAAGAAATGCCACCATGGTGAATTCCTTGAAATGCAGGGACGATTCGATCGTGCTCACAAGTTCGTTTAGGGCTGATTCTGTGATATTGTAAGCATGTTGGTTCACCGACAGGAGTTTTGTATCCAGGGTTTCCCTAACGAAATAATCTAAAAGTCTTTCCATACCTTTCAATAGGAAGGAGGATAGGCTAATTGGTCTGAAGTCTTTTGGCCTAGTGTGTGATATCTTCCACGCTTTAGGTATGAATACCACTTTGGTATCCCTCCATCGATTCGGGATGTATGAAAGCCTGATACAGCCTACATAAATTTTCTCCAGCCAGGGGATAATGTACTTCAACATTTTCTGCATTTCTGCTGGAGTAATGCCGTCTGGTCCAGGCGACTTGAAGGGCTCAAAGCTATTAATAGCCCAGCTTATTCTGAATCTCTCAGTCAACAAGCTAGCGACGCTCGCAGTCCACTCGCATTCTTGTTGGTCCTGCTGATCCTCTGGTTCTGTTAGAGAGTTCCCCGGGAAATGTGTTTCGAGCAGTACATTGAGCGACTGCTCGCTGTTTTTGGTCCAGTTATTTGCCTCATCCTGCAAGTAACCCACTGTACAGGGTGAAGCTGATAGTATTTTCCTCAGCCTTGCGGCGTCGGAGACCTTTTCCACTTCGCCACAGAATGTATACCAAGAGCGTCTTTGCGCCTTTCTAAGCTCCTTCTTATAGATCTTGAGTTGCTCTTTATAGGCATCCCAAACATTAGCGACCCCAGTAGATTTAGTCTTGTTGAATAGCTTGTTGCAGGTCTTTTTCATAGCCATTATCTCAGAAGTCCACCATTGGGGTTTAGTTTTAACCTTGTACCTTGTTTTTGGACAGGCTTCTTCAAGGGAGCAACTACATACTGCAAACTTAGTGTCGTCGTAGGCGCGTCAACACCTTATCTATATTACTTAATCTATCCATCTATCTTCTATCTATCTATATACAAAGTATATAAAAAAAGTTTGTATATATGTGTGTATGTAAAGGGTTTTCCAACAAGAGGTATTATTTTGGTATTCAAAGAAAAATGTTTATTTCATAATAAAGAGGAAGGTATGCCGTCAATAATGAAAAACAACATCAGCCAAATGGCCACCACGACCACGCTTGCAGGACCATATCCTTTTAATGAAATTTTCCATAACCAAATCGCAAAGTGGCTGCCCTATGTCCACGATAGCCGCACGAATTATATCCTTGAAGTCTTGAATCGATGCTGGGCTGTTGGCGTAGACCTTATCTTTCACGTGGCCCCAAAGGAAGAAGTCGCAAGGTGTTAAATCACAAGATCTCGGTGGCCAATTGTGATCACCTCTTCGAGAGATAACACGATCCGAAAACATTTCCCGTAACAGAGCAATGGTTTCGTTGCTTGTGTGGCACGTAGCGCCGTCTTGTGTAAACGTTGTCCAGATCAATACCATCAAACTCCGACAATAAAAAATCATTAATCAACAATAACTCTTGGGGTTTCCGAGCCCCAGATGCGACAATTTTGCTTGTTGACGTAGCCACAGAGGTGGAAATGGGCCTCATCAGTCAAGATGATTTTTCGATTTTTCGAATTTTAATAATTTCAATGCGTTGTTGAATCGTGTGTCGTTCAATTTTTAGTAATGGCGTCGTTTCTACTTGTCAAATGTCAAAGAAGAAAAGCTTCAAAAGTGACAGCTACCGAAATACAGGGTGATTCAAAATAACACCTCTTGTTGGAAAACCCTATACTTTATAGACTCTGAAACCACTGAACCGATTTTAAAATTGTTTCTTTCTTGTTTGAAAGCTATTTGGTCAGAGATGGTTTCAGTTTTCTAAAGTTTTCAGTTTTTCTAAAAGTATCACGATGAGTTTTCATGGTTTCGAATACAATTTACGTTATTTGAGACCACCCGCGACAGCTGCTGTTCACCGGTACACCCTAATCTATCAATACTTTTGCATCCCACCCTCTTGCCCAATTAATGAAGACCAAAGTAAAGTGAGTGCTCACTGAGTGGAATCGATATGAAAAGCAACGTTAATGGGCGAAAAATGTAAGACAAAGAGTGAATTTCAAACGACGTGAAATACGTCAATCAGCGTTTCTACTTTGTAGCACATGAGTGAACCAGTCGCCCATCCAAAAGCACTTTATTAAGTTGTCCTTTCAGCATATGAGCAGCTGAGAAGGACAAGCTGCACCAGCAACCGACACGGCACAGGTCCAGCCAGCATATTCAAACAGACCAGTAGAGGAGGGGAATTACATTAAATGGTACAAGAGAAGAAAAGTCTGAGGAACATCATCGGAATGATTGCCTTCGATATGTACCACAAATAAAGACAACAACAATTGTTGCGCCTTTGATAGATATGTACTTTAATCTGGAAAACAATTTAGGCCAAAAACAAAATGTAGCTCTGGCACATCCATCCATTCTCGTACATCCATCGAACTCATATAAGATGGAATTCGCCAAAGAACCAATTGATTCTGACTGACGGAATGGAATAAAATTGGATGGGAGGAGAAATGAATAAACTGAAAAAAATTGCAATTTTGTTGGGGCTGTCATTGGGATTGTGTAGGCTTGTTTCGGGACAAGATTCCAGCGATCACCATCCATCAAATCGTCCACATCACAAGGGCCATTGTGGCTGTGCAATTGTCTGTGGTGCATTTGCGTTTGAGACAAAACCATTTGGCCATTTCTGGGTGACATTCAATGAGGCAATCAGTGTCCAGTGCATGATGATCCAATCGTGCAATCGCCAGCCAAAGGACATTTCGTGTAGAACTGATCAATGATGTGATTGATCTCCCGACCGCCTTCAATGTTAACATTAATTAAGAGCATTTTGAAGAAGAATTTGCGAACAAATTGATCATTATAGATATTGTTGTATTTGAAATTAAAATTTAAAATTTTCGTTAACAAGACAATTTTTATTAATATTAAAATTAAATTCATTGCTCTTCTATATATACAAAAATGAAATGGTGTTCGTTGGTACGCGATGGACTCGAAAACGGCTGAATGGATTTTGCTAAATTTTTGCATGAGTATATCATTTGGTTTGTCGAAGGTTCGTAGCTATATTCGGTTTTGATTGGACAAAGGGGCGTGGCACCGCCCACACAACGTGAAATTTAAAAGTGGAATATCTCGGGTACTATTGGATCAAAATTCTCGAAATTCGATATGTGTGACCTTGGTACCAGTGTACATCGCGAGGCCAAAAACCGGTTTGATAGTGACAGTGGGCGTGGCACCGCCCACACAAACTGAAATTTAAAGATGCAATATTTCGGGTACTATTGCAGTAAAATTCTCGAAATTTGGTATGTGAGTCATTCCACGCCAAACGGGACGATTTTTGACATCACTATTTTTGATTGCTTCGAAATTTTGTGTATGCATTATTTACCTAAAAATATCTTATACGTAGTTCAAGAAAAAATTTTAAAAAATTTCTTTAAGAGGTATGAGCAATTTAAAGTTGACGAAATTACGTTTTTTTCTAAAAGGTGTGTTTATCCTATAGCTTGTATCTCCTAAAATACGTGACCGATTTTAATGTGCTATACCTTGTTTTGAAGGTAATTTCAACTACTACAAATAACTGGTGTACGCAATGCAACAAAAATACTAATTTTTAATGTTTTTGCCCTTTTATACTTTCTATTGCGATTTTCAAAATGATTACACCCTTCGATTTTTTTGAAATTTTAATGTCGTGTTCTGAGATGTCTTTGTTAGCTACTGTATGAATTTGGAAGTGGTGAATTGATGGGAACTATTTTTTACGATTTTTTTATAAAAAACCCATTTGCATAATTTCTGTGAATGTGCTTTAAATAATTAACAAAATGATAATTTTTAGCCGTTAGTTTATTAATATAACAATAACAACAATAAATATTACTAATTTTGCAAAATTATTTGCAAAAACGCAAAAATCAGCGATGACTTGATATTTAAAAAACAAAACTCAATAAACAATAGCAATAGTCAAAAGATAAGAAAGTAATTGTTAAACTATACTCTGAGATGATTTTTTTAAAATCACAGCAACCTGGATTTAAATTTTTGATGTAGAAAAAAAATACAATAACTTTGTTATTCCTTTTTTCACATTCAATTCGGCAATTCAAAGAAAAAAGAAAGCAATAATAAAGCAAAAGTAATTTATTGAACTCAAAACTAGCACTTCCGATAAAAAAATTAGAGTTCAGACATCATCAACTTCCAAAAAGTACTGTGTTAAGACGGTGTACAATGATTAATATTTTTATACCCATTTTCTTCTTTTTTACTGTTAATAGTATACTTGATTCGAATCTTTTTAATACATTTTTTATTGTTCTTATTTTTACATTAGTATACTGATTATTAATAATTGTCATTCTTTTCTTAAATGTTTTATTGTTCTTACTAAAACAGTAAGAATGACTAAATGAATAAACTAATGACTAAAAATTATCATTCTGTTAATTATTTAAAGCACATTCACAGAAATTATCAAATGGTTTTTTTATAAAAAATCGTAAAAAATAGTTCCCATCAATTCACCACTTCCAAATTCATACAGTAGCAAACAAAGACATCTAAGAACACGACATTAAAATTTCAAACAAATCGAAGGGTGTAATCATTTTGAAAATCGCAATAGAAAGTATAAAAGGGCAAAAACATTAAAAAATTGGTATATTTGTTGTAGTGTTTAATCCAGTTAGTTGTAGTAGTTGAAATTACCTTCAAAACAAGGTATAGCACATTAAAATCGGTCAGGTATTTCAGAAGATACAAGCAAAACAATGAGCACACCTTTTAGAAAAAAACGTAATTTCGTCAACTTTAAATTGCTTATAACTCTTAAAGAAATTTTTTTAAAATTTTTTCTTGAACTACGTATAAGATATTTTTATGTAAATCATGCATACACAAAATTTCGAAGCAATCAAAAATAGTGATGTCAAAAATCGTCCCGTTTGGCATGGAATGACTCATGTGTGACATTGGTGCTAGTACGCGTCATGTAGCTGAAAACTGGGGTGATAGTGATAGTGGGCGTGGTACCGCCCACACAACCATAAATTCAAATGAGAAATATTTCGAGTACTATTGCACTAAAATTCTCGAAATTTAGTATGTGTGACCTTGGTACCAGTACGCGTTATGTAGCTGAAAACTAGGGTGATAGTGTTAGCCCACACTACCTGAAATTTACAAATACTATATTTTGAGTACTATTGCAGTAAGATCGGCGATATTTAGTATTTGTGTCTTGGTAGCAGTACGCGTGTTGGACCCAAAAACAGTTGTGATTGTGACAGTAGGCGTGGTACCACGGTGTGATAGTGAGAGTTACTATCACACTGTTACTGAAATGTGAAACATGATATCTGAATATATAATATTTCCTGCACTATTGCTGCTAGCCTGTAAAAATGGGTGTGTAACCTTCGAAACATAACCAATGATTGAACCAAAATCTGGCATCGTATTAACAGTGGGTACTCCTACACAACCTGAAATTTCAAAATTCAATATTTCGATCACTATATCAGCCATGGTTTCGAAGTTTGGCTGTCTGGCCTTGGTACCAGTAGGTGTGATGGAGCTACAAACAGGAACGATGGAAATAGTTGGCATGACACCCCCATACAAATAACAAATGTAGAACGCAATATTTGAAATGATAAGGGCGTGGCGCCGCCCATACAACCCGAGATGTGAATTTAAAAAATGTCCATTGCAGGACAGTTTTGAAAATTTGCATGAAAATAGTATCGATGGACAAAGTACTCAAAACGAAATATAGAGAGGCGTTGCACTCATCTTCTTGATGTTTATAGTGGATGCTGTTGATAGCACTCTACGGAATCTGATTAACAAGCTGATCAATGGAAGTATCTGTGCATACGACACGTTTGCTGAAAACGAAATAACTGGAGACCATTATATATAAATGGACGCTTGACCATGTGTGTTTAGTATTCAAGTGCCTTCAAGGTTAGCACGTGACTCAACAAAATTCGGATTAGAGGTGTCGACTACGCGTTATAGAAAAAAATAAGTACTGATAGAATTATTGCACTAATTGGTATGACTGTATTTTACAGCAATCTAAATATATGCCCCAACAGAGAATGAGTGACGTAGCCTCCCAAGGTGATTTGACGGGTATTGCTCGACACGAAATTTGTGCATTTAAGTGCAATATGGATGACCCGAAAACACTGCCGTAATATCAAGGGTGCCAACATATCATATGGTTCTATTTCACAGAAACGCACTTTGTGGGCAGCGAAGCGCACCGGGTCAGCTAGTTTCATATAAAAAGGAGCAAAGTATAAAAATAATGTGATTAAATAAATGCATTTGCAGTAAACACAATGATGAAGAAACAAGTAAGAAAAATTTAAAATTGGACTGGCCGACTGCATAGTATTACGCGTAGCATGTGTGTTCAATATTACAAAAGTAATCTTGAGAGCTATTATGGAAACTATATAGCGTTTGTGTACGTTTAGGTTAGGATGGCAGCCAGCTCACATAGACCACTGTTGGCCCCTAGTAATACCACGTGCTCAGATGCCCAATATCGAAACCAACCTGGGAATCGTTGCTGATCAGATGTAGTGAACGAAAGTGTTGATCACTGATCACGCGGATAATTAAAACCTATTACGCAGAAAAGTCTACAGAATCAGCCCTGCAAGAACTTGTGAGCCCTATCGAATCGTCCCTACATTTCAAGGAATTCACCATGGTGGCATTTCTTGACATACAAGGAGCTTTAACAACATTCAACAACTGTCACATCTAAAGGTGAACTCTAGCTTGATTAGACTCAGTCAAAGCCAGCTCAACAGATGACGCATAACAGCATGTCTTGGGTCCTCAGCTCTAAAAAAGTTTGTAAACAGAGGGACCCCACAAGGAGGAGTACTGTCTCCCTTAATTTGGAACCTAGCAGTGAATGAGATCCTGCTAGATCTAGAACGTTGTGGCTGCAAGGTCGTGGCATATGCGGACGACCTGGCAATCGCAGTGAGTGGCAAATTCGAAAACGTCCTCAGAGACATCCTACACAAGTTGGCTAGTTGGGCCAGAAGCAGCGGTTTGGGCGTTAACCCAAACAAGACAGAATTGGTTCTCTTCACTAGGATGAATAATGCCCACATGTGGACCCTCCTCCTCGGATAAATGGAACAGATCTAGTCTTTTCTGAAAGTGCAACATTTTTAGGAATAATTCTAGATAGGAATCTTAAAGCACTGGAAAGTGTAAGGAAGGTCAACGTCGCCTTATATTCATGCAAAAAGGCCTTATATTCATGCAAAAAGTCCCTTGGGTGTAAGTAGCAGTAGTTTGTCCAATACGGTTATACGGCATTGTGGTATGGTGGACAGCAACAGAAAAACTAACCATCACAAACCTACTATCAAAGGTTTAAAGAACTGCCTGCCTGAGCATAAGCGGAGCCTTAAGGACTACAGCGACTGAGTCTCTACAAGCGATACACCATAAACTGTAGATTAATATTGTGGCGACAGAAGTTGCAACAAGAGCGGCACTAAAATTAAACTGCCTGTTAATGTGGAGGTACAATAACTACGGTCACATGAAGACTACGGTCAAAGTGTAGTGCTATGGTAACCGACCGAGTGGACTATATACCAACTGTGTACACCTTCGACAGAAATTACATCACTATGATTCCCGCCAGAGATGAATGGGTTGGCAGAATACCAGGTAATAAAAACCATCTCCACTCCTATACGGATGGTTCGAAGCTTGTTGGAGAGGTTGGCTTCGGAGTACACTGTAAAGAACTTAGTCTGGATATAGCTCACAGACTATCAGATACCTGGAGTATCTATCAAGCCGAAATAATAACAATATGGGATGTCGCCAAGTGGCTGGGTCGCAACATAGCAACCAACACTGGCGTTGTCATTTACTCGGATCGGCAGCCTGGCTGTCATCAATTCTTTGGAGGCCACATTCCTAAATTCACAAACAGCAAATTACTATACACCTCATATGGTTGCCTGGGCATTGGGATATCCCGTGAACTGCAAAGCCAATGAACTTGCTAGGAAAGGAGCGACTCTTCTCCTTTTCGATGTTACAAACAAATGCACAAACTCATAATAGGAACATTGCGTGGAGTAGGGTAAAAACATGATGTCCAATTTCATTACATCGATGAAACTGTTTCAATAAATCAATCATAGATTGTACTATTAATGAACATATTTTATTGTTCGCTTTCGTTGGCTCTTTTTCTAATACGAGTATAGAATGTTCAAAACATATCAAGCATTTTTATGTTTCAGCGGGCTACGTGTATTTGATTTTTGCGTTATGTTGGTACTCATGTCCCTTACTTGTGCTGACAAGGTCGGCCATTGTGAATGTTTATTTTATTTTTCACAGCTGTTGTGCTTGGATGTGTTTTAACTTGTCTTCGATTTTTATCTATTTCAGAAAATGGAACAAAATAAAGTGCGCTGACGCATTCCGAATGTTGACTGCGTCAGCGCACTTTATGAAGCTACCTTGGACCAAAGCAATGTTTATCGGTGGTACAAAATGTTCTTAGAGGGCCGAGAAGATGCGAAGGACGAACAGCGTGCCGGACACCCGAGTTCGGTCGAACGTAAAGGTTTTGCTCACAGTTTTCTTTGATTGCAGGGGCGTGGTGCATTATGAGTTCTTGCCACAGGGTAGAACGGTCAATAAAGAATATTACCTGCAAGTTATGCGCAAATTGGGCGAAGCAATCAGCCAAAAACGCCCGGATTTGTGGAAGAACAAAAACTGGCTTTTGCACCATGATAACGCCCCTGCACACACATCGTTGCTTGTGCGCGAATATTTGGCCAAAAACAACACAGTAATGGTGCCGCAGCCACCGTATTCCCATGACCTAGCCCCCTGTGACTATTTTTTGTTCCCAAAACTGAAAAGGCCCAAAGGACGAAGCTACGCCATGACTGAGGAGATAAAGACGGCATCGAAGGAGGAGCTGAACAAGATCACAAAAAATGATTATTTGTAGTGCTGCGAGGATTGGAAAAAACTTTTGGCAGTAGTGTATTATATCCGAGGGGAATTACTTTGAAGGGGACAGAATAGATATTCATGAATAAATAAATACTTTTTGAAAAAATACAAAATTCGCGATACTGTGTATGTATTTTGTTAAAGGATAATGCGACTTCGGATGCGAGTCGTTTCGAAGGATGATAATTGTGATATAGCCAATGTAATCTTGCTATTATATGAAGTCATTGAAAATGGACAAAGTGGTCATTACCCTAGAGAAAATCCGTCATGGAACAGCAATTCACCCATTCATTGAATCAATGAAAATATTCACACCCTCAATGGTCATGCCGCATTACAGCAAAAAAGTATTTCTTTTCATTACTGTAACCGTTATATAACTACAACGACCGTATCTTATTCCGTAAGTAGTGTTTACATTAACATCGCGACTATGAATTGTTCTACATTAATGTCTTGTTTAATGTAATTATATTGCATCAATGATAATCTCTATTGGCCCGAATATAATGTCAGTTTCCATTGATGCAATGCAAGATTTCATTGATGACATAAAGGTTCTTCTTTCAGTGTAACCCTAAATTGGAACATTAATCAAGTAAATTATCATCCCACTTTACTAGTAAATTTTTCCAACCTACAAATTTATAAGAAATATTTGATGTTTTGATAGGAAATCCCTCATTCGTGTAAACGGTAAGTATCATCTTACCTCTATACGGGGAGTAGGTAACTCCACAAAACGTTTACTTAATTGAATGCCCGTTAATGTTCTGCGGTAAATATTATCGCTGCAGCGCAATCATGTTACAAATTAAGAATTTGCATAAATTCTTTTAAACATCGGAAAACCGCAAAACAATTTGCTTAACATGCAGCATAATGTCCGCGTATGTCTGTCGTCCGTCCGTCCCCACTTTTTGAACATATTACAAGTGAGTATAGATAGGTAGTATATGATACATATGTCGACATTAATATTCATGTGTATACATATGTAATTGACAAAAAAGCGAGTTGCGGTTAAATGTGATATGTGTGCAGTTTTTTTGGCCGATTTAACACCGGCATCTGTGGCTACAGATCAAGAAATGAAAATGAAAATTACGCTTAATTTAATACCACTGCAATGGCAACGGCAGCGACAGCGGCAAACAGCAGCAAAAAATATCCAGGACGAATTAACTTTGTCCAAGCATGCAATAAATTGCACACAAAAATTGGCATCACCGAGTCGAGTCGACGAACATTGAATCGGCAGAGCGTTTAAACGAATTGATATAATTTTTATAATCAACAGTCCAAAAAAAACTAAAAGAGAATCCCGTGAACGGTGACCGAAAGACCACATAAAACATTCAACCGAAAATTCCTAAATTCATTGTGTACTTCTGTGGCCACAACCACCCCATGAATGGTTGCCAGATAATTTGGAGAATATACATAATTCCAACTTAGGCAACAAAAAGTGACAATTTTATTTAAAAAGCGGAAACCCGGTGCACTTTATAGCCCTCAAATTTCGTTTTAGTAAAATGGAGATATGCGATGTGTTTCGTAAAATAATCTCGACACCCAGAATTATAGTCTTGGATAAATTAGAAAACTACTTAATTTGTTATGCCAATGCACGTCAATGGATGTTCTCGCGTAAACAGAACTACATGTTTAGATACATACTTAACCGAATAAATTCTTTCACTAATCCAGTCATGGTCTCAAATGCATACATGCCAAATCTCAAGCCGATTTGTGCAATGGTTATCCACATGTTTTTTTTTTCTTCAATAAAAGGGGCGTCATGGCGGTGTCTCGCCTAGCCCACTGATTTTCCGCTAAATCGCTTAAGTGCGTATGTGCCAAATTTCAAGGCAATGGTTCTCGATATATTTCGCTGTGAAATGCAACCATACTTAATTTCAGGACGATTGGTGTAATAGTTCTCCAAATATCTCATTTTCAGTAAGGGAAGAATGTGGGCGGGCTCATGCCCACAATCCCGACATCGCTATACCAAAATTCACGGCGATTGTTCCAATATTTCCCCATATGTTTTGTCTTCAATAGTGGAATCATATATGATGGCCACGTTCAATTTCAGTAGTATAAAAAGATTTTCACATTATTGCCTTTCAAATGAAATCGGTTGGATGGTTTCAAAGTCCATATGGGACATTGTTATAATTATGCCCTACACCACATGGTATTATGACTTTGTGCATTTGTTTGTAACGCCCAAAAGGAGAAGAGATAGACCTATCGTTTATAATACCGACCGACTTGGAACCACTTTTGAGTCGATTTAGCCATGTCCGTCTGTCTGTCTGTCCATGTATTCTTGTAATCAAAGTGCAGGTCGTATTAAGCACGGTGCCCAAGGACGATCCCTATTGAAATTGGTCAAAATCGGTTCAGATTTATAAAGGGTCCGCCATCTAACGTTTTTTTTTCAACTAGTGCTTATTTCGTGAATGGTAACACTTAGCTCATGTCTGATTTGACAGATAATTAGTTTTATCCTTCCGCTGAACGAATATGTGTATATTGCGACATTACTTTGAAAATCACGTTAATGTTGCAGAATGTGTGCGAAAATTGCGTACGGATTTTGGAAGAAGAGAAGCACCGTCAGCTCCGTATGTTCGTTATCTTGAGAAAAAAGTGAAAGAAACTGGCATCCTCATCGATAAACCAAAGCGTGAAAAGCCAAAAACAGTGCGTACACCCGAGAATATTGTTGCTGTGGCAGGAAGTGTGCGTGAAGCGCCATCAACATCAATTCACCGTCGTTCTCAACAATTGAACATTTCCGAGACATCATTGAGACGACCTTGGTATGACGCCATACAAAGTCCAATTGGTTCGGGAGTTGAAGCCAACTGGCCATCCAATGCGTTTTCAGTATTTTTATACCCTACACCACACTGTGGTACAGGGTATTATAAGTTTGTTTCACGGCAGATATTTGTAACACCTGAAAATAACACAGCTAGACCCACCTTAAAGTATACCGATCGACTCAGAATCACTAGCTGAGTCGATTTAACGATGTCTGTCCGTCCGTCCGCCCGTCAGTCCGTCTGTCCATGTAAAGTTGTTCGTCGACTACAGGTCGCAATTTCACTCCGATCGTTCTGAAATTTTGCAGTTTAGAGTATTTCGGGGCTGTTAAGATCGCTATTGAATTTAGTTGAAATCGGTTCAGATTTAGATATAGCTCCCATATATATCTTTCGTCCGATTTGGCCCTTTAGTCCTATAGAAGCTGTATTTTACATCCAATCGTTTTGAAATTTAGAATGGCAGAGTTTCTTGATCCATGAACCAACATTGCCGAATTCGAAGAAAATCGGTTAAGATTTAGCTATAGCTCCCATATATATGTTTCGTCCGATTTGGTCCTTTAGTCCTATAGAAGCTGTATTTTACATCCAATCGTTTTGAAATTTAGAATGGTAGAGTTTCTTGATCCATGAACCAACATTGCTGAATTTGAAGAAAATCGGTTAAGATTTAGCTATAGCTCCCATATATATGTTTCGTCCGATTTGGCCCTTTAGTCCTATAGAAGCTGTATTTTACATCGGATCGTTTTGAAATTTAGAATGGTAGAGTTTCTTGATCCATGAACCAACATTGCCGAATTTGAAGAAAATCTGTTCAGATTTAGCTATAGCTCCCATATATATGTTTCGTCCGATTTGGCCCTTTAGTCCTATAGAAGCTGTATTTTACATCCGATCGTTATGAAATTTAGAATGGTAGAGTTTCTTGATCCATGAACCAACATTGCCGAATTTGAAGAAAATCGGTTAAGATTTAGCTATAGCTCCCATATATATGTTTCGTCCGATTTTGCTCTTTAGTCCTGTAGAAGCTGTATTTTACATACAATCATTTTGAAATTTAGAATGGTAGAGTTTCTTGATCCATGAACCAACACTACCGAATTTGAAGAAAATCGGTTAAGATTTCGCTATAGCTCCCATATATATGTTTCGTCCGATTTGGCCATATAGTCCTATAAAAGCTGTATTTTACATCCAATCGTTTTGAAATTTAGAATGGTAAAGTTTCTTGATCCATGAACAAACATTGCCGAATTTGAAGAAAATCGGTTAAGATTTAGCTATAGCTCCCATATATATGCTTCGTCCGATTTTGCTCTTTAGTCCTATAAAAGCTGTATTTTACATCCAATCGTTTTGAAATTTAGAATGGTAGAGTTTCTTTATTCATGAACCAACATTGCCGAATTTGAAGAAAATCGGTAAAGATTTAGCTATAGCTCCCATATATATGTTTCATCCGATTTGGCTCTTTAGATCCAATCGTTTTTATACCCTACACCACACTGTGGTACAGGGTATTATTTAAGTATAAAATGTCCCAAAAGTAAATTTATGTAAACAATTTATACATGAATTACAAAATTTATATATCAGAGTTATTCAATATTACGAGAGTGGTGTAGGGTATTATATAGTCGGCACCGCCGACTTTAGCCTTTCCTTACTTGTTTTTTTATAGCATTTTCAAAAAAAAAATTATTTGGCGGGCCCTTTATATAGCCCCCATTTATATATTACCCCCGATATGACATGTGGCGCTCTAGAAACGTTATTTTATATCAGATCAGTACGAAATTCGGCAGAGAGAATTTTCTTATTGCACGAATGAACACAACCAAAGTCGCGGAAAATCCTTTCAGATTTAGATATAGCCCCCATGTATATATTTCACCCGATTTGACATGTAAGCGCTGTAAAAACCGTATTTAACATCCGATCTGTACGAAATTAGGCAGAGAGACTTTTATTATTACGTGAACTAGCTTTAACCCGGTGGCCTTCGCAGCCCCCATCTTTAATTTATTTTCTGTTTATTACTGTTAAATAGTAATACCTCTTTCTTTCAAAATGATTATAACATATGGTGCAAAATGAAGAAGATTTGATTACTTTTATATATAAAATACGAACCCTCGTTTCCTTTGTGTTCCAAGAGTTACCCTAACATCATGGTACAATATTCATCCCTTTTTACACTGTACCTCTAAACGTTGTAAAACTATTTTTTGTTTGTTTCATACGTTAGCAACTTTCCCCTAGTTTATGTTCCAATAGCTTCATTCACATCCTGGTACAATATAAAACCATGTTTGTCCCACTGTGTCTATAAAGGTACAAATTTAAAAATTTTAAGTGAATCGCTCCATTGTACCACATTTAAACCTTAGTGAGTCATAATTAACCAATTTTGCACGATTGTACTATATTTAAAAATCATAATTGATATTTCAAATTCGCATCCTTGGGCCGTATTTCAACATTTTTGTCCCCTATTTGTGCCATTTATTTAACTTGTTTTCCCCACGGTTTAAGTAGAAGAACCTATTTGAAAAAAAAGGATTTCTTAGCTTTGGTTTATGCTGTAAGAGCTACCTTTGCACTCAAGGACCACATTCAACACCTTTTGCACCACTTTTCCATATTAAACACTTTTTATTACACTGTGCTTCCAAAGTACGAATTTTTATACATATCTGGGACTGCACAGTTAACCATTTTTGTCACACTGTACCTTATTTAACCCTTTTTGCCCCACTGTATCATAGTAAATACATTTTTGCCCCACTGTTCCATAGTTAACGCTTTTTGCCCCAATGTACCATTTTTAACCCATTTTGTCTCACTTAACCATATGCATATAATTATGTTTACCCCACTGTACCATAGTTAACCCTTTTTGCACAACTGTGGCTCATTCAACTCTTTATCTCACTGTACAAAATTGTTGCCCCACTGTACCATATTTAAAATTTTTTTGTCTCACTGTACCGTATTTAAAATGTGCCTCCACGCTAGCATACTTAAACCTTTTTCATCGACTGTAACACATTTAATCATATTTTCTCCACTGTGCATTATTTAACTGTTTTTGACGACTGTGCTCCTAAAACCATATAAACTCTTCATATCTCACGTTTAAGTTCCAATTTTGGCAGATTTTTCCCTTTTCCCCCATGCTCCATAATTAACCCGTCTTGTCCCACTGTGCCTCTTAATGTTAGGTTAGGTTAGGTTGAAGAGAGGAGACGTTTAAACGTTTCATGTCCATGGACATACACTTAAGCCAGTGGTTCGGCGTATTGTGCGCTCCTTATTTATGATCTTTTTATACCTCACGAGTTACAGAAAATCGGTACTAGACACGAATTTTCTCAGTATCTTCCAGTCATATTCTCTGAGATGAGTCAAGTCTGGTAATATGTCGGACGCCTCTTAATGTTAGAATTACTAAAAATCACTTTTAATCTCTAGTTTATGTTCCAAAAGTTACCCTGGAACCATTGATCCATGTTTGACATTTTTAAGCCACTGTACTATATTTTACACTTTTTGCCCCACTGTGCCCCGAAAACTTCGAATACAAAAAAAAACTGACTACCCCGATCCGTTGTCATAAAGACATCCCTCGCTTCAATTTTCACCCTTCTAATTTTAGGCTTTAAATTTGGCGATGGTACCATATCTATCCCTTTTTGCCCCATTGTGCGGGTAATAGTACTAATTTCGAAAACTCCCGTCTTATTGCACGTCTACATCCCAAGGGCTACCCTCCCACCAAATTTCATGATTCTAGCTTCAGCCGTTTGGCCTGGGCGATGATCAGTCAGTCAGTCAGTCAGCCAGTCAATCAGCCAGTCACGCAACAATTTTATATATATAGATGAACACTGTCATATTCGTGGAAAATCTGTTCAGATTTAAACATAGTCCCAATATATATGTTACACCCGATATGACATGTTAGCGCTGTAGAAACGGTGTTTTATATCCGATCAGTAAGGAATTAGGCAGAAAGAGTGTTCTTATTACATGTTTGAACACTGCCAAATTCTTATCGCAATGTAAATTTTCGCATTGTTAGGGTGGTGTAGGGTATTATATAGTCCGCCCCGCCCGACTTTCTGTCTTTCATTACAGATTTTTCTTTCCTTTACACAATTTTAACAAATCAATAAGGTTTCATTGTTGCGTCATGTACGAAATTTAACAGAGAGAGTTTTCTTATAACAGGTATTAACACTGCCAAATTCGGAGAAAATCGGTTCAGATTTAAATATACTCCTTATATATATGTTACACCCGATTTGACATGTAAACGCTGCAGAAACCGTATTTTATATCCGATGTGTACGATATTCGGCAGAGAGAGTTTTCATATTACATGAAAGAAAACTAAAAAAATTCGGAGAAAATTCGTTCAGATTTAGATATAGCCCCCATATATATGTTTCACCCGATTTGACATGTAAGCGCTGTAGAAACCGTGTTGTAAAGGGTCCGCCAAACAACTTTTTTTTCGAAAATGCTATAAAAAAAAAACTACTAAATATTTTCTCAAATTTCTTTTTTTTTATTTGAAAGTACCATCCTTCCGGTTAATAATGGAAAATAATTTCATTCAAATGGCTGCCTCGGCTGGCCATGCAGTAGCCTACACGATCGGTCCAATTTTTAAGCACATTATCGATTGTTTGCAGCTGTATTTCACCAATGGCTTAACGAATATTTTCCTTTAAAGCGTCAGTTGTCTCTGGCTTGTCGGCATAACACTTATCTTTGAGGGCACCCCACAAATAATAGTCCAACGGTGTCAAATTGCAGCTCCGAGGTGGCCAAACGACATCAGCTCTGCGGCTGATAATGCGATCTTCAAAAACAGGGCGCAAAACATCGAGTGTAGCATCGGCTGTGTGGCACTTAGCGTCGTCCTGTTGAAACCAAATGTTGCCAATATCCTCCTCTTCAATTTTTGTGACGATCGCCATTGACTGTAACGGCCACTCCTTGCTCATTTTCGAAGAAAAATGGCCCAATTATGCCTCTGGACCAAAATCCGCACCAAACAGTGACTCGTTTTGGGTGTATCGGCTGTTCAATGTATGCGTGCGGGTTTTCTGTGCCCCAAATGCGACAATTTTGCTTGTTTACATACCCGCCAAGATCAAAATGAGGTTCATCTGAAAATATGATTTTTTTTGGCAAAATCGGCAATAGTAATGTCGCAATATTTCCCAGCGTTATTCAAGCGTATACACAACCATATTCGTTCAGCGGAAGGTTAAAACTAATTATCTGTCAAATCAGACATGAGCTAAGTGTTACCATTCACGAAATAAGCACTAGTTGAAAAAAAACGTTAGATGGCGGACCCTTTATATCCGTTCAGTACGAAATTCGGCAGAGGAAGTTTTCATAACATGTATGAACACTGCCAAGTTATTATCGCAGTGCCCATTTTTGCATAAAGACTTGGATCTTAAGGCTTACGAGTATAAAGTTCAGTTAACACAAGAACTCAATCCGGCCGATCATCAACAACGTCGTGTCTTTGCTGATTGGGTCCTTGAAATGCATGAGCATGATCCGGAATTCCATCGAAAAATCATCTTGACTGATGAGGCCCATTTCCACCTCGGTGGTTACGTCAACAACCAAAATTTTCGCATCTGGTGCTCGGAAAACTCAAGAGTTATTATTGAGAAGCCTCTCCATCCTCAACGTGTGACTGTTTGGTGCGGTTTATGGTCCGGCGGGGTCATTGGACCTTAGGTTTAGGTTTAGGTTAGGGTGGCAGCCGTATTTTTTTATACAAGCTCACATAGACCAGTTTAGGTCCCTAGTGTTACCACGGGCTGAAATGCCCCTCATCGAAACCAACCTGTTTGATATACAAATTTGTCGATATTACGAATATCGGTACTGGAAAGATCTGTTAGGCTGCCTAGAACAGCCGACCCCAGTATGTCCAGTCGTCGTTTACTCAGAGCGGGACAGTCGCATAGCAAGTGCTCAATGCTCTCCACTTCTTCCTCATCTCCACAGCTTCTGCAGAAGTCATTAGAGTCAATACCCAATCTTTTGGCGTGTTCGCCGATCAAGCAGTGTCCCGTCAGAACTGATACTAACGTAGACAATCTTTGCCTCTCTAGTGCGAGGAGATATTTTGATCTCTCAGGTCATACCTTGGCCAGATTTGTCTAGCTACCCTGCAGGTGCCGATTTCTGTCCATCTTTCGTTGGACTGCCTGATTGCCTCTTGCCTAAGCCAAAGCTTGCACGTGGATAGTGGCGCACCAATATATGCAAATTCTTCGAGAATTTGTAATGTCGTCCCTTTCCTAGCAAGTTCATCGGCTTTGCAGTTCCCCGGGATATCCCTATGCCCAGGCACCCATATGAGGTGTATATTAAACTGCTCAGCCATCTCGTTAAGAGATCTGCGGCAGTCGAGGGCTGTTTGTGAATTTAGGGATGTTGCCTCCAGAGAATTGATGGCAGCCTGGCTGTCCGAGTAAATGACAATGCCAGTGTTGGTTACTATGTTGCGACTCAGCCACTTGGCTACTTCCCATATTGCCATTATTTCGGCTTGATAGACACTGCAGGTATCTGGTAGTCTGTGAGCTATATCCAATCTAAGCTCTGCACAGTGTACTCCGAAGCCAACCTTTTCATCAAGCTTCGAACCATCCGTGTAAAATTGGAGATGGTTTCTATTACCTGGTTTTCTTCCAACCCATTCATCTCTCGCGGGAATCATAGTGATGTAATTTCTCTCGAAGGTGTACACCGTTGGTATATAGTCCACTCGGTCGGTTACCATAGCACTACACTTTGATATTCTCATGTGACCGTAGGTTTTGTACCTCCACATTGATAGGCAGTTTAATCTTATTGCCGCTTTGGTTGCAACTTCTCTCGCCACAATATTAATCGGCAGTATATGGAGTAGGGCTTGTAGAGACTCGGTCGCTGTAGTCCTTAAGGCTCCGCTTATGCTCAGGCAGGCAGTTCTCTGAACCTTTGTTAGTAGGTTGGTGATGGTTAGTTTGTCAGTTGCCGTCCACCATACCACAATGCCGTATAGCAGTATAGGACGAACTACTGCTATATATATCCAGTGGACGATTTTAGGAGAGAGGCCCCACCGCGACCCTACAGCCTTTTTGCAGGAATATAAGGCGACGTTAGCCTTCCTTACACGTTCCAATACATTAAGTCTAAATAACAGTTTTCTATCTAGAATTATTCCTAAAAATTTTGCACTTTCAGAAAAGACTAGATCTGTTCCATTTATCCGAGGTGGAGGGTCCACATGTGGGACTTTATTCATCCTAGTAAAGAGAACCAATTCTGTCTTGTTTGGGTTTATGCCCAAACCGCTGCTTCTGGCCCATCTAGCCAATTTGTTCAGAGCTACCTGTAGAATGTCTCGGAGGACGTTTTCGAATTTGCCACTCACTGCGATTGCAACGTCGTCCGCATATGCCACGACCTTGCAGCCACAACGTTCTAGATCTAGCAGAATTTCATTCAACGCTAGGTTCCAAATTAGTGGAGACAGTACTCCTCCTTGTGGGGTCCCTCTGTTTACAAACCTTGTTAGAGTTGTGGACCCAAGACATGCTGTTATGCGTCTTCTGTTGAGCAGACTTTGAATTAGTCTAATCAAACTAAAGTTAACATTAAGATGTGACAGTGCCGCAATTACTGCATCTGAGTGAATGTTGTTAAAAGCCCCTTCTATGTCAAGAAATGCCACCATGGTGAATTCCTTGAAATGCAGGGACGATTCGATAGTGCTCACAAGTTCGTGCAGGGCTGATTCTGTAGACTTCCCCTTATTGTAAGCATGTTGGTTCACTGACAGGAGTTTTGTATCCAGGTTTTCCCTAATGAAATAATCTAAAAGTCGTTCCAGACCTTTCAATAGGAAGGAGGATAGGCTAATTGGTCTGAAGTCTTTTGGCCTAGTGTGTGATATCTTCCCCGCTTTTGGTATGAATACCACTTTGGTATCCCTCCATCGATTCGGGATGTATGAAAGCCTGATACAGCCTACATAAATTTTCTCCAGCCAGGGGATAATGTATTTCAACATTTTCTGCATTTCTGCTGGAGTGATGCCGTCTGGTCCAGGTGACTTGAAGGGCTCAAAGCTATTAATAGCCCAGCTTATTCTGGATCTTTCAGTCAACAAGCTAGCGACGCTCGCAGTCCACTCGCACTCTTGTTGGTCCTGCTGATCCTCTGGTTCTGTTAGAGAGTTCCCCGGGAAATGTGTGTCGAGCAGTACATTGAGCGACTGCTCGCTGTTTTTGGTCCAATTATTTGCCTCATCCTGCAAGTAACCCACTGTACAGGGTGAAGCTGATAATATTTTCCTCAGCCTTGCGGCGTCGGAGACCTTTTCCACTTCGCCACAGAAAGTATACCAAGAGCGTCTTTGCGCCTTTCTAAGCTCCTTCTTATAGATCTTGAGTTGCTCTTTATAGGCATCCCAAACATTAGCGACCCCAGTAGATTTAGCCTTGTTGAATAGCTTGTTGCAGGTCTTTTTCATAGCCGTTAGCTCAGAAGTCCACCATTGGGGTTTAGTTTTACCCTTGTACCTTGTTTTTGGACAGGCTTCTTCAAGGGAACTATTGAATGATGTGGTGATATGCTCGACCAGATGATCCAGACCGGCTTTGTCATTCGGTTCGTACAGAAGTTTGGAGTTGAGGACTTTCTTGAAATTCTTTTCATACAGGTGCCACTTTGTCTTTCTCACATTTCTGTGGACGGCAGGTTCAGGCGCTTTTTCAGCGAGTTTGAACTCAATATAATGGTGATCTGAGAATGAGTGGTCGTCTAGTACATTCCACCCAATAATTTTGTCTGACAGCCGGCAGTAGCAAACGTTACGTCGAGTACTTCTTGTCTGTCTTTAATTGTAAAGGTCGGTTTATTACCTATGTTACAAATACTTAGGTTGGTAGTTAGAATAAAGTCAAGAAGCGAATCACCCCTATTGTTTATATCCGTACTACCCCAGATAGTATGATGAGCGTTCGTGTCTGCGCCAACAATCAGCTCGACCTCGTCAGATGTTGCTTCTTCTACTACTTCCCTGAATAGAGCAGTCGGTACTACAGCTTCATAAGGCAAGTAACTGGAGACCACCCAATATATGCGATTACCGATCTCCAGACTAGCAGATGTTTGGTCTTTACCACTTAAATTAGCCAGGAGAAAGATACTTAGATCTTTCCTGGCCAAAATGCAGGTTCTTGGAGTGCCTTCACAGTTGGCCACAAGCAGTTTAAAGTTGGGTGTCCTGATACCGCATACCCTTCCTCCCACTGCGTAGGGCTCCTGTATCAGGACGATGTCTACTGCACCTGTGGACAGGCGCAGCAATAGAGCCGCTGAGGCTGCTTTAGCGTGATGGAGGTTAATCTGTAAAATTCTTACCATCATTGGTAATTGACAGATTAACTTCCACCCCTACAAGGGTGTTATCGAACTCTTCGTCCGTATCATCGAGAAGCGTGTCCCCGCCAGATGCGTCAAAGAGTCCGGAGACTCCCCTCAGCCCCTCTGTGTCAGAAGTAGAGCTTTCGTCGTCAGAGTAGGACGTTACAGATCTTCTGTTAGAGTTGGAGTCACCCGAAATAATGGGCGTGGATACCTCCGCACTTCCAGAAAGCTGTGTTTCAACCGCGGCGGACGACTCACCTTCCGCAGTGGGAACTATATCCTGCTTGTATACCTTCAAGACTATAGTCTCGAATCCATACTGTAGGGTTGCACTTGCACGTTGTATATGGGAGGTGGATTCAGCGTTAAGGATCAAATTGACCTGCCGCTTTGGACCTTACTTTTTCGAAAATGAGGTTGGATCAACAGTTACGGTGAATGGATTGCGCTATCGAGAGATGATTAATGATTTTGTATGGTCGGAGTTGGATGGTATTGATTTGGACAACGTTTACTTTCAACAAGACGGCGCAACGTGCTACACAAGCATAGAAACCATTGCTCTGTTACGGGAAAAGTTTCCGGACCGTGTTATCTCTCGAAGAGGTGATTACAGTTGGCCACCGAGATCTTGTGATTTAACACCTTGCGACTTCTTCCTTTGGGGCAACGTGAAAGATAAGGTCTACGCCAACAGCCCAGCGTCGATTCAAAACCTCAAATATAGAATTCGTGAGGCTATCGAGGATATAGGGCAGCCACTTTACGATTTGGTTATGAAAAATTTCATGAAAAGGATATGGTCCTGTAAGCGTGGTCGTGGTGGCCATTTGGCTGATGTTGTTTTCGTTATTAACTTACTTTCCTCTTTATTATGAAATAAACATCCGATTATTTATCTCAAAAAATGGAATTTTTCTTTGAATACCAAAATAACACTTCTTGTTGGGAAACCCTTTTTTAACTTCCACTTTTCAAGTTAAGCTTTTTAATCGTTGCATTCGTCTTTTTTACAAATAAATGCGATTTTTGTGGCCTTAGTTTCTTCGCTGTCATTGTAGCAACCTGTAGCGTTGTATTTGTGTCGGTTAAGTTTATGGAAATGTGGACAACTCAAAACAATTTATTAACATTAAATATGATAAAAATCAGTAAGGAAAGGCTAAAATCGGGCGGGCCGACTATATGATATCCTACACTTTCTTTGCAGAATATGTACACTATGAATCAAATTCACAACATTGAGAGATATATTTTACATATGTGGTCGATATCTAAACTACACTCTGACAAATTTCACAACGATCGGATGTTAAATAACCTTCTATAGCACTTTCATACCAACTTGAAACGGATACATATATGGGGGCTATATATAGAAATCTCAGAAGATTTCTATCAAACTTAGATATTTTTTATTCTATGTCAAAAAACTCCTATCCGTCAAATTTTATAATTAACCGATTTTCACCAGTTTCGATACGGATTATCCTTGGGTCTAAAGAGCACTGTGCTATAATAAACGATGGATCTATCTCCTCTTCTTTTTGGGTCTTACAGATAAATTCACAAACTCATAAACCTCTGGACCACAGTGAAACGGATACATATATGGGGGCTATATATAGAAATCTCAGAAGATTTCTATCAAACTTAGATATTTTTTATTCTATGTCAAAAAACTCCTATCCGTCAAATTTTATAATTAACCGATTTTCACCAGTTTCGATACGGATTATCCTTGGGTCAAAAGAGCACTGTGCTATAATAAACGATGGATCTATCTCCTCTTCTTTTTGGGTCTTACAGATAAATTCACAAACTCATAAACCTCTGGACCACAGTGTGGTGTAGGGTATACAGTTATTACACTAAAATAACTATTAGGAAAAGGCAGCCAAAAACTGGTTCGCATTTGTTTCTTATTGGACTCATCACTAACATGTGTATTGCAAATCTGGTCAAACTCGACGAAAATTCCATAATCAACATAAACACAGTTACCTTTCTTTAACCAGATGCCAGTTTAATAAGTATTTGCAAACAATTAACACAAAAATGTCAATTGTTAAAATTTCAGAATGAAAATTTAACTTAAGCGACACTACGCGGTCAGAAAAATTTTAACCAACAAGTAAATGTCGTTTAAGTTATTTTTGTTTTGACTTTTTCTTCGTAACGGTACATTTAGTAGCTGCGAAATTTTTACAGCTGATGGGAATTATGCTTCTTAATACATTTTCATCGAAAAACGAAAATCGATAATTTTGTCTGTTAAGTTTTTTGACGGTTAGGGCTCGATATGTTTAAAAAGAATCAACTAGTGATTCTAAGTCGATTAGTATACTTTAACCGTGGGTCTATGTAGTTCCAGTATTTTTAGACATTACAAACATCTGGCCCAAAACAAGCAAACCCTGTTCCACAGAATGGTGTAGGGTATAAATAGTAGGGTGAATTAATACGTCCGGGATTTTTTTAATTTCCCACCACTTAATATTGCTCCTGTGAAGAGGCATCCTTCAGTTGACTACTGTCAATATGTAAAAACGCAGCGTCAGTTATAGTTACACTACACTGTGAAACGGTTTCGTTTTCTTTTGTTAAAATGTCGCACTTGCCCGGTGCAAAAATGCCCTGTCCGCCCTTTATTTAATCGAAGGTGTGGACGCTGCCCTACAAAACAGATGTTTTTCAGCGTCGAGAAAATAGCCTAAATACCCGCGTGTGTACGTGCGTGTATTTTGCTAATGAAGTTTGTAACGATGCTCTATTTAAGCGGCGGCGTGGAAAATTCTTTGTTTTTAGTTCTTTTTAGTGAGTTAAAAGGCTAGCTGTTTTCATTTTTGTTTTATTTTCTGACCATAAAAAATGCAGCATTACAAGAGGGTGTAGGCGACATTATTGAAATGCTTCTCTCTGACAGGGCAACACCTTTTTTTTAGAAAAGAAAACACCAGTAGTTTGTGTTTAATAGCCATTTATAAATGGGAAAAAATGAATTTCGTAAACTCATTAAGCATTATTTTTTGCGGAAAAAACTATTACTCAAACCAAGGCTAAGCTTAACTATTGAAACTCTGCACAATCAATTAAAATTGTAAATAAGTGGTTGGCTGAATTTCGTTGTTGCCGTACAAACACGGAAGATGCCGAACGTTCTAGACGGACAGTTGAAGTCTCTACGCCCGAAATAATTGAAAAATTCACGAAAAATTATGCTGTTGGCCTATCGGATATTGAAAGTGCGAGAATTTATGGAAGTCGTAGGCATCTCACACGGCTCAGTAGTTTCAAGTTTGAAATAACACTTGGGAATGAAACGAATTTCCGCAAGATAGGTGCCGCGTCTGCTCACACTCGACCACAAATTCAATAATGTGCCAATTTTGCAGGAGTGTTTGAGGTTCATCCGTTTCGTAACCGTGGACCAAACGTGGATCCACCACAACACACCATAGGCCAAACATCAGTCAAACAGTGAATTTCTCGGTGTGAAACGGCGCCAATAAAGGCCACGAACACTGTATGGTTGCACACATGCCAGTTTCCATGGCAAAAATCCATGAATTAGACTACGAATTGTTCACTCATCCGCCCTTTTTTCTGGATTCACCACCGAGTGATTATTTTTTGTTTCCAGACCTGAAGAAATGGCTCCGCGTAGAGAGATACAACAATAAAGTCATCTCACAAACAAATACCTATTTTGATATCCTCGACAAATCTTTCTTTTTGGAAGGGATAACAAATTGGAGAAACGTTGGATAATGCGTATAGATCTCCAAGGAGACTACGTTTATTAAGTAAAATGATTTTTATCCAAACCTAACCTACATACGTTTCATATAAAAAGTATTGGACTTGTACAATACGTGTTTTAATATGAATAAATCAAAGCGGTATTATTATATCGGTATTAAAAATATTGACGATTGTAAAATTATTTCTTGAAGTGGTTAAGGATAAAATATACTATAATCAGAAATGCCGTTTGTACAATATGACTTTTAGAACGTGATGAAGTAAAATCGAAATATATCGTTTTATGGGGTTATATCAAATCATTGTCAGAAAATGGGCGGGTTCGGACCAATGGGCCTGGCCCCTCCCATATAAGGCATATTTTGAAATTGAGATATATTGCACAACTTGTTAGCGAGAGTGCTATAGTATTGTGCCCATGTATCTGATGGCAGTCTACGTAATTGGTCCATAAAAGGGCGGAATCTGACCAATGGGCGTAGCCCGCCCATATAAGCCAAATTTTGAAATTGAGGTATCTTTCACAATTTTTTAGCGAGAGTGTTGTTATTTTATGTGTGTTTTTGGTGACAGTAGTTCTGATAAGTCCAAAAATGGACGGCATCGGAAATCTAATTCTGAGGCAACAAAGTGGACCGGGTATTATTATATTTATTTTAAAATCTACGCTGATATGCCCTATTTGTACTAAAATCGATTATATGCAATATGAAATATAAATGCCTAAATTTCAGCATAATCGGTTAAAACTTTGTTTCCTAGCGCGTCAAGAAAGAAAGGGTTTCAGGAAAAGAATTCAGAGCATGTCCCGATTTGTCCCATTTTCACTAGGTCTTATGCCATGAAATATGAAGTATTAATACTTAATTTTCATCCAGACCGATTGAAAAAATGCTTCATCGGAGGTTCGAAATAGATAAAGTGATTCTATACCGATCGGTATAATAAACCAGGGCTGTGGAGTCGGTCTTGGTCTTATGGTCGAATCCGACTCCGAGATGGATTGTGCAAAATGTACCATTTATGTGATAGAACTTTTGCACACAAAATTTTTTGAAGAAGGATAAAATATTCGAAGCCTATTTAACCTTTTTGGTATGCCAAAAATATCTTTAAAGATAAGCAAACTATCGAGTTTTGTATGTGAAGCTAACAAAATAAGAATTTTTGAAAGACTATACGCTATTATTAAGCGAGTACAAAACAAGTACGGAAAGGTCGGCGAAGCCAACTATAAGATACCGTACAACACCTTATTAGAGCAGAATAAGCTCGGATATTGCAAATATAAATATGAGATAATAATTTTATAAATCTGAATCAAAACAGAATTTTCTATAGAAACATATATATGGGGGCAATATCATTCTGAACCGATTTTGACCAATTGCAATAGGTTTCCTCCCTGGTGTGAAAGAATCCTTATTGCCAAATGTTAGCAGGATCGTAGTGAAATTTCTACCTGTACTTAACGGACAACTTAAGATGGACAGCTAGTGATTCTGAGTAGAACGGTATATTTGCCTGAAGCGCACATAATTTCCAAAAATTGCGGTATATTAAAACAGAGGCAGTGATTGATGAAAATTGTGTCATGATTCCATGTTGAAGGAATTATCATATTAGTTGCAGCTTGCAAGTCAAGCATCAATAAATAAATGGAATAAATAAATAAAATATCTTATTTTCAATGACATGAACTCACATATAAGAAGAAATATAATTTCAGAAATTTATGTTATTTAACTGCCGGCGTCGGAGTCGAATGATTTTAAAATTCTACTCCGGGAGTCGGAGTCGAGTAGTTTTGGCTCGACTCCACAGCCCTGTAATAAACTATGGGTCCATCTGTTTTCTTTTTGGGCGTTACAAACAAATGCACCAAGTCACAATAACCTGTACCACAGTGAGGTGTCGTGTATAAAAGTTCCTTTATATTGCAATTTTTGACATTGCACATTCGATGTACATTCTGTATTGGCGCAGAATAGTGGCAACCCTGCCAGAGCATTCCATGCCACAATCATCAATCCGTTGAACCCATAGATTTGCATAAACAAAAATTAATGATAAACACACAACAAACCCAAAAACAAGACAAAAAGCATTAACAAATGTATGTAAATTACAGCTTAGGGATTTTCGACTTTAGTTGTTGTTTTGGTGGCTTTGTCGGGGGGAGTAATCATCACTCACTGAAATGGACAAAAACGGCACAAATCGCATATCGCCACATCTGCTCATTGGGCTCAGCGTCCGTCGCTACAAAACTAATCCGCTCAGACAATTTTTGTTCAAGATAAATATACATTATTTATGTATGTATGTAGGTATATGTATAAACTCCTCGAATGATGAACAATTTTCGCTTTTACAGCTTCCGAGACGCGAGACCCTGTGTCATGTTGCATGTTAAGAGCTTCATGCCACTACTTGCTACTCGCTCCTCGAATATGAGCATCAGCAGTGGCAGCCAGACAGACACACGCGGACACCAAATGTTGAAGCCACAAATACAATCAGTAATTTGGTTAATTTAATGTTGCACAGCCACATTTAGCTTTTATTTTTTTTTTATACAGCCAAAAATGCTGCCATTGCTCCGACAGCGGCACGGTGGTGTGAAAATCTGTAAAATCGTAATTTGCTATGACTTTTAAATAGAAATATGGAAGAAATTCAAAATTTGATATAATAATTCAAAATTTTTTTACAGATTTATTTTTTCCTTTGTTGTTTAATTTTTCCCGATCCTTTCCTACGATTTGATATACCCACTGAGACAAAAGTTATGGCCATTTGAAGTTATACTTTATCAAAAATATTTTTTGTATTTTTGCCATTTATTGTATTGTTAACAAAGGAAATTTATTTGTAAAGTATAACTTCAAATGGCCATAACTTTTGTCTCAGTGGGTATATCAAATTGCAATATATTGGCAATGAGAAAGGAATCGGTATATAACCGGCTCTAATATATACCGATGCCAAATCAGCTGTTCTTTGCTTAGAAATCATGCGAACATTAACGTTGGACGTCGTGGGTCAGTCGGTTGAAAAAATAAAGGACTTATTGCAAACCTAACTAAGATTTTTTTGAAAGATTGACAAGTATGTAAATATGTTATTTATGCTTTAATATGTGTATCTGCAAAATTTTGCAAAGATATGTTGTAAAATGCGAATTTTATATACTTGCCGCAGATAGTGGCCAAATAGATAGTACTGAAAATCTTTAATGCTGCTGTGCAATATGTTTACGTACCCACTGTGGTATCCCACTTGTGGTAACCCCACATGATTTACAAATTCAAACGAAAATATATCTCCTCGTTATTCTATACGAATATTCTCAATGGCTTCACATTATTTATTTTAGACTACATTTCTAATGAATCTAATCTCACAATGAGAAACCGCCTGCCAACAGCTGATTTGCGACCAACTAACAGCCATCGCGCAGTATGTTTTCATTCGCTTTGTCGTTCTGATTATTTGCTGTAGGTCGCAAATCAGCTGTTGGCGGTAAGAAACTTTTTTACTCCTTTCTGACCTATCCGCCGAAACTACCAAATTTCAAATTACATTTCTCTCGATTTAGTAATTTGAATTGTTCTTACTTGTTTTAATTTATTTCTAAATAGTAACCGTTTTGTCCCACTGTTCAACATCAGCTTTAATAATTTGGCTTCTGCTCAGCACGAGACTGCTTTTTTCGTTCTGGAATTAAAGTTGCAGTGTCTCATTTCTGGCAACTCGTATATACACACATCGCCATTCCGTAAATTTTTCATACACAACAATTTAGACGACTTAGCTAAACAGGTACAAAGCTCAAAAATGTATTTCGTTGGCGTTTTTGCTAGAATTTCAATTTTTTTTCACATTCGCAAAAAAGTGTGCAATTTTTGATCTGATGGACTCAAATGTGGCTGCTGTTGCCGCCACCGCTGATGGACAGCCAATTCAGTGTTTTTCTGGAGAAATAATTTTGCAGACGACATAAAAACCACAAAGTGCATGTAGTGCGCCCTGACATGGGCATACATACGAGTACATCTCCATGCGTGGCCGTCATACAGTAATTCGGTGTCCTGCCCAATCAAGCCACGCATTGCGTCTCTGTTCTGGACATAGTCCCATCTCCCGGCTGATGGTTCAATAACTGAATATATCGGCATAATTTATGCCCTGCGGCAACAGTTTTTGTGGCATTTTTAGCATTTAAAGATTAAAATAAATTGATGAAATGGTTCTCTTCTGTATGGTTCGGGTCGGTTTGGTTTGGTTCTTCTGGTACATATGGTCTGAATGATTGAATGGATAGACATACGGACTGGTGGAGGCTTTGTTCACTCTGCACCGTTTTGGTTGTTTTTCTGCCCACGGAGCAGCATTTGCGAATCGCCATAATAGCCACCTGATCCTGAAAATTAACCATTTGGTTAGTGTTTTTATCAAATTGTATGGTTGTGGCATTAGTAATTATGGTCAATACTTTTCAGACAAACAAAAACACGAACATGAATGAGTGAATGAATGAATGCAGCGATGGCATAAATAATTATTCAATTAAAAATGCGCCCAGTCAACGTGGTAATAATTATAGGCGAGCACACGATGGTATGCAATTTTATTCTGTGTTCTGCCAGATCTGCATTAGTTAGACAAGTCATTTATGTATAAGCAAAGTTATTATTAGTTATTTTCCACTCAACGATTACTCCTATCGTGATGGATAATCTTCGATTTTATCAATTTTGTATTTTCAGTGTTTATTTTAATGTACTGCACTCTTCAAAATAATAATATATCATCGTACATACATATATATATTTGACCTCAGGACGAACCCATAAAAGGTGATGAAATTCATTACAGCTTTATACACAGTTCCCCATATACACCACAATTATGTGGTTCTCTGGAATAACAGCACATCTCAAAAAATCAAAATATTGAGAAGAGCCAAAATACTCTTTCTCTCGCAGTACAGATATTACTAAATGTGCATAGTTAAGTGTTAGACAAAGAAGAAGTGTCATATATCAAACGATAGATACAGATTAGCTGTTTATTACACCCCTGCAGAGAAATTGGAAATAGTATCTGAAAAGGACAGATTTTGAGCTGGTCCAAAACGGACTAGATCCAGACTAGAGCAAAAGTAATGTAGCGAGAATCAGTTGAGCGCAAATACACAGAAGACAATTCAAAGAAATCTGCCTAGGCATCGCTGATTTTCTTCTGTACAACATTTGCTTGTATTTTTTGTTTGCACTGAAACAATTCTAACCGCCTGACCCACGATGTCAAACGTTATCATTCGCATGACTTCTATGCGAACAAGCATCAGAACGACAAAGCGAATGAAAACATACTGCCTGGTGCCTGTTAGTTAGTCGCAAAACAGCTGTTTTTCGTATAGAAATCATGCTAACGTTCGACTTCGTGGGTTAGATGATGTTTGCAGCACCTAAAAACCTAGGTCAACTATAAAGCATAACGTTGACTTCGGAATCACTAGCTGATTCGAGGTATTTATGTATGTATATGTACATATCGATACCTCCATTCTAAACTATGCTAAGTGCAAAAAGGTAGTTTTTCAGGAGAGGCGATCACAGTTTCATGATTTTTTTAAATTTGTGTGGAATTCCTTTACGATGGAAATCGAATGACCTGTACTGCCTTAGCATGTTTTAGAATGGAGGTATCGATATATAGCCCTGTCTGCCCACCCTAAGTTGTTCGCAACTTTGAGTTTTACTCCAATCTTGATGAAATTTGGCACGGCTTAGATTCGATTCGAAAGATTCCCCCATATATCTAAAGGTACCTCCGCATTGGCACCTTAGCGATTGAGAAGTTATATTGTTTAACTGATATTAATGAAAATCGAAACAAAGAAACAATATTTGGACCAAGAAAAATTAATCTAAATTTTAAAGAAAAAAAATGTTCGGATTTACAGGGTTCAGATTCAGATATGTGCCTTTATCCTGATATTGTTCCTTAACGCTATAAAATCTGTGTTTCTCAAAGATCTTTATAAAATTGAACAGATAACATTTATTTGAACCAAAAACTAACGTTTTATAATTTCAAGAAAATCACTCCAAATTTAAATAATAAAAAGGATTTTACAAAATGTATTTCCGAACCTTGATAGTTGAAGAGGACATACAGGGTGGCTGATATGTATTGCAACCAACTACGCTAGTCTGATAGCTGACAGATTAATTTCAGTGACAGTTCATTTTATTGTTTACAAGCTTACAAAAGCATTTTGATCTATTGCATTCAGAAAAAAGTTATTCGTGATGGAATTCAAGCGTGATAGTGTGATTGCTTTATATTTGGGTGGAAAACACAAGTGGCTATCGTTAGAGCCCTCCAGCATTTAAATGTTAATAAATCTTTTGTTTCTCGTACCATTGCTCGTTACCGTGATACTGGCAGTGTTGCATCGCGTTCAAAAAGTGAACGAAAAAAACGGTAACAACACCAGAAATGATACGAAAAGTGAAGGCCAGATTTGATCGAAATCCACGCCGCAGTGGTAGAAAAATTGCTCGTGAGCTGAACATATCGCGAGAACGGATACAATACATATTAAAAAATGAGCTTGGACTACAGCCATTGAAGTTCCAAAAAGTGCAAGAGCTCACCGATGCCCAAAAAAAAATTTAGACTGGAAAGAGCCTGAGTTGCTTCGCTTGCACGAAAGTGGCCAGTTACCGAATTTGATTTTCTCCGATGAGAAGCCATTCCAAATTGAGCAGTTTGTGAACAAACAAAATGATCGGGTTTACTTGCCAAAGAGGTCAGCTGAAAATTTACACCTTCGATTGGCCACCAGAACGCAAGCGCCGCCGATGGCTATGGTGTTGGCCGCCGTAACGGCCGATGGTCGCTCTCCGCTCGTATTCATCGACCATGGGGTCAAAATAAATGCCGAATATTATCGGGAAAATGTCCTAAATACAGTATTGATGCCCTGGGCAGACAAACATTTCGGCCGCAGACCATGGACATTCTAACAGGACTCAGCACCATCGCACTCAGCACGCGTCAACCAAGAATGGCTTAAAAAGGAGGTTCCTCGCTTCATTTCTACCGCACAATGGCCACCAAGATCTCCGGATCTCAATCCGTTGGACTTTTGCGCCTGGGGCATTTTAGAGAGTACGGTTCGCGCTAAAAAATACCAAAGTATCGATCATCTCAAGACGGCGCTTCACCGGGAATGGGCCAAAATACCGCAGAGCCACTTTCGTGCAGCGTGTGATGGCTTTGTCGGCCATAATTCGTGCCAAAGGTGGCCAATTCGAACAAATCTAAACTGTTTCTAAAATTTTATGTTATTTCCGACATTTTTTGCTTTTGAACAATAAAATTTAAAAAAAAAATTAAAAAAATATAGCGCTTCACTTTGTTGCATTACATATCAGCCACCCTATAGTGCTTAAGCTATATATCGAATTGGCACTTATTTATTCAGTCTGTTGTGCCAAATTGCCATGGATCATTTTATCCATTGAAGAATAACCCATTTTATCACAATGAATGTTCTGTTTGGACAACGTTCCACGAGCGATGATACAATGAGCCCATTTCTTGATGAATGGGTACGTCAACAAACAACATTTTCGAATTTGGGACGATACCAAACCACATGAGATTCTAGAGCGTCCAATGCATTCGAAAAAGTCACTATTTGGTGTGGATTTTGGGCTGGTGGAGTCATGGTCAATTTTTCTTTGAGTACGACGTTGGTCAGACAAACCATCATCGTCAGGGGAAAGCGCTATAGGTCGATGGTTACCAACGTAGTCCAAGAACTTTAATGATGATAGTTCTTCGACTACGCCCAGTGAGGAATCTCTGGAAGTTATCTTGAAAATATATTTCCCGCGTAACTCTTATGAGGCATTGAATACTTCAATTGGGAATTCCTTTGAATTGCAGCCATCAGATATCGCCAACGAAATTGCAACCGAATCTAGAATTCTTTAGGCTATCAAAAGCTTTAAACCTTTTAAGGTTTAGACGATGTCTCGTCGGCTGAGCTACAGGCATTAGCTGATACAATCAGGTCTACATACCAACAGAATGGAGATAAACTTAGGTTGTTTTTATCTTAAAAGCGGGAAATCGCGCGGCACACAACCATTGCTGGCGTGCACCACTTCACTCGGAGACCATTTGGTCCATTTGTGTTTGACCTGAGAAGATGTGTAAAATAAAAGGGAGAGGCCGAAGAAAATAAAGGAGGTGATGAGTATAGATAAGAGAGAGGAGAGATTGCTTTTCAGGAGATGGGGGGTATCAAAAACCTCGCCTGTTCATGCAGATGAATGAGCTGATATCAAACCATCCATCTCAAGCAACCTATGAAGCCCATGATTCTATCAATATCGTAGGATGATAGAGATTCCAGATTTTGTATCGTGTAACCACCTAGGTAGCGATGCCTTTGTCTTGCTAGACAAGAGCATTGACAGAGAAGGTGTTCGATTGTCTCCAGTTCCTCCTCATCCTCACAGAGTAGACAACAGAGTTCGGAAAAAACACTAAGGAACGGTTCGTTAGCGTTCTGTACCGTTCTTTATGTCCCATTTTAAATAGGGATCGTCCCTGAGTTAAAAAATGCTTCTGTACATAAAGATTGCTTCATATTTGCGACCTGTGGTGTCGAATATAAAAAATAACGGAACGCTAAACGTGATTATACTGTTAGTGTTATGTATCACTACGTCGTAGTGGTACCGTTCGTCGTGTTCTGAGAACCGTACGTTATAGTACGTAGTGGTAGCGTTTGCGAAAATAATAAATAACGTTAGTGTTCTCTGAAGGAACCGTTCGTATAACGTACCGTTTTTTCTGAACACTGGTCGACAGAATCACTCTGCCACCTTGATGTTAAAGATCTAACATTACAGTGGCCAGCCAGCGTGCCTATCATTAAACGAGTGTCCCTCTTATTGAGGTTAAGAAGGTCTTCTGTCTCCTAGATTTTGATATGGCTGGTCATAGAGATTTAGTGACTTTACAGTCAGATCTGCTCGACCATTTCTGGTTTGCCAGGTATTTGTAGAAACTCTTTATGTTACTGAAGAATTCGCATAAGGGGGGATTTAGTTATGGTTCAACCCTTGCAGCGTCCATCGCTGATCCAATTCGCGCGAGTTCGTCAGCCTTCTCGTTCTCCGCGATATTACAGTGTCCGGGGACCCAGCACAGTCTGATTTTGTCTGCTTATTGCTGTAGTTCCAATCGGTTGACTAGTAGTTGACTTCAGAGCAGCCTGACTGTCAACATAGACCGTTATGTGATCATATGCCCGACTTTTCGTCGATTTATCAAGCTGAGGGCTTGCAGTATAGCAAAGATCTCCGCCTGGAAAACGCTGCAGGTGTTGGCTAACCTGTAGGACATATGTATAAGTATGCCAAGAGATTCGCTGAAAATGCCTGCCCCTGTGCCTACATCCATCTTTGAACCGTCAGTGTATATTGCATGGCCCTCCAAAGGAAGGTTGCCGCATGACCAGTCAGTTCTGGTGGGGATCATTATGTCGAGATTCGAGGGGAATTAAATAATTATGTTTTAAATATAAAGTAATAATGAATTCGGTTATTTTGGACCACCCTGTACTATGTAGCTTTCTTAGATATAGATGGCGCCTTCAATAAAATAAATCCAGCAGCTATAACCACGGCTTTCACTCGTAACGTTCTGATTAAGAGACACATTTCGGCTAGCTTAGATTTGTCAGTAGGAAAAAAGACCTAAGTGTGTTCTGCCGCCTCTGCTATGGAATCCCTCCATGAACAATATTCTGCTTTTTCGGAGATGATGATTGTTATGGTTATGATGATAATGGTCTTGGTATTAACCCGACCTATTGAACCTGTCCTCTGGGGTATTGAAATGTCCTTTTCTGACAGCGCAAAATATTTAGTTATTTTACTAGACAGTAAGTTTAACTACAAACCCAACATTGTGTTACCAGAGGGACGAAAGGGAATACATGAGTTAGCCCTAGCCCCTCCCGTTGAACCAAATTGATTGCTTCAAAAAACCCAAAAGTTAAAAAAAACTCACAAAGCTCAAAAGTTGGCGGATTCCAACATCTGCCAAGTTAGCTAACTCCTCAAAGAAATAAGAGCCCAAGGTTGTATGCCACCTTTTAAAGAGAGCGGTGCACAGACACGGAAGGTGTTCTATTGATTCCTTCTCTTCGTCTCCACAGCTTCTACAAGAGTCTTTATTATTATGTGTTAGCCATATATGCCGCATTTCTTAAACAATTTGTTTGGAAATGTGTAAATTCCTTTTTATTTTTAAAAGAATTTACTACAAAAACAATTTTATCGCCAATGTTTACTCTTTTTCCACTTCAAAAGTGTTTTCGGTTATAGTTTATGAGATGATTCACCGAGTATAGACCAAAAATGTAGGTTATATCTTGACCTACACCTCATTCTCATTAAGTAATACTGAGTTGCTTAAATTGTTCCCTGGAAATGGTTCAATTCTATGTCATCTGCTGATTTCTTTGATTTCACTAAGAATACTAATAAATAACGATAATGTACTCTTCCAATTACTTTACTCACCTGATAAATACCTTCAAAATTGAAAAACTATTATCAAATTACTTTCAAGCGAATATTTAGGTATATTTTATTTGAATTTAATTACAATTTCTATATTTATAACTACATTTGAATGTTATTCTAGATAGATTTAATTACGCTAGATATATAAGTATACGAGTATGTATGTAATAGTATGCTTCTGAGTAAAATTTCATTGATAATTTTTTATTGTTTTCTGTCATTCATTCAATTCGGATCAGTGTCCAATATAAACACTCAAAAAGTGCATTGTTTTGCGACATTTTGTTTTTTTTGCTGATTTTAGTCTTTCAGCATTTTTTCGGTGTCCAACCCCACGCCACCACGAAGAATTTCTTAATATATCGTGACTTGCGGATTTCCTGCAAGTACATGAGAAAGCGGCGTTTATTTTGGAGTGCTTCAGTCAGAAGTCTTTTGAATATTTTTGCAGCGAATGCATTTTTATTTTTTTGTACTTGAAATTCCAACGAATGAACCTAATTCATAAATATGTATGTATATAGTGCAGTACGATCGGCAATGTAAACTAAAATCATCTCTTCATTCAATTGTGTTGGCTTAGTCGATACTGTTTTTGTAGAAAATTTCTCAGACTCCAAATAACTGAGAAATATGTTATCCACAACATCCTGTACAGTCGATTATCTACAGGATGAGGTTAACTACTGTACAATAAATAGCAAGCATTGATGCCAACTATTTCGGGAGCGTAATGAAAAATTGAAAAAGCGTAAAAAGCGTAAATTTCCAGACAAAAGGCGTAAAAGAGCACTAAACTATTTTTTTTTTTTCAAATTGTAATCAATTAAAACGATACTTCCAAACTTTTTGGGTTTTTATGGCGCTTATTTTCATAAATTTTTTCTCTGCTAAATTGTATAAAGATTTGCTGAACAATAAGAAATATAGGTATAAATCGAAAGGATTAAAGATTTTCTCTTCTGAGTTATGTCCAACGATGGCTATGCGGATCAAAGTGTTCCGCGTGACCGGCATTCGGCCGGCATTAAAAATGTTCTCCTCTGGAGTATGTTCAAAGCCGACTACGCGGACCAAAGAGTCATAAGGGCAAATATTTTATGGCCTTACAAATATCTGGTCGAAAACAAACGTATTATACTGTACCGCTGAGTTGTTTAGGGTATAGATAATAATGAAACATGTAAATTATAAAACAATAGCTTTTTGGCAATAATTTTGTATGATATTAAAAAGCTTTTTGGCTTAACTTTTTGTAAGTCTAAATTTAAATAACATTTGAATTGCAGAAGTGATGTCATTAATTTTTAAATCAGAGAGATAAATGTAAGCGCATAAAAATATGTTGAGAACACGGAGTCTCAAAATAGTATAATTTCATTATGTTGTCAGATCTGATCTGAGAAATGTACGAAAAGCACCAACAAAAAATATAAAAAGCGTACACCTAGTGTTTTTTCGTTTGGCACTAAGTGAACACTTTTCGTATTGGGGCGTCTGAAAAGCACTAAATCTGGTGCGAAAAGCACTAAGTTGGCATCCCTGATAGCAAGCAGTGACTACGGGTACTTCTCGACACACAGCACGAGTAACAGCAGTCAGCAGTACCAACAAGATAGCGATTGGATGACAAACGTGGCTAAATTTTTGACCGATAAATCCAGACTATGTTGTGCGATTAACAGCTTTAAGCCGTTCAAATAAACTGGACTATTTCTCCAATAGAAATACAGAAAATGATGATGTACATCATGACCTGGCTGGAGAAGATATATGAGGGCTGCATAAAGCACTCGTACACTCCAAATCAATGGCGGGTTATAATATCTCACAATAAGCCAAATGTCTACCTTCGTTCCTACCCAGCAAAAAAAAAGAGCATCCAAAGAAGCAATAAAAATCCCTAACTTATGATCCGGAAGTTGTTCTAATTTGGATGTTCACCAATGAATTTAACAAGGGGTTGTCGCGCCGGGGAAGTACTTCTTTGTCACCACTTTTGCGCAACTCCTTTTAAAGCACTGTAAGATTTGCTTTTTTGGTGTTGTATTTATTTGATGAATGTATGTCGTTCTTATTAACATCTGTGAGTCCAGAGATCTCATAATTTAAAAGGAATACAAATGTTGACATAGGGAAGGGAACGTATAAATAATATACTATTGGCCAAAGAGATAAACGATCATATATGTATATGTAAGTAAGTTTAGGACATTTGAATATGTTTGTAATCTGTATGATGTAGCTGGCTCTTGAAAAGTGTGACCGAATGACCCCATAGTGTAACTTCTAGTAACATTTTCGCAAATGATCAACATTCTCACCAATAAAAAATTTTTATTTTACACTGTAATACATATCACATTTGTGCGGCGCTATGTATTTTCCGTAGTCCCGGTTCAGAGAGTAGTAAAGTACCACAGTGTGGTACAGAAAGTATGGTAGGGTATATTTAATTACCATAATTTCTTTTAAAATTATTTAATTATAACCTACATCACACTGTGGTACAATTTATTATAATTTTATGCATTTGTTTCTAACACCGAAAATGAGAAGAGATATATAGAACCATCGTTTATTATACCGATCGACTTAGAATCACTTTCTGAACCGATTTAGATATGTCAGTCTGGGCATGCATTCTTGTAATCAATGTGCTGGTCACAAATATAGTCGGATCTCAAAGAAATTTTGCACATATCTTTATTTTGAGACAGGACAATTCGTATAAAAATTGAAAGACAATCCGTATATAGGGCCTGTTTCTGTAACTTATTTTCTTTCGTCTACGGCTAACGATCAAAAATCTCTCAACTATTTGAATATCAGTTTAGAACCAGATATCTTAACTTATATGAATGTTCCTTCGATTTAGCTTATTCCCTCTATAGAAGATATAATTTCCTTTCGATATTCATGAAATTTGGTAAAGAGTATCTTATTTTAACAGTTAATATCTGTGTGAAAAATATCGGTTCAAATTTACATATAGCCCCACATAGTCGCATGGATGTGTTCCTTCCGATTTGGCATCTAAGCTAAATACGAGTAGAAGTCATATTTTAGTCAAATGTACTATAGCTTGCACAGAGAATTTTTTAATCCGAGAATCCACTAGCAATGTTGGAAAAATGTGTTTTCATGTTTTACTTCAGATCATTATTAAATTTGGCAAAGATTAGTTTATAGAATCATGCACACTGCGAAATTTAATAAAAAAGTGGATACCATTCAGATAAAGGCCAAATTTAAATACAGAATAGAATTTTGCATCTAAAATAGCTGTCAAACACGATTGACAAAAATCAAAACAGCAACAAGAGAACAACTTCGAAGGTTAAATAGATGAATACAGTACGTTTTGTTTAATACAATGTGGGTTACGCCTTTTGTGCTTTATAAGAAACGAACGATGGTTACGTCTTTTTTTCTTCAATAAAATCGTGATTTTTGGACGAAAAACGAATTTTCATTTCTTGGGCGTTTCTGATGACGATATATCAACATTTTTGGAAGGTATAAAGTGTTATTAATAAATTTAGTTTTTATCCCAATCCAATGTACTACAATTCAACAATTTAACATATTTCGAAGAAAATCAGTACTTTGAAATGACTTTATGTTATTTTAATCGACTATGAAAAAGTCGACTTTTAGGTCCGATTAATCGACCTAGTCGACTGAATCGAAATTTGGTTGATGAAGTCGACTAGCTTCCAGAATCATTCACTAATTCTGATATAGCCGCCATATAAATATATATTTCTTTCATTTAACACTATAGAAGCAATATTTTACATATATTTCATAGCCCTCATATATATGTTCCTTCCGATCTGGACTTTTATCTCTTCAGAAGCTTTATTTTACATCCAATCGTTTTGAAATTATGCATTCTAGGATTAATAATTATATTCCGAAATTACATTTTGGTTAGTTATTTAGAAGAACTTCACTAAATGTCGAAAAAAAGTTCATACTTATGATTTGGAAGTACTTATAATGTTATTCTTTTGGAAGTACTTCTTTTATTTTTTGCTGGGTATTAAAGGTCTAAAAAGGCTCTTAAACTCTTTTATTAGAGAAAACCTGTATACGAAACTCCTGCCGGGAAAACGACATGTACGAGTATGCAATAAGGGCAAGTTTAAAGAATCAGCCCTGTATGAACCGGTGGGCACCATCGAATCGTCCCTACATTTCAAGGAATTCACTATGGTGGCATTTCTTGACATAGAAGGGGCTTTAGACAACATTAGGATGAACTATGTATACCTTGATTAGATTAATTCAACGTTTTCTCACCAGAAAACGATTAACTGCTAGTATCGGGGCCACAACTCTAGCGAGATATGTGGACAGAGGGACTCCACAGGGAGGAGTAGAGTTGTGTAGTTCACGAACGATCTCAATTGAACGGGTCACTTTACTGAAAGTTACGAACTAGTTCACACAACTCGTTCATTTCAGTTCAGTAGTACATCATGTCTTTTTCTTTAACCTTGCCATTTCGTTCTCACTTCTCAGCTATTATGTGTTGTTTCCATTTTTATGCCATCATGAGTGTATGATATTACCTAAACAAGCGCGCTTGTACCTTCAACTCATTCCATTTATGTTCCAATTCCTTTAAAATCCACTGATTTGAACTGGTGATCTACTGAACGAAATGAGCTGTTGAACAAAAGTGAGCCGCTCATTTAAGGAGCAGGTGAGCTAAAGAGTTGAGGAACTTATCTAAAGAGCTGTTTAACTAAAGAACTGTTGAACTAAAATAAGCTGGTAAACTAAAGAGCTGGTGAAGTAAAGAGCTGTTGAACTAAAATGAGCTGACGAACTGAAGTGAGCTGACGAACTGGTAATCTTAAGACCTCTTAAAATAAAGTGAGCTGGTGAACTAAATCAACGAACTAGTTTACTCAATTGATCGATCACATAAAAGAACTAAAGTGTCCAACTCTAGGGAGGAGTACTGACTCCACCAATTTGGAATATAGCGGTGAATGGAAACCTGTTAGTCGTGACATAGCCGGATGACAATGCAGCAACTAGCTAATTCTCCAGCTTCCTCAGAGACCTTATGCAGGTCGCTCTGAACAAATTGGCCAGATGAGCCGGAAGTAGTAGTTTGTGCGTTAACCCAAACTAGACAGATTTGGTTCTCTTAACTAGGAAGTATAAGATTCCACATGTGGACCCTCCTCGGCTAGATGTAACTGAGCTAGCCTTTTCTGAAAGTGCAAAATTTCTAGGTGTAATCCTAGACAGGAAATTGTCTTTCAAACTTAATGTATTGGAACGGGTTTGAATGGCCAAAGTCGCGTTAGATTTCAATAGAAAAGCTATAGCGGCACGTTGGGGCCTCCTTCCTAAAATCATCCATTATACATTATTTGGAAAATTCCTTCAGGAACATAAGCCGTCTATATAGAATCTCCGTTGTTCTGTGTCCGCTGCTAAACGTTTCAGTTCAGGAATTTTTTTATTCGTTTCCTTAAAGATAGTTTGTCTCCATGTTGTTTTAGGTCTGCCACGCCTCATGAAGCGGTGAAGGGTTCCACTCAAGCGTCTCATGGCAGATTTAATTTTTAACATGTATGTTAATGTCTTTCTGATCAGCTAGTTCAAGAAGTTGGGGGTTGGTAATTACTCGGGGCCACCATATTTTTAAGATGTTTCTCAGGCATCTGTTCGTGAACGTTCTCATTTTACGTTCGATGTTTTTATTTACGAGCCAGGTTTCACAACCATAAAGGAGTACAGATTTGACACATATACATTTTTGTTTTAGGTGAAATGGCACTATATATCCAAATGTTACGTAGATTATAAAAAGCTGTTCTAGACTTCTGTATTCGAGAATCAACATCTGCGCTGGTACACCATCCGGGGATATGCGCTACCAGGATACATAAAATTTTTCACGTTTTCTATTATGCTATTGTTTAGTTTAAAAGTTGGTATATTGTTGCTTTTAACACTCATACATTTTGTTTACTTTGCGTTGATTCGTAGGCCATATTCAGACACCCTTGCTGCAAGGTTATAGATTTTATTCTACATGTCATCTCTTGTGGTTAATATCAATACGATGTCGTCTGCACAGTCGAGATCTTCCAATTACAGATTCACCTTCCGTTGTTTGCCTCTAGACGTACTGGCTGAAGCCGATAGAAGTTCATCAAGTGTCGTTATAAGTAGCAAAAGGGATAAAAGACAACCTGTTTGATACCGCTTACTGTTACAAATGGTTCACTTGCTCTTCCTGCATGCAGAACTTGCATTCTGCAGTTGTCGTAATGTGCTTTTATAACCTTTATTATTTTGATGGGAACTCCTTCAGCATATAAAGCATTCCATACTTTGTTTCGGTCTAGAGAGTCGAAAGCCTTTGCGAAGGTCATATATGTACAAGGTGGAATTATATTCGTTACATTATATTCGTTCTATTATTAAACGTTGACTGTTAATTTGGTCTATACATGATCGGTTTGGGCGGAAACCAGCTTTCTCTTCCGAAGAGTTTTATCCATAGGGGTAAGCGTACGATTCAAAAGAAATTTACTAAATATTTTACATGCTGCTGGCGATAATGCAATGCCTCTCCAGTTACTGCATTCTTCAAGATCACCTTTCTTGGTTATCTTCCATTTGATATACATATATGGCAGTAGTTCGCCCAATACTGTTGTACGGCATTGTGGTGTGGTGGATGGAAACTGATAAAAATATAAATGAAGGTTCAGAGAACTGCCTGCCTTAATATAAGCGGGTCTTTAAGAACTACAGCGACTGAGTCTCTACAAGTCCTAATCCATATACTACCGAATGATATTGCGACTAGAGAAGTTGCAAATAGAGCGACATTAAGAGGAAACTGCCAATCAATGTGGAGGTACGAGTATAATAGCTACGGCGACCCTCATGTATCACGCTGTGGTAACCGACCGAGTGGACTATATACCAACGGTGTACACCTTCGAAGGAAACGTTACCACTAAGATACCTGGTTGGCTGAATACCAGGAAATAGCAACTATGTCCAATTCTATACAAATGATTCGATGCTTGATGAGTACGTTGATTTCGGATTTCATTGTAAAGAACGTGTTCATAAGTATAGCCCACATACTTCCAGATACTTTCAGTGTCTATTAAGACGAAATAATGGCAATAAGGGAAGTCGCCAATTGGCTGAGTCGAAACATAGTGACCAACATTGGTGTTGTCTTGCCGGACAGTGCCTGATCGGCGAAATCGCCAGAAGTTTGGGAATTATGTCCAATGACTTCTGCAGAAGTTGTGTAGTGTAGTTGACAGGAAGTGGACAGCTTTGTTCACCAACTCCTGCTTTGTTATTGTCCCGCATTGAGTAACCCACGTCTAGATACACTGATGTCGGTCTTTCTTGGAAGTCTGAGAGATCTTGCCTGTACAGGTTAATTTCGTTGAGGGGCAACTGGGCCCGTCATAGCTCTAGAGATCTCAATTAGTCTATGCTGAGGAGCTGGTAACTCCGGCTACCGCCCTAACCTAAACCTATATAACATTTGTTAAAAAAGTCTGTTTGTAGGTTGTGCTCGACTGGGATTTTTTACCTATTTAACATTATTTGGCAAACGGAAACTCTGCCATTCTGGGGTTTGTAACTGTAATATTTGTCACTAATTTCCCTACTAAATTAATATGTAAGTAAATCTTTATGTAGGACACTATTGGGTGTTTATTGATTCGACCACTTTCGACCAAATTACTTTTTTGGGTGTTGTGGGACGGACAACTCAACTGATGTGTCGGCACAAACAATGGGCAATGGACAAAGTTTACCTCATTAAATTACAATACATTCTTAAATTTCATTTGTTTCAGTTTCAATTTTCATTTTGGTTTTTGCTTTGGGTAATATTTATTGTTATTATTGTTGTTAAATTCTTAAATTAAATAGTAGTAAAATTCATTCATTCATTGAGCAAATATTTCTTTTATTGTTGTTGCTGTTGTTCTTGTTTTCAGTTGTCGATAACATTGCATTTTTATTTTTATTGTTTGTAATTACATTTCAGCTTCTGTTGTTTTCATTACTACAGAATTTATTATTTGGTAATTTGGTTATTGTATTCGTACTCTTACATTTCTATGGTTCTTTTTGTTTAAATTTATGATATTTGGAAAATTAATTTCTTTGGTAGATAATATAATATGCTCTGCATGAAGATAATAAAATGTAAATTCTCAATTGTTCACACAAATGTATTTGCAGTTGGTGAAACACAACGTTACATGCATTTTTGTTGTTCTTATTTATTGTAAGTAAAATATATATATTTATTGCTATTTTGCATTTTCAGATCTATGTATTTATAATAACGGACTAGTTATATTATGTCTTTCATATAATAATACTTTTGTTATTTTATAAAATTATAATTTAAATATTTTTATAAAGTATACTAAGTCGAAATTGACAGTTTTCTAGGACTAAAGTTGAAAATTGTTTTCTTTTTAATTATAAAGATGAAGGAATACGAGTATCTATAGAACAATATTTAGAATTTTTAAATAAAATCATCGTAAAAATCAAGTCAAGTCGACATAGCATACTTTAAAATGATGGTATGGAAATGTATTTGGAAAAGAGTACAATTAAACAGAATTTGGTTAAGAAAATGCTCGACACATGTGGAACGAAAATTTGTAAAAAAAATCGCACACAATATCTATTTAAGTTTTATAAAAAAACTGCTTTATTAAAAAACCATCATGAAAACTTCGATACCTCCATTCTAAACTATGCTAAGTGCAAAAACGTAGTTTTTCAGGAGAGGCGATCAAAATTTGAAGAATTTTTTAAATTTGTGTGAAATTCCTTTGTAACGGAAATCGAATGACCTGCACTAATTTGTGAATAACTTTTGATGGGGTTGACGGATAGACACCAAATTTTGTCTGAGTATAATTAGGAATATTTAGAAGTTAAAAATGCAATCTCCTTAAAAACAAGTCAACTTAGCATGTTTTAGAATGGATGTATCGAATTATGAGCACACATTTTCATATTAGAAGGATTCCGTTTCCTGAGAATAATTCAAAATTTTTCTGAATTGGTCGTTAACAATAGCAAATAAAATATACATTTAACTAATATGATTTAAAAGCAGAAAATCAATTTAATTTTTATTATTATTATATGTTTTGTAAATCAAGGATAATAATAATAATTTCGCGATCACATATTCCTGTCAGAAGTTCATGGGCCCAAGATGGGGTTTAAAACATAAACTAATTCATAGGTCTTACTTAGGCCTGTTCTAGGGTAAGGCCTGTCCTGACCTACGCTGATAGAAAAATCGTAGATCAAAATAATGTAAAAAGGTCATCAATAATTATTTATTGAATTGATTTAATAAATCCATCGATTTAATAAAATGAATTTGATGACCGTCGATTTCATTAAAATGTTCGCCGACATCAAAATGATGAAATTTCTTACATCAATCTTTCTATTTTATTCGGTGTAATCTTCACTCCTCTCACTTTGAATTATTATAAAAGTATATTGTCGCCGTACAAATTAAAAACTGAATTTGCCTTAGCCCGGGTTTGAATTCACAACCTTCTGCTTGGAATTCCAACGCACATGCATCACACCACGAATGCTTCTTGCTTTCGAAGCTCGTTCTTCATATTACAAGCTTCGTGTTTATTTGTTAACCAAGCATAGGTTAGGTTAAGGACGCGCGTTTTCCTGTCAGAAGTTCATGTTTTCCTGTCAGAAGTTCATGGGCCCAAGATGGGGGTTAAAACATTAACTAATTCATAGGTCTTAGGCCTGTCCTGACCTACGCTGATAGAAAAATCGTACATCAAAATAATGTAAAAGGGTCATCAATTGTTATTCATTGAATTGATGTAATAAATCCATCGATTAAATAAAATGAATTTGATGACCGTCGATTTCATTAAAATGTTCGTCGACATCAAAATGATGAAATTTCTTACACCAATCTTTCTATTTTATTCGGTGTAATCTTCCCTCCTCTTATTTTGAAAAATTATAAAAGTATATTGTCGCCGTACAAATTAAAAACTAAATTTGGCTTAGCCCGGGTTGGAATTCACGACCTTCTGCTTGGAAGTCCATCTCACTTGCATCACACCACGAATGCTTCTTGCTTTCGAAAGTCGTTCTTCATGTTACAAGCTTCGTGTATATTTGTTAAACAAGCTTAGGTTAGGTCAGGCTAAGGACGTGCGGCACACAACCATTGCTGGTGTGCGCAACTTCACTCGGAGACCATTTGGTGTATCGTGTTCATCCTGAGAAGATGAGTAAAAGAAGAGGGAGAGGTCGAAGAAAATGAAGGAGGTGATGAGTATAGATAAGAGAGAGGAGTGATTGCTTTTCAGGAGAGGGGGAGTACCAAAAATCTTGCCTATTGATGCAGATGAATGAGTTGATATCAAACCATCCATCTCAAGCCACCTATGAAGCCCATGATTCTATCAATGTCGTGGGATGATAGAGATTCCAGATTTTGTATCGTGTAATCACATAGGTAGCGATGTCTTTGTCTTGATAGAGAAGGACATTGACAGAGAAGGTGTTCGATTGTCTCCAATTCCTCCTCATTCTCACAGAGTCGACAGTAGTCGGCAGAATCACTCTGCCACTACTGTCAGCATAACAAAAAGCATTCCTTTAAATTTATTATTGTCTCTTAGAAGTGGAAACACTGGATAATAATGGATTCGAAGAACCCATAGATCTGAGAAAAACATTATATTATTAATATAAATGCGGCTATTTTGTCTTGCATGTGGCCTTCTGTCATGCCTATTAAATTTGTTCAGTGCCTCCGAAGCATTTTCCCTAAGCAGCCAACAAGAAGTACAGAAGCGAGAAAAATCTGAGAACAATGCGATAATATTTTAATGAAAGTTGCAGAAATGGGATACAAAGTATATTTGTCTATGTGTAACAAGGTCCATGTGTAACAGGTTTGTGTTAATGTATACATTGACATAATTTGTCTTACTTGAAGATATAGCTGCCGTATGTACAAGAAAGGGAGTGTTATGTTCTAGGCGCAGTGATAGTTCAGCTGTCAATTTCCTTTTTAAGTCGTTTCCCCCTTCAGTGCAGATCAAGCTAAAATTTGCAAAAAACCCACTCGGAGTGGGCTTCCACTAACCTGTCCAAATCTCTTCTGAACTTTGGTAAATATTTCTGAACATAAACTATAAAACTCTGAACATGGTTCTTAATGTATTCTATTTTGTTTTCGTTCAAATTGTTATAATTTTTTTAATGCTTATTTTAAAGGCTACGTACGACTTTGGCGCCATAGTTTAACTTTATGAAAAAACTGTCATGTGGACTATAACAAAGTATAAACTGATTTGGAATACGAACCGCAGCTATATTGCTCACGAAATGAAAATTTTATAGAAATAAATAGCAGAAGCGACCTCTATAGGGGAGATATATCAAAACATTACCCCACAAATATTGTTTTCAATCCCAAACGACCTGCAACTATTATTACGAACTATAGCGTGCTCGACACATGTGGAACGAAAATTTGTAAAAAAATCGCACACAATATCTATTTAAGTTTTATAAAAAAAACTGCTTTATTAAAAAACCATCATGAAAACTTCGATACCTCCACTCTAAACTATGCTAAGTGCAAAAACGTAGTTTTAAGGAGAGCCGATCAAAACTTGAAGAATTTTTTAAATTTGAGTGAAATTCCTTTGTAACGGAAATCGAATGACCTGCACTAATTTGTGAATATCTTTTGATGGGGTTGACGGATAGACACCAAATTTGGACTGAGTATAATTAGGAATATTTAGAAGTTAAAAATGCAATCTCCCTAAAAACATGCCAAGTCGACTTAGCATGTTTTAGAATGGAGGTATCGAATTATGAGCACACATTTTCATATTAGAAGGATTCCGTTTCCTGAGAATAATTCAAAATTTTTCTGAATTGGTCATTTACAATAGCAAATAAAACATACATTTAACTAATATGATTTAAAAGCAGAAAATTAATATTATTATTAAGTTAACCTGGTTGGTAAATCAAGGAGCACGTATTAAGAAAAATTTCCCAGTCACGTTTTCCTGTCAGAAGTTCATGGGCCCAAGATGGGGGTTAAAACATAAACTAATTCATAGGTCTTAGGCCTGTCCTAGGGTAAGGCCTGTCCTGACCTACGCTGATGGAAAAATCGTAAATCAAAATAATGTAAAAAGGTCATCAATAGTTATTTATTGAATTGATTTAATAAATCCATCGATTTAATAAAATGAATTTGATGACCGTCGATTTCATTAAAATGTTCGTCGACATCAAAATGATGAAATTTCTTACACCAATCTTTCTATTTTATTCGGTGTAATCTTCACTCCTCTTATTTTGAAAATTTATAAAAGTATATTGTCGCCGTACAAATTAAAAACTAAATTTGGCTTAGCCCGGGTTGGAATTCACGACCTTCTGCTTGGAAGTCCATCGCACTTGCATCACACCACGAATGCTTCTTGCTTTCGAAGGTCGTTCTTCATATTACAAGCTTCGTGTATATTTGTTAAACAAGCTTAGGTTAGGTCAGGCTAAGGACGTGCGGCACACAACCATTGATGGCGTGCACCACTTCACTCGGAGACCATTTGGTCTATTGTGTTCATCCTGAGAAGATGAGTAAAAGAAGAGGGAGAGGTCGAAGAAAATTAAGGAGGTGATGAGTATAGATACGAGAGAGGAGTGATGGCTTTTCTGGAGAGGGGGAGTACCAAAAACCTTGCCTATTGATGCAGATGAATGAGTTGACATCAAACCATCCATCTCAAGCAACCTATGAAGCCCATGATTCTACCAATGTCGTGGGATGACAGAGATTCCAGATTTTGTATCGTGTAATCACATAGGAGAAGGTGTTCGATTGTCTCCAATTCCTCCTCATCCTCACAGAGTCGACAGTAGTCGGCAGAATCACTCTGCCACTACTGTCAGCGTAACAAAAAGCATTCCTTTAAATTTATTTTTGTCTCTTAGAAATGGAAATACTGGATAATAATGGATTCGAAGATCCCATAGATCTGAGAAAAAAATTATATTATTAATATAAATGCGGCTATTTTGTCTTGCATGTGACCTTCTGTCATGCTTATAAAATTTGTTCAGTGCCGCCGAAGCATTTTCCCTAAGCAGCCAACAGGAAGTACAGAAGCGAGAATAATTTGAGAACAAAGCGATAATATTTTAAGGAAAGTTGCTGAAATGTGATATATTAAGTATATGTGTCTATGTATAACAATGTTCATGTGTAACAGTTTTGTGTTAAAGTAAAAAATTGGCATTTTTGTCTTACACGAAGATATAGTTGCCGTATGAACAAGAAATTGAGTGTTATGTTATTGGCGCAGTGATAGTTCGGCTGTCAATTACCTTTTTAAGTCGTTGTTCCCTTTCAGTGTAGATTAAGCTGGGATGTACCGCAATATTGGACGGTGGTATCGCATAATCATAGTGTTCGATTATTGTAAAATTTGCAGAAACCCACTCGGAGTGGGCCTTCACTAACCTGTCCAAATCTTTTCTGAACTTTGGTAAATATTTCTGAACATAAACTATAAAACTCTGAACTCGGTTCTTTATATATTCAATTTTGTTTTCGTTCAAATTGTTATAAATTTTTATAGTACAAAATGAAATGAAACGGCATCATTTTTGCGTCCATTACCATCCCAAATAGCTAACATTTCAGCACAGCTAAACAAGAGTTTGACTGAAAAAATATAATTTTGATCTGTTTGCGCACAAAACGCTCAAGCGCACCTATACGACATGTTAAGGGGCACCTTAATAAACAATTGTACAGTTAAACTTTCATGAGCACGCGAGTACATCTATAACTTTTACGCCACGTAACACAAATAACGTGAGGTTATGTATCTCTAAAATACCACATCACATAAACACGAAATAACAACGACAAAACAATTATGAATTATTTTATAATAATTATAAACAAAATACAGGGTTGCCCATATTCGACGGACCCATGTTTTTTTAAAAAAAATCAAAGAAAAAAATAAAAATTTGGCGGTTGGCAATCTTAATCATTTAATTTGTTCCAAGTAGATTTGTTTACATCAATTTTTGAATATGATATCTCTCAAATGGCCGCCTCTGGCGTTGATGGCGTATTGTGCCCTTTTTGCAGCATTTTCCATCGTTTTCGCCAACATTTCGGCCGGAATAGCGGCTATTTCTTCACGAATGTTGTCCTTGAGCTCTTCTACGGTCCTTGGCTTGTTAACGTAAACCCTTGACTTCAAATATCCCCACAAGAAGAAGTCAGGCGGCGTCAAATCGGGCGAACGCGGTGGCCAGTCCAAATCACCACTTTTCGACATCAAACGGCCCGGAAACAAATTCTTCAGAAAATCGATTGTTATGCGACTTGTGTGCGGTGGAGCGCCGTCTTGTTGAAACCAGAACTGCCTCATACGCTTTCGACGAATAATTGGCATCACAAAATTGGTCATCATGTCGCGATAACGCTCCTGGTTGATGGTAACAGCATGGCCATTTTCGTTTTGGAAGAAAAACGTTTTCGCACTAACGCCGCACCAAACTGTGACTTTTTCGTCATGAAGAGGCAATTCTTGAATCTCCTGAGGATTTTCAGTGGCGTAAATACGGCAATTTTGCTTATTTACGGTCCCATTCAATGTGAAATGGGCTTCATCGGGCAGTTTTTTGAGTTTTTTTTGAGTTTTCACAATTGACTTCTTCTGTTGAATGTAAATTTCAACTATTTCAGAGCGCTCGCGTGGCGTGTATTGTTCCATGGTAAAAATCTGCTTGGACTGACGCTTCAAACGCGGTATGTCATTAAGCGATCTGACATCTCTGTCAAAAGTTATGGCGTTGCCAGATGGGTCCGTCGAATATGGGCAACCCTGTACCTTGTGTTAATTTTCCTTATTTCCCAAATTACATAACATTTTAGTTTTGCAGATTTCCAGTATTAATTTTGACAATATTTCTTAAGAAGTGCTTAAAAACACGTAATTGGAGTTTTAACTTTGACCGCATGGAGAAAAACAGGGTTGCCACCTAAGTTTAAAAAATTATATTTTCTAGGTCCCCTATAGGTTTGCCTTTTCAAATATATCTAATATACTTCTGGTAATTTCTTATGTTTATTTTTTTGAATTTATGCCAAAAAATGGATTTGGAACCATTGTGGGTTGTAAGTTCGGCCGGTCGGAGTCTTATATACCCTCCACCATAGATAACATTGAAGTCTAAAACCGAAAATATATTTTATATGAAAATGCGGCAGATGTGGCTTAACTAAAGTTATTTTAGAGCAATCTCTACATGGTGATAATATCAAAACGTTGACCGTGTGGTATATTTTCGTTGACGTAATTTTAGTATAAATAAAACATTAACTGCAAAATTTTAGACAAATTGACTGGTAAATATGGTATTTATGGCTTAAATAAGAATATTTAAGAGTGACCTTAAAAGCACAGAAAAAATTACCTGTTTTCATAGTGAAAGCAGATAATTTTCGAATAAAACAAGATCAAGAACAAGAAGAAAAAAATATCTTACGAACCGCAGCTACATATCTTACGATTCAGCTCATTAATTTGGGACTCAATTATAGAAATAAACAGCAGAAGCGACCTCTATAGGGGAGGTATATCAAAACAATACCCGACAAATCTTATTTCCAATCCCAAACGACCTGGAACTATTATTTGATTTCAACCGACAGACGGACTTTATAGGGAATGATTTATTTTTTTTTTTCAATCTTTGTGTTTTTGCAATTTTATGTTTAGAAGAAGAACTTGTTGCTCTTCCACCACTATTTGAACCAGGGCCTCTAGCTTCCCTGCACCAAAACAGCATGGCGTAGAGTCATATCCACCAGAACTATAAATGTCATATCGCCCATTAAGCGACTTATCATCCAAAAACGATTGTCTAAAAATGTGATATCGTCTAAACGCTATGTCATAAAGCCCAAAGATTATATTTTAGCGAAATGACATTTCATTAAACATAAAAATGTTTCAAAGCATTGTACTTGGACGGCCTTCTGTCGGGTTTAATGAGTTTCTCCTCTGGGTTTCGTCCCAAGACGACTACGCGGTCAAAATTGTATTTCTTCCCTGGGGTATGAGGTACGCAAAGAGGCTCTAGTCCGCGTAGCCGTCTTTCAACATTTCGATGATTCGAAAGTTGTCTTAAATAATAACACAGTAGAGCATTTTCAGCTCATTAATTTGGGACTCAATTCCGAGAATTGGACGTGAAAGTAGCCCCAAAAAAAGGAACTTCTGCATCATTAGTTTAGTCAAGCTGGATCAATTAATAATTTAATGGCCATACTAATTTTTTTGCTCAAGGTTGATCTTTAGTACTTTTTCTATATTTTAACACGGCTATATCTCGGTATACCGTAAGGAATATCTCTTTTGTGTCTGAAGCAAAGTTTTAGATGTTGAATAGGAGAAATGCGGATCCAACCTACCCGAAAAAAGTGCATCCATCCAGCCTTAAAAATCGCAAAAATTCCCCTTTTTTACCATCTTTTCCTCATTTTTCACTTTTTTTGCTTAATAACTGGTTACAAATCCAGTTACAAATCCACAAATCCGCCTTTTTTCATTATGCTTTATTTTGCATAAAATACAAATTCCGATTCATTTTGCCTATTTTTGTGACGATATGTCTACAAACGTAGCAAAAATCATTAAAGTTTGGGCACTTGTTATTTTCCATTTTGAAATTTTGAATGCTTTTCTGCTTTTTAAAATGTTTTACACTCTAAATTATAATTTAAAAATTGTACATTTTCGAGTTCGTCGTAAAAGCACCATTTAACACACATAACCAAAAACGGATCTAGAAACTTGATAGAGATAATTTTTTAATATATAAAAATATATAAAAATGGGATTCAACTTCAATTTCCACTTCTTACACGGGGCAAAATCGCCTTTTTTAATATGTTTGAATCGAAAAAAAATATATTTGAAACACAAATTTTTAAATATTTTATATTTCTTAGCAAATAAATTTTATTTGAAAATCAATAAAATATATTTGGAGCGCATATATTAATATATTACAACAAATTATATTTGAAAACTAAATTTCTCAAATAAAATATGTGCTTAAATACAAATAAAATTATTATTTAGGAATTTTTCCAAATATTTTTTATTTAAAAAAGATTTCCAAAACTTTCAAATTTCAGTTTCAATTGTTCCTTGGTTTCGAATTGTACATCCCAGTTGTTTAACGTTGCACCAATCTTTTGGAAACTATGCTATTTTTTCAGACAGTAATGTATATGCATGTGTGTGTATGTGAGTGCAAATGCATTTACATTCCACAAGTATGCATGTGCTTTCCAATGCTGCCTACATAGTTATTGTCCTTTTCCCTTTGTGTCGTCATTTGTTTTTCGCTGCTGGCTGTCTGTCGGGGTAAGAGAGCTTACAACGACCGGACGGTAGGCAGTTGAAACCAGTTGTAAATCGACAGTAATTAGCTTCAAATCGTGCGCCTCCCCCGTGATTGTGATTAACGTTTTAAAAGTGTTAAAAAGTGTAACTTTGAATATTTTATTTTCACAGAAAAAAAGACACCAACAGTGAAGTGACCCAACATTAGTAAATGAAATAAACAATTATTTAAATGATAAACACTTATTTAAACATAAACACTTATATAAAAATAAACATTGAAACAAGTTGTAAAATAGAACATACACAAATTAACAATCTAAGAAAACATTGAATTTATTAACAATAAGAAACACTATTCACATTTTCACATAAAACACAAAGAATTTTTTGAATCAATAAAATTGTGAAACCCAAATTTTGAAATTTAAATTATCGTTCGTTTTTTTGTTCGAAAGGCAAAAAAGTAAGAACGGCCAATAAACATTTTGGTCCTATGCGAACCGGATTCAAAAGTGTTTTTTTAAATAATTAAAAAATAACGTTGTGAAAAGGTGAATAGTGTGATATTAAAAGTGACAATAAATGTGATGAAAAAAGTGGAAACAATCCAACATCAGTGAAAAGTGCAAAAGAAAAGTTTCAAAAATTATATTTAAATTTCTTATAAATTTAAAGTTAATTTTTGAAATTAATTTTCGCAAATCGATATCGGTTCGGTTCGGTATAAAATCAAAAACTTAAACAACAACAAGAACTTTGAATTTTAGAACAAAACTGTGCAACAAAAATTAACCTTAACGGTTTATAAAAAAAAAAAAGACTCGACACAACAACAAAAAGACCCAGCACGACACCGAAAAAGGACCCCGCCAAAGTCAAATAACCCTAGAAGGAAGGAAGAAGGAGCCAGCGACCCACGCCAGCAACATCGAGAACAATAAGAGTAAGACACTTATTACAGGATCAACGTGAGTACCCAAAATTTGTGCAGGTAGCGTTGTTACATAGGGTGCCAAAACCATTTTTTTTCGAACTCCGCCATATTGCTATATGAAGGAGATTTTGGCGGGTCTGGCCCTATGTACGACGCTGGCTTGGTTTTTGCCTTTTACATATATATAAAAATAACTGAACACTTAACTGCAGTTAGCTTGCACTTATATACATACACTTATATACTTTGATATACATACTTACATAAGTGCAGTTAGCTTGCAGTTACATACCTACACATTGCTACACATATATACCCTTTACATATATACTAACCTATTGCATAACCTACATGCATTCTAACCTATGAAAGTTTTTTGACGATTTTTTCGGTAACAACGCGCGACTTTACTGTTTTCTAGTTTTCGAAACTTTAGGAAAATAGCGACCCAACCTTTTTGAAAACCCTTCGATAATTTGTTCAAATAATTTATTACGCATTCTGATGACTTTTTCTGAAAGCCAGCGGCTAGTCGAGTCGATTTATGCCATCAAGTTATTTTTAAGATAAGAATATTAAGATAAGAGTATTAAGATACGATTATTAAGATAAGTTTATTAAGATTTCGGACGCGCGGACGGACACCCATTGACTTATTCCGAAAACCTCAGCAAGAATTCCAGATAATTTTGTGCTGAATAACGCGTGGACGGACAACTTTCTTGCGAAACAAAAGAGCGAAAATTTCTTGAATTTTTTCGGCTGCTTAAATCGCGGTTATATTTATTAAGCTTACTTTTATTCTTATTACTATTATTATTAGCTGCTTAAAAGAAAAAAAAAGGAAAGATTTTTATTGGCTCGACTCATCCGCTGACTGGCTTGAAAACCCTACAAATTACTTCGTGATTTTTGGGTACTTTAAACATCAAGTTTGCAACTTAGAAAAAAAAAAATATTTTTTTTTGCCTTCTTTATATGCGATTTTCTGAGGGAGAAATCGACCGTATGATATTAGCTGATGCTTTGGAGACGCTAAAATCAATCCCAATCAATAAATTAAAAAGAAAAAATAAATTTATTTTTTTGCTTTAGAAAATACGTGTTCCAACTTTTTGAACGACCCTCGTATTGCTTTAGATTCAATAGAAAAACCCTTTTGAAAAATGTCAAAAAATTTACGATTTTTTAATCTCTATTGCCATTAATATGTGTGGTTTGTGCTACAAATCAGCATTACTGTAGTTTCCAACCGATTTAACGCGAAAATCTTGATATAGTTGATAAAAAAGTTCCTGTGCCGACACTTTCAACTCGACCCCTCGTACCCATTAAAACAACAACAACACCAGTCTATGTACATCGATGCATATGAGACCATAGGTAGCGGATTTTTTTTTTTCGTTGGTTTCTCGTTGTCTTTTCATTCGTTTTCACTTCTTGCCTTGATTAGGGAACCCAAAGGTTAATGTACCACTGGATTTTTTTTGTGAAATAGAAAAAAAGGGAGAAGTAGGAAAACATAATTTCAGCCGTAAAGAAAGGAATGAAAGAACATATGGTTTGATGGTTGATGGGATCGGACGGACATTTCGGCAAAAGCTAAACAGAACTAACACAATAATTTACATTTATTGAAATTTATTTTTATTTTTGGAAATTACACTTTACAACGAAAAATAAATTTGCTTAGAAATTTATTAAGTGCTAATTTTTGGAAATTACACTTTATTACGAAACATAAATTTGCACAAAAATTTATTAAGTGCTAATTTTTGGAAATTACACTTTACTACGAAAAATAAATTTGACTCGAAAATTTATTAAGTGCTAATTTTTGGAAATTACACTTTGCTACGAACAATAAATTTGCTCAGAAATTTATTAAGTGCTAATTTTTGGAAATTACACTTTACTACGAAAAATAAATTTGCTCGAAAAATTTATTAAGTGCTAATTTTTGGAAATTACACTTTACTACGAAAAATAAATTTGCTCGAAAAATTTATTAAGTGCTAATTTTTGGAAATTACACTTTACTACGAAAAATAAATTTGACTCGAAAATTTATTAAGTGCTAATTTTTGGAAATTGCACTTTGCTACGAAAAATAAATTTGCTCAAAAATTTATTAAGTGCTAATTTTTGGAAATTACACTTTGCTACGAAAAATAAATTTGCTCAAAAATTTATTAAGTGCTAATTTTTGGAAATTACACTTTACTACGAAAAATAAATTTGACTCGAAAATTTATTAAGTGCTAATTTTGGAAATTACACTTTACTACGAAAAATAAATTTGCTTAGAAATTTATTAAGTGCTAATTTTTGGAAATTACACTTTGCTACGAAAAATAAATTTGCTCAAAAATTTATTAAGTGCTAATTTTTTGGAAATTACACTTTACTACGAAAAATAAATTTGCTCGAAAAATCTATTAAGTGAAACACCTTCCTACAAAATTTGGGTATTTTTTTTTGAAAAAACACGTTCCTACAAAGTTTGTTTTTTTTGTTTGTTATAAATTTGCAAAAAACACTTTCTTACAAAATTTTGTTTTTTGATTTGATTGAATTTTTTCTGATAGAAAAATCACTTTCCTACGTTTTTTTTATTTTTTTTTTGTTTTGTCAAAGAAGAGTTGATTGATAATTTTTTTTTGAGAGTACACTAGCCGACAAAGAATTACTTTCGTCCAAATTTTTATTTATATAATTTTTTTTCCAAAAGACCCAGGTCTATAAAAATTATTATCGCTAAAATTTCTTACTTTTCGCACAAACGACACAAGTTCAAAATAAACTGCCATTATTTATATCTATTCGTGGAAAAAAGCAAAGTCGGACCGTAAAAGATTGACCCCATTCAACAAATATTTAGCGTTTTTCTGAAATTATTTTGCAAATATTGGCAAAGTAAGTTTTTACAGAAATTGTTAAAAGAAAAGCTCAATTTTAAAAGTTTCTTGAAATTTTAGCCAGTTTAAAATTTGACAAAGAAAATATTTAAGAAGGAGGAAATATGGATAAAGTTTTACGTGATAAATTTGTAAATTGCGTAAATGACCTGATAGACTTTGAGAGTGGTTACTCTGCTACTAGCACCGATGATAATATTCACTCATTAGAAGTGACACGTGTAGAATTGAACTCTGTTTGGGATCAAGTGAAAAGGGCCTATTTAGATTGTAGAGACCGTGTTCCCGAAAAAGATGAGGCCCCAATCGATAAATCAAAGTTGAGGACCCATTATAAAGAGGCATTAGAGACATACAAACGATGTTTAAGCGCAGTAAATGGAGAAATTTTAGCACTAACCGACGAAAGGCAGCAGGAAAAGTTCGAACGAGAATCGGAGACCCGAAAAAAGGAAACAGTTGAGCCAAACAACCATCTATCGTTACGTTTACCACCATGCGACACCGACACATTTCATGGAGGATACAGCGCTTGGCCTACTTTTCGGGATTTGTTTTCGGCCTTGTACAGAAATAATTCTAGACTGAGTAAAGTAGAAAAACTTTTCCATCTAAAACAAAAAACCGCGGGGGAGGCACGGGAAATTATTAGTAACGTACCACTAACAAATGAAGGTTTTGATCTAGCATGGAAAAACTTAGAAAACAGATACGAGAATAAACGAATGCAAGTTAATGAACAGCTAAAGACTTTACTTAGTTTACCACCAGTTTCGGCAGATTCAGGATCTTCGATCCAAAAACTTCAACGCACTATTGATGGTTGCGTTCAGACACTAGAAACACTCAAGGTAGATGTAAAGGGGTGGGACCCAATTTTAGTTTACCTTACTTCTACGAAACTGCCGAGAAATTTCTTAGAAGAATTTGAAAACGGTTTGGAAGACTGTTCCATACTACCGTCTTGGAAAGATTTGAATGAATTTTTGACACACAAGTTCAAAACTTTAGAATCTGTAGGAAATATTAAGCCCCATTTCTCCAAAAATAATCAGCCTAGACCCGATTATAGTAGGAAGGAAAATAGGGTTAAGTCATTTCAAACTAATGTTGCGCAACAGACTCAAAGTTCGCAAAGAAGATTCAACAATAGCAACAGATTTAGCACATCTACGCAACCTAGTAGTCGTACAAATGGACCGAGTTGCCAAATTTGCAAGGCAAACCATTTGTTACGTAATTGTCCACAATTCCTTGAGAAAAACGTGAATGATCGCATTCACTTAGTAAAACTTCACAATCTTTGTTACAACTGCATCACTTCGGATCATGTTGTAAGAGATTGTAAGAGTCGTTTCACGTGTAGGGAATGTAATCAAAGACATCACACTTTATTACATAAGGGTAACGAGGCCCGACCTACAAATTCACAACCGGTTAGAGATGACGTACGACCTAGTACCAGTGCGGCAGCTCTAACCACCCTAGTACAATCCACTCCTAGTTTACAGTCCACACCTAGTTTTCAAACTCCTAGTATAACGACTCTAACTCTCAAGGAAAATTCACAACTTAGCCAGCAGCAATCGAAAGAAACACTACTCTTCACAGCGATTGTTCAAATTGAATCTAGAGGGCAGCGATATGACGCACGAGCGATTATCGACCCTGGATCTCAATCAACATTTATTTCAGAGAAGATTACAAACCAATTGAAGCTTCCAACTAGGAAAAGTCTTGTTCATGTTACCGGTTTAAGTGAAACCGTTTCAGAAACTTCAACAAAAGCTTGTCTTTTTAACCTTTGTTCTCGTACAAACCCTAGTTTTGAATTAGAAGTTTGGGCACCCGTTTTGAAGTCCCTTCCTTCTAATTTGCCGTCGCGCACCCTAGATAAAAATCAACATAGAGAAACAACCCAACTCGAGTTAGCAGATCCTCGTTTTTACGAAAGCCGACCCATAGATCTTCTGATAGGTTTAGACATAGGACCCTTAATTTACACAGTAGGAGCTCCAATGAAATCTATAGGATCTTTACTAGCGCAAAGCACCGTTTTTGGCTGGATAGTGGGCGGACCCCTTGAAAAATCAAACACAAATGATAGGAAAATTTCACTTTACAATACAGTTTCGATCGAGAAAATTCTCACACGTTTTTGGGAGGTGGAGGAGACCCCAAAAAAAGTTTTGAGGTCAGCAGAAGACACCTTTTGCGAAACAAATTTCAAAAATACAACGCGAAGAAATGAAGATGGACGATATATTGTCACGATGCCGTTCAAATCTTGTGCTGAACTTGGAGCATCTCGAAATATCGCAATGGCGCAATTCTATCGAATGGAAAGAAAGTTGCAAAAAACGCCCGAAATCAAATCTCAATACGACGCAGCGATAATGGAATATTTGGAACTTGGACACATGCGGAAACTGAGACCCCAGGAAATCGAGAAGACCCCTCACTACTATTTGCCACATCATGCAGTTATTAAACCAGATAGGGTTACTACTAAACTTAGGGTAGTTTTCAATGCGTCAAGTCCCACATCAAATAGGAAAAGTCTTAATGACATTTTACATCCAGGGCCAATTCTTCAACAGGATTTAGTATTGCAGATTTTAAAATGGAGGTTTTTTAGATATGTATTCAACGCGGACGTTACCAAAATGTATCGTCAAATACAAATCGACCCAAGTCAGGCCCCATTTCAAAGAATTCTTTTTAGAAGATCAGCAAATGACCCCGTTGAAGACTTTGAACTTTCGACAGTCACTTTCGGAATTAATTGCGCCCCATTTCTCGCTCTTAGGACCCTAATTCAATTGGCAGAAGATGTTAAAGAAACATACCCATTAGGTTCGGAAATTATAAAACAAAATTTATATGTCGACGACGTTTTAGCTGGAGGTCACACTGTAGAAGAATCCCTTAAGTCTATGAAAGAATTAGTAGCAGCCATGGACTCAGCAGGTTTTGAATTGAGAAAATGGAGCTCAAACGACCCCAATCTACTTCGCGATCTGCCACCTGACTCACTCTTGCCGGTCAATTGGTTGGATATTTCGGAAGGAACTTCAACGAAGACTCTAGGTATCCGATGGAACATTTCGGCTGATAACTTTACGTTCACCTCACCACCCACGGAAGAAAGGGAATTATGCACCAAACGAGAAGTCCTTTCAACAATTGCCAAATTTTTTGACCCATGTGGATGGTTGGCTCCAGTAATCATCGTAGCAAAGCTTATCATGCAACAAGTCTGGCTGGATAAAGTAGATTGGGACGACGCGTTGAAGCCCATAACTCGAATGAATTGGAAGAATTTCATTAAAAATTGTCCTTCAATAGATTCAGTTTCAGTACCTAGGTGGATCAGATTCAAACCCTCAAGTAAAATTGAAGTACATGGTTTTTGTGACGCTTCAGAAAGCGCTTACGCCGCGACTCTTTATGTTAGAGTAGAACATTTAGATCAAACAGTCGACACGTTTCTTTTGGCAGCGAAAACTCGAGTAGCACCCATCAAAAAAATATCTCTGCCTAGATTAGAATTATGCGGAGCCGTTCTCTTAGCAAAATTAACCACAGCGGTGGTTCCCAACTTACAAATTGAAAATATTTCAACTCACTTTTGGACTGACTCAACAATTGTGTTAGCATGGCTCAAAAAACCCCCTTGTTCATGGAGTGCCTTTGTAGGAAATAGAATTTCAGATATTTTAGATAATGTAGGCAACGAAAATTGGAAGCACATAGATTCAGAAAGCAACCCAGCTGATGTAGCCAGTCGAGGATGTTCGCCAAATGATTTGCAGTCACATCATTTGTGGTGGACTGGACCCCAATGGTTGAAGTTTCCAAAAGACCGATGGCCTAGACACGACATTATGAGCGACACAGAGTTAGAAGCAAAAGCAGTTAAAGTTTTCGCGACCACAACAGTTGAAGATCCTTTGGATAGATTTTCTTCTCTATCAAGAGCATATAAAGTCTTAGCATTTGCAATTCGTTTTTGGAGAAATACCGGCGTCAATCGGACCCGACTTAGAATTTCTTCAGCAGAAATCACCCACGGTGAAATCCAAGATATCAAAGATCGTCTTATTGTTTTAACACAGAAGCGTTATTTCGCAGAGGAGTATTTAGCGTTAACCCAAAAGAAAAGACTCTCATCTGGTAGCAGTCTTTTATCTCTCAATCCATTCATTGATTCAAAAGGAATCATTAGGGCAAATGGCCGCCTTGTTCAGTCCCCAGCACTTACATATAACGAGCGCCATCCCATTCTTATCCCATACGAATCGAGATTAGCCCTTTTGTTAGTAGAATTTGTTCACAAAATTACCATGCATGGCGGAAATCAACTCATGACTCGAGTAATCAGGTCTGAATTCTGGATATTTAAATTGAAGCCATTAATCAAGAAGGTAATTCATAATTGCCGAACTTGTGTTTTGTATAAACACCAGACTCAAACGCAAATTATGGCCTCACTTCCGCCCCAGCGAACTATACTGACTCGACCTTTTACCAATACAGGAGTAGATTTTGCAGGACCCTTCAACATAAAGAATTTTACAGGAAGAGCTTGTTTAATAACAAAGGGTTATGTTTGCGTCTTCGTTTGCTTTTCCACAAAAGCCATTCACTTAGAACCCACTAGTGATCTGTCAACTCAATCCTTTTTAGCTGCTTTATCTCGCTTTATTGGGCGACGAGGAAGTCCAGCCAAGATCTACTCAGATAATGGGACTAATTTTGTAGGAGCAGCAGAGTTAATAAAAAAAGATAGGCTAGAGTTTATGAAGAATCTGCAAAAGGACGCCACCCAGAACAATGTTTATCAAAATTTAGAATGGAGTTTTATTCCTCCCGGTGCCCCTCATATGGGAGGATTATGGGAGGCGGGAGTTAAATCATTCAAAACACATCTACGAAAATTTATACCGCAAATGAATTTTACCTTTGAGGAATTCTCGACCATTTTAGCGCGAATTGAAGCCTGTCTTAATTCTCGACCCCTTAGTCCTGCCAGCGATGACCCTTCCGACTTAAATCCTCTTACCCCAGCTCATTTTCTGATAGGTACCTCCATTTTGACCCCAGCGGAACCAGATGTTTCAGACGGAAACATCACCCTTGCCAATCGGTGGAAACGATTAAAGATAATCTCTCAATATTTTTGCCAAAGATGGAAAACTGAGTATTTAAATGAGCTACATCGTCGATATAAGTGGAAGTATCAAACAGAAAATGTAAAGGAAGACGATTTAATTGTAATTAAAGATGAGAGATTGGCCCCGACTGAATGGAAATTAGGCCGTATAGAAAGAACATACCTTGGAACTGATCAAAACATTAGGGTCGTTGACATTCGGACAGCTAACGGTGTAATTAGTCGACCGATAACGAAAATCGTCAAACTATTTTCAAATTAACTAACACTCTATTTATTTGTGAAAGAACTGGGTACTCGCATTTCTTTTATTCCAGATATGGCTGCTCAGTTGCCTAGCCCAGCCCAGAGTCGTGACCCATCCACGTCGAGAAGACTCGTACTCCGCGGACCAGCCCAGAACAGAAGCAGACCATTGAGCCTCAACAATCGCCGACCCTCCACATGGCAATTCTCTTGCGGCCTATGCCAAGAAGACCACGCAATACGCTCATGCCTGCGGTTTCGTCGGCTTACCCCGTACCAGAGGTACGAAACAGTGGAAAGACGGGGGTACTGCCGAAACTGTTTGGCCAGGAGTCACTTGGCACCAGATTGCCCCGCACTCACGGCATGTCGGCAATGCGACTACCGACATCACACCATGCTGCACGGGGCACCACAGCTTGATGATTCTCTTGGCGTGACCCTTGGAGTGACCCCCATCCCTGAATTGCCATACAAGAGGGCCAATTTGTTCATTCCGACATTGACAGCGAAGATTCTAACGGAATCTTCTTCAACTGGCTGGAAAATTTTGCGGGTACTACTTTGTGAGTCTGAGATGATCTCAAAAATTGCCTCTTCGACAGTTTCCACGCTTGGACTGTCGACATATCAACGCGGTAACCACAGACTCACAAAGTTCCAACTGAGATCCAGACACGAGAGGAATATATTTACCCTCAGGATTGAGGCTGTGGTGACCAACACGCTTCCACGTCGACCATATGCCGACCCGATAATAGATGACCCTACAACTGATTTCGCCAGACACACAACAGCAGACGTAGACGCGCGCAGCAATGACCCCATCGACATAGAGCTTGGAGGAGACGTCTATGCATACCTGCGGAGAGACGAATCGCGGAGCACGGGACTAGGCTCCGTGACAGCCCATCAAACTGCCTGGGGCTTCGTGTTTACTGGTCCAGTAAGAAGTCCGATTGCTCGAGAGGATTAAGTAAATATAAGATCACTAATTGTAAACACAAATCACGGAGGGGGGAGAATGTTTAACGTTGCACCAATCTTTTGGAAACTATGCTATTTTTTCAGACAGTAATGTATATGCATGTGTGTGTATGTGAGTGCAAATGCATTTACATTCCACAAGTATGCATGTGCTTTCCAATGCTGCCTACATAGTTATTGTCCTTTTCCCTTTGTGTCGTCATTTGTTTTTCGCTGCTGGCTGTCTGTCGGGGTAAGAGAGCTTACAACGACCGGACGGTAGGCAGTTGAAACCAGTTGTAAATCGACAGTAATTAGCTTCAAATCGTGCGCCTCCCCCGTGATTGTGATTAACGTTTTAAAAGTGTTAAAAAGTGTAACTTTGAATATTTTATTTTCACAGAAAAAAAGACACCAACAGTGAAGTGACCCAACATTAGTAAATGAAATAAACAATTATTTAAATGATAAACACTTATTTAAACATAAACACTTATATAAAAATAAACATTGAAACAAGTTGTAAAATAGAACATACACAAATTAACAATCTAAGAAAACATTGAATTTATTAACAATAAGAAACACTATTCACATTTTCACATAAAACACAAAGAATTTTTTGAATCAATAAAATTGTGAAACCCAAATTTTGAAATTTAAATTATCGTTCGTTTTTTTGTTCGAAAGGCAAAAAAGTAAGAACGGCCAATAAACACCAGTTATGATACCATATGCAGCATTACCTTCTGTTTTAAATCAATCGTTTAATTTAATTTCTGAGTATTCCAAGCCATCAGTAGTTGTCAATTCTCTAAGTACTTTATATTGACCCAAGATTATATGATTTCAATTATTATTTTTTTACAAACATCAACAATTTCTAAAAAAAAGTAACTTTGAATTGCTGAAAAATTTGACACAATTTATGTATTTTATGAATATTTAAATACAAATAAATATTTGTTTCACAAAAAGCAGTCACATTGGGATGTAAACAAATATTTGTTTAGAACAACATCTTCCCAAATACACAATTTTTGTATGTACCAAATATTACATGCTTAGAGTCTACCCTAAACATATATATGTTTCAAGCCGAATATGTTTGGGACAATATACTACAGAAGCGATTATTTTTCAGCGTGTAGGACGCACATTTTTCCTATAAACCTAAAATAAACCGGTAAGGAAGGGCTCAGGTCTGGCGGAGCCGACTATATGGGTGTCATATAGTCGGCTCCACTCTATCAGAACTGAATAAGAAGAAATATTGTCAAGATTTTTCAATGGTATTTTGTCAAGATTTTTCAATGGTATTGGTATTACTGACTCAAGAACTAAAGTCACTTGATCATTTCAAACACCGAAACCTCTCCGATTGGGCTCTGGCAAAGTTAATGTTATGTCCTTAATGGAAAACCGCTTATTAATGAAATTTAAATTATATAAAACAAAAAAATAATAATTAAAAATACGAATTGTAGAGTAGCAACTATAAAGTAGCAACCTGCAATTGTTATTATTACTTAATTTAATAGTTATTAAGTTATACATATATCTAGAACTATTTACGTTTTTCCGCTGTAGTAGGAACTCAAATTAAATACCTAAACCAATTTTTCGTTGAAGAATATTGTAATTTACCTATACTTGGCCTACAGGCTTTAAATTACATTAATAAATAATGAAATGAAATGAATATTTTTTGGGACTGAGTTTAATTAAAACAAAAAATATATAAGAATACGAATATTTTTTGGGACTGAAGTTAAGGGGTTCCGAAAGTAGGTTTACCCGACTGTATTTTCTTTCTTGTTTACAATTTTTATGTTCAATATTTTTTGCAATTTTATATTTAGAAATTCGAGCGCCCCAGTAGGCGAGTTCGTAGCGTACTCGCCAATGAGTTTGGGGGTCGTGGGTTCGATTCCCACCAGAGGCTCTGGCCTGTCACTGCAAAATTCAGCCATATGGTCTTTGTAACCCGGCCTTTCCCTGGACCTTAAAATTAGAATATAAATTTACTTTGTATTGTAATTCATATAAATAAAAAAATAAATAAATAAATATTTAGAAATTGTTCTAAGAACTTGTTGCTCTTCCACCGCGATATGAACCATGGTCCGCAGTCGCCCTTCGCCATAACAGCACCTCATAACTCACGTGACCAGAAGCGGACTCCGACCATTGCCGTCGTAAATATAGTAGGACATTTAAAATAGATAAATATTTTATTATTTTTAAGTACTTGATAGAGTAAATATTTTTAATGCCTATATTAGAAAATTTAAAATAAATAAATATTTTTAAGCACCTGATAGAGCAAATATTTTTAATTTACAAAAATTGCTTTCAATTTCACTACTCTTAGGACGCACATTTTTGCTAAAAACATAATTTAAAAATGAAATTATTTTTTTATAATCCAATTTCGAACACACGTCTCTTTTAAAAGTTCCAACTACTTTAGTCAGACAATGTTTTTATAAAATAAATTTTAATATTTCTGAAATTTTATTAAAAAAGGTGAAATTTTTAAATATTTTTCATGTCCATAAAAAAGAAGATCCTTAGAAGTGGAAAATATGCACTTATGGTGTTTTCTTTTCTAAAAAAGATGATGCCCTGTCAGAGAGCAGCATTTTAATAATGTCGCATACACCCTCTAAAACACCCTTCTTTTATGGTCATAATCGAAAACCAAATTTTTTGGCACAAAAGAAAACACAATTAGTGTTACTTCGGAATTTTATATCACTTGTTTATCCTCAGGAATAACCTCCATATCTGTTTGCTGGGTATGGACTCAATTTGTTGTTCCCCAGAAACACGTGTCTGTGTAAACAATATTTGCTAACAAAATTCTGCTCTGTATTTTATTGTATTTTCCAAAACTTGTGAACTTTTTCTAATAAATTAATATTTGATTAGATAACTTAAGACCATAAATTATTTATTATTCTTGGGGGATGTGCTAATGTATGTATGTGGGAAATGTATTATTTATTGTATGTTTCTCAGTCTTTGGCTTAATCACAACAACATTTGCCAGTCCTCATGTGTTGGGGCTAAAAACTTCTCATTTAATCTTAAATGAATATTTTTTTCCTGATTAGAGCTACAAATAATGCGAGTATTCGGTTGTAGAATTAAATGTAATCAGATTAGCTAGGCATCCTTTAGGAAATACCCAAATTGTGCAGCAAATGTTGTTTGATAACTTCGCCCTCTTCTTCGAGTTTTTGAGCAGTAATCGAATTGACCAGATTAAATGCAATTGCAAATATAGTAAAGGCCGCATAGACACCCAGAGCCAACCAACGGACTAAATTCGATTCACATTTGTGCTCGAAATTCGTTAATACTAAGAGACCAATAGAGAAACCGGCCAAGGATCCAGTCAAATGGGCTATATACGACACCGCAGGTATCAATTGCATTCCCTCCTCCGAGAGATATTTACTATAGAATGCATAGCCTGTATCACAGAAAACTAAAAAGGAAAAGAAATGGTTAATAGTTGTGATAAGTGATCCTTCCCTCTGTGCCACAGTGTTACAAGTATTCTTACCAAATATTAATACTGCCATTAGCTGAGAGACGCCGTAACGCATTTGGCCGAAATTAATCATGACATTGGCTAGCTGTGCTGCCAGCAGCGCATACACGCCGCCACTCGCTCCCACCAAATACACCTCGGAATCAATGACACTGGTGCCCAGTGAACCGGCCAGAACGCCGGCCATATAAATGGCGGCGATACGTGCGGAGCCGTGCACCATCTCCAGCGGCAAACCGTAGAGGAGCTGAACGATGACATTGAAAGCCAAATGAAAGCAATTTGCATGCAACGTCATGTATGTGAGAAAACGCCATATCTCCAAGCGGCGATCTGGGCGATAAATCAGCAGCGATTCGCTCGGAATACTGGTGCTACTCAGTTCACTGTGCGGCTTCACGGTTATATAATCGTAGACGAAAACGCCAATCTGTAACGAAATAAAACAGAACGAAGTGAACGAACGAACGAATTTTATTTGTTAATGTGATCAATCAAAATGATTGGGGTAATAACTCAACAGAAATTTGATTAAAAACTCAATCACGTTCTATTTACAAGAACTGATCCATCCTATCGTTTAAAGTATATCATTTATGTTACACGTTCCAAGTATTTTTTCCTGGTCTGTGTCTAGACGAGAAGCGTAGTCAAACTACGGTGGGAGCCACTTAGAAGCAGATCAGTTATCGGTAGAGAAAAAACTGTAAAAAAACGAATCGTTAATGATTATTGTGTCTGAAATTCTGTGATAACTTTGTAACGATAAAGTTCCCAAGTAAGTCTAAAAATATTAAAAAGAGTACCTGCAGTATTTGAGTCCAGAGATTTAAAATAAAATGCCGCATAACACCGAATGGGATTTTCCAAAATAAGCCTCCAGCTAATTACAATGGACTTAAGAGTTTCGCATATTCTTTCTTCATTTTTTTAAAAATAAATTTCTTAATTTGTACCTTTCAGCACTAAATAGACTGTTCCCACGGTTTCAAAGTATCAAAGAGTGTCTTATTCCAAAATGACAGAAACTCTGGTAATATTTAGATTTTACAGTTGCGGATTTATAGGAGCGCATTCGTCATCATGTAAATTGGGGGCCTCAAATAATAATCAACATATACATTTTTTGCATAGCAAAAACTGAGATTCACGGATTTGTTTAATAAAAGCCATTAAATAATGTGAAATGTTAAATTTTAAAACTTTAAGTCTGAAGATTATACTCATTTTAGTATTAGAAACAACTAACCATCGGACTTTAGCATCTGCTCATCTTGGGGTCCTATTACTCCTTACACCACTCTGTTTTTGTAACAACCTTAATTATTGGAGTTATAAAAGTGAATTTTTAAAACATGTCTTCCGATCGGAATGAAACTTGTAACAAGTTTAGTCCCCTTATATAGTAGACTGGATGAGACGGCATCACTGCAGCAGAAATGCAGAAAATGTCAAGGTACATTATCTGATCGGGATGATACTTGCAACAAGTTTAGTGCCCTTAGATAGTAGACTGGATCAGACGGCATCACTCCAGCAGAAATGCAGAAAATGTCAAGGTACATTATCCCCTGGCTGGAGAAAATTTATGTAGGCTGCATCAGGTTTACATACATCTCGAATCAATGGAGGGATTACAAAGATGGAAGGATACCAGGCCAAAAGACTTCAGACCAATTACCCTATCCTCCTTCCTATTGAAAGGTCTGGAAAGACTTTTAGATTATTTCATTAGCGAAAACCTGGATACAAAAATCCTCTCCGGGAACCAACATGCTTACAATAAGATGAAGTCTACAGAATCAGCCGTACACGAACTCGTCCCAACATTTCAAGGAAATTGATAAGACTAATTCAAAGCCTGCTCAACGGAAGACTCTACAACTCTAACAAGGTTTGTAATCGAAGGGACCCCACAAGGAGGAGTACTGTCTCCCCTAATGAAATCCTGCTAGATCTAGAACGTTGTGGCTGCAAGGTCGTGGCAGAGACATCCTACAGGTGGCTCTGAACAAGTTGGCTAGATGGGCCAGAAGCAGCGGTTTGGGCGTTAACCCAAAACAAGACAGAATTGGTTCTCTTTCCTAGGATGAATAATGTCCCACATGTGGACCCATCTCCTCGGATAAATGGAACAGATCTTTTCTGAAATGCAACATTTTTAGGAATAACTCTAGATAGGAAACTGGTAGTCAGACTTAACGCACTGGAACGTGTAAGGAAGGCCAACGTCGCCTTATATTTCTGTAGGAAGGCTGTAGGGTCGCGGTGGGCCTTTTCTCTCTAAAATCGTCCATTGGATATATATAGCGGTAGTTCGTCTAATACTGCTATACTCGTACGGCATTGTTGTATGGTGGACGGCAACTGAAAAACTAACCATCCCAACCTACTATCAAAGAGAACTGTATACCTGTGGAGCGGGTTACAGCGGAGCCTCAAGGACTACAGCGACTGAGTCTCTACAAGCCCTACTCCATATACTTCCGATTAATATTGTGGCGAGAGAAGTTGCAACTAGAGCGGCACTAAGATTAAACTGCCTATCAATGTGGTGGTACAAGAACTACGGTCACATGAGGATATGAAAGTGTAGTGCGATGGGAACCGACCGAGTGGACAATAAACCAACGATGTGCACCTTCGGTAGGAACAACATCACTATGATACCAGCCAGATATGAATGGGTTGGCAGCATACCAGGTAATAAAAACCATCTCCACTTCTATACGGATGGTTCGAAGCTTGATAAAAAGGTTGGCTTCGGAGTATACTGTGAAGAACTTAGTTTGGAAATAGCTCACAGACTACCAGATACTTGCAGTGTTTATCAAGCCGAATATGGGAAGTCGCCAAGTGGCTGAGTCGCAGCATTGTAACCAACACTGGCGTTGTCAAATTCTTGGACAGCCAGGCTGCCATAAATACTCTAGAGGTCATATCCATAAATTCACAAACAGCCCTCGACTGCCGCAGATCTCTTAACGAGATGTCTGATATTGCACTGGCACTGGGCATAGGGATATCCCGGGGAACTGCAAAGCCAATGAACTTGCTAGGAAAGGGACGACATTACAAATTCTCGAAGAATTTGCCTTAGACAAGAGGCAATCAGGCAGTCCAAGGAAAGATGGACAGAAATCGGCACTTGTAGGGTAGCTAGACAAATCTGGCCAAGGTATGACCTGAGAAGGTCAAAATATCTCCTCGCACTAGGGATGAATAAATGGTCTACGTTACTATCAGTTCTGACGGGACACTGCCTGAGCGGCGAACACGCCAGAATTGGGTATTGACTCCAATGACTTTTGCATAAGTTGTGGAGATGAGGAAGAAGTGGAGAGTATTGAGAACTTGCAATGCGACTGTCCAGCTTTTGGACATACTGTGGTTGGCAATTCTAGGCAGTCTAACAGATCTTTTCGGTACCGATATTCGTACTATAGATAAATTTGTATATCAAACAGGTAAGTTTCGATGAGGGGAACACTACGTTCTGATGACCACTACTGCAGTTATATGCAGTTTAATTTTGTCGACATTTAATAAATGTTTCTTAAACATTTTGTAGGTGATAATCATTTTTTGCAGAAACATTATTTTGACATTGAATTTCAAGGTCAAACTATTAATTTGCGAATATCAAAAAAGCGTGGTCAAGCGATTTTACCCAACATTTTTCAGAAGAATGCTAGCGTACTAGCAATGGACACAATTTTGGAGAGGCGTTTTTCCTAGTTTCCGCGATATTCAAATTTTGAGAGAAGCACCTTAAATGTGTTTTATAACACCGTGCGACAAAATTGAACAAAAATTATTGGTCTTGGAAATGTCTATATAATTCGAAAAGCTGACTAGAAATACAACAAAACTGTGTACTCAGTTTTTTATTTTGGTCTATCTAAATACTCTTTTTGTTTTCGCATTGCAAATTTTTGTCCATCATTTTTCTATAAGATCCCCATTGTTGCAAAAATATATTCTGCGGATCTTACTGTTATGCTGTTTATACCCACATTTTAGCATTCTACGTTGATTAGTTTGTTTCTTAGAACTATTTGCATTAATGATTTCATTTTACATTAATGATTATTTTGTTATTTACAAAAATCTGAATGGAATAAAAACAATAAACACAATTGTTTATTTTATGTATGAGTAAATTTGAATTAAAGAAGTCCTTAAAAACAAACTAATTAACATAGAATACTAAATGAGCATATGTATTACTGAAAAATAATATTCTCAAAATATTTTTTTTTCCAAAATGTTCTACCGTGGGTCTTAAAGGATAATGAAGGACTAAAATTTGCAATGCGATTTTTGCAACTTTCCAGTTTCCATAAACAAAAAGAGTATTTAGATAGCCCAAAATGAGCCCTTTTATTTGACACCAATATCGTCTTATTAGGACTTTCAGAAAAATTACAAAAAAAAATTTAATACTCATATCCTTAACAAATGTCATGCCCTTTTACACGCGAACACGGCCAAAAAAACTGAGTACACAGTTTTGTTGTGTTTCTAGTCAGCTGTTCGAATTATATAGACACTTCCATGACCAATAATTTTTTTTCGCACGGTGTTATAGAACACTCTTAAGGTGCTTCTCTGAAAATTGGAATATCGCGGAAACTAGGAAAAACGCCACTCCAAAATTTTGCCCATCGCTATTACGCTAAAATAGCATTCTTCTAAAAATTTTTGAGTAAAATCGCTGGCCACGCTTTTTTGATATTCGCAAATTAATAATAATTTGACCTTGAAATTCAATGTCAAAATAATGTTTCTGCAAAAAATGATTGTCACCATTGAAAAGCCCATACAAAAATCTTTAAGAAACATTTCTTACATATTGCATGTCGTTCACCAAATTTGACATAAGAGGCGAAAAATAGAAGTATATTTTTTAAAATCGACAAAATTATATTGCATATAACTGCAGTAGTGGTCACCAGAATGCAGGCATATTTTAGATTAACCCTACATATTTAGGTACACGTCAACATGTCCACCAAATTTCATTCAAATCGGAAACATTACTAAAACCAGTAAGGAAAGGCTAAAGTCGGGCGGGGCCGACTATATAATACCCTACACCACTCTCGTAATATTGAATAAATCTGAAATATAAATTTTGTAATTCATGTATAAATTGTTTACATAAATTTACTTTTGAGTCATTTTATACTTAAATAATACCCTGTACCACAGTGTGGTGTAGGGTATAAAAACGATTGGATGTAAAATACAGCTTCTACAGGACTAAAGAGCCAAATCGGATGAAACATATATATGGAAGCTATAGCTAAATCTTAACCGATTTTCTTCAAATTCGGCAATGTTGGTTCGTGGATCAAGAAACTCTACCATTCTAAATTTCAAAACGATTGGGTGTAAAATACAGCTTCTGTAGAACTAAAGGGCCAAATCGGACGAAACAAATATATGGGAGCTATAGCTAAATCTTAACCGATTTTCTTCAAATTCGGTAGTGTTGGTTCATGGATCAAGAAACTCTACCATTCTAAATTTCAAAACGATTGGATGTAAAATACAGCTTTTATAGGACTAAAGGGCCACATCGGACGAAACATATATATGGGAGCTATAGCTAATTCTTAACCGATTTTCTTCAAATTCGGTAGTGTTGGTTCATGGATCAATAAACTCTACCATTCTAAATTTCAAAAGGATTGGATGTAAAATACAGCTTTTATAGGACTAAATGGCCAAATCGGACGAAACATATATATGGGAGCTATAGCTAAATCTTAACCGATTCATGGATCAAGAAACTCTACCATTCTAAATTTCAAAATGATTGGATGTAAAATACAGCTTCTACAGGACTAAAGAGCCAAATCGGACGAAACATATATATGGGAGCTATAGCTAAATCTTAACCGATTTTCTTCAAATTCGGCAATGTTGGTTCATGGATCAAGAAACTCTACCATTCTAAATTTCAAAACGATCGGATATAAAATACAGCTTCTATAGGACTAAAGGGCCAAATTCAATAGCGATCTTAATAGCCGCGAAATACTCTAAACTGAAAAATTTCAGAACGATCGGAGTGAAATTGCGACCTGTAGTCGACGAACAACTTTACATGGACAGACGGACGGACGGACGAACGAACAGACATCGTTAAATCGACTCAGCTAGTGATTCTGAGTCGATCGGTATACTTTAAGGTGGGTCTAGCTGTGTTATTTTCAGGTGTTACAAACATCTGCCGTGAAACAAACTTATAATACCCTGTACAACAGTGTGGTGTAGGGTATAAAAACTTGTTTCCTGACAAATAATGCGTTATATATTCCATTTTCGTGAAGATCTCGTTCAAGCTGTCTTTTCGAAGTTTTCTGTCTACTATATAACATATTTGAGCATCATACATAGAACTCGCATTTTGTCAGATTTATTTTTGTATTTTTGCAGAGAATCTAGTACTTCAAAGTATATTTCCAGATTTTTTCATTGGTTAATCGTTGTCGTCATTATAATGACAACTGTCTTTATTTGTTGGGGGGACATTTCTTCTACGTTCGTTGTCTCTTGGTCAAAAAGTATTCGTGCTGTTTTAAATATTTTTTCTGGTCGATGGGAATTCCTCTTCATAAAATGCGAAATTTTGTCATTTATTGATTGTTGAGTTATTTTGCCTGCGTTTTGAAGACACTCTTTTACGAATTTCAATATATTATCGTCTAGATGTCCATTGAGGGTCATCTGCGCGGTGTTTAAATTCTGTAAGTGTTTCTTGGAGCAGTTAAAACATTTATAAACAACTGAACCATCATTGGCGGTTTTATTTAGCTGACAAGTTGAATAATCATGTGGCCCTCCACAGCTAAGACAAGCATTGATGTAAAAGCTGTTTGAGGCACCGTGTCCAAACTTAGCATATTTGGAATACTATGTAGGCCCTCTACTGCGACGTACGGGATTTCTCCATTGTACCACAACATCACATAAGTATCGGATTTTGTGAATTTCCTATTAAAAATCTGGCTCCTATCGAACTCTATAGAATAGAGTACTGGGGTAGACAATCTTTGCCTCTCTAGTGCGAGGAGATATTTTGATCTTCTCAGGTCATGCCTTGGCCAGATTTGTCTAGCTACTCTGCAGGTGCCGATTTCTGTCCATCTTTCGTTGGACTGCCAGATTGCCTCTTGCCTAAGCCAAAGCTTGCACGTGGATAGTGGCGCACCAATATATGCAAATTCTTCGAGAATTTGTAATGTCGTCCCTTTCCTAGCAAGTTCATCGGCTTTGCAGTTCCCCGGGATATCCCTATGCCCAGGCACCCATATGAGGTGTATATTAAACTGCTCAGCCATCTCGTTAAGAGATCTGCGGCAGTCGAGGGCATTGTAACTATTCGACCTTGCGGTCTTAATCTCCTTCAAGCCTAATGGTACGATATTGAACGAGGTCTTAAACTCTTCAAAGATTTGGGTGGTGCTTATTTGTGGTTATCCAAAAAGTATATCTTTTGATCTTTTACTGGATGAGTGTAAAACGTGATATGATTTTCTTTCAATTTTGTTAGAATTTCTTCATAATGAGTGAAGAGTTTGGGATTATTATATTTTATATTTTCAACTTTTTCCTAAGAGGTTAATATCACAGAACAACACATGATTTTGGGACTCAATTCTGAGAATTGGACGTGAAAGTAGACCCAAAAATAAGAACTTCTTTATCATTCGTTAAGTCTAGTTGGCACAATTTATAATTTAATGGCCTTCCAATTTTTTTGCTCAAGGTGGATTTTTTGCACTTTTTCTATATTTTTTCTCGGCAAAGTTGGAGAAAAAATGCGGAATCAACCTACCCGAAAAAGGTGCTTCTATTGCCTTAAAAATCGCAAAATGCCCACAAAGTCATAAAATATCTGTCACACGCTGAAAAAAAATCGCTTCTGTAGTATATTGTCCCAAACATATTCGGCTTGAAATAAACATATGTTTAGGGTACACTCCAAATATATAATATTTTACTCACACAAATATTATATGTTTGTGAGGATATTGTTCTAAACAAAAATATGCTCCCATTGAAATATTTTTTATTTGGAACTAGTATTTCCGAAACAAGGATTCATTTGTAATTATTTATTTTGGTAATGTATTAAATGCCTTAACTTAAAGACAAGTTTTTCAGATTTTCAAAGAGCATTTTTTTTTATAAATTGTATATGTTTGTAAAATTTAATCAGAACTTAAATCGAACAATCTTTCGTAGATATAAACGACATTGATGGATTGACAAAAAGTGATGAATAGGAATATTTATAAATAAGGAAATTTTTAGCTATAATGTTTAACACGAAAACTAGGAAAAACTAACTAAAATTCGAATAAGTCAGTAATGCTTTAAACATCTTTTTAAATAAAACATATTTGGAAATCTTCTTAAACAATAACTAAGTTTGTGTGTAAACACATATTTTATTTGTGAAATTCAGTTTGCAAATAAATTATGTTCTAATATATTAATATATGCGTTCAAAACAAAATTTCTTAATTTTCAAATAAAATGTATTTGTTAACAAATATATAATATTTAAAAAAATCATTTCCAAGTATATTTTCTTTTGTTTCAAACATATCAAAAATCATGATTTTCCTCCGTGCAGTAAAACATTGAAAAATACGTATACGTATAAAACAGAACATTTTTGCGTGCGTGACGATGCAACATCATTATCAGAATCGAAATTACCATTATTTTGGTTTTCGAATCAAAATGAAGTAATGAATTGAGTATACGAGTATATCATTTTATTGTTTAGCTCATCAAAGACATACTCTTAAAGCTGTTTATAGATATGAAAACAATCCAGAAAATTAAAAATAAACAAAAACTCCAAAACATATGGGTGACATGGCTGATGTGTGGTACTTGTATGGTAGTCGTATGTGTTGCAAACAACCCTATTTTGTACGACATCTGAGTGTCCAACTTGCCTCTGATAATCTCGTCTAGTCTGTTGTCCATTTAATATTCTTGGGGGTAATTATTCAAAACAAAAACAAATCCATGACAAAGTAAAAAATTTCATTTTCGCAAACGTTCATAGCGAATTCGAATTATCAACCCTCTTCATGACATCCAAGACCCATTTTACTAGACATGACTATGGCCAGAGTATCTGTCTGTCTGTCTGCCTGTATGTCTATCTATGTATATTCATTCAGTTTCCGATAAAGCTCCGCAAAAATGATGACCAGGACAACAGCAGACGGAATAAGCTCTCGTCCACCAACAGAATCCATTAACAAACACATGACATTTTTCAAACGCAATGCTTCATTGCCATGTGGTTTGTCGGCTCGCCTTCCAATAAAAAAAGGAATGAATATGACAACGACTATAAAAATGACATTTTGTAGAAATGGCCATTAATCACTGGAACTGCGAAGAAAGTTCATAATCCAACATTTGCAATAAAATCGCAACAAAGAAAATAATTCAAAAAGTAATTTGGAGAATTTATTCAGTCGTTTATTTCGGGAATAAAATAAATTTTTAATTCGGCAATAAAAAGCATGCGAAATTGAGGTTATGCTTGCATGCCTCAGTACAGTGCAGTACATCTGCACATAAATAAACCATCTCCCATGTACAAGTATTTCCGTATAAAAATACGAAAAACTTTTTCACTTAAATTAATATGGGGGTATTATAAAGTGTAGCATGTCCAAAGTTGAATGGAAAATTAAAAATATATATGTATATTGTATATATATGATACACCTAAAAGGAAAACAGTTACAGTCTGTGCAGAGATAAATACAGTAATGGCCTAAAAAAACATTCTGATTTTGAGATGAATTTACAGTTGTACAGAAGAATGTTGTGTCCAATTTTATGACCTCGATTTAGCTACATATGACAACAATTCAAGATAAGCCAAAGTCGGGAGGAGTCGACAATATGATGCACTATGTCACCATGTCACCTAAATTTCAAGACGATTGATACAATGGTCCTCATCAATAGCCTCTTTGGAGTTATATTTTGGAGTCTAGTGGTAGGTAAGAAACCTAGTGATACAATCCCGTCATTGTTGGTTGAGTCACTCATAGTTATATCAAATGCATCCACTCATTACGTGGTTATATCAAATGCATCCACTCACTACTATTTTATTCACAGTAGAGCCCATAAATTGAGTTGTAGAACTATAAAATGATTACTACAACCATTTACAGATCTGCCGATCATTATAGCCATGCACTGAAAACTAAGTTTCTAATAGTATTTTAGACACTTGGTGCAACGAAGATCTAGATATAAATGTTTTGTTAGATGTTTTGTCGAGTGGGCGTTGACATAGCCATTCATTCCATCAGTGCAATTTTTAGTTGGCTCATGCAAAAATTGAGCAGCTGCTTTTGGTCCCAAAGCGGGAGTGCCTTTGCAAAAACGAGATTACACGCTGAAAAAAAATCGCTTCTGTAGTATATTTTCCCAAACATATTCGGCTTGAAACATATATATGTTTAGGGTACACTCAAAACATATAATATTTGGTATACACAAAAATTATATATTTGGGAAGATGTTGTTCTAAACAAATCTTTGTTTACATCCCAATATGTGTTTATTTTGGACTATTTTTTACGAAACAAATATTTCTTTGCATTTAAGTATTCAGAAAAAAAATTGTGTTAAATTTTTCAGTAATTCAAAGTTAATTTTTTAGAAATTTTTCATGTCGTAAAAATAATAAATAATAATTGAAATCGTATAATAATCGATATATATTACTTGGAGGATTGACAACTAATGATAGCTTGGAATACTCATAAATTTTAAATTATTTATTTAAAACAGAAGTTAATGCTGCATTTGGTATCATAAATGGGAGGTTCAATTCTAAACCAAAAAAAAAAATAAAACTGAAATTCGAAAAATTCAACAAATGTTTCGAAAATATTTTTTAAATAAAATATATTTGGAGAAATTCCTAAACAATAATTTTATTTTTATTCAAACACATATTTTATTTGAGAAATTTAGTTTGCAAATATTATATGTTGTAACATATTAATATACGAGTTCCAAATAAATTTTATTGATTTTCAAATAAAATTTATTTGCTCAGAAATATATAATATTTAAAAATGTGTGTTCCAAATATATTTTCTTTCGATTCCAACATATCAGAAAAGGCGATTTTTCCCCGTGTATGTAACAACCAGTAAGGAAAGGCTAAAGACGGGCGGTGCCGACTATATAATACGCTACACCACTCTCGTAATATTGAATAACTCAGATATATAAATTTTGTAATTCATGTATAAATTGTTTACATAAATTTACTTTTGGGACATTTTATACTTAAATAATACCCTGTACCACAGTGTGGTGCAGGGTATAAAAACGATTGGATCTAAAGAGCCAAATCGGATGAAACATATATATGGGAGCTATAGCTAAATCTTTACCGATTTTCTTCAAATTCGGCAATGTTGGTTCATGGATCAATAAACTCTACCATTCTAAATTTCAAAACGATTGGATGTAAAATACAGCTTTTATAGGACTAAAGGGCCAAATCGGACGAAACATATATATGGGAGCTATAGCTAACTCTTAACCGATTCTCTTCAAATTCGGCAGCGTTGGTTCATGGATCAAGAAACTCTACCATTCTAAATTTCAAAATGATTGGATGTAAAATACAGTTTCTACAGGACTAAAGGGCCAAATCGGACAAAACATGTATACGGGAGCTATAGCTAAATCTTAACCGATTTTATTCAAATTCGGTAGTGTTGGTTCATGGATCAATAAACTCTACCATTCTAAATTTCAAAACGATTGGATGTAAAATACAGCTTCTATAGAACTAAAGGGCCAAATCGGATGAAACATATATATGGGAGCTATAGCTAAATCTTTACCGATTTTCTTCAAATTCGGCAGTGTTGGTTCATGGATCAATAAACTCTACCGTTCTAAATTTCAAAATGATTGGATGTAAAATACAGCTTCTACAGAAATAAAGGGCCAAATCGGACGAAACATATATATGGGAGCTATAGCTAAATCTTAACCGATTTTCTTCAAATTCGGTAGTGTTGGTTCATGGATCAAGAAACTCTACCATTCTAAATTTCCAAACGATTGGATGTAAAATACAGCTTTTATAGGACTAAAGGGTCAAATCGGACGAAACATATATATGGGAGCTATAGCTAAATCTCAACCGATTTGCTTCAAATTCGGTAGTGTTGGTTCATGGATCAAGAAACTCTACCATTCTAAATTTCAAAACGATTGGATGTAAAATACAGCTTTTATAGGACTAAAGGGTCAAATCGGACGAAACATATATATGGGAGCTATAGATAAATCTTAACCGATTTTCTTCAAATTCGGCAGTGTTGGTTCATGGATCAAGAAACTCTACCATTCTACATTTCAAAACGATTGGATGTAAAATACAGCTTCTATAGAACTAAAGGGCCAAATCGGACGAAACATATATATGGGAGCTATAGCTAAATCTTAACCGATTTTCTTCAAATTCGGTAGTGTTGGTTCATGGATCAAGAAACTCTACCATTCTAAATTTCAAAATGATTGGATGTAAAATACAGCTTCTTCAGGAGTAAAGAGCAAAATCGGATGAAACATATATATGGGAGCTATAGCTAAATCTTAACCGATTTTCTTCAAATTTGGCAATGTTGGTTCATGGATCAAGAAACTCTACCATTCTAAATTTCAAAACGATCGGATGTAAACTACAGCTTCTATAGGACTAAAGGGCCAAATCGGACGAAACATATATATGGGAGCTATAGCTAAATCTTAACCGATTTTCTTCAAATTCGGCAGTGTTGGTTCATGGATCAAGAAACTCTACCATTCTAAATTTCAAAACGATTGGATGTAAAATACAGCTTCTATAGGACAAAAGGGCCAAATCGGACGAAAGATATATATGGGAGCTATATCTTGTGACGAACACGAACTGTGTTTAAAAATATTTTCATCGAAAATATCATTTTTTCGAAAATAAAACAATTTCAAAAAAAAAAGTAGTTTTTTCCTTTTTTGGAGGAACAGCAGAAGTAGGACAACGGGAGTCTTCAAAATCTAGCAGTCAGTCGGTTATGGTGGGGTTCGTGTCCTTTTCTACCTATCCTCTGATCGACATCCAATAATAATTTAAGGACTCCCTATTTATTTGTGGAAAAAGTCAATTATTTCTGCAGTAAAACAAAATGCCCCAAGTCTACAGCAACAAAAAATGGATTCTAACATGCAAGTGGTCTATTGGTCTGTTATATCTCCCAGATGTTAAAGGGAGCACACCGTCTCTTAACCCTCCCTGCCTATGGTTCTAGGGACGGAATTAGTGTATCTAGAACCCCTAACAGAAACTGATATTTATCACCCCCTAAATCATGCTAGTCATTGTTGTAGGAAACTTAAATAGAGTTAGCAATTCATAATTTAATTTTTATTTCTGAATTCAAACATTGTATAAACTTAGACTACTGTTTAAATGTAAATTACCGAACTCGTAAAGTTTTATGAGAATTATAGCAAACATAATAATGTATGGGAATATAAAAATTACTAAAATAATGAAATATATATAAATCTAATGCAGTAATAAAATTAATACCTACATAATTTAAATTAAATGGGTGTGTAGAAGGAAATTATGAAAACCCCAAAGAATATAATTTAAACTTTTAAATTTTCAAATCAATGCTTTATGGTAACCCTAAGTCATTAGCTATCGTTTCTAAAGTATCTGAATTTTTAAGATCTACAAAAACCGTACATTTATCTCTTTAGATCCGTAAAATGTCCAAAATCAAGTAAAATAACAAAAGAAAAGCAATGAAAAAAAAAACTTAAAAGAAGAGCAGATAGTGAGACATGAGAGAGACATGGAGAGAGTCGGTGTACTAAAATTTTTGAATTCATGCTCATTCTCTCAGGAATCACTCATGCTCATTTGTATGACTGTGATGAAGAACAATTATAAAAAAAAGTACAATAAAACAGGAGCGAACTTACCGACATCTGTTGCGGTGGTTGAAGAGGCCTTTCCAAACACGTTTTGATGTGGTTATGTGATGATATACGCCTGCTACAGAATATTGCTTAATTTTATATGATGTAGATTTATTAAGGAATTTAAAATGGTTATTTACTTATCTGACCTATAACTTCGGCTTTTTGTTGCTTTACCATATCAATTTATTGCGCCGTTGCGCTTTAACATTTAGCGGGAACTTTGGGGTTCTTAATTCATACACAATAACCCATATATATAATAACCCATGTACTGTTTCATGCAATCTTGCCGAGATTTCACTGCATCGAATAGTTTTCTTATTTTTTTAGCAGGTAGATATTTTACGAAACTCTCTTCGATATGTGACTTTTTGGTTTAACATTTTAAATCGTTCTGATCTCTATTGCAATCATAATATTGAAGTGCAATGTGTGTACTAATTTGAGTGGAGTCAGGCACTCTCTCAAGTGAATACCGGTTTGATTTCGGTGGAGACAGTTGAAGAGGTCGCCAATTGGGGGGGAAACATTTATGATGATTGATGCGGTGGTCTGATCTTGTTTTCTATACTCTAGTTGGTGGATGGCACGTGGTAGACCAGTATATGTTATTGCTTTGTCTGATGCTAGGCAGTGGAGGCCTCTGCTTTTGCACATTCAGTTGCGGGGGGGGGGAGGTGACCAAGCACAAGTTGTTAATGATCATGAATAATATTTAATGATCTCCATTAGATCATTATGATGTGTGCCATCAGCAACAGCAATATAAATAGAACGTCGTTTATACGAATTCTCCTCCAAGATGGTTTATTCATAAACCATAAGGAAATGCACAGATGGGAACAGCACTACTTTCGAGGCAATACAAATCTGGTCCAACGAATCTTGTGGGGAGAGGATCCTTCTTCTTTTTTTTTTTTTTGTTGTGCCTTTTATTAGAAAAACACAAATCACACCCAATTTTTTGCTAATTATTTGTAGTATATTACCTGATAATGTGCAGACTCTTTATATAGATATATATATTAAAAATAAAAAATAAACGTATCGTTTTCTTAAGCTCTTTGGCAGACTTTCGTTAGCAGAACTCAACTTTATCCCTCGGGATCCAGAAGAAAAAGGAAGTACATTTCTGACACCGCCGCGTAGTCAGTTGAGCCGACATCTAAACATAGAATTTCGCCGAATTGTTACTATGCAAGCATGTTACCATATTCCTGCACCTTTTGCTGTCGCTAAGAGTCAGTACGATATTTCGGCCTCAATTTGCATAGGCCATGAGAGTCAATGGTGATTTTAGCAAAGGTAGGATTTATGGAAAACTCTTCGTTGGTAGACATTTTTCAGAACACCAACAAACCTTAATTATCAGTCAATACCCATTACAAAACCAAATAATTCTATTGATACTAGTATCAATGACAGAATTAGTTGGAATTATTCTTATCTTCTAAGGTCCTTGGCATGATATGTACCTAGGGCTTTTCCGTGAAGATCTTCTAACACATAGTAATGTTGTCCTAAACGCTCCTTAACTCTCGCTTTTATAAATACCGGAGACAGTTTAGCGTTGAATAGATTGCCAGCGTTGCTTTGGGCGAAGTTTCTCCTAAAAATTTCCTGCCCTACGTTGAAAGTCTCCACTCGAGTACGCAAGTTGTAATGTCTCTTGTTCTTCTCATACGCATCCTTGATGTGCTTGCGTATATCAAATCTTAGTGTCTGTAAATTATCTTCCCGAGGCAGTTTGGCAATTGGCTCATCTAAAATCTGTAAATTCCGCAAGAGTTCATATGATGACCCATGAGTTATCATATTGAAACCAAATAACGCGTAATAAGGCGAACAGTTTATAGACTGGTGGCATGAGTTTCGCAAGGAACAACTAATAGCACTGAGATTTTCATTCCACAATCTATGGTCTTGTTTCATATATGCTCGAATGCCAGCGAGAATGGACCTATTCACCCTTTCGGAGGCATTCGATTGTGGTGAATATACCGCTGTATAAGTGTGATTAATTCCATACGCCGTCAGAAACGCATTGAATTCCCGCGCCTTAAATTGACTTCCATTGTCGCTTATAATCACTTCCGGCACCCCATATACATGAAATATTTGGTGTTCCAAAAATTCTTGAATTACGGGTGCAGTGAACTTTCGCAATGGACATAACCAATGGAATTTTGAAAGGTGATCTAAGACTATAAGTAACCCGATATGCCCTGATTTACTCCTTGGATATGGACCAAGAAGGTCTATGTACAAACGCTGGAATGGCCGTTCGGATGTGAATTGATTTCCCATGGGTGGTTTCATGACAAAATTTGGGGATTTGGTTGTTTTGCAAATTTCACATTTTTGGACAAACTCGCGAACGTCTCGCACCATTCCCGGCCAATTGAAGTTTCGCCTTATAAGATCCAATGTCTTGAAGGCTCCCCCATGAGAACAAACTGGGGAGTCATGCGCTCTGGATATGACACCAGCTCTAAGCCCGTAAGGAATCCAAAGTTTCCACGCTGATTGTTCCTGATTATCCTCACCTGAATAGTGTTCAGTGCGAATGTAAACGTATTTGTCTACCACTTTCGTGTCAGGATATTTGTCAGAATTATTCTGGATTTTATTCTTTAACTCCTCATAATCACTATCATGAAAATGAGGAGAATTCAGATCGACCTCGGGTTCGATCATCTCAAGACCCTCCACCTCACCATCTGGAATTCTGGATAAGGCATCAGGAACAATATTCTCCTTACCTTTTCTATGGGACACTGAAAATGTGTAGGCTTGCAGTTGAAACACCCATCTAGCAAGTCTGCCACTCAGGTTGGATTGTTTCATAAGCCACACAATGCTTGAATGGTCAGTTACCACTTCAAATTCTTGCATTTCCAAGTAGCACCTAAATTTTTTTATGGCCTCAACTACAGCCAGACACTCGCGCTCTGTGACGCTGTAATTCCGCTGAGCTGAATTCAACTTGCGACTCATATACGCCACAGGACGTTCCTCATTGTCGATATCAAGTTGAACCAGCACAGCCCCAATACCATAATCACTGGCGTCACAGTGCAGGAAGAATTTCTTCCCAAAATCAGGGTTGATTAAAACGGGAGCCGTAGTGAGGCAATCTTTAAGCTCTTGAAATGCAGATTGTGCTTCGGCTGTCCAAGAAAATTTCTTTTTTGTGGACAGAACCTCAGTGATCGGGAACACAATGGAAGAGAAATTTTTTATGAAGCGGCGGTACCAACCTGCTAGTCCAAGGAATCCTCTTACTTGTCTCAGGTTCTTTGGTACCGGCCAACCACGTATTGCCCTAATTTTCTCTGGATCCGTTGTAATTCCTCCATTCCCAATGACATATCCTAAATAATTCACACTATTAACGCAAAACTTGCTTTTTGAAATGTTAAGGGTTAAGTTCGCTTTACGAAATTGGAAGGCCATTCTAAGTAAAACCTCGATATGCGAATCGAAATCTGAAGAGACGATGACTAAATCATCAAGATAGCCAAAGACGCAGTGACGAAGATCCGGAGGAATAATTTCGTCCATTAAACGGCACATTGTCTGGGGGGCGTTGCATAACCCAAAAGGCATTACCACAAATTGGTACAACGGCCTCCCAGGTACCGTAAAAGCGGTCAGGGCTTTAGATTCTGCGTCTAAGGCTATCTGCCAGTATGCATCCTTCAGGTCGAGTTTAGATATGAAATTAGCCCTAGGTAGCCTTGCGAATATTCCCTCTATGGATGGCAATGGATACGCATCCTTTTTTGTAACGGAGTTCACCTTTCTTGCGTCCAAACACAACCGGACCTTGTTTGGTTTCACAACCAAACGCATCGGTGAGCTCCAAGAGGAGTTCGAGGGCTCAATAACTCCCAATGACAGCATTCTATCTATCTCCTTAAAAATTAACTCCTCGACCGCAGGAGAAACAGGGTAGAATCGTTGCTTAATCGGTGATGCACCACCGACATCAATGTTATGAGTTATGAAGTTTGTTCGCCCCAGACCCTGTTTATCAAAATTCGGGAATAAGGCCATAACTGCGTCAAGCTGTTGCTTCTGATTAATCGAAAGAGGGCAGAGAGATTCTTCTGAATTGTTATCGTTTTTTACCGATGCACCTATGTGTCCTAATTTCTCATGAAACGCATGTAACTCCGTAACACGGTTTGATTCATTTAAGGTGAAAATATCGGTGGACACAATAACATCAGAGATTAATTTAAATGTCTTGCAAAAGTCTATTCCCAGGATTACCCGTTGGGATATCGAGGGAATTATAAAAAATTTAATCTTTTCGGTATTATTTTTAAAGGTGAGATCAACATCCAGCCAGCCAGTAACTGCCTGGGGAGTACCATCCGCCGTTTTAACAAATGATTTACATTTCCTAAAATTGGGGAATGTACTGAAATCGTACGTAGCTAGGTTGGACCCTACACAACTGATGTTAGCGCCAGTGTCCACCAAGCCGAACTCTTTAAAACCTAAAAACGAAACGTTTGCATAATACCTCATATCTTTGGGATTGCTAATGATGGTAGAAACGAGAAATTTTCGACATTCTTTTCGCAGTTTCATATATTTCCGCATTCGAGTGGTAGAACGTTTTGGTTTCACTTTATGAGTGTTTGATATTGAAGATACATTAAAAATGGCATTACGCCTCTCCATGTATCTTTCCCACCGTTCGTGGTATGGAAAAATAGGGTATAGCTTTGGAGTACTACGTTCTTTAATTTTGGGTAAGTTCTCAGAGGTACCAATATCATTCCTTCTCAAAATCGTTTCTGGAGTACATTGGTTCAAAAGAGCTTTATCAAAATGTTCATCAATGTTTGTTAATGCTGTTCCTTCATCGGAACATGCGCTATTACGTTTTTTGGTAATGATAAATTACGAGAATTACATCTTATGCAATTTGGCTTATAAATCTTCTTTGCCCCACATCCATAGCAAAAAACTTGCCGATCTTTCAGGCAATCCTGCCAATGATGTCCTAGATCATCACAGTTCCAGCATTTTGAAACTTGTGAACAATCTCGAATTGCATTTATAGATGATTCTGGTTCCAAACAAGCTGAAGGCAACGTTTCGAAATTTTGGAAAGAATCAACTTCAGCTATCTGCCTACGAGGGAAAGTGCTATTTTGGGTACGAGTCGTGAAATGTTTGCGAACATGTTCGTCGGATAGAAAGCTTTCCCTCATTTGCACTAGTTTTCGCAAATGGGATATAGAATATATAGGGATATATAACAACTCTTGGCGGATTTCGGGCCTAAGGTTTCTGGTTAGAATCTCAATAAGTTCCGTATCGGACATCGCAGAGTGCAGTCTGTCTTTAATTGCGCAGATACTATCATAAAAAGCGTCGAATGTTTCGCCAGCCTTTTGCTTTCGGCTGCGAATTTCCTCTCTAATATCAAAAGAGGTCCTGAAGTCCCTATATTGAGCTAGTATAGCTTCACAGAAATCCTCCCATTGTACTGTCTCGACTTCTTTGTGATACCGCCAGTACCACTCTTTCGCTTTGCCTAACAACAAAATTTGTAAGTTCATGCATATTGCGTTAAAGTCTCCATTCAAATTGTCTCTCGTAAGAGACTTAATTCGGTATAAAAATTCATCGACATTTAAGCCTTGCTGGGAGCCATCAAATTTGATGTTCCAGCTTTGTATGATAGAAGTCACTTTATCGGGAGTGAATATTGTCGATCGAGACGTGTTTAAAGCATTTGTGAGACCCTGTGTATTACTTCCATTTTCCAAGCCCATAGAAGTCCGTTGACGTGGAACATTTTGTGCGTTTGCAGCGTAATTATTCACTTGTACTGGGACAGAATTGACGGGAGGTGGTGGCAAAATATTCAAATTGCCCAACAACCTAGATAAATTTTGCTCAATCATACGATTTATTAACTCATAGTCAACACCCGTAGATAAGTTATTTGGTTGGATATTATGTTGATAAGTCGAGTTATCTGGGTGACGTTGATTTCTCGGAGGAGTAAAAATTAAATTCTCTTGAGTTAGGTTCAGTAATGAATTCTGTGGGTCGAGGCATGCATTACGTGCCTGACTTCTGGTATTATAAGCAGCTCTTGCACCACGAGCCTTACCTTTGCCAGGTGGTCTAGCAATGGGAACATTTGTTGCACCGGAAGCTATAAGAGCTGCAGATTCTGAATTGGGTATATTGGACGATAAGAATATGTACTTCCGAAGATCAGATAACTGACAGCTTCGTTTGCAACGAGGGCACTCGCCAGAAGAGGCTAACAAGGCCTCGATGCAATTTCTATGAAAAGTATGATTGCATTCGTTAATTACCAGACAATCTTGGCTTTCAGTTAAGGGTTCATCGCAAATGGAACATTTTAAAACCGAATCCATGTCAGGCATTAATGCCGGAGATTGGATCTGGCGCGGGGGTGTTCGTTCCATAGACATTTCAGTTTTTACCAAGAACTCGATTCTAAAGATTAACACTCAAAGAAAAAAGCTTGAAAACTACACGAATAAAGGGTACAAATTGCCAGAAACTTTGACTTGTTAAACTATTTTTTTGGCGTTTATTATTCTCTTGAATAATAATAATATCTTCTAGAAATTCAAAATTCTTCATGTAATGTTTCTCTACTAACAATGACCATTGACTCCAGGGGTGAACAAACCAAAATAAACCATGAAGTAATCAAATTGGGTTATGGGGTTATATGACGCAATGTCAGCCCATCATTGAATCAAACCAACATTGTAGAATCAGCTCGATTATGTTTCTAGTATATATCGGACAAATAAATGCTATCAGCAAGATCTTTGTAATCCAGAAGTAAACTAGCTGTTGATACCTAAGTTTCAATAAGGAGACTTAACATTTGCTTCACCTAACACAGTAAAGAAAAACCAATTTTGAAATAGTTCAATAGCGAAGGAAAACAGCGATAATCACAAAATGGTTAGTTTACTCAATCCTCAAGTAACTAAATGATCCTATAAGGTTATATTGCATATTTCCATGCATCTTTACACTCCAAAAAATATCTTAACTTTACTCTGGAATTTGAAATCTAAACTATTGTATCTAAAATGCGAACCGAAAGAGAGCTGTTATTCTTTCGGCCCCACGTTGGGCGCCAATTATTGTGACGAACACGAACTGTGTTTAAAAATATTTTCATCGAAAATATCATTTTTTCGAAAATAAAACAATTTAAAAAAAAAAAGTAGTTTTTTCCTTTTTTGGAGGAACAGCAGAAGTAGGACAACGGGAGTCTTCAAAATCTAGCAGTCAGTCGGTTATGGTGGGGTTCGTGTCCTTTTCTACCTATCCTCTGATCGACATCCAATAATAATTTAAGGACTCCCTATTTATTTGTGGAAAAAGTCAATTATTTCTGCAGTAAAACAAAATGCCCCAAGTCTACAGCAACAAAAAATGGATTCTAACATGCAAGTGGTCTATTGGTCTGTTATATCTCCCAGATGTTAAAGGGAGCACACCGTCTCTTAACCCTCCCTGCCTATGGTTCTAGGGACGGAATTAGTGTATCTAGAACCCCTAACAGAAACTGATATTTATCACCCCCTAAATCATGCTAGTCATTGTTGTAGGAAACTTAAATAGAGTTAGCAATTCATAATTTAATTTTTATTTCTGAATTCAAACATTGTATAAACTTAGACTACTGTTTAAATGTAAATTACCGAACTCGTAAAGTTTTATGAGAATTATAGCAAACATAATAATGTATGGGAATATAAAAATTACTAAAATAATGAAATATATATAAATCTAATGCAGTAATAAAATTAATACCTACATAATTTAAATTAAATGGGTGTGTAGAAGGAAATTATGAAAACCCCAAAGAATATAATTTAAACTTTTAAATTTTCAAATCAATGCTTTATGGTAACCCTAAGTCATTAGCTATCGTTTCTAAAGTATCTGAATTTTTAAGATCTACAAAAACCGTACATTTATCTCTTTAGATCCGTAAAATGTCCAAAATCAAGTAAAATAACAAAAGAAAAGCAATGAAAAAAAAAACTTAAAAGAAGAGCAGATAGTGAGACATGAGAGAGACATGGAGAGAGTCGGTGTACTAAAATTTTTGAATTCATGCTCATTCTCTCAGGAATCACTCATGCTCATTTGTATGACTGTGATGAAGAACAATTATAAAAAAAAGTACAATAAAACAGGAGCGAACTTACCGACATCTGTTGCGGTGGTTGAAGAGGCCTTTCCAAACACGTTTTGATGTGGTTATGTGATGATATACGCCTGCTACAGAATATTGCTTAATTTTATATGATGTAGATTTATTAAGGAATTTAAAATGGTTATTTACTTATCTGACCTATAACTTCGGCTTTTTGTTGCTTTACCATATCAATTTATTGCGCCGTTGCGCTTTAACATTTAGCGGGAACTTTGGGGTTCTTAATTCATACACAATAACCCATATATATAATAACCCATGTACTGTTTCATGCAATCTTGCCGAGATTTCACTGCATCGAATAGTTTTCTTATTTTTTTAGCAGGTAGATATTTTACGAAACTCTCTTCGATATGTGACTTTTTGGTTTAACATTTTAAATCGTTCTGATCTCTATTGCAATCATAATATTGAAGTGCAATGTGTGTACTAATTTGAGTGGAGTCAGGCACTCTCTCAAGTGAATACCGGTTTGATTTCGGTGGAGACAGTTGAAGAGGTCGCCAATTGGGGGGGAAACATTTATGATGATTGATGCGGTGGTCTGATCTTGTTTTCTATACTCTAGTTGGTGGATGGCACGTGGTAGACCAGTATATGTTATTGCTTTGTCTGATGCTAGGCAGTGGAGGCCTCTGCTTTTGCACATTCAGTTGCGGGGGGGGGGAGGTGACCAAGCACAAGTTGTTAATGATCATGAATAATATTTAATGATCTCCATTAGATCATTATGATGTGTGCCATCAGCAACAGCAATATAAATAGAACGTCGTTTATACGAATTCTCCTCCAAGATGGTTTATTCATAAACCATAAGGAAATGCACAGATGGGAACAGCACTACTTTCGAGGCAATACAAATCTGGTCCAACGAATCTTGTGGGGAGAGGATCCTTCTTCTTTTTTTTTTTTTTGTTGTGCCTTTTATTAGAAAAACACAAATCACACCCAATTTTTTGCTAATTATTTGTAGTATATTACCTGATAATGTGCAGACTCTTTATATAGATATATATATTAAAAATAAAAAATAAACGTATCGTTTTCTTAAGCTCTTTGGCAGACTTTCGTTAGCAGAACTCAACTTTATCCCTCGGGATCCAGAAGAAAAAGGAAGTACATTTCTGACACCGCCGCGTAGTCAGTTGAGCCGACATCTAAACATAGAATTTCGCCGAATTGTTACTATGCAAGCATGTTACCATATTCCTGCACCTTTTGCTGTCGCTAAGAGTCAGTACGATATTTCGGCCTCAATTTGCATAGGCCATGAGAGTCAATGGTGATTTTAGCAAAGGTAGGATTTATGGAAAACTCTTCGTTGGTAGACATTTTTCAGAACACCAACAAACCTTAATTATCAGTCAATACCCATTACAATCTAAATCTGAACCGATTTCAACCAAATTCAATAGCGATCTTAACAACCGCGAAGTACTCCAAACTGCAAAATTTCAGAACGATCGGAGTGAAATTGCGACCTGTAGTCGACGAACAACTTTACATGGACAGACGGACGGACGGACAGACATCGTTAAATCGACTCAGCTAGTGATTCTGAGTCGATCGGTATACTTTAAGGTGGGTCTAGCTGTGTTATTTTCAGGTGTTACAAACATCTGCCGTGAAACAAACTTATAATACCCTGTACCACAGTGTGGTGTAGGGTATAAAAAGAGGGACTTTTTCTAAATCATTGAATAAAATTCCGTATTGATTGGTTTTTTAAACAAAGCTGAAAGATAAAATATATATTCAAAATGTTTAATATATGTTAGCAAATAATAATCTTTTAGCAAATATAGTTCTGTTTTTAAAAATCGTGTTAAATTTTTTACTAATTCAAAGTTATTTTTTTTTGGAAATGTTTAATGTTCGTAAAAATAATAATAATTGAAATCGTATAATCTTGGATCAAAATAAATTACTTGGAGGATTGACACGAAATGATGACGTGGAATACTTAATCAGAAATTTGAAATGATTTATTTAAACAGAAGTTAATGCTGCATATGGTATTGTAACTGGGAGGTACAATTCGAAACTAAGGAAAAATTTAAACTGAAATTCTAAAAAGTCAGCAAAAGTTTTGAAAATCTTTTCTAAATAAAATATATTTGGATAAATTCCTAAAGAATAATTTTATTTGTATTTAAACACATATTTTATTTGATAAATTTAGTTTGCAAATATATTTAGTTGTAATATATTAATATGTGCGTTCCAAATATATTTTATTGATTTTCAAATAAAATTTATTTGCTCAGAAGTATATAAATATTTTAAAATTTGTGTTCCAAATATATTGATATTCGAACATATGAAATAAACTTTCTACTGGAACTGGCGTACCAGGCAAACAGAGTACATATTCTACGATTTGTATAATAGAATTAAATGAGACATAATTTATCTCGTAATGTTGAAAAATGTTCACCCATCGTAATTTAGCAGGTACTCTATTGATATTCCAATCGATAGTTGTTTGAGGAGTTATAATTATATACAGTGTTGCATTTTTGCATTCACACAGAATAATCGTTTGCGCAACTTGATCAATTTGAACATGCGTTGAATGAGCAATAAAGCGAAAATTTGCAGAAAGTTAAATTGTAAACTATTATAATGATTTAAAATGATTATAATAAGACAATTCAAATTTTGAAAAAGGTAGGACTGGTTTAGATTTAGGCGGGACCAAAAGTTTAGTGTATTCGTATGGGTGGGACTACGCCCAATAATACAATTCCGTCTATGTTTGCTGGGATGACACATATGGGTAGTTCTTTATCAAGTGTTGCAGCCCAAAAATTAGATCATTCTTAAAAAACACTATGCAACAAAATTGTTGTCGAGAACTGTGCATAACATTTTCTGGTGAAATATGGCGTCCTATACACGAACAAAATATTTTAACAAACTTTATGTATAGTAATTATTTTTTTATTTTTCTTCAAAATTCCCACTTTCTTGGAAGGTATCTTTAGGATATGGACCATATTTTTGAAGTATATGTTCGATAAAGCAGGAATACACTTTAAATTATTGAAAATTATGAGTTTAGTAACTATTTTTAAAATAATTAGAAAAAATTGCTGGTTTTTTAAAAAAAAAAAACGTTTTTTGCTAGCACAAAAAAACATAATAAATAGAGAAAATCGCAAAAAAATATTTGTTCCAATTTTTGAAAGCTAGCATCCTAACGAAGTAAACAAAGTCTATTTGATAGATAGATGTATACATTATAGCACTTTTGGTAGAAATAAGAGAATTTCAAAATAATGCCATTTTTATACCCCCACTATTGTGATCAAGGGTATATTGGGAATATTTGGCGGAAATCCGTTTTGGGCCATTTTAAGTCATTTGAGCAATTGTACGTCAGCCTGTCTGTCTGGCTGGTGCGCACGATAACTTTCGACAGGAGTAACCGATTGCCTCCAAATTTTGTATACGTTAATATTTTTTATCTCAGGCTTAGATCAAAGATGGCCAACGTTTGTCCACTTCTTGTCAAAATTCTGTGAAATATTGATTATCTCATAACTTCTATATGACAACATAGAATCTTTCACAATTCTAAACATAGTATTAGCTTCTGGTCGTTATCATATACAGAAAAATGGCGCAGTTGCCACACCCCTTTTGGTACCTCACAATGGACCATGTTGCACAAAAGGTTAAATGCTTATAACTTTGACTCCAGTCCAAAACACTAAGGCGAATAACCAATGCTCCCGTGTATCTCCAAATAAACAACTACATAAGGACCTGAATATCCAAACTCTGAAAGAAGAACAAATAAAACAACTAAATTCTATACCACAACTTAATTTCCTTTTCTCTTAAAATGTTTGAACAAATCGTTCTTGTGCAGAGACGAATTCCACTAAGTTCAACTAACATGTGAATTCACGGCACCAGTCTTCTCTCACACACTGTACTTCGCATACAATGGCTAATGTCCTTATCGAGAATTTGTATCGTTATGTGTTTGTGTGCGATACACTTATAGTATGCCCCCCCAAAAAGTATTCCCGAGGGGAATAAATACCATTGAGGAAAAATCCCCCTAGATATTTTACAATACGATTATACCCATATGGTGTGTAGGAATATTTGTCCCATTATACGATGGAAGTTCGGAGTACGTGTGAATGTGTGGTGTTGTCGTATAACTGCCAACAAAATAGAAAATAAATATTTCTAGACGAGACACTGTGTCAGACAGTAAAAATGCCTTAGTATTTCTTTAATGGCTTTTTCGGAGTAACAAAAATTACGTTGTATATTTTCCGCTTTCATTCGTTTCCCTGTTCCGTCTTGAGCGGCATTTTTATGGTATTTGCAAAGACAAAAAATCGCAATTATACAATTGCACCATATAATCTCAAATGTCGATATACTGTCACACCACATAGATATGGGAGATTCCTGAAATTGTTTCCGCAAATAGGACCATTGAATTTATTTAAATTTTTGTTGATGCAGCTAGGCAACATGAAGGAGACATTTTGTTAAAAAAACTGACTTGACTTCCCTATGTCAATTTTCATATTGATGGGGTGTAATATGTATCTAGTGATTCTTTCAAATTTTTCGGATTTGATTTAAAAAACGCATAAAATTTAGAGAAATGTATGAAATATTTATTTGAGTCGCTAGAACAATCTTTAAAGATTAAAATCAATGTTTAATGATGAAAACACGAAAACAGCTCAGCTGCCAAAAAGAAAGGTGGCAAAAAATCAACCTTTAGATGTAGCGCTCAGATAACAAATCGGGGGAACATATCGAACGACTAAGTCGACTTAGCACGTTTTCGGGGACTTTTCGTTTTGAATTATAAATATTCCAAATTATATTCAGTAAAAATTTGGTGTTTATCCGGCAACTCAATCAAAATTTTTTCACAAAATAGTACATGTCGATCGGTTGGCATTCATACAAATTTAAAAATGTGATACAACTTTGACCGCCGCAACATATACATGAATGGAAAGAAGGCATCGATATATGCAGGCTATATCATTATCTAAACCGATATTCTCCCTATTCGATACAGACATTTTGTACTCAAATGCTATCACAAACTTTCGTTAAGATCGCAAGGATGTTATATCTCCTATATCTGAATTTAAACCGATTTTAACAAATTCTAATCGTGCTTGGGACAAAAGACAGATCTGTGCTAAATTTCACATTAAGATCAATATCTTTGTGGGACATATTACCCCTTTTGGTCTGATTTTTGAATCTATTTTAATAAATCGTAAAAACAGCCTCTAAAATGTAAAGGGGGAAATTGAAGGAAGTGTTCAACAAAAATGTTGGCCATACAATTTTACTATATATCTCAGAACACATCAAATCCCAAAACTTAACATAAATACCAAAAAAAACAGGCAAATTCGAGTTAAACCCCTCTTTAGTGGTAAATTTATTGCTTCGACCACTGCATAACATTGTATGCATAACATTGCTACAAGAAAAGAGTGTTTTAAACTGGAATTCCAAAAGAGTGTTTTAAACTGGAATTTGGCTTTGGTGTGTTTTGATATAGTAAATTCTTATATTGTAAAATTTTATGGCCAACATTTTTGTAGAACATTTCAACCGATTAGGATTTTTATACCCTACACCACACTGTGGTACAGGGTATTATAAGTTTGTTTCACGGTAGATGTTTGTAACACCTGAAAAAAACACAGCTCAGAATCACTAGCTGAGTCGATTTAAGCATGTCCGTCCGTCCGTCTGTCCATATAAAGTTGTTCGTCGACTACAGGTCGCAAATTTCACTCCGATCGTTCTGAAATTTTGCAGTTTAGAGTATTTCGCAGCTGTTAAGATCGCTATTGAATTTGGTTGAAATCGGTTCAGATTTAGATATAGCTCCCATATATATCTTTCGTCCGATTTGGCCCTTTAGTCCTATAGAAGCTGTATTTTACATCCAATCGTTTTGAAATTTAGAATGGTAGAGTTTCTTGATCCATGAACCAACATTGCCGAATTTGAAGAAAATCGGTTAAGATTTAGCTATAGCTCCCATATATATGTTTCGTCCGATTTTGCTCTTTAGTCCTGTAGAAGCTGTATTTTACATCCAATCATTTTGAAACTTAGAATGGTAGAGTTTCTTGATCAATGAACCAACACTAACGAATTTGAAGAAAATCGGTTAAGATTTAGCTATAGCTCCCATATATATGTTTCGTCCGATTTGGCCCTTTAGTCCTATAAAAGCTGTATTTTACATCCAATCGTTTTGAAATTTAGAATGGTAGAGTTTCTTGATCCATGAACCAACATTGCCGAATTTGAAGAAAATCGGTAAAGATTTAGCTATAGCTCCCATATATATGTTTCGTCCGATTTTGCTCTTCAGTCCTGAAGAACCTGTATTTTACATCCAATCGTTTTGAAATTAAGAATAAACAATTTAAACATGAACTACAAAATTTATATTTCAGAGTTATTCAATATTACGAGAGTGGTGTAGGGTATTATATAGTCGGCCCCGCCCGACTTTAGCCTTTCCTTACTGGTTTAAAATAAAGAGAAAATTTACCATTATGTGGGGGGCTACAGGGTTAATATGTTTCAGAAAAATCCCAAAACTTAACACAAAACCTCCAAATTCGAGTTAAACCCCTCTATTTATTGCTGAGACGTATGCATAACATTGCTGCACGAATATTCTAAAAGGGCGTTCTTGACTGGAATTTTGCTGTTTTGTTGTGTTTCTGATCATTTTGGGGCTTTGGTGTGTTTTGTAATAGTAAAATTTTATGGCCAACATTTTTGTAGAAGATTTCACCTGATTACTTTTTTTTTAAAATAGAGCGAAAAATTGCCATTTTGTTGGGGGCCAAGAAAGTTAATATGTTCCAGAAAAATTTTGACCTTCATATTTTCCACAAAGTTGCTGAACATTTTTCATACCTCAGATGTAAAGAACACATAGTTTCATGTACCGATATGCTGCACGAACAGGTAAAAGGGGGGAAACTTTGATGCCGATACACGTATATATTTTCTGACTCCTTTACCAGAATCCATTGTCTGAATCCCGTTATTTTGGAAAAAAATCGAAATGGTTGTAGAGTTACAAGAATATATGGACAGACAGACATGGCTAAGTCAACGCAGATATTGATTCTAAGTCAAATCGTACGAGTATAACAAAGGATGAATCTATCTCTTTGCCTTTGGGGTGTTACAAATAATTTCACAATGTAATTTGTCCCCGGTGACTTTTTCCTGTTCCCACAACTAAAATGATGAATTAAAGGACGGATATTTGTAATTTGCTTGAGTAGACAAAGACCGCATCGTTGAAACGGTTCAAGGCTATACCAAAAAGTGCTTATCAGAAGTGCTTCGATTGCAAAAGCGTTCGCCCGAGTGTGTAATATCTTAGCAGGATTGCTTTAATTGATTTAATGAACTAATAAATATATTTTTAGAAATTTCCAAGACAAGAAGACAAGCGAGATAAATATCAGTTTTAAAAAAAATTGTATCTAATTTTACGTTTTTGTGTTAGGGAATAACTATTTTAAAGTTTACATTACAAGTAATGTAAACTTTAAAATAGTTTATAAAATAGTCGATTGTTTAAGTAAAAATTGTTTAACAGCTAAACACTTAGATGTAGGAACATCTACATGGATTGTCCCATATGTATATATCGACAGGGCACGTATACGTAACGTGTACACGTATCTGTACCAGACTAAGGCAAATACTCACACTATAACTGGCAAATACTAATACAAACAAACAATTTATGGCTTATACTCTCACACTCTTCTTCCTCGCGGCAGCAACACCCAGACTGGTGTGAGGTTGTCTGTGGTTGTGTCTGTGTCGGGTTTTGTCATCGTCGTCGCCGCCGCCGTTACCGTGGACATGTATTGTGGAGCTGTTGCCAGCCAAGAAGCCAGTCGGCAGACAACATAGATTGAGGCCATGTCAGACATGGGGAGACTAACCCCAGACAGTGGAATTGAACTATTTCAACCCCATCCATACAGTTCGTCACTGAGTTCAGCTCACACGCATTTATTTGTCGACCAAAAGACTGGCCTTTCGGCGGTCCCAATGTGTGAGACTCCGTGTAAGTCTTTTTAGACTTCGTATTAATTTAAAGTTATGTAAGGGAATCCTTTTTTTTTGGAGTTGACCCATGTCTGGAATGTTTTATATTGTTATTCACGTATGTGTATTGCTGAGTAACTGGAGTAGGTAGTCCAGTGGTCATTGTGTACTCGCATTTGCGGGTAGGTATTGGAGTGTAGAATTTTTGTTGTTTCCAAAGTAAGAATTTGTTTGTCGCTTCTACAATATTTTCCCCCATCCAAAATATGTTGGCGACTAAATAGTCCGGTATTGTTTTTCTGCCAGCCCTAGCTTATGCCAGAAGTGTCTATGTTGCACTTAAGGGAGCAATTTGTTGCCTATGGTGACGAACTTGAACCAAAGCGCTAAGGTACAATTTCTAATAACAAAAATATTTCCACAAGAATTATGATTAAAAATTTGATTTGTAGAACAAAGACAAATTACATCGATGCAAACAGTGGCACCAAAACATTAAACACTGTACCACAATGTGGTGTAGGGTATAATGAGAAAAACTTCCAGGTGGTATGAAGGCAGAGAACGGCTGAGTTTTGAGTTTATATTTACGAGTGTAGTACATAGAAATCAATGATACCTATAATAAGATTTATGTCTAAAGTGCACCAATTCGCTTCAATGCAATGCAAATAAAGTCCAGCGAATGGCTGGTGTGGGTACGGTAGACTCTTAAAGTCATACTATGTACAAAAATGCACCAAACAAGATTTTGATTGATTTAAACCTTATCAATACTTGATTTAAGTCTAATCATATAATCATTATATAAAGCGTGATCCATTTCGAGGTTCCCTACTTTTTTAAAGAAAAAAAAAAAACACAGAAAATTGAAATTGAATGGGGAATGTTTATTATCATTTGAAAGAACATTCTTTGGCATTTATTTTTTGAAGATTATGTCTATCAAATGTTGGCCGCGGCTACGTCTCAGATGGTCCATCCATTGAGTCTAATTTTCGATGACTCGTTCGAGCATTTCGACTGGTAACTGGCGAATGACACGCGTAAACGTTGTGTAGGCGTAAGTCTTTCCATTATGAAATGCCAAACAATACTTAACAAGAATAACATGACAGCATGACACGACTCACACGTGATCTGTCAAAAAAGGCTATTGAAAAAAGTATACCTACTTGGATCACCCATTATATCATTTATATTATACCAGTTTTGTCTCAGTATTGCTATAGAATTTTTTACAACGGTATGGCAAATAAAATTTTTTGACAGCAAAATGAAAAGTTTAGCTGTAATTTAATTTCGATTTAAAACTCAAACGTATAATAAATAACTTCAGCGAAACGAAGAAGAATTAATTATCACAACTTTCATCTAAAATAAAAAACACACCAAGTAATGTATTTACAAACGCCGCTTAAACGAGAAACCAATTGTATATCGTTGCGTACCAATGCAACGATATCCACTGAAATGAGACTGGTTGAGAGAGTAATTTTATTGTGCTCCTTATTTGCTCTCCCCGTCAGAGATTAAAGCAAGATTTTTCTTCTTACTTTAAGCCATATAAGGCCTAATATTCCTTTTTAAGAAATGTTTACTTGATTTCAAGTAGTATATAACAGATGGTCCATATTAAACACACGATCTTGATTGTAATTAATGCAAAAAGTTTTCAGTGAATTATGATGGCTGCAGGGTCGCGGTGGGGCCTCTTTCCTAAAATTGTCCATTGGATATATAGGAGTAGTTCGTCCAATACTGTTATACGGCATTGTGGAATAGTGGACGGCAACTGACAAACTAACCATCACAAACCTACTATCAAAGGTTCAAAGAACTGCCTGCCTGTGCATAAGCGGAGCTTTAAGGACTACATCGACTGAATCTCTACAAGCCCTTCTCCATATACTGCCGATTAATGCTGTCGCGAGAGAAGTTGCAACAAAAGCGGCATTAAGATTAAACTGCCTGTCAACGTGGAGGTACAAGAACTACGGTCACATGAGGATATCAAAGTGTAGTGCTATGGTTACCGACCGAGTGGACAATATATCAACGGTCGCACCTTTGAGAGGAACTACATCACTATGATACCAGCTAGTAGTGAATGGGTTGGCAGAATACCAGGAAATAGAAACCATCTCCACTTCTATACGGATGGCCACAACGTTCTAGATTTCATTTATAAAAAGGTTGGCTTCGGATTACACTGTGAAGAACTTAGTTTGGATATAGTTCACAGACTACCAGATACCTGCAGTGTCTATCAAGCCGCGACAATTACTTGTGAAAGAAAATATCGACCAAATGCTCGCCACGTGTGACTCACAATTAACATCGTTCATTACGGTTAGACCACAGGTTTAGGTTAGGGTGGCAGCCGTTTTTTTTGTCAGCTCACATAGACCCTCATCGAAACCAACCTGTTTTATATACAAATTAATCGATAGTACGAATATCGGTACCGGAAAAATCTGTTAGACTGCCCAGAAAGGCCGACCCCAGTATGTCCAGTCGATGTTTACTCACAGCGGGACAGTCGCATAGCAAGTGCTTAATGCTCTTCTTCCTCATCTCCACAGCTTCTGCAGAAGTCATTAGGGTCAATACCCAATCTTTTGACGTGTTCGCCGATCAAGCAGTGTCCCGTCAGAACTGATACTAACGTTGACAATCTTTGCCTCTCTAGTGCGAGGAGATATTTTGATCTTCTCAGGTCATACCTTGGCCAGATTTGTCTAGCTACCCTGCAGGTGCCGATTTCTGTTCATCTTTCGTTGGACTGTCTGATTGCCTAAGCCAAAGCTTGCACGTGAATAGTGGCGCACCAATATATGCAAATTCTTGGAGAATTTGTAAAGCCCTCCCTTTCCAAGCAAGTTCTTTGCAGTTCTGCGGGGTACCCCATGCCCAGGCACCCATATGAGGTGTATATTAAACTGCTCAGCCGCCTCGTTAAGAGATCTACGGCAGTCGAGGGCTGTTTGTGAATTTAGGGATGTGGCCTCCAGAGAATTGATGGCAGCCTGGCTGTCCGAGTAAATGACAACGCCAGTGTTGGTTACTTTGTTCCGACTTAGCCACTTGGCGACTTCCAATATTGCCTCTACTTCGGCTTGATAGACACTGCAGGTATCTGGTAGTCTGTGAATTATACCCAAACTAAGTTCTTCACAGTGTACTCCGAAGCCAACCTTTTCATCAAGTTTCGAACCATCCGTATAGAAGTGGAGATGGTTTCTATTTCCTGGTATTCTGCCAACCCATTCACTACTAGCTGGTAGCATAGTGATGTAGTTGCTCTCAAAGGTGCGACCATAGCACTACTCTTTCATATCCTCATTTGACCGTAGTTCTTATACCTCCACGTTGATAGGCAGTTTAATCTTAGTGCCGCTTTTGTTGCAACTTCTCTCGCCACAACATTAATCGGCAGTATATGGAGAAGGGCTTGTAGAGATTCAGTCGCTGTAGTCCTTAACGCTCCGCTTATGCACAGGCAGGCAGTTCTTTGAACCTTTGATAGTAGGTTTGTGATGGTTAGTTTGTCAGTTGCCGTCCACTATACCACAATGCCGTATAACAGTATTGGACGAACTACTGCTATATATCCAATGGACAATTTTAGGAATGAGGGCCCACCGCGACCCTGCAGCCATCCTGCAGGTATATAAGGCGACGTTGGCCTTCTTTACACGTTCCAGTAGTTAAGTCCACAGTACGTTAAGTCTGAATGACAGTTTCCTATCTAAAATTATACCCAAAAAATTTTGCACTTTCAGAAAAGACTAGATCTGTTCCATTTAACCGAGGAGGAGGGTCCACATGTGGGACATTATTCATCCTAGTAAAGAGAACTAATTCTGTCTTGTTTGGGTTAACACCCAACACACCGCTTCTGGCCTATCTAGCCAACATGTTCAGATCCACCTGAAGGATGTCTCGGATGACGTTTTCGAGTTTGCCACTCACTGCGATTGCCACGTCGGCCGCATATGCCACGACCTTGCAGCCACAACGTTCTAGATCTAGCAGAATTTCATTCACCGCTAGGTTCCAAATTAGTGGAGACTGTACTCCTCCTTGTGAGGTTCCTCTGTTTACAAACCTTGTTGGAGTTGTGGACCCAAGACATGCTGTTATGCGTCCTCTGTTGAGCAGTCTTTGAATTAGTCTAATCAAGCTAGAGTTCACCTTTAGATGTGACAATGCCTTAATTACCGCATCTGAGTGAATGTTGTTAAAAGCTCCTTCTATGTCAAGAAACGCCACCATGGTGAAATCTTTGAAATATAGGGACGATTCGATAGTGCTCACATGTTCGTGCAGGGCTGATTCTGTAGACTTTCCCTTATTGTAAGCATGTTGGTTCACCGACAGGAGTTTTGTATCCAGGTTTTCCCTAATGAAATGATCTAGAAGTCTTTCCAGACTTTTCAATAGGAAAGAGGATAGGCTAATTGGTCTGAAGTCTTTTGGCCTAGTGTGCGATATCTTCCCCGCTTTGGGTATGAATACCACTTTGGTATCCCTCCATCGATTCGGGATGTATGAAAGCCTAATACAGCCTACATAAATTTTCTGCAGCCAGGGGATAATGTACTTTAACATTTTCTGCATTTCTGCTTGGGTGATGCCGTCTGGTTCAGGTGACTTGAAGGGTTCAAAGCTGTTTATAGCCCAGCTTATTCTGGATCTCTCAGTCAACATAGTAGCGACGCTCGCAGTCCACTCGCATTCTTGTTGATGTTGCTGATCTTCGGGTTCTGTTGGTGAGTTCCCCGGGATATGTGTGTCGAGCAGTACATTGAGCGACTGCTCGCTGTTTTTGGTCCAATTATTTGCCTCATCCTGTAATTAACCCACTGTACAGTGTGAAGCTGATAGTAGCTCAGCCTTGCGGCGTCGGAAACATTTTCCACTTCGGCGCAGAAGGTATACCAAGAGCGCCTTTGTGCCTTCCTAAGCTCCTTCTTATAGATCTTGAGTTGCATCACAAACATTAGCGACTCCAGTAGATTTCGCCTTGTTGAATAGCTTGTTGCAAGTCTTTTTCCTTGCCGTTAGCTCAGAAGTCCACCATTGAGGTTTAGTTTTATCTTTGTACCTTGTTTTTGCACAGGCTTCTTCAAGAGAACTATTGAATGATGTGGTGATATGCTCGACCTGATTATATAGACCGGCTTTGTCATTCGGTTCATAAAGAAGTTTAGAGTTAAGGACCTTTTTAAAATCCTTCTTATACAGTTGTTTGAACTCTATATAATGGTGATCTGAGAATGAGTGGTCGTCCAGTACATTCCACCCAATAATAACATATATATTACCTTTCCGAATCCTGTGTATTTCCATACATAGTAATAGCTTATATGTCGGTATTACCTTGGGAAAAATGTGCGAAGTGTCGCCATCTTTGTTTGCCTCATTTACAAAACGACCATTTTGTACAAAAAATTAACTGCTTATAACTTTATTACTAGTACATATATTAGAGTGACACTTCTTTTATTATTTTCGGGTTTTCGAGTCTAACTGGGCAAAAAAACTGATACATGGTACAAAATATCTATACTATAAAATCTAACAACTCTATGACGGTGTCGATGTGGTCTGGAAAAAGTGCAGCATTTTCTTTGACCTTTTCCAAAAAACTGCACCTTTCTGACACATTTCCGAAGTTTGAAAATTTGAGTAAATTTAAATTCGAGGGACTATATTATTCCAATTTTGAAGATGCAACAATTGTGAAATGCTCGTCGACGGGCAACATATTTTCCAGAAACGAAATCTCCATAAGTTCAGAGAAATTATTACAACAAGTAAAATGCGAAGGAATTTAGGTTTCACATGAGTTATTGTTCGCACAATCGGACGGGCATAGCATACAGGACTGAAATTATTTTGAAATGATTCTTTTCTCAACCTTTTTAGGATCTAAGGTGAATTAAAGCACCTGTATTGTTAGTGTATACATTTGAAATCCTTTGACTTTAGTGGAACATATTTTCATTTGAATTGTATTACATTCCCAGCAACTAGTTTTCCTTATTTCCGTAAACATTGAACATATTAGGTTCGCACTCAACTTGCATATCCTCCCCATTCCCCACACGATTGTTTGTAACCGACTATATATGAGAAACTAAGTTTGAAAAAGTTTTTCAAGTGCGTGTTGACATCATCGTCTAAATTGTTTTTTTTTCTTTTTGTGTATTCCGAAGAAGTTCAGTACGATAATTCATAGCGCCACTCAATCAGACTCTCGAAGAAAAATGGGAACACTTCAACGCACACTCGACATTCGTTTTCATGGAAAGTCTTAAAAGTTCTTAAAGGAGAACATACCTATGTATGTGCGATGTATATTGAAGTATTAACATATAAATGTACATATATAAATATATTATTGGGGATGTAAACGTTTTTCACTTGGCCTGAAGGAACGTGTGCTGTACATTGAGGAAATTATGCGCAGAACTTTCATTTGAACGTGATTAGAATATCAATGGAATAAATCTGCCCCAACTCGACGAAAAATTGAAAAAATACAGTGGGAGGAAATTATTTTTGAACCAAAAAAGCACCTGCTCATTCAGTTGTTCCTCGTTAAAATATAATAAATAGAATATTATTTAATTCTCCACAAAACAAGGTTAAACTTCTGGACCGAATGGTATCATTTTTGTCTTGTGTTCTGCCCATCATGCCATGACAGCTGATTGAAGACGGTCAGTGTTTCCCCAAGGGAGTTTTAAGAGAGCTAACTATTTGACACTGCTTACATAATGTAAAGTATGGTAATGTTTAGAAACGAGCTAAACAATATCTAATATTCTGCCGTAGGAAAACCTTGCAGAACCTTTTCCACAAACAGAACACCCCCACTGTGCTATGTAAATGTGAATATCATGAATGTCCGCTTCTAATATGTCTACGTGAAGTGAACTAATTTGGTTGGATTGGAGTAAAAGTAAACTTTACCACCCACATTTAATGGATATGACTTCACTTTTGCCTGATATGAAAGTGTTGCCATGGTGGCGTTAAAATGGCCACGAAGTTCAAGTAAAGTATGTGGTTGATTGTTTTTGCGATTATAACTATTTCTATATTTTTTACATAACATGTAATTTAATTATTGTTATCCATTTGTGTCTACATACATTCAGGTGAATGACTGATTTATTTATGAGTATTTTCAGGATTGAACCTGACGCAAATGGATAAATGTGGTTAATGAAATGATATACAATAGATTTTAAAAAATTACTTTTTCAAAACAATCGAAACTTTTTGTAATCATAATAATAATTTGCATAAGTTTGATTTTATTCGAACTATTCTTTATATTAAGTTTTTATAACTGATAGACAAACTCGAGTCAAATTTTTAAAGCTATGCTCGGGTTGTCTTTTAACACCATTATCCAAACCTCGTAAGTAAGCTTGACGATATTCTAATAAAATTTCCCATAACATAAATACAACAGTAAAATTTTGAAGCTGATTCAAATACTACTCGTACCACAAACATTTACTTATTCATATTTCTTACTATACTTAAGTTAGTTGTATATTTATACCCTATACCACACTGTGGTACAGGGTATTATGACTTTGTGCATTTGTTTGTAACACCCAAAAGGAGAAGAGATAGACCCATTGTTTATTATACCGATCGATCGTAATCACTCTCTGAGTCGATTTAGCTATGTCCGTCTGTCTGTCTGTTGATGCATTCTTGTAATCAAAGTACAGGTCGCAATTATGGTCCGATCTCAACGAAACTTGGCACATATCTTTCTTTAGGCCCAAGGACGATCCCTATTGAATTTGGTTAAAATCGGTTCAGATTTACATATAGCTCCCATATATATGTACCTCCGATTTGGCATATATGCACTGTATTAGCAACATTTTTGAACCGATTTGTACACAAATTGACAGAGAGTGGTCTCGTGATACACTTAGAGACAATACAAAATTTGGGAGAGATCGGTTCAGATTTAGATATAGCCCCCATATACATGTTACCCCCGATTTGACATGTAAGCGCTGTAGCAACTGTATTTTATATTCGATCAGTACGAAATTCGACAGAAAGAGGTTTCTTATTACATGAAGGAATATTGCCAAATTCGGAGAAAATCGGTTCAGATTTAGATATAGCCCCTATATATATGTTAACCCCGATTTGAAATTCAAGCGCTGTTGGAACTGTATTTTATTTCCGATTACAGCGAAATTCGGCAGAACGAGGTTTCTTATTACATGAAGGAATACTGCCAAATTCGGAGAAAAACGGCTCAGATTTAGATATAACCCCCATATATATGTTAGCCCCGATTTGACTGCATTTTATATCCAATCAGTACGAATTTCGACAGAAAGAGGTTTCTGTTTTACATGAATGAGTATTCAGGCAAAATCGATTCAGATTTATATATAACCTCTATATATACGTTCTTCCTGATTTGGTTACAAAGCGCTATAGAAGTTGTACTTTACTTCCGATCATTACAAAATTCTCCAGAAAGACGTTTCTCAATTTAGGAACGAATATTGCTTAATTTAGCGATTAATGGTTCTGAATTAGATATATCCACATATATATGTTCTTACCCATTTACCAATTATTCCAAATTATTATCGCAATGACCCTTATCGCATTGTTAGGGAGGTGTAGGGTATTATATAGTCGGCCCCGCCCGACTTTCTGCCTTTCCTTACTGGTTTTATTTGCTGTACGACTAAACGCCACTTGTCAAAGAATATCAAGTTAAAATTTTCCAATTTTAAGATAGTTTCAGTGCCCATGAAGTCTCATATTCTATTTGATCACGTCTGGTCGGTGCATCATAACTCGAAAACCACAAATTTAGGCAACGGTAACAGATATTTTTTTTTGGGTTCTCAAATACATTTGTCGGTTCGACCACAGGTCGATAATAAAATAAATGACATGCCGTCTACAGGGCTGGACCTATTTTTTTAAAAGTTGAAGGAGAGATAGGCAAATATTTTGAAAATTGCATACTTTGATTTTGCATTTTCGCCAAGTGATCTTGATGGCTACACGAACGCGTATAGAAAAGATCGTTGTTGGATAGTCATATATTTGTATGGACCGTAGTCAGTTCTGGTGCTACCGAAACTTTAGTACTATTTATGTTATTTAATCAAAAATCAGGACCCAAAAACTCAAAATAAAAAAATTGTCCATAGTAAAAGATATGTATAAGTATTTAAAATTTTTATTTCACAAATTGCTTTTTCTGTTTGATTACATATATCGATCATAAAAAAGTGGTTCAATGTTCACGACCAGTCTACTTCAAAGTCTATCAAACTACTGAAAATAATACCAGGTGCTCTCTAAAACTCAAACTGTATGAAAATATTTTTGATCGCGACTATCAGAAAGAATTATATTTTTTTGGTCGCAACTGTTCACATTATCTTAATCTCTTAACTATACTGAGGTCAAGAGGTCGCAAAACGCGTCTCTGAAATACAAGTGTATTATTACACTATTGCATATTTCACACAATGATGTCTACGTTCCAAATTTCGATATTTTAATCGTTTTATTTGTTATAGTAGATTTGACCCCAGACTGGATAGAAAATAGTAGATTTCGCATCTCCTTTAATATCAGTATATAACCATTCATTGATAGATACTGAGTTCCTAAGAGTCTTTCGATAGATTGAAAATTGTTTTGGTCACTACTGCACTGACCACAGTTTAAATAGTGTGGATGCGAATATCGAACTCCAGCAACGCCCTTAATTGTATGTGTGCAAACTTTCAGATCAATATTTGTACATGGGCTTAGTGGTCAAGAACCAAATACGTGGCGGAGAACATATGCTTAATATGCTATGTATGCTCCAAATTTCGTTATAATCTATTTAGTCATGAAAGAAATCATATCGCATTATTCATATCCTGATCACGTGCATAACATATTGACCACATACAAAATTAAATTTTTGTTAAATATATTTATTACATATATATTATTCTAAAAACTTTTTAAAATTTTTTGATCGCGGCTGTTGCGTCCATTTTGTCCGACACATTTCCATGAAGATCGGTATAGGCACCTACTTAAATATGTTATGGAGGAATGTAAAAATAGGAGTATTATAGTATTTTGAATTGCAGTGAAAGAATGATAATTGCTTAAGCTCTGCTAAATTGACAACAATATTAGAATTCAAAATTTTTTCTCGTGTATAGTACTACGTGTTATTTAAGCTTTGTATCATTTAAGACGCTTCTAAAGTACAATAATAATATTAAAGATTTTGTTAACGTGAAAACTGACAATGTGCCAAAAAACGACTATGTGGATAGGCCTTAGGTAATACAACGCTCGAGCCTATACATAAGAAACATTTCTACCTTTCTTCCTCTTATAGGAGCCGCAACGTCTAGCAGTCAAAATTTGCTTGGTATTCAATTGCATCTGTTGGATATCAGTCCATTCACATAAATTAGTAGGACCATAGCTCTTAAGGGACTTTAAGTGTACGGAAAAAGTGAAAATTGCTTTGGCCACTGCTACACTGACCACAGACTGCATATTGATCGAATTAACAACGTTAGGTATGTTCCACTGTTAGGGGTGAGCGATATGTTTTGGAAAATCTTTGGAAAATTCAAGACGCGGTTTTGGACATCGAATTGTTGTTTTCGCATCTCCTTTGAGGTCAGCTCTTAAGGAGTGTTTAAAATCAGTGAAATAATGAAAATTGTTCTGGTCACTGCTATACTGACCACAGTCATAGTATTGTAATTTATTTTTCGCGCATGTATTTGTCGTTTATAGTACTTCTCATTTACAAAATTTTAGCATTGCAGGCTTTTGTAAGAACAAGAACAATTCTCATGTTTTTTGACAGCGCTAGAACTGACCGCTGCCCTTGGTTTATACAGGGAGTTTTTTTAGACTTGTGGGTTTCAATCTGGCAATACTTTTTTCGGGGTAGGTCTTTTTGACAGCTGTCACTTTGGTTTGCCATTTCATAATGAATAGACTTACTCCGGAACAACGTTTGCAAATTTATTACTAAAATAATGGTAATAAATTTTTCGATTTTCACAAGAAAATTTTGATTCACTTTTGAATTTTTTTTGGCGGAAAATCGCATATCAAAGTAGCCTATGGCATTTCCCAGGCATTGGTCTATATAATATGTTCACCAAGTTTCTATAAAATCGATTCAGCCGTTTTAGCGTGGTGTTGGAACAAACAAACAAAAAAACGATTTTATAATATTAATAGGATTTCATACATGAGGATAAGGCCACCAATAAATTTATAAATTATTTTTTTTATAAAGTCTGGAGGTTGAACTGTTTCTTTTCCAAACGATACACAGTGGGAGGAAATCAAAGAAAGAAAATCATTCTGCAGTTTCTTAACCAGACAAACGTTGCGACAAAACTTGTTACGCTTGCCGAAGAGTTAATGGGTAGCACTATTTTACAAAAATGCTGCCGAAGAGCTGTGCATAATATTTTCTGGGGACAAATTGTATCACAAAAAAAAAATATGAAGAAATTTTTTAATTGTAATTTTTTTAATGGCAATTTTCTTGGATTACCTTTAGCATTTGGACCATATTTGAAGTATTAGCCGGGATTCGCGTTAAATTTAAATTATGGGGTTTACAAATCTTGAAAATCTAGTAAGGAAAGGCACAAAGTCAGGCGGGGCCGACTATATAATACCCTACACCTCCATAACTATGCGATAAGTGTCATTGCGATAATAATTTGGAATAATTGGTAAATAGGTAAGAACATATATATGTTGCTATATCTAAATCCGATTATTGCTAAATTAGCCAATATTCGTTACTAATTTTAGAAACATCTTTCTGCCAAATTTTGCAATGATCGGAAGTAATGTACAACTTCTATAGCGCTTTGTAACCAAATCAGGAGGAACATATATATGGAGGTTATACATATCTAAATCTGAATCGATTTTCCCCGAATTTAGCAGTATTCCTTCATGTAATAAGAAACCTCTTTCTGTAAAATTTCGTACTGATAGAATATAAAATACAGTTTCTACAGCGCTTACATGTCAAATCGGGGGTAACATATACATATATGGGGGCTATATCTAAATCTGAACCGATTTCCCTCAAATTAGGCAGTGTTAATTCATGTAATAAGAAACCTCTTTCTGCCAAATTTCGTACTGATCGGATATAAAATACAGTTTCTATAGCGCTTACATGTCAAATCGGGGGTAACATATAAATAGGGGGGCTTTATCTAAATCGAAACCGATTTTAACCAATTTCAATAGGGATCGTCCTTGGACCAAAAAAAGGATATGTGTAAAGTTTCGACGAGATCGGACCATAATAGCGACATGTGCTTTGATTACAAGAATACATGCAAAGACAGTCGGACATAGCTAATTCAACTCAGAAAGTGATTCTAAGTCGATCGGTATAATAAATGGGTCTATTTCTCCTCCTTTTGGGTGTTACAAACAAATGCACAAAGTTATAATACCCTGTACCACAGTGTGGTGTAGGGTTTAAAAATAGAAACCAGTAAGGAAAGGCAGAAAGTCAGGCGGGGCCGACTATATAATACCTACACCTCCCTAACAATGCGATAAGGGTCATTGCCATAATAATTTGGAATAATTGGTAAATGGGTAGAAACATATTATCTAATTCTGAAACGATAATCGCTAAATTAAGCAATATTCGTTCCTAAATTGAGAAACATTTTTCTGGAAAATTTTAATGATCGGAAGTAAAATACAACTTCTATAGCGGTTTGATACCAAATCAGGAGGAACATATATATGGAGCTTTAATATACATCTGAACCGATCTTCCCTGAATACTTGCTCATGTAAAAAGACCTCCTTCTGTCGAATTTCGTACTGATCAGATATAAAGTACAGTCTCTGCAGCGCTTAGATGTCAAATCGGGGGTAACATATATATATATGGGAGCTATATCTAAATCTGAACCGATTTTCTCCGAATTTGGCAGTATTCCTTCATGTAATAAGAAACTTCTTTCTGCCGAATTTCGCACTGATCGGATATAAAATACAGTTTTTACAGCGCTTACAGGTCAAATCGGGGTAACATATATATGGGGGCTATATCTAAATCTGATTTCTTCCAAATTTAATAGTTTTCATCCATATAATAAAAAACCTCTTTCTGCCGAATTTCATACTGATCGGATGTAAAATAAAGTTTTTACAGCGCTTACATGTCAAATCGGGGGTAACGTATATATGGGGACTATATCTAAATCTGAACCGATTTCTTCCAAATTGAATAGTGTTCATCCATATAATAAGAAACCTCTTTCTGCCGAATTTCATACTGATCGGATATAAAATACAGTTTTTACAGCGCTTACATGTCAAATCGGGGCTAACATATATATGGGGGCTATATCTAAATCTGAACCGATTTTAACCAAATTCAATAGGGATCGTCCTTGGGCCAAAAAAAAGATATGTGTAAAGTTTCGTCGAGATCGGACCATAATTGCGATCTGTACTTTGATTACAAGAATACATGCACAGACGGACAGACAGACGGACAGACAGACGGACAGACGGACATAGCTAAATCAACTCAGAAAGTGATTCTAAGTCGATCGGTATAATAAACGATGGGTCTATTTCTTCTCCTTTTGGGTGTTACAAACAAATGCACAAAGTTATAATACCCTGTACAACAGTGTGGTGTAGGGTATAAAAAGATTACAAAACATGTAAGAAAGTTTAAGTCGGGTAAACCGACTAAGGAATACCCTCACTTTGTGAGTAATGTAATATATAACATAACACTAATTAATCTGTCAATTTTTGTGGAGGTACCAGAAGGTCTTTAGCAAATATACCAATTTTCGTTAAACAGTAGATTCTTTAAATACGTTGCACTGTGCCGAACTATAACCGTTTATGTGTACTGTTATATTAACGTTACGAGCTATTCAATTTTGATATGATTTGGTTACTTTGTGTGGGAGGTACAAAAAGAGGCGTGGTGATAACGCCCACTTTTCACAGGACAGTAGGCACTATGACAGCATAACACTGTACAAAAATTCAAGTATTTTTATGCACTGGTATTAAAGTTATAATCCGTTAACTTTTGGTGTAAAACGGTCCATTTGTGTGGGAGGTATCAAAAGGGGCTGTACAATAACGCCCATTCTTTATCGGACTATAGGCGCTACAAAAACATTATACTGTAAAAAATTTCAAGTATTTCTTTGCACTTTTATTAAAGTTATAAGCAGTTAAATTTTGATGCAAAATGGTCCATTTGTGTGGGAGGTACCAAAAGGGGTACGGCAACTTCACCCATTTTTCTCGAGGTGATAGTGACTAATATAGTAATAATATGTGTAGAATTTCAGAAGAGTCGAATAAGTAGTATAGAAGTTATTAAAGAATCAATATTTCACTAAAAGTTAACCCTTTGTGGGGGAGGTACTAGAAGGAGTCGTCCAAAACAGCCCATCTTCAAACTCATCCGGAGATATATCAAAATATTACCGCGTACCAAATTTGAAGTCAATCGGTTACTCCTTTCGAGAGTTATCGTGCGCACCAGACAGCAGACAGACAGACGGACGGACATTGCTCATTCGACTTAAAATGACATATAACGAAAATCCGCCGAACATACTTGGGGTCTTAGGTCACAAGTTCGATGTGTTACATTTTTTTCTGTAGCAAATGATAAATACCCTCATATCACTAAAGTGAGGGTATACAAATATATGCTTTAGGTTTGAATGTTTTTTTTTTTTAATTTCGTTCATGTCATTGATTTCGTTCGGTGCAATTTATCGTGTATACGTACTCGTTAAAATCTGCCTACTGCTCATTACTCCATCCTTGTAATATAAGCCGATTTTAATGAGTTACGATTTGTTACGAAACTATCAATCATCAACTTACTATCAAACGTTCTGAGAAACGGTCTACACCTTCGAGCTGAACTACATAACCATGATATCAGCCAGAGATGAATGGGTTGGCAGAATACGAGGTAATAGAAACAATCTCCACTTCTATACGGATGGTTCGAAGCTTGATGAAAAGGTTGGATTCGGAGTGAAAATTTAAAAGTGTTTCTACATTTTACACTAAAACCGCATTATTAGGTTCGTTTATAAAAATGGCGCAGCTGTATGAACGGGTTCTGATTTCGTTTGTAAAATTTGTGCACTCCGCAAATGCGAAAATATCGCATTTTCCACACTCAGCCCAGTCCACGGTGTGGAGTGTGGCACCGTCAAAAAGCAAACTTCAGAACCAAACCTAATTGAAAGCGTACATTCTTAATGCACTATCAATAATGTAGGTATGCGCTTTACTCACCGCACGATTTTTGTTCGATTGTTCGCATGCAAAATGCGACATTAGCAGTGGGTGCAGAGGGAATTTTTTAATGTGGTGATATTATTTTTCAGAAAAGAAATCACCATTAGTCTGCTCCAGGGGAACTGAACATGTGGGCATGTGTCTGGCGACCTGCAAGCTATTCTTGACAGATAGTGCACTTACGGCAACATATGACAGGTGGTCACTAGTCAGGAACTGCATACATTCCAGGCTGATGTGGCCCGTCCTAGACTCAAAACACATCAAAGAACTGCTGCACGCTGAAAAAAAATCGCTTCTGTAGTATATTGTCCCAAACATATTCGGCTTGAAACATATATATGTTTAGGGTACACTCCAAACATAAAATTTTTGATGCACACAAAAATTATATATTTGGGAGGATGTTGTTCTAAATAAATCTTTGTTTACATCCCAATATGTGTTTATTTTGGACTATTTTTCCCGAAACAAATACTTGGTTGCATTTACGTATTCAGAAAATAAGTTGAGTTACATTTTTCAGTAATTCAAAGTAAATTTTTTAGAAATTTTTCATGTCGTAAGAATAATAAATAATAATAATTGAAATCGTATAATCTTGGATCGAAATCTATTACTTGGAGGATTGAAAACTAATGATGGCTTGGAATACTCAGAAATTTTAAATTATTAATTTAAAACAGAAGTTAATGCTACATTTCGTATCATAGCTGGTAGGTTGAATGCTAAACCTAAATTCGAAAAATTCAACAAAAGTTTCGAAATATTTTTTAAATAAAATATATTTGGAGAAATTCCTAAACAATAATTTTATTTGTTTCCAAACACATATTTTATTTGAGAAATTTAGTTTTCAAATATTATATGTTGTAACATATTAATATACGAGTTCCAAATGTATTTTATTGATTTTCAAATAAAATTTATTTGCTCAGAAATATATAATATTTAAAAATTTGTGTTTCAAATATATTTTCTTTCGATTCAAACATATCAGAAAAGACGATTTTGCCCCGTGTGTCGTTGTCGAGAACGGACATCTCACTGATCGTGTCTGCTATGACGGATCACTGTCTTACTGGACGGCACGCGGAGAGATTGAAGGTCTTGCATAATGAGTTTTGCAGAAGGTGTGGAGACGAAGAGGAGGAGCTCCCTCTAGAAGGCGGCATACAACCTCAGGCTCTTATTTATTTGACTAATTTTGGAATCCGCCAACTTTTGAGCTTTTTAAATCAATAACAAGTAAGAAAGTTTTAGTCGGGTAAACCGATTAAGGTATACCCTCACTTTGTGAGTAATAGAATATTGAATATTACACGAATTATCCTGCCAATTTGTGTGGGAGATACCAGAAGGGGTTTAACAAATACACCTATATTTCGCTGACCAGTAGATACTTCAAATACGTTTCACTGTGCCGAATTATAAACGTTTATGTGGACTGGTATATTAACGCTATGAGATATTAAATTGTGGTATGATTTGGCCATTTTGTGTGGGAGGTACAAAAAGGGGCGTGGTCATAATGCCCATTTTTCACTGGGCAAAAGCATTACACTGTACAAAATTTCAAGTATTTTCATACACTGGTGTTAATGTTATAAGCTATTAACTATTGGTGCAAAATGGTACCTTTGTGTGACAAATGATATATATCCTCGTCACACTAAATTGAGGGTATAAAAATGGTTCACCGGAAGGGGTTAAGGATAACTAATGTTTTCTCTAACGTCCCTGTGGTAACACAATGGACTGCATAGTCCAAGTGAGACTGTTGTACAGGCTGCCAGGCTTTTTTTTAAACATTTTCAAAGTGCTGCTGATTTTTCGATTTTAATTTTTTATTGATTTCGAGTTATGTGTGTAGTGTCTGTCATGCGGAAATATTAGCAATATGGGAAGTCGCCAATTAGCTGAGTAGCAATATAGTACCAGCACTGGGGTTATTATTTACTCGGACAGCCAGGCTGCCATAAATTCTCTGGACGCTGCATCCCTAAACTTCCAAACAATTCTCGATTGCCACAGATCCCTTAACGAGACTTAACATACATCTCATATGGGTGCCTGGCCATAGGGATGTCCCGGAGAACTGAATATCCGATGAACTCGCTAGGAAGGGGACGATATTACAAATTCTCGAATATATGCAAGCTTTGGCTTAGGCAAGAGTCAATTAGGTAGTCCAACGAAAGATGGACATAAATCGGCACCTAGACAAATCTGGCCATGATATGACCTGAGAAGGTCAAAACATCTCCTCACGCTTGAGATACTAACATCAGTTCTGACGGGTAACCGCCTAATCGGCGAACACGACCGGAAATTGGCTATTGACTGCAATGACTTCTGCAGAAGCTATGGAGATGAAGAATAGGTGGAGAGCATTGAGCACTTGCTATGCGACTGAGTAAACGACATCTGGACATACTGGTGTCGGCCATTCTAGATAGTCTAACAGATCTTTCCGGTACCAATGTTCATACAATCGATAACTTTGTATACCAAACAAGTTGATTTCGATGAGTGTCATTTCAGCCCGTGGTAACACTAGGGGCCTAAAGTGGTCTATGTGAGCTGGTAAACAACGTCATTCCACCCTAACCTAAACCTAAATCTAAACGATTCGTTTTATTTTACGTTTTCGCCGCCTCTTTCTCCAACTTGGACTTTCGTTTAAGTTCCTCTTGCTGTATAAACATTATCCTAAAGGAAAATCTTCGTTACCACCTAGGAGCAAAAACATAACAAATAAACCCCAATTGTGCCAATTACGGCCACTTTTCTCTAGACTCTAGGTACGATAAAAGCATTACACCGTATAAAACATCAAATATTTATATTCACCGGTATTAAAGTTAAAATTTGTTAACTTTTGGTACAAAATGGTCAATTTGTGTGGGAAGTACCAAAAGGGGCGTGGCAATAATGCCAATTTTTCACTTTATTGTAGGTACTACTAAACCATTACACTGTACAAAATTTCAAGTATTTGTATGCACTGGTATTAAAGTTACAAGCTGGTAACTTTTGGTTCAAAATTGTCCATTTGTATGGGAGGTACCAAAAGAGGCGTTGCAACTTCACCCATTTTTCTCGAGGTAATAGTGACTAATAAACTAATACTATGTGTAGAATTTCAGAGAATTCAAATAAGTAATATAGAAGTTATTAAATAATCAATATTTCACTAAATATTAAACCTTTGTGGGGGAGGTACTAGAAGGAGTGGACCAATATGGCCCATCTTCGAACTTAGCCGGAGATAGAAGAAAATATTACCACATACCAAATTTTTATTCAATCGGTTACTCCCTTGGAGAGTTATCGTGCGCACAAGCCAGCAGACAGACAGACAGACGGACGGACATTGCTCATTCGACTTAAAATGACCCAAAACCGATTTCCGCCGAACATACTTGGGGTCTTAGGTCACTCCTTCGATATGTTTCACTTTGGGCCTGCAGCAAATGATATCGATCCTCGTCACGGGTATAAAGGGTATACAAATATTCGTGAAACACTTTTACTGAAGACATCTGGGCACAAATTTTTCCAAAGTTTAACACAGATATTAGTGATACCGAAGCGCACTATCTTCTGTATTTCCGAAAAATACAATTTAATTTCCGATACAATTTAAAATGTCCGATATTGCTTGCGAAAGCAGAAGTCATGTCGCTTATTGCCGCTAAATTTGTACATACAAAATTTCAATGCAATTAATGCAATAGTTCCCCATATGTAATATCTTGGAATTACATAATGGATACATGTGGAAGACAACAAGTTCACTGAACCAATCCTGTCCATATGTTCCTGTGTCACACATAATGTTGACAACTGCATCCACTTCCACATATATCCTTGGGCTGTAAGTCTAGTTATGCTTGATTTTATCTGGTTGATTTGGAATGAAGAATAAATCCTGTTGAATTTCAAAAAAATATTTTTTTCTGAGAAATACAAAATAACATTTTGGAATACATTTTCCAATGTCGATCAATTTGATATGGAATGACTCATGTGTAACGTAAAATATTCAAGATATCCATGGCATTTTGTTTTTGTTTAGCAGATATTTAGTATTTGCTTTGTCTTCTTTTTTGGGGAAACCAAATCGTTGAAGATACAAAGGCAGAGGCGAGTCGCAGCAGCTCCCACATGTTATGTTGTATGAGGAAGGCAGACTGTTGCAAAGTTGCTTGAGCGAGAAAGAACTAAGTCCATATGTAAAAATTTAGAAGGAGTGATAAAATACATTGCAATTAAATAAGAAACTACATTGTGGGTAAAAAAAATGTAGTTTTTTAAGGAATATGTGAACTGTTTATTTTGAAAGTAGCCTGCTTTACTTGGTTCATCATTATATAGAAACTGATGAACTGAAGGTGAATAATAAATTTCTACTATTCACCTTGCCTTCTAAAGATACTTCTATTGGTTTAAAAACAGAACGGCGTTTACGCCACTTTTAAAATAAACAGTTTAATTCTTTGGCGAAATTAATTATTAAATTAAAAAAAATGTTCTGTCTGAAAAAAGTACTGTATGATTGTTGAAATGCTATACTTTTACTAAAGTGATTTAGTTTATATTGTATATTTTTCGTTTATTCTTTGAAGTGAAGGGTTTTATTACTCTACTTTAATGGTGTATATTAAATCCTCCCTTAGTTCCAGATAAAAAAATATATGTTTATACACAGTGGACTTAGCTCCTTTTTCGCTCTAAGCTAACGATATGCTTAAGTTGAAGTAGATCCACAGAAGACTGCCTTTGAGTCACAGTAGTCCACATTTCTTTTTGTTCACTTTGACATGTTTGGTTTTGTGGCGTCTGGTCCAACACCAAATGAGCCTACATATCATCAGCATCGGTTCGGCAACATGTGATACAATAAAAACCTTTTGGAGCCACCCAAGTGGAGTAGATGCTGGATGTTGGACCATTGCTGGACAATTGATTGGTTAGTTAAGTTTATCGTGCTCGATGACTTGTTTTGTTAATTACATTTGGATGGTCTGTCATTTCGGCATTCGCTACACTTTTCGTTTGACATTTTTTTGAGACTTTCTTTTTTTCGTCTTGCCGGAGACACGTAGTAAGGCAGGGATAACTCAACATGTGTTTTGAATGAATCAAATCGGTCAATGTCATAAACCTAATGAGGCAATGAACATATTCATTCCAGACATTCTGGTATATCTAAATGAAGTTCAATGTAGAACAGGACTGTAGACAAGACACAATCTAGAAAATAATAGTCCTCGACTAGTGGAATAAATCCACAACAAGAGATATGAGAGGGTTAATGCCATAGTGGATCTTGACCCAAAAATTCCTTTATGCTCAGATATAAAATACGACTTCTAAAGAGCTAAGATGCCAAACCGGAAGGTCGTATACATGGGCCTATGTATAAATCACAATTACATCAGTATCGGAAGGAAATAATAACTCCTAATAGGATATAAGCTAAATCGAAAGTACATATAGATATATGGAGACTATATCTGAATCTGAACCGATTTTCACAATTTTTAATAGTGTTCTAAATCTTATCTAAGAAACAAGAAATACAAGTGTGTGTCAGATTTGGAAAAGATCGAAGGAAAACTATTGCATTCGGAGACAAAAAAAAATTAAATGACAAAAAAAGGCAACTAAATGCATAAATAAATAAAAGAAAATCATTTATACATCAAGTGCTTACTACAATTTTATGATATTTAACATTTTCTTTTATTTATTTATGCATTCAGTTGCCTTTTTTCATTTCATTTTCCTCTGTTAAAGGGAGCATTATGTTATTCCAACGGTTAGACATACTTCATAACAGCAGAAGAGAGAACTTTCACGTCTTTGTCTTTAAAAGTCTTTGTCCCCGGGTAGTGCTTTTGCCCATCGCTGCTCTAGACGGCTCAGAATACCAATAATCGACTGAAACACTCAAGCAGTGAAGTTACTAGAGAATTATCCAATGTCTTTTGGAGAAGTTGCTGTCGGCTCATTTCATGAAATTTTTCAGAAGTTTTGGACATGAAACTTGAAGCATCTAAGTTTGTTTAGATATATCCACATTTTGATGAAAATAACTCAAAAAAAGCTCTGTGAGTTCATTACAGCCTAATACGATTTTTTTATGTTCGAAAAACATGAAAGGAGGGTGGAGATTTGCTACGATTAAGCAGATAAAACCGCAAAGACATACCCCAACAACGGATACCAGAAGCTTATTAGTCTAATCACGCTCATGTAAAGGCAGTGAGTCATATTTGGACGTAGTCCCAATTTTAAACCTATAGCTCTTCTGCACAACGACCAACATCTGTGGGCCTTTGTAATGTGAAGCACAATCGATTTAATTAAGTTCTAAATAAAACGTCATTCAAATGGCCTCCACGACTTCTTCTGTTCAATATTGACTTGGCTTGAAGAGAGTCTGATTTATTTAGAAACACCAATGATTTCAAATAACCCCACAAGAAATAGTCTAATGGTGTTAAATCACAACTTCTTGGAGGCCATTCAATATCACAATTTCTTTAAATACTCGAATCTCCAAACTTTTCTCGCAACAATTCAATTGTTTTATTTTCTGTGTGGCACGTAGCCACAATCGGTCAATGGCAAAAGGATAGCTCTTAACGAGAGCTAAAATATTGCTCATGGGTGTCTAGGTCGTAGGTCGACTGGAAATTGTTTTTTTTTATTTAAAAAAATGGACTTCGAATAATTTTCAAATGTGAACGGAAAGTTTTTTTTTGCTCTAGCTCCTTAACGGTACGTCGGATCGGGAATCGGTCAATGGCAAAAAGATAGCTCTTAACGAGAGCTAAAATAGGGTGTCAAGGTCGTAGGTCGACGGGGAAGTGTTTTCTTTGGATTTAAAAAAATTGACTTAGCGCACGAAAAGTTGCTATTGGAGAATGATTATTTTGATAATAAAACTGAATAACTTGTAAACGTTGTTCTTGCGTAAATCTCTCCATGATGAAATTGTAGACAATACGGAATACAATAAAAAACAAATGACAGATCATGACATATTACAAATGGCCGAAACGTCAGTTCAAAATCATATCATCCTATTGGAAAACCTGTTATAAGAACTTCAGAGATAGGAGCTCGCGCTCTAGACGGTTCAGAACACCAATAACCGATTGAAACATTCAAGCAGTGAAGTTACTAGAGAATTTTCGAATGTCTTTTGGAGAAGTTGCATTCGGCTCATTTCATGCAATTTTTCAGAAGTTTTGGACATGAAACTTGTATCTAAGTTTGTTCAGATATATCCAAATTTTGGCGAAAATAACTCAAAAAAAAAAACTCGATGAGTTCATTACTGCCTAATACGACTTTTATATACAAGCCTTTATCTTCAGGTTCGGTATTAGTTTAGGGTGGCTGCCGGTTTTACGAGCTCATATAGACAAATTTAGGTGCCTAGTGTTACCACGGGCTTCGATAGATGGCCATCATCGAAACAACCCTATTTTATATGAAATCTTATCAATATTAGAAATATCGGTACAAGAGAGATCTGTAAAACTTCATAGAAAGTTAGACCCCTGCATATCAAGACGTCGTTTACTCATTGCGGGAGAGTTTAGGTGTTGGTTAGGGTGACAGTCAGCATTGTCATGTCACATAGAACCCATATCGAAACCAACGTGTGTGATATACTAAGTTATCAATAGTACGAATATTGGTACCGGAAAGATCTGTCAGATTTCCTAGAAAGGCCGACTCCAATATATCCAGACTTCGTTTACTTAATGAGTGACAGTAGCAAATCATCCTCATCACCACAGTTCCTACAGAAGTTTTTTGACTCAATACCTAACCTTCTGGCGTGTTCGTCGATCAGGCAGTGTCCCGTCAGAACTGCAACCAATGTAGACAGTATTTTCCTCTCTAGTACGAAGAGAAATGTTGACCTTCTCAGTTCGTATCTTGACCAGATTTGTCTAGCTACCCTACCGGTGCCGATTACTGTTCATCTTTCATTGGACTGCTTGATAGCCTCTTGTCAAAGCCAGTTGCAAGTTTCTCGAGAATTTGTATTGTCGTACCTTTCCTAACAAGTTCATTAGCTATGCAGCTCCCCGGGATATATCTATGCCCAAGTACCCATATGAGGTGTATGTTAAACTGCTCAACCATCTCATTAACACAGCTGCGGCATGCCGAGGGTGTTTGTGAATTTTTGGCTGTGGCATCAAGAGAATTTATGGAATTCCGAGTAAATGACAATGGCAGTGTTGGTTACTATGTTGCGTCTCAGCCGCTACTGGTATCAGACTATATCAAGACTAAGTTCTTTACACTGTCAATCTTATCATCAAGCTTCGAACCATCCGTGTAGAAGTGGAGATGGTTTCTATTACATGGTATTCTGCCAAGCCATTCATCTCTGGCTGGTATAATAGTGATGTAGTACCTCTCGAAGGTGTACACCGTCGGTGTATAGTCCACTCGGTCGGTTAGCATAGCACTACACTTTGATATCCTCATCTTGCGCGTAGTTCTTGTACCTCAACATTGATAGACAGTTTATCCTTAATGGCGCTCTGTTTCCAACTTCCCTCGCCGCAATATCAATCGGCAGTATACAGAGTGGGACTTGTAGAGACTCAGTCGCTCCGCTAATGCATTGGCAGGTAGTCCATTTAAACTTTAATGGTTGGCAATGGATCTTTTATCAGTTGCCGTCCACTTCACCACACTGCAGTACACATTTAGTGTTAGCGCGTATGAATATCATGTGCATGATCCAGTCTGAAATGGGGGGGGGGGGGGTGTCGGATATAGAAATGGCTCCTTCCATGCTGTTTTCGATAGTCGTACATACACATGTCGGCAATGGAACGAAATATTTAATGTCGATCTATAATGTTTATAAACAGTTGCACAATGGTAAAATTAGATCTCGCTATCAGTTTTTTTCAAAAATTTTATGGGCATTTGAAATTTTAAAAAATTAAAAAACTGAGTTTTTCGGTTTTACGAAATTTGTAATTGCTCTTGAAGGCTGAACCGATTTTTGCAAAGTTTACTTTGTTTTAAAAATAACACAATGCTCCATTTTTGTGGATTTTTTTTTAAATTTTGAATTTTCGAATGTTTTCTTAAAAAAATCTTTTTAAAAAAATGGGTCCCCTTCTATTTTCTTCAGAAGAAAAATATCCGAAATTGCCCGACGAATCTTAGTATTTCGTCGATAACTTTTACAAATATTGAGGCTCACAAAACATAATTTCTGTTTTGGATCTGTGGGAGTGCGACGAATATTCTGTGTAAATTTATCGACTCGAAGGGTCGAAGAATTGATTCCACCAAAATGGTCCATTACGTTATCTTTAAAATACAGTAATCATTCCAAAAACCCGGTTCGGCCATTCAAGAGCAATTCGAAATTTCGTAAAACCCAAAAACTAATTTTTCTAAAATTTCAAATGCCCATAAAATTTTGGGGAAAAAATTACAGCGAGAGCCTATTTTACCATTGTGCAACTGTTTATAAAGTTTTTAGCCAAAAATAAAATGCCTATGTCCATATTAAATATTCTGACCCCAATACCCATAACATCTAATTGTTGTGAACTGTTAACCAAGCGCATAATGTGGGTCGCTTGCGGGTCTAATGTGGTCGGGATTGCGACGGTGAAGACGTCCACTCATTTAAAATTGCGAGATTCTATGAACCTGAGATATTTTAAATTTTGTATTGGTAAATTTCGAAGGATTTTCCTACATTTTGGACGAAACGGATCTCAAGTTGTGGGAATATAGTTTCTATAGTTTAGTTAGCTTTCAGAGGTCACATATTTTTTTTAACACTGAGTCAATTGCTAACATGAAGTGTGTATGAATATTTAGTTTAATTGATTTTTTAAGGTTTTAATTTTTCTACATCCTTCCATGCAGTACATTATTATTTCATTATAATTTGTTTGCTTGCAAATTAATTTTTCCCAATGCAATCAGCTCTTGACGAAAGTTGGTACAGATAACTCCTTCAAGCAATGGATGGTTTCCATTGGAAATGGATCAAGTCGTGAAATGTTATTGGTGCATTATATTTCGTAACGCTCTACATAAAATCGATATTTTTCAATCCACACTTGCTCAAAGTGAATTTAGGAATTTGTAATGGGTGATTCATTGGTTTGGTTTATAATGTGAAATCTATCTATATATATAAAAATGAAACGGTCCATCTGTGTAATGGCATCACGTCAGAACGGCTGGAGCGATTTGGATGATTTTTTTTTTATTCGATTCTAAATTTTCACGAGATGGTTTATATAGAAAAAAAAATTAATTGGACAAAGGGGCGTGGTACCTCCCATACAAATCGCAGGTTAAAAATCCGATATTTCTGCTCCTATTATAGGTATAGTGCTGAAATTTTGTTTGTATGCATTTAATGGCAGATTATGTGAATTTTCCAAAAATGGGCGGAATCGGACCAATGGGCGTGGCCCCGCCCATATAAGCCAAATTTTGAAATTGAGATATTTTGCACAATTTGTTAGCGAGAGTGCTGGAATTTTGAGTATATGTAAACGGTGGCAGTCTACGTGATTGGTCCAAAAATGGGCGGGATCGGACCAATGGGCGTGGCCCCGCCCACATAGACAAAATTTTGATATCTTGCACAATTTGCTAGCGGGAGTGCTGCAATGTTGCGTATATGTATCTGGTGGCATTCTACGTAATTGGTGAAAAAATTGGCGGGATCTGACCAATGGGCGGGCCACCGCCCATATAAGCCAAATTTTGAAATTGAATTATCTTGCTCATTTTGTTAGCGAGAGTGCTGGAATTTTGCGTATATGTATCTGGTAGCAGTCTACGTGATTGGCTTTCAAATGGGCGGAATAGGACCAGTGGGCGTGGCCCAGCCCATATTTTGATATATCTTGCAAGTATTATATAGGAAACACATGAACAAAAATGTTCGGTATGCGATAATTACAGCTGCTCACTCCAATACAATCGCAATATGATAATGTGATGCAATATCAATGAAACAAGAATTTGGAAATTTTATAAGTATACATTTCTATTTTCTGGACTTTCCACTGAATTCAGTATTTTTTCATTCAGTGAATTTATTACTAATACCAGTAAGGAAAGGCAGAAAGTCGGGCGGGGCCGACTATATAATACCCTACACCTCCCTAACAATGCGATAAGGGTCATTGCGATAATAATTTGGAATAATTGGTAAATGTATTTTGAACCGATAATCGCAAAATTAAGCAATATTCGTTCCTAAATTGAGAAAAATCTTTCTGGAGAACTTTGTAATGATCGGAAGTAAAGTACAACTTCTATAGCGCTTTGTAACCAAATCTGGAGGAACATATATATGGAGGTTTTATATAAATCTGAATCGATTTTCCTAGAATACTCATTCATGTAAAATAGAAACCTGTTTCTGTCGAATTTCGTACTGATCGGATATAAAACAGTCTCTACAGCGCTTACATGTCAAATTGGGGGTAACATATATATATGGGGGCTATATCTAAATCTGAACTGATTTTCTCCGAATTTTGCGGCATTCCTTCATGTAATAAGAAACCTCTTTCTGCCGAATTTCTTACTGATCGGATATAAAATACAGTTTCTACAGCGCTTGAATTTCAAATCGGGGGTAACATATATATGGGGACTATATCTAAATCTGAACCGATTTTCTCCGAATTTGGCAGTATTCCTTCATGTAATAACAAACCTCTTTCTGCCGAATTTCGTACTGATCGGATATAAAATACAGTTTCTACAGCGCGAATTTTGACATGGGCAGCGAAGCGCACCGGGCTCAGCTAGTATATATATAAAAATGAAACGGTCCATCTGTGTAATGGCATCACGTCAGAACGGCTGGAGCGATTTGGATGATTTTTTTTTATTCGATTCTAAATTTTCACGAGATGGTTTATATAGAAAAAAAAATTAATTGGACAAAGGGGCGTGGTACCTCCCATACAAATCGCAGGTTAAAAATTCGATATTTCTGCTCCTATTATAGGTATTTGAACAAAATTTGGTACATCCGTTTGAGTGCTGAAATTTCGTATGTATGCATTTAGTGTCAGATTATGTGAATTTTCCAAAAATGGGCGGAATCGGACCAATGGGCGTGGCCCCGCCCATATAAGCCAAATTTTGAAATTGAGATATTTTGCACAATTTGTTAGCGAGTGTGCTGGAATTTTGTGTACATGTATATGGTGGCAGTCTACGTGCTTGGTCCAAAAATGGGCGGGATCGGACCAATAGGCGTGGCCCCGCCCATATAAGACAAATATTAAAAATGCGATATCTTCCACATTTTTTTACCGAGAGACCTGGAATTTTGTGTATATGTATATGGTGGCAGTCTGCGTCATTGGTTCAAAAATGGGCGGGATCGGACCAATGGGCGTGGCCACGCCCACATAATCCAAATTTTGAAATTTTGATATCTTGCACAATATGTTAGCGAGAGTGCTGGAATTTTGTGTATATGTATATGGTGGCAGTCTGCGTGATTGGTCCAAAAATGGGCGGGATCGGCCCAATGGGCGTGGCCCCGCCCACATAGACCAAATTTTGATATCTTGCACAATTTGTTAGCGGGAGTGCTGCAATGTTGTGTATATTTATCTGGTGGCATTCTACGTAATTGGTCAGAAAATGGGCGGGATCGGACCAATGGGCGTGGCCCCGCCCCTATATGCCACATTTTAGAATTGTAATATCTTGAACAATTTGTTAGCGTGAGTTCTGAAATTTAATACGTATGTATCCGGTGACAGTCTACGTTATTGGTCAAAAAATGGGCGGGATCGGACCTCTGGGTGTGGCCCCGCGCATATAAGCCTAATTTTGAAATTGAGATATCTTGCATAATTTATTAGCGATAGTGCTATAATTTTGTGTACATGTATCTGATAGCAGTCTACGTGTTTGGTCCAAAAATGGTCGGGATTGGACCAAAGGGCGTGGCCCCGCCCTGTATGCCAAATTTTAGAATTGTGATATCTTGAACAATTTGTTAGCGTGAGTGCTGCAATTTAGTGCATATTTATCCGGTGCCAGTCTACTTTATTGGTAAAAATGGGCGGGATCGGACCTATGGGCGTGGCCCCGCCCATATAAGCCAAATTTTGAAACTGAGATATCTTAGACAATTTATTATCGAGAGTGCTGCAATTTAGTTAATATGTATGTATCCGGTGGCAGTCTATGTTATTGGTCCAAAAATGGGCGGGACCAGACCAACGGGCGTGGCCCAGGCCATATAAGCCAAATTTTGATATTGAGATATATTACACGATTTTTTAGCGAGAGTGGTGAAATTTTGCGTATATGTATCCGGTGGCAGTCTACGTGATTGGTCCAAAAATGGGCGTGGCACCGACCGAGTGAATCAAGTTTTGAAATTGGAATACATTGCACAATTTGTTAGCGATAGTGCTGTAATTTCGTGTATATGGTCCTGGTGGTTGTCAACGTGATTGACCCAAAAATGAGCGGGATATGGTCACTGGGCGTGGCCCCGGCCATATAAGTCAATATTTTAAATTGATATATCTTGCACGTTTTGTTAGCGAGAGTGCCGTAATTTTGTGTTTGATATATCTTGAGCAATTTGTTAGAGAGATCAATGTAATTTTGTGCATACATATTTGGTGTCAGTCTACGTAATTAGTCCAAAAATGAACGGGATCGGAAATCTGAAGTCTGGGCCAACGAAGTGGACCGGGTCCAGCTAGTAAAACATATAAATTTAAAAGTGGACTTAAAATGTTTATTATCGGTTAAAAGAACAATTAATGGCATTTATTGTTTGAAAATGATATCATGTCGCTCATTTAGAAAAAGAACGTTACAACTCAAAATATTTTTTTTTGCAGTTGGTCATACTACATTGTCCTACATTGCGATATCTATAAGCTGATCCATGATTGGGCGGATTCCTGAGGAAGGCAACAATATTTGGCACTCTTCAGAAGTTAGGTCATCCCATTCTGCTAAATAGTTCAAACTTGAGTGAAATGTCAAATTTTGAGTTGAAACGTTCTTTTTCTAAATGAGCGATGTAAATGTTGGCCATGACTACGTTTGAGGTGGTCCATTCGGAAGGTTACATTTTGGACGCTCGAGCATAGCGACTGGTATCTCGCAAATAACAAATAATGCTGGCTTCCTAAGCTCCAATCTTATTCCTGAAAACCACAGATTTTACATATCCCCATAGAATGGTCCAAATGTGTAATATCGCACGATCTAGATGCCCAATTTATCGTGCAATTAAGTGCTCACCAATATAATAGACCATGTGCTTGAATTTCAGGAAGCACATAGTCCGTTAACATGTTGCAATAATGGTTACTATTGACCTTGGTAACATTCAAATTGTCTGCATTTTTTAAGAAATATGGTCCAATGATGCCAGCAGCCCATAAACCACACAATACGGATGTTTTTAATGGATGTAATGGTAGCTCTTGGTACTCTTCGGGATGCTCATTAGCCCAAATACGACAATTTTGTTTATTAACGTATCCACTGAGCCAGAAATGTGCTTCATCAATGAACAAAATGTCACGATAAAACACCGGATTTTCGTTGAGTTTTTCCAGAGCTCATTCACCGAATTTGGAGACGCTGTTGTGGTGTGAGTCTTTCCATGATGACTTGCCAAACGATACTGAACAAAAATGACAAAGCAGTTTGATATGAGTCACGATGAATCTCCCATTATTATTCCCATGAATTGTTCCATAGCGAACTAACTTTTTGATCAATTGCAGTAACACTGGAACATATAGGTAAATTTTTCTTCTTAGAAATGCATATAATTGTCTCAACTTTATAAATATTCTACAGCCTAAAATTCAGAATTCCTTTACCCTATTTTTGTATTACATACCTCATGTAATTCAATTTCTAACTATGATGATATTTGTACCTATATTCTTGTACATATATACTATCACTCGTGTTTTTTTTTAAATACTTACCTCTAATAACGAAATGAAAACTATGAATATAGGAGGTGGCCACCAACGTTTCTCATCGGCTAAGTACTTTCGATCCGGCACTTCGCCATTGGCTGGACACGCTATAGAATTTGGCAAAAATGAAAATTTCATTGGCAATTCATAACAATGAACGGTGTGCATACAATAAAGGCCCCGGGAGATGAATTCGGAATCATCCTCTACTCTGCCGCAATTGCATTTAACATTCAGGACTATGGCAGCCTCTAGAGGCGGTCTGTTTGATTGTGGCTGTGATTTATTCGATGTCCGAGCGATATGGGTTGGCAACTCATTTGGAATGTCTAGGCGAGTGGTGGAGGCCTGTGATTCATTTGGCTTCGACTTGTCAACCAGCATATCCGGTTGATTTCCAGGAGATATCATAGCGGCGCAAATCCCTCATTTAATCTTTGCACAAGTATGCTGACGACGACGACGATGACGCCGGAGACACGTTGAACGATTTTGTGACAAGAAGGATGATCTGCACGTCTTTCCCTGGAACAAACGAAAGTGAACAACTCAACTCTTTTTTGTCCGTATATTGTGTGTTTGTTTGGTTTGGTCTGGAGTGGTGTTTTGTGTGAGTGGCGGTGCTAAAATTAAATGGAGGAACTTTCATTTACTTCGTGGGCTCATTTAGGGGATTTGTTCGACACTGTGACAGTGACACTGTTCCAACGTCTGCTCCTGCTGTTGCGGTCGTTGATTTGGCGGCGCTATAAAATGCCACTGTGTCACGTTGAAATGCTGTCGCACGTCACCTCCACTACACGCGGTGGATATGTAAACTCAGCCCCGTTGGCAACATCTCATTCACGCTAGAAATAGAATCGAGAAAAGACAAGAAAACAAAAGTAAATAAATGATAAAATTACAATTCATTTAAGAAACTAAACGAAAAACGTCACTAGAGATGTTGTGATGCAAATACGAAAAACCGTCGATACGGATTTTTCGAATTCAGCGGTTCGTTTAAAATGAATATGTATATGAAATCAGAAAATTTTATTTATTTGTTTAAGTATATTGTCATAACACCCTAGATTCGTATGGAGATTAGGGTGAACTTCAAACGTGATTAAAGAGCAGGTTTCGAAAACTCAAAGCCATAAACTAAGTATGCGGATAAGGGCAATGGTCAGGTCAATCATTTTCGAAGAGCATACTGTAATGGTAATTAAATTCAAGAAATACGTTATTACTGTAATTATTATTCGATAGAATAAACATAACGTAATCACGACAACAATGAATACGACAAACACGAAGTGGGCCCCTCGTAAAAGGTGTCATCAGCTTTTGTCCAACAACTAATTCAGATTTGGTGATACCGCTTAACTATATGTGGCAATAATGTAGCTAAGAATATGCTTAACAAAGTTTCTTACCAGTTTATGGGAAAAAAATGTTTCGCACTTTTTTTGAAAAAGTGAGGGAAATATATATTTTTTTTCAGCATAACTTTAAGGGACTCGTAATTTTTCACTAACAATATTTGGCTTAATTAGTTGTTAGACAAAAAGCTGATAACAACTTTTTCGGGGGGACGACTGAATTCCAGTATTTTGGAGGCCCATAAAAAAATTGGTCACCAATTTCACCAAACCGAGTATAGGGTTATACTACCCTTTGGTAGTGGAATCGAACCTATACTGTCATTTCCGTGTATTTTTTCACTGCTGCACAGTGTTATAAGTCTATTTTAGCACAGTTTTTGAAACGTCATCTTTGACCTACAAAATTATGACTATTATAATTATGGCTATTTTTTTTATCTAATTGGACAATTCTTATTATGTGTGAATCATTAAAAAACAAAAAAAAATCGATTCTGCTTTTTTCCCGGCTAGACCCTGCGAATAGCTCACTGTGCGACGTCTTCTTCGTTTACCTTGCGTGTTTCAGTCTAAAACAGTTCTGGCGATATCATTGTGTGGTCGGCGTAAGATGTGGTCCATTTTCTTCTACGGATTTCTGTTTTGATAGGATTAGTATTTGTGATTAGTAACAGTTCTTCATTTGAATCTAGGTTTGGTCAGGAAATTCGTAATAATTGGCGTAGACAGTGGTTGATAAAAGCTTGGATTTTTCACGTTTTCGCTTACGTCAAACTGCAAGTTGTGCAGCCATATTATAGAATAGGTTTGACGCTACAGTTGAAAATTTTGATTTTTGTTTTACACGAGAAGTTGTTGCATCTCTAAATTTTATTTAGTGGGTTCTGCCACTGATCCCCCGTATTTGGTCATTTTACTGCCAAGGTAACAAAAGTTGTCCACATCTTCAATGACATGCCCGTTTATGGCAAGTGGAGTTAGATTTGTGGTGCCTCTTCTCATAAGTTGCACCTATTCTCATAAGTTTCAGCATAGCTTTTATGTGCTAAAACCAGTTCGCGAAAAAACATATGTCGTCAGCGTAGTCGATGTCGTCAGTGATATTCCAGCGAATGGGTAGCTTTTTGTTGATTCTAAGGCAGAATCCAGGAGAATTAGGAAAAGAGTGAGCGATAGGATGTTTTACACTTTAATGGATCCCGCAAGGTAGACTTATCTTTCCATTAAACAGGACTGTAGTTTCAGCAAGCAATGGGACAATTTTTATAGATTTGTATATTCTTATAGACAATTTGTTTGTAAGAGCGCTCCATAAAGCGTTCGAGAGACAGTATCAAAAGCTTGCTTAAAACAGATGAATAAATAAACAGACTAACTGTTCAATGATTATACAGAAGGGGTTAATATTATCGGAACAAGAACGCCCTGGCCGGAAACCAGCTTGTTCCTTTCGCAAAATGGAGTCAAGCACAGGGGAGATGCGTTGGGGCAACAAACTTGTCATTGTGGCATTTAACAACGCCAGTTTATGCATTGGGTGAGATCCCCCTTGTTTGGGATTGTAACAAAGATTCCTTCTTTCTAAAACGTTTGTGTCTCAGGCTTGTCTGATAATAAGGGTGATACCTTGTGCAATAGGTTGAGCTCTAGACCGGAGCTGTTCCGCGGGGATGCTATCCGGACAGGCTGCTTTGCCACTTTTCAACGACTTCAGGGCAGCTTCAATCTCTTCGCAAGAATTTACAACCTGTGACATATTCAAGTATTGGTCCACAGTAATAGGTGCTACAATATCCGTCACTGGATAAGTCCTATTCGAAAGTGATCTATCTCTGAAATAGTCGTATTATGACGTACCTCTTCGAGCAATATATTCCGCTGCACTTAAGCTACCTTAATTGTCAGCAGTCAATTCGTACCGGTTTAAGATTAGTTATAGGTTCTGAGATTTAGGTCATTTATCCTTATACCCTTATGCCGGATAATTTTAATATTCTCGAACCCATTCTGATGTGCGTATTTGTGGTATAGTCTTCAACTCTTCCAGCAATGCGTGCTGTTTTCAGTCTCCGCTCTTCTGGCAGATTCTACGAGGATGGATGAGCTTTGGTTTCGAGACCATCTTGAAACAATTATTGAAAACGTTCGAAAGTTAACTCTAGATTGATTAGACTAGGTCGTGGCATATGCGGACGACTTGGCAATCGCAGTGAGTGGCAAATTCGAAAACGTCCTCCGAGACATTCTACAGGTGGCTCTGAACAAATTGGCTAGATGGGCCAGAAGCAGCGGTTTGGGCGTAAACCCAAACAAGACAGAATCGGTTCTCTTTACTAGGACGAATAATGTCCCACATGTGGACCCTCCACCTCGGATAAATGGAACAGATCTAGTCTTTTCTGAAAGTGCAAAATTTTGGCTGTAGGGTCGCGGTGGGGCCCCTCTCCTAAACTCGTCCACTGGATATATATAGCAGTAGTTCGTCCTATACTGATATACGGCATTGTGGTATGGTGGACGGCAACTGACAAACTAACTATCACCAACCTACTAACAAAGGTTCAGAGAATTGCCTGCCTGAGCATAAGCGGAGCCTTAAGGACTACAGCGACCGAGTCTCTACAAGCCCTACTCCATATACTGCCGATTAATATTGTTGCGAGAGAAGTTGCAACCAAAGCGGCAATAAGATTAAACTGCTTATCAATGTGGAAGTACAAAAACTACGGTCACATGAGGATATCAAAGTGTAGTGCTATGGTAACCGACCGAGTGGACTATATACCAATTGTGTACACCTTCGAGAGAAATTACATCACTATGATTCCCGCCAGAGATGAATGGGTTGGAAGACTACCAGGTAATAGAAACCATCTCCACTTTTACACGGATGGTTCGAAGCTTGATGAAAAGGTTGGCTTCGGAGTACACTCTGCAGAGCTTAGTTTAGATATAGCTCACAGACTACCAGATACCTGCAGTGTCTATCAAGCCGAAATAATGGCAATATGGGAAGTAGCCAAGTGGCTGAGTCGCAACATAATAACCAACACTGGCGTTGCCATCAAGTCTCTGGAGGCAACATCCCTAAACTCACTAGGAAAGGGACGACATTACAAATTCTCGAAGAATTTGCATATATTGGTGCGCCACTATCCATGTGCAAGCTTTGGCTTAGGCAAGAGGCAATCAGGCAGTCCAACGAAAGATGGACAGAAATCGGCACCTTCAGGGTAGCTAGACAAATCTGGCCAAGGTATGACCTGAGAAGATCAAAATATCTCCTCGCACTAGAGAGGCAAAGATTATCTACGTTAGTATCAGTTCTGACGAGACACTGCTTAATCGTCGAACACGCCAAAATATTGGGTATGGACTCGAATAACTTCTGCAGAAGCGGTGGAGATGAGGAAGAAGTAGAGAGCATTAAACACTTGCTATGCGACTGCCCCGCTCTGAGTAAAGGACTGGACATACTGGGGTCGGCCTTTCTAGGCAGCGCAACAGATCTTTCCAGTACCGATATTCGTACTATCGATAAATTTGTATATCAAACAGGTTGGTTTCGATGAGGGACATTTCAGCCCGTGGTAACACTAGGGACCTAAATTGGGCTATGTGAGCTTGTATAAAAAACCAGTAAAGAAAAGCAGAAAGTCGGGCGGGGCCGACTATATAATACCCTACACCTCCCTAACAATGCGATAAGGGTTATTGTGATAATAATTTGGAATAATTGGTAAATGGGTAGGAACATATTATCTAATTCTGAACCGGTAATCGCTAAATTAAGCAATATTCGTTCCTAAATTGAGAAACATATTTCTGGAAAATTTTAATGATCGGAAGTAAAGTACAACTTCTATAGCGCTTTGATACCAAATCAGGAGGAACATATATACGGATGTTATATATAAATCTGAACCGATTTTCGCTGAATACTCATTGATGTAAAAATACCTCTTTCTGTCGAATTTCGTACTGATCGGATATAAAATACAGTCTCTACAGCGCTTACATGTCAAATCGGGGGTAACGTATATATGGGGGCTATATCTAAATCTGAACCGATTTCTTCCAAATTTAACAGTTCATATTATAAGAAACCTGTTTCAGCCGAATTTCATACTGATCGGATATAAAACTAGAAGGAGTGGACATATATGGCCCATCTTCGAACTCAACCGGAGATAAAAAAACCAGTAAGGAAAGGCAGAAAGTCGGGCGGGGCCGACTATATAATACCCTACACCTCCCTAACAATGCGATAAGGGTCATTGGGATAATTATTTGGAATAATTGGTAAATGGGTAGGAACATATTATCTAATTCTTAACCGATAATCGCTAAATTTAGCAATATTCGTTCCTAAATTAAGAAACATCTTTCTGGAAAATTTAAATGATCGGAAGTAAAGTACAACTTATATAGCGCTTTGATACCAAATCAGGAGGAACATATATATGGAGGTTATATATAAATCTGAACCGATTTCCCTGAATACTCATTCATGTAAACAAACCTCTTTCTGTCGAATTTTGTTCTAATCGGATATAAAATACAGTCACTGATCGGATATAAAATAACATTTTTACAGGGCTTACATGTCAAATCGGGGTAACTTACATATGGGGGCTATATCTAAATCTGAACCGATTTCTTCCAAATTTAAAAGTGTTCATTCATATAATAGGAAACCTTTTTCTGCCGAATTTCATACTGATCGGATATAAAATGCAGTTTTTACAGCGCTTACATATCAAATCGGGGGTTACATATATATGGGGGCTATATCTAAATCTGAACTGATTTTCTCCATATTTGGCAGTATTACTTCATGTAATAAGAGACCTCTTTCTGCCGAATTTCGCACTGATCGGATATAAAATAAAGTTTCTACAGCGCTTACATGTCAAATCGGGGGTTACATATATATGGGGGCTATATCTAAATCTGAACCGATTTTCACCGAATTTAGCAGTATTCCTTCATGTAATAAGAAACCTCTTTCTGCCAAATTTCATACTGATCGGATATAAAATAAAGTTTTTACAGCGCTTACATGTCAAATCGGGGGTAACATATATATGGGGGCTATATCTAAATCTGAACCGATTTTAACCAAATTCAATAGGGATCGTCCTTGGGCCAAACAAATGATATGTGTAAAGTTTTGTCGAGATCGGACCGTAATTGCGACCTGTACTTTGATTACAAAAATACATGCACAGACAGACAGACGGACATAGCTAAATCAACTCAGAAAGTGATTCTAAGTCGATCGGTATAATAAACGATGGGTCAATTTTTTCTCCTTTTGGGTGTTACAAACAAATGCACAAAGTTATAATACCCTGTACCACAGTGTGGTATAGGGTATAAAAATTCGAACAGTCCACTCTGATCTATCAGGTATAAGAGTGAGATATATCTTGTCAAAAAGTGGTTCAGTCATACTGCAATCAACAAAGCCCGGAAGGTCAGGCATTGTGTCGAGAATGACACTATGTTCCTTAAGTCTATTGCGTATGGTATTGCTGTAATGTCTAGAGGCATTATATATATATGTTCCCGTTGTTCCTATAAGGAGCACAAACACATTCCAACGTGATTTATCTTGGGCAAGGAATTTTATCTCGCCACAGCTTCTGTTCATGGTTGCAGCTTCTATATCGATTTGCGATTTGTCTCCCTCGTCTACAGTTGCCTTGCGGATTCCAGTCGATGGCATTTTTTGGTTATGTTGTTTACTGGCCTTCGTAGAATGTGGCCGATACAGTTCCACTTACGTTTCTTTATTTCCCTGACAATCGGAGAGAAATAAAGAAAGCATTAAATGTAATATAACATTTAGTGCCGTAGTTGGTGTCATTCTCAGCACACCAGCACTGACAATAGTGATAAATATAGCAGCCATTCGCTGAACGTTGTTTAGTAGCGCACAGAAGGTGGATTTCTGCAGAGCTTTCCACCAGACGACAGCATTATCGGTCTAACTTTTGTCGTATACATCTAATAAACTGTATACAGGTTCAGACCATACATGTCTCCTATTGCCCTTCTATAGGTGTTCTTTCCAGAATGTTGGATTTAAAGTTAATTTTTTTGTCCAATTTGCGCTGTAAGAGGAGTTTGAACCTATGTACTCGTATATCTCTTGCTGAAAATAACTAGTTCTGTCGCTGTCGGGTTCACAGCATGGCCATTATTCGAAGCCCATTATGCAGTGGTGTACATGGCCTGTTGTAGGTAGGATATCTATAAGACCTTAACACTCATCTTCTCCAGAGAAATCAGAATACTGTTTATGAAGAGTTTCATAGCAGATGAGACAGAACGCCTCTTTGGAGCGTTTCTCTTCTGAAAAATCTGTGGTTCTCAGTTGATAATGAGCTAGTTGAAATACGTCTCTTAATCAGAAGGTTATAAATGAAGCTTCGTATATTATTGTCAGGGGCCCAGGGTTGCAGGGCCGTAACTATTGAGACTGGTTTTGTGTTATTAAAAGCTTGAACTATACTTAAGAAAGCTACCATTGTATATTCCACAGGGACAGGGACAAATCCTTCCATAAAACGGCCTAAGTTATGCGGGCGGCTTCGGTGGATTTTTCCTTGCTTTAGGCTTGTTTTTGATTGGGCTGTAGGCTGTGATAAATTATAGTCCTATGGTAACTAACTCCAAGGTTTTAAGGGGGAATAAAGCTAGAATTATCTGCCGTAAATTCTTAGGTCTTTTATGGATCGCTTTCCCGCTTTTTCATTGAGGACAATGCTGGTTCCCCTCCCTTTTAATGGTGCATATGTTTGCCTGATACAACAACAGAGCTTTCAGAGCTCGGAAATAAGTGTATGAACCCCAGACTTTAGTTCCGCCGGCAAGACATTGTCTGGTTCTGATGAATTAAAATGTTTAAACCTTTTTATAGCCCATAATAATCCTGGATTCGTTTATAATCTCGCTGGCGACCTCTGATAGCTGCCCTTCAACGGAATCCCCATCTGGAGTATTCAAATCAAGCTGCCAACTTTAGTCAAGATATCAAGTCTTGTATGCCAATTGTAGGGGGGTGTTTTAAAACGTATGAACAGACAAATGATGAAGACTGGTCGTGAAAAGGAAATTAAGCGTAATTAAACGCAAGTACTTTTCAACCCAATCGATGGAAATTTTCGATTTATAAAGCGTAAAAAGTCATTTTGTTAAGGTCCTTAGTATGGTGCCTGTAACAAAGTATTAACTCGCTAAGTATTACCATTTGTGATGAGGCCGGATATGGTCAAATAGCCCAATCGATCGAAGTTTGATTGAATGCTGTGGATTCTATGGCGTTAAAGAGTGAAATCGGTAGTGTTATTTATATGGGAGCTATATAAAATTATGAGCCCATTTCAATCCCAGGTAGGAAGAATTTGTAACAGAATTCAATTATTTTTGAAACTATCGTCATTGCAATATGGCTAAAAGGTCTTAGAATTCCACGGCAATTAAAAATATATAGGGTCCCAGAGCAATACTCGAGGTGTTACACAAGGCTGTCTTAATAAGTATATCCTATAAATCAATCCACTAATCACTAGTGAATAGATTGTTTCTTCCAAACCTATTTATCCGAAAGTATCTCGAAATCCGGATCTTTGCATCTGCTTTATATCATAACTTAGCTGTCCGCTCGACAAATGTCGTTGCAGTAATTGGCTCAAGGTTAATTTAAATTACAAAAAATGCCCACAAATGTACAATGTCGCACCTTGTGCATTGGCGGACAGACACTTTTAGTACTAATAGGCCATTTCCTTTGCAAAAGTTTATGAAAGCAAAATTTATAGTCTGGATGAATTTAGAATTTTTGCTTAGAATGAAACAAATGATCTACTCGTGCGATTAGTGGAGTAAGTAGTGAAGTGAGCATGCGACTTGAGCTGCCAAGGAATGAATATGTCATCACTGTCGCCATTTACAGACGCCGACGTCAAGCATTGCCAGACAGAGGTCGGTCTCCTTCTCAATGGGAGGAGTATTCATTCTTCCTTCATTCATACTTCAGAAGGTATGCGTTCATGTGTGTGTGTAGTACAAGTCGAATTGTACGAGTGTCTGACTGCCTATCCATGTGTACGGTATGTATGACTTTGTTAGTCTGATGAATAGACTTGTAATCGCATTTAGACTTTGCCAGCAATTCAGCAAATGCTGCAAATTATCGTTTTTTTCATTTGGAATTTTGTCAACGTGACTGTGCTGGGGCGAATGTATTTTTGTTCAACGACCAAGTTGGAGTTGGACAAAAAAGAAGAACAAAGTAAATCACATATGAAATATTAGATATAGATACGAGTTTCTATACCATTTGCCAAAGGATAGGAGGTTTACCATTGCCAAAATCCTTAAACTAAGGAAGTCTTAAATTTTTGTAAGAAACATATTGGACTATTTTTCAGTATAGTGCTCCAGACTTTTTTTACTTTAAATTGAATTTTTAGTTATTCCAAAAGCAACAACTTATATCCGATTGCGCGATTTCAAAACTACTAACACGAAAAGTGGTTCCGGTCCATCCATTTTTATACCCTACACCACACTGTGGTACAGGGTATTATAAGTTTGTTTCACGGCAGATGTTTGTAACACCTGAAAATAACACAGCTAGACCCACCTTAAAATATACCGATCGACTCAGAATCACTGAGCTGAGCTGAGTCGATTTAACAATGTCCGTCCGTCCATCTGTCCAAGTAAAGTTGTTCGTAGACTACAGGTCGCAATTTCACTGCGATCGTTCTGAAATTTTACAGTTTAGAGTATTTAGCAGCTGTAAAGATCCCTCTTTAGTCCTGTAGAAGCTGTATTTTACATCCAACCATTTTGAAATTTAGAATGGTAGAGTTTCTTGATCCATGAACCAACACTACCGAAGAAAATCGGTTAAGATTTTGCTATAGCTCCCATATATATGTTTCGTCCGATTTGGCGCTTTAGTTCTATAGAAGCTGTATTTTACACCCAATCGTTTTGAAATTTAGAATGGTAGAGTTTCTTGATCCATGAACCAACATTGCCGAATTTGAAGAAAATCAGTTAATATTTAGATATAGCTCCCATACATATCTTTCGTTCGATTCGACCCTTTAGTCATATAGATGCTGTAGTTTACATCCAATCGTTTTGATATTTAGAATGGAAGAGTTTCTTGATCCATGGACTAACATTGCCGAATTTGAAGGAAATCGGTTAAGATTTAGCTATAGCTCCCATATATATGTTTCATCCGATGTGGCTCTTTAGCCCTGTAGAAGCTGTATTTTACATCCAATCGTTTTTATGCCCTACAGCACACTGTGGTACAGGATATTATTTAAGTATAAAATGTCCCAAAAGTAAATTAATGTAAATAATTTATTGGTGCCATATGACTCACAAATTTCACAATTATAAAGCCTTATTTGAAAAATTTAACTGATTTGACCCGACTTGCCTTTTAGCCACAAATGCCTTATATCAAAATTCTAATTCTGTAACGCTACAAAATAAAATTTTTAAAATGGTGAACATTTCCCCCCAGTACTCGCAACAGGTGGTACGGTGGGGGGAAAACGTCATGTCCTACCGTTAAAGCGGAAGCCCAATGTGCGCCGGATAGCGCTCAGAGTTTTGAGGAAGTTGGAGGCCGTTGAGGTTTCAATTCTTACCGAAGAACAAAAATAGTCACGTACCTGGGCAAAGGACGTTATAAATGCCTCCAAAGCCACTGAATCGGAAAAAGCTACAACTACAGCTGTGTTAACGGCTCGTAATAAAACGAAATGCATCACATCACCTGATGAACCCCTTCCTTCGAAAAAGGTAAGAGGCCATATTGTCTCCACCGATAGGACACACGCGATGCCTTTCAATTAAGTGGCGAAGGAAAGTCTAGGAATGGCTGTTATAGATAGAAGTAGTGAGGTAATGGAGTAATGGCAGCATCCCTAAGGAAAAATGGAGCCATGTGCAATCGGCCATTATGGCTCAATACCTCGCTGTTCTCAGAGAGATGCTTTGCACACCACCAATCTGAAACGATGCAGGATGACATCAGGGGAGAATACAGCTCGTGGCATTCGGTGATGCCAGATCAGTAGACCCGTATAAGGCTGCTCTGAGTCGCGTGGGTGAGGTCTGGGCGGGCGACCAGTTGAATGTTGTTGAAAAAAGCAACATCGCTAGCCACTCTACTAACTTACTCGAGGTAATAAAAAATCCAAACCTGGATTGCCGATACATAACTGGAGAATTAGCAAGATTGTTAAGGCCTTGGTGCTGAATGCACCTCCCACACATAAGGGACAAGTAAAACTCTGCGTTATTGGTTTCGAGAATATAGTTTTGGGGGTGGGCGCCCCAGTAGGTGAGTTGGTAGCGAGCTCGCCTATGAGTTTGGGGGTCGTGGGTTCGATTCCCACCAGTGGGTCTGGTCTGTCGCAACAAAAATTAAAAAGCAACATGGTCTGTGTCACCCGGCTTCGCCCTGGTAAAATTAGAATATAAATTTACTTTGTATTGTAATTCATATAAATAAATAAAATATTTTTGGGGGTATACAAAGACCTGCAACAAGCTATGACTTGTATGCCAAAATAAGAGCTAAGGAAAGCAGAAAGACGTTCTTGGTACACCTTCTGTGGAGAAGTTGGAAATGTCTCAGGTGCCTCAAAGCTGTGTAAGATATTATCCGCTACACCCGGTTCAGTGGGTAACATGCTGGATGAGGTCAACATCTGGCCAAAAAAGCAAGCAGTCGCTGAAACTACTGCTCGATACATCTCGGAGAACTCTCCGACAGAACTCGACGAATAGCAGGACTAACAAAAGAGCGATAAGGAAGCTTTGAGCACTTCAAATCACCTGGCCCAGACGGCATCACTCCAGCAGAAGTTTGGAAAATATTGAAGTCCTCTGACTCGAAAAAAATTTACGAAGGCTGTGTGAGGATCTCATACATCCCCAATCGATGGAGGGGTACCAAAGTGGTATTCATACCCAAAGTGGGAAAGATGTCGCAAACTGGACCAAAAGACTTCAGACCAATTAGCCTATCCTCCTTCCTATTTTAAGGTCTGGAAAAATTGTTTATTATTTCACTAAGGAAAGCCTTGATACAAACCTCCTGTCGGGGAACCAATATGCTTACAATAAGGGAAAGTCTACTGAATCTTCCGTGCACGAACTTGTAAGCACTATCGAATAGTCCCTAAATTTCAAGGAAGGGATTTTTAACAACATTCACTCAGATGCGGTAATGGTGACGCTGTCGTATCTAAAGGTGAGCTCTGTCTTGCTCAGACTAATTCAAAGCCTGCTCAACTGAAGACAAACCTTGGGTTGGGTCCACAACACTAACAAGGTTTGTACAATGAGGTACTCCAAAAGGAGGAGTATTGTATCCACTAAGAGGAGTATTGTATGCACTAACCTAGCAGTGACAGAATTGGTTCTCTTCACCGTCCCACGTGTGGACCCCCCTCCTCGGATAAATGGAACAGATGTAGTCTTTTCTGAAAGTGCAAAATTTTATATTAAATATTACACTATGCAACTAAATTTTTGTCCAAGGGAAGTGGATAACAGTTTCTGGTGCAACTAGGTGTCCAAATTCCAGCTTTCATGGAAAGTACATTCAGTATTTGGACCATAATGTATCAAGTATAAGACTCATTGAGCCGTGTTATGCCTCAAATTAAAGGGAATTATAAGGGCTACATACACTACAAATATCGCTTTCTCGTAGAATCTTTGGTTTAGTAAAATATGAGAAAAAAATGATTTTAAAAAAAAAAACACTTTTTCCTGGTACAAAAAAAACCAAACAAAAATAGAAAAAAAAATCGAAAAATTTATTTTTTTACATTTTTAAAAAGCCAGCATGCTAAAGAAGAAAACACTGTCTATTTGAAAAAAATCTATGGATATGTGTAAGAGTTATGAGCCATTTTGTAAATGTTAGGGAAATTAAAAAAAATCTTGTTTCATATTTTTGTTTTTGCGTGTATTGAATTCGCCATATGTGAGAGAGACATATAAGAGACATTGCACTTGCATTTTATTTTATGCGGATTAATGTCAGACATTATAAAATTATAGAGAGGACGAGATTTTATGGCCGTTCGTAACCCTCCATAAAACATGATATGCAATGTGAGAACTATATTGGATTAGATCTGCTCAGATAGTGGGTCATTCAACAATATTTGTGTTTTTTTATTTATGAGGTTTCCATTCAGTTACGCCTTTTAGGGGCATGCACATCCCAGTCGTATATAAAGATATTAAATTATATGTACGCAATACAAAGTAGTACGCGGCAGTCTTGAAAATATTGGGTTTCTACGTTCGAATCAAACTATATGACAGCTACAGGTACTGCAACTTATGTACATAGAACCCGGAATTTATGAATGAAATTTCTTATTGATAAATTAGTGTAATTCAGCGCCTTAAAGAGATAAGTCGATTTTCTGAAAAATATTATAAAGTTATATTTCGAAGTATGAGTAAACGGCAAAGAACTTTTCAATGTGTAAATGATCCCGACAATGTCTGCTACATCTGTCGAAAATATGTTATTAAAAAAAATCGACGTGCGTTTAGTAAAATAATAGAAGAAATATATGTGAAATATTTTGATATACGAGTTAAAAATATGAACGAACCGTGGACACCTAGTATTTTGTGTAATTCGTGCCATGTAAATCTTACTCGATGGAGTAGTGGAAGCATGCGGTAAGTACTTTAAAATGAATGCATTACAATGTTTTGTGGAATAAAACGTTTTAATTTTAGACTTCACGTGCAATTTGGAATGTCAATGATTTTGAGACAACCATTCATTCACGATACGGACTGCTATTTTTGTCTAAGTTAATAGATTGGAGCAGGAAGTGTCCAAGTATAGCTAACAGCCTAATAACGGAAACATCATCAAGTTCAACTGAGTACTCAACTCTGAGCGATTCAAGTTTGAGTCAGAAGTCGTCGCTTTTAACTCAGTTTCAACTCATTGATCTAGTGAGAGATTTGGAACTGACCAAAGATAAGGCAGAACTACTTGCAACTGGGATGAAACAGTATAATATTTTGGCCCCAGATTTTAACATATCATATTATAGAGTCCGTGATATACCTTACAAACAATTTTATATAACAGTGGATAACAGATGCTTTTGCAAGGACATTCCCGGATTGTTGGAGGAACTCAATCAAACATACAATTCAAAGGAATGGCGGTTACTTGTTGACAGCAGTAAAGAAAGTTCGAAAGCAGTACTTTTACACAACGGATATCAGAAACCGTCGATTCCCATTGCTCATGCTGTCAAAACTAAGGAATCATACGAAACAATGGCTAAATTGATAAAATACATAAAATATGAACATGACTTGAAAATTTGTTGCGATTTAAAAGTCGTTGGTATGTTATGCCTCTGGGATAGCCGATATTTTGCCACCACTGCATATTAAGCTGGTGCTCTTTAAAAAAATTGTAAAAGCCTTAAGGAAAGATAGCAATTCACTCTCATATTTAAAAAGTTTATTTAAAAGTCTTTCTTTTCAAAAAATCGAAGAGGGCGTTTTTGATGGGCCTAAAATAAGGAAACTGATAAAAGATGTGAATTTCGAATTATATTTGACGTCGCATGAAATTGCAGAGTTCTTTTATGCTTGTAGTTTTAAATTTCCTTGGATCCACAATATGAAACAATGATTGATGATTAAAAAATTATGAAAAAATTGGTTAGAAATATATTTTTTTATATTTATGTATATAACACATATGTATGTATTCTTCCAACTTATTTTTCGCTTTATGTATTCCAACAGGTGTAAATATGTCCCTCAAAATTAATTTCTTTCATTCTCATTTAAACTTTTTCCCCGAGAATCTCGGCGACGTAAGTGACGAACATGGCGAAAGGTTTCTCCAAGAATTGAAGTCCATCGAGCGGCGTTACCAAGAGCACTGGGATGAAATAATGATGGGAGATTGTATTTGGTTCCTCATTAGAGAAACCGATTCCGAAATCTACAAACGTCAACAAAGAACTCACAACAATATAAATAAAAGTAATACATAAAATCGCTATTTATACAAAAAAAAATAAAAAAAAGATTTTTTGAAATTCTCTTATCTCTACCAAAAGGGCTATTATTTCTACAATTATCCATAGATTTTTCCAAATAGGCATTATTTTCTTCGCTAGGATACAAACTTTTAAAAAATAAGGTAAAATATTTTTTTCGATTTTTTATGTTTTTTTTTGTCCCAGGATTTTTGTTTCCAATTTGTTTAATGACTGTTACTAAACCACTGTTTCTAAGTTAAAAAGATATTTCCAACATTGGCTTTAATTTAATATTAGCTTTAATTTAACGCATAAGTCGAACTGGTCGGGCGTATACTCCAAAAATTATAGTGCAAATACTAAGGGTACCTTCGACGATAATAGTATTTTTAATAAAAATTTTTTTTAAAAAAATTTATCCATAAAAAAATTTTTGGTTTTGATTTTATATAACAGTATGCCACAATCTATACAAAAAAATAATTTTGTTGCGTAGTGTTATTAACATGGATCAAAAACTTTATTTCTGCCAAATTATATATAGAGAGCAGATGTAAAATACAGTTTCATTCGTGTAATAATAATCCTCTTTCTTTCGAATACTGAAAATCATTGCAATTTTTTCTGTTGTATTCCTTGAAGTCCTGTGTTGATACAGTATTAATGTTGCATAGGGATGATCATCGTTTGTTTTTGTACAAACGGTTCATGTGACTGTCTGGTGTTTTTGTCTTGGCAACAAGTCCCTCGACTAGTTAAGTAGTAATTGATAATGTCCGCAATGACAATTTTTGTTTGAAACTTTGTCGGATACATTGTTGTGTATACCTTTACTTGAAAAGAGTCATACAAGACAAGGACATTTAATGTTGAAAACGCACAATCAATATTTGGACTTGGGTTTGAAAATTGTCGTCATGTACATTTGACCGGTTTGAGTTTTTTTATTTCTTGGGCAACCAGATCGCATATTTCTTTATTGTACGGAGCAACTTATCAAAAATAATTACGATAGTTTGGTTGTGACAAAATTAACTTGAGAAAAGTGGCCACACCGCTTTTGCACCTACCACTAAAGTAAACCGACTGATGCATACCCTCAATTTTAGAGCAGTATAATATGAAATCTGACAGTTGTGATGGTAAACGGTCGAAAGGGTGAAGAAATCTTGCTTATTCTTTTCCAGACTATAGTCATTGAAAAGTTATCTAAATTCTGATGGTGCAGTTGTTGCACCAAACAAGACATCATTTTTCTCTTTCTAAGGAAGAATAAGGTCTCACATGGGGACACTCCTTTGATAAATGGAACAGATTTATTACCACATTTTTATGAATGCGAAGGTACAGTGTGTTTATTCTAATATAATCACCTTTGTTGTTATTTTTGTTCTATATCGACGAAATATTTTTTTGCAATTCAATCCAACCTAATACACATACCTGCCTGCAGTGGTATAGTCAATAATTTCCTTAAGTACTTATCATGTGGAAACTTTTTCGAATATTAGTTTTGACCTTAATGAATTAAATTCCTGGGAAACATCAAATTGATATCACAAACCGACTGGAGTCATACACATATTGTGAGTCAGATAGGATATGTTTAATAATGTATATAATGTATGGATGTATTCCTCAATGTCCACTGAGGGAGAAAGGTCATTGAGAAATTTACAATGGATGTGAACAATGTTATCAGTTTATGTTGTCAATTAATTTAAATTCAATATTTCAGATTACTTTGAAATTAATAAAGTCTTGCAAAGAGTGAGCTAAATTTTCCTAATAACTCTGACATCTGCCACAACAAAATTCCATATTATATTTTTTGGAATGTGTGCGTATACTTAACCGGTATACACGACTGAGATTTTCTGGGTAGATTTTGGTACGAATTAATCGAATATGGCTCATCATGCAACTACAATTTAGCACAAGAACCGAGCGAAAATACTGCCTAATTTCAAAAAACGTCGAACCAAATTTTGATATATGCATCTACATTTATGTTCATTCATATAGCAGCATTTTAGAATCCAACATAAGTTTTATTAACAAAGAATGAACACTGCCGAATTTGAAAAAATGGTGCAATGGTGCAGAATGAACTATATGGTTTGAATTCATTATAACTTTTTTAATTATTATTCTTTCTATGCTTTTTTCAGCATTTTGTGAAGGAGACTTGTGGAACTAATTATGAATCGAACAACGTACAAAAATAATTTAATTTTTCCGAAATATTGCGAAAAGTTATGGAAAATATGCTAAAAACAGTAAATAACAGGATAGGAGCACAGCATGGACAACGAGTTTCAGGAAACAGATCATCGCAGGAACATAGCATTACAGGAACGTGGTTTAGTAGAAACCGAGCATGGCAGGAACAGAAAGTAGCAGGACCAGAGCGTTATGGATATGACAGGAACATAATATAGCAGAGAAACATAACAAAACAGGAACGAAGCAGGAACCGAAATATAGCAGGAAACAGAACGTAGCCGGAATAGCACGTAGCAGGAAACAAGACGTAGCAGGAACAGGACGCAGCAGGAAACTGGACTGGCAACCGTCTTTTAAAATAGCGCGAGATAATGTACGGTCAATAAAAAAAGAGGAATAGTAAGAATAGATTCAATAACTACGCGTTTTATCTTTGAAATCGAGTCAGAAGATAAGAAGAAAGAGTAAACCGAGTAGAGATGCGAAGTGAGTTTAAAGATTAGATTCGAGGATTACGCGTTTTATCATTGAAGTAGAGTCGGAAGTTGAGAAGAGCGAGTAAACAGAGTTAAAGTTTCTGCAAAGTGAGTTTAGAGGATTGAATAGTTCAAAATTAAATCTACAAAAATCAATTTTTAGAGGAATAAAATTACGAGTCGATCGAACAGGAATGTTAAAGCGTAATTCGCTAACTAAATATTTCTCCATTATTCAATTTAACTATAAACACAATACCTTACATAAGCCTTCTTTTCTCAAGCGAAGGAAGATCAATCAGTTTCAGGCGATTGAAGTAAGGTGGCAAATCTAGAGGGTCACTCCAGCCAAGACCACGTAATGCAAAAAGTAGGAATTGTTTTTGTACTGACTCAATCCTATCAACGTAAATGTTATAATGAGGGGACCATAAAACCGAAGCATATTCCAAAGTAGGCCTAACAAGAGATGTGAAAAGTGGTTTATCCAAATATGGGTCGTTAAATTCCTTAGACCATCGTTTGATAAATCCTAATATGTAATCCTAATGTGTAAGTTAAATTCAAGTTTGGGGTCAAGTAAAACACCTAGATCATTGAAATTATCAACATTCTCAAGGGTGTAATTGCCTATAGAGTAATTAGTCTAAGAGATTAATGAACGAGAGAAAGACATTTTCTTGCATTTTTTCAAATTTAAACATAATGTTATACAAGGAACTGAGTTAAAGGACAGAAACAACTTGACATAATCTGCATACATTAATATCTTATAATAGTTTACTACCGACGGAAGATCATTAAGATATAGATTGAACAATACAAAGACATCCTTTTCAATACAAAGACATCCAAAGGATTAAGCCATGAGGAAAACCAATTAATTTAAGCTTACACAATAAGAGATCATGATTTACGGAGTCAAAAGCCTTGCTGAAATCAGTATAGATAACATCAGTCTGCTTGTTCTGAGAGAATGAAGAAAATATGTGCGAAACGAATTCCATTAGATTAGTATCTGTGGACCTACCTTTTACTAAACCATGTTGAACGTTCGATAAGATATTGCTCAGTGAATGAGAGAGTCTCTCAGTGATTAATTGCTCAAAAAGTTTGGGTATGCCACTAATTTTTGCGATACCTCTGTAATTTTCGATATTAAATCAAGAGCATCTTTTGTACAAAGGAATAATAAAACGTTCCTTCCATACGGGAGGGAATATACCAGAAGATGGAGGTACAGTCGATTAACCGTGATGCTCGGGACCGGGCTAATCACGGATAACCGAAAATCACGGTTAAAAGAGGTAAAATTTTATATGTATAAATTTTATTATTTTTATTTATTTTTGACAAAAACATGTAAATCTGCGTCTATAAACAACTTATCATATCTCTAGGAATACATAAATTTATTTAAAACCAGTAAGGAAAGGCTAAAGTCGGGCGGTGCCGACTATATAATACCCTACACCACTCTCGTAATATTGAATAACTCTGATATATAAATTTAGTAATTCATGTATAATTTGGGACATTTTATACTTAAATAATACCCTGTACCACAGAGTGGTGTAGGGTATAAAAACGATTGGATCTAAAGAGCCAAATCGGATGAAACATATATATGGGAGCTATAGCTAAATCTTAACCGATTTTCTTCAAATTCGGTAGTGTTGGTTCATGGATCAAGAAACTCTACCATTCTAAATTTCAACACGATTGGATGTAAAATACAGCTTTTATAGGACTAAAGGGCCAAATCGGACGAAACATATATATGGGAGCTATATCTAAATCTGCACCGTATTTCTTCAAATTCGGCAATGTTGGTTCATGGATCAAGAACCTCTACCATTCTAAATTTCAAAACGATCGGATGTAAAATACAGCTTCTATAGGACTAAAGGGCCAAATCGGACGAAACATATATATGGGAGCTAAAGCTAAATCTTAACCGATTTTCTTCAAATTCGGCAATGTTGGTTCATGGATCAAGAAACTCTACCATTCTAAATTTCAAAACGATCGGATGTAAAATACAGCTTCTATAGGACTAAAGGACCAAATCGGACGAATGATATATATGGGAGCTATATCTAAATCTGAACCGATTTTCTTCAAATTCGGCAATGTTGGTTCATGGATCAAGAAACTCTACCATTCTAAATTTCAAAACGATCGGATGTAAAATACAGCTTCTATAGGACTAAAGGGCCAAATCGGACGAAACATATATATGGGAGCTATAGCTAAATCTTAACCGATTTTCTTCAAATTCAGCAATGTTGGTTCATGGATCAAGAAACTCTACCATTCTAAATTTCAAAACGATCGGATGTAAAATACAGCTTCTATAGGACTAAAGAGCCAAATCGGACGAAAGATATATATGGGAGCTATATCTAAATCTGAACCGATTTCAACCAAATTCAATAGCGATCTTAACAGCCGCGAAATACTCTAAACTGCAAAATTTCAGAACGATCGGAGTGAAATTGCGACCTGTAGTCGACGAACAACTTTACATGGACGGACGGACGGACGGACGGACGGACGGACATCGTTAAATCGACTCAGCTAGTGATTCTGAGTCGATCGGTATACTTTAAGGTGGGTCTAGCTGTGTTATTTTAAGGTGTTACAAACATCTGCCGTGAAACAAACTTATAATACCCTGTACCACAGTGTGGTGTAGGGTATAAAAATCTTTTATGGAAGTCTGTCTTATGTTTTTAGCTTTTGATTGTTCTTCCAACAAATGAGTTTGTATGCGATATATGTATTTGCATTTTATCTGGTTCTGAAATACTACTTGGACAATTAAAGTTTTCTAAAAAACCTAACAAAATACTACTAGCCTCTATTGCCTGAGCCAATGTAGGCGTTTCGTCCGCATTTCCTCCATCTGATTCCTCGGAATTTGAATCAAGCTCATCTTCTTGGCTTTGGGTAACCATGTCTACGATTTCGTCTTCAGATATAATAGCAAACGGAGCGACATCAGAGTCGCACACCATCCACTTTTCGACAGCATCAATCGTACATCCAGACGGTATGGTTATATCTGTTTGTATCTCAACAAGGCTATTTGGAGCATCTTCAAAAAGTATGTTATTCCAAACTCTTTTTAAAACTTGTGGAGTTACAGAGTCCCACGAAGCTGCGGCTGCCCACAAAGCTGTTTTAATATTCAAAGATTTAACGAACTCACGTCTGTCATTAGCACCAACAAGTTTTTGAACGATCAGTTTACGGTAGTGACATTTGAAGCTCCGAATTACTTCTTGATCCATAGGCTGAATCAAGGACGTGCAATTCGGTGGGAGATATTTTACTGTAACGTTTTCAGATATCATAGCATTTACATCTGGATGTGCTGGACAGTTGTCTAATAGTAAAAGTATTTTACAGTTATTTTTGAGACCGATGCGCCGTTGATGTTCCTTTGCTTCTGGTGCAAAATTTTGATTAAACCACTCCAGAAATAGCTGTTACCCAAGCTTTCTTATTAGATTTATAAATCACAGGAAGGTGTTCAACGTTTTTTAAAGCTCTTGGATGGGCACTTTTTCCAATTATCATCAATTTACAGTCGTGAGTTCCTGCAGCATTTGAACAAACTAGCACTGTGATTCTCTCCTTGGATTCCTTGTACCCTTCAATAGAATATTCATTACCACTAGCCAAAGAACTCTGAGGCAAACACCTCCAAAATAGACTGGTTTCGTCTGCATTGTAGATCTGTTCAGTTGTAAGTTGTTCGTTTTTAATGATTTCATCCAAGTCGCCCACAAACATCGTAGCAGACTCATAATCAGCACACTCCTTTTCTCCCGTAGATTTCACTCGACGGATTCCATGACGTTTTTTGAATTTATCCAACCAACCAAATGAATAAGTGCACTCTGAATTCATGTTTAACTTCAAATGGAACATTTTTGCCTTTTCGACAATCATTTCGCCTGAAGTTCAGAAGCAAATTTCAGTTTATGTTCATACAATATCTCGATTTCAGTTAACTTATCTGAAATTGGAGTTCCCTTAAATCTTTCTTGCCGAAACCATTCATATGTTGCGAAATCAACTTTTGGATTTTCGGATGTTTTTAGTGTATATCTGTGTTAAAGGTCAAGCATTGAATCAGTATCGGAGCAAAATTTTAAAATCCGATCTTTGTTTTTTATTAAATCGGATACAGTTTGAATTCCAACTCCATATTTTTCAGCCAACATTTTAAAAGGTACTTTACGTTTTGAGTATTCATTAATCAGCTCCATTTTTTCTTTAATTGAAAGATCCTTTCTTGCTCTTTTCGCGGATTTAGTTTTTGACGGTGGCATGATGTAAGGAAAACACGTCTTGACAGATCAAATTTCACACTGATGAATGAATACATATGAAATTTGATATGAAAATTACACTTTCATGAAAAAGGGGAATCACCGAATTTTAATATGAGAGATGTGTGAGTATTATACAAAAAAAAAACCAACAAGCAGTCATATGGACATGTGCATCACGGATAATAGAGGTAAATCACGGTTAATAGAGGTAAAAAATTAACCACTCAACATCACGGTTAATAGATAATCACGGTTAATAGAGTCACGGTTAATCGAAGTTCAACTGTATATTAAAAATGTTAGTAAGGGGTATGTATAATTCATACGAATTTATAGAAATCTTTCGGATTTGATTTCAGTTTACATCTCATTTTATTTAGGGTAATTGTTATAATAAATATAGTTATAACATATATAGTATATAGTTATGTAATCAACCGACAAGTCACTACGTTGGAATTTTATATGCATTTTATTTCTAACATATCTCAACTCTTTAGTAAACCACGCCGGTCCAAAGCGAGACATATTTTTCATGAAGGTTGGAATAAAAGAATAGCAAAATCTGTGGAATTTTGACAAAAAAAAACGATCACGAAAAAAAATTGTTGAAAACGAAATAACGGACACTTTTATTGGTCCTCAAAAACTTTGGAAGGTACATTTTAGCACATTTTGAATACTTACACGGTTGACAATTCGTGTACCTTTTTTTCCAAGTTATATAATTCTTCTAGCTATAGTAGTTGGCGAGAAAATTACCAAAAACTGTGATGCAATTTTTGTCAAAAATAATTTTGTTTTCAGATCGGTTGTTTTGTCAAAATGCCACAGATATTTGCTCGTATAATCAATCAAATTTTTCCATTTAAACATTATAGCAGCCGTGTTTTACATCGCGTCATTATGAAATTTGGTTCTTATTCGAAAGGTCAATACATGGAGTTAACATTTTAAAATGATTTCGGGCGTATGGCCCCCGCTGGCCGTATGTCACGAATAACACAGACAATTGTGGCCTTCAAGGCACCTGAGTATTATTTAATGTTAATGTAAATGTCAACCATCGATTTTTAATAAAAAAAAATCGGTACCATATGGACGATTTTAGAAGATCCTACAGCTTTCATGCAGGACTACATGGCGACTTTGGCCTTCCTTAGAAGTTCCAGTACATTAAGCCTTGATATTAATTTCCTATCCAGAATTATTCCTAGAAATTTTGCACTTTCATAAAAAACTGTCCGAGGAAGATCCACATGTGAGACCTAATTCTTCGAGTATGGTTTAACGCTCAAACCGCTGCTTTTGGCCCATCTAAACAATTTATTCAGAGCCACCTGTAGGACGTCTCGGAGGACGCTCGGGAATTTGCCAGTTACTGCGAGTGCAACGTCGTCCACACAATTGTTGCCATTTGTGTGAGAGGTGCTAGAAGGGGCGTAGCAAAACGCCCACTTTGTACTGGAATGTAGGTACTACTAAAAATAAATATTATAAGCTGTGAACATTTTATACAAATTGGTCCCTTTGTGTGGAAGGTACCAAAAGGGGAGTTGCATTTTCGCCCATTTTTGTTCAGCTTATAGAGGCGGTAAATTGATGCAATTTTACAGGATTCCCATCAGTTATAAGAGCTTTAACATGTCACGAAATGTTAACCATTTGTGGGGGAGGTACCACAAGGAGTAGGCCGATATGGTTGTCCATCAAACGTAAACTCGGTTTGAATAAAATATTATAACGTACGAAATTTTAAGTCATTCGGTCATTCCTTTTCAGAGTTATTGTTAGCACCATTTAGTCGAACTGACAGACGGACGGACACAAATTAATTCATATTTTTTTAACCAATGGAGGACCCATGCTGAAATTTTTACATTTCGCTGTAAAATAGTGGGTAATTTTAAAAATAAAACGAAAAAAGTTGTAGATATACTTTTCAGGATAATCAAGGATTAAGGACATTTTAGCCATTTTGATGCCCTTAATAGACAAAAATTAGTAACTTAATTTATAATTCTTAGAGAGGATGTTAAATACTTTCAAATGGTACTTATAGCATTCAAATCTAATATTTAGTTCAAAAGTTATGTAGACTTCAAAGGGCTAAATTTTTAATAAAATGTTGTAGGTGACCAACTTGGGCACCCTTTAATATCAAAACCTTATGAATTTGGACAATCGGTAAAAGGTAGTAAGTCTGCATGGTGTTCTAGTATACGCGTGTAAAATTTCATTGAAATCGAAAGGGTCAACTATTCAAATAGTAATTTTTGGGTCGTTTTCACCTCTTCTATAACTAAGACAAGTTTTGTCGTAATCGGTTGTTTTGTTAAGAAATGGCGGAATTATTTCCTTCTTTTAAGTTCAAATTATTCTGAATAAGTCCGTATGAATAGGTATGGTCAAACACAATAGAATACAATATGGGCTTCCCTGTTCAATTCCAATTTAGATTTAAAATGTTCCGATACTCGTATGTTTACTAGCATTGCAATTCCGTTAACACATACTACAACTTTGTATGTATCCTCGGGTCGAGTTAGTTTACCTTAGCGTTGCCCTTGGTAATGAGTTGTAATGATGATTACAGTTCCCGACCAAGTTCAGGAAACGTCAATGGTTATGAGAGCCCTAAACAAAAAGAAGCCAAAGCTGTCTCATGCTTACGAAACAACAAATGCAGCACATTGCCATATTTGTTGTCGTTGTTGTAAGCCGAACAAATACTAAGGACTCATGAATGGTAACAAGAGACGCCACCAAAAACGACTAGAAAACAAACTAAGTCCATGTCTCAAACTATGAACATATCCTGCGTCCGGCAAAACAACAATAAACAGTTTGCGTAATGGAAACCAGTCAACGAAACATACAAAGGGATACTGGGATATGTGTGTGTATAATCTAGCGAATAAAGGGTGTGTTTGTTTCCTACCCGGAGTTGTGTGAGTCCGCGGACAAAAAGCTAAATGATATCCCAGAGCAACACATCGGGGTTTTCGTCTATGCTATGGACTGACGGACGGACGAACAATATTACTATGTATATTCAGCCACCATTTCTGGGTTTGTTAAACTTCTCCTTGAACAACAGGAACAACAACATTACCCAAGAGTTAAATCACAGCATGTTCTGCTATAATCATTGAAGTGCGAGTACTGTCACGTTTTTTGCTTTTGATTTGGAGTATCTTCTATACAGGGTGTTTTGAAATTGTTTCAGATTTTTATACCCTCACTTTAATGTTGAAGGTATATATTATTTGAGAAAATCAGTTTTAGGACATTTTAAGACATTTGCGCAATGCCCTCCGTCCGTCTGTCTGACTGGCTGGTACGCACGATATCTCCCGAAAGGACTAACCAATTGGCTTCAAGTTTGGTATATGGTAATATTTTTTGGAAGAAAGGAAATCATATGGATCAATAATATTCAGTCGTGGACCGGCATACATGAAGTTGCAAACCTTCTAAGGAAGCGAAAAATAGAGATGCGTTTGCAGAAATAATAGAAAATTTATAAATCATTGTAGATATAACATAATTGCATTGGTCGCCAACATTTTGAAAACGTATAGGCAAATAAAGAAGAAGAATAGTTTTTATATCTCACTATAAGTTCGATGGTTGGCCATATTGGTCCACTCCTTCTGGTACCTCACCCACAAAGATTTAAAATGTAGAAAAAATATAGATTCACTAATAACTTCGATATTATATTTCCGAATCATCTTCCATTCCACACATAGTAAAGTGTTTTCCAACAAGAGGTGTTATTTTGGTATTCAAAGAAAAATGTCATTTTTTTACATAAATGATCGGCTGTTTATTTCATAATAAAGAGGAAGGTATGCCGTTAATAATGAAAAACAACATCAGCCAAATGGCCACCACGACCACGCTTACAGGACCATATCCTTTTCATGAAATTTTCCATAACCAAATCGCAAAGTGGCTGACCTATGTCCTCGATAGCCTCACGAATTCTATCTTTGAGGTCTTGAATCGCTTGAAACGCTGGGCTGTTGGCGTAGACCTTATCTTTCACGTGGCCCCAAAGGAAGAAGTCGCAAGGTGTTAAACCACAAGATCTCGGTGGCCAATTGTGATCACCTCTTCGAGAGATAACACGGTCCGGAAACTTTTCCCGTAACAGAGCAATGGTTTCGTTGATTGTGTGGCACGTAGCGTCGTCTTGTTGAAAGTAAACGTTGTCCAGATCAATACCATTCAACTCCGACCATAAAAAATCAATAATCATCTCTCGATAGCGCAATCCATTCACCGTTACTGTTGATGCAACCTCATTTTCGAAAAAGTAAGGTCCAATGACCCCGCCCGACCATAAACCCCACCAAACAGTCACACGTTGGGGATGGAGAGGCTTCTCAACAATAACTCTTAGGTTTTCCGAGCCTCAGATGCGACAATTTTGCTTGTTGACGTAGCCACCGAGGTGGAAATGGGCCTCATCAGTCAAGATGATTTTTCGATGGAACTCCGCATCATTTTCGTGCATTTCAAGGACACAATCAGTAAAGACACGACGATGTTGATGATCGGCCGGCTTGAGTTCTTGTGTTAACTGAACATTATAAGCTTTAAGACCCAAGTCTTTATGCAAGATATGGTGTAATGACGTTTGTGGAATGCCCAATTCCAAAGAACGACGAGGAATGGATAAACCTTGGTTTTCTTCAACACTTTGGGCTACAGCAGCAATATTCGCAGTTGTTCTTGAGCGACGTGCACGGGTTTTATTCTTCACATCACTAACTTGTCCCAACAGCTCGAATTTTTCCACCAATTTCTGTATTGCTGTCCGACAAGGTGCTTCACGACGACCCCAAAAATGCTTTAGTTTTGCGAACTGTGACTGCAAGGTTTTCACCATTTTTGTAGTGAATTTTAATAATTTCATTGTTCCATTTTTAGTAATGGCGTAGTTTCTACTTGTCAAATGTCAAAGAATAAAAGCTTCAAAAGTGACAGCTACCGAAATACCGGGTGATTCAAAATAACACCTCTTGTTGGAAACCCCTTTATTAGTTTATCTGTCGCTATCACCATAAAAAAGCCTGTGCCACGCCTCTAAAGGTACCACCAGCACAAAGCGAACATTTTGTACAAAAACAGCTTACTACATTAATACGAATGCACTCGAACACTGTAGATTTTGTACAGTGTAATTCCAGTGAAAATGGGCGTTATTGCCACGCCTTTTTGGCAGCTCCCACCCAGAATGACCAAATCATACCAAAATTGAATAGCTCTTAACTTTAATACCAATTCACATAACCGTTTATAATTCCGCACAGAGTAATGACTTTAAAGTATCCATTGATCAGCGCCTTCTGGTACCCCTCACCCATATTGACAATTTCATTCGAACACAATTTTCCTATAACTTGTATGTCAATCATCTAATTTTTGCATATTCTGTTCTAGACAGCTTTCCAGTTCCCATACCAAGAACCATAATCCTTATTACATTACCCACAAGGTGAGGTTATACCTCAGTTGGCGTTCTCGAATTTTTTTACTTGTTTTGTACTACATAGGTTTGGTTTCCTTGGTCTGTTTGCTCTTAAAATGTTGACACTTTTTGAACTAATGGCGTTAAACTGTTTTCAAAATATTCCACATATTGTAGCTAAGTGCAAAATTTGTTTGCTCTTCAAGTTACTTTAGCATTATTAGAAAATTTTTAGAAGAAGTCAATATCCTTTTAAAACTTCAAAGAATAAATTGTTATTTGAAGTTATTTATGTGTTTATGGAAGGCATCTACAAAATCTGAATGTGAAATTTATTTCTATGTCAGATATATGCTAAAGTCAGTAATGAACAACAAAATAATATGAAACGAAGTTGTTTCCCAGAAGCAAGGTTGATCCTTGAAACAGGCAAATTATGATTGTCATAATGGATTTGTAACCTATACCATATTTTATACAGTGGGAGGATTTCAATAAAAAAAGAAAATAACTCGGCTGTGTCTTAACTAGACAACCGATTGCGACAAAATATGGCGTGAATGTAAATAGAAGAGGTACCATTTTTTCCCAAATTTCCAAAGTAAGATTTTGGAGCCCAGCTTTTAGTATTGTAGATATAGGTGAAAACGCACAAAATCATATTTTTGGGGATTTTCGAAATTATTTTGGGAATTATGGGATTGACTTTTGCAAATATAATAAGTCGCGAATTACTTTCGAATTCAGACGTCAAGACCTATGAACTACAAAATATTTAATTAAAATAAATTCAGTTTTAAATATTTGATGTTGTTATTACATTTCTGTCTGCAGTTGAAAACTTTTTTCCAGAATATAAAACGATTTCGCACGCATCAACTTTTCTAAGTTGAGAAAAAAAATTCGACATGATGAAAAAAATTTCGGTCAGATGTACCCACGGAGATACAAGTTATGACCATAACAATTTATATTTTAAAAAAAATATGTTAATTTTGTATTTTACTACGAAAGTGTAAATGTGGTATTTTGGAAATATAGAGGAAATTATAAAAAGAAAGAATAACATATCAAGGGCTTATATTAAAAAATGGCTATGCACAAAAACACAATTTATCAGGAGAGCGAGAAAAATTTTTTTTCCTTAGTTTTAAGAGAAATTTTTAATTATTCTTCCACAATGTACTCTGAAGGTGATTACCAATTGATCCAATTAAAAAGTTTTCAAAAATTCCCTATTATTCCAATACAGTTCCTAATCCAAAATTACTCCCAAGTATTTTAGCTTTTTATTTATAGAAATTGACTTATTCAGGAATCGAGGCCGGGTAAAACGTGGCATCTTCGTGTTCCTTGTAAATAGACATATTTCTGTTTTGTCTGGTTGTGCCCAGTTATATGCTATGTTATGTGCCTCCTCAGCTCTTCTGCATAATAGGTTTGGATGTATGTCCCTTAGAAGTATTACAACGTTGTCTGCATAACGGACTGGTTTAAGTCCTTCATTGGTGAGGGCTTTTAGAAGACTGTATATTGTCGTAACCCATAGAAGAGGCGACAAAATTCCCCCCTGAGGTATACCACGATTTACCTTGTGTCTATTTTTTACGTCATATGACCCTCAAATAATCCAACTATTCCTTAACATATTGTTGATCCAGTTTTTCAGTGCCCGGTCAACCTGAAACTCGTCTAAGGACTGGATAAGTGTATCGGTCTGCACATTGTTAAATGCGCCCTCAATATCTATGCAAACATCAAGTGTATACATCTTCCTTTGACATAGGCGTGTTGTTTGAATTTTAGCCTGTCATCCGCTATTTTACTTTTGACCATGTTATCAATTATTCGCTCCATTGTTTTTAATAGGAAAGAAGTAAGGCTATTGGGTCGATAAGCCTTTGGAGTCGTACAACTCGCCTTGCCAGGCTTTGGTATGAAGACCACCCTTGATTCCTGCCAGTTTTTTGGGGTATATGAGTTGATACCAGATCCACCTCATTCTGCAGAAGTGCTGGAAATATTCCATGCATTCCCGCAGCCTTGAAGGGAGAGAACATTTGTATCGCTTCTTTAACCATTCCATCTTTTATATCCGTAATAGGTACTTGATGCAATACATTTTCATTCCAGTCGGAAAATGAGTTTTCATCAAGAGCCTTACGGTATCCTCTATATGGAAACTTATTGGGTTTGGCGGTGGCCGTGCAATTTTAAACCTTATATAGCGATGGTCCGAATAGGAGTGTTCATCCGAAACCCTCCTCTCATGGATCTCATCAATGAGGTTTTCTGGGCATATCGTTATATCTAATACTTCTTCCCTAATTTTGTTAACAAAGGTTGCATTGTTTCCTATGTTAAGAGTTATGAGGTCGTTTGTGTTCAAAAATTCTATAAAGATGTGTCCCATTTTATTGGTGTTAGTACTACCCCAAGCGATATGATGGGAGTTGGCGTCACAACCATCTAATAACTCATTACTTGTTATCCCCTCACCTTAGAGAGAAGGAAGCCAAAAGTGTAACACATTGAAGGAGTGACCTAAGACCCTAAGTATGTTCGGCGGAAATCCATTTTGGGTCATTTGAGCAATGTCCGTCCGTCTGTCTGTCTGTCTGCTGGCTGGTGCGCACGATAACTCTAGAAAGGAGTAACCGATTGACTTCAAATGTGGTATGCGGTAATATTTTTCTGTATGTCCGGCTAAGTTCGAAGATGGGCCATATTGGTCCACTCCTTCTAGTACCTCCCCCACAAAGGGTTAACTTTTAGTTAAATATTGGTTTTTTAATACCTTCTATACTACTTACTCGAATCTTCTGAAATTCCACACATAGTATTAGTTTCTTAGTCGCTAACACGTCAAGAAAAATGGGCGAAGTGGCCAATATAAATACTTGAAATTTTGTACAGTGTAATGCTTTCTAGGTACTAGAGTCCAGAGAAAAATGGGCGTTATTGGCACGCCCCTTTTGGTACCTCCCACACAAATGGACCTTTTTGTACCAAAAGTTAACAGCTTTTAACTTTAATATACGTGCATACAAATACTTGAAACTCGAAGCGGGGGTAAAATGTTACATAAGTACATAATGTTGAACATTTCGTGTCTAATAATCAATTTCAAATAAAATAAAGAAGAAGAGAGTAAACCGAAGAGGAAGTGGTAAGAGATTCCAACAGATAAATGGAGAAGAGTGTTGGAGGAGGTGATCAAAAATGGCAACAACAAAAATGTCACAAGGACTAAAAAAGTCTAAGAAAAATTTTAATTTTTCATTTCTTTTTGCATAAATTTATTTAAATTTTTCTAAATTTAAGTAAAACTGTACTTGCAATACGGAAAAATATGCTGAATTTGCATAATTTCATGTCAGAATTTGCTAGTATTGAGTTCATTTTGCCTATTTTAATTACAATAGTTACTTAAAGGAAGTACGAGTTAACTAGAATTAAGATCAAAATATTTCATAATTGAGAGGGAATATATGAACTTGATATAAGAAAACTAGCATTAGCGCCTGATCGGATATAAAATACAGTCTCTACAGCGCTTACATGTCAAATCGGGGGTAACATATAAAGGGTTCGCTATCTAACGTTTTATTTTCAACTAGTGCTTATTTCGTGAATGGTACCACTTAGCTCATGTCTGATTTGACAGATAATTAGTTTTATCCTTCCGCTGAACGAATATGGTTGTGTATACGCTTGAACAACGCTGGGAGCGATCGACTTACAGAAGATGCCGATTTTGCCAATTGTTTGGCAAAATCATCTTTTCAGATGAAGCTCATTTTGATCTTGGCGGGTATGTAAACAAGCAAAATTGTCGCATTTGGGGCACAGAAAACCCGCACGCATACATTGAAAAGCCGATACACCCAAAACGAGTCACTGTTTGGTGCGGATTTTGGTCCAGAGGCATAATTGGGCAATTTTTCTTCGAAAATGAGCAAGCAGTGGCCGTTACAGTCAATGGCGATCGTTATCGGGCCATTATTTGGCGGAACCTTTATATGGGAGCTATATCTAAATCCGAACCGATTTTCTCCGAATTTGGCAGTATTCCTTCATGTAATAAGAAACCTCTTTCTGCCGAATTTCGCACTGATCGGATATAAAATACAGTTTTTACAGCGCTTACATGTCAAATCGGGGGTAACATATATATGGGGGCTATATCTAAATCTGAACCGATTTTCTCCGAATTTAGCAGTATTCCTTCATGTAATAAGAAGCTTTTTGCCGAATTTCGCTCTGATCGGAAATAAAATAACATTTTTACAGCGCTCACATGTCAAATCGTTTGTAAGGTATATATAGGGGCTACATCTAAATCTGAACCGATTTCTTCCAAATTTAACAGTGTTCATTCATATAATAAGAAACCTCTTTCTGCCGAATTTTATACTGATCGGATATAAAATAAAGTTTTTACAGCGCTTACATGTAAAATCGGGGCTAACATATATATGGGGGCTATATTTAAATCTGAACCGATTTTAACCAAATGCAATAGGGATCGTCCATGGCCCAAAGATATGTGTAAAGTTTCGTCGAGATCGGACCATAATTGCGACCTGTACTTTGATTACTAGAATACATGCACAGACAGACGGACATAGCTAAATCAACTCAGAAAGTGATACTAAGTCGATCGGTATAATCAACGATGGGTCTATTTCTTCTCCTTTTGGGTGTTACAAACAAACGCACAAAGTTATAATACCCTGTACCACAGTGTGGTGTAGGGTATAAATATTAGAAAATATGGCGACGACAGCATTTATGCGGAAGCGACTCGAACAAAAGTTGAATTGCGGTGCCCCTCATAATTCGATGCCTGATCATCGGAAATTAAAAACTAAATGTATTACGTTATATCCAGGTAACCCTGTCGAGTTTTTTCGAAATTTAAATTTTTCAATTCTTGGTAACACCTTGAAGTGAAAAATGAGATTTTTGCGAGAAAAAATATAAAAAATAACGAATTTAAAAAACTCGACAGCGTTACCTCGTAAATTATATGAAGAAATAGTGCTAATAATGTCAAAAGGATCGGTTCAGTAGTTTTTGAGTTGTGATGGGCACCGTCTTTGAAAACATGGGTTGTGGGAAAAACGCTTTAAAGTTTTTCTGATGTGCGTATAAGGCGCAGTTGCTTAGACTGCTATATCTTCGTTAGTTTTGCTCCGATTCACCACAAATTTACACAACATATTCTTGAAAGATTCTCTATTCAGAAAAAAAATCAAAAAAAAATTGCAAACAAAGTTTTTACACGTTAACCCCCCTTAAATTTAAGCTATCCAACACTTCTCCTGTAATCATGCCAAGTTTTGTCGCTATCGGTTGTCTGGATAAGAAACGGTCGAATTATTTCCTCCCACAAAATGTAAAAACGGTTATATCTATACTGTCTACTTTTCTTTCACCGTTTATTTTCTTTGACTAAGAGTATCACTATGGTCTTAAGTCTTCCAGATGAACTCAACCCAAGGCGGGTAACCCGTTCAACTTAACATAGACTCACTATAAGTTACAAATACTGAAGATTTCAGCTTCAATACACCGAAATTTGTAGACCCATAACTGTAGGTACTGTAGATACTTTCTAAGATATGTTAAGGCCACAATTATCATGTAAATGATTAAATTTTAACACACCCTGTACTCACTTACCTACAAAAACATATTACCTTCGACCATAAAGAGAAAACAATTGCGAACTTTAGTATAGCTGAAAGTTAATGGACTCGGAATTGAATATACGTATATACATATGTTTGTGTGATTCTGTGAGATCTAGAGAGTTTGTGAAAAATGTATAAAGACGAATAGCAGATGTAGCGGAACACTCATAGCTACATACATTGTTTGAGTTAATTTAAGGATTATTTTGTTTGAAACTTTAGAACGAGAATGGCACTGTGTACGAGAAGATCGATGCAAAATCTGAATCATTTGAAATTTTGTCAACATATGTATATGTATTTGCAAATAAATCGCTGTCAATTTCAAAAATTCGAATTATTTTTAAATTTTTCGGCGAAATGATAATTGAGCAAAAGTGAGTTTTCTATTCTCTGTAGTTGATTAAACACGAGTAATTTACTTTATTGATCACACCAAATTTGACTTACTTAATTCGAATAAATAATGCAATTCGAATTAATTCTATCAATACGAGTATAAATCTAAATTGACTTTTTCAGAAACTCCAACCAAAGATTTCGTTCGGAACAATGAGATCCTGTAACACTTCCTTGGACACCGAGTGCAATCGTTATACACAGTGTATTGTATCGGTACATTGTTGTGTTGGTCTTTTTCTTTGTATTGGTTTGGCGATGTGTACAAATACTCTGTTGCACTTTGAACCTTTGATTTTTATTGTGTTATGTTGAAGCCTTGGGGATTGTTTAATTTCTCGTTTCCTTTGTAGTTCATCGTGGATAACTACATATGTACGTACATACATAGTACAATTTCTACGTGGGTGAGTATGTGCCAAGGTGAAACGACGGGTACACATTGGAGTACAACTGCCATTTAGGGCGCCCAAGTGATATATTATAAATACTTCATTTAATTTAGCAGTAATTATATTTTGCCTTAGAATCATTTTTCGAGCCGTGAAATATAGATAAAGTTTTAGTATAGATGTCTACATTGGGAGTAAGTATGACGTGAAATATGAATCAGACTAACTACAACTGTGTTTGATAAAGTTCTAGTATAGAGTCCTAAATTGGGAGTAAGTGTGACCATCGCGGCTTTGCTGGCATAACAAAAGCATAACACATCCAAGGACATCTGGTAAAGGAGAATAATTGTACCATTTCTTAACTGGACATTATTATAGGAGAGGTATTGGAGAAATTAAGTTTTTCATTAGGGATCTTCTATACTATACAGACGCGGAGCTACAGGGCCTCAACGTGTGCTACCGCAGTTATGCACAATTATTAAATGCGTGTAACTTATGATTTTCTACCAGCTGAGTTCTACAAAAAACTTTTTTGAAAACTTTTACTATTTCCGAGATACATATCTGTATTTTTTTTATAAGAGCAGAATGTATAAAGATTTTTATACATGAACTTTTATGAATTAATAACTACATTTGATATATGAGCAATGTAGGTCTGTTCGTCTGCCTGTCTGCTGGCTGGTGCCCACAATAACTCTCGAATGGAGTAACCGATTGACTTAAAATATGGTATGCGGCAATATTTTTCCCCATCTCAGGCTAAGTTAGCGGATGGGTCATGTTGGACCACTCCAGTACCGATCGACTCCGAATGACTTTCTGAGTTGGTTTAGCTATGTCCGTCTCTCTGTCTTTGCAGGTATTCTCGTATCGGACCTATTAAGGCCCGATCTCAACGAAACTTTACACATACATATCTTTCTTTTGACCAAACGATCCATATTGAAATTGGTTGAAATCGATTCAGATTTATAATAGATCCCATATATATCGATAACTCCATTCTAAAATATTGTAAGTCGACTTAGCATATTTTAGGGAGATTGCATTTTTAGTTCCTACATATTCCAAATTATATTCAGAAAAAATTTGGTGTTTATCCGTCAACTCAACCAAAAAGTATTCTCAAAACAGTACGTGTCATTCGAATTGCATTATAAAGGAATTGCATACAAATTTACAAAAATTTATCAAACTTTTGTCGGCTCTACCTTTTGCACTCAGCATTGTTTTGAGGTATCGATATGTACCTCCGATTTGGTATATATGCACAGTATAAGAAAATTTAATTTATCCGATCTGTATAAAAATTGACAGAAAGAAGTATCTTGATACACTTAGAGAGTGACGGTAACGTTTTTAAACTTTTTGTTAATTTTTTTTTCTTTCAAGAATATTGTGTGAAAATTTGAGGTGAATCGGAGCAAAAGTGACAAAGATACAGCAGTCTAAGCAACAGCGCCTCATACTCATACTTTACTCAGTACATCAGGTAAACTTTAAAGCGTTTTTACCACAACCCATGTTTTCAAAGACGGTGCCCCTCATAACTCAAAAACTACTGAACCGATACTTTTGACATTTTTAACACTATTTCCTTACATAATTTTAATTTTTTACAATTAGTAGATTTTTCTCTTAAAAATCGAATTTTTCACTTTAAAGTGTTCCCAAAAATTGAAAAATTTAAATGTCGAAAAAAAAAACTCGACAGCGTTACCTGGCTATAACGTTTATCTAACTAAATAAATTTATTTTTTTAGTTTCCGATGATCCGGTATCGAGCTATGAGGGGCACCGCATTTCTATTTTTTTGAGACGCTTCCGCATAAATGCTGTCGTTGCCATATTTTTTATGAAAATTTTACACAATAAACTTGATTTTACCATTGGTTTTAATCAAAAAATGTTAACCTTTTCGTCACAAAAAAATCATAAAAATGTGCCTTTTTTGCATGAATATCCGTTACCCCACCTTATTTTAGGAACGAATACTGCCTAATTTGTGGATAATCGGTTAAGATGAAGATAAAGCCTTATATATATATTCCACCCTATTTAATATTTAAGCGCTATTAAAATTGTATTCGTTGTCCCATCTTTATATAATACTAGCTGGTCCCGGTCCACTTCGTTGCCCCAGACTTCAGATTTCCGATCCCGTTAATTTTTGGACTAATTACGTAGACTGACACCAAATATATATGCACATAATTACATTGATCTCTCTAACAAATTGCTCAAGATATATCAAACACAAAATTTAATTGGCTTATATGGGCGGGGCCTCTCCCATTTGTCCAACCCCGCCCATTTTTGGACCAAGCACGTAGACTGCCACCTAATATATGTATATGCACAAAATTAGAGTAAACTCGCTAATAATTTGTGCGAGTTATGTCAATTTCAAAATTGGGTTTATATTGGCGGGGCCACGCCGATTGGTCCAATCCCGCCTATTTTTGCAACAAACAATTAGACTACCACCTAATACATATGCAAAAATTACAGCACTCTCGCTAAAAAATTGTGCAAGATATGTCAATTTAAAATCTTTGTTTATATGGGCGGGGCCACGCCTATTGGCCGATCCCGCCCATTTTTGGGCCAATTGAGTAGACCACCACCTAATACATATGCACAACATTACAGCACTCTCGCTAACAAATTGTGCAATATATATCAATTTAAAAATTTGGTTTATAAGGGCGGGGCCACGCCCATTGGTCCAATCCCGCCCATTTTTGGACCAATCACGAAGACTGCCACCAGATACATATGCACAAAATTACAGCTCTCTTGCTAACAATTTGTGCACGATATCTCGATTTCAAAATTTGGCTTAAAGGGGCGGAGCAACGCCCAGTAGTCCGAATCCGCCTATTTTTGGACCAATCACGTAAGTCGCCAACAGATATATATAAACAAAATTACAGCTCTCTCGCTAACAAATTGTGCAAGATATCTCAAATTCAAAATTTGGCGTATATGGGTGGGGCCACGCCCATTGGTCCGATCCCGCCCATTTTTGGACCAATTAAGTAGACTACCACCTAATACGTATGCATAATATTACAGCACCCTCGCTAACAAATTGTGCAATATATGTCAATTTAAAAATTTGGTTTATAAGGGCGGGGCCACGCCCATTGGTCCTATCCCGCCCATTTTTGGACGAATCACGTAGACTGCCACCAGATACATATGTACAACATTACAGCACTCTAGTTAAAAAATTGTGCAAGATATCTCAATTTCAAAATTTGGCTTATATGGGCGGGGCCACGCCCATTCGTCTGATTCCGCCCTTTTTTGAACCAATCACGTAGGTCGCCAACATATATATTTACCCAAAATTACAGCTCTCTCGCTAACAAATTGTGCAAGATATCTCAAATTCAAAACTTGGCTTATATGGGCGGGGCCACGCCCATTGGCCCGATTCCGTCCATTTTTGAACCAATCACGTAGAGTGCCACCAGATACATATGGTACAAAATTACAGCTCTCTCACTAACAAATTGTGTCAGATATCTCGATTTCAAAATGTGGCTTAAAGGGGCGGGCCCACGCCCATTAGTCCGACCCCGCCCATTTTTGGACCAATCACGTAGACTGCCTCCATATATATATACAAATTTCTAGTTCTCTCACTAACAAATTGTGCAAGATATCTCAAATTCAAAATTTGGCTTATATGGGCGGGGCCACGCCCATTGGTCCGATCCCGCCCATTTTTGGACCAATCACGTAGAATGCCACCAGATACATATGTACAAAATTGCAGCACCCTCAATAACAAATTGTGCAAGATATATCAATTTTGAAATTTGTCTTATGTGGGCGGGGCCACGCCCACTTCATATATCGAAAATTCAAGTACCCTATTTTCACCACGCCCCACACATGTACATTCTGTGAAAATTTCAAGAAGATCGGTTCAGCCGTTTAGACGTCTATACGGTACAAACAAACCAACAAACAAACCAACAAACAAACAAACACACATTCTTCTTTATATATATAGATGGCAGAAGTGAGGTTTTTGATCCAAGTTTATAAAAATCTCATCCCATCATATTTGTTCCTTCCAATTCTTGATCTATAAAGGAATACTGCGCATTTTAAGGTTATCGATTCATATCTAGTTTATTATGATTATCATCTTCAACTTATGCTTGGAATAAGCCTTGATGATGAGTTGAAGCTAAGTACTTTGTTAACTGCAACGAAACCAATTATTCCAAATTATTATCACAATGCGTCATTATTAGGGAGGTGTAGGGTATTATTTATATTGTCGGCCCGACCGACTTTCTGTCTTTCCTTACAGGTTTTTGATATGATTGAAATAAAAAAAATATAATGTTATAGGATTTCAATTTTATACGAATTTTTCAAACATATAACATTTCTAAAAAATTGCACTTTAAACTTCTGAAAACGGAAAATTTTAAATAAAGCATTGATTCATCGCCAAAATACTTGAATACAAATTAATCTTTGTTTCTGAAGTATAATTAAAGGAAGGCAGAAAGTTGGGCGGGGACGACTATAATACCCTACACCTCCCTAACAATGCGATAAGGGTCATTGCGATAATAATTTGGAATAATTGGTAAATGGGTAAGAACATATATATGTGGATATATCTATTCTGAACCGATAATCGCTAAATTAAGCAATATTCGTTTCTAAATTGAAAAACATCTTTCTGGAGAATTTTGTAATGATCGGAAGTAAAGTACAACTTCTATAGCGCTTTGTAACGAAATCAGGAGGAACATATATATAGAGGTTATATATAAATCTAAATCGATTTTCCCTGAATACTCATTCATGTAAAATAGAAACCTCGTTCTGTCGAAATTCGTACTGATCGAATTCATGTAAATACAGTCTCTACAGCGTTTAGATGTCATATCGGGGCTGACATATATATGGGGGCTTTATCTAAATCTGAACCGATTGCCAGTATTCCTTCATGTAATAAGAAAGCTCATTGTGCCGAATTTCGTACTGATCGGATATAAAATACAGTTTCTACAGCGCTTACATGTCAAATCGGGGGTAACATACATATATATGGGGGCTATATCTAAATCTGAACCGATTTCCCCCAAATTTTGTATTATCTCTAAGTGTATCACGAGACTACTCTCTGTCAATTTGTGTACAAATCGGTTCAAAAATGTTGCTATTACAGTGCATATATGCCAAATCGGAGGTACATATATATGAAAGCTTTATGTAAATCTGAACCGATTTTAACCAAATTCAATTGGGATCGTCCTTGGGCCTAGGTAGGTAGGTTAGGGTGGCAGCCGTATTTTTTATACAAGCTCACATAGACCAGTATAGGTCCCTAGTGTTACCACGGGCTGAAATGCCTCTCATCGAAACCAACCTGTTTGATATACAAATTTGTCGATATTACGAATATCGGTACTGGAAAGATCTGTTAGGCTGCCTAGAACAGCCGACCCCAGTATGTCCACTCGTCGTTTACTCAGAGCGGGACAGTCGCATAGCAAGTGCTCAATGCTCTCCACTTCTTCCTCATCTCCACAGCTTCTGCAGAAGTCATTAGAGTCAATACCCAATCTTTTGGCGTGTTCGCCGATCAAGCAGTGTCCCGTCAGAACTGATACTAACGTAGACAATCTTTGCCTCTCTAGTGCGAGGAGATATTTTGATCTTCTCAGGTCATACCTTGGCCAGATTTGTCTAGCTACCCTGCAGGTGCCGATTTCTGTCCATCTTTCGTTGGACTGCCTGACTGCCTGATTGCCTCTTGCCTAAGCCAAAGCTTGCACGTGGATAGTGGCGCACCAATATATGCAAATTCTTCGAGAATTTGTAATGTCGTCCCTTTCCTAGCAAGTTCATCGGCTTTGCAGTTCCCCGGGATATCCCTATGCCCAGGCACCCATATGAGGTGTATGTTAAACTGCTCAGCCATCTCGTTAAGAGATCTGCGGCAGTCGAGGGCTGTTTGTGAATTTAGGGATGTTGCCTCCAGAGAATTGATGGCAGCCTGGCTGTCCGAGTAAATGACAACGCCAGTGTTGGTTACTATGTTGCGACTCAGCCACTTGGCTACTTCCCATATTGCCATTATTTCGGCTTGATAGACACTGCAGGTATCTGGTAGTCTGTGAGCTATATCCAATCTAAGCTCTGCACAGTGTACTCCGAAGCCAACCTTTTCATCAAGCTTCGAACCATCCGTGTAAAAGTTGAGATGGTTTCTATTACCTGGTTTTCTTCCAACCCATTCATCTCTCGCGGGAATCATAGTGATGTAATTTCTCTCGAAGGTGTACACCGTTGGTATATAGTCCACTCGGTCGGTTACCATAGCACTACACTTTGATATTCTCATGTGACCGTAGTTTTTGTACCTCCACATTGATAGGCAGTTTAATCTTATTGCCGCTTTGGTTGCAACTTCTCTCGCCACAATATTAATCGGCAGTATATGGAGTAGGGCTTGTAGAGACTCGGTCGCTGTAGTCCTTAAGGCTCCGCTTATGCTCAGGCAGGCAGTTCTCTGAACCTTTGTTAGTAGGTTGGTGATGGTTAGTTTGTCAGTTGCCGTCCACCATACCACAATGCCGTATAGCAGTATAGGACGAACTACTGCTATATATATCCAGTGGACGATTTTAGGAGAGAGGCCCCACCGCGACCCTACAGCCTTTTTGCAGGAATATAAGGCGACGTTAGCCTTCCTTACACGTTCCAATACATTAAGTCTAAATAACAGTTTTCTATCTAGAATTATTCCTAAAAATTTTGCACTTTCAGATCTGTTACTTTTCTAGATCTGTTCCATTTATCCGAGGTGGAGGGTGCACATGTGGGACTTTATTCATCCTAGTAAAGAGAACCAATTCTGTCTTGTTTGGGTTTATGCCCAAACCGCTGCTTCTGGCCCATCTAGCCAATTTGTTCAGAGCCAACTTTAGAATGTCTCGGAGGACGTTTTCGAATTTGCCACTCACTGCGATTGCAACGTCGTCCGCATATGCCACGACCTTGCAGCCACAACGTTCTAGATCTAGCAGAATTTCATTCACCGCTAGGTTCCAAATTAGTGGAGACAGTACTCCTCCTTGTGGGGTCCCTCTGTTTACAAACCTTGTTAGAGTTGTGGACCCAAGACATGCTGTTATGCGTCTTCTGTTGAGCAGACTTTGAATTAGTCTAATCAAACTAAAGTTAACATTAAGATGTGACAGTGCCGCAATTACTGCATCTGAGTGAATGTTGTTAAAAGCCCCTTCTATGTCAAGAAATGCCACCATGGTGAATTCCTTGAAATGCAGGGACGATTCGATAGTGCTCACAAGTTCGTGCAGGGCTGATTCTGTAGACTTCCCCTTATTGTAAGCATGTTGGTTCACTGACAGGAGTTTTGTATCCAGGTTTTCCCTAATGAAATAATCTAAAAGTCTTTCCAGACCTTTCAATAGGAAGGAGGATAGGCTAATTGGTCTGAAGTCTTTTGGCCTAGTGTGTGATATCTTCCCCGCTTTTGGTATGAATACCACTTTGGTATCCCTCCATCGATTCGGGATGTATGAAAGCCTGATACAGCCTACATAAATTTTCTCCAGCAAGGGGATAATGTATTTCAACATTTTCTGCATTTCTGCTGGAGTGATGCCGTCTGGTCCAGGTGACTTGAAGGGCTCAAAGCTATTAATAGCCCAGCTTATTCTGGATCTCTCAGTCAACAAGCTAGCGACGCTCGCAGTCCACTCGCACTCTTGTTGGTCCTGCTGATCCTCTGGTTCTGTTAGAGAGTTCCCCGGGAAATGTGTGTCGAGCAGTACCTTGAGCGACTGCTCGCTGTTTTTGGTCCAATTATTTGCCTCATCCTGCAAGTAACCCACTGTACAGGGTGAAGCTGATAATATTTTCCTCAGCCTTGCGGCGTTGGAGACCTTTTCCACTTCGCCACAGAAGGTATACCAAGAGCGTCTTTGCGCCTTTCTAAGCTCCTTCTTATAGATCTTGAGTTGCTCTTTATAGGCATCCCAAACATTAGCGACCCCAGTAGATTTAGCCTTGTTGAATAGCTTGTTGCAGGTCTTTTTCATAGCCGTTAGCTCAGAAGTCCACCATTGGGGTTTAGTTTTACCCTTGTACCTTGTTTTTGGACAGGCTTCTTCAAGGGAACTATTGAATGATGTGGTGATATGCTCGACCAGATGATCCAGACCGGCTTTGTCATTCGGTTCGTACAGAAGTTTGGAGTTGAGGACTTTCTTGAAATTCTTTTCATACAGGTGCCACTTTGTCTTTCTCACATTTCTGTGGACGGCAGGTTCAGGCGCTTTTTCAGCGAGTTTGAACTCAATATAATGGTGATCTGAGAATGAGTGGTCGTCCAGTACATTCCACCCAATAATTTTGTCTGACAGCCGGTCAGTAGCAAACGTTACGTCGAGTACTTCTTGTCTGTCTTTAATTGTAAAGGTCGGTTTATTACCTATGTTACAAATACTTAGGTTGGTAGTTAGAATAAAGTCAAGAAGCGAATCACCCCTATTGTTTATATTCGTACTACCCCAGATAGTATGATGAGCGTTCGTGTCTGCGCCAACAATCAGCTCGACCTCGTCAGATGTTGCTTCTTCTACTACTTCCCTGAAAAGAGCAGTCGGTACTACAGCTTCATAAGGCAAGTAACTGGAGACCACCCAATATATGCGATTACCGATCTCCAGACTAGCAGATGTTTGGTCTTTACCACTTGAATTAGCCAGGAGAAAGATACTTAGATCTTTCCTGGCCAAAATGCAGGATCTTGGAGTGCCTTCACAGTTGGCCACAAGCAGTTTAAAGTTGGGTGTCCTGATACCGCACACACTTCCTCCCACTGCGTAGGGCTCCTGTATCAGGACGATGTCTACTGCACCTGTGGACAGGCGCAGCAATAGAGCCGCTGAGGCTGCTTTAGCGTGATGGAGGTTAATCTGTAAAATTCTTACCATCATTGGTAATTGACAGATTAACTTCCACCCCTACAAGGGTGTTATCGAACTCTTCGTCCGTATCATCGAGAAGCGTGTCCCCGCCAGATGCGTCAAAGAGTCCGGAGACTCCCCTCAGACATAGCTAAATAAACTCAGAAAGTGATTACAAGTCGATCGGTATAATAAACAATGGGTATATCTCTTCTCCTTTTGGGTGTTACAAACAAATGCACAAAGTCATAATACCCTGTATCACAGTGTGGTGTACGGTATAAAAATTATTAATGTAAAACAAAAGCTAAATGTTGCTAAAGACTTTTTATACCCTACAACACACTGTAGGGTATTATGACTTTGTGCATGTGTTTGTACCACCTAAAAGGAGACGAGATAGACCCATTGTTTATTATACCGATCGACTCAGAATCACTTCCTGAGTCGATTTAGCCACGTCCGTCTGTCTGTCCGTCTGTCTGTCCATGTATTTTTGTAATCAAAGTGCAGGTCGTATTTATGGTCCGATTGCGATGAAATTTAGCATAGTGCTCTTTTTTGGCCCAAGGACGATCCCTATTGAAATTGGTTAAAATCGGTTCATATATATGTTCCACCCGATTTAACATGTAAGCGCTGTAGGAACTGTATTTTAAATCAGATCAGTACGAAATTTGGCAGAGAGAGTTCTCTTATTACATTAATAAACACTGCCAAATTCGGGGAAAATCGGTTCAGATTTAGATATAGTCCCCATATATATGTTTCACCGATTTGACATGAAAGCGCTGTAGAAACCGTATTTTACATCCGACCTGTACGAAATTCGGCAGAGAAAGTTCTCTTATTACATTAATAAACACTGCCCAATTTGGGGAAAATCGGTTCAGATTTAGATATAGCCCCCATATATATGTTCCACCCGATTTAACATCTAAGCGCTGTAGAAATTTAGCATAGTGCTCTTTTTTGGCCCAAGGACGATCCCTATTGAAATTGGTTAAAATCGGTTCATATATATGTTCCACCCGATTTAACATGTAAGCGCTGTAGGAACTGTATTTTAAATCAGATCAGTACGAAATTTGGCAGAGAGAGTTCTCTTATTACATTAATAAACACTGCCCAATTTGGGGAAAATCGGTTCAGATTTAGATATAGCCCCCATATATATGTTCCACCCGATTTAACATCTAAGCGCTGTAGAAATCGTGTTTTATATCCGATCAGTACGAAATTTAACAGAGAGAGTTTTCTTATTACATGTATGAACACTGCCAAATTCTTATCGCAATGCCCATTTTCGCATTGGTAGGTAGGTGTAGGGTATTATATAGTCGGCCCCGCCCGACTTTCTGTCTTTTCTTACTGGTTTTAGTTAAATTTTTCTATTTTCAAGTAAAATTTAATTTGATTTGAGGAAATATTGTACTTCAAATAAGTAAAAACTCAACTTAATTTGGGTAACAAATTAACTTGACTTTAGTTAAAATATTCCTAGTTTTTAGTAAAATTTACTTTATCTTAGGAAAAATTTAACTAGATTTTTCCAAATTTCAAGTAAATTTTTACTTTAACTGAGTTAATTTTTCCTTTATTCAGAGTTCAATTGAACTAGGTATGAAGGAATATTAACTAGTATCATATTAGTATTAACTATAATTAAGTTCAAACCATTTTCTGACTTAAGGAAAAATGTGAACTTGATTTGAGAAAAAATTGTTTTAGCGCCATAGAAGTTTTATTTTCCTCAAGGTTAGTTATTTTAACTTATTTATGGGTTCAATTTTTTCTGAGTATATCTCCCATATAGATGTTTCGTCCGATTTGGCTAAATTGTGTAAACAAATTTTAGTTGAAATATACATTGCATATTTCATTGTTATCCAATCTTACTAGCGTGGGGTAGGGAATCATAAGTCGGCACCGCACGACTTTTGCCTTTCCATACTGTTTTTTCATAAGGAAATTATTAACTGAATTTATGAAAAATTTATAGCTATGACATCAATACGTAATTCCATGTCTCATTGTAAGTATGTATTATAATCCATATACGCTACTAATAATGGCCCTCACCTTCATCGCCTGATCCTGGTTCTTGCCCCTTTCAATTATTGCAATTTATTTCTTGAACTTATTCACACATTGTATTATGCAAAACCTTTGTGTACATATGTATGTATGTTTTTTACTCCTCTTTAAATCCTTGGCCCAACATCCTTTTCTTTCCTTTCATTTCTACTGCAAACAAACATTGTTGTGTTTCCATTTGCCATGGATGGTTTCAGAACTTAACTAAATGGACTGACTGACTAGTGGTGGTGGTGGTCTTAGTTCACCAGTTCACCATACTTTCCAAAACAGTTGTTGGCGGTACTTGCAGCGTTGTTATTGTTGGCGTTTCTTGTTGTTACCCAACAAATCATTGAATTTTAATGCCAACATCGATTTTTTGCTGCCCAACTTTTACCCTCTCAGACTTGAGTATTCGAAGGCATTGCAAAACAGAATTGAATACAAAAAAGCTCCAAACAAACTTTGATTATAGGAATAAGTGCATAAACAAAAAAAAAACAAGAAATAAAAACGGTTGCACAAACTGACCCTGTCCGAAATAAATCGAATTATTTATTGATTTTGAAATCTAGTACATGAGCGTCGTAGTCGCCGCAATGGTCTATTGAAGATGCCGGATGAGTCTAGAGAAACAAATCGTAAACAAAATTCGATAATTTACTAAAATACTTATTTCATTAAATGTAATCAACTCAGTTACGACTAACTTTTTACTGAGCTGAGGTCTCTGTGGAAGTTGTGTAAAAGATTTCAAATTATGACATGTATTTTTGTACCAAAATTTACTTAAAAATTTACCTATTCGCATATTTACGATACAGTGTCCTAAGCTAAATAGAATACAAAACCAGTAAGGAAAGGCAGAAAGTCGGGCGGGCCGACTATATAATACCCTACACCTCCCTAACAATGCGATAAGGGTCATTGCCATAATAATTTGGTACAATTGGTAAATGGGTAGAAACATAATATCTAATTCTGAAACGATAATCGCTAAATTAAGCAATATTCGTTCCTAAATTGAGAAGCATCTTTCTGGAAAATGTTAATGATCGGAAGTAAAATACAACTTCTATAGCGGTTTGATACCAAATCAGGAGGAACATATATATGGATCTTTAATATAAATCTGAACCGATCTTCCCTGAATACTCAGTCATGTAAAAAGACCTCCTTCTGTCGAATTTCGTACTGATCGGATATAAAATACAGTCTCTACAGCGCTTACATGTCAAATCGTGGGTAACATATATATGGGGGCTATATCTAAATCCGAACCGATTTTCTCCGAATTTGGCAGTATTCCTTTATGTAATAAGAAACCTCTTTCTGCCGAATTTCGCACTGATCGGATATAAAATACAGTTTTAACAGCGCTTACATGTCAAATCGGGGGTAACATATATATGGGGGCTATATCTAAATCTGAACCGATTTTCTCCGAATTTGGCAGTATTCCTTCATGTAATAAGAAACCTCTCTTTGCCCAATTTCGCACTGATCGGATATAAAATAACATTTTTAGAGCGCTTACATGCCAAATCGGGGGATACGTATATATGGGGCTATATCTAAATCTGAACCGATTTCATCCAAATTTAACAGTGTTCATTCGTATAATAAGAAACCTCTTTCTGCCGAATTTCATACTGATCGGATATAAAATAAAGTTTTTACAGCGCTTACATGTCAAATCGGGGCTAACATATATATGGGGGCTATATCTAAATCTGAACCGATTTTAACCAAATTCAATAGGGATCGTCCGTGGGCCAAAAAAAAGATATGTTTAAAGTTTCGTCGAGATCTGACCATAATTGCGACCTGTACTTTGATTACAAGAATACATGCACAGGCGGACAGACAGACAGACGGACATAGCTAAATCAACTCAGAAAGTGATTCTAAGTCGATCGGTATAATAAACGATGGGTCTATTTCTTCTCCTTTTGGGTGTTACAAACAAATGCGCAAAGTTATAATACCCTGTACCACAGTGTGGTGTAGGGTATAAAAATTCATCGAACTTTGATCGCCTCTCCTGAAAAAGTACGTTTTGCACTTTGAATTGTTAATAATGGAGGTATCGATATGTGGAGTATATATCTTAATTAATTCAAACGTTCCCGCAATTTACGGAACAAGATTTCATGCATGTTGCTGCCTCGGGAGACTTTGCAGTAGTGCATCCTGTCAACCAATGTTTCCATGTGGAGGTTTCTGGCTTTCTCGATATTTGCCTAAAGGGATGTTAATGGATTGTTCGCATGCAATCGGTCCTTCACCATATCCAACAATAAAAGTAAAGGGGTAAAATCGCAGCCACCAGTAAGAAAATTCTAAAATCGGGTGGGGCCTACTGTGTAATACCCTCCATCATGCCTTGCCAAGCAATGCACGGAGAAATATGTAAGGTCTATATCAAACCAGTAGTACTGTGGATTGATGCAAGGTTAATTGTAGTAGATTTCTATATTCCAGGCACATCGGTTAAAGACGTAGGAAACGTGGACCGATTTATTCCATTTTCACTATGAACGATATAACGCAACTTAAAGTAAAAAGGCTTACATTTCAGCATGATCGGTTAAAAAGTGTATTCTCTAGAGTGTCAATAATTGACATCGGTAAGCGACCGTTATATATGGGGGTTATATCAAAACATTATCAAATAAGTATGTATTGTTGAACGTCGAGAAGTGATACCGGTGTGGAGATTTACATGGGGAGAATATATAAAAACCTTTATACCACATGGACCTTTATGCCACATTTTCAAAAGAGAGAGAGCCTAGAGAATGCCTCTATCGGTTCATAGTTGCGAACTGCGCTTTATTTATAAAAATAAATGGACGGCCAGACGTAAAGTGATTCTGTGTTAGAAACAAATACACAAAGCATGTACCTCAGTATGTGGGACAAAAAATGGTGAAATGTAGAACAATCGTCAAATCGAAACTGATACAGGTACAATCTTAAAGTGAAATTCCTAGTTTTGAAGCACAGTTCAATGAGAAGATTTTTTTTAAACTCGTATTCTTGGGATTGCGTAGTGCAATAATGGTTAAATATGACCACAGACAAATCCTAATTGCTATAGCTGGATTCGCCTAGGCTTGTAGTACTCCTGGGAAGTAAATTATGAGCCACTACCAACTCTAAAAGGCCACACCTGGGAAAATCGCCATTTTTGATATGTTTGAATTCAAACAAAATATATATCCAACCAACATTTATAAATATTATATTTTCAATCTGGCAATACTTTTTTCGAAATTGGCCTTTTTGACAGCGGTCATTTGATTTGTGCTCAGTTTGATTTGCCATTTCATAACACTGTGCAACAGTGAAAAAATACACGGACTTGGCAGTATGGGTTCGATTCTACTACCAAAGGGAAGTATAACCCTGTACTGTGTTAAGGTTTGGGCTTTGGTGTGTTCTGACGCATATAGTAAAATTTTATGGCCAACATTTTTGGAGAACATTTCATACCCGCCCACCCGAATGCGGACAAAAAATACAGTTTTGTGCGGGTGTTTATATGTTCCACAAAAATATTGGCTTTAATATTTTCAATAAAGTTGCTGAAAGTTCCCTACAACGAAAAAATAATTTTGTTACATAAAATGTAAAACTAACATTTTTGAGGTACAATGTGTTTTTTTGAGCTATTTAGGGTGCCTAGATTCGTTCGTATCGTAGTGCCATGTTCACAGAAGTTGTTCAGATTTACCTTGGCTACAATTTTGCCAAATATTGTTATTGAAAAATTACGAGTTATGCTGAAAAAATATTTTTCCTTCACTTTTTCCAAAAAAAAAGTGGGGAAAAATATGTGTTTTCGCATAAAAAGTTAGGAATTTTTGTTTAGCATATTCTTAGCGACATTGTTGCGGAATATAGTTAAACGGTATCACCAAGTCTGAATTACTTGTTGGACAGTAGCCGATGACACCTTTTTCGAGGGGACCACTGCTTTTCAGGAACTTTTGAGGCCCATAAAAAACTTGGTCACCAATTTCGCCAAACCTAGTATTGGGTTATACTACCCTTTGGTAGAATCGCACCTATACTGTCAAGTCCGTGTATTTTTCAAAAAGTGTTCATTTGTTGCATAATGTTATGAATAGACTTACTCCGGAACAACGTTTGCAAATCGTTCAAATTTACTACTAAAGTAATGGAAATAAATTTTCCGATTTTCACTAGAAAATTTTGTTCAGCGCTGAAGCTTACTTTTGGATGAATGAGTTAATAACCAAAATTGTCGCATTTGGAGTTATGATAAACCACAAGCCATTGCTTAGACGCCGTTACATCAACAAAAAGTCACAGTCAGGGGTTACCATAGACTGTGTTTTGACGGCTGCCTTTGGTGATAACTGGACGCCTCAGTAACGACTCAGTCCTTGATACTTTTTGGGGGCTATGACGTGATGGACCTTACCTTACACACTCGTGGGACCTGTATGAAACCATTTGAACCAACAAAAACGGACACTCTACAACAACAAACCGATACGATTACGAATACAAGAACTTATAACAAATACGACGTCTACGACAAATACACGACAATCTAAACCTGGGCTTGGAAACAAGATAAGTGATCCAAAGACCACTTCTGAGGCGGCAGCATTACCTGGCAGTTCGGTTTCCTATGGCAAGCATACCCGCCCTTCAAAGGGAAAGTTTAATGATCGGCGCATGGCATTCAGAATCCATGAGATAGCCGATCCTGCATCTCTGGCCAACAAGCACAGAGAATCCCTGAAGTGGGTAGGGAGTATTTCTGAAGAACAGGATACCGCTTCAACTTCCATACGGCAGCAGCCAATTAAAAGGCTGCGCTCTCCAGATGAACCCCCCGCATCCAAAACGTCCAAAGGGTTTAGTGGTAAAGCTGCTCCTCGGTCCTTCGCTGACGTTACTAAGAACAGCTTGATACTGGCGGTCATCAACAGGGGAGAGGAAGCCGGCAACATACCCAAGAGCAAGTGGAGTGAGATAGAATACGCAAAGTGCTCTTTTTTCTTCAATGTTCTTGAGGAGCTGCCGGGTCCCGCTCCCAATTATGTCGACGCAGGCTGGTATAAGAGCATTATAAAACTGCTAAGATTTAGTAATATGAGCTCTGTTAAGTGCTATCGCTGCGCTGCACACTGAAGAAAATTGGTGAAATCTGGCCGGGTGCGGCGCTGGATGTTGCCAACAAGGAGAAAATCCCCGGCCCAGGGCACATGTATGGATTCCGTCTATACCAGCCGATTTGGAATCTGTGACTAAGATGCTGAAGGTTTGCAATCCCGGGCTTCCAACTGGCAACTGGAAGGTCTGTCGTTTGACTGAGACGGATGGGCATCGGAGGCACGCAGTTTTTATACTGAATGTCGAGTCTCTACCCCACCTCGTCCATTCCGAAGGCATGGTTTCACATGGATTCCTGAAATGAAAATGCATAATGTCCGGTAAATAGAAGAAACGGTGGAGCGAGTCACTGCAACTCTTAACGCCTCGTTACAAGCCGCTCCTCCGAAGCCTCAAGGTTACGGAAAATTTTAGCCAACACCTTGTACTATTGGGTACGTCGAGAAAGATGATAGTTATTGGACTACGTCCAGTGAGGAATCGCTAGGAGTGCTCCTGGATACAGATTTCCAGGGCAGCTCTGAAGATGCATTGAATATTTCAGTTGGGGATTCCCATGAAGTGCAGCCATCAGAGGTTGCCAACGAGATTGTAACCGAAACTAGAATTCTTTGGGCTATCAAAAGATTTAAACCTTTCAAGTCGCCAGGACAAGACAAAGTCTTCCCCGCGTAGCTACAAGCTGTGGATGATACATTTGTTCCGATACCAACAAAATAGAGAGAAACCAAAGTTGTTTTCATCCCAAAAGCGGAAAAGCCGTCCCACACTGGAGCTAAGGATTTTCGGCCAAATAGTATATCGGCATTTCTTCTTAAAACTCTGGAGAGATTAATGGATAGTTACCTTAGGATTAAAATTGATCACAGGCTACTGTGAAATCAACAGCGTGCCTACAGCAAGGGTAAGCCCACCGAAACTGACCAGCTGAACTATGGTAGCTTTCCTAGATATATACGGTGATCTAAGTAGAGATACTTTTTTCAATAGCCTTTTTTGACAGATCACGTTTGAGTCGTGTCATGCTGTCATGTTATTTTTGTTAAGTATTGCTTGGCATTTTATCATGGAAAGACTTACGCCTGAACAACGTTTACAAATTATTGAGTTTTATTATCAAAATAATCGTTCGCCAATTGCGCCACTTTTCGTTGTTCAGGCGTAAGTCTTTCCATGATGAAATGCCAACACACGTGATCTGTCATAAAAAGTCTATTGAAAAAAGTATTTCTACTTGGATCACCCTATATATCTAAATCTAAACCGATTTTTATTAGTTTCAATAGGGATCATTGTTAGCACTGTGCGACATTTCATCACAAATTCAATCTGAACTTTTATTACAACGATAGATCTACAGACGGGCGTACAGACAGACATAGCTACATTGTTAAATCGATCCAGGAAGTGATTCAAAGTCGATCGGTATAATGAACGATGGGTTTATTTGTTCTCCTTTGGTGTTACAAACAACTGCAAAAACTTACATTACCATAGACCACAGTGTGGTGTAGGGTATAAATAGTATAACATATGTATACACATCTTAAAGGAAACTTCCTGGATAATGTTTTCGGAGAAACACAAGTCAAGCATTGTCGCTAGTATTGTTGACACCCTAGTTTAACTTACACTATTTTATACGCAAATTTCTTCAATCACAAAGATAGAATATTAAAAACATTAAAATTTTTATATGTGGTAAGGTATTGCAAGTTAAACCGCAAAGGGAATTTGAAGCCTTTGAGTATAGTAGATATGGGGAAAAAGCTAAAAAATCCCATTTTTGAAAGTTCTCGAATTCATTTTGGGAATTGGTGGTTTGCATTTAGGGAATGTTTTCCAATATAAAGATATTTGAATTATTTTCTAATTCTGATGTCAACCCTGGTCCTGTTAGGGCGTTTTTACATTTTTATCTGCTTTTGTAAATTTTTCTTTTTTTCATGACTAGTATTTTTTATACCCTACACCACACTGTGGTACAGGGTATTATAAGTTTGTTTCACGGCAGATGTTTGTAACACCTGAAAATAACACAGCTAGACCCACCTTAACGTATACCGATCGACTCAGAATCACTAGCTGAGTCGATGTCTGTCCGTCCGTCCGTCTGTCCATGTAAAGTTGTTCGTCGACTACAGGGCGCAATTTCACTCCGATGTTCTGAAATTTTGCAGTTTAGAGTATTTCGCAGCTGTTAAGATCGCTATTGAATTTGGTTGAAATCGGTTCAGATTTAGATATAGCTCCCATATATATCTTTCGTCCGATTTGGCCCTTTAGTCCTATAGAAGCTGTATTTTACATCCAATCGTTTTGAAATTTAGAATGGTAGAGTTTCTTGATCCATGAACCAATATTGCCGAATTTGAAGAAAATCGGTTAAGATTTAGCTATAGCTCCCATATATATGTCTCGTCCGATTTGGCCCTTTAGTCCTATAGAAGCTGTATTTTACATCCAATCGTTTTGAAATTTAGAATGGTAGAGTTTCATGATCCATGAACCAACATTGCCGAATTTGAAGAAAATCGGTTAAGATTTAGCTGTAGCTCCCATATATATGTTTCATCCGATTTGGCTCTTTAGATCCAATCGTTTTTATACCCTACACCACACTGTGGTACAGGGTATTATTTAAGTATAAAATGTCCCAAAAGTAAATTTATGTAAACAATTTATACATGAATTACAAAATTTATATATCAGAGTTATTCAATATTACGAGAGTGGTGTAGGGTATTATATAGTCGGCCCCGCCCGACTTTAGCCTTTCCTTACTGGTTTTAATATCAAAGCGGAATTCCCATCAACTTCTTGCATGACCACCAAATTTGATATTTGATGAAAACAATTTTGATCAGATAGATATACTCACGAGAGAAAAATTATGGCTATATGAACTTGTAAATCGCAAAAAAATTTTAAATAAAAATCAGTTTTTTGGGATTTTTGCATGTCTTTTGCGAATTGTGGAATAAGTGGGACAACAGTAATACATTGTATACCCGAGGTGGCCCACTTAGAGGCCCTGTATGACATAGAGGGCCTAAACTGAAAAAGTACAGTCTCTAATAACTCTTCTGAACGCGTGACAAGCAACCCCACCTTAGTATGGTTATACCTCACCTCATTATCCCCTCACCTTAGAGAGGAGTGTATATATCATTTGCTACGAACCAAAAGTGTAACACATCGAAGGAGTGACCTAAGACCCTAAGTATGTTCGGCGGATATCCGTTTTGGGTCATTTTAAGTCGAAAGAGCAATGTCCGTCCGTCTGTCTGTCTGCTGGCTGGTGAGCACGATAATTATCGAAAGGAGTAACCGATTGACTTCGGAGTACACTGTGCAGAGCTTAGTTTGGATATAGCTCACATACTACCAGATACCTGCAGTGTCTATCAAGCCGAAATAATGGCAATATGGGAAGTAGCCAGGTAGCCAACATAGTAACCAAGACTGGCGTTGTCATTTATTCGGACAGCCAGGCTGCCATCAATTCTCTGGAGGCAACATCCCTAAATTCACAAACAGCCCTCGACTGCCGCAGATCTCTTAACGAGATGGCTGAGCAGTTTAACATACACCTCATATGGGTGCCTGGGCATAGGGATATCCCGGGGAACTGCAAAGCCGATGAACTTGCTAGGAAAGGGACGACATTACAAATTCTCGAAGAATTTGCATATATTGGTGCGCCACTATCCACGTGCAAGCTTTGGCTTAGGCAAGAGGCAATCAGGCAGTCCAACGAAAGATGGACAGAAATCGGCACCTGCAGGGTAGCTAGACAAATCTGGCCAAGGTATGACCTGAGAAGATCAAAATATCTCCTCGCACTAGAGAGGAAAAGATTGTCTACGTTAGTATAAGTTCTGACGGGACACTGCTTGATCGGCGAACACGCCAAAAGATTGGTATTGACTCTAATGACTTCTGCAGAAGCTGTGGAGATGAGGAAGAAGTGGAGAGCATTGAGCACTTGTTATGCGACTGCCCCGCTCTGAGTAAACGACGACTGGACATACTGGGGTCGGCCTTTCTAGACAGCCTAACAGATCTTTCCAGTACCGATATTCGTACTATCGATAAATTTGTATATCACACATGTTGGTTTTGATGAGGGGCATTTCAGCCCGTGGTAACACTAGGGACCTAAACTGGTCTATGTGAGCTTGTATAAAAAAAAGTACAGCTGCCACCCTAACCTAAACATAAACCTAACCGATTGACTTCAAATTTGGTATGTGGTAATATTTTCTTCTATCTCCGGCCAGATGGGCCATATTGGTCCACTCCTTCTAGTACCTCCCCCACAAAGGGTTAACATTTAGTGAAATGTTGATTATTTAATAACTTCTATACTGCTTATTTGAATCCTCTGAAATTATACACATGATATTAGTTTATTAGTCATTATTATCTCGAGAAAAATAGGCGAAGTTGCCACGCCCCTTTTGGTACCCCCAAACAAACGGACAATTTTGAACCAAAAGTTAATAGATTATAACTCTATTACCAGTGCATACAAAGAGTTAAAATTTTGTACAGTGTAATGGTTTAATAGTACCTACTATACAGTGAAAAATGGGCATTACTGCCACGCTCCATAAGGTACCTCCCACACAAATGTAACATTTTGTACCAAAAGTTACCAGCTTATAAATTTAATACCAGTGCATACAAATACTTGAAATTTTGTACAGTGTAATGCTTTTATAGTACCTAGAGTCCAGAGAAAAATGGGCGTTATTGGCACGCCCCTTTTGGTACCTCCCACACAAATGGACCTTTTTGGTACCAAAAGTTAACGGCGGCCGGAAGTTGGACCCCAAGAAAATGCGCCCAAATTGAAAATGAAAGTGCGCCCCAAACTTGGGGTCTATTTTCGTTACAGTGCAATATTGTAGGCCAGTGTAAAAAATCCGGCGTCGACTTTTTCCGGAATAATTTTTTTTTGTTCTCGTGTATCTATGGCTATAGAATGCCACCATTACATTTTTTAATCGTGTTTCTGGTCCACATCTTAGAGTAAACTCACTTTATAATACGAAAGAAATAATGAATCCAGTAAGGAAAGGCAGAAAGTCGTATAATACCCTACACCTCCCTAACAATGCGATAAGGGTCATTGTGATAATAATTTGGAATAATACATGTGGACATATCTAATTCTGAACCGATAATCGCTAAATTAAGCAATATTCGTTCCTAAATTGAGAAACATCTTTCTGGAGAATTTTGTAATGATCGGAAGTAAAGTACAACTTCTATAGCGCTTTGTAGCCAAATCAGGAGGAACATATATTTGGAGGTTATATATAAATCTGTATCGGTTTTCCCTGAATTCTCATTCATGTAAAATAGAAAACTCTTTCTGTCGAATTTCGTACTGATCGGATATATAAATACAGTTTCTACAGCGCATAGATGTCAAATCGGGGCTAACATATATATGGGGGAAATATCTAAATCTGAACCGATTTTCTCCGAATTTGGCAGTATTCCTTCATGTAATAAGAAACCTCTTTCTGCAGAATTTCGCTGTGATCGGATATAAAATACAGTTTCTAGAGCGCACAATGGGAAAAAGGGGTAAATACGCGCGCATAGCAGTATTTTCTATCTCATGACTATACCGTTAGAGATAGAGTCCTACGGTTTGGACCATCTTCAAGAGAATTCTTTGGAGAAGATACTGGTGTACCCAGATTTTATTTTACTGTTACCATGTACCGCACAGTGGGGCTACACAAGCGACTTTGTGATAATTAGTGTGAACATCAGAATATCGTACCAAATTCAGTGAACTTGATTTTATATTAAAGCTGACAAAATTTAGTTCAAAATGTCTTTGAGTTACTTAATTGTGTGTTGCTGCGTTTTAAATATATAGACCATTGAAGTTCAAACATTTTTTTGTAAAAATTGCGTTAAAAGTCTACAAAACAGGGCAATGTTTTTGAAATTGAAACCAAAACAATATACATAGGATAAAATTGCAGTCTGCAATATTTTTGAAAGCTGAAGGTTTGCACTAATGCAATTACACAATGGGTCGTCGACTGTTAGTAAGAGAAAAGTTAAATTAAAAACAAAAAATAATCGGTCCACCCTAATATACATAAACTACAGAAGCATTTAACAATATTTTTCTAGTTTTTGTAGAATCAGCAAACTATAAAAATTACACATATAATCATAATAATATAAATTAGATCGTCGAACTCTACAAAGTTGCAACCGGACTTGTACCAGTCTTATTTATTATCCGATTTTGCCGAAATTTTGTAAAAGTTATTTTTTTGAACCAAACAAATAGGTCCATATGTTTCGGGAAAATCGGTTCATAGATAGATGTAGCTCCCACACATATTTTCTTTATTTAAAGTAAAAAAGCACATATTTAAAGTACAAAAATCGGCCATAATTGCAAAAAGTCGCAGATAATCTAGGTACCCTTGGATTCACCACTAAGTCACCTATCTGCTCTATGTCATATCGTAGTGATCCCACGTGATCCAAAAAAGTTGTATTCCATTTACTGCGGATAATTTTTTTTGAAAAACAAAAAAAATGTATATTTACTTTGAAATATCAGTGTCTATCAATAGGTCCATATGTTTCGGGAAAATCGGTTCATAGATAGATGTAGCTCCCACACATATTTTCTTTATTTAAAGTAAAAAAGCACATATTTAAAGTACAAAAATCGGCCATAATTGCAAAAAGTCGCAGATAATCTAGGTACCCTTGGATTCACCACTAAGTCACCTATCTGCTCTATGTCATATCGTAGTGATCCCACGTGATCCAAAAAAGTTGTATTCCATTTACTGCGGATAATTTTTTTTGAAAAACAAAAAAAATGTATATTTACTTTGAAATATCAGTGTCTATCAATAGGTCCATATGTTTCGGGAAAATCGGTTCATAGATAGATGTAGCTCCCACACATATTTTCTTTATTTAAAGTAAAAAAGCACATATTTAAAGTACAAAAATCGGCCATAATTGCAAAAAGTCGCAGATAATCTAGGTACCCTTGGATTCACCACTAAGTCACCTATCTGCTCTATGTCATATCGTAGTGATCCCACGTGATCCAAAAAAGTTGTATTCCATTTACTGCGGATAATTTTTTTTGAAAAACAAAAAAAATGTATATTTACTTTGAAATATCTCTTCATTTAAAGACGTTAAAAATACATTTTATACACAAAAATTTTGATGAATTTAACCTTATTATATGTTACAAGTACGGTCGCAAAAACGAGAATTCTACAAGCATTTCAGTATATATATTTTATCATCGCAATTTAATTTGCATTTATTAGTAAAAAAGACAAAATTTGAAGGGTCATAACTCGGAATCGCCAAGAGATATTCTCATAAAATTTGAAGGTATTTTCATTAAATGTTATCAAAAATAAAACAACATTCCCAAAAAACTGATTTTTGAATGTTGTTTTCAAAGTTCTATGCGCGCATATTTCATCATATTTTCCCATCGTGCAGCGCTTGAATTTCAAATTGGGGGTAACATATATATGGGGGCTATATCTAAATCTGAACCAATTTTCTCCGAATTTGGCAGTATTCATTCATGTAATAAGAAACCTCTTTCTGCCGAATTTCGTACTAATCCGATATAAAATACAGTTTCTACAGCGCTTACATGTCAAATCGGGGGCAACATGTATATGGGGGCTATATCTAAATCAGAACCGATTTCCCCCAAATTTTGTATTGTCTCTAAGTGTATCACGAGACTACTCTCTGTACAAATCGGTTCAAAAATGTTGCTTATACAGTGCATATATGCCAAATCGGAGGGAGCTATATGTAAATCTGAACCGATTTTAACCAAATTCAATAGGGATCGTCCTTGGGCTTAAAGAAAAATATATGCAAAGTTTCGTTGAGATCGGACCATAATTGCGACTTGTACTTTGATTACAAGAATACATCTACAGACAGACGACAGACAGACAGACGGACATAGCAAAATCGACTCAGAAAGTGATTACAAGTCGATCGGTATAACAAACAATGGGTCTATCTCTTCTCCTTTTGGGTGTTACAAACAAATGCACAAAGTCATAATACCCTGTACCACAGTGTGGTGTAGGGTATAAAAACAGTAGGTTTGACATTTACAATTTCCACAGCTTTTGTTGTGCTTTTCATCCCATTGCGAAAATTCGTATTGATAAAGTAAACAGAATTGGCTTCATTTTTGTAGTTTAAAGATATAGAATCCCATCCGCGGAACACAATTAAAATCGCGAGGAAAACATAAGTCGCGAGAAACAAATATGAAAATTGAATATTTGCAAACAATTATCAATGTACATTTTGTGCGTTTCTAAAGTTCAAAGTGCTAAAAAGCTTTATTTAATATCCGGTCGTTATGAAATTGAGAAGAAGAAGTTTCTTGATACGTAGTGAAACATTGCCAAGTTTGAAAAAGTCGGTTCAGATTTATATATCAACCCCGTATACAAAATCCATCTCTCAATGTTAAGAGTTAAGAAAAATCATGGTTTCCAACGCTGGGAGTTTAAATATAAAAGTTTCAGATTTCGAACAATTAAATGACACTCTACACTACTAACAAGGTAGTGTAGAGTGTCGGACTTGTTCTGACAACTCCCACTCCAAGTACCAAATTTCATTTTATATTTCTCAGTGAAGCCACATTATTCGATTGCGAGTTGCTTAATTGTTTTTCTTTGTGTGTAGTTATATAATAAGTTCCAAACGGTCCAATATTTGAACTGCCTTCAATTATGAGGTCCAAACAAAGCTCAACGAATGTATATTCCGACCCTGACTCTCGTGGACAGTGGTGATGAAGATGATGGAAATAATGGCATTTAAAATAAAATTCATTATATGAGTACTTTACTTTGTTTGTTATTGTTTTAACTTCAATTAATTTAATAACTTTTCCCTTCTGCTTGAGTGTTGAACGTTGAATGTTGGCTGTCGATGTTGCCGTTGCCATTGGCGTTGTTCTTGAATTTACTTTGTTTCGAGCGGTCTTTGTGCGTAAGTTAATGATGTGACTTCGTTTAATTTCATTAAGCCTAAGGTTGCTACAACCCATAGAGGATTGTTCCACGACACCGCCGCCGCAAAGTCACTTTGTTTCACAAGGCACAGCATGTGCTGGTGCTGGCTGCTGAAGCTTGAGCTCCAGCTTTCTTGCCATTACTAAATGGGCAGCAGTCAAAGTGGCAGACAAGTAGAGCATGTGGCATCTACAAAGACAGTAGACGGCGGACGGACAGAGAGACAGACAAAGCAGAGTTATTTCCTTGAGTTCGTCGTTCATATTTTCACATCACAAAACTTTAATTATTATTACTTGATGTACTCGCTCACATTACTCTGATGTTTATTGTTTTTGTTTGTCCCAATGTGAATGGGAATCATATCACATGGCATTGCTTTGCACTGGACTGGGTTGTGTTGGGTTGCTATGGAGGTCCGTTCGGATCCAAGGCAAATATTCGGTCAACGAGGAGGAACTGGTCATACATAAATGTATTAAAGACAATGTACGTATAATGTAATTAAACAAAAGACTCGGCAGTGAGAAACCGCCCGAGAAATTTGCACATTAAATCCTCCTCCCTCCCCAAGTGACGAACAGGGAAGATGTATCTGAATACCGGGGTACGATGTCCAACAGACCTTCGAAGAAGAAAGAGAAATGTGAACAAACTTTGAAGATGTCGAATGAGTAGTAAAAGTGCAATAAGAGTCATTTGCCGCATTTTTCACGAGACACTCAAATACATTCGCATTTAAAACATTTGTACTTAGATTACAACGCACTCACTTATATTCGAAGCATGACAGACATGAAACAAGGGTCACAGTAGACAGAAGACTGAGACCACTCATTGACGAAAGAGTAAAAGCCTTAAATGTAATGGAATCTTGAAATCTAATCATTAAATAGTATAATTTGATTGCTGTTACAATGACATTAGTAAAAATATATTTTATCTTCGATACTCTACAACAATCTGCACGAACATTGGGGGACTTTCGAACAAAATTAAAATAAATCAGTTGTATCTTAACTAGTAAATCAATGGTTGCACTTATCGAAGAAGTATAGTCGAGCAGAAGTTATAACAGTCCAGGGATAGTAACAGACCAGACAGAGCCTCTGGTGGGTAGAAGAAAGATTTTTTTTGTGGAATCTAAAGCTATGTACAGATCCTACAATTGCCAGATCTTACAATTTTGTCAAAAAAATGCAACCGTGTGCACTTACACCGTGCGAACTTACAATTTGTGTCTTGCGTAGTTTATGCATCTGACAATGGCGCAATTGCCAGATAAATTTACACAAACAAATATTATATATTTTTTATTTCCCAAACAAAGATTAATCTGGAATAAAGTATTCAAAGTAAACGGGGCTATGCTGTGGTGGACATTTATTTCCCCTACAGCAGTGGTTGTACTAAAAACGAACTCCCCTAAGTCCGGACCCAGTAGGCTTTTTGGCCTTTGATGACATTGTCGTCAATGATCATGTCATGCAGGACCTAAATCACATAAACTTTTCTTCAATGACAATATAAGGAAAAACTTCATTCATGACCTGTTACAAGGCAAGTTCCATGACAAAACAAAGAACATGTTGAAGACACACTGCAAGACAAAGTTCAAGATTGTCGGGCATGACAATCTGTTGGCGACAAGTTCGGTGACAGCATCGTGCATCTGTTCCTTAATGAGAATATTAGCGATACTGTTATGCATAATTTAGACGTCAGTAAGCGCAATGTTCTAGCATTTCCGACGTAGCATAGTGAAAGCACGCGAGATTTGCAATTCGAGGGTTTGAGTTCGAGGACATATCAAGACATTTTCATATAACAGCGTAAATTAAAAAAATCAAATTAACATTTGAGAATTAGAAGAGACAACGGCTTAATATAAGAATTGTGACATTAAGCATTGGCATCAGACTGAAGAAAAAAATATTTTTTCAATATTTTCTTACATATATGATTGAAGACATTGTCCATTAATTGATCGTCAATGATTTACGCCAAGACAGTGTCCTTTAATTGGTGTTCGATGATTTGCAGCACAACAGTGTCTTGCACGAGTTTTTTGACACTTGTGTGAAAATGTCGTCGGGGATTCTCTTTGCCTGTCCTCTAAGTGTCTTCAATAATTTATAAAGGGTTTTGCACCCGCTTCAGGAATTTCTTTAATGCATTCCCTATTGGGGATACACCTAAAACGACGACGGTTTTCTATGGCAAGCATACCCGCCCTTCAAAAAACGATTTTAATGATAGACACGTCGATTTCAGGATTCTTTGGAGACTTGAAAACACCGACCCTGTAACTCTGTCCAACAAGCAGATAAGGTGGGGGAATCTCTTTAAGTGCAACTATCAGAGGTCACCAGCGAGATTTTTACCGAATTTAGAATTCGTTGGGCTATCAAAACCTTTTAAGCCGCCAGGACCGGACAAAGTCTGGTCGGCGGTGCTATAGTCACTGGCTGATACAATTGCTCCCTAACTCAGAGAAGACAATTCTTTTTGTATCAATCGGGCCTATATACCAAGAAAACGGAGAGAATCCAAGGTTGTTTTCGTCCAAAATCAGGAAGCCGTCCCATATAGTAGCTAAGGTTTTCCCGCCGATGGTTCGTTATTTTTTCTTAAAACGTGGCAGAGTCAATATGATGTACAAAAGCTTAAATTTTCTCCTAATGGGTTCAAAAATGTGTCCGACCAGAACGCCAAGAAGTCTAATCGGAAGGGACCTTTATATGGGGACCTTGCAATGCAAAGTAAAAATTCTTAAATTTCAGCCCGATCAATTGAAAAATGCATTTCCTAGAGCGTCAAGAAGTGGTATCGGTGGAGACCTTAATATGGGGGCTATACCAAAACATACGCCATTTTTAGTACGGAAGATTATGTCCAATATAAAGAACAAATTCTCAAATTTTAGCCAGATCAATTCAAAAGTGTGTTCTCTAGAGCGTCAAGAAGTGACATCGGTGGGGGGCCTTTATATGGAGGCTATTTTAAAAACATGGACCGATGAGCCCCATTTTTCGTCTCTAGTCTAAGAAATGCCTCTGTACCAATATGAGTAAAGATCGCTTCATATTTGCGACCTGCACTTCGACCACAAGAATACATACAGACGGACATGACTACAAAGACTGATTTAGTCATGTCCGTGATTATATGCCGATCTTTGTAATAACACTGTGCAACAGTGCAAAAAATACACAGACTTGACATTATAGGTTCAATTCTACTACCAAAGGGTAGTATAACCCTATACTCGGTTTAGCGAAATTGGGGACCAATTTTTTTATGGGTCTCCAAAGTTTCAGCGGGCCCCTCAAAAAGATGTCATCAGCTTTTGTCCAACGACTAATTCAGACTTGGTGGTAACGCTTAACTTACCGCACTTTTTTTTTGAAAAAGTGAAGGAAAAAAAAATTTTCACTTTTTTCTCCCTGTAATTCGTAATTTTTCACTTACAATATTTGGCAAAATTGTAGCCGAGGTAAATCTAAACAACTTGTGTGTATAGCTCAACTTTATAGAAAATATTAAGGCCAATGTTGTTCGAATTTACCTTGGCTACAATTTTCCCAAATATTGTTAGTGAAAAATTACGAGTACCTGAAGGTTATGCAGAAAATAGTGAAAAAAAAAATTTTCCTTCACTTTTTCAAAAAAAAAGTACGAGAAAAATTTTGTTCGCATAAAATGTTAAGAGATTTTGCTCAGCACATTCTTAGCTACATTATAGCCAAATCTAGTTTAGCGGTATCACCAAGTCTGAATTAGTTGTTGGAAAAGAGCTGATGACACCTTTTCGAGGGGCCCACTGCTTTTCAGAAACTTTGGAGGCCTATAAAAAAATTGGTCACCAATTTCGCCAAACCGAGTATTCTGCCTTTGGTAGTAGAATCGAATCTATACTGTCAAGTCCTTGTATTTTTAAAAAAGTGTTCATTTTTTGCATAGTGTAATCAATGGGTCTATCTCTTTATTTTTTTAGGCGTTACAAACCAATGCACAGTCATAATTCTGTCGGGTATAAAAAGAACCGTATCGTTCCATGCTGCAGACACGTCCCGGTCGAAATTGTAACGTGTAACACATCGAAGGAGTGACCTAAGACCCCAAGTATGTATGGCGGAAATCCGTTTTGGGTCATTTTAAGTCGAATGAGCAATGTCCGTCCGTCTGTCTATCTGTCTGTCTGCTGGCTGGTGCGCACGATAACTCTCGAAAGCGGTAACCGACTGACTTCAAATTTTGTATGCGTTAATATTTTTCTCTATTTTCGGCTAAGTTCGAAGATGGGCCATATTGATTCACTCCTTCCAGTACCTCCCACACGAAGGCTTAAAATTTAGTGAAATATTGATTCGCTAATAACTTCTATACTACTTATTCGAATCTTCTGAAATTCCACACATAGTATTAGTAATTTCACCTTGAGAAAAACGGGCGAAGTGGCCCCGCCCATTTCGTTACCTCCCACTCAAATTGACAATTTTGCACCAAAAGTTAACAGCTTGTTACTTTAATACAAGTGCATAAAAATACATACATGAAATTTTGTACAGCGTAATGCTGTTATAGTGCTTACAGTCCTGTGAAAAATGGGCGTTATTGCCACGCCCCTTTTGGTACCTCCCACACAAAGTACCATTTTGTACAAAAAGGTAACATCTTATAGCGTGAGTACAAATGCCCAAAATTAATTCAAAATGTTGCACAGTGTAATGCTTTTAAAGTAGCAATAGCCCTGTGAACAAGTAAGAAAGTTTCAGTCGGGTAAACCGACTAAGGTATACCCTCACGTTGTGAGTAATGTAATATTGAATATTACTCGAACTATTCTGTCAATTTGTGTGGGAGGTACCAGAAGGGGTTTATCAAATACACCTTTTTTTTGCTGAACATTAGATACATTAAATTCATTGCACTGTGCCGACTTATAAGCATTTATGTGCACTGGTATAAACGTTATGAGACATTAAATTGTGGTATGATTTGGGCATTTTGTGTGGGAGGTACAAAGAGGGGCGTGGCAATAACCCCCATTTTCCACAGGGCTATAGACACTATAAAAACATTACACTGTACAAAATTTCAAGTATTTTTATACACTGGTTTTAATGTTATAAGCTGTTAACTTTTGGTGCAAAAAGGTACATTTGTGTGGGAGGTACCAAAAGGGACGTGGCGACTTCGCCCATTTTTCTCGAGTTGATAACGACTAATAAGCTAATACTATGTGTGGAATTTCAAAATATTCGAATAAGTAGTATAGCAGTTATTAAAGAATTAATATTTCACAACATTCTAACCCTTTGTGGGGGAGGTACTAGAAGGAGTGGACCAATATTGCCCATCTTCGAACTTAGCCGGAGATAGAAAAAAATATTACCACATACCAAATTTGAGGTCAATCGGTTACTCCTTTCGAGAGTTATCGTGCGCACCAGCCAGCAGACACACAGACAGACAGACAGACAGACAGACAGACAGACAGACGGACGGACATTGCTCATTCGACTTAAAATGACCCAAAACGGATTTCCTCTAAACATACTTGGGGTCTTAGGTCACTCCTTCGACGTGTTACACTTTTTTCCGTAGCAAATGATATATACCCTCGTCACACTAAAGTGAGGGTATAACAAGTAAGAAAGTTTCAGTCGGGTAAACCGACTAAGGTATACCCTCACTTTGTGAGTAATGTAATATATAACATTACACCAATAAATCTGTCAATTTGTGTGGGAGGTACCAGAAGGGGTTTTCCAAATACACATATTTTTCGGTAAACAGTACATTCTTAAATACATTGCATTGTGCTATATATAACTATAAGCGTTTGTGTGCACTGGTATATTAAAGTTACGAGCTATGTAATTTTGGTATGATTTGGTCATTTTGTGTGGGAGGTACAAAAAGGGGCGGGGTGATAACGCCCACTTTTTACAGGACTATAGGCACTACAACAGCATTACACTGTACAAAATTTCAAGTATTTGTATGCACTGGTATTAAAGTTACAAGCCGTTTACTTTGGTACGAAACGGTCCATTTGTGTGGGCGGTACCAAAAGGGGCTGTACAATGATGCCCATTTTTTGCCGGACTATAGGCGCTACAAAAACATTATACTGTAGAAAATTTCAAGCATTTTTATGCACTTGTATTAAAGTTATAAGCAGTTAAATTTTGATGCAAAATGGTCCATTTGTGTGGGAGGTACCAAAAGGGGCATGCCAACTTCACCCATTTTTCTCGAGTTAATAGCGACTAATATACTAATATTATGTGCAGAATTTCAAAAGATTCGAATAAGTAGTATAGAAGTTATTAAAGAATCAATATTTCACTAAATTTTAACCCTTTGTGTGGGAGGTACCAGAAGGAGTAGACCAATATGGCCCATCTTCGAACTCATCCGGAGATAGATCAAAATATTACCACATACCAAATTTGAAGTCAATCGGTTACTCCTTTCGAGAGTTATCGTGCGCACCAGCCAGCAGACAGACAGACAGACAGACAGACAGACAGACAGACAGACAGACGGACGGACATTGCTCATTCGACTTAAAATGACCCAAAACGGATTTCCTCCGAACATACTTGGGGTCTTAGATCACTCCTTCGATGTGTTACACTTTTTTCCGTAGCAAATGATATATACCCTCGTCACACTAAAGTGAGGGTATAAAAATGGGCGTTATCACCACGCCTATTTTAGTATCTTCCACACAAAATGATCAAATAATACCAAAATTGAATAGCTCATAACGTTAATATACCAGTGCACATAAACGCTTATAATTCGGCACAGTGCAATGTATTTAAAGAATCTAGTATGTAGAAAACAATATATGTATGTGTATTTGTGTAAACCCTTCTGGTACCTACCACACAAATTGACTGATTCATTCGTGTAATATTCCATAGTGCAATACTCACAATGTGAGGGTATACCTTAGTCGGTTTACCCGACTGAAACTTTCTTACTTTTTTTCTCTAAATTTTAAACGTATGCTCGGCAATATCTCTCTCAAATTATAATGTTTAATTGCAATCGTCCGATTTTGCGAAGCTCTCTCACTGTGAAAATGCTTTAAAGCATATTTGCCGGCACTCGTTCGTAGTTAGGGAGTTAGTCCACATTTTGGGTGTACAAAGCTGCAGCAGAAGGCACATTTTCCAAACAATTTTTATGACATTTGCAGAAAATGCTGCCTCTTATAGGAAAATCACTTCTGATATAGATTAACTTCATGCTCCTAGGTTCGTGTTGGCTGATATACAGTAGGATGGGTCGAACAAATGACGTACGGTTAAAATTCTTGACGCTCAAATATAAGACATCTTGTGCTAGGTTGGGCTATGTTAGGATGAAGAGAGGAGACGTTTAAACGTCTCATGTCCATGTACATACACTTAAGCCAGTGGTTCGACCTGTTGGGTTACAAAAATCGGGTTACAAAAAATCGGTACTAGCCACGAATTTTCTCAGTATCTTCCAGTCATATCCTCTGAGATGACTCAAGTCTACCGCGATAGTCTATATGCGATATTGAATTTAATTCCGTCAATGTTAACCTTCTTCACGTGTTTTAAGGTCTACCTCGTTTTCTACTTCCTTGCGGGTTGTATACTAAGGTACGATTACATACTTCTTCTGGTGTTCTTTAGCCATAGTTGTTCATTGGTGATTCTGTGTGGCCAAAATATTTGGAGAATTCTATGTAGGCATCTGTTGACGAATGCCCTTAGTTTCTTAGTAACTAAACATGTTTCGCAGCCGTACAATAGAACAGAAAAAACACAAGCTTTAAAGATTTTATTTATTATTTTTAACCTGTAGCTATGTCAAATTTAAGTTACCAGTTCCGCAGAAAAATATGTCTGCCTGAATATAAATAAATAAATCGGAAGTTAATTTGTACAATTTTTTCAAGGAATGGTTTGACATTACATCAATCTGCAAATGTTCAGCCACATCGGCACATGGTTAATGAAATTGACTTAGAAAGTGATTCTGATCGATAAAAATTAAATAACTCTACAACTTTTGAATATAGGGACGTCCTTCATGTAGATCCCATATTAAATCCGATTTCGCCCATTTTTTATCCCCTCACATTAGAGAGGAGGGTATATATCATTTGCTACTAGCCAAAAGTGTAACACATCGAAGGAGTGTCCTAAGACCACAGGTATGTTCGGCGGATATCCGTTTTGGGTCATTTTAAGTCAGTTGAGCAATGTCCGTCCGTCCGTACGGCTGTCCGTGTGCTGACTGGTGCTCACGAAAACTCTCGAAAGGATTAACCGATTGACTTCAAATTTGGGATGCGGTAATATTTTTCTCTATCTCCGGATAAGTTTGAAGTTTGGCCATATTGGTCCACCCTTTAGTACCTCCCCTACAAAGGGTTAACATTTAGTGAAATATTGATTCTTTAATAACTTCTTTACTATTTACTTACTCGAATTTTCTGAAATTCCACATATAGTGTTACAAAAATTTCAAATTTAAAGTCCCCCTTTAACTTTACATTGAATAGTATTCTTCCTTGACACGAAGAAAACCCCTGTGCCAATTTTCGTAAAGGTCAATGTATATTTGCATTCTGTTCTTTACTCACAAGAATGTGTGGACAGACTCATAAACTAACACAGTGAGAAATTAGTTATGCTGTATTTTGACTAGAGGTTTTATGAAAATTTGATTTCACAAATTATATTTTGAAGAAGTGATGATTTTCCCATACTCTACCGCTGCACTACTGCGCCTAAAACTTTCTACTTAGCCATATTCAAGGGTTAGAATTAAAATTATGTTGAACTTCGTATTTCATAGGTTACAAAACGTTGACGATATTTCCCGGCAACACACAATACTACTCCGTATCATGCTATCGCCGTTTCCAAGCTAAAAGTAGATGACAACATTACTTGGGGGTCGTGTGGCATCTTCACAGACATCACTGATGGTCGTGGGATTCCCTCCGATTACTTCCATCGAATTTCATACATGCCACACTGAAAGCTGCAGTTTTATTTTCCACAATGACGATTTCGCAATAAAGAGCTTTAAATATTTTTGGTGTTATGACGACTGGATGTGGCTCTGCTTGACGATTTCTAATTGACACGAAATACTCAAATTACATGAATTGGCCAGATTCATGTAATATACAGACAGACGGTCGGATGGCCGGACAGACGACGAGCATTCTGGTAAATTGAAAAAAGTGAAATTTTTATTATCTCTGCCAGTTCTGCCCCGCCCCTTCATATTTTTTGGAAAGAACAACAAAAATATATATTTTTGTTATTTTATTGTTCGCCGTCTTTAGATTTTAATTGTCTTCCACCATTTGAGTGCCATTATTTTGAATGGTGTGTCGTTACAATTGTCTGTTTTTTTAATGCTGTTGTGATTTTCAATGATTTCGTCAAATATCGCAATAGCCCACCGTCTGTCCGCCTGTCAATTCCCCCACTGCAAATCTACAACGTCAAAATGAAGGGGAATCTCCCGACTTTGAAATGTGCTCTGGTTTGGTCGGTGACTGGTGCAGATGCACAGTGGAAGAGTGTTGATGAAATATTTGAAGTTTTATTTAAACTTTTAATTTTCCATTTGATTAAGGAAGTTTAGCAAAATTTAATTTCATAAAATAATTTGTTAATTGAAGAATTGAATTAAATAAATATGAGATTTTCCTAATGTCTCCCGTAGAAACAAACTGATTCCTTTAAAACCCCTAGAGTAAAAGGGTACTAACATCAGACTTGCTTCAAACTGACAAAGAAATGTTAACCTAGGTTAGCCTGCCATCTTTCAAATATAGAGCTGGGCATAAACACAGAAAGTGTTCTATCGATTGATCCTCATTTTCTTCACCTTTTCTGCAAAAGCCATTTCTCAAGAAATTCTGAGTGCGGTTCAATAAAATAGTGAGTGATCCGTCATAACAGACACTATAAGTGATTCTGCTTCGATAACGTTAGTAGGACCTTGCAACGTTCATTATTATAGAATATCAAGACATGCCCCCAGAAAAATTCAGCTTCTTCTTGCGGAATAATACCATTATGGCAGAAATGGCAGGTGGTCACTAATTTATAACTGTATAATTAGGCATCAAGGTTCTTGTCATGGCGGGTCTTGAGAAATTACTTTTGCAGATACTGCTTTGACGTAGATTCAGTGTCTGAGCGCTCTCTCTATTGAATGAGGCAGTCTATCCTAGGCTCACACTTCTTTGAGAAGTTAGCTAAGTTGACTGATCTTACACTCAGAAAAAAATGAACCCAAAGATAAGTTAAAATGAACTAAACTTCAGGAAAATTAAACTTCATATGGCGCTTAAGCAATTTTTTCCCAAATCAAGTTCACATTTGTCCTTAATATTAGCAAATGTTTTGAACTTAGTTTTAGTTAATACTAACTTGAATTTAGTAAATATTCCTTTATATCTAGTTCAATTGAACTCATATTAAGGAAAAATTAACTCAGTTTAAGTAAAAATTTACATGAAATTTTGAAAAAATCTAGTTAAATTTGCACTAAAATCAGGTACATTTTTACTTGAAATCAGGAAATTTTTACTAAAAATTAAGAAAATTTTAACTAAAATCAAGTAATTTTTTTTACTAAGATTATGTTACATTTTTACTAAATGGAAGTAAAATAATTCCTCAAATCAAGTTCAATTTTACTTGAATATACGAAAATTAAACTAAAATTTAAGAAACGTTTAACTATAAATGAGTAATTTTTATACCCTACACCACACTGTGGTACAGGGTATTATAACTTTGTGCATTTGTTTGTAACACCCAAAAGGAGAAGAATACGCCCATCGTTTATTATACCGATCGACTTTCTGAGTTGATTTAGCTATGTCCGTCTGTCTGTCCGTCTGTCTGTGCATGTATTCTTGTAATCAAAGTACAGGTCGCAATTATGGTCCGATCTCGACGAAACTTTACACATATCTTTTTTTTGGCCCAAGGACGATCCCTATTGAATTTGGTTGAAATCGGTTCAGATTTAGATATAGCCCCATATATACGTTACCCCCGATTTGACATGTAAGCGCTGTAAAAATGTTATTTTATATCCGATCAGTGCGAAATTCGGCAAAGAGAGGTTTCTTATTACATGAAGGAATCCTGCTAAATTCGGAGAAAATCGGTTCAGATTTAGATATAGCCCCCATATATATGTTACCCCCGATTTGACATGTAAGCGCTGTAAAAACTGTATTTTATATCTGATCAGTGCGAAATTCGGCATAAAGAGGTTTCTTTCTACATGAAGGAATACTGCCAAATTCGGAGAAACTCGGTTTAGATTTAGATATAACACCCATATATATGTTACCCCGATTTGACATGTAAGCGCTGTAAAAACTGTATTTTATATCCGATCAGTGCGAAATTCGGCAGAAAGAGGTTTCTTATTACATGAAGGAATACTGCCAATTTCGGAGAAAATCGGTTCAGATTTAGATATAGCTCCCATATATATGTTACCCCCGATTTGACATGTAAGCGCTGTAGAGACTGTATTTTATATCCGATCAGTACGAAATTCGACAGAAGGAGGTCTTTTTACATGAATAAGTATTCAGGGAAGATCGGTTCAGATTTATATTAAAGCTCCATATATATGTTCCTCCTGATTTGGTATTAAACCGCTATAGAAGTTGTAGTTAACTTCCGATCATTAAAATTTTCCAGAAAGATGTTTCTCACTTTAGGAACGAATATTGCTTAATTTAGCGATTATCGTTTCAGAATTAGATAATATGTTTCTACCCATTTACCAATTATTCCAAATTATTATGGCAATGACCCTTATCGCATTGTTAGGGAGGTGTAGGGTATTATATAGTCGGCCCCGCCCGACTTTCTGCCTTTCCTTACTGGTTGAACTTGCAACTTGTAGAAGTAAACTACATTTTAGTTCATTACTACTAATATAATTCAGCAAAATATTCTCGGGAATTTTCCAATAAATATTTTGCTCCAATGTATTTGAAAGAAATTCAAAAACCTGAAACAAATAGAATTCTCATTCAATGTCTCAATTTTATGTCTTAAGTATTTCACATATAATCCTATATATTTGCTGCGAAGTTAAATTACTTAATTTCGCAGCTGCTGTTTGAAATGATATTTGAGCAGTTAAGGAAAGAATCTCTTGAAACGAACGGGAATTTTTTTGCTTAACGAATATTCAAGGATTATTTGAAAACCGTATTATAAATTTCAGAAAAACATGAACTAGAACTAAGGAAATTCGGATATTTCTAGTTAAAATTTCCTAAAATGATTTATTTTCGAGGAGTAGTAAATTTTTCTTCGACGCTAGGAAATCCTTCCTCGGTAAAAGTCAAAATTTACCAAAAAGTAGGAAATTTTTACTTGGTCGATGGAATTTTAAGTAAGTAAAATCAAATCCCATTTCCGAGTATGTAACCAAATTGCTATATCTTTGAATTTAGTTCAATTTGCTCATTGAAAGTAAAATTTCCCAGTTTTGAGGAAAATTTAACTAAACACGAGTAAAAATCTTGAACTAAACTGAGATATAGATTTTACTCACATAAACGATTGCCATTTTTCTGAGTGTAGCATACGGCAACCCAAATAGGTTCAACGGGAGGTACAAGGAAATTATAATATGTCCCTTCTGTCCCCCTAGTTTCCCAATGTGAGCCTGAATAAATTCACGGGCAAAATCGCCTTTTTTGATATGTTTGAGTCGAAAGAAAATATATTTGGAAGACAAATTTTTAAATATTATATATTTCTAAGTAAACAAATATTATTTGAAAATCAATAAAATTTACATGGAACGCATATATATTACAGCAAAACACATTTGCAATCTATTTTTCTCAAATAAAATATGTGTTTATACACAAATAAAATTATTCATTAGAAATTTCTCCAAATATATTTTGTTTAAGAAAGCTTTTCAAAACGTAGCAGATTTTTTGATTATTCGTTTTTATCCCCTCACCTTAGAGAGCCTCCTCTCTAAGGTGAGGGGATAAAAAATATATCAATAGCTACGAACCAAAAGTGTAACACATCGAAGGAATGACCTAAGACCCTAAGTATGTTCGGCGGATATCCGTTTTGGGTCATTTTAAATCGAATGAGCAATGTCCGTCCGTCTGTCTGCTTGGTGGTGCGCACGATAACTCTCGAAAGGACTAACCGATTGACTTCAAATTTGGTATGTGATAATATTTGTTTCTATCTCCGGCTAATTTCGAAGATGGGCCATATTGATCCACTCCTTCTAGTACCTCCCCCACAAAGGGTTAACATTTAGTGTAATATTGATTATTTAATAACTTCTATACTACTTATTTGAATCCTCTGAAATTCTACACATAGAATTAGTTTATTAGTCACTATTACCTCGAGAAAAATATTCGATGTTGCGACGCCCCTTTTGGCACTTCCCACACAAATGGACAATTTTGAACAAAAAGTTAATAGTTTATAACTTTATTACCAGTACATACAAAGGCTTGAAATTTTGTACAGTGTAATGGTTTAATAGTACCTACAATACAGTGAACAATTGGCATTATTGCCACGCTCCTTTTGGTACCTCCCACACAAATGGACCATTTGGTACCAAAAGCCAGCTTATAAATTTAATACCAGTGCATACAAATACTTGAACCTAGTACCTAGAGGCCAGAGAAAAATAGTCGTTATTGGCCCGCCCCTTTGTCCCACACAAATTGACCTTTTTGTAACAAAAGTTAACAGCTTTTAACGTTAATACCAGTGCATGTAAATACTTGAAATTTTGTAAAGTGTAACGCTTTTATAGTACCTAGAGTCCAGAGAAAAGTGACCGTTATTGGGACGCCCCTTTTGGTACCTCTCGCTCAAGTGGACCATTTTGTACCAAAAGTAAACAGCTATGAACTTTAATACCAGTACATACATACGTACTTTATCGTTAATAAATGCAATTTAAATTGGTAATAGTTTAAATAAAACAAAAAAATAAATAAGTTTACGAATATTTTTTTGGGTATCAAGGTGAGGGGATTCATAAGTCGGTTTACCCGACTGAACTTTCTTACTTGTTAATTTTCCATTGTTTCCCACTAATAACTTACAATTAAAAATGACACAAGTAGCATTAACTTTTGTTTTAAAGCGTTTTTTTAAGCCAAGTATCATTATGCAAGATTATACCATTTCAATTATAAAGGAATTTCACGAACATTTAAAATTTATGAAAAAATTAACGTTGAATTACTGAAAAACAGAAAACTCGTCTTAAAATCAAGGTGTTGATATATTTTGTGAATACTTAAATGCAACTAAATATTTGATTCGTAAATACTAATCTCAAATAAAAAATATTGGGACGGAAGCAACGATTTGTTTAGAACAACATCTTCCGAACTATATAACAGTGTGGCAAATTTCGAGTATACCCTAAACATTTGTATATTTTAAGCAGAATATATTTGGGACAAATATACTACAGAAGCGATTTTTTTCAGCGTGTTCAGATGGTGTTGCCTGAGAAAATAAAGATAAAGATAGTTTTTCAAAAAGCAACCGTTAGATGAGTCACCCGTTATATAGATACATTTTGATCCTCCACCATAGAAGGGGGGTATATTCATGTTGTCAATCCGTTTATAGCACCTCTAAATATTGATCTGAGACCCCATAAAGTATATATATTCTCAATCATCGTAGAATTCGAAGGCAATTTAGCCATGTCCGTCCGTTGTAATCACGCTACAATATACAATAATTGGGCTAGATGACTGAAATTTGGTGCTTACCTGCAGGTAGATTGGGATGTAATATGGGAAATTTCGGTCCATTTTTGGTTTATAGTCCCCGAATATAGCAGCTCCTCGATTTGACATCTTAACGCCATAGAAATCACAAATTTAAACTGATCGGGTTTGGTTACTAGGGTTTATTTATAACCGGAACCTTTCACACAACCAACGGCTATATCCATTTTTTGATATAGCTCCCATACAAAAGGTCCCTCTAGATTTTACTTCCTAACGCAACAAAAACCATAAACTTCAAAGAATCGGGTTGGAATTTGGGAATATGAGTTTATTCCTGCACGAAACTATTCAGAGTAATATACCCTCCACTATGAGAGAGTGGAGGGTATATTAGATTCTGCATGGCCCAAATTAACACCGTCTTTACTTGTTTATACTAAAAAGTCTAAAGTTGAGTTCAAGATTTTTCAAAAAAGTCAAAAGTACGATTTTTTGCCGTAACTATATAATTCCAAGCGACACAGTTGCTAAAGTCAAACTTAGCATACCTTAGGATAGAGGTATGGATATCAATTAGCTGCTCATATTAATTATTCTGTAGTATAGGTCTGTTTTTTAATTATTATACGCGTATGTATATAAAAACCAGTAAGGAAAGGCAGAAAGTCGGGCGGGGTCGACTATATAATACCCTACACCTCCCTAACAATGCGATAAGTGTCATTCCTATAATAATTTGGAATAATTGGTAAATGGGTAGGAACATATTATCTAATTCTGAATCGATAATCGCTAAATTAAGCAATATTCGTTCCTAAATTGAGAAACATATTTCTGGAAAATTTTAATGATCGGAAGTAAAGTACATCTTCTATAGCGCTTTGATACCAAATCAGGAGGAACATATATACGGATGTTATATATAAATCTGAACCGATTTTCCCTGAATACTCATTCATGTAAAAAGACATCTTTCTGTCGAATTTCGTACTGATCGGATATAAAATACAGTCTCTACAGCGCTTACATGTCAAATCGGGGGTAACATATATATGGGGGCTATATCTAAATCTGAAGCGATTTTCTCCGAATTTGGCAGTATTTCTTCATGTAGAAGGAAACCACATTTTGCCGAAGTTCGCACTGATCGGATATAAAATAAAATTTTTACAGCGCTTACATGTCAAATCGGGGGTAACGTTTATATGAGGGCTATATCTAAATCTGAACCGATTTCTTCCAAATTTAAGAGTGTTCATTCAAATAATAAGAAACCTCTTTCTGACGAATTTCAGACTGATCGGATATAAAATAATGTTTTTACAGCGCTTACATGTCAAATCTGGGGTAACATATATATGGGGGCTATATCTAAATCTGAACCGATTTTAACCAAATTCAATAGGGATCGTCCTTGGGCCAAATAAAATTTATGTGTAAAGATTCGTCGATATCGGGACGTAATTGCGACCTGTACTTTGATTACAAGAATACATGCACAGACAGACGGACATAGCTACGAGTAAATCAACTCAGAAAGTGATTCTAAGTCGATCGGTATAATAAACAATGGGTCTATTTCTTCTCCTTTTGGGTGTTACAAACAAATGAAAATAAAACAGATTTGAGTTCAAAATCCCAAGTATCCCACTGTGTAACGTATAAATTGCATATACATGCGTACACATATTTATTTTATTTTGGAAATATTTTTATATAATTCAGCTTAGTGTAAGTAGGGTTGCCACATGCTGTGGGTTCAAAGAGAATCCTGATATTGACAGGATTACTAAATTTAATACTGCTAAAAAGTTTGTCCTAAGTGAATGTGTAGCAAAAGTCCTAAATGGTATATGGGCCAGTATCTAAACGGGAATCGTTTCTCATATAAATAAACTCAAGTCTACCTAATATAAAAACGATAAAATAAAAAAGAGCTACTTCTAAAGATCTCAGTAGTCCAAACCAACTATGTAGAAGAGTTGTGAAGGTACTTAAGATATCCGTATAACGTATGAGGCAGCCCTCACAGCAAGACGTCTACAAGTGATGGGTGAATGGATAAATCGCGACCACAAGTCGTACCATCAGAAGATATTACAATCACTGGTCGGCCATATTCAAACAACGGAAATCTCCGACCGCATTCCTGAAGTGCGGCTTACAGCTACCTGTGATTCGTTCGTGCCAGACAGACGCTCCTGGGAAAACGGAACACTAGCTCATGTACCAGTGGGAACCAGCTGCTACACTGATGGGTCCAGGCTAGGAGGAAGGACGGGTCTGGGACTTTTTATTGATGAACCAGAAGTCGAACTTTACTTCTGCCTCCCAGACCATAACACAGTATTTCAAGCAGAAGTTCCAACAATCACGGAATGTATTAACTGGCTCAGTAATACCACAAATCCTAAATATGCAAACATATTCACAGATAGCCAAATGGCGATCAAAGCAATAACATCGGAAAAGGTCAAATCCAGAACAGTGTTAGACTGTAAAAGAACGATAAATAATTACTCAGTCCATGCATGGTCAACTGCGTATTTTCTGGGTACCGGGACACAACGGAGTGATTGCAAATGAACGAGCAAACAACTTGGCTTCAAAGGGCAGAGAACTTCGAGTAATAAACTTGGAAAATTGGAAACCTTTCGAAACCACGAAGGATGAGTTGAAGCACTGGGCAGTGATGACTCAAAAAACTGTGTGGAATAGAGCAACTGTAGGAGCAACTGCAAATATACTGTGGGGTGACCCAAATGAGAAGAAAACCAGTAGTTTTCTGAAACTAAACAAGATCGAGATTAGTAAGATGATAAGTGTTCTAACGGGACACTCAAGCTTACAGGCACATCTTCATCGCATAGGACTAGCAGAAAACGACGAGTGCAGGTCATGCAGGGAAAACATCGAAACAATGGAACATTTTCTGTGTCACTGCCCAGCTTTCACACATGCAAGATCCCGATATTTCGGTTCTGACATATTGCCAGACTTGACTCATCTCAAAGGATATGACTGGAAGATACCGAGAAAATACGTGTCTAGTACCGATTTTCTGTAACCCGTGGGGTATAAAATCATAAATAAGGAGAGAAGAAGACCCCAATGATGATGAAGTTCTCACTGGTTGACTGTAACAGTGAGGAACACCTCAGACGACTTGCATCCTTTCAGCGTAAATGTCTATTTGATTAATTATTCAGTGTGTCTTTTCCAGATGTTTCACATTTTTATCCGGCAACCCTACGTCCAAGAGAAATCTCTGTTTGTGGATTTTTTGGATCATCACGCAACCATCCATGAATGTTTGCCATTGCTGTTTTTTCTGTTCGGTTCTGTTCTATTCGGTTCTGTTCTTTTCTCTGTTTCTTTTGTTTGTCTTTATTATTATTTTCTGTTTTTTTTTTTTTTGGGAGGGTAAACGTATTTAATTTCTTTGTTATAAAAGTGATTTTCATTTATAAATAAGTATCCAAAAGACATTTCTAAGATTGCTCATGGATGTTGTTGTTGCCATGGTCGCTAAAGTGCTATTTATAACGAATTTACAAATTTATTTAATTTCATTCGATTTCGTCGAATTGTTCTGTGCGGAGGGAGAACAATGTGGTTATTTTTGATCTTCTCCGCACTGCATGAAAAGTGGAAAAAGTAGATTACATTTCAAGTGATGTTCGATTACATATTACTTAATGTTATCAACACAATGAAAGTAATTGAAATTAAGATTAAGTGTAAAAAGAAAATACTACTAAATACTTATTAGTAAAAGAACAAATTTTTTTAAATTCAGATTTATTGTTGTGACTCTGCGGACAAAGTCATTTGAAATAACACTAGTTATTACGTAACACTAGTTATTAGTAACGTTTTGTCCCGAAGTTGTTATCGATTTATTTAGATGTTTTAATACACTACACCACTTTGTGGTACAGAGTATTATGACTTTGCACAATTGTTTGTAATACCCAAAAAGAGAAGATATAGACCCATTGTATATTATACCAATCGACTTCATCTTCACTTCTGAGTCGGTTTAGCTATGTTCATCTGTCTCGATTGTTACGGAATATGGCATTTACATCTTCCTTGGTTTGTCCTTGAACCCTAAGTTTAGATATAGCCTCCATATACATATATGGTAATTCCTATTTGTCATGAAATTTATATCCAAGCCACAATTTTCATCTAACATGCATAAAATTGGGCCCAGGAAAATACCCCAATATTTTTATGAATTTCGGCTCCAAAAATAACATGTCAAACAACAATATTTTGATGAATATAGGCCCAAAAAAATAACATGTCGAACAACAACAATTCTTTTGAGGCTTAACTTAATATTTTTCTGCTTTTTGAGGTTTAATTTAATTTTTTGTCTACATTTTGGGCCTTATTTTAACGCATAGAAGATTTGCTACACGTTGCCATCTTTGGATCCTGTCCATAGGAGAAAGTCTTAAACAGAGGCGGTAGGCCGACCGCACAAGAAAATATTGTACTCCCCAGATTTACAAAGAGAAAAAATGCATTTTCTTGGGGTCCAACTTCCGGCCGCCTGAAATTGGACACAAAAAAGTTTCTTAAAGTAATAAAAACCAGTAAGGAAAGGCAGAAAGTCGGGCGGGGCCGACTATATAATACCCTACACCTCCCTAACAATGCGATAAAGGTCATTGCGATAATAATTTGGAATAATTGGTAAGTAGGCAGGAACATATTATCTAATTCTGAGCCGATATTCGCTAAATTAAGCAATATTCGTTCCTAAATTGAGAAACATCTTTCCGGAAAATATTAATGATCGGAAGTAAAGTACAACTTCTATAGCGCGTTGAGACCAAATCAGAAGGAACATATATATGGAGGTTATATATAAATCTGGACCGATTTTCCCTGAATACTCATTCATGTAAAAAGACCTCTTTCTGTAGAATTTCGTACTGATCGGATATAGTATATAGGCTCTACAGCGCTTACATGGCAAATCGGTGGTAACATATATATGGGGGTTATATCTAAATCTGAACCGATTTTCTCCGAATTTGGCAGTATTCCTTCGAGTAATAAGAAACCTCTTTCTGCCGAATTTCGCACTGATCGGATATAAAATAACATTTTTACAGTGCTTACATGTCAAATCGGGGGTAACATATATATGGGGAATATATCTAAATCTGAACCGATTTCTTCCAAATTTAAAAGTGTTTATTCATATAATAGGAAACCTCTTTTAGCCAAACTTCATACTGATCGGATATAAAATACAGTTTTTACAGCACTTACATGTCAAATCGGGGGTAACATATATATGGGGGCTATATCTAAATCTGAACCGATTTTCTCCGAATTTGGCAGTATTCCTTCATGTAATAAGAAACCTCTTTATGCCGAATTTCACACTGATCGGTTATAAAATAATTTTTTTAAGGCGTTTACATGTGAAATCGGGGGTAGCGTATATATGGGGGCTATATCTAAATCTAAACCGATTTCTTTCAAATTTAACAGTGTTTATTCATATAATAAGAGACCTCTTTCTGCTGAATTTCATACTGATCGGTTATAAAATATTTTTTTAAGGCGCTTACATGTGAAATCGGGGGTAACGTACATATGGGGGCTATATCTAAATCTGAACAGATTTCTTTCAAATTTAACAGCGTTCATTCATATAATAAGGGACCTCTTTCTGCTGAATTTAATACTGATCGGATATAAAATAAAGTTTTTACAGCGCTTACATGTCAAATCGGGGGTAACATATATATGGGGGCTATATCCAAATCTGAACCGATTTTAACCAAATTAAATAGGGATCGTCCTTGGGCCAAAAAAAGATATGTGTAAAGTTTCGTCAAGATCGGGCCATAATTGCGACCTGTACTTTGATTACAAGAATACATCTACAGACAGACAGACGGACATAGCTAAATAGACTCAGAAAGTGATTACAAGTCGATCGGTATAATAAACAATGGATCTATCTCTTCTCCTTTTGGGTGTTACAAACAAATGCACAAAGTCATAATACCCTGTACCACAGTGTGGTGTAGGGTATAAAGATCGACTCAGATTTGGATATATCTCCCACATACGAGGTATGTTCAAAGAATATCGCGAATTTTTAATTTCCGCGGGCTACGTGTATTTTTGATATTTTTGTAGCGTTATGTTGGTACTCATGTTCCTTACATATGCTGACAAGGTCGGCCATTTTGAATGTTTAGTTAATTTTTGACAGCTGTTGTGCTTGGATTTCAGAAAATGGATCAAAGAATCTGCATCAAATTTTGTGTGAAAAACAAAATAAAGTGCGCTGACGCATTCCGAATGTTGACTGTGGCATATGGTGAAGCTATCTTGGACCAAAGCAACGTTTATCGGTGGTACAAAATGTGCTTAGAGGGCCGAGAAGATGCGAAGGAAGAACAGCGTGCCGGACGCCCGAGCACGTCAACAACAGACGAAAACATCACAGTTTTCTTTGATTGCAGGGGCGTGGTGCATTATGAGTACTTGCCACAGGGTAGTACGGTCAATAAAGAATATTACCTGCAAGTTATGCGTAAATTGCGCGAAACAATCCGCCAAAAACGCCCGGATTTGTGGAATAACAAAAACTGGCTTTTGCACCATGATAACGCCCCTGCACACACATCGTTGCTTGTGACTATTTTTTGTTCCCAAAACTGAAAAGGCCCATGAAAGGACGACGCTACGCCACGATTGAGGAGATAAAGACGGCATCGAAGGAGGAGCTGAACAAGATCATAAAAAATGATTATTTGAAGTGCTTCGAGGATTGGAAAAAACGTTGACAGAAGTGTATTATATCCGAGGGGAATTACTTTGAAGGGGACAAAATAGATATTCATGAATAAATAAATACTTTTTGAAAAAATACAAAATTCGCGATATCGCCTCATATCATACTACGTATATCGCCGGCTTAATATTTTTTTGTTCCAGACGCCATTTTGTAGGATTGGAGAAAAACGCATTCTATGTTTTGAGCGAAAACGGGACTGAAAAGTGTTTATATGATTCTCATGCATTTCTATGCCATAAAATTAAAAAAATAAGTAAGTTATAACAATTTTTCTACATGGCATTTTTTGGCAACATCCATTTTTTTTAAATAATTTTTCGAAAATGTATTACATGGACCACAAAAAGGGTCGGTCTGGAAGGCGAGTAATTTACATATTGGGATCGAAAGACCGTAATATAGTGATTCAAAAATATAGGGCAAATAGAAAATTAGAGACATAGCAAAAAATGGTCAACATTGTTTTCCGTAAATCGAAAGACCGTAAAATAATGGTTTTAAAATATAGATCAGTAGAAAAATAGAGACGTAGAACAAAATCACCAACATTATTTCTCGTAAATAGCAGTTAAACCGATTTACCCCACCAATATCTCGAAATAGGAAAAAATTATAATTAATAATGGACCAAAATAGCATTAAGACGACGACATGTTCGTTCCAATTTAGCTGTATAGAAGCCGTAATTTACATTCCGTCATGTTGAACTTTGGCAGAGTAAAGTTTTTCGAAAAAAGTACGAATAATAACCAGTAAGGAAAGGCAGAAAGTCGGGCGGTGTCGACTATATAATACCCTACATCTCCCTAACAATGCGATAAGGGTCATTGCGATAATAATTTGGAATAATGGGTAAATGGGTAAGAACATATATATGTGGATATATCTAATTCTGAACCGATTATCGCTAAATTAAGCAATATTCGTTCCTAAATTGAGAAACATCTTTCTGGAGAATTTTGTAATGATCGGAAGTAAAGTACAACTTCTATAGCGCTTTGTAACAAAATCAGGAGGAATATATATATGGAGGTTATATCTAAATCTGAATCGATTTTCCCTAAATACTCATTCATGTAAAATAGAAACCTCTTGCTGTCGAATTTCGTACTAATCGGATATAAAATACAGTCTCTACAGCGCTTGGATGTCAAATCGAGGCTAACATATATATGGAGGCTATATCTAAATCTGAACCGATTTTCTCCGAATTTGGCAGTATTCCTTCATGTAATAAGAAACCTCTTTCTGTCGAATTTCGCCGTGATCGGATATAAAATACAGTTTCTACAGCGCTTGATTTTCAAATCGGGGGTAACATATATATGGGTGCTATATCTAAATCTGAACCGATTTCCCCCAAATTTTGTATTGTATCTAAGTGTATCACCAGAATACTCTCTGTCAATTTTTGTACAAATCGGTTCAAAAATGTTGCTTATACAGTGCATATCGTCGCTTGGATGACCAACTGCAGTAACTGACATTTTCAAAATTGTTCAGGAGAGCAGTTTTTCTGTTTTTGAGACAATGTTCCTTCTTCCCCACGGCGTAATATTTATTATATTTCCAGTTTGCTTTTCTCATTGTGTACTTAACTCCATCTTTTTCAATATTATTAACAAAAAAATAACAAAATTTAATTATAATGCATGTTTTTCATAAACAATGCAGATACGTCACTTTGTGGGAAAAAAAATTATAATTAATGTCAGTTACGACTGATCACCGCCCAGCCCAAACGGCTAAAGCTAGAGTCATGAAATTTGGTAGGATGGTAGTCCTTGCTATATAGGCGTGCAATATGGAAGGGTTTTTCGAAATTTTGGGCGCACAATGGGTCAAAAACGAAAAAAATATGGTATCACAGCCAAATCCAAACGGCTGCTAGAATTACAACATTTCGTGTTGTAATGAAGATTCGGTATGAATCAAAATTTTTCGAAATTAAAATATTTACGCGCACATTGGGACAAAAAGGGATAAATATGGCACCAAAGCCAAGTCCAAATGGCAAGAGCTTGAATCGTCTAATTTGGCTTGAGGGCAGTCATTGGAACGTAGACTAGACACAATCAGTTTTTAGGCCAAAATGGTGGAAAAATTATAAATATTGTGCGGTGGGAAAAAACTGTGTTGGATATGGTACAGTGGGCCAAAAAGTGCTAAATATGGTACAGTGGGGGAAAAATTTAAAATTTGTGCAGTGGGTCAAAAATGTGTTAAATATGGCACAATGGGGCAAAAAGGGTTGAATATGATACAGTTGGGGAAATATTTTAAATTTGTGCAGTGGGACTAAAATGTGTAATGGCACAGTGGGACAAAAATGTGTTTAATATTATGGGGCAACATGGGTTAAATATGGTTAAGATTAAGGTTACGTATGGTATAGTGATGGAAAAATTAAATATTGTGCAGTTGGAAAAAACAGTGGGGCAAAAAGTGTTAAATATGGTACAGTGGTGAAAAAAATTAAATTTTTGCAGTGGGTCAAATATGTGTTAAATATGGCACAGTGGGGCAAAAAGGGTTAAATATGGTACCTTATACATATACACTACACAGTATGTTTTTCTCTTAATGCATAGTTATAGTGGCACTGTGATGCAAAAACGATTAAATGGTGTCAGTTGTGGTTTAATGTCATTTAGAGGCACATTACGGTAAAGGGATAAATACTGTAATCTTCAGATTATCCTAGCGTGTGACATAGGCTTTATTAGTTATAGATTGAGGAGGCGTGGCCCGCCCAAATAAGCCAATTTTGAGTTATTATTTTTTTAGTGATTCCTACTGTTCCTACCTACGAATGGATTATCGAGATTCCTACTGTCGTTATCTGATGATTGGGACTGGACAGTGATCCGTTTCGACCGCAACCGGTCCAAAAATGGGCAACGAGTGGGCTGGGTCCAGCAAGTACTCCATAACTCTTTGCAATAATGAACAAACATTTCGAGAAAACGAAGTATTAGGTGACATATTGCACTTACGTCTCTTGGTGAAAATTTTTTTTGGCATTGTGCAAGATACGTCTGAAATCATTTACCGTTTTTTGAGAAAACGGTAATATATCTATGCACAAAATTTATACACAAGTTGTACTCTGACTAGACAAATCGAATGGTGGCCTTAACTCAATTTCTGAAAAATGGTCAGTTACGTCGGTTGGTCATCCAAGCGACGATATATGCCAAATCGGGAGTAAGGGAGCTTTATGTAAATCTGAACCGATTTTAACCAAATTCAATAGTCCTTGGGCCTAAAAAAGATATGTGAAAAGTTTCGTTGAGATCGGATCATAATTGCGACCTGTACTTTGATTACAAGAACACATCTACAGACAGACAGACGGACATAGCTACACTGAAAAAAAAAATAGTAATAAAATTAATGATGGCACATTCTTAAATTAAGTATGCGGCCTCGGCATTAATTCAATCACAATTTTCGTTAAAATAATGAAAATTTACACGTTTTTTACGAAATTTTCCTTAATCTAAAGTTTTTTGAATTTGAATTAATCACTATGTAATCATTAGTTTTGTGTACGCCCTTCTTTAACTGTAAGCCTTTAAATTAAAGCAAACATCATTAAATTTGTGACAATCCGCATTATTTTATGTAATATTTCAATACTTTTTAGGATTTTATACATTAAAACAATGACGTAGCCACGTCATAGTTTTAATGCCAAATCGGACTTAATTGACAGTATGAGATATTTGAGTAATAAATTTAAGGCTGAGCTCCCCATAAAGGAAAGGTTGTCTTGGTAATAAATTTTATGACTCTTGCCATTATTTTTAAGAATACATACTTTTAAATTAACTCTCTTTCTCCGAGAATTATTCTTTCTCTCTTTCGGAGAATTATTCTATATCTCGGAGAATCAGAAATGTTTGTTAATGTGCGAGTCAATAATTGTTATGGAATGTTGAAGAGCTCTCTGAAAATTTGAAGAAACTCGTCGTTTGTTTTCTTTTACGTCGTCATTTATTGAGAAATGATAGAAGCAAACGGTTGAGGTTTTTTTCGTCGTGGATTGTAAGAAAATGAAATTGCTGGAAATATGTAAGTAGACGTACGTGTACATACAAAAGTGTTATTTTATTTAAATATTTTTTACTTTTCCATATTATTCCGAAAATAATTTCATTATGGGCAGTAACAGTTATTTTTGCTTAATGAAAACACATATCTGAAACAAATAAAAAATAAAGTGTGGACATAAATAGATTGGCAAATCGCATAGCAGCAATAAAAGAAACAAAAAAAGGGATACATAAATGTATAGATTTTGTGCGTGTAAATTTCACATGTGTGTATGCATGTATGTGGTTGTGGCTTGACGATAAGGAAAAGGGATATATGTTGTGCGCCTTAGTTATTTTGGCTGTATGCCATTTATGGTGATTTACACACAATTATGAAAGAGATGTGGTTAGTACGTTATGTGAAGAGAATTATGCGCGAACACTACAAAACGAATTGGGCAAACAAAATAAGAATAACAGGTTTTGTAATACTGAAAGTGACAATAAGCTAAATTTATAGAAATGTTATATTTTAAAACTGAAGCAACAATTATTGGCAAATTATGGAATTAGGAAAACACTTTTGTTAATAGTAATATTTATTAAAAATAACAGCTAAGAGCGCATAAATTAGGCAAAATGTAACATTATCAACTTTTTTTTGAGACACGGGGTTCACAGCCGATTAGGATATAGATGTAATACAGTTCTTAAGGTAAGTACAGACGATTTGCAGATCGGACAACATTGCCAGAAAAATGGCGGAAAAATGCAACCCTGTGAATTTACAACCGTGTGAACATACAATTTTTGTTTTGCAACGTTAGCAGAAAAGTCATTGCGAGATAATTTGCTGATTGTTATATGTTCGAAGTTTATGGGCCTGTTTCTGTAACTTTTTTTCGTTCGTCTACTGCGAACGATCAAAAATCACTCAATTATTCCGAGAAATCTATAAGTCACAGAAGTTTATAATTCGTTGTGTCTGTAGAAAATCATGTAAAAAGCTTGTTCCTAAAATATTTCTAACCTGCGTTTTATAGAATTCAAGTAATAGCTGAGTGAATTTTGATCGTTCGTCGTAGACTAAGGAAAATAACTTACAGAAACAGGCCCTATGCATGTGACAACGGTGCCATTGCCAGAAAATCATTTTATTTGCAACATTGTCTATAATGTATTTTTATTGTCAATCCTACATATAAATATTTACAAAATATATTGTAAATATATGAAATTGTAATGTTTTCTTGCAATCGTCTGAACTGTCAATTCACCTTTGCCTAACAATCTGTCATTGTCCGTATATTTGCAGAACTTTAGCAGGGTTTATAACGTTTGCCGATCTGGCAATCGTCTATGCTCAGCTTTACCCTAAAAGGTAGTTTCTTTGAACTTCCTCTAGTTCTCGCGATTAATCGCTATTTACAAAAATAGAGAGGTTGCGACACATTAACTCGAGAATCTTTTATACGAATTATTTCGGGAAAGTTTTAAATAATGCAAAATTAAGTAAATTCTTGTAATACCAATTTTTTATCCGTTCGGCGATATCTTACGAGATAGCGTTAAACCCTATTTTTTAAGAAAATTCTAATAATTTCTAAAAAACGCGTAATATAAATGTCGAAAAGTATTCAATTATTAAATTTTTATTATTGTATCGTAATGCACGACAAAATGAAACTATTCCGAAGGAAATCGATGGACAACTTCAAAAGTTATAGCTAAATTAAAAAGAAAAGAGAAGCGTTTTTATGAGATTTTCTGTGAAATTTTTGATCGGGACATTGTCTTAAGGTGAAATAAATTTCGGGGTAGATTTAATAAATTCGATACAACTTTTTAAGTTATGCATTGGTTTTTTTTTCGTAATGATCTAATCTTAATCATGACCGATCAGACTTTATGAAAAGTTAATAAACATTTTATAATTGAGCATTTGTCGTTGTTTATTTCACAATTAATAAAATTTTCTAAAAAAAAATATGAACTTTTAGCACTATCTTGTAATATATCGTCGAAACAGCTGAACGGATGAAAAATTTGTGTTTGAAGAAGTTGAAGGCTATTTAATTTTGGATCATTTAAAACTTTCCCAGAATAATTCGTATAAATTATTCTCGAGTTATGCTATAATATGTTTAGCACTCTCTATATTATTTATCGCGAGAACTAATTCTAAGAAACTACATTTAAGGATAAGATCTTTATTATCTCATATATCCAAATCGGCTGCGAAATCCTGTGCCGCAGCAAAACTATTTTTTTTGTTGAGCTGTGTAATTAATAATTCGTTATATAAATATATTTTTTAAATTTTTTAGTAAAACAATTTTTGAATGGGTATATTATGAGTATTTGTGTCGTTGAAGAGTGAACAACTGTACCAAATATTTCAACGTAAGTATTATATGAGAAAGATTGAAATATATCTCTTATTTTGCAAAATATTCTTACTGTGATATGATGAAATTTATTTGATACCTTTTTGTACGTAAATCATTCTGTTCGATTTCTTTTCAGATTAATTTATTTTAGATCGCGCAATAAACTTTGCTTGAAAATATGAAAAATGTAGTGGGGATCTAAATTTACAAAGTGAAGCAAATAATTGAAAACTACACGTTTTATGATATGTAAAACTAAATATATAATATTTATTATATACAACTTCTATTTAAATTCCAGGCAAATTCCTTGTTCAAATCATTGATGTCGGTTCCAATGCAAATTGTTCTTGGACAATAAATAGAGAAATTAAACACACTACAGATAAAAATATAACACTATAAATAGTATTAAGCACATTTTCTATGAATATAAAATGATTTCAATGGTTCAAAGAAAATGATTCATTAATAAGAGTAAAATTATAATAAATACAATTTAAAGAATTTTCAATATATATTTTAAAAAATTATATTTAAATCCATGTATGCCTTAAATTAATGACTACTACATTCTAACATCAAGGACAGACATTTTTAATTTTATTACGATAATGTTTTAAATTTTATGATATTTTACTACAAATAAGCACGTGTCATACTTACATTTACGCAAAAACGTGCTTATTTTAAGACCAAACATAATTAGTTTTATTACACAAACTTCTTGATTCTATGAAATGCCTCCTCAAAACAAGTACTATTCATGTCTTTAAATTAACTATAAAACATTCTTATTTTTATTGCGATTGTCTTTGGCTCGAAATCATTGCCGAAATCTTAAACTTTACGACAAATTCATTGATTTTCAGTACGCTTTTTTTTTAGTGTAAATCGACTCAGAAAGTGATTACAAGTCGATCGGTATAATAAACAATGGGCCTACCTCTTCTCCTTTTGGGTGTTACAAACAAATGCACAAAGTCATAATACCCTAGGTACCACAGTGTGGTGTAGGGTATAAACATGTGAATAAAATCGGCTCAGATTTGGATATGCACTATTACAATTTATTAAATTCTCGATTAAATATTTTTACAAATTTTTTATTGGAGCACATCGACAAACAATGTAGGCTTGCAAAAATAGTTGTTGTTCAACAATTTTATTAAACGGCACGAAAATTTTGGATATTCCAAACTGAAATTTAAAAGAATAATATTTTCTGTAGATATACAATCGTTTGCATTCGAATTTTATGATAGTAGTTTGAAATGCTTCCAGTAATCGTTTCAGATGTAGAACAACTTTATGTGTACTTAGTCTGCTCTAACAAAGTCGGTTATCATATAAGTACAGCCAACTCATCCGAACTATAGTATCACCAGGTTTTTTCTGTATCAGAAATAACGTTTTCTGTGGTAATTAAAAAAAAAATCTAAAATCATACTTTTGTTTGCAAAATTATAAATAAAGGTTCATAAAAGGTTAATAAGCTTTTGAATGATGTCAACAGACTTACTTACCATTCAATTTGCTTTTTCGACTGCGGATTCTATATTTTGTCTTTTATCATTCTGAAATTTGGCATATATGTACGTGTTTCTTGAAATTTGGATGAGTTCTGTTAAATATTGTAAAAATAGGTTCAGATTTTTATCTAGCACCCACCTCCAAGTACCATTCGATTGTATATAATCGAATCCGGATGCTATATTTTCCCCCCGATCATTATGAAATCTGGGCAGAGTTGCCAGACGAATTTGATTAAAAATCGTCAAAAAAAGGGGGGAGTCGTCAAAATATCGTCAACACAAAAATCCACCCCTCACATACAGTTTTTGAGTATTTGTTGAACGATGGGCATGTTTCAGAAACAAATATGCGTTTAGTTGTACTCTCAAATGATTTTGCGGTTCCTCAAAGTGAGATTTATCTAACAGATTTTCTACATGCAGCCAATGTAATTTATAAAACATTTTACAGTGGCGCCCTCTTGTTGAGTCACATGAAACTAAATCAAGAAATACGATTACTATTTCTCTTTTGTGGTTTGTTAACATACGATAAATACCAATTGTTTGTTTCCAACACCCAAAAGGAAAAGATATTAAACTATTTTTTGTTACACTGATCGATTTAGAATCACGAACGATCCCTATTTAAATTTGATTTCAGATTATAATATAACCCCATATACGAGGTATGTTCAATAGAAAAGGTGAATTCCTTCTCGACCTTATTTGAAAAGCTTGTGTATAAAATCATTCAAATCGATTCAGCCATTTTGGCCAAAAAAGAGGTCACATTTCCTACAGTGCTATGGGTTAAATTGAATTAAAAGCTGCGAGTTTAAATAAATTCGTTTAACCAAATTGTTTGAATGAAACTCGAGCTCAAGGTCTGATATATGTTTTTATTCTGCTCTAACAAGGTGATGTAGGTTATGATATAGTTGGCACGGCCCGAATTTTAGTCTTTCCTTAGCGGTCTATTTATAGCCTATACCACACCGTACAGTGTATTACAGCTTTGTGATTTGTTTGTAATACCCAGTTAGACCCATTGTTTGTTATACCTATCGCCTTACAATAACTCTCGGAGTCCATATACATATTATTATAATCAAAGTACATTTCGTAATTATTGTTATATCGCAATGATAATTGGCTCACAATTTTTTGTGGCCCAAGCAACTTATTTACCATTTAAAAATTTCTTGATCCAGGAACGAATACTGCCATAATTGAAGAAAATCGATTCTAAATTACATTTGCCGCCATTAACATTCCTCCGGATTTGGTATAACAATTTGACGGATTCATGACCCGTCTACATACAGGAAAACATATCTCTCAATTTTGCATCTATTCTTAAGACAAAATACAATTTCTAACCGGCCATTATTTCACACCTAGAGCAACAATATCGATAGCTTAATATAAAAAGGGCGTATCTCGATTTTATTGTTCCTTAACAGGTGCACGAAAACCCGAATAAAAACCAACAAATTGTTTGACTATAAATCCTTCTATTGCCCCCGAAAATTTAAAAAAGACTAATGTCCTTTTGACAGTTTTCGACCACAATAAACGGGAAACTCAATTATGATAGAAATCAAGATACGCCCTTTTTATATTAAGCCGTCGATATATGTGCTTATTCGGCTCCGCCTGACTTTTGGATTTTCTAACTGGTGTTATTTGCAGAACCTTTATGCGTTGGATTAGTTTTCTTGGCGATTTCCAGTGTGTGTCAAAAGACGAATTGCATTTCCTTGTATTAAACAATGGCAAATATTTAAATATTATCTTCCCCCCTTTCTCCGCATCCAATTCTCTAGAGCAAAAAAAGATTTCTAAACGTAGGTCTAGTTAATGAATTAAAATAGAAAGAGAAAAAATAGAAAGTGTTTAAACCATGTCTGGCTCGAGTTGGCCAAGCTTTTGCGAGTTGTGGCGTCTAAACGCGTAAATGTAATGGATGTTGAAGGCGCCTCAACGCGAAAATGGTACAAAACAACAAGTACAACAAGTCAGTTAGTAGTGTTCACTGAGGTACTCCGATGCCGGTGCCGGTGCCAATGCTTGGGTAGATGATTTCCATGCCTCAAAGTAGACGACGTATAATTTTCACTTTTATCATTGAAAACTTTTGTGTTTCCAGTTCCATCTTCTGAAGTTACTCCTCTACTCTTCTTTATAGCTTTACTCGGTGTAGAAATTTTAGAATGTAAAATGACAACAATAACAACTCCAACAACAATTGAAATTGTGAAGGCAGCCACAACAACAGCAGTAATAACAATAATAACAATTTGATGACAAACAATCCGTTGTGGTCTTATTATTTTGTTAATGCCACTTGCTTTTCGTAATTGCACAATAATCAACGCTTTAGACCCCATAAAGACGCAGAAGAAGAAGAAGCAGCAGAAGCCACTGACGGAATGGAGATCGAGCTGGAGATGGGACTGGGGATGGGGTACACATTGTGGCTCTACTTTCGGCTTTGAATGGCCGTGCCGACCAACTCTCGGCAAGAAACTTGAATTTCTTTTAATCGCCATAAAAAGTCTTGAAGAAGAAGAAAAAATTAAACAAAGCTCTGGAACAGTAATGGCATTCAACAACAAAAAATTGAAATAGAAAATGAAACACCGCTCAAGATTCCATAATAAAAAGTGTCACATCATAAAAAGAAAAGAACTTAATTTACGGAAGACTGACACTACTCAAATGCCGAAAAGAAAAATAGAAATCTCTTACGTTTTTTTGTCTTTTAGTTTTAGTTTTGTTACTGATGGATTCTTTGAAAAAGCGCACGTTTTGTCCGAAACGGAGTGAAATCATATTTGGCCATTTGTTCGACTTTGCACGTTTATCGGAGGCACGGACGGATGGCCCGGCAGACACTCACTTATCACGCATTTGAAAGAATCTCAGTAGTTTTTTGTCATTTCTTCTTCTTTCAAATAATATTGACTAATTGACAGCGATTCAATGTTAAATTATTTGATAAGATCAAACATCTAAACTCACATACATATGTACGAGTATATGTACTGAGTATCTGCATCAACATATTTACGGACCTTTTAAGTTTGGCACGAATGTGTAGCACCGCACAAAAAAAAATGCTTAAGAAAGCAAATACCTGATAAGGTAAAAAAGAAATTGAAAACTGTTAAGAGCAATTTACCAACTTGATTTGAAGACAACGTTGCTGTGATCATGTAGGAGATGTTCCAAATTTGGTCCTATCACAACAAACAATCAACAGTCGTAAGTGCGAAATAATATAAATAAATATTCTAAACATGCGAAACATCCATCATAACTGAACCTGCTGCGAGAGTCGTATAATAATTATGGCAAAACTATCATTTAAATACCCGGCGTTGCTCTGGTTCTCATTTAACACCATGATCCAAACTTCGTAAGCTGGAAGATATTCTAATAAAAACTCCAATTAGTAGACAACATCAAAGCAGGAAAATTTTTAAGTTGATCCAAATTCGAATATGAAAATCCTTAGCTCTGACTACCATAAAATTTAACTTTGTAACATTTCTTATTGTAAGTTAGTTGTACTATATGTTTATTTGCTATAGGACTAAAAGCCGACTTGTCAAAGGCGTTTCAAATTTAAATTTTCCAATCTCATATTCCATTTGATCATGTCTGGTCTGTGCGACCATAACTCGAAACCAAAAATTTAGGTAGTGGTAACATAAATTTTTGGTTCTCAAATAAGCCAATATTTTGAAAGTTGTATATTTAGATTTTGGATTTTCGCTAAGTGATTTTCGACAACTTAGTGGATACTTATACGCGTATAGAAAAGAGCGTTGTATATGGGCTACTATAAACAGTCATTTGTAGATATGGGCCGTAATCAGTTCTGGAGGTATTGAAACGTTAGCATTATTTTCTTTATTAAATTAAAAATCTGAACCCGAAAAGTTGGCTGTAGTAAAAGATATACGAGTATATGTGTGGTTTCGAAATCACGGGCCAATTTCGACATAATTTTTGGCATTGAAGTTTTTTTGTACAATTCAATACTTCAAATAGTATTAAATTCTGAATTCAAAGGTACACGTCATATTTTTTATTTTTTAACCGAATTATACAGTTTTTTTAAATATAGCCTCCAAGTTAATGACGGTAGGGTATAATATCCGAGGACCCTCGATCTGATGACATATTTGGATAGAGCACTCCAAAATAAGAAGAAAATATAAGGTGCATTTTATCGATATCTCTCTTAGATATTGGAAGTTATAGTTTTAAAAAATAATATTTTTTGATTTAAACTGAGATACTCTCTCGGCTAAAGACCAACCTGCTTCTATACAGTGATAGAAAGCAAGTATTTTACATGGCAAAATATTTTGCAAGTATTTCATTGCGTGCCCACAGACTATATCATGATTTCTGGGGCGTGACCCCCATCATCAGTAGTCTACATGGCCGGCTTTTCAAAAAAGCCTTTGATTGATGATTCGATAACCAAACTCTCAAAGCCTATGACACGAGCAAATGAGAATTGCACCCAAAGACTCACTTTTCGGCTATCGATCAAACAATCAAACACAATGAAATACTAGCACTTTGCCATGTCCACAAAAAATTCAATTAGAATTTACTTGTAGCAATCACTCACACATGAAGAGTAAAGCTTTTTACTATAAAGTGTTCATTGTGTTTGATTGTGGTGCTCGATACAAATATGGCATCAAATCGTGGATTCTGATTTTTCTGGTTTTTTCTTTCGTATATCAGTAACTATGGTAGTTCTCGAAAAAATAGTAGTGATTTTTTTCGTATTTTTGATGTCATTTTACCAGAAAAATTTATGTTTTTTGACGATTTTGTCAAACTTTATAGTCCGATAACTAAGCATGTTATCGATAAAATGTCCGTTAATTTTTCTTCTTATTATGAGGTGTTCTATCCAAATTGTCATAAGATCGAGGATCCTGGTGGTCGCCCTTTATAGATCCCTTGTTAATCGCCATTCCCCTGACATTTTTGACCTAAGACCCCAAGTATGTTCGGAGGAAATCAGTTTTGGGTCATTTTAAGTCGAATGAGCAATGTCCGTCCGTCTGTCTGTCTGCTGGCTGGTGCGCACGATAACTCTCGAAAGGAGTAACCGATTGACCTCAAATTTGGTATGTGGTAATATTTTTTCCTATCTCTGGCTAAGTTCGAAGATGGGCCATATTGGTCCACTCCTTCTAGTACCTCCCCCACAAAGGGTTAAAATGTTGTGAAATATTGATTCTTTAATAACTGCTATACTACTTATTCGAATCTTTTGAAATTCCACACATAGTATAAGCATATTAGTCGCTATCAACTCGAGAAAAATGGGCGAAGTCGCCACGTCCCTTTTGGTACCTCCCACACAAATGCACAATTTTGCACCAAAAGTTAACAGCTTATAACATTAAAGCCAGTGTATAAAAATACTTGAAATTTTATACAGTGTAATGTTTTATAGTGTCTATAGCCCTGTGAAAAATGGGCGTTATTGTCACGCCCCTTTTTGTACCTCCCACACAAAATGCCCAAATCATACCACAACTTAATGTCTCATAACGTTTATACCAGTGCACATAAATGCTTATAAGTCGCCACAGTGCAATGAATTTAAAGTATCTAATGTTCAGCGAAAAAAAGGTGTATTTGATAAACCCCTTCTGGTACCTCCCACACAAATTGACAGAATAATTCGAGTAATATTCAATATTACATTACTCACAAAGTGAGGGTATACCTTAGTCGGTTTACCCGACTGAAACTTTCTTACTTGTTTTATTAATATTGTTGCCGCAAAACTAACCACAACCATATGTAGTAGATATAATACTCTTTATAATTTTAATTATTTGAAATCCAGAATGGTTTGGAAATTTGAATTTAACGTAATATAAGATTTGCCAGGGAAATAACGCAAATCTTCAGGGACAAAAAATAATCATCCATAAAACCAGTAAAGAAAGGCAGAAAGTCGGGCGGGGCCGACTATAGAATACCCTACACCTCCCTAACAATGCGATAAGGGTCATTGCGATAATAATTTGGAATAATTGGTAAATGGGTAAGAACATATATATGTGGATATATGTAATTCTGAACCGATAATCGCTAATTTAAGCAATATTCGTTCCTAAATTGAGAAACATCTTTCTGGAGAATTTTGTAATGATGGGAAGTAAAGTACAACTTCTATAGCGCTTTGTAACCAAATCAGGAGGAACATATATATGGAGGTTATATATAAATCTGAATTGATTTTCCCTGATTAATCATTCATGTAAAATTGAAACCTCTTTCTGTCGAATTTCGTACTGATCGGATATAAAATACAGTCTCTACAGCACTTAGATGTCAAATCGGGGCTAACATATATATGTATTTCGCTGTGATCGGATATAAAATACAGTTTCTACAGCGCATGAATTTCAAATCGGGGGTAACATATATATGGGGGCTATATCTAAATCTGAACCGATTTTCTCCGAATTTGGCAGTAACCTCTTTCTGAAACCCCTTTCTGTGAATTTCGCTGTGGTCGGATATAAAATACAGTTTCTACAACGCTTGAATTTCAAATCGGGGGCAGCATATATATGGGGACTATATCTAAATCTGAACCGACTTGCTCCGAATTTGGCAGTATTCCTTCATGTAATAAGAAACCTCTTTCTGCCGAATTTCGTACTGATCGGATATGAAATACAGTTTCTACAGCGCTTACATATCAAATAGGGGGTATAATATATATTAGGGGGCTATATCTAAATCTGAACCGATTTCCCCCAAATTTTGTATTGTCTCTAAGTGTCTCACGAGACTACTACTGTCAATTTTTGTACAAATCGGAAAAATGTTGCTTATACAGTGCATATATGCCAAATCGGAGGTATATATATATGCGAGCTATATGTAAATCTGAACCGATTTTAAACAAATTCAATAGTGATTGGGCCTAAAGAAAGACATGTGAAAAGTGTCGTTGAGATCGGACCATAATTGCGACCTGTACTTTGATTACAAGAATACATCTACAAACAGACGGACAGACAGACAGACGGACATAGCTAAATCGACTCAGAAAGAGATTACAAGTCGATCGGTATAATAAACAATGGGTATATCTCTTCTCCTTTGGGTGTTACAAACAAATGCACAAAGTCATAATACCCTGTACCACAGCGTGGTGTAGGGTACGAGTATAACAAACAAATGCACAAAGTCATAATACACTGTACCACAGTGTGGTGTAGGGTATAAACAGTATTTGATAAAAAATTATAAAACTTAATAGAAAACATAAATTATAAAATATTATATTTTACATTGAATTAATTGTATTAAATAAATATTTACTACTTTTATCAACAATGTTTAAAAAAATTATTTTGGTCCCAACAGTTCGAATTTCGTTAATCTGAGTAGAGTATTATTCCAGCCACACTATTAATTATATGTGTGCAAGCTTTCTGCATAATACCTCTCAGAGGTCGCAAAATACGTCTCGGAAAATCAAATGGTTTATTATACTATCGCATGTTTCATACAATGGTATTTTCGTTCCATGTTTCGATTTAATCGGTTTAGTTGTTAGAGTAGATTTAACCGAAGCTGAACATAAAATACTTTGAGATTATTTCATTAGGGAAAACCTGGATACAAAACTCCTGTCGCGAAACCAACATGCTTACAATGCATGTCAAGGAAATCTCCATGGTGGCATTTCTTGACATAGAAGGGGCTTTTAACAACATTCACTCAGATGCAGTAATTGCGGCACTGTCACATCTAAAAGATAACTCTAGTTTGATTAGACTAAATAAAAGCCTGTTCAACAGAAGACGCATAACCAGTTTTGTTAACAGAGGGACCCCACACCACCAGAATTTGGTGGAGAATACTGTTTCCTCTAATTTGGAACCTGCTGGTGAATGAAATCCTGCTAGATCTAGAACGTTGTTGCTGCATGGTCGTGGCATATACGGACGACGTGGCAATCGCATTGAGTGACAAATTCGAAAACGTCCTCAGAGACATCTCACAGGTGACTCTGAACAAGTTGGCTAGATGGGCCAGAAGCAGTGGATTTTCTCAAAGGTTAAGAGAACTGTTTCACTGAGCATAAGCGGAGCCTTAAGAAATACAGCGACTAAGTCTCTACGAGCCCTAAGATTAAACTGCCTATCAATGTGGAGGTACAAGAACTACGGTCACATGAGTATATCAAAGTATAGTGCTATGTCAACCGACCGACTGGACTATATACCAACTGTGAACACCTTCGGCAGAAATTACATCACTTTGATTCCCGCCAGAATCAAAGAATACCAGGTAATGGAAACCACTTCTATACCAAATTGTAAGGATTGATGTGCACTGGCACTAAGGTATGAGTCATTCAAAATTGGTATGATTTGGGCACTTTGTGTGGAGGTACCAAAAGGGCGTGGCATATATATATGCGTTACAGGTATCAAAGCAGCGGAATTATTAAAATATCTGAGGGCTCGAAATTCTTTTTGAGCTATTGTTTCTTCGGCATTATTTCTTGGAATGACCCATAGAACAAAAATCGCTATGTGCCTTTGTACATTTTTCTCTATTCTTGAATATTTTGAAAAATACCTATTTTGAAAGATCGATGCGATTTTGTACATTTTTTCGGCCCCGTACAGGACGACCCACACTAATATGCCTTTATTTCAAATAAATCGGTTGAAAGATGTGATCTGTAGGGCGTCAAGAAGCCTAATCGGAATGAATCCTTAGATGGCTGATATATCAAAACCTGGACCGATATGCCCCATTTTCAAAAGGGTTCGCCTTTGATAGATTTTCAAAAAGATCGGTTAATATTTGCGACCTACACTGTGATCATAAAAATATTTGGACAGACAGACATGGCAAATTCGACTCAAAAAGTGATTCTGTGCCGTTCGGTATATTAACTATGGGTCTATCTCTTCTTTTTTATGCGTTACAAACAAATGCACAAAGTTAGAATACACTGTACCACAGTGAGACACAAAGGTATTTTGGATGCAAAAAGGAAATTTTTCGACAATAACTTTCAAAAATCGACAATAACTTTCAAAAATCGAATGATGCAGTTCTATATATATACAAGTGTTTCAATAAAAAATCTATAATTTGTTTTCGTAAAAAATAATATTTTGTATAGAAAAACTCCAGTGAAGTCACCTAAATATTGTAGAGTGAAAACTAACGAAAATTTGCATGCGACTCAGTAGCTAATGAATGTAAAATATTTTCCATGCTAAAATTTAAATATCGTTATTATTGAAATAAAGATCCTTCTTTTTAATGTAAAAAAAAAGTTTTTGGATTGTGATTCTAACTAGGATACACTCCCGGCTACAAGACCATTTTGTTTCTATATTATTATAGAAACAAATATTTTATAGATGGCGGTGTATAAATAACGGGTTTTCCAATAGACACCCATGAGCAATATTTTAGCTCTCGTTAGAGCTATCTTTTTGTCATCGACCGATTCCTGATCCGACGTACCGTTAAGGATCTAGAGCAAAAATAAACTTTCCGTTCACAATTGAAAATGATGCTAAATCCATTTTTTTAAATAAAAAACCAGTAAGGAAGGGCAGAAAGTCGGGCGGGGCCCGATCTTCCCTGAATACTCATTCATGTAAAAAGACGTCCTTCTGTCGAATTTCGTACTGATCGGATATAAAATACAGTCTCTACAGCGCTTACATGTCAAATCGGGGGTAACATATATATGGGAGCTATATCTAAATCTGAACCGATTTTCTCCGACCTCCGCTTACAGGTCAAACCGGGGGTAACATATATATGGGTGTTATATATGTTACCCCCGAATTTCGCACTGATCGGATATAAAATACAGTTTTTACATCGCTTACATGTGAAATCGGGGGTAACATATATATGGGGGCTATATCTAAATCCGAACCGATTTTTTCCGAATTTAGCAGTATTCCTTCATGTAATAAGAAACCTCTCTTTGCCGAATTTCGCACTGATCGGATATAAAATTACATTTTTACAGCGCTTACATGTCAAATCGGGGGGTAACGTATATATGGGGGCTATATCTAAATCTGAACCGATTTCCTCCAAATTTAACAGTGTTCATTCATATAATAAGAAACCTCTTTCTGTCGAATTTCATACTGATCGGATATAAAATAAAGTTTTTACAGCGCTTACATGTCAAATCGGGGCTAACATATATATGGGGGCTATATCTAAATCTGAACCGATTTTAACCAAATTCAATAGGGATCGTCCTTGGGCCAAAAAAAGATATGTGTAAAGTTTCGTCGAGATCGGACCATAATTGCGACCTGTACTTTGATTACAAGAATACATGCACAGACGGACAGACAGACAGACGGACAGACGGACAGACGGACATAGCTAAATCAACTCAGAAAGTGATTCTAAGTCGATCGGTATAATAAACGATGGGTCTATTTCTTCTCCTTTTGGGTGTTACAAACATATGCACAAAGTTATAATACCCTGTACCACAGTGTGGTGTAGGGTATAAAAAACACCATTAGACTATTTCTTGTGGGGTTATTTGAAGTCATTGGTCTTTCCAAATAAACCAGACTCTCTTCAAGCTTTACAAGTCAATATTGAACGTGCCATTCATGATATACAACTTGATTTAGTGGGAAAAGTGCTCCAAAATTCGGTTCATCGAATTCGTTCCTGCAGAAGAAGTCGTGGAGGCCATTTGAATGACGTTTTATTTAGAACTTAGTTGTATCGATTGTACTTCACATCAAATAAAAAACTTTTGAATTACCTTAACAATAAGTGTGTTTTTTCAAAGAAATCATTACACTCTTATTGGAAAACCCTGTATTACATGGTGGCAACTTTCAATGATCTACGACCGCTCCTTATATTTTTTTGCACAAAAGTTTATGAAGCCATACCACTGTGTGAGGCGACGGTATAAAAATTTACTTGATTTAAAAATGGTAAATAATTCATTCATATATATATATGGTTCCAGGTCGGAACAAAGGTCCAAAATAAAACCAGTAAGGAAAGGCAGAAAGTCGGGCGGGGCCGACTATATAATACCCTACACCTCCCTAACAATGCGATAAGGGTCATTGCCATAATAATTTGGAATAATTGGTAAATGGGTAGAAACATATTATCTAATTCTGAAACGATAATCGCTAAATTAAGCAATATTCGTTCCTAAATTGAGAAACACCTTTCTGGAAAATTTTAATGATCGGAAGTAAAATACAACTTCTATAGCGGTTTGATACCAAATCAGGAGGAACAATCAATATAAATCTGAACCGATCTTCCCTGAATACACATTCATGTAAAAAGACCTCCTTCTGTCGAATTTCGTACTGATCGCATATAAAATACAGTCTCTACAGCGCCTACATGTCAAATCGGGGGTAACGTATATATGGGGGCTATATCTAAATCTGAACCGATTTCTTCCAAATTTAACAGTGTTCATTCATATAATAAGAAACTTCTTTCTGCCGAATTTCATACTGATCGGATATAAAATAACATTTTTACAGCGCTTACAAGTCAAATCGGGGGTAACGTATATATGGGGGCTATATCTAAATCTGAACCGATTTTCTACGAATTTAGCAGTATTCCTTCATGTAATAAGAAACCTCTCTTTGCCGAATTTCGCACTGATCGGATATAAAATAAAATGTTTACAGCGTTTACATGTCAAATCGGGGGTAACGTATATATGGGGGCTATATCTAAATCTGAACCGATTTCCTCCAAATTTAACAGTGTTCATTCATATAATAAGAAAGCTCTTTCTGTCGAATTTCATACTGATCGGATATAAAATAAAGTTTTTACAGCGCTTACATGTCAAATCGGGGCTAACATATATATGGGGGCTATATCTAAATCTGAACCGATTTTAACCAAATTCAATAGGGATCGTCCTTGGGCCAAAAAAAAGATATGTGTAAAGTTTCGTCGAGATCGGACCATAATTGCTACCTGTACTTTGATTACAAGAATACATGCACAGACGGACAGACAGACAGACAGACGGACAGACAGACAGACGGACAGACGGACATAGCTAAATCGACTCAGAAAGTGATTCTAAGTCGATCGGTATAATAAACGATGGGTCTATTTCTTCTCCTTTTGGGTGTTACAAACAAATGCACAAAGTTATAATACCCTGTACCACAGTGTGGTGTAGGGTATAAATATCAGGTTAATACGAAACGATTAGTTGTAGCTGTTAATCAGGTGGTATGTATCCCGCCTGTTGATGTTTACAGATAAGATATATATACGAGTATTGAGACCACACATTATCTTCTTGCAAGTTATTATAATTTTCCTGTAAACACTGCTATTCAAATTTTATAAATATTTGTGATCATTCGCATCTCCTGCGAAACACAGTTCATTAATTAAAATTTAACATAAATATAATAAATATAATAAATATAATATTGAATACTGCACTACATACAACCCGTTAAATGCGCCTTTCAACCGGTAATTTTAAATCCAGATAAAGTCAATATCGCTTACGTTGGAACTGCGCACTGTGGAAATTAGTTAAGCCGTTAAGTTTATATTAATACCCATATCAGCAACAACATGAGCAATATTCCAGCGCAGACATAATGAAGCCAGTTTGATACAGTTTCGAATGGAAATTAACAGCTCACAATTAATGAATACACTCGGTTTCATAGGATGACAATACATGCGTATCATGAAAATAACATGTGCGAAGATTTAATTAATTGTATACACTCCACCATAGAATGGGAGGCAAGGCTCATTTTGCCACTCATTTTTGTAACACTGCTATATATTATTAATGTCCCCATTAAGTATATAATTGAAAAATGCCCATATAAAGTACCCTCGCGATTTGACATCTAAGCCCACGCAAGCCAAAAATTCCAATAATTCCTGTATAAAACACTCCTATGCCGCGGCTCCCTTGGGACTGAAAATGCCCATATAAAGTACCCGCACGATTTGACGTCTTAGACCACACAAGCCAAAAATTCCAATAACATTTCAAGAAATGACTTTTATATTTAGCATCATGATATTTTTCTTGATATTAAGAATATTATCTTTATTTTGAGTGTACGATGTCTTTAGGATTTAGACTTCGGGAAGATCCGGGACAAAATTCCCGGAATTTTTGCCGGAATTCCTGGAAATTAAAAACTGTTCCCCGCAATTTCTAGGGTTACTAGATGTTTTATTTAAAAAATTTGGACGTCTTTGGAGCAAAATGTATAAAATTAGGACAATATTTTTCTCAGTGCAGATTGAAGGTCGATACTTTTAATTTTACCAGAACCATTCGCGCGAATAGCAACCTCATTCAAACGCTGCCTCCTAAATGTGTATAGTCGTAAACGAAGAGGAGCAGACTCCCTTAGAGTCGAATTTAGCTCAGCTTTAATATTGGCTGGACTGTCACCTTTCAAATGAAAGTATTGAGTTACTTAGAGGTGACCAATTTTTTCTAAAAAAAACTGACGCCTTGAAATTTAAAACATATGTTTTATGAGGTTGCCACTTTTCACCAAAGTAATTGTTTCCAAGCTATATAGGATGGAGAGTATATTTTGACATAGGCTAAGTTAGAGAGACACCGCGTATGTCAGCCTCACATAGACTATGTTTTCCGTTGCAATACCACAGAGAAGGAAGGACAAAATATGAAATTTTCCTCGTGTCTCCGGTTAAATTTATTTAATTTCTTCAAAAAGCTCAAGAGTTGGTTAATGCTAACATCAGCCTAGGGTAACCTGCCGCCTTCTAGAGTGAACGGGCTCAGATACATAATGTGGTCATTGACTCCTACTCTTCGTACCGCCGATCCAGCAAAAGTTATTTTTCATGACTATCAATTTATTTTCGTGTCGTTGAAAAAGGTACGAGGGCGGTCCCAAAATTAGCCGACCTGAGCTACTGATGGCAGTAGTAGTTTAAAAAAATACTTTCGTGAAAGGTGACAACATATGTTTCAAGTTGCAAGGCGCTACGGTGTTTAGTTTTTTTAACACTCAAAAGTAATCCTTCATCTGAAGGGTCTCAATCCAACCAATATTAAAACCGAGCTAGATTCTACTTTGGGGAGTCTTCGTTTACAACTATAAAATATTCGATGGTTTTATTCGAGAGTTTAAACAGACGAACACCGTAGTGGTCGAGCAATTGAGGTGTCCACACCAGAGATGTTTGACAAAATCCACAAAATGGTATAGAATGACCGATGGTTGAAGATTCATGAGCTAGCTGAAGTCATAGGTATTTTAAAAACTGCTATACATCGCATATTGACGGAAAATTTGATGATGAAAAAGCTGTGCGCAATGTGCGATGGGTGCCGCGTTTGCTCACAATCAAGACAACGTACTACGTAGTTCAAATATTCACTATTGCGATGGAAAAAATCTATGAATTAGAGTTCAAATTGCATCAGCAAGCACCTTATTGGCCAGATTTAGCTTCCCGGATCATATTTTGGTTCAAATCTTAAAAAAAAATTGCTCAGGGGAAATAGATTTGCCAGCATTGAAAAGGTGGAGGTTGCGGTTGATGGCTATTTTGATGATCTAGGCAGTTCTTACTATAAACAGGGTATCGAAGCTATTGGAAATCGCTGGAAAAAGTATATCGAGCTAAAAGCAGATTATGTTGAGAAATATAGACAAAAGACGCCCGACCTCGATAAATACTGCAAGGTATTGGTGTATTTCGATATTAGTCACATCAGCTTGGACTTAACACAGTTCCTAACTAGTGACCGCCTACAATTGGTTTCCATAGAGGCTCTTTATTTCAAGAAAAGCTTGCGGATCGCTAGAGACATGTTTTGCAGTTCGCTGGTATTTTCTGTGGACCGGCACCCAAATAAGGAAAATCTCCTGGTAGGTGAGGCATTAAGTGTAAAATTAAACGTTGCCCATTTTTTTGTCCAACCAGACAATTCGCTAAGTCTAATAACAGTACCTGGGGGCACATTCCATATCCAGAATGTCTAGCTGCGTTATAAGTTGGATTTCTGTAGAGCCGCTCACAAGACGACAATGGCATACATAATGATTATATAAGGGGACTGAGGACGTATCGTTTTTCTACTGCCCTTCGGCAGGTATATACTGCTATCACTTCCTCAGTATTTTATATTTTAGGGAATCCACAATGAGACAAGTACAATAGTAGGTACCTTATACCCCCAGCTGAAAAGTCTGAATTGACTGGGATCGCCCAAAGATAATTTTCATAAGACCAATATCTGGTGATAAAAAGGGGTTATTGTAGGAATTCGCTAAACTTAACAGCCATCTCTAACGTGAAACCCCATTTTCTACAGAAAAAGTACAACATTTTTCGTGGAGAAATTCCGCAGAACGGAGACAGAACATCCCCATGAGACATTCCGATACTGACAAATTTATGGAGATTAGTTGACCTTAGTTTATGACCTATGAACGTCAAAATATCTCCTCGCAATACTGAGAAAAAGGCAGTCTACATTAGTACATTTCCAGATCGGCAAACACTCTATGAGGTTGGCAATTGAGTTCAATGACTTTTGCAGAACCTGTGGAGATAAGTAGGAAATGGAGAGTATTGAATACCTTCTTTGTTGCTGTCCCGCATTGAATAGACGACTTCTGGATATACTGGGGTTGGCCTTTCTAGCAAATCTGTCATATCTTTCCGGTACCGATATTCGTATTAATGCTAACTTTTTGTATCAAACAGGTGGGTCCGATGAGGGAAACTGAGGCCGTGAAACCACTAGGGACCCCAATTGGCCTATATGAGCTGGTAACACCGGCTGCCACCCTAACCTAACCTAATCTATGCTAATGTGTTGCGCTTTCGGTATGTCCCTTGCTAAAGGCATGCTGTTGGCTGGACAGTAGTCTGTGATAAATTTTAGTTCTAAAACAACTAAGTTTTAAGGAGAGTTGACTATAGACTAATTGGCCGGAAATACATAGGACCCGTTTGTTTCTCTCTCCACTTTTATGGTATATATGTAGGAGTGTTTAATGCAACAAGTTTAGATCACAATGACCCAGTGAACTAATATATCTTTCCTGGTGACTTAAATACTTTAAAGTTACAGAAATCTTTCCAGGATGAATTTCCAGCCTTTCCAAACTCTAATTTTTTCTGCATGCGTTCTCCATGTAGCTGTGCCATTCCTGTGTAAAGCACATGTGGACATTGTCTTATTTAAAACCTTCCTGCAGCACTTCCTCAACTGTATTAACAAATTGGTCTCCAGCTGAACAATACTCTAGAAAACAATTTATTTTAATTTGCGGACAGATATGTCTGTAAAGGCTATACGAAGCATAGTTCTGCATTGGCAACATTCTTGTGAAACTCTCTGTACGGAGCACGAATATCCAAAGCAATAATGATATTGTCATTAATACAAAAACATAACTATCGATTAACGTGTTTGTGTTAAACATTTAAATGCCGACAACACAATTAAATGAAAATCACACGAGCAAAATACAAAATAAATAATAATCGCATGAATTCCCGCTGGCCATAGTCATAGTCACAGCCACATTCAAAAACAAAACCAAATGCCGCAAGTAACCGATTCAAACGTGTCACTGATGTGACGCCATGAAGTGATAATAGACGGACGGACGCCGGACGACCAACGTATAGCCATAAAATGCGGATATCATCAATTTGAAGCTGTCTCAGAGTGATGCTGATGCAGATGCTCTACAAAAGCGAAAAGAACGGATTCATTCAATGTGCGCTGTTCATGTGCGGTGTTATTTAGTTGGTTAGTTAGTATGCAAGTAATTACAATAACATTATAATAACATAATAATAACAATAATAATGAAGATAACAATTCTGATTTAAAAAGCATTTAACTTTTATGCCAATCCACTAATTAACCTCATTCCAACTTGATCTACATATTTTTTTCAGCTTTGCGGAAGACGAAAAAGTTCCGCGGCTCTTTGTGGAGACAGTATCAGATGTGCAATTAAACATTGGTTGAAAAACAAAACAAGTCCAAAGCAAAATAAAGCATAAACGACATTAAAATGGAAGATTGAGACCATCGATCAACACGAGTCACGGTGTTCTGCAACACATTTATTGGTAGATTAATGAAAATCCGACGGTTCGAAACTTACGCAGCAAATTCCTGTAAAATACTTATATATCATTAAAATTTGCATTAAGTAACAATCAGAGCTCACAATGACAGGTCGCTAGATACATGTCCACCTACTCCAAACCCCCTGGAGCACGGCAGGGTATGTCTTTCATGGTACTAGTATGTCTTTCTTGGTTGGCTTCATAACAAGGGCTTTATCAAAACTCATCTTGCGGCAGCATGGAGGGTCCTATGTAGGATTGAAACCCCAGAGGATTCGGATACATCTCTCCAACCTCTATTGCTTATTCTCCAGAGAAATCGGAATATTGTTGATCGAGAGATTCCATAGATGAGGAGACATAACGCCCTCTGACAAATCTATGGTTGCCAGCTGACCCTAAACTAGCTAAAATGTGTCTCTTAATCATAACCTACATAACCTATACATAAACATTCGTATATTATTATCAAACCCAGGGTTCCCAGAGCCGTATCGATTGGGGCTGAATTTTGGTTATTGAAGACCTCTCTATATCTAAGAAAGGGTCCATTGTATATTCCTTAACAGAGAGGGATCTTGCAATTAAACCATAAAGGGTTTTAAGGTGAAATGACTGATCGGCAGGAAATCCTTAGTTCTGGTTTCTCTACATTTTGTTGGTATATAGGCCTGATTGACACAACAAGTATAGAGCTCTCTGAGCCAGGGTGCAATTGTATCAACCACTGCCTGTTGCTCCGCCGGCGAGACGTTGTCTGGTGCTGACGACTTAAAAGCTTTAACTCTTTTTATATCCTCAATAATTTAGGATTCGATTGCAATCTTGCTGGCAAACTCAGATAGCTGCCCTTCAAAGGTTTTTCTTACAGAAGTATTCAATTGGTCTTCAGAGTAAATGAGTATCAAGGAGCACCCCAGAGATTTCACACTGGACGTAGTGCAAAAACTATCATCTCTCTGGGTGTACCCAATTGTGTAAAAACGCAGTAAAGAAGGGCTAAAGTCGGGCGTATCCAATTATATAATAACCTACACCACCCCAACGGAGCAGAATAACAAGAAATATTCTCAAGTTGTTTCAGTGTTATTTATACCCTACACCACACAGGTCGCAATTATAGCCCCCATATATATGTTACCCCCGATTTGACATGTAAGCGCTGTAAAAACTTTATTTTATATCAGATCAGTATGAAATTCGGTAGAAAGAGGTTTCTTATTATATGAATAAACACAGTTAAATTTGGAAGAAATCGGTTCAGATTTAGATATAGCCCCCATATATACGTTACCCCCGATTTGACATGTAAGCGCTGTAGAAATTGTATTTTATATTCCATCAGTTCAAAATTCGGCAGAAAGAGGTTTCTTATTACTCGAAAGAATACTGCCAAATTAGGAGAAAATCGGTTCAGATTTAGATATAACTCCCATATATATGTTACCCCCGATTTGAAATGTAAGCGCTTTAAAAACTGTATTTTATATCCGATCAGTGCGAAATTCGGCAGAAAGAGGTTTCTTATTACATGAAGGAATACTGCCAAATTCGGAGAAAATCGGTTCGGATTTAGATATAGCCCCCACATATATGTTACCCCCGATTTGACATGTAAGCGCTGTAAAAACTGTATTTTACATCCGATCAGTATGAAATTCGTCAGAAAGAGGTTTTCTATTATATGAATGAACACTTTTAAATTTGGAAGAAATTGGTTCAGAGTTAGATATAGCCACCATATATACGTTACCCCCGATTTGACATGTAAACGCTGTAAAAACTGTATTTTATATCCGATCAGTGCGAAATTCGGCAGAAAGAGGTTTCTTTCTACATGAAGGAATACTGCCAAATTCGGAGAAACTCGGTTTAGATTTAGATATAACACCCATATATATGTTACCCCCGATTTGACCTGTAAGCGGTGTAGAAATTGTATTTCATATCCAAAATTCTGCAGAAAGAGGTTTCTTATTACTCGAAAGAATTCTGCCAAATTCGGTGAAAATCGGTTCAGATTTAGATATAACTCCCATATATATGTTACCCCCGATTTGACATGTAAGTGCTGTAGAGACTGTATTTTATATCCGATCAGTACGAAATTCGACAGAAGGAGGTATTTTTACATGAATTAGTATTCAGGGAAGATCGGTTCAGATTTATATTAAAGCTCCATATATATATATTTATTTATTTATTTATATGAATTACAATACAAAGTAAATTTATATTATAATTATAAGGTCCAGGGAAAGGCCGGGTTACAAAGACCATATGGCTAAATTTTTGCAGCGACAGACCAGAGCCTCTGGTGGGAATCGAACCCACGACCCCCAAACTCATAGGCGAGTACGCTACCAACTCACCTACTGTTCCTCCTGATTTGATATCAGGTATCATGTATTTTACTTCCGATCATTAAAATTTTCCAGAAAGATGTTTCTCAATTTAGGAACGAATATTGCTTAATTTAGCGATTATCGTTTCAGAATTAGAAAATATGTTTCTACCCATTTACCAATTATTCCAAATTATTATGGAAATGACCCTTATCGCATTGTTAGGGAGGTGTAGGGTATTATATAGTCGGCTCCGCCCGACTTTCTGCCTTTCCTTACTGGTTTCCTAATGATAATGAACTGTCGACATTTTTATACCCTACACCACACTGTGGTACAGGGTATTATAACTTTGTGCATTTGTTTGTAACACCCAAAAGGAGAAGAAGTAGATCCATCGTATATTATACCGATCGTCTTAGAATCACTTTCTGAGTTGATTTAGCTATGTCCGTCTGCCCGTCCGTCTGTCTGTGCATGCATTCTTGTAATCAAAGTACAGGTCGCAATTATGGTCCGATCTCGACGAAACTTTACACATATCTTTTTTTTGGCCCAAGGACGATCCCTATTGAATTTGGTTAAAATCGGTTCAGATTTAGATATAGCCCCCATATATACGTTACCCCCGATTTGACATATAAGCGCTGTAAAAATGTTATTTTATATCCGATCAGTGCGAAATTCGGCAAAGAGAGGGTTCTTATTACATGAAGGAATACTGCTAAGTTCGGAGAAAATCGGTTCAGATTTAGATATAGCCCTCATATATATGTTACCCCCGATTTGACATGTAAACGCTGTAAAAACTGTATTTTATATCCGATCAGTGCGAAATTCGGCAGAAAGAGGTTTCTTATTACATGAAGGAATACTGCTAAATTCGGAGAAAATCGGTTCAGAGTTAGATATAGCCCCTATATATACGTTACCCCCGATTAGACCTGTAAGCGCTGTAGAAATTGTATTTTATATCCGATCAGTGCAAAATTCGGCAGAAAGAGGTTTCTTATTACTCGAAGGAATACTGCCAAATTTGGAGAAAATCGGTTCAGATTTAGATATAACTCCCATATATATGTTACCCCCGATTTAAAATTCAAGCGCTGTGGAAACTGTATTTTATATCTGATCACAGCGAAATTCGGCAGAAAGAGGTTTCTTATTATATGAAGGAATACTGCCAAATTCGGAGAAAATCGGTTCAGATTTGGATATAGCCCCCATATATATTTTACCCCCGATTTGACATCTAAGCGCTGTAGAGACTGTATTTTATATCCGATCAGTACGAAATTCGACAGAAAGAGGTTTCTATTTTACATGAATGAGTATTCAGGGAAAATTCAGATTTATATATAACCTCCATATATATGTTCCTCTTGATTTGGTTACAAAGCGCTGTAGAAGTTGTACTTTACTTCCGATCATTACAAAAGTCTCCAGAAAGATGTTTCTCAATTTAGGAACGAATATTGATTAATTTAGCGATTATCGGTTCAGAATTAGGTATATCCACATATATATGTTCTTACCCATTTACCAATTATTCCGAATTATTATTGCATTGTTAGGGAGGTGTAGGGTATTATATAGTCGGCCCCGCCCGACTTTCTGCCTTTCCTTACTGGTTTTTATTATAAATCAAACCTCACCATGAATCACCCATTATAAATTGAAAGCGATTGTCTGTCTTCTAATTTAACAATGACTTTAATTTCCCGATTTTCAAAATCATTAGGTGTAAAAGGAAGCTATTATGTCGCTAAGATGCCAAATCGGAAGGCACATATACATATGTCTACATTTGAACCGATTTTCTCCAAATTTAGCTAGGTTTGTCTGTGAATCAAGAAAATCTACACTGTCAAATTCCATAGTTATTGGATTTAAAATACGTTTTTTTTAATCTGAATCGAGTTTTTGTGCCACAGTATGGTACGGTGTACTTTTGCACTTAGATTTAGACATTCCTATCATATACGTATTTATCGATAATGATTAGCAAAATACATTTATGTTAAACAGGAAATTTCTTACATATTCGTATTAATGATGCTATATTTTTCGGAATCTGAACCTCCATCTCTTGAAATTAGTTTACCCATATATATTTGGTATTAGAAATTGTCGAAACGACACACTGTGCATATGTTATAAGTAGTCTAAATAAAGAGAATGAAACAGAAACGATGAATTTTGTAGGCATATAAGAGTATAAGTACATACAAGTGATCATATCGCTCACTCACTTCAAGAGTGACATAACTCAAAATTTAAAATTTTTGAGGTTGCCTTTCAAAAATCCGAATTTTGCAAATGTCCATAAATTAATCTCATGGAAATTTGGTATATAAGTAAATAACCATATTTCGGTTTATTCAAGCGTATTTAAACATCTTATTTCATGTTACTTATCATTTTATACGGACTTAAAGATACACATCTTGGCAATTTTCAATTTTGAGTTATATCACTCTTGAAGTGAGTGAGCGATATGTGTGAGCTTTTGCTCATTCTGGGCCATGATTTATGATTTATCTACCATTAAATCGAACAAACACTTTGAGGTTAAAAAGTACACTAATAATGGCGATAATGATGACACATAATGACAGGCGGGAGATCGATTTTATGGTAGGATCATGTAGGACGCGACCAACAGATACGAGTATAAATATGTTCATATATGAATTTTGAAAACCATCACAAACCCAATCGAAAACTTCGAGAAGATTCTCACTCAAGTCACTCAGGAACTTCCATTGAAACTCTAATCGGTTTTTGGGTTTCCCCCATTCTTTATGTTAGGGTTATTTTCATTATTCGAATAGGTTGAAAACTAACATTCTTCGGAATTTTTGCAACATCTTTTTTCAAGCCTTTGACCTTAGAGATTGACAGGCACTAATTAGCGAAATTGGTATTTCTTGGTGTTTATTTCGATTAGCGAAATGAAAGTATTTATTATCAGAAATAATTATTATTTACAATTTGCTTTTTCAATGTTGTACACATATGTACGTCGAATACTGAAAACGATTCCAAGCTAAAACAAGTTGAAGATGGTCAAGATTTAAGTAAGAGATTACCATGTATATTAGGTTTGTTTTATTTAGTAAATATTCAACAATCGATGGTATATGGTTGGAGCGCTATGTCAGAAAGTGAACCATTTTTATACCCTCCACCATGGGATGGGGGGTATATTCATTTTGTCACTCCGTTTGTAACACCACTAAATATTGATCTGAGTCTCCATAAAGTAGAGTATTCTAAGACGATTTAGCCATGTCCTGCTGGCCGTTCGTCCGTCTGTTGTAATCACGAAACAACATACTTATATAATACTTTAGCTTGGTGGCTGCAATTTGGTATAGATAATTTTTACAGCTGCATGTAACTTGAGATTAAGGGGGCAATATCGGTCTATATTCTGATATAGACCCCATATATAGCATCTCCCAGATTTGACTTTTTAACGACATAGAGACCACAAATGTCAACTGATCGGGCTGAAAAATGGTAACCGGGCTTTTTTTTTATACCCGGTATCCTTCACACGAACAACGGTAGTCATAGGTTCATGTTTTGATATAGCCCCCATACAAAGGTCCCTCTAGATTTGACTTCGTAACGCCACAAAAACTTCAAGATTCAACGAATTGGTCTGAAATTTGGTATAATGAGTTTTTAGTACCCATATTTTTTTATACAAGCTCACATAGACCAGTTTAGGTCCCTAGTGTTACCACGGACTGAAATGCCCCTTATTGAAACCAACCTGTTTGATACACCTTTTTCAGCGATTTTCAATAGCATCGGTACCGTGTTTATAGTAAGAACTGTCTAGCTCCTGGAAGTAGCCATCAAACGCAACATCCACCTCTTTATGGGTGGCAAACCTTTTTCCGGTGAGCCATTTTTTCAAGTTTGGGAAAAAAATAATCCCATTCAGCTAAATCTGGTGAATAAGGTCCGTGGTGAAACAATTCGAACTTTATTGATTCATTGGTCTTGGCAATTGCAATAGGGGATGTGTGAACTGATTGTGAGCAAACGCGGCACCCATCTTCCGCACAGCCCTCTCATCCATCAATATGCGATGTACATATAGCACTTTTTTAAATGTCTATGATTTCACGAACCTTCAACAGATGGTCATCCAATACCATTCTGTGGAGCATTTTAAATATTTATAAAACAAAAAAATTACACATAGGAGTTTTGATATTTCAATGTTCACAGCGTATCTCAGGCAAACGAAAGTTGGCCTGGATTGTGGCTAAAAACGGCTAATGAGGTTTTGTACAGAATCACCCCTCTACTCAGATAAGAAGAAATCGAAATCTGATCTGTTTCCTTTCGCGAGTTATCGCGATAAAAACAATTTTTAACCAAAAAACCGAACTTTATTACATTAAATCGCTTTGTAATGTCCGCGATATTTCCTATATTATTCTATAGCGAAATTTTTGTAATCCAAAAATTCGACTTACACCGCTAAATTTTTACAAAAATATTATTGCGAATTTATTAAAATTTATATATTTACATTCTATGATTTCTGAGGGATAGATTGGCACTAGCATTTCCGCCATAAACATCCCGCGACAAATACATTTCGAACAAAAAACATTTAAGTTCAGAATTATTTTACTATATAATGCTATTAGTACGCGAACGCTCAGTCCTAGGAAAAAGTAGTCACAGAAAGTTTGGGAGATACTATAAACGTCTACAAGTCTTTCTTTAACAAAAAAAACTTATAAAAATTAGGTAGGGATTTACAATGTGTCAAATCAAAATATGCCTCATATAAAGGGAAAAGCATACAAAAGTTTTAACACACTGTAAATCCTTACCAAATTACTATACATTTTGCTTGTTAAAGAAAGAATTGTAGGCCTTTCGCTTATCTCCCAAACTTCCTTTGACTACTTTTCCCTCGAACTGTTCATTCGCGAGATAATAGCATTATATAGTAAAATAATTCCGAACTAATTTTGTTTTGTACAAAATTTTTTCGTCGAGGGATATTTTTCTCGAAAATGCTGATATTAATCTATTCCTCAGACATTATAAAATGCAAATATATTAATCTTAATAAATTCGGTATGATATTTGTGGAAATATTTGGCGGTATAAGTCGATTTTATGGATTACACAAAATTCGCAATATAAAACCAGTAAGGGAAGGCAGAAAGTCGGGCGGGGCCGACTATATAATACCCTACACCTCCCTAACAATGCGACAAGGGTCATTGCCATAATAATTTGGAATAATTGGTAAATGGGTAGAAACTTATTATCTAATTCTGAAACGATAATCGCAAATTAAGCAATATTCGTTCCTAAATTGAGAAACATCTTTCTGGAAAATTTTAATGATCGGAAGTAAAATACAACTTCTATAGCGGTTTGATACCAAATCAGGAGGAACAATCAATATAAATCTGAACCGATCTTCCCTGAATACTCATTCATGTAAAAAGACCTCCTTCTGTCGAATTTCGTACTGATCGCATATAAAATACAGTCTCTACAGCGCCTACATGTCAAATCGGGGGTAACGTATATATGGGGGCTATATCTAAATCTGAACCGATTTCTTCCAAATTTAACAGTGTTCATTCATATAATAAGAAACCTCTTTCTGCCGAATTTCATACTGATCGGATATAAAATAACATTTTTACAGCGCTTACAAGTCAAATCGGGGGTAACGTATATATGGGGGCTATATCTAAATCTGAACCGATTTTCTCCGAATTTAGCAGTATTCCTTCATGTAATAAGAAACCTCTTTCTGCCAAATTTTGCACTGATCGAATATAAAATACAGTTTTTACAGCGCTTACATGTCAAATCGGGGGTAACATATATATGGGGGCTATATCTGAATCTGAACCGATTTTCTCCGAATTTAGCAGTATTCCTTCATGTAATAAGAAACCTCTCTTTGCCGAATTTCGCACTGATCGGCTATAAAATAACATTTTTACAGCGCTTATATGTCAAATCGGGGGTAATGTATATATGGGGGCTATATCTAAATCTGAACCGATTTCTTCCAAATTTAACAGAGTTCATTCATGTAATAAGAAACCTTTTCCTGCCGAATTTGATACCGATCGGATATAAAACAAAGTTTTTACAGCGCTTACATGTCAAATCGGGGCTAACATATATATGGGGGCTATATCTAAATCTGAACCGATTTCAACCAAATTCAGTAGGGATCGTCCTTGGGCCAAAAAAAAGATATGTGTAAAGTTTCGTCGAGATCGGACCATAATTGCGACCTGTACTTTGATTACAAGAATACATGCACAGACAGACAGACGGACAGACAGACAGACGGACAGACAGACAGACGGACAGACAGACAGACAGACAGACAGACAGACGGACAGACGGACATAGCTAAATCGACTCAGAAAGTGATTCTAAGTCGATCGGTATAATAAACGATGGGTCTATTTCTTCTCCTTTTGGGTGTTACAAACAAATGCACAAAGTTATAATACCCTGTACCACAGTGTGGTGTAGGGTATAAACATGGCAAATATCGCGGACGTTACAAAGCGTCTTACAAATAATCATATTTAAAGGAAATTGTGTTACTGTTCTAAATTTCCGCGTTTTTCTTCACAAATCGAAGCTATTAAGTTTGTTTTGAGTAAAAGTACTGTTTTCGCGTTTTTTTGGCGTGAATCTAAGCCAACCTTCTATCCCGTGGGACAGGCTGTGCCTACAACACATAGGAGTTTTTGTCGGAGCTTTGCTATAGAGGGATACACATAGGAGTTTTTGGTAACTTCGGAACCGGTCAAGATAGCGCAAAATGCTTTGGTGGGTAGTCGTTTGACCGCTAGGACGTTCTAATTCGACAATAAAAAAAAATTCGAAAAATTACACATAGGAGTTTTTGTCGGCGCACCGACGATATGTTTTAGAAGGTTGCCACTTTTCCCAAAAGTATATTTTTTTTCAAACTACTACCGCAATCTATATGTCAGGCCGACTGATTTTGGGACTGCTCTCGTAAGTTTCAACATGGTCCCAAACCAAAATAAATTCTGACTGAACAGTATAACAAATATTTATAAAAACGTACCTTAATTTATACAAATTCGCCGATATTATTGAAAGCGAAACAAACAAAATTTCTTATTGATTAAGCTACTACAGGTGAATTATGAATCGAATAAAATCCTTCAATTGTGCCGAAAGGAAGATCTGTGGCCAACGCTAAAACTTTACTTACTGCATGTCAACATCCGCATGTGACCTGTGCCATTGGCAAGTTTCTGTGGTTACCTTAATTCTCTTTCGAACTGCTACATATATACCAAAGTATTGAAAACTACCCTTCCACTATCACGGCTATAGCTTTGAATATCTACAACAATTACAATAAAGCTTATGTTTATATCTGTCGAAGCGAGGGGGAACTGACTAGAGCCACAAAACGAATCACTAGTCACCAATGCTTGTTCGTTACCGAGTAAACTGCATTGTAAGCATTTGATTGTGATTACAAATGCACGTGTTGGTGGTATTGGATATTGGTAGGCTTTTTCAAACCAAAACAACAAAAAACTGTAAATATTTCTGCATCATTTCCGTGTGAATTTCCGTTTACAGTTCGAAGGTGTCGTTGCACCCAGAAAAAAAACAAAAACAAAGCACCCCAAACCGTCTGAACCGCGCTCATGCGCACACTCACTTCGTTCAGCACTACTGTGGAAATGTGGAAAACCCCCCCACAACAACAAGAAACAAATAAACAAAAAAACCCAAACTCACCGAACAAATTGGTGGTAAGAGGCAACACCGCCGCCACTCACTCACAGTGCACGAGTCCATAAAAGTAATTTGTCTATACAACATACAAAAAAACATTAACATTTGAATACATATTTGCTGGAAATTTACATACGTTTCTACATAGAGACGGACGGACGGACGGACAGTACTCACATTGGTAACTATTATTGTTGCTGCTTTTGGTGGTGTTGTTTCTGTTGTTATAGCTGGAGCAGACAAACCTTGCAACCGGCTCGGCTCTAACTAAACAAACGGCTTTTGTATTTGGCCCATTCAAAAGTTCTACGGACGGACGGCCGCACATACCACCACATTTTGAATATTGTTTAACGCCGAGTCGAGGGGTTTCTGCCTCCGCCCCTTAATTGTTACGGGGGAATTTCCCCCTGAGTGAAATGTCCAAAAATAAACTATCGATATTCCACACGAGTAAAATTGAACAATCGCTAACAATGACCATAAAACAAGCCCAAAACAAACGAACGAACAAGTGTATGAGCCCGATTTCAGTTCAGGCAGACAAATACCAAATTTAGTGGTGTTCTCTCGGTGCCGGACCACCCATTGGACATACAGACAGTCGGACGGACGGACGGACGGACGGACGGTTAGAGCGACACTGACACTGAATTATCGTCCAAGGTGGTTGGTTGGTCGATAGATAGTAAGAGTGACATACACCGAACATTTTGAATAATTTCTAATTGAGACAATAGTTGATTTTCACTAAATCAGTAGTAGTTTCACATTGAAGCTTTTGAAAAGAATTGGTAAATTCTTATTCGTCAAAATTCGCCAAAGCATAAAATACACAACAATAAGTGCAGACTGGAGTTGTTTTACAGATTGTTACCAAATGTCGTCTGTTTAACTGTTCAAATAAAATAGGTAAAAAGTAAATAAAATTTTTTGTACGTTTACAACTTGATTTTCAAGTCGTGCTAGGGTTATTATGTACGTTTCAAATTCTCATTGTGCTTCATTCTCATATAAGATTTGGACAAAAATAGAAAGAGTTTTGTGGATTGGACACCTCAAGCGTCAACTGCGAAAAGTTTCCGATTTTCGAGAAGATATTTTTGTTATACTCCAACCAACATGCTTACAATAAGAATCAGCCCTGCACGAACTTGTGAGCACTATCGAATCGTCCCTACATTTGAAGGAATTCAACACGGTGGCATTTCTTGACATAGAAGAAGCTTTTAACAACATTCACTTAGATGCGGTAATTGCGGCACTGTCACATCTAAAGGTGAACTTTACCTTGATTAGACTGAGTCAAAGCCTGCTCAACAGAAGGTGCATAACAGCGTGTCTTGGGTACACAACTCTAACAAGGTTTGTGAACAGAGGGACCCCACAAGGAGGAGTACTGTCTCCCCTAATTTGGAACCTAGCGGTGAATGAAATCCTGCTAGATCTAGAACGTTGTGGCTGCAAGGTCGGGGCATATGCGGACGACGCGGCAATCGCAGTGAGTGGCAAATTCGTAAACGTCCTCAGAGACATCCTACAGGTGGCTCTGAACAAGTTGGCTAGATGGGCCAGAAGCAGCGGTTTGGGTGTTAACCCCAACAAGACAGAATTGGTTCTCTTTACTAGGATGAATAATGTTCCACATGTGGACCCTCCACCTCGCATAAATGGAACAGATCTAGTCTTTTCTGAAAGTGCACAATTTTTAGGAATAATTCTAGATAGGAAAATGTTATTTAGACTTAACGTATTGGAACGTGTAAGGAAGGCCAACGTCGCCTTATATTCCTGCAAAAAGGCTGTAGGGTCGCGGTGGGGAATCTCTCCTAAAATCGTCCACTGGATATATATAGCAGTAGTTCGTCCAATGCTATTATACGGTATTCTGGTATGGTAGACGTCAACTGACAAACTAACCATCACCAACCTACTAACAAACGTTCAGAGCACTGCCTGCCTGAGCATAAGCGGAGCCTTAAGGACTACAGCGACCGAGTCTCTACAAGCCCTACTACATATACTGCCGATTAATATTGTGGCGAGAGAAGTTGCAACCAAAGCGCCAATAAGAATCAACTGCCTATCAATGTGGGGGTACAAGAACTATGGTCACATGAGGATATCAAAGTGTAGTGCTATGGTAACCGACCGAGTGGACTATATACCAACTGTGTACACCTTCGAGAGAAATTACATCACTATGATTCCCGCCAGAGATGAATGGGTCGGCAGAATACCAGGTAATAGAAATCATCTCCACTTTTACACGGATGATTCGAAGCTTGATGAAAAGGTTGGCTTCGGAGTACACAGTGAAGAACTTAGTCTGGATATAGCTCACAGACTACCAGATACCTGCAGTGTCTATCAAGCCGAAATAATGGCAATATGGGAAGTCGCCAAGTGGCTGAGTCGCAACATAGTAACCAACACTGGCGTTGTCATTTACTCGAACAGCCAGGCTGCCATCAATTCTCTGGAGGCAACATCCCTAAATTCACAAACAGCCCTCGACTGCCGCAGATCTCTTAACGAATGGCTGAGCAGTTTAATATACACCTCATATGGGTGCCTGGGCATAGGGATATCCCTCGGAACTGCAAAGCCGATGAACTTGCTAGGAAAGGGACAACATTACAAATTCTCGAAGAATTTGCATATATTGGTGCGCCACTATCCACGTGCAAGCTTTGGCTTAGGCAAGAGGCAATCAGGCAGTCCAACGAAAGATGGACAGAAATCGGCACCTGCAGGGTAGCTAGACAAATCTGGCCAAGGTATGACCTGAGAAGGTCAAAATATCTCCTCGCACTAGAGAGGAAACGATTGTCTACGTTAGTACAGGTTCTGACGGGACACTGCTTGATCGGCGAACACGCCAAAAGATTGGGTATTGACTCCAATGACTTCTGCCGAAGCTGTGGAGATGGGGAAGAAGTGGAGAGCATTGAGCACTTGCTTTGCGACTGTCCCGCTTTGAGTAAACGACGACTGGACATACTGGGGTCGGCCTTTTTAGGCAGCCTAACAGATCTTTCCAGTACTGATATTCGTACTATCGATAAATTTATATATCAAACAGGTTGGTTTCGATGAGGGCCATTTCAGCCAGTGGTAACACTAGGGACCTAAACAGGTCTATGTGAGCTTGTAAAAAAATACGGCTGCAACCCTAACCTAAAACCTATACTCCAATGAAAATTATTTATTTTCTCGTTTTTTATCCCCTCACCTTAGAGAGGAGGGTATATATAATTTGCTACGAGCCAAAAGTGTAACACATCGAGGGAGTGACCTACGACCCTAAGTATGTTCGGCGGAAATCCGTTTTGGGTAATTTTAAGTCATTTGAGCAATGTCCGTCCGTCTGTCTGTCTGTCTGTCTGCTGGCTGGTGTGCACGATAACTGTCGAAAGGAGTTACGGATTGACTTCAAATTTGGTATGTGACAATATTTTTTTCTATTTCAGGCTATGCTCGAAGATGGGCGATATAGGTCCACTCCTTTTAGAACCTCCTTCACAACGGTTAACATTTAATGGAATATTGAATTTCTAATAACATCTACATATACTACTTATCCGAATCTTCGGTAATTCCACACATAGCAATAATTTATCTATCGCTATCAGCTTGAGAAAAATGTTCGACCAATATGGCCTATCTTCGAACTTGGCAGACAGACAGACGGACGGACGGACATTGCTTATTCGACTTAGAATACCCAAAACGAATATCCACCGAACATACTTAGGGGCTTAGATCACTCCTTCGATGTGTTACACTTTTGGCACGTAGCAAATGATATATACCCTCTGATCACTAAAGTGAGATTATAATAAACCTGTATGGAAGGGCACCTGTAAATCAGGCAGAGTCGACTTTCTGATGTCCAATACCTCCATATTGGGGCTGAATAAGGAAAACCATTGGCATGTTGCAACAATGTTGTTTTATGTCTGCCTGAATTTATTGACTTGTCATTATACCCTACACCACACTGTGGTACAGGGTATTATAAGTTTGTTTCACGGCAGAAAATAACACAGCTAGACCTGAAAATAACACAGCTAGACCCACCTTAAAGTATACCGATCGACTCAGAATCACTAGCTGAGTCGATTTAAGCATGTCTGTCCGTCCGTCCGTCTGTCCATGTAAAGTTGTTCGTCGACTACAGGTCGCAATTTCACTCCGATCGTTCTGAAATTTTGCAGTTTAGAGTATTTCGCAGCTGATAAGATCGCTATTGAATTTGGTTGAAATCGGTTCAGATTTAGATATAGCTCCCATATATATCTTTCGTCCGATTTGGACCTTTAGTCCTATAGAAGCTGTATTTTACATCCAATCGTTTTGGAATTTAGAATGGTAGAGCTTCTTGATCCATGAACCAACATTGCCGAATTTGAAGAAAATCGGTTAAGATTTAGCTATAGCTCCCATATATATGTTTCGTCCGATTTGGCTCTTTAGATCCAATCGTTTTTATACCCTACACCACACTGTGGTACAGGGTATTATTTAAGTATAAAATGTCCCAAAAGTAAATTTATGTAAACAATTTATACATGAATTACAAAATTTATATATCAGAGTTATTCAATATTACGAGAGTGGTGTAGGGTATTATATAGTCGGCCCCGCCCGACTTTAGCCTTTCATTACTGGTTTTAATTTGTACATTACCACTCATGGCAAAATTTGCCGTGACCAAATTATATAAATATAGGTATATACATAAGTATATTGGTTAACTTAGGAATCTGCACAATAGTGGAATCCACAATAAGAAATTATTTCATAATACAAAAGTTTAACAATTTTATAGAATTGAGTTGGCTTAGTTAAGCTTGAGAATTCATATTCATAAGCTTCTGCAAAGACCTTGGACCGAAATTGTTAATTTCACTGCGTGTCTTCATATTAGGACGGACACGATTAGCATTATGAAGGACATGATTTGTGAAACACCCAGTCTTAATAACTATAGTACTTTTTGAGTAGGGATGTAACGAAAGTGGCTTTATCGAAAGCGAATATTGAAATATATTTCTTGCGAATGCAAAATCGAATAATATTATTTTTGTTTTGAGCGCCCCAGTAGGCGAGTTGGTAGCGTATTCGCCTATGAGTTTGGGGGTCGTGGGTGCGATTCCCACCAGACGCTCTGGTCTGTCGCTGCAAACATTTAGCCATATGGTCTTAGTAACCCGGCCTTTCCCTGGACCTTAAAATTAGAATATAAATTTACTTTGCATTGTAATTCATATAAAATAAAAAATAAAATAAATAAATTATTTTTGTTTTGCGAATGCGAATATTAAAAAGATGGTTTTTGCGAATGTTCAAAATGAAGCAAATAATCGTTACATCCCTAGTTTAGGGCACAAGCGGTTCTATATGTTTCTGAAATGAATAAAATTACTGTAACTGAAGCCAATATGTTGTTAATTGCCTCTACTTTATTATTCCTGCAAAATAAATATCGTTCATAACATGTCAAACCGAACAACTTTTCGAAAAAAATCTGGTCGATATTCCCAATTGCCTTGAAAATTTGTAAAATGAATGGGCCCTGAGTGAAGTTATGCTTAGAAACGTCATACTTTCATCTGGCAACACCAGTACTGCCAGGACCCGAAATATAAATAGCAACCCTCGTGTAGTTATGTAGCCCCATTTGTCCTGGTTCTTTTTATACCCTACACCACACTGTGGTACAGGGTATTATGACTTTGTGCATTTGTTTGTAACACCTAAAAGGAGAAGAGATAGACCCATTGTTTATTACACCGATCGACTCAGAATTACTTTCTGAGTCGACGTAGCCATGTCCGTCTGTCTGTCTGTCTGTCCGTCTGTCCGTCCGTCTGTCCGTCCGTCTGTCTGTCCATGTATTCTTGTAATCAAAGTGCAGGTCGTATTTATGTCCGATTGTGATGAAACTTAGCATAGTGCTCTTTTTTGGCCCAAGGACGATCCCTATTGAAATTGGTTAAAACCGGTTCAGATTTGGATATAGTCCCCATATATATGTTTCACCCGATTTGACATGCAAGCGCCGTAGAAACCACATTTTACATCCGATCTTTATGAAATTCGGCAGAGAGAGTTTTATTATTACGTGAATGAACACTACCAAATTCGGAGAAAATCCGATCAGATTTAGATATAGCCCCCATATATATGTTTCACCCGATTTGGCATGTAAGCGCTGTAGGAACTGTATTTTTAATCAGATCAGTACGAAATTTGGCAGAGAGAGTTCTCTTATTACATGAATAAACACTGCCAAATTCGGGAAAAATCGGTTCAGATTTAGGTATAGCCACCTTATATATGTTTCCCCCGATTTAATATTTAAGCGCTGTAGAAATCGTGTTTTATATCCGATCAGTACGAAATTTAACAGAGAAAGTTCTCTTATTACATGAATAAACACTGCCAAATTCGGGGAAAATCGGTTCAGATTTAGATATAGCCCCCATATATATGTTTCACCCGATTTAACATGTAAGCGCTGTAGAAACCGTGTTTTATATCCGATCAGTACGAAATTTAACAGAAAGAGTTCTCTTATTACATGAATAAACACTGCCAAATTCGGGGAAAATCGGTTCAGATTTAGATATAGCCACCTTATATATGTTTCACCCGATTTAATATTTAAGCGCTGTAGAAATCGTGTTTTATATCCGATCAGTACGAAATTTAACAGAGAGAGTTCTCTTATTACATGAATAAACACTGCCAAATTCGGGGAAAATCGGTTCAGATTTAGATATAGCCCCCATATATATGTTTCACCCGATTTAACATGTAAGCGCTGTAGAAACCGTGTTTTATATCCGATCAGTACGAAAATCGGCGAGAGAGTTTGCTTATTACATGTATGAACACTGCCAAATTCTTATCGCAATGCCCATTTTCCGCCCGACTTTCTGTCTTTCCTTACTGGTTTAAACTATATTTCAAAGACAAATGAATAAGAAGACATTTTTTCCGAAAAACGTCAAAATCTGTCAGGTACGAACGAAAAGGAATGTACTGTCACACGCGAAAAAATTTTTCCAAAAAAATATTTTTTAACTTGTTTTGCACTTATCGACTAATATAAATTTTTTAATAATTACAAAAAATTCGGGAAAATCCGTGAAAACGTCGCTCGTTGGAATCAAATTCCTATTCGTTCGTAGGAATTCGTACGTGATACTTACTAGCTCCGGGATGACCTATATATCTTCGTAGTAAATTGCTTTTGCAATATCTACTTAAAAATGCTAATGATTTTCCTTTATAAACTACTAGCGGGCCCAGCGAACTTCGTTCTCCCCAAATTAGCTTCCTGTTATTCCGTCAATTCAAAATATTTGCAATGCTTTGTATTGTATTAAATACAATGAGAATAACTGAAGTAAAGGGTTTCCCAACAAGAGGTGTTATTTTGGTATTCAAAGAAAAATGAAATTTGTTGAGATAAATGATTGGATGTTTATTTCATAATAAAGAGGAAGGTATACCGTTAATAATGAAAAACAACATCAGCCAAATGGCCACCACGACCACGCTTACAGGACCACATCCTTTTCATGAAATTTTCCATAACCAAATCGCAAAGTGGTTGCCCTATGTCCTCGATAGCCTCACGAATTCTATCTTTGAGGTCTTGAATCGACGTTGGGCTGTTGGCGTAGACCTTATCTTTCACGTTGCCCCAAAGGAAGAAGTCGCAAGGTGTTAACTCACAAGATCTCGGTGGCCAATTGTGATAACCTCTTCGAGAGATAACACGGTCCGGAAACTTTTCCCGTAACCGAGTAATGGTTTCGTTGCTTGTGTGGCGCGTAGCGCCGTCTTGTTGAAAGTAAACGTTGTCCAGATCAATACCATCCAACTCCGATCATAATAAATCATTAATCATCTCTCGATAGCGCAATCCATTAACCGTAACTGTTGATCCAACCTCTTTTTCGAAAAAGTAAGGTCCAATGACCCCGCCCGACCATAAACCGCATCAAACAGTCACACGTTGGGGATGGAGAGGCTTCTCAACAATAACTCTTGGGTTTTCCGAGCCCCAGATGCGACAATTTTGCTTGTTGACGTAGCCACCGAGGTGGAAATGGGCCTCATCAGTCAAGATGATTTTTCGATGGAATTCCGCATCATTTTCGTGCATTTCAAGGACCCAATCAGCAAAGACACGATGTTGTTGATGATCGGCCGGCTTGAGTTCTTGTGTTAACTGAACATTATAAGCCTTAAGACCCAAGTCTTTATGCAAGATATGGTGTAATGACGTTTGTGGAATGCCCAAATCCAAAGAACGGCGAGGAATGGACAAACCTGGGTTTTCTTCAACACTTTGGGCTACAGCAGCAGTATTCTCAGTTGTTCTTGAGCGACGTGCGCGGGTTGTATTCTTCACATCACTAACTTGTCCCAACAGCTCGAATTTTTCCACCAATTTCTGTATTGCGGTCCAAAAGGTGCTTCACGACGACCCAAAAATGCTTTAGTTTTGCGAACTGTGACTGCAAGATTTCCACCATATTTGTAGTGAATTTTAATAATTTCAATGCGTTGTTGAATCGTGTATCGTTCCATTTTTAGTAATGGCATAGTTTCTACTTGTCAAATGTCAAAGAATAAAAGCTTCAAAAGTGACAGATACCGAAATACCGGGTGATTCAACATAACACGTCTTGTTGGAAAACCCTTTATAATAATGTCGATGTACATCTAGCGGCAGTCTCAAGTCGTATGGAAGCACTGATCACTTTTTAATGCCATCAAAAACTCCAAATATCACGGCAACTGATGTAATGTTTATCCAGATTTCAGTTTAGTATTGGATTTATATGGGTTACGCGCTTGTTAATTCGATAGAATACTCGAAATATTATATTTTTATGTGGAAGGCACCCGTTACAATCCAAAGATCTGTTCTCGAGTTATGAGTTATGCTGGCCATACCACGTCTCTTTGCACAAGACTAAATTTATATAGTGCCCTTCCTTGGCCCAATACGAATTCACCAAGCCCAATATCGTGAAAATCGAAAGATCCGTTCTCGAGTTATGAGATTATGTGGGCAATTCCACTCCCGATTGACCAATCATAAATTCTTCCCCAGTGAACCCTGCATTGGGCAAGTACGAATTCATCAAGCCCAAAATTATGAAAATCGAATGTTCTCGAGTTTTGAGATTGTATGGGCAGTTCCACGACCTTTTGGCCAATCCTAAAGTTTCTTCCATAGTGTCCTTCCTGTGCAAATACGAATCCACTAAGCATATGCTTAATTTCCATATATAGTATTAATACTTTTGTCGATACGAATACACTAAGCCCAAAATATTGAAAATCGAACAATCAGTACTCGTGCTATAAAGTTTTGTTGGCGGTTTCGCGTCCATTGACCAATCATAAATGTCCTCACATGGTGTCACTTCTGGAGCCACTATGAACCCCTCAAGCCCAAAATCTTCAAATTCTAACGATGCATTTTCGAGATATGGAATTGTGCTGACCGCGCGAACCCTTTTTGACCAATTTTTAATTTTCCTTCATAGTGCCCTTCCTTATTCCCGTTTGACCAATGCTACATTTTCCTTGCAATGTGCTTCTTTAGGCCAATACGAATGCATTAAGCCAAAATCTGTTGGCAGTTTTGCGCCTCCTTGACCAATCCTAAACTTCTGGAGCCACTACAAACTCATTAAGCCCAAAATCATGGAAATCGAACGATCTGTTCTCGAGTGATGCGTGTTTAAACGTACGGCATTGTGTTTTACATACTCGTATATAGATGAAAACCAGTAAGGAAATTCTAAAGTCGGGCGGGGCCGACTATATCATACCCTACACCAACTCTCGTAATATTGAATAACACTGAAATATAAATGTTGTAATTTTATTTATCTCTAAACTCTATCATACTAAATTACAAAATACTTGGATGTAAAATACAGCTTCTACAGGACTAAAGAGACACTCAACAATTCTAAATATCAAAACGATTGGATGTAAAATACAGCTTCTACAGGACTAAAGGGCCAAATCGGACGAAACATGTATATGGGAGCTATAGCTAAATCTTAACCGATTTTCTTAAAATTCGGTAGTGTTGGTTCATGGATCAAGAAACTCTACCATTCTAAATTTCAAAATGATTGGATGTAAAATACAGCTTCTACAGGACTAAAGAGCAAAATCGGACGAAACATATATATGGGAGCTATAGCTAAATCTTAACCGATTTTCTTCAAATTCGGCAATGCAGGTTCATGGATCAAGAAACGATCGGATTTAAAATACAGCTTCTATAGGACTAAAGGGCCAAATCGGACGAAACATATATATGGGAGCTATAGCTAAATCTTAACCGATTTTCTTCAAATTCGGCAATGCTGGTTCATGGATCAAGAAACTCTACCATTCTAAATTTCAAAACGATCGGATTTAAAATACAGCTTCTATAGGACTTAAGGGCCAAATCGGACGAAACATATATATGGGAGCTATAGCTAAATATTAACCGATTTTTTTCAAATTCGGTAGTGTTGGTTCATGGATCAAGAAACTTCACCATTCTAAATTTCAAAACGATTGGATGTAAAATAGGACTAAAGGGCCAAATCGGACGAAAGATATATATGGGAGCTATATCTAAATCTGAACCGATTTCAACCAAATTCAATAGCGATCTTAACAGCCGCGAAATACTCTAAACTGCAAAATTTCAGAACGATCGGAGTGAAATTGCGACCTGAAGTCGACGAACAACTTTACATGGACAGACGGACGGACGGACGGACATCGTTAAATCGACTCAGCTAGTGATTCTGAGTCGATCGGTATACTTTATGGTGGGTTTAGCTGTGTTATTTTCAGGTGTTACAAACATCTGCCGTGAAACAAACTTATAAAACCCTGTACCACAGTGTGGTGTAGGGTATAAATATTGAAATCAGAACATAAAGTTCGTGCCACACTACGCAACAAAAAATTTTTTTTTTGTTTCCTAGACCTAAAAATTATATTTTTGTATAGATTGTGGCATACGGTTATATAAAATCAAAACCAACAATTTTTTTATGGATATATTTTTTTTAAATTTTTTTTTATTAATAATGCTATTATCGTCGAAGGTACCCTTAGTATTTGCACTATAATTTTTGGAGTATTTGCCCGATAAGGTCGACTTATGCGTTAAATAGAAGCTATTCATGTGGGCTACCAATGTTGGAAATATCTCTTTCACTTAAAAACAGTGGTTTGGTAACAGTCATTAAACAAATTGGAAAAAGTAAATTTTTTCAAAAAAAAAAAATCCTGGGAAAAAAAAACATAAAAAATAGAAAAGAATTGAAACATATATTTTATTTTATTTTATTTTTTAAAAGTTTTCATCCTAGCGAAGAAAATAATGCCTATTTGAAAAAAATCTATGGATAAATGTAGAAATTATAGCCCTTTTGGTAGAGGTAAAAGAATTTCAAAAAATCTTTTTTTTTTAATTTCTCTTTAAATAGCGATTTTATTTATTACTTTTATTTATATTATGTACATTTGAGTTTGTTTGCATGAACGAGCTTTATTAGAAGTAGTTGTGAGTTCTTTGTTGACGTTTGTAGATTTCGGAATCGGTTTCTCTAACGAGGAACCAAATATAATCTCCCATCATTCTGTCATCGCAGTGCCCTTGGTAACGCCGCTCGATGGACTTCATTTCTTGGTGAAACCTTTCGCCATGTTCGTCACTTACGTCGCCAAGATTCAAAGGGAAAAAGTTTAAATGAGAATGAAAGAAATTCATTGAGGGACATATTTTTGCACCTGTTGGAATACATAAAGCGAAAAATAAGTTGGAAGAATACATATGTGTTCTATACATAAATATAAAAAAATATATTTCTAACCAATTTTTTCATAATTTTTTTAACAACTCATTAATCATTGTTTCATATTGCGGGCTTTTATTGGATTCAAGGAAATTTGAAACTACAAGCTTAAACGACCTCCATGCTGCAATTTCATCCGACGTTAAATATGATTCGAAATTCGCATCTTTCATCAGTTTCCTTATTTTAGGCCCATCAAAAACTCCTTCTTCGATTTTTTGAAAAGAAAGACTTTTAAATAAACTTTTTAAATATGAAAGTGAATTGCCATCTTTCCTTAAGGCTTTTTCCAAATTTTTAAAGAGCCCCAGCTTAATATGTAGTGGTGGTAAAATTTCGGCTATCCCAGAGGCATAACATACCAACTACTTTTAAATCGCAACAAATTTTCCAGTCATGTTCATATTTTATGTATTTTATCAATTTAGCCATTGCTTCGTATGATTCCTTAGTGTTGACAGCATGAGCAATGGGAATCGACGGTTTCTGATTTCCGTTGTGTAAAAGTACTGCTTTCAAACTTTCTTTACTGCTGTCAACAAGTAACTGCCATTCCTTTGAATTTTATGTTTGATTAAGTTCCTCGAACAATCCAGGAATGTCCTTACAAAAGCATCTATTACTCATAGTTGTATAAAATTGTTTGTAAGGTATATCACGGACTCTACAATGTGATATGTTAACATCTGGGGCCAAAATATTGTACTGTTTCATCCCAGATGCAAGTAGTTCTGCCTTATATTTGGTCAGTTCCAAATCTCTCACTTCTGACTCAAACTTGAATCGCTCAGAGTTGAGTACTCAGTTGATCTTGATGATGTTTCCGTTAGTAGGCTGTTAGCTATACTTGGACACTTCCTACTCCAATCTTTTAACTTAGACAAAAATAGCAGCCCGTATCGTGAATGAATCTTTGTCGCCAAATCATTGGCATTCCAAATTCCACGTGAAGTCTAAAATTAAAACGTTTTATTCCACAAAACATTGTAACACATTAATTGTAAAGTACTTACCGCATGCTTCCACTACTACATCGAGTAAGAATTACATGGCACGAATTACACAAAATACTAGGTGTCCACGGTTCGTTGATATTTTTAACTCGTATACCAAAATATTGCACATATATTTCTTCTATTATTTTACTAAACGCACGTCGTTTTTTTTTTTAATAACATATTTTCGACAGATGTAGCAGAAATTATCGGGATCATTTACACATTGAAAAGTTCTTTGCCGTTTACTCATACTTCGCAATATAACTTTATAATATTTTTCAGAAAATCGACTTATCTCTCTAAGGCGCTGAATTACACTGACATTGTATATCATGTTTTATGGATGGTTACGAACAACCATAAAACCTCGTCCTCTCTATTTACATTTAAAACATCATTTAAAAACGAAAAAATATGAAACAATATTTTTTTATGTTTTTTTTTGTACCAGAAAAAAGTGTTTTTTTTTTTTAAAGAAATCATTTTTTTCTCATTTTTTTGACGACTGTTACTAAACCAAAGATCCTACGTGAACGCGATATTTGTAGCATAGGTTGCCCTCATAATTTCCTTTAATTTGAGGCATAACACATCTCAATCAGGCTTATACTCCAAATACTGAATGTACTTTCCATGAAAGCTGGAATTAAAAAAAAAAATATTTACTATAACACTTTTTTTTAATATTTTTTTTTTTTGTGTTTGTGACACCTAGTTGCTCCAGAAACTGTTATCCACTTCCCTTCCATTAAATTTGCAGATGCATGTAAAAATGTTAAGAATGCTAAAATTAATCCATGCTACATAAAGAACAACTAACGACCTTTCCGTCAGTTAGCTGTTATACATAACTCGAAATGTACGCCTTTTGAGAGCATTTTCCTATTTTCTCAGATTTCAGATGCTAATAAAATCTTGAAATTTTTTTTTTTTGGTATTTTTCTCCATAAAATGTTTTAGTTTGCGCAGAGAATCTTTATGCAAATTTATTTATTTTGAAATCGGGAATCGTGACCCAAAAAAGGTGTTCGGTTTGATATGGAATAAACGATATACAAGTATCTAGAGGCATTCCCACAGATTCAAGTGTACCTGTTATTTATCACGAATACTCCTGATTTAAGGTGGATTCTTCACTGCTAAGCCATCTCGTTACAGAATACATGGATTTAATCGTGGCCCGGATATCAGAGAATATATTTGTATATATATATATATATATATATGACTAAGAAAATGCTGATTCAAGAAGAATGTTGTAATGTAGCACCAGCAAATTTTTAAAATAATTCTATGCCACACAAATTGCTGTAGTACGCCAATTTGAACACACACGTTAGAGGTCGCTAAAATTCTGCTAATCATCATGCAAATTGCAAAATCAATACAAAAAACTACTTAGTTTTGGACACACAAGAACTAGAACTAACAATGCTTTGGAGGTCCGCATATAACCTTCATTCAAACCCAAAAGAGTGCCAAACTTTTTTTTATCATTTTTTGTTTTCTTTTTAGTTTTTCATAATGGAAAAATTTACATACACTATTCCCATTATATAAATTCCATTGTATGTAACTATGACTGACTAACTGGAAGAGAGAGAGAGAGGGGAAAATGTTTTTTGTTTGTTTAATTCTTTAATTATAAGGTTGGTTGCTAAAAGACCAACAATAGCAGCAATAGCAGTACCACCAACAACGGTGGCAACAACATTTAAACAAATGACCACAGCAATTTTAATAGTTTCGGCTTTTGGTTGTTATAACCAACCAACGCCGAAACTAACAAAAGCAATAAGAAAATCATCAACAAACTCAGCGCAGATTCACAGCAGAAAAAAATGAGAATATTCATTTAACAAACAATTAACAGAAATTTAACACATTTTTCGCTTAGCTTTTTCTTTGGCTGTTTTTTCGCGGTCAGTGGCGCGTTTTATGCGCGTTCAACATAAATTAGAAATGATTTAAACCGAAAATGCGAAAATCAGTCACAAAAGATGCAAAAAAGAAACAAAACAGTACAATTAGATACTTGTTTTTGTTTGGCTAGAAGAAGACCTAATTTGGCTGACTTGTAAATACACTCAGTCACATTCATGCTCTCGTTAAACCCTCCACCATAGAATGGGGAAGTACAAATTTTGTCATTCCATTTGAAACACTTAGCAATATTGACCCTACAGCAAACTGTGATACAGAGTATTATAAGTTTGTTAAGAGGCAGATGTTTAAAACACCTAAAAATACTCGCTGAATTAAAAAATCGATTCAGATTTACGAGTAAATATAGTCCCCATATACAGAAGGACTTCTACAACCACTTGGCCACGGTAATTGTATCGGTGAACCGTGGAGACATACCCTTTTTGAAAGGGTAACGGGCTGACACGGTATTGGCAGAATAACGCAAAATGGCCAAATGTCCATCGAAGCCTGCCGCAATAATAAACTGGTGGTCGCAAGAACCACATTCCATAACAAACATAAAGTAACGTGTATGTATATTCCCCGATATTACTACAGAAAACCAAATCGCTGAAAATGGCGAGGTTCTCTCCAGGACGTTCGAAACAGGCGTTAAGCTAACTGTGCAAGCGACCATCACTTGCGTATAGGCACTACCAGTCCAAAAATCATTTGATGAAAAACTTTAAGATACTGCGACCAGGAATGCTTTTACTGGCGCTTTAGAAGCCTCACTGCAATAATGGGAAATAGTTCTGCTCAGCAAACCTGGGTCATGGTAAAAAGGTGTTTCACTAAAGCTGCACCTTGGGCACAAACCTAGAAACAGAATAAGCAGAAGGAGGGTTCTAAAACAACATATAAATATGGCAAAGACATGAACAGTCAAGGCAAGATTTCGAGCAGAGTACCCCACACTCGAGAAGCAAGTCAAGAAAATCGCCACAGACGACAAGAGGAGAATGGTATAATAACTAGGCAAAACATGCGGAAGAACCTTCTTCCCATAACAACATGAAAATCTCTAGCGCATCACCAAACAACTTACCAGCAGAAGCTTCACAAGTTGCAAACCACTGAGGAAAAGTAATGGTGAATTAGCCATCTTAAAGTCAGACCAGATGGAGACCTGGGTATAACAATACTCATACCTGTTATCAGTCGAGACGAGTGTGCAAAATCTCTGCGGCTGTACTATACATACGGCTAGACAAGATATATAGATAAGATATAGACGGATCCGCCGGATTTTCCGAAAATGTCTCAAGAACAAGCCAGTAAGGAAAGACAGAAAGTAGGGCGAGGCCGACTATATAATACCATACACCTCCCAAAAAATGCGGAAATGTGCTTTGCAATAAGAATTTGGCAGTGTTCATACATGTAATAAGAAAACTCTCTCTGTCGAATTTCGTACTGATCGGATATAAAACACGGTTTTTACAGCGCTTACATATCAAATCGGGTGAACATATGTAAATCTGAACCGATTTTCCCATGTAATACGAAACCTCTCTCTGCCAAATTTCGTACTTATCGGATATAAAATACGGTTTCTACAGCGCTTACATATCAAATCGAGTGAAACATATATATGGGGACTATATATAAATCTGATTCGATTTTCGCCGAATTTGGCAGTGTTCATTCGCATAATAAGAGAACTCTCTCTGCCAAATTTCGTACTGATCTGATACAAAATACAGTTTCTACAGCGCTTACATGTCAAATCGAGGGCAAAATATATATGGGGGCTATATCGAAATCTGAACCGATTTTGACCAATTTCAATAGGGATAGTCCTTAGGCAAAAAAAGGACACAGTGCATTATTTTTTAACAATCGGACCATAAATACGACCTTCACTTTGATTATGGACATGGCTAAATCGACTCAGAAAGTGATTCCAAGTCGATCGGTATTATAAACAATATGTCTATCTCTTCTCCTTTTGGGCGTTACAAACAAATGCACAAAGTCATAATACCCTGTACCACAGTGTGGTACCGAAGAAGGGAGATCTAATGGTGTGAAAAAACTGGAGCGGAATAACACTTATTAATATTATTGCTCAAATCATCAAAAAACGTCTATCTGACGTCTTGATCACGGTGCAACGCAGTGAACAAGCCGAGTCCCGGCCACACAGGTCGTACGTACGTACTGCATAAGCAGAATAATCATTGAACAGTCAGTGGCGCCCGCCACTCTATCTTGCTTTCATTGACTTTGAATAGGCTTTGACACCCTGGCAAATTCGGCAATTTGGAAAGCATTGACTTGCAGAGGAACTCCTACCAAAATCGTCGATATCATCAAGGCCCTATACACAAACGCGACATGCCGTATCCTGCACGATGGAAGCGTTAGCCGACAATTCAGAATTAAATCCGGGGTAAAACATGGATGTGTTCTCTCCCCATTGCTATTCAACAGGGTCTTGACTGTGTGTTACAACGAGCAAGAGGTATAACCTGGCGACTGTCCTAGCACACAGACATGAAAGGCAAGCTAAATTTTGTACAGGCAAAGGCATCTAATGCAGGCCCTACAATAAAACATGGCAATACGAAAATTATGTGTATCAACGTCACAAATACCGCGTGTCTACACATCAGGAATCATAACCTGGAAGATGAAGCATAATTCTGTTACCTCGGGAGAATGATGACTACATTCGGCGGCTCCAGTGCTGATATCCAAAACAGAAATATTTGGCGAACTTCGCACATATTTTCCAACACAAAACTAAAATTATTCAATACGTACAGATGTGAGCCATGGAATGCAGCAATTAAAGATGTCAACGCAATCCAGACGTTCAACAATCGCAGTCTACGGCGCATCCGGAATATATTCTGGCCAGCCACAATCTCCAATCAAAACCCCAATTAAAACAGAAATTCTCAGAAAGAAATGGATTGGACATGCCCAATGGAAACCGGAGGGCGACATCACAAAAGCAGCCATTGAATGGAACCCACAGGGAAGCCGAAGAAGACAAAGACCAACTCATACATAAAGAGAAAACAAATAGAGACAGAAGCTGCAGCACACAGGATGACTTGGAATCAAGGCCCTATACACATGTCAATGTAAAGAATTTGTTATGGCCCGATGATTCACAATGTTTCGAAAAGGAACTAACAATAATAGTCTCCATATAATTTGGCCATTCCGATGTGGCATTTAAGCGAAATAAAAAATGCATTCTAAATGTTTTGTTTAAGGAATTTTGTAAAGTAATATTGTAAAGTAACAAGGACAAACACTGCCGAATTTGAAGAAAATTCAGATTTAGATATATGTGTGATTTCGACATTACTGTATAATTTGCTGTCTTTGTGTATTCAAATAAGTAAACATAAAACGTATTCCACTTTAGTATTTACTTTATTACGAAGCTTTATATGTCCTTTGGGGTCACTAAAATTTTTTTTAAAAATTTGTCTACCAAAGTGCTCAATTGTCATTCCCGTGGCTATACCTAACTCTACTTTCACTTACGATTTTAATAATTTTTGAAAAAAATAGTAAATATTTATTTAATAAAATAAGTTCAATGTTAAATATATTATATAATAATTTGATACAATATTTGTATCGAGCACCTCATAATAAGATGACAAATATACGGACAATTTGTCGATATCTTGCCTAGTTATCGAGTTACCGGACGAAAAAATTTGATTTATTAATTTAAGATCCGATAACTCGATAACTATGCGAGATATGGATAAAACTCACATTTTTTATTACTATTTTTTATTTTGATTTGCTCTATCCAAATACGTCATCAGATCGAGGGGCCTCGGACATTATACTCTCCAGTCATTACCCTTTCATAAATTTCGAATAATTCGCTAAAAAATTACAAAAGCTGTGTACCTTCGATAAAACCGTAGCTATTCTTAATTAGAATATATCTACCTGAAATATTCTGAAATATTGGATTCCGCAAATAACTTCAATGCTAAAAATTATATCCCACATATTAATGTTCCCTCCGATTTGGCTTCACTTTACATCCAATCAATGTGAAATTTGGGAGAGTGGAATTACTTCATCAATGGACGGACACAGCCGAATTTAAGTAAATAAATAAAATCAATTCAGATTTAGATAAATCCCCAACATAAACTTAAATCCCAATTTTCTATCTAAGCGCTTTAAAATCCGCATTTCTCAGCAGATCTTTATAAAACCTAACTGATAACAGATTGAACCCAAACGTTTGTTGTCTAATTACAAGAAAATCGGTACAGATTTGGATTTAGCCCCCGTATATTGCTTATATTCCAATGTGGACTCTATAGACGAGTACCATGTTAATTGTATGTACCTAAACTTTGCCGATGGTCTTCGATTTTGATGGAACTTGGTGGAAATGTTAAATATGGTGCTCTGATATAGGATATATAATTTGGTGAAAATTCTTTAAAACTATGGGAGATGTGAGCATTTAAACATTCGAAATTGGGCAAAAAATATCGAAAAGTGCTTGCATTCGAATGGTCATAACTTTTGTTCTACGAGAGATATTTAAATATTTTGTTGTTGGGTGTAGTTTGGAAGATGCATGACTTATTATACCCTACACCACACTGTGGTACAGGGTATTATAAGTTTGTTTCACGGCAGATGTTTGTAACACCTGAAAATAACACAGCTAGACCCACCTTAAAGTATACCGATCGACTCAGAATCACTAGCTGAGTCGATTTAACGATGTCTGTCCGTCCGTCCATCCATCTGTCCATGTAAAGTTGTTCGTCGACTACAGGTCGCAATTTCACTCCGATCGCTCTGAAATTTTGCAGTTTAGAGTATTTCGCGGCTGTTAAGATCGCTATTGAATTTGGTTGAAATCGGTTCAGAATTAGATATAGCTCCCATATATATCTTTCGTCCGATTTGGCCCTTTAGTCCTATAGAAGCTGTATTTTACATCCGATCGTTTTGAAATTTAGAATGGTAGAGTTTCTTGATCCATGAACCAACATTGCCGAATTTGAAGAAAATCGGTTAAGATTTAGCTATAGCTCCCATATATATGTTTCGTCCGATTTGGTCCTTTAGTCCTATAGAAGCTGTATTTTACATCCGATCGTTTTGAAATTTAGAATGGTAGAGTTTCTTGACCCATGAACCAACATTTCCGAATTTGAAGAAAATCGGTTCAGATTTAGATATAGCTCCCATATATATCTTTCGTCCGATTTGGTCCTTTAGTCCTATAGAAGCTGTATTTTACATCCGATCGTTTTGAAATTTAGAATGGTAGAGTTTCTTTATCCATGAACCAACATTGCCGAATTTGAAGAAAATCGGTTAAGATTTAGCTATAGCTCCCATATATATGTTTCGTCCGATTTGGCCCTTTAGTCCTATAGAAGCTGTATTTTACATCCGATCGTTTTGAAATTTAGAATGGTAGAGTTTCTTGATCCACGAACCAACATTGCCGAATTTGAAGAAAATCGGTTCAGATTTAGATATAGCTCCCATATATATCTTTCGTCCGATTTGGTCCTTTAGTCCTATAGAAGCTGTATTTTACATCCGATCGTTTTGAAATTTCGAATGGTAGAGTTTCTTGATCCATGAACCAACATTGCCGAATTTGAAGAAAATCGGTTAAGATTTAGCTATAGCTCCCATATATATGTTTCGTCCGATTTTGCTCTTTAGTCCTGTAGAAGCTGTATTTTACATCCAATCATTTTGAAATTTAGAATGGTAGAATTTCGTGATCCATGAACCAACACTACCGAATTTGAAGAAAATCGGTTAAGATTTAGCTATAGCTCCCATATATATGTTTCGTCCGATTTGGCCATTTAGTCCTATAAAAGCTGTATTTTACATCCAATCGTTTTGAAATTTAGAATAGTAGATTTTCTTGATCCATGAACCAACACTGCTAAATTTGAAGAAAATCGGTTAAGATTTAGCTATAGCTCCCATATATGTTTCGTCCGATTTGGCCCTTTAGTTCTATAGAAGATATATTTTACATCCAATCGTTTTGAAATTTAGAATGGTAGAGTTTCTTGATTCATGAACCAACACTACTGAATTTGAAGAAAATCGGTTAAGATTTAGCTATAGCTCCCATATATATGTTTCGTCCGATTTGGCCCTTTAGTTCTATAGAAGCTATATTTTACATCCAATCGTTTTGAAATTTAGAATGGTAGAGTTTCTTGATTCATGAACCACCATTGCCGAATTTGAAGAAAATCGGTAAAGATTTAGCTATAGCTCTCATATATATGTTTCATCCGATTTGGCTCTTTAGATCCAATCGTTTTTATACCCTACACCACACTGTGGTACAGGGTATTATTTAAGTATAAAATGTCCCAAAAGTAAATTTATGTAAACAATTTATACATGAATTACAAAATTTATATATCAGAGTTATTCAATATTACGAGAGTGGTGTAGGGTATTATATAGTCGGCACCGCCCGACTTTAGCCTTTCCTTACTGGTTTTTATTGTTAAAACACTAATTAAAATCTATATTTTTTCAAATGTAATATTTTTAAATTGAAAAAATGGTGACCGGATGATAACCCACATGCCCATGGGTAATCATCCGGTCACTATGTGTCCTATATGTCCAAAAAAATTCATTTTGGGATCGCCGCTAGTTTTTGAGATATCAATAAAAGACTATGATAACTTCACTAACTCTTTCCTCGATGCGTTCCATGTTTCGCAACCGTATAGATCAACTGAGTTGATGCTCGCATTAAATATTCTCATTTTTGTGTCCCGATCTCCAAAAAAATTCATTTTGGGATCGCCGCTAGTTTTTGAGATATCAATAAAAGACTATGATAACTTCACTAACTCTTTCCTCGATGCGTTCCATGTTTCGCAACCGTATAGATCAACTGAGTTGATGCTCGCATTAAATATTCTCATTTTTGTGTGTATGTATGGAGATCATTTGTGTGTCGATCTCCATACATTTTCGAATGAACTGAAAGCTGCACGACCTTTGTTTATTCGAGACGCTATATCTTCAGCTGAACCACCTGTAGTTGTTATGATGCTGACGAGTTAGCAGAATGACACTACGGTATTAATTGGAATGTCGCCTACCATAATTGGTTGGGGGTTATAATAATGAGGCACGGAGCAAAATTTAAAATGACAAGTAATAATAAAGCACTAATTTTAAATTTATAATTTGCATTTACTACATTCACGTCAACCCATCAAGCGATGTATCATTGTGCATGATTATACGATTTCAATTATAAAGGAATTTTACGAACATTTAAAATTTCTGAAAAAAATAACGTTGAATTGCTGAAAAACATTAAACTTGTCTAAAAAATTTTATATTTCAAGCAGAATATGTTTGGAAGCGATTTTTTCCAGCGTGTGGTAATTATGGTAATAATAATAGTAATAATACTGAAAAATATATTTTGGAGCGCTTAGATTCGAAATCAAGATATAGGTGTATACGGTGACTGTATATAAATCAGAACCGATTTCCCTCAAATTTAGCAAGATTTGTTCTTGGCTCAAGAAATTGTTCTGCTAAATTGTAAACGGGTCTCTTGAGAAATGTTCTTTGCACTTGACACTTTTATCATCTAATATGGAAATGATGTGTTGAGAAATGTGGTTATAGCGGCTAGATGTTATATGTGTAGCGGTTATATCTGATAAACATCATAATTATAGGATTATAAATACGGCGTAGATACCAGCTCGGAATGAAGATATATGTATATGGCTATATATAAATCTAACCCAGTTCTTTAGTTTCTAAATCTCGAAGATGACAAATCGTAGACAAAAAATATATGGAGGCTTTATCTAAATCTAAACCGATTTGCCGAATTTGGTAACAATTGTTCCTGCCACAAGAGCTATACTTTTGCTAAATTTCATACAAATCGGTGTAAAAATTTTGGATTTTACAGAGTCTGCAAGCCAAATTGGATGTTTTCTGGGGTAACAGATTTTTAAAATAAATCTAAATGTTCAGGAGAGCCAAAATACTTTTCCTCTCGCAGAACTTTTTATACTAAATTCGCATAGTTGAGTGTTGGAAAAATTCTCCAAAAATAAGTCATATAGCAGAATCATATATCGATCGATAGAAAATGATTAGCTGAATAATTTTATGCCGAAATTCCGAAGTCAATATTGTCTGACATAGGATGTTATATATCGTCATCAGAAACGAAAAATATCGTCACAACAAGAAAAATGGAAACTCAGTTTTTGGTGGATTTCGATACACTGCATCTAAATATACATACTGACAAATTTGTAGTGACCTACTATCAAAAATGGCGAATTTATTAACGAAATACAAAAGGGCCTAACAACAAATCATTTATTTTTTTCATATTTAAAAATTCTTATTTCACACAATTTTCACAAACAAGTTTTAAATCATGTTTGTGCGAATTTATATGCATCAATATGCTTAGGTATTATCCTGAAACCCCTGTTTTTCTAACGACAAAATTTGTCTTTTTATTTATTTTTTTGCCACTCCTGTAAAATTTTCAAATTATACACCCTTTCTCATTTCTGATGACGATATATGTAATTCCAGAAAACTACAGATATATTAGGGCTATGTCTAAACCTAGGCAGATTTTCACCAATTTCAACAGGTTTCATTTTCGGGTCAAAAAGACATCTGTGCTAAATTTCATCACGATCGAATCATAAATACGACCTGCACGTTAATTACAACAATACATATATCTACAGACGGACGGACTTGTGTAAATCGACTCAGGAAGTGATACCAAGTCGATCGCAATAATAAACGATGTATCTATATCTTTGAATAAAAATATCCTGGACCACAGTGTCGGGTAGGGTATAATGATAAACATGACAATATTCTTTTTTTGTTCTGATCTGATCTTTTGGGTGCCAGGGCACGGATCGGAACGGAAAAGGTGATCGAGTAGTAAACTTGAAAAATTTGAAACCTTTCGATGCTACGAACGATCAGTTGAAGCACTCGGCAGTGATGGCTCCCAAGTTAGTGCGGGATGGCGAAAAAGTGGCAGAAATTACAAACATACTGTGTGGAAACCCAAGTGAGAACAAAACGAGATGTCTGCTAAAACAAAACAAGATCGAAACAAGTAAGAAAGTTTCAGTCGGGTAAACCGACTAAGGTATACCCTCACTTTGTGAGTAATGTAATATATAACATTACACCAATAAATCTGTCAATTTGTGTGGGAGGTACCAGAAGGGGTTTTCCAAATACACATATTTTTCGGTAAACAGTACATTCTTAAATACATTGCATTGTGCTGAACTATAAGCGTTTATGTGCACTGGTATATTAAAGTTACGAGCTATGTAATTTTGGTATGATTTGGTCATTTAGTGTGGGTGGTACAAAAAGGGGCGGGGTGATAACGCCCACTTTTTACAGGACTATAGGCACTTTAAGAGCATTACACTGTACAAAATTTCAAGTATTTGTATGAACTGGTATTAAAGTTAGAAGCCGTTTACTTTTGGTACGAAACGGTCCATTTGTGTGGGAGGTACCAAAAGGGGCTGTACAATAATGCCCATTTTTTACCGGACTATAGGCGCTACAAAAACATTATACTGTAGAAAATTTCAAGCATTTTTATGCACTTGTATTAAAGTTATAAGCAGTTAAATTTTGATGCAAAATGGTCCATTTGTGTGGGAGGTACCAAAACGGGCATGCCAACTTCACCCATTTTTCTCGAGTTAATAGCGACTAATATACTAATATTATGTGCAGAATTTCAAAAGATTCGAATAAGTAGTATAGATGTTATTAAAGAATCAATATTTAACTAAATTTTAACCCTTTGTGTGGGAGGTACCAGAAGGAGTAGACCAATATGGCCCATCTTCGAGCTTCCGGAGATAGATCAAAATATTACCACATACCAAATTTGAAGTCAATCGGTTACTCCTTTCGAGAGTTATCGTGCGCACCAGCCAGCAGACACACAGACAGACAGACAGACGGACGGACATTGCTCATTCGACTTAAAATGACCCAAAACGGATTTCCTCCGAACATACTTAGGGTCTTAGATCACTCCTTCGATGTGTTACACTTTTTTCCGTAGCAAATGATATATACCCTCGTCACACTAAAGTGAGGGTATAACTAGTAAAATGAAGGGTGTTCTAAGAGAACGCTCAAGTTTACAAGCATATCTGCACCGCATAGGACAATCAGATAACGATGAATGTGGGGTATAAAGGGAAGGCATCAAACCAATGGATCACTATATGTGCCAATGTCCAGCTTTCGCAAATGCAAGATCCCGCTACTTCGGGGCCGACGCATTACCAGATCTGACTCATTATAGAGGATATGACTGGAAGATACTGAGGAAATTCGTGTCCTCTACAGATTTTCTATAACTGAGGTGAGGTTTTAAAAAGATCGTAAATACGGAGCGCACGACAGGCCGATCTACTGGGTGAAGTGTTTGTCCATGCACATGGGACGTTGAAACGTCTCCTCTTTTCCAACCCAACCTATTCTGATCTAATAGGGTGGTAGGTATATAACTATGTAAGTCATATAGTCAGCTGTGCCCGACTTTAGCCCTTCCTTACTGGTTGATATCAAACGTTCTCCAATACTTCACATTGATTTAATAAATATTTTTCATTTATTTGAAGTTAACTGTCCGTAGCATAATGAATGTGATCCATACGGTGGAGGGTATATAAAATTCGACCTAACTGAACATACCTCAAATTCTACTGGTTATTATGTACATTTTCATAATGAATTATTACAATTCAGTTATGATTTATTCGATTTTCGTTTTCGGTCTTAATTTATATGTAAATCTTTGTTTTAATTTTCTACACTTGCTGGCGTAATTAAGACTCCCTCCACTGACGACGACGGCGACGACAACAAACGGACCGTGGCCGCTTAAAGCTGATTGGAACAGTTTCTAAACCCTCCCCGAGCTTCCTATTCACACCTAAACCGAAAATCGTGCAAAACGACCAAATGGCCAACAATCAACAACAACAATAACTGCAAAAACAAAAGTTTTCATGAAAATTCGTTTATTTATGTAATTTATGCACGAAACCATTATGTCTGAAATACAACATTCAACAACAAAAATAATGGTTGTGAACGGATTATGCTTTCAGGCATTCGAAACTGTTCGAAATGTAACGATTCCGATAAAAATTTGGTTCATAACAAAGTATTTTTTGTTTCTTAACATAACATTACTTAAAGTTGGGCAAAATTGGCGAAAGTCTCTTAACGCTTTCTTAGCTCAGGAGTTTTGAAACGAAATCAATTTAAATTTGCACATCACGTTATACGACAACGCTTGGTTAATCACACGTGTTTGTTTAAAAAGAAACATCGTAAGTTTTGTTGGTTTAGAAAGAGGCACAATTTTTGATACTTCACCGATCATAGTAATTCTGGGCGTAATCGTTTCTATTCCAATAAAAATGTGCTGAGAAGTTTTAACAGCTAATTTACAACAAATACTGGAATATATTTTGCGGTATTTAACTTGTTTTAAGATTTCAAATTGAAGATGATTTCTTCTGATAATATTATTATAAAGAGAGACACTCAAAAAACGTGTACCAAAATTCGCACAAGATTTGAATTGTATTATTCACAAAATAAAACATTATTTTTGCAACTCACAGTTTAGGTTCAGTAAAGGTGGATGTCATACCCTCAAGTACATTCGATAAAGTCTATCTATGTTTGCAGTAAGCAGAAGGTATCTATGTATAGTGGCCAATGGGTATCTCTGAAGAACCGGATACATGCAAGAGCAGTCTGCGCTATGACAATTGTCATTTGCGAAAATATACAACAAAGTCAAATGATAACTTACTGTGATTTTACCAAAACATTGAATATACAGTAAATTTGCATGCCATTTTAAACAAGCGAACATATATGAACTTCGAGCGTGTCTGTCCAAATAAATAATAAATATGTATATCAGCCTTATATTACGGAATCATAATATTCAGATATCTGACAACAAAATACCAAAAAATTATCCAAATCGGCGAACATGAAAAAAATTAATTTCGGACACTCTTCAACCTATGTGCGCTGATCCACGGCCCTTTGCCAACGTTGCTAAGGACAGCTTGGTACTGTTGGTCATCAACAGGGAAGAGGAAGACGACAATATCGCTAGCTACAAGTGGAGAATGGACTCTCGTCTATATACTAACTAACCCCGTTCAACGACATGCGCTCTGTTAAGTGCTACCGCTGCGGTTTGATGATGATCGGTGAGATCTGGCCGGTTGCTGCATGGGATGTAGTCAAAAAGGAGGACAATCCGTCTCGGGCCAGACCACCTGCTTGGATTCCGGCTACACCATCTGATGCAGAATCCATCATTAAGAGGTTGAAGGAATGCAATCCCGTCCTTCCAACTGGCAAAAGGAAGGTAGATCGATTTGATGAAACGGATGGGTTTCGAACGTATGCGGTATTTATACTAATGAATATTTGTCATACTTCGTCAAGTCTGAGGGACAAGTGTCATACGGGTTCATCAAAAGACGTCTAAAGTTGTACAAGAGCGGTAAGATAGATGATTCGAAGCAGCAAGCTTTAGGTTAGAAAACTCCCATGTTTGGTTGGCGTTCTAACACTTCTTCTACTGCCCAGACAAGCCCACCTCCCACCTTCCTGGATCGGGATTTGGAAGCTGAACCAGTTTACGAGAATTGTAGTTGTCTAAAATTTCGTTTCGCAGAAACGAATCCTTTTCTTTGTGTGTAGAAGTTCTGCCGGAAGCAGAATAAGGCAAGTGTCTCGCAGGACTGGGACATCTATAAGAAAGAACTCAAGGAGAACAAAACAGAGTTCAGACAGGCTCAACAAAAAATCCTGGATAGATTTCTTCCCCTGATGGTGAAAGCTCAACCGAAGCCTCAAGGTTACAAAAACTGTAGCCTCGACACCTTGTACTATTGGTTACGTCAAAAAAATACTTCAACTTCCCCAGTACCGTTCAAGTGCAGACATCATAGTTCGTTAGCGAGATTGTAACCAAAGTTTTGGGCTATCAAAAGCTTTAAACCTTTTAAATCGCCAGGACCTCACAATGTCTTGCCACTGATACAAATGCTCCCTGAATCAGAGAGCTCTGTACTTGTTGTAACAATCAGGTCTATATACCAAACAAATGGAGAGAAATCAAAGTTGTTTTCATCCAAAAAGCGGGAAAGCCATCCCATACAGTAATTAAGGATTTCCGGCCAATTAGTGTATCGCCATTTCTCCTAAAAACCCGTAGAAATTAATCGATCGTTATCGAAGAACTGAAATTGCTATGTCTATGCAGATAACGCACAGTGTCGAGAGCGTGGCCAAAAATACTGACAGTCGATGTTGGAATTTTTAAATTTATTTGCACGAATCGATGAAAAACAGTTAGATTAGAAAGCACATAAAATATTTTTCAGATTCATTCAGCCTTTTTAGGAATATGGGGCTTCAAAATTGAAGTTGTGTACCTACATACATTAATTTATCACGTCAAATAATTTAAAATTTGTATAACCTTTTAAGGGTTAAAATTAATATTTATTTATAAATAAGTGGAAAACGTGTACCTTGTTGTTGTACAAAAATGTTTCTGCAATACAACAAAGTAAGTTTTTGGTCCAAATATAATTCATGTAGAAAGTACCGTTAGGATAATTTGTGTGTACAGAAAAACTCGCTTGTTTTTTAAGTGGACCCTTTTTGAGTGGACCGAAAAGACAATTTATAACGACAGTTCACCAACGATATTTTTTTGACTTTTAGCTATAATGTAGTAGTTTAAAAGTAAATATATTCCAGCTGCGAATATTTGCGAATTTGCCTACAAGAAATATTTTAATTTGTTATTTTTTTCGAGAAACTTTGGTTATATCTAAACAAAATATTTTAAGAATCAAAATTTTGAAAAAAAAATCTGTTCGAATTGAATTAAAATCGAAGGAAATATATTTCTGACAATAAAATACATATGACTCATATTACATTTGAAGTCATTTTTGCATATTTTACTAGCAACTACTCAAAAAGGATATTTTAAGGATAATTTAATCTTTGCTGCAATTTCAACGATCACATGCTATAATGTAAAACAAATTAGAAGTATATTGAGCACAATTTGGTTGAATTCCGTGGGCAGTTTTAGAAAATATTGTATTTTTGCATTTCAGGATATGTGGGAGGTGGGCGTGTCCTTTAACGGATTTGGTCCAAAATTTGTTTTTACCTTATTTTGCTTATGCAAAATTTCGATGATCTACATCTACTCCTTCCAATTATGGCAAACCGTACAGAGAAATCACGACACTGTATGAGATAGCTATAGCTGTTAGAGGGAAGTTTCCGAGTACTGTTAAAGACATGGGACCTTCATATAATCGCAAGATGGACTTCTGATAATCGTATTGGTGTGAACCCGAACAATGCCACCTGTCTCCTTGGGGGTTTTTAAATTCCCTTCTCTGAAAGCGCAAAATACTTAGGTATTTTTCTAAATAGGAGGCTAAACTTCAAACCCTACTTTCTAGAAGGAGCACTAATATGTGTATTAGTGGTGCTTTGATAATTACACCAACTGAGTTACTAATACTTTATTTAATGTCACTAGACATTATGGTAAGTCCGTTATTATACTTACGGAGTTGTCACCCTACGGACATAGTGTCATTCTGAACACAGTGTCTGAGCTTCCGGCCACTGCTGATTACACTATGTCTGAACCACTTTCTGACAATAAGTCACTCTTATACCTGATAGATCAGAATGGAATGGTCTTATTCTAAGACATAGGACATTTGGGAACTTCTTTGCAGACGGTTCCAAACTCAATTGGTGTATTTTCAAAGCAACATGAGCTATTCATTTCCAGGCAGAAATCTTAGCTGTTATTCTAGTTAAAGTCGGTATCACTATTTCCTCTGGTAATCAGGATAATTTAAGAAATCCTGGAAACTCTATTCCGGAAATAATAAAAGTATGTAAACACGAATGTCGCAAATCTCTTAACGAGATGGTTGAACAATTCAACATTTATTTGGGTCTGGGTGCCGTGCCAAAGGGGCATGCCAGAGAACAGTAAAACAGATGAACTTGCAAGACATGAATATGTGGACAAGCCTTTAATGACCTGCAAGCTTTTCTTGAGATACAACAACAACAAATGACATATGGTCACTAGTCAGGAACTGCATGCATTCCAGGCTTATGTAGCGCTGCCTAAACTCCAAACGCACCAACAAACTGCAGTCATTATCAACGCCAATAGCCCTGCTCCTTTAACTACTATATTTTACTACCTTCACACGAACTATGGTCGTCATAGGTCCATGTTTTGATATATCTCCCATACAAAAGTCCCTTTAGATTTTACTTCTTAATGCAAGAAAAACCAAAATTTTCAAAGAATCGTGCTGGAATTTTATAATATGAGTTAACGAGTGCTTGTAACAGAAACCATTCACATACGATCCATATAAAAACCAGTAAGGAAAGGCTAAAGTCTGGCAGGGCCGACTATATAATACCCTACACCACTCTCGTAATATTGAATAACTCTGATATATAAATTTTGTAATTCATGTATAAATTGTTTACATAAATTTACTTTTGGGACATATTATACTTAAATAATACCCTGTACCACAGTGTGGTGTAGGGTATAAAAACGATTGGATCTAAAGAGCCAAATCGGATGAAACATATATATGGGAGCTATAGCTAAATCTTTACCGATTTTCTGCAAATTCGGCAATGTTGGTTCATGAATCAAGAAACTCTACCATTCTAAATTTCAAAACGATTGGATGTAAAATATAGCTTCTATAGGACTAAAGGACCAAATCGGACGAAACATCTATATGGGAGCTATAGCTTAATCTTAACCGATTTTCTTCAAATTCGGTAGTGTTGGTTCATGGATCAATAAACTCTACCATTCTAAATTTCAAAACGATTGGATGTAAAATACAGCTTCTATAGAACTAAAGGGCCAAATCGGACGAAACATATATATGGGAGCTATAGCTAAATCTTAACCGATTTTCTTCAAATTCGGTACTGTTGGTTCATGGATCAAGAAACTCTACCATTCTATATTTCAAAATGATTGGATGTAAAATACAGCTTCTTCAGGACTAAAGAGCAAAATCGGACGAAACATATATATGGGAGCTATAGCTAAATCTTAACCGATTTTCTTCAAATTCGGCAATGTTGGTGCATGGATCAAGAAACTCTACCATTCTAAATTTCAAAACGATTGGATGTAAAATACAGCTTTTATAGGACTAAATGGCCAAATCGGACGAAACATATATATGGGAGCTATAGCTAAATCTTAACCGATTTTCTTCAAATTCGGCAATGTTGGTTCATGGATCAAGAAACTCTACCATTCTAAATTTCAAAACGATTGGATGTAAAATACAGCTTCTATAGGACTAAAGGGCCAAATCGGACGAAAGATATATATGGGAGCTATAGCTAAATCTTAACCGATTTTCTTCAACTTCGGCAATGTTGGTTCATGGATCAAGAAACTCTACCATTCTAAATTTCAAAACGATCGGATGTAAAATACAGCTTCTATAGGACTAAAGGGCCAAATCGGACGAAACACATATATGGGAGCTATAGCTAAATCTTAACCGATTTTCTTCAAATTCGGCAATGTTGGTTCATGGATCAAGAAACTCTACCATTCTAAATTTCAAAACGATTGGATGTAAAATACAGCTTCTATAAGACTAAAGGGCCAAATCGGACGAAAGATATATATGGGAGCTATAGCTAAATCTTAACCGATTTTCTTCAACTTCGGCAATGTTGGTTCATGGATCAAGAAACTCTACCATTCTAAGTTTCAAAACGATCGGATGTAAAATACAGCTTCTATAGGACTAAAGGGCCAAATCGGACGAAACATATATATGGGAGCTATAGCTAAATCTTAACCGATTTTCTTCAACTTCGGCAATGTTGGTTCATGGATCAAGAAACTCTACCATTCTAAATTTCAAAATAATTGGATGTAAAATACAGCTTCTACAGGACTAAAGAGCAAAATCGGACGAAACATATATATGGGAGCTATATCTAAATCTGAACCGATTTCAACCAAATTCAATAGCGATCTTAACAGCCGCGAAATACTCTAAACTGCAAAATTTCAGAACGATCGGAGTGAAATTGCGACCTGTAGTCGACGAACAACTTTACATGGACAGACGGACGGACGGATATCGTTAAATCGACTCAGCTAGTGATTCTGAGTCGATCGATATACTTTAAGGTGGATCTAGCTGTGTTATTTTAAGGTGTTACAAACATCTGCCGTGAAACAAACTTATAATACCCTGTACCACAGTGTGGTGTAGGGTATAAATATGTGGCAACAAATAAATATGAGTTGTCATAACGAAAAAAGATGTCCTTCTAACAATATCCTCCCAGAAAAGTATGTTGGAAATCTATTGAGTTATAGTATCACTTAGAACCACATTTTCATAGGTGAAAATTTTAGGTTGACAAATTCAATGCTCTATTACGAGATGCTCTATTATATTGTGAAATTCTTCCTGCGTATTTCGCAGGTTGACCTAATGTACGCCTTATCATATTAAAGCATGGGGTCGATTATTTGACATTTTATTCTCTGTAAAAATATCATTTGGGGGTAAATAGAGCTTTTTAATTTGTCTTTTAAACTCTAATCAATGCTAATAACTGCATAGTTTAATTAGTCCTGTGATTGTTGCAGATGATGATAGGTTCGGCTAATAGAACTGAGCTTTGTAATTAAGTCAACAGGCTTATATGAAATTATAGCTTCGCACAGCCTTCCAAAGATTTCATAGATTCCATAGATTTCCATTTGTTCTTGATACATATAAGTAAGTATTAACCTAATGCCATCCCTAGCAACAATACATTGCTATTACAGTAATTGCAAAGTCCTGTGGCATTATTTGCATAGCTACAGATGCACAATTTAATTAAATTGAAAAATTGTATTAAATTAAATCTCTCTCTTTTCAAATGCAATAGTACAACGAGCATTTTGATATCTTCGCACGTTGCTTGGAGCAGCGCACTGCTGCACAAAAAAGACCCTCTTCATGGGAGAAGATTTTTTGTAGTGCCACCTGGAGATATGTTTGCGATTAAAATGCAGACGAAGAGCTAAAATAGAAATAGGAAAAATGTACAATTCCTTTCGAAGACTTACTTCTTTTTCGAACTCTTCTAAATGTGTTTATATGCTGCGGCGGAGGGAGAGTGAGAAAAAAGCGCACAAAGTTAACAAAGAAACGCGAAAAGAACTGAGATGAGATTGCAGGAAATGCAACAAAGCAGCATGCCACCAACATTGAATGCAACATTCGAGCATAGAACACTCACTCACTCCAGCATTGGCTGCAGCAGTAGAATTCAGAATACCAAATGCTAGAATGACTCTAAAACAAAGTTATGTGAGAACATTCAAAACAAACAACTTTATTTCGGTTGATACTCGTTCGTACTTGACGTAACTCCTTGTATCAAATAATGTCACAGTGTTTGGAAAGAGGAGACTAGAATTAGTATTCACTTTGGACCATAACGGAACTCTATGCCAATTTCATGACAATCGGACCATATGTATAACCTTGTGAATATCAATATCATACCAATATCAGTCACATGGCATCTACGGCTACCCTTGCAGGACCATATTTTTTTCATGAAATTTTTCATCACCAATTCACACATTTACGGCTTGAGTGATGAGCCGCATTTTCACTCGGAGGCTACGTTAGCATGCAGAATTGTCGCATTTGGGGGTTCGGAAAATCCAAGAATTATTGGAGTCACACATTGCTCATTGTGTGACTGTTTGTTGCGGTTTTCGGTCTGGCTGGTTTATTAGACCTTACACTATCGAAATTATGTCTGGAGCAACAGTTACGGGGAATGGATTGCACTGTCGGACACTTAATGATTTGGATGACCGGAATTGGTTGATATTGATGTGGACCACTTTTATTTTCAACAAGATGGCGCTACGTTCCACCCAAGCAACGATAACATCGTTCCTTTGCGTGAAAAGTTTCCTGACTGTGTGATTTCTCGATGAGGCGATCACAATTGGCCACCGAGATATTGTGATTTAACACCTTCAGACTTTTTTCTTCGGAGCTAAACGAAAGAAAAGCTCGATGCCAATGGCCCATAGTCGATTCAAGACCTCAAAGATGGAATTCGTGAAAATATCGAGGACATGCTTATGTTATTATTAGCAATACTGGCGCTGTTACATTTGTTTTCTTGTTGTCGATTTTTTATCCAACCGCTTTTTTTTCCATACTACTGATTTTTCTTGTATTCCGGATAAAGCGTGAGGCATAGGTCATCGGTGTAGTCAAGATCTGAAGTTGTTTTGGTCATGACTGCATCTAACACCATGTTTGCATTGTCACAATATTGGGGATAACAAGCAGCCTTGCTTTAATGCTCTGTCAATATGGAACGGTTCACTATCCTGACTTTTGAACCGAACACGACATTGCCAGATTACAGCGGCTTATACTGTCGAAGGCACGCTCGAAGTCGAAAAATGCTAGGAATAGTGGCGAATTCCAATAGGAAGAATTTTCTATGATGATGCGAATATTATTTATATCAAGGTTGATCTGTTGTGATCCCTGCTTGTTATCGGCGGAGCCATAACTCTATTATTGGTAAAATGCGCTCTAAAATTATGAAGGCCACGACCTTTTAGATAGTGTTTAGTATAGTTATGCCTCTCCAATTTCGGCATTCGCTCAGCTCACCTGTCTTGGGTATGGTGACTATGATACCCTCTATCCACTCTGATAGGAAACTGGTAGTATTCAAGCATTCCGGTATCAGTGGCAAAATGTATGTCGATACATCAGGAGTATATTTTAGAAGATCGGCTGGAAGGTTACCGGGACCATCCGATTTGATCTTTTTAAGTTTTTTTTATTCAAGCATTCCGGTGTCAGCGGCAAAGTGTATGTCGTTACATCAAGAGTATATTTTTGAAGATCGGCTGGAAGGTTACCGGGACCAGTCGATTTGATCTTTTTAAGTTTTTTAATAGCATTATTAAAACTGCAAGCGTTGGTGCTGTTGTGGGCATATTACGTCTCTGGTTCCTGCCAACTTTAGAAAGTGCATTTCTCAATCAGATCTATGTATATACCAACCAAATGGAAAGAAACAAAGATTGTCTTCATTTCAAAAGCAGGAAAGCAGTCCCATACAAGAGCTACGGATTTCCGGCCGAACGGAAAAACCCTGGAGATATAAATCGATAATTACCATAGGACTAAAATTTATCACAGGCTACTGTCTAATCAGCAGCATGTCTACAGTAAGGACAAATCGATCAGCAGCATGTCTACTTATGTAAGGGCAAATCGACTGAAACCGCCCTGCATGATGTAGTCAGCTTCATTGCAGGATCTCTCTCAGAATATACTATGATAGCTTTCTTATGGCGATTTCGTTTCTGCAAAAAAATTGCAACATTTTCATTGCCCTTTACCGAAAACAGGACTTTTATTCCACATTTAGGAATTTTGAAATAGGAGCTAATTTTAATTCATGGGGCTACATCAGTTCTATCTAAAAAGGGCAAATATTTTTCAGAATTTTGTCGACGGGCCAACAATCGAAATCACCATTAGTCATGGAGGGGGCTTTCAATAACATAAATCCAGCAGCTATAATTACGGCTGTTGCAACCCCGTGGTTGATTGATAGCAGTATACGTAAGATCATTCATTAAGAGAATGTTCAACTAGCTTCGGGTCAAATCCCCTCAATAGATTTATCAGCAGGGGAATGCCCAGGGAGAGTTCTGTCCCTTCTGCTATGAAATCTCTCCATTAACAATATTCAGCTTTTTCTGAAAAAGATGTGCGTTAAGATTACTGCCTATGCAGTTGACGTGGCAATAGCTTTTAGAGAGAAATGTCCGAGTACTCTTAGAGACACTGCTGCAGGTCAATCATTAAACCGCAATATGGGCTTCCGAAGTGAACCCGACCAAGTCAGAATTGCTTCTTTTCAGCAGGAGACAGAAGTTACCAACAGTAGCACCTTTCTCCAAAGCGGGTACAGAAATTTCCTTCTATGAAAGCGCAAAATACTTAGGTATTTTACTATACTGGAAATTAAACTCAGGACCCAACATTCTGGAAAGTGCAAAAAAGGCTGTGGTAGCTATATATGGGTGGCAGCTGTGGACTCTTAGTAATTGTTATTCATTTCTATTAATGACAGTTTCATTCCTTGAACAATTTTTTTCAGATTTTTCTAAGCAATAATGTTAATAATTTTCAAGGAAATAATTTTTAAAGTGCATTTTTTATATACTCTATCCTTGGAAAACTATTCACAAATTGTTAATGAGTAATAGTATTTCATCTTTTTCAGTTGATATGCACATTGAAATAGGTTAAAAGAAAATTATTTAAACATTTTTATATTTGAAGTTTAAAAAGTCCTGTAAAAATAACAATCGGTAGGTGGCGGTCTATATTTGCACCGTGTTATCACTTGGCCGTAAATTAACTATCTAATTTCTCGATTGTTCCTACATGGGGTATAATCGACATTTATGACGTTTGTATCAAAATAAAATATATTTGGCTTTAGTGGAGGATACTATTTTAAATGTCCAACCAATAGGTTATATATGAAGCCGCCGACTTTATATCGATGAACCGGGAACCGAACTTTTATTTCGCCTACCAGACCATGACACGGTTTTACATGCGGAAGTCCGAGCAATTACAGAGTGTGTGAGCTGGTTTAGCGCAAACACAAGAACAACAAATGTAAATATTTTACAGATTGCCAAATGGCTATCCAGGCAATAACGTCTAGAACAGTTAAATCAAGGACAGTTTTTGATTGTAAAATGCTGATTAATGCTCACTCTGAATACGGCACAATACGCATCATATGGGTGCCTGGTCATCACGGAGTAAGAGTAAATGATAAAGCAAATGCCTTGGCATTACGAGGCAGGGACTTGCACACAACAAAACCTAGAGAATGCAAAGCCTGTGGAAGCTACGCATTCTGAACTGAAAACATGGGCGAATAACGCCCATATCACGCTACGAAATAGTGAGCCATTGAGGAAACAACAATAATCTTGTGGGGTGACCCAAAGGAGAACAAAACCAAAACTTTGCTGAAAATGAGCGAAATAGACACCTGTAAGAATTTGGGTATTCTTACTAGCGCATCTGCATAAAATAGGAGTTGTGGACAGCAGCGTCTGTACTGCATGCGGGGAGGATGACGAAACATTGGAGCACTTCCTCTGCCAGTGCCCAGCGTTCGCAAACAGTAGATATCGTTTCTTGGCAAATGAGTCTTTACCAGACATGACCCAACTTAAGGGCGTAGACTGGAAAACAATTAAGGAATACATCGATAGTACAGAGTTCCTAACATAAATTTCTCAGGACTCGTTCATGAAACATACAATTAGAGCGCACAACAGGCCAAATGCTAGCTTATGTGTATGTACAAGTACATGAGCCGGAGCAATCTGCCTGCTCTGCTACATTTAACATAACCTAAGACCACAAGTATGATTATTTGTCTGTTTGATTATTATCTGGTGTAACCGATTGACTTAAAATTTGGTACGTGGTAATATTTTTCCCCATCTCAGGCTAAATTTGAAGATGGGCCATATTGGTCTACTCCTTCTAGTACCTTCCCCACAAAGGGGAAATATTGATTCTTTAATAACTTCTATACTACTTATTCGAATGTTCTGAAATTTTACACAAAGCATTAGTTTATTAGTCGCTATTACCTCGAGGCAAAGTTGCCACGCCTCTTTTGGTAACTCCCACACAAATGGACCATTTTGCACCGAATCTTAAGAGCTTATAACTTTAATACGAGTGCATAATAATTTAATTAAAGCAAAACAATAAATAAATAATGGGATTGGTAATAGGGTCTACCAAAACGAACTTTGTTACTTGTTATATACATATAGATAGATGAATAACATCATTCATACAACCTAGTGGCTCGAACAGGCCAAAGAGGGTTTTGACTGGAATTTCAGTTTTTTGGTGTTTGTGTTAAGTTTTGGTCTTTGGTGTGTTCTGCCATATATAGTAAAATGTATGGGCAACATTTTTGTGGAACACTTCATCACCGTCCTCCACATTTTTAGAGGTGTTTTTTATGATTGGTTTAAGTTGAGCCAAAAATTAATACAACAATATTGATGTAATATTTGCTATAAAGTTGGTGAACATACCCTACACCTCAGTGGTAAAGAACTAATAGTTTCATATACCGATACTCTGCACTTCATGGTCCCTAATCGTTTATTTTTATTTTTAAATTAAAATCAAAAAACTAAAATTGCAAAATGTTAAAAGTAACTCTATTTCTTACTGGCAACACTGTAAGCTATTCAGAAAATTTAGTGGAAAAAATTAGGTGGCAAATCAATAAGCCTGCCAGGCAACTACATTTTGATGTTAAAATGTAGTGTAAACAGTTCGTTTATAATACAAGTTGATTGAAATCATCTATAGGAAGAGAGGAATAAAGTGAATGTGTTACTGCAATGGAAGACCAGTGTAAGTAGTTTATCCGTGTTGTATTACAGTTTGTGTATTTCGTGTCTTGGCAGTATTCTTCAACATCGTACTATTGTGGTATGTAGTGGACATAACCTAAAAATGTCGTGGAGAAAAAGTTGAATGTGGGCATAAACTTGGATGCTAATATTAATACAAAAGTGCTCGTTAGGAAGAGTAATTTATGTGCTATTAATATCTCATCAGAATATTCAAGGAAACTGGAGCAATTGTCATTATATTTTACTAGTTTTCTTCAGTATTGTGATTTGTTGGTATATGTTGTACATAACCTATAACTTATGTGGAAAAAAATTAAATTAAATTTTAATACAAAAGTGCTCGTCAGATTGTGTAATTTATGTGAAATAGTTTTTTTGTTTTTGTTTTTGTTATTCGATTCGTGAAATTAATATATAGTGTGAACTGATCAGCAAATTCGCCTAATTTTTATACCCTACACCACACTGTGGTACAGGGTATTATAAGTTTGTTTCACGGCAGATGTTTGTAAAACCTGCAAATAACACAGCTAGACCCACCTTAAAGTATACCGATCGACTCAGAATCACTAGCTGAGTCGATTTAACGATGTCTGTCCGTCCGTCCGTCCGTCTGTCCATGTAAAGTTGTTCGTCGACTACAGGTCGCAATTTCACTCCGATCGTTCTGAAATTTTGCAGTTTAGAGTATTTCGCGGCTGTTAAGATCGCTATTGAATTTGGTTGAAATCGGTTCAGATTTAGATATAGCTCCCATATATATCTCTCGTACGATTTGGCCCTTTAGTCCTATAGAAGCTGTATTTTACATCCGATCGTTTTGAAATTTAGAATGGTAGAGTTTCTTGATCCATGAACCAACATTGCCGAATTTGAAGAAAATCGGTTAAGATTTAGCTATAGCTCCCATATATATGTTTCGTCCGATTTTGCTCTTTAGTCCTGTAGAAGCTGTATTTTACATCCAATCATTTTGAAATTTAGAATGGTAGAGTTTCTTGATCCATGAACCAACATTGCCGAATTTGAAGAAAATCGGTTCAGATTTAGATATAGCTCCCATATATATCTTTCGTCCGATTTGGTCCTTTAGTCCTATAGAATCTGTATTTTACATCCGATCGTTTTTAAATTTAGAATGGTAGAGTTTCTTGATCCATGAACCAACATTGCCAAATTTGAAGAAAATCGGTTAAGATTTAGCTATAGCTCCCATATATATGTTTCGTCCGATTTGGCCCTTTAGTCCTATAGAAGCTGTACTTTACATCCGATCGTTTTGAAATTTAGAATGGTAGAGTTTCTTGATCCATGAACCAACATTGCCGAATTTGAAGAAAATCGGTTAAGATTTAGCTATAGCTCCCATATATATGTTTCGTCCGATTTGGCCCTTTAGTCCTATAAAAGCTGTATTTTACATCCAATCGTGTTGAAATTTAGAATGGTAGAGTTTCTTGATCCATGAACCAACACTACCGAATTTGAAGAAAATCGGTTAAGATTTAGCTATAGCTCCCATATATATGTTTCATCCGATTTGGCTCTTTAGATCCAATCGTTTTTATACTCTACACCACACTGTGATACAGGAGATTATTATTAAAGTATAAAAAGTCCCAAAAGTAAATTTATATAAACAATTTATACATGAATTACAAAATTTATATATCAGAGTTATTCAATATTACGAGAGTGGTGTAGGGTATTATATAGTCGGCACCGCCCGACTTTAGCCTTTGCTTACTGGTTTTTTCTTAGGGTAACAAATTTCAAAATTTCTGCCAAAGAACTGCTAAATTATTCATGAAGAAATATTGTGACAATGTCAGCTACAGTTTACAAAATATTGATACATGGGTTCCAGGATATCGAAGCTTCAGTACTTCCTGCTGGTTGTTTAGGAGAAAATGCAGCTGAAGCACGAAGCAAATTTGACAAAAGCGACAGGCGTTCACATGGTAGGCAAAATAGTATAGTAAATAATCTTTGTGATGTTCTTTGGATTCTTCTTATCCGCTTCTATCAAGTTTGAGTCTTAGCGAGAGAAGAAATCAAAATAAGAAAGCTGTGTATACTCGAGAAGTTATAGATTTTTTGGAAGCTCCATCGTTCGATAACAACTTGAGTATGGATGACGAGGATAGAATCTCTGATAATGAGTCTTCTGATTCTAGTTTTGAACTGGACGTCGAAGATAATGATTTTTTATACCCTCCACCATTTTGTCACTCCGTTTGTAACACCTCTAAATATTGATCTGAGACCCCATAAAGTATATATATTCTTAATCATCGTAAAATTCTAAGACGATTTAGCCATGTCCGTCCGTCCGTCTGTGGTAATAGTTCGGCCATGCCGAATCTTATATACCCTCCACCCTGGAACCTAAAGAAAACCAGTAAGGAAAGGCTAAAGTCGGGCGGGGCCGACTATATAATACCCTACACCACTCTCGTAATATTGAATAACTCTGATATATAAATTTTTTAATTCATGTATAAATTGTTTACATAAATTTACTTTTGGGACATTTTATACTTAAATAATACCCTGTACCACTGTGTGGTGTAGGGTATAAAAACGATTGGATCTAAAGAGCCAAATCGGATGAAACATATATATGGGAGCTATAGCTAAATCTTAACCGATTTTCTTCAAATTCGGTAGTGTTGGTTCATCGATCAAGAAACTGTACCATTCTAAATTTCAAAATGATTGGATGTAAAATACAGCTTCTACAGGACTAAATAGCAAAATCGGACGAAACATATATATGGGAGCTATAGGTAAATCTTAACCGATTTTCTTCAAATTCGGTAGTGTTGGTTCATGGATCAATAAACTGTACCATTCTAAATTTCAAAATGATTGGATGTAAAATACAGCTTCTACAGGACTAAATAGCAAAATCGGACGAAACATATATATGGGAGCTATAGATAAATCTTAACCGATTTTCTTCACATTCGGCAATGTTGGTTCATGGATCAAGAAAATCTACCATTCTAAATTTCAAAACGATCGGATGTAAAATACAGCTTCTATAGGACTAAAGGGCCACATCGGACGAAACATATATATGGGAGCTATAGCTAAATCTTAAACGATTTTCTTCAAATTCGGCAATGTTGGTTCATGGATCAAGAAACTCTACCATTCTAAATTTCAAAACGATTGGATGTAAAATACAGCTCCTATAGGTCTAAAGGGCCAAATCGGACGAAAGATATATATGGGAGCTATATCTAAATCTGAACCGATTTCAACCAAATTCAATAGGGATCTTAACAGCCGCGACATACTCTAAACTGCAAAATTTCGGAACGATCGGAGCGAAATTGCGACCTGTAGTCGACGAACAACTTTACATGGACAGACGGACGGACCGACATCGTTAAATCGACTCAGCTAGTGATTCTGAGTCGATCGGTATACTTTAAGGTGGGTCTAGCTGTGTTATTTTCAGGTGTTACAAACATCTGCCGTGAAACAATCTTATAATACCCTGTACCACAGTGTGGTGTAGGGTATAATAACACCGAAAAACACAAAAAATATAGTAAATGAGAACAGTAGGAATCACGTTCAAGTTGGATGCTATATATGGGAGCTATATCTAAATATGGACCGATATCGCCCATTTTCATTGCCAAGGTACCTGCAGCTATAAGAAGTATCTATACCAAATGCCAGCCACCTAGCTCAAGTATTATAGATTGTAGCGGAATAACAACAGACGGACAGCCGGACGGACGGACAGACGGACATGGCTAAATCGTCTTAGAATTTTAAGACGATTAAGAATATATATACTTTATGGGGTCTCAGATCAATATTTTGAGGTGTTACAAACGGAGTGACAAAATGATTATACCCCGCATCCTATGGTGGAGGGTATAAAAAATACTCAATCCGTCTACTAAAGTATATAGCAGATATCGGAGCAAGCGGATAAAGTAGTCAGATCGGTCCAATTTTTTTATACCCTCCACCATAGGATGGGGGGTATATTCATTTTGCCACTCTGTTTGTAACACCACTAAATATTGATCTGAGACTCCATAAAGTATATACATTCTTAATCGTCTTACAATTCTAAGACGATTTAGCCATGTCCGTCTGTCCGTCCGTCCGTCTGTTGTAATCACACAACAGTATATTATTCTTAAGCTATGTTGCTGAAATTTGGTATAGACACTTTTTATACCCTACACCACACTGTGGTACAGGGTATTATAAGTTTGTTTCACGGCAGATGTATGTAACACCTTAAAATAACACAGCTAGACCCACCTTAAAGTATACCGATCGACTCAGAATCACTAGCTGAGTCGATTTAACGATGTCTGTCCGTCCGTCCGTCCGTCCGTCTGTCCATGTAAAGTTGTTCGTCGACTACAGGTCGCAATTTCACTCCGATCGTTCTGAAATTTTGCAGTTTAGAGTATTTCGCGGCTGTTAAGATCGCTATTGAATTTGGTTGAAATCGGTTCAGATTTAGATATAGCTCCCATATATATCTTTCGTCCGATTTGGCCCTTTAGTCCTATAGAAGTTTGAAATTTAGAATGGTAGAGTTTCTTGATCCATGAACCAACATTGCCGAATTTGAAGAAAATCGGTTAAGATTTAGCTATAGCTCCCATATATATGTTTCGTCCGATTTGGCCCTTTAGTCCTATAGAAGGTGTATTTTACATCCGATCGTTTTGAAATTTAGCATGGTAGAGTTTCTTGATCCATGAACCAACATTGCCGAATTTGAAGAAAATCGGTTCAGATTTAGATATAACTCCCATATATATCTTTCGTCCGATTTGGTCCTTAGGCCTATAGAATCTGTATTTTACATCCGATCGTTTTGAAATTTAGAATGGTAGAGTTTCTTGATCCATGAACCAACATTGCCAAATTTGAAGAAAATCGGTTAAGATTTAGCTATAGCTCACATATATATGTTTCGTCCGATTTGGACCTTTAGTCCTATAAAAGCTGTATTTTACATCCAATCGTGTTGAAATTTAGAATGGTAGAGTTTCTTGATCCATGAACCAACACTACCGAATTTGAAGAAAATCGGTTAAGATTTAGCTATAGCTCCCATATATATGTTTCATCCGATTTGGCTCTTTAGATCCAATCGTTTTTATACTCTACACCACACTGTTGTACAGGGTATTATTTAAGTATAAAATGTCCCAAAAGTAAATTTATATAAACAATTTATACATGAATTACAAAATTTATATATCAGAGTTATTCAATATTACGAGAGTGGTGTAGGGTATTATATAGTCGGCACCGCCCGACTTTAGCCTTTCCTTACTGGTTATAGCTGCAGGTAACTTGGGATTGAAAATGGGCATGTTTTGATATAGCTACCCTATAGAGGTCGCTCCAAAATACGGGTTTTGAGCCATAGATACCACATTTTTAAAGCAATTTAGCAGAAACTCTGCAGTCTGTTTTATATTTTGGCAAGAATTCATCACAGCAAAAATTTTACAAATCGGTTCATATTTTCTTATAGTCACCCTATAGAGGTCGCTCCAAAATATATGTATTTAAGCCATAAATACCATATTTTCTAAGCAATTTAACTGAATCTTTCCAGTTTGTATTTAATTAAGACAAGAATTAATCGCAGTAACCATTTTTTAAATCAGTTCATATTTTGTTATAGTCCACCTATAGATGTCGCCCCCAAATGCTTATCTAAAGCCTTAAACACCACATTTTCTAAGAAATCTAGCAGAAACTTTGCAGATTGTATTCTATTTTGGCAAGAATTCATCTCAATAAAATTTATACAAATCAGTTTTTATATTTTTGTGGTCCCCGTGTAGATCTAGTTCTCAAATATGCTAGTTTAAGCCATAAATACCACATTTTTCAGCGTTTGTGCATTTGTTATGAGTTTGTGCATTTGTTTGTAACACCCAGAAGAGATAGACCCATCGTTTATTATACCGATCGACTTGGAATCACTTCCTGAGTCGCTTTAACCATGTCCGTCCGTCTGTCTGTAGATGTATCGTTGTAATCAAAGTGCAGGTCGTATTTATGGTCCAACTATGATGAGATTAAGCACAGTGCTCTTTTTTGGCCCAAGCTCAATCCCTATTGAAATCAGTCAAAATTTAAATATAGCCCGTATATATATGTTACACCAGATTTGACATGTAAGCGCAATGGAAACCGTGTTTTTTATCCGATCAGTACGAAATTCGGCAGAGAGAGTTTTCTTATTACATGTATATACACTGCCAAATTCTTATCGCAATGCCCATTTTCGCATTGTTAGGGAGGTGTAGGGTATTATGTATATAGTCGGCCCGCCGGACTTTCTGTCTTTCATTGCTGGTTTTTTAATAATTTGCTTAAACAAAGAGGATCGTTTCATGATTTGCTACATATCCAAAGATTTTCAAGTACATACTGAAAGAGCATATAAAATATCGATCAATATTTCAGTAACTCCATAATTTTCCTCCATTGCCCCATATAGGGAGTACTGTGCCAGAATTTGCCACTTCGTAGTCTGTCCATCGCTCTGAATACACCTTGTGTGTGATTGTGTGAAAACCCAAATGAAAAATGGAAAGATTATGTATGTTTTGTTCAAAAAAAAAATGGGTAAGAAGGGAGCGGGGATGAGCTTCAACTTAACAAAAAATAGTTGGACAAGAGCGGCAATGGTGGTTTGGCAAAAAAGCTAAACTGAAAGCATAACAACTAAAAAAAAGGTAAAAAATTTCAAGACTTCTGCTGCTGCAGCTCCTCTTCAAGAAATTTATTTGAAAAATATAACAAAACAAAGAGCGACAACGTCAGCGAAAAGAAACACCACTGAACACATTTTACAACGCACTTTGTATGCAAATTAAATAAACAAAACACAGTCGAAAAAAACATACAAAACTGAGCGCGGAACGGAAATGTTGCAACTGTAACTGAAAGAATGAAATATATTTAAAGCGTTTCATCTTTGATGAAAATCTCTGAAATGAAAAAGCCACAACGGAACAAAAGAATGCGGAATGCTGGAAAAACTGTTTCATGGCAACGCCAAGAAAAGCCCCAGAATTCAGAGTTACACGCTTACGGCTGCCGTCATCCAGTTCCCAGGTTCCCCAGCACCGAACCTGGCCAACCTGGCAAACCCAGCCAAGCAGCCATGCATGTGAGTTTGTTTTAGCTTTAAAACGACTGCTGCGAAATCATTCAGGTGTCTGTTTGCTGCGGCAGCATTACAGTAGATTTTGAAATTGCTGGCCAATGATTCATTCATTCATTGGCTCTGTCTGTCGCTCATTCTGTGCAGAGTCAGTCGTCGAGTCGAGGCACTTGAAGCAAAAATATGAAACGCTAATCAAAACAAGTATTTAACGTCATAGGAAACCCCACCACACGGAATGAAACCGCAATCACTGCACAACAACAACAACTACGCCCTCCATCGCCTTCCCCATCACCGAAAAGCTTAGTAATCTAAAATATTTGAAATATTTTCAAAATAAAGTAAACTAGCGTCGGAATACTAAACTGTTTTCGAACACGCTCACGTACCTACATACATATCTAAGGCGATCTACAAGAGATACGCGATACAATCTAATCTTACTCTGTGTCACTGCAGACGATTTGCATAAATTCGAAATAGTCATTCAGTGGTACAGTGGTTACTGGCATTTTTGACGCACTGTGCGTATGCGTAATTGTTAGTGTTAATGATTTCACATCTGTCAGACACAGAAATATTCCGACTATTTGTAATTTACAAATAACGTATATGAAATTACAAACTAATTTATTTATAATTTGCAATTCACTGAAACTAATGAAACTGGTTTCAAATTTCTTGGTAGAAATGTCTCACAGGAAATGAATGATTTTAAGTAATAACCGATCTTGGGAGGTTGGAATACAATTTGTGACAAATAAGAACAAATTAACAGTTTTACATCAGAATACGAGAATTTTGGAAAATTTTAGTAATGGCACACACAGAATACAGCTTTGTTGCCTCAACCGAATTATTTGCCAACCGAATTTTGGTAGTTCTGTCTACTATCATGCGATTCCATCAGGACAACCAACATTTTGGTTGTGGTATACTTCTGCTTCCATGTTGACAACGATCATATTTGGTTTCCACAACCAACTGTTTTAAAAAAATTGTTGTTCTGACAATTTGTCAGTCATATACTACCGACAATTAATTAAAAACAGTTTTCATTAATTTTTATTTTATTTATTGAACAAAAAACCAAATAATTCATAACAAACTTAAAAATCCCATATTTCAAATTCATCACTATTATGAGATGTGGAAATATTTGACACAAATTTTAATACACGAAAAAAACACAAAACTTTTATGCAAATATCGCTTAACCCTGTGCTTTCAATTTCATGATTGTTGCTTTTATTTTTATACCCTACACCACACTGTGGTACAGGGTATTATAAGTCTGTTTCACGGCAGATGTTTGTAACACCTGAAAATAACACAGCTAGACCCACCTTAAAGTATACCGATCGACTCAGAATCACTAGCTGAGTCGATTTAACGATGTCTGTCCGTCCGTCCGTCTGTCCATGTAAAGTTGTTCGTTGACTACAGGTCGCAATTTCACTCCGATCGTTCTGAAATTTTGCAGTTTAGATTTTAGAATTTGGTTGAAATCGGTTCAGATTTAGATATAGCTCCCATATATATCTTTCGCCCGATTTGGCCCTTTAGTCCTATAGAAGCTGTATTTTACATCCAATCGCTTTGAAATTTAGAATGGTAGAGTTTCTTGATCCATGAACCAAAATTGCCAAATTTGAAGAAAATCGGTTAAGATTTAGCTACAGCTCCCATATATATGTTTCGTCCGATTTGGCCCTTTAGTCCTATAAAAGCTGTATTTTACATCCAATCGTTTTGAAATTTTGAATGGTAGAGTTTCTTGATCCGTGAACCAACATTGCCGAATTTGAAGAAAATCGGTAAAGATTTAGCTATAGCTCCCATATACATGTTTCGTCCGATTTGGCCCTTTAGTCCTGTAATAGCTGTATTTTACATCCAATTATTTTGAAATTTAGAATGGTAGAGTTTCTTGATTCATGAACCAACACTGCCGAATTTGAAGAAAATCGGTTAAGATTTAGCTATAGCTCCCATATATATGTTTCGTCCGATTTGGCCCTTTAGTCCTATAAAAGCTGTATTTTACATCAAATCGTTTTGAAATTTAGAATGGTAGAGTTTCTTGATCCCTGAACCAACACTACCGAATTTGAAGATAATCGGTTAAGATTTAGCTATAGCTCCCATATATATGTTTCGTCCGATTTGGCCCTTTAGTTCTATAGAAGCTATATTTTACATCCAATCGTTTTGAAATTTAGAATGGTAGAGTTTCTCGATTCATGAACCAACATTGCCGAATTTGAAGAAAATCGGTAAAGAATTAGCTATAGCTCTCATATATATGTTTCATCCGATTTGGCTCTTAGATCCAATCGTTTTTATACCCTACACCACACTGTGGTACAGTGTATTATTTAAGTATAAAATGTCCCAAAAGTAAATTTATGTAAACAATTTATACATGAATTACAAAATGTATATATCAGAGTTATTCAATATTACGAGAGTGGTGTAGGGTATTATATAGTCGGCATCGCCCGAATTTAGCCTTTCCTTACTGGTTTTTATTTGGAACTAGTATTTCCGAAACAAAGATTAATTTGTAATTATTTATTTTTTTTTTTTTTCAATGTAATAATGTCAACTTAAAGACAAGTTTTCTGTTTTTCAGATGTTCAAAGAGCATTTTTTTTATAATTTTTATATGTTTGTAAAATTTTATTAAGCTTAAATCTAATCTAATGATCTTTCGTAAATATAAGTTGCATTGATGGATTGACAAAGTGATGAATTGGAATATTTATAAATTAAATGACATTTTTGGCTATACATTTTAACATGAAAACTAGGCAAAACAAACTAATATTCGAACAAGTCAGCAAAGTTTTAAAAATCTTTTTAAGAAAAATATATTTGGAAAACTTCTTAAACAATAACTTTTTTTGTGTGTAAACACATATTTTATTTGTGAAATTCGGTTTGCAAATAAATTATGTTCTAATATATTAATACATGCGTTCCAAACAAAATTTCTTGATTTTCAAATAAAATTTATTTGTTACCAAATATATAATATTTAAAAAATCGTTTCCAAGTATATTTTCTTTCAATTCAAACATATCAAAAATTACGATTTTCCTCCGTGAGCAAAAGAACAGTTAACCAATCTTTCGGTTGTATTTCCCAAAATACATTTAATTATTCTAAATATGGGAAATTATTGGGATAACCAAAAAACGGTTATTTATTAATATCTTTTCTATTGTAGTAACCAATTACTCGTTGCAATAATAATCTTTTGTCTACTGGTATAATTTCTGTTGTCAAGAGAAAAACATTGGTTGTCACAACCAAAAATCGATCATATGGTACCATAATGAAAGTATACAATTGGTTACTACAACTAACCGAGTGTCAATGAAAATAACAATCTTAATTCGATTGATACAACCATTGATTTATTTGCAAGCATTTTTATTTGATCGTATCCATGTTATTATTGTTGTTTCAACTAGTTATATATAAATACAACCGACATACGGTGTAGGCAATATACTTTTTGTTGTTACTATTTTCCTGGGTGCAGTTTTATAATTTCGGGGAATTTATATTAGCATCGAAACTGAACTTCTTCGAATTTAACAGAGTTAGATTCTGTGAAATTTCCTAACTATCGACTGAAAAATGAATTTTCTTCTCTGCGCAGATACTGAATCTGGATATGGATCAGGAATATATCTAAACTTTTAATACAAAATACTTCTCTATGTAAATTAAATCAATGAAATGTGTTAAACATTTGGTCTCCTGCATTCAGTTGCCTATAAGGAAGGGCAAAAGTCTGCAACCTATCGGAGCAGAATAAGAAGAAATAACGGGTTTTCCAATAGGGATGATATGATTTTGAAGTGACGTTTCGGCCATTTGTAATATGTCATGATCTGTCATTTGTTTTTCATTGTATTCGGTAGTGGTTACAATTTGATATTGAATTTCTTGTGGGGTTATTTGAAGTCATTGGTATTTCGAAATAATCCAGGCTATCTTCAAGCTTTACAAGTCAATATTGAACGTGCCATTCATGACATACGACTTTATTTAGTAAAAACATTGCTCGAAAATTAGTTTCATCGAATTCGTTGCTGCAGAAGAAGTGAATGACGTTTTGTTTAGAACGGAATTTTATCGATTGTACTTCACATTAAATAAAAACGTTTGAATTTCTTTAAAAATAAGTGTGTTTTTTCAAAGAAATCATATCACTTTTATTAGAAAACCCTCTACTATAATGGATGCTAACTTTTATAGGAATATTTTAAATAACATCATGATGACTTATGCTGAATGGAAAATGCCACTTAGATGGGGGTTTCAGCAAGACAAAGACCCGTAACACACATCGAAGACGTCTAAACTATGCTTCGAAACCAACAGAGCCGAAGCTGAATTGCATAATCGTCAGACTTAAATCGCATTGAAATTTGTGCTGAGAGGTACAAATGACTCTTAAAGAAAAATGCCTACTTTTCTCTGGACTCTAGGTATTATAAAAGCATTACACTGTACACAATTTCAAGTACTTGCATTAACTATAAGGCCCATGTTCATAAAAATTTAATGAAGGTTTGAAGAACGCTTTAACACTAAAGCTAAAGCTTTCCTCAAACCTTCTTTAACTTTTTATGAATAAGGCCCTAAGCAGTTAACTTTTAGTGTGGTTGGTACCAAAAGAAGCATGTAAATTTCACCTATTTTTCTTGAGGTGTTAGCGACTAATAAACTAATACTATGTGTGGAATTTCAGAAGATTCAAGTAAGTAAAATAGACGTTATTAAAGAATCTTTATTTCACTAAATGTTAACCCCTTGTTGGGGAGGTAGAAGAAGGAATGAACCAATATGACCCATCTTCGAACTTAGCCTGAGATGAAGAAAAATATTACCACATACCAGACTTCAGACAGACAGACGGACATTGCTCATCGAACATACTTTCTGTTTTAGGCCACTCCTTCGATGTGTTACATTTTTGGCCCATAGCAACTGATATATACCCTCGTCACACTAAAGTTAGGGTATAAACAAGGGGTAAGGTCACGGACAAAAAAACAAATAGTTTTTAGAGTATAGTGTTATGAATCGATCGGTATAACTGCAGGTGGATCTAACTGAAGTATTTTTAGGTGTTACAAACATCAGCCTTAAAACAAAATTACTAGGGTATAACAAAATTTACTAGGAACGGAAATTTAACCGCAGCGCGGAATAATAAACCCATTGCCGGCTATAAGCGCTGATTCACTCACCAGTAATGAGTCGTCGTTATCGAACAATCGTAGGCATGTTACTTTTAAGGGCTTTGGTGCCTTGGTTCCCTCAGTGGAAAAGGAAACAATATCTAGCTGCTGGTAAAGCAAATGATTAGGAGGATAGAGGAGAACCCCTGGAGACTCTAAGCAACCCCAGCCTTCATCAAATTATAACATACTTTCTCTTTGGTTTCATACTGGCCAAGGACTATCACAAATAACAGCGTCTGATAATAACCAACCTTGAAATCAAAAGAGAAAATGTGAATGGCTAGTCCACACTTTCTGGAAGCCCAGTGAGGATATTGCAAGACAGGCCATAAACTGGCACCCACATGGCAGCTGAGGAAGAGGACGTCTTTCGCACATATGGAAACAACAAATAAAGATCGCTTTAACAAAAGTGAAGCTTATGTGAATTAAAAATAGAAGTCATTGGAATTCAATTGATGCGACCCTATGCTCCACATAGGAAAAAAGGAACAAATATATGTACTCGAATAACGTACGAGTTTATTACCTTCTCAAGTCATTTAAAAGAATCCCTCTTAGAGATTATTTGCGTGTTTTCCTAATTTCTCACATATCTGTTGGAAAATTAGATTTTATGGATTGTTCTTTATTGTTCAACATAATCTCCTTTAAGCTCGACACACTTGCGCTTCTGTGTACCCATCGCACAGCTTTATCATCATAAAATTTTCCGTAAATATGCGATGTATAGCAATTTTGAAATGAATATGAATTCAGGTAGCTCACGAACCTTCAACCGACGGTCATCCATTACCATTTTGTGGATTTTTTAACCATTTGTGGCGTGGACACCTCAAATGGTCGACCACTGCTGTATTCGTCGTGGCAACTCGTTTAAAACCTGCCACACAATATATTACAGTTGTAAACGAAGGAGCGGACTCCCCCAAAGTAGAATCTAGCTCGATTATAATATTGGTTGGACTGAGACCTTTCAAATAAATGTTTGGTATTACATATCGATGACGCATTTTTTCCATGTTTACAAATCACTGTGATCGTTTACTTTTGAGTGTTAAAAAAACTATGTGAGGGAAAATAAAATGTACTACTGTACGATTCTGATAATATGTTCCAAGTTTCGATGCAATCACTTAGCATAATACTAAAATAAAACATTCTGATCATGTCGAAGACAATCTGACCGCAGAAATTGGACAGAGATATATTTTGATGATACTTTAAAAAAAATAAAACGAGGTTTTGAGTCCGCTTTAGCTATACATTAATATGTGCTTTTAAATCTCCTTGGAGATCAGTAAATACGCATAAATTTGTAGGCTCATAGCTCTGAAGAGACTTTAAAGAATGACTGAAAGAATGAAAATTGCTTTGGTCGCTGCTATATTGACCACAGTCTTAGCATCGACAACTTTTTTCGCGTGTATATTTGCCGTGAATAGATGGTTTCTTCAACCCTCCTATCTTTGCGTGTATGAAGTTTTAGTTTTACAGGAGCCTCAGCGGTCAACTGCTGGCCTTGAAACTTAAAACATATGTTTTAGAAAATTGCCACTTTTCACGAAAATAATTTTTGGGACCGCCCTCGTATATCTAAAGCTAAGTATACACGATTGCCACATCTGACAACGTTATCGATCCTGTTAAAATTCTACAAATGTACGGACATTCACAGATTGTTAGTCAAAGGTGAATTGACAGTTCAGACGATTGCAAGAAAACCTACAACCTATGCAGGATTGACAATAAAAATATTTTATAGACAGTGTGGCAACAAAATGTTTTTCTGACAATGGTGTCTTTGTCAAATGCATAAACATCGCACATCAAACAATCTGCAAATTATCTCAAAATTACCTTTCTGCCAACGTTGCAACACAAAAATTTTATGTTCACACGTTCACGTTGTACGTTCACAGGGTTGCATTTTTCCGCCATTTGCTGACAATATTGTACGATCTGGCAATCGTGCGTAATACTAAACCGATTCTTATAAAATCAATACGATTTGAAGGAAAGTGACGGTGTACGTATGTATATATAGAAACTACCCTGCAAAATTTCTTATTACCAAATAATCCGTCGAGTAAGCAAAGTTCGATAATGGTAAGTACTTATTACAAAAAGTACTTCCCAAAAGCATACAATAAAGTAGGTGAATATGTACATATATGTAGCATAGTCATATCACATAAATATGTGCTTATATTTTCACGATTTTAAGTACTTGAATAATGCTTTACCAATAAGTTAGAAAATAAGTACTAATTCCATGCTTAGGTATTATAAATAAAAAAGTACTTATATTTATCCCCTCACCTTAGAGATGAGGGTATATGTATATCATTTGCTACGAGCCAAAGTGTAACACATCGAAGGAGTGACCTAAGACCCTAAGTATTTTCGGAGGAAATCCGTTTTGGGTCATTTTAAGTCATTTGAGCACTGTCCGTCCGTCCGTCTGTCTGTCTGCTGACTGGTGCGCACTATAACTCTCGAAAGGAGTAATCAATTGACTTCAAATTTGGTATGCGGTAATATTTTTCTCTATCTCCGGCTAAGTTCGAAGGTAGGCTATATTGGTCCACTCCTTCTAGTACCTCCCCCACAAAGGGTTAACTTTTAGTGAAATATTGATTCTTAATACCTTCTTAACTACTTACTTGAATCTTGTGAAATTTCAATTTCACCCTCTTTGTATCTCCCACACGAATGGGCCATTTTGCAAAAGTTAACTGCTTATAGCTTTAATATAAGTTCATACAAATACTTGAAATTTTGTACAGTGCAATGTTTAATAGTACCTAGAATCCAGAGAAAAGTGGGCGTTATTGGCACGCCCCTGTTGGTACCTCCCACACAAATGGAGCATTTTGCACCACAAGTTAACGGCTTATAACTTTAATACCAGTACATACTTTAAAATTATTAAATGCAACTTAAATTGATAATAATTTAATTAAAACAAAAAAATATAAGTTTACGAATATTTTTTGGGACTCAAGGTGAGGGGATTCATACCGACTGAACTTTCTTACTTGTTACAAACTATTACCGCCATTTATGGGACAGATCGGATAAATTTGGGAATTAAACCGATTTTCATAAATTCAATACGATTTTAAGGAAAATGTTTATAGAAACTATATCTAAAACTGGACTAATTGGATTAAAATTCTTCAACTGCTTCTTCCTCAATTACAATATATATTTCTGTTCTGCGGCAAAGGTATGTTTCCTACAAAAAATTATCGAGATCGAATAAAATTGCTTCACTTTGTACAAAACTTATGATGGACAGCAGATAGTGTCAGACGGACAGACAGACATAGAAGATCGAATCAGCTAGTGATTCTGAGCGAATCGGTATCTTTAGGTATTTCAATCATTTGACTCAATACCAACTTATAATAACCTACACCAAAGTGGTGAGGGTACAAAAATGCAGCGCTACACAATGGATGGAGGAATTTTCATTGTGAAACACTATTACAATAACTTCGCTAAATTTTCTATAGTGAAAGTTGTGCACAATGTGTCAACAATTCGAAGACTGGACTGGTAATAAGAAAATTGATCGATTATAGAGAAAAACTGAGTCGATTTGTCCTATGCATTAACAGTGTCGCCGACTCGGGAATTGCAATTCAGCCTCGTTCAAAATTCCATAACTTAAAATTTCCATAACTTAAAATTTCCATAACTTAAAATTTCCGAAGTAACGTGCGGTGAATTTTGGAGAAAGGCTAAGGAAAGATTTAGATCTTATTTTTGTCCAATCCATCGTATTTAATAATTCAAGAAAATAATGTTGCAAATTGTAGATATTGTTGTCTGACCTGTCAAGAAACATAAGTATGTAGTGTGAGAGCATCTAAAACTAATTTTGTAATTTTTATGGACGTTTTCAGAAGGAGTCAATATCTGCAATAATTCCAACGTTTTTTCTCAAGCGTTTATCATACAGTGCATCTGTATGCATTTACTAGTATAACATAAATATCGCGACCTAAGAGTGAAAAGGTGCTAAGTCCACTTTTTCCTAAATGTATTTTTTGAAGCGGAACGTAAGATAAGTTGGATATACAGCGATTTGAAAACAAAAAGCCAAAAAATCATGCTTTGTCATCTTTAAAAGCTTAATTGTAAAAGCGCTAAGTCCATAATCCCTTTATAACAACATTCATATACAGTAAGTATTTTGCCTCTCCTGTACAATTTTAAATATTGGACTTAGAGCCTTTACACTCTTAGATCGCGATATGAACAATGAATTGTGGTCAAAACGCCTTCTTGCCAATGCAATCAATTTCATAATTACCACTGTACTGTGAACAAACACAAAAATATAAATATAACTTTTATGGCACACTAAAACATGGGAGGGAAATAACAAAAAAACAAAATATTGGTAACAAGAAAAAAGTGTACCAGCACCGTCATTAGCTTCTCAAAACCTGGGGTTACACCTTGAGAAATACGCACAAACACCCGAATGAACTGGCGGACGGACGGACGGACACACATTATACGACATGCCAAGCAACTTGAACTCTATAACTTACATGTGCCATTATGGCCAAAGAATACGCATAGTTTTACCCACAGATAAAAAGAGATATGGATATGGCCCAGTACTGTATGTGTGTGTGTGCGCGCGCTGTATTAAAACCCACGACAAATACAGGCCTTCACTTTGCCAAATGATTGGGGAACCTACGAACATGCGAGAATGTTCAAAACACTGGCGGGTGAAATTGAGGAGAATGTCATTTGCACATATACACGCACAATATGATCCACCTTTTCAAAATCCTCGAAACATTCCAGGTAATGACTGATTCTTGGGGGAACACTGTTATATTTTTGATACTTCAGAATTAACGTAATTTCATTCGCTTTATCGATAACTTAATATACATATATTCTTCGATTTGGAGATGATTGATGGTACACTGTAACTAGTCCCTACGATAATACAGGGTATTATGAGTGCGTTTTGGGGATGTGGAAGACTTCGGAATATACGCTTCAGCCCAATAGATCGAAATAAAGGGAACATTTGGAAAATTTTTTATCTCAAAACAGTCGTCCACGTTTCTCATCCCCCTTTCCCCTGAAAACGTGCAATGAAATCTTATCATATGTAAAAAATCAAAAATATCGTCGACATTTTTAGTAGGCATCGTTAAGAAAAATATTCCTCGCGAAGAAATACTATAAGTCCTTTCTCAACTTTTTTATGAGAATTTAGAAAAATTCGAGTTATTGCATAATTTGTGTATTTTTCTGCTAATAGCAGAATATATTTGAAATAAAATTTTTTGACTTAATTTCTTGTAAATTATTTTTGGTTAGTATTAATGGAAATTTCAAAGGTAACCAACAAAACCTGCTAAATTGTGAAACCTGTTAAATTTTCATAAATATGTTGAAAGGAGACTCATAGTATTTTTTCGCGAGGGACATTTTTCTCAAAGACACAAACTAAAAATGTCGACGATTTGTATGAGGTTTGACATATGGTAAGATTTGATTGCACTTTATCGGGGGTAAAGGGGTGGTTGACTATTTTGAGAGAAATAATTGTCGAACGGCTCCCTTTATTTCGTTTTTTGGATTGAAGTGCGTTTTCGGAAGTCTTCCACTTCAAAATCACCTCCGAGATAACTAACCTCTCTGATTTTTTTTGCAAACTTTGTGGTCGAATATCGCGAAAACAAGAGCTAACCTAGAAAAACGGCTAGCTCCATTGGATTCATCATGGTGGAAATAGGTACCATAGGGTCTCCTTTCTGTTACATTTTTAAAGTGTCCATTTCGAGCACAGTGTACATAATATCATCACAACTTTTTAACTTGAGTTGTTTGTCCTGAACAGTTTTCATTGCCATAGTCAAAACTACTCTATCAATAGTGCCTCTTAAGATATGTTTTAATGTTAACTTTGATGATTCTCTTGTAACAATAATTCCTTCATTGACCATGTTAAAAATATGTTAAAAAGTCTGTTATTTTTGAATAGTCTGTTTTATTTATGGATGTAGTTTTTAAGAAAACCACTAAGACAGCTTTTTTTCTAGATTTTAATATATTGCAGATTTCATGACATTTATTTTTTAAATTTGCGTTGTAAGGATCGTCATAGCTCTATTATTCTATGATTCTTTTTCCAACTATTCAGCAAATTAAAAAATTTGGAGCTATAGTTGCCTAAGAACAAAAATATTTATAAGAAACAGCAAAATTGTGCACCCTATATTTTTGGAGGATTTTTTAAACTTAATGTTGTAAATAATAAAAATAGTGAAATAAGGTGACAACCCTTTTGTTTGGCCCAAAAAATTGTAGGTCTTACAAACAAAATATTTTTCCTTACTGCAATTATTTCACAACAATTATAACATGTACCTAATGTCAAAATTAAAAAAGACCTGAAATTAGTGCATGTCATTAGCTTTCCGTTCTATTTTTTACATTTTGTTTCGCTTAATTGTTTTTTTTTTAATTCACTATTTAAAAAATGCTTCACATCGGAAATGGCGCCGTGAATTTCAATACCAACAAGTAAAAGCGTTTAGTTAGGCCATGCCGAATCTTATATACCCTCCACCATGGATAGCACGTGACCTCACAAAATAACTCAAACCTAAAGAAAACCAGTAAGGAAAGGCTAAAGTCGGGCGGTGCCGACTATATAATACCCTACACCACTCTCGTAATATTGAATAACTCTGATATATAAATTTTGTAATTCATGTATAAATTGTTTACATAAATTTACTTTTGGCACATTTTATACTTAAATAATACCCTGTACCACAGTGTGGTGTAGGGCATAAAAACGATTGGATCTAAAGAGCCAAATCGGATGAGCTATAGCTAAATCTTTACCAATTTTCTTCAAATTCCGCAATGTTGGTTCATGAATCAAGAAACTCTACCATTCTACATTTCAAAACGATTGGATGTAAAATATAGCTTCTATAGAACTAAAGGGCCAAATCGGACGAAACATATATATGGGAGCTATAGCTAAATCTTAACCGATTTTCTTCAAATTCGGCAGTGTTGGTTCATGGATCAAGAAACTCTACCATTCTAAATTTCAAAATGATTGGATTTCAAATACAGCTTCTACAGGACTAAAGGGCCAAATCGGACGAAACATATATATGGGAGCTATAGCTAAATCTTAACCGATTTTCTTCAAATTCGGCAGTGTTGGTTCATGGATCAAGAAACTCTACCATTCTAAATTTCAAAATAATTTGATTTCAAATACAGCTTCTACAGGACTAAAGGGCTAAATCGGACGAAACATATATATTGGAGCTTTAGCTAAATCTTAACCGATTTTCTTCAAATTCGGTAGTGTTGGTTCATGGATCAAGAAACTCTACCATTCTAAATTTCAAAATGATTGGATGTAAAATACAGCTTCTTCAGGACTAAAGAGCAAAATCGGACGAAACATATATATGGGAGCTATAGCTAAATCTTAACCGATTTTCTTCAAATTCGGCAATGTTGGTTCGTGGATCAAGAAACTCTACCATTCTAAATTTCAAAACGATTGGATGTAAAATACAGCTTCTATAGGACTAAAGGGCCAAATCGGACGAAAGATATATATGGGAGCTATATCTAAATCTGAACCGATTTCAACTAAATTCAATAGCGATCTTAACAGCCGCGAAATACTCTAAACTGCAAAATTTCAGAACGATCGGAGTAAAATTGCGACCTGTAGTCGACGAACAACTTTACATGGACAGACGGACGGACGGACGGACGGACAGACATCGTTAAATCGACTCAGCTGGTGATTCTGAGTCGATCGGTATACTTTAAGGTGGGTCTAGCTGTGTTATTTTCAGGTGTTACAAACATCTGCCGTGAAACAAACTTATAATACCCTGTACCACAGTGTGGTGTAGGGTATAATTACACCGAAAACACAAAAAATATAGTAGATGAGAATAGTCGGAATCACAACAAGTTAGATGTTATGTATGGGAGTTATATCTTAATATGAACAGATATGGCCAATCCCAAACAACCTGCAACTATAAGAAGTATTTATACCCAATTTGATCAACCTAGCTCTATTATTGCGGACTGTACGGACAGACGGACATTGCTAAATCGTCTTAGAATTTTACGACGATTAAGAATATATATACTTTATGGGGTCTCAGATCAATATTTAGAGGTGTTACAAACGGAGTGACAAAATGAATATACCCCCCATCCTAAGTATGCAGTTTTACCCCCAAATTATCTTCTTTCAATCCATATTATTTTTTTTTGGATTTGGACCATCTTGAAAAATTGGGGTTTCGCCAGAAAATCTGAAAAATTAACCATAGTGCTGTAGCAAATTTAATTTCAGTGAAATAGAAACATATGATATGTAAGACAGAGGACGATCCCAAATATTACTGTTTTAACACCGGAGTCGACGGGACCTCGACCGCTGAACCTATGCCACCTATTTTTGTTAGACCTTACACAGGGTTTTCCAATAAGAGTGATATGATTTCTTTGAAAAAACACACTTATTGTTAAGGAAATTCAAAAGTTTTTTATTTAATGTGAAGTACAATCGATACAATTAAGTTCTAAATAAAACGTCATTTAAATGGCCTCCACGATTTCTTCTGCAGGAACGAATTCGATGAAACCAATTTTCGAGCACTTTTTCCACTAAATAAAGTCGAATGTCATGAATGGCACGTTTAATATTGACTTGTAAAGCTTGAAGGAGTCTTCTTTATTTCGAAAGACCAAATAACCCCACAAGAAATAGTCTAATGGTGTTATATCACAACTTCTTGGAGGCCATTCAATATCACAATTTCTTGAAATAATCGAATCTCCAAACTTTTCTCGCAACAATTCAATTGTTTCATTTGCTGTGTGGCACGTAGCCACAATCGGTCAAAGGTAAAAAGAGAGCTCTTAACGAGAGCTAAAATATTGCTTATGGGTGTCAAGGTCGTAGGTCGACTGGAAAGTGTTTTTTTTTTAATTTAAAAAAATTGACTTAGCGCACTAAAAGTTGCAATTGGAGAAAGATTATTTTGATAATAAAACTGAATAATTTGTAAACGTTGTTCTCGCGTATATCTCTCCGTGATAAAATTGTAAACACTACTGAATGCAATGAAAAACAAATGACAGATCATGACATATTGCAAATGGCCGAAACGTCACTTCAGAATCATATCATCCCTATTGGAAAAACCCTTAATATTATTCTCAAATGCATATACACTAAGAGTGCAAAGGTTCTCAAAATATTACTGTCTCAATTATGTTAATTTGTGATTGTTATACAATTCACTTTTGTCCCCCAGTGTATGGATATTTGAGCATTATGTACTGTAAGACCTACAGACAATCTTGCAATGAGCAATGCTATGCAAACAAAATAATGTGTGTATGACTTAATATCGGTCCTAGGTGCCTATAATAAATACCAGAGATACAAGAAATCTCACGTTCATACACAGCGACATACATATAATATGTTCATACATACAGATACAGACACACACACATTTATGTGTGAATATTATACAATGTAAATAAATAAATATTGCATTAAATGAAACTATTTGTGTCGCTACATTCCGCTCGTACTTAGCGTTCCGATCGGCCCCATAGAACGGCGAACGTACATATGTCGTATGTCGAATGCCGGCCGGGACTGCCACAAAGTGCAGCTACATACAAAAAAATTTTCACACCAAACCGGCCACCTAAACGCAGAGACAGAGCACGACGGCCGGCTAAGCGGTTAGACGACTAAGGCACAGCCACCAAAGAGATCACAGACCAGCCAGCCAGCCAATGGACAACCAACCCACAGACAGTCGCTAGCCTTGTCCAATGTTGTTCAACAATAACACAACCAACAACAACAACCACAATTCACCTGGAAATGCAAACTGCCAAATGCAAGAGGCAAGAGCTCCAACAAACGAACCGACCGACCAGCAATTCTGTCACCTCCAACAACAACCGCAACAAAGCCAAGAACACAATCACAAATCCAACTATAAAAACAACAACATAAGGAGAAACATTGAAATCCGTTAAAGTTTGCAATCCGCAAGCGCACCTGAACAATATCCGCTTTACGGCCCGACCAACACTACCACAACTAATGGAGGCGGATCTCCGTCAGCAGATATAGATATATGTACACATACTCACAGTCAAGGTGTGAGTACTCGTACCACCGCGTTAGCCCCATTTGCCGCCAAGCAAATGCAAAAAATTACAAAGCTGAGACCCCAATGACCCCAAACGCCACCTACCGAAAAAAAAACGCGGCAAGCGACAAAGTGCTACCACATATATATGTATATGTTACTCGTGTATCACGGTACAAGGCTATATTGTAACACTGCACGAATTTGGTATACGGTCACGATCAACTTCATTAAAGTTTAAACATTTCAAGTGTACTTTCAACCACAACAACAAAAAACGAGTGAGAACTGTTGAAAGTTAAACCCTTCACGGATTCCATTTTATTATATAGCCGAAAAAATATTGATCTTCACCAAATTAAAAAGAAAAAATATTTGTATGTATACGAGTATATTTTCAACTCAATATTGTTTGTTGATTTTTATTTTTCAAATATTTTTTCTTTGTAATTTGGTTAGGATTTTCAGTTATTATAATGTAACAGGGAAAATAGTTTAAGAAACAATATTTTCTCTTTCAATTTCTTATGCTTTGTAGCATTAAAATTAACTCCAAACCAGTAAGGAAAGGCTAAAGTTGGGCGGTGCCGACTATATAATACCCTACACCACTCTCGTAATATTGAATAACTCTGATATATAAATTTTGTAATTCATGTATAAATTGTTTACATAAATTTACTTTTGACATTTATATTTTTAACATTTTATACTTAAATAATACCCTGTACCACAGTGTGGTGTAGGGTATAAAAACGATTGGATCTAAAGAGCCAAATCGGATGAAACATATATATGGGAGCTAAGCTAAATCTTTACCGATTTTCTTCAAATTCGCCAATGTTGGTTCATGAATCAAGAAATCTACCATTCTAAATTTCAAAACGATTGGATGTAAAATACAGCTTTTATAGGACTAAAGGGCCAAATCGGACGAAACATATATATGGGAGCTATAGCTAAATCTTAACCGATTTTCTTCAAATTCGGCAGTGTTGGTTCATGGATCAAGAAACTCTACCATTCTAAATTTCAAAAAGATTGGATGTAAAATACAGCTTCTATAGGACTAAAGGGCCAAATCGGACGAAAGATATATATGGGAGCTATATCTAAATCTGAACCGATTTCAACCAAATTCAATAGCGATCTTAACAGCCGCGAAATACTCTAAACTGCAAAATTTCAGAACGATCGGAGTGAAATCGACTCAGCTAGTGATTCTGAGTCGATCGGTATACTTTAAGGTGGGTCTAGCTGTGTTATTTTCAGGTGTTACAAACATCTGCCGTGAAACAAACTTATAATACCCTGTACAACAGTGTGGTGTAGGGTATAAAAAACCATTACAGAGGGGAAAAACAATTTTCCTGAACTTTGACCTCTCCCCCTGCCTCAAATTTTCATTTAATTTGTTTAATATTGTAGGTGATTATACCAACATACTAGGGCAATATTTTCTGAGAATTGGGGAAAGATCTAATTTTTGACCCGTGACACTTGAGAAAGAACTTCTCATAGATCCATATGGTTCTTTTTTGTTGCAGATAATTATTGTCAAAGAACGACTTCTGTAGGAGAGATATAAACATATACCAAAAGATAACCCGATATGGTAACGTTTTTATTGTGCAAAATTTAAATATATATGAAACGCAAGCCTAATCGTTTGAAAAATGTGGTATTTATGTCTGAAATAGATAAGAAAATGTCAGTGGACTAAACCGACTAAAGTATACCCTCACTTGATTAATGTAATATGGTACATAGGGAGGCAGATGCCATAACGCTTAAAAAAATAAATCTTTTTCATTCTATACTCAATGAAAAAAGTTCCCAAAAATAGAAAATATGAAGTCATGGGAACGTTGTGTTCTGATAAATATGTCAATATGGGTGGAGGTACCAGAAGAGGCTTAGCGAATATGCCTTTTTTGCGCTGAACAGTAGATACTTTAAAAACATTGCTCTGCACCGTGTCCTCCGGTACTAACTTTATGAGCCATTCAATTTTGGGACGATTTGGCCAATAATGTGAAAAAGTGAAAACTCCTGTAGTCAAATGCATATGTGGCTATACATCAATGTGAGTCTTAATGCCAATTTCCTATCTAGAATTATTCCTAGAAATTTTGTACTTTCAGAAAAGACTAGCTCTGTTCCATTTATCGGAAGAGGGTCCACATGTGCGACTTTTTACGTACTAGAAAATAGAACAAATTCTGTCTTGTTTGGGTTTACGCCCAAACCACTTCTTCTGGCCCATCTAGCCAATTGGTACAGAATCACCTGTAGGATGTCTCTCAGGACGCTGCGATAGCGACGTCGTCCGCATATCCCACGACTTTGCCACAATGTTCTAGGTCTAACAAGCATCTGTCCAAACTTCATTAGAAACCAGTAAGGAAAGGCAGAAAGTCGGGCGGGGCCGACTATATAATACCCTACACCTCCCTAACAATGCGATAAGGGTGATTGCAATAATAATTTGGAATAATTGGTAAATGTGTAAGAACATATATATGTGGATATACCTAATTCTGAACCGATAATCGCTAAATTAATCAATATTCGTTCCTAAATTGAGAAACATCTTTCTGGAGACTTTTGTAATGATCGGAACCAAAGTACAACTTCTATAGCGCTTTGTAACCAAATCAAGAGGAACGTATATATGGAGGTTATATATAAATCTGAATCGATTTTTCCTGAATACTCATTCATGTAAAATAGAAACCTCTTTCTGTCGAATTTCGTACTGATCGGATATAAAATGCAGTCTCTACAGCGCTTAGATGTCAAATCGGGGGTAACATATATATGGGGGCTATATCTAAATCTTAACCGATTTTCTCCGAATTTGGCAGTATTCCTTCATATAATAAGAAACCTCTTTCTGCCGAATTTCGCTGTGATCGGATATAAAATACAGTTTCTACAGCGCTTGAATTTCAAATCGGGGGTAACATATATATGGGAGGTATATATAAATCTGAACCGATTTTCTCCAAATTTGGCAGTATTCCTTCGAGTAATAAGAAACCTCTTTCTGCCGAATTTTGCACTGATCGGATATAAAATACAATTTCTACAGCGCTTACATGTCTAATCGGGGGTAACATATATATGAGGGCTATATCTAAATCTGAACCGATTTTCTCCGAATTTAGCAGTATTCCTTCATGTAATAAGAAACCTCTCTTTGCCGAATTTCGCACTGATCGGATATAAAATAACATTTTTACAGCGCTTACATGTCAAATCGGGGGTAACGTATATATGGGGGCTATATCTAAATCTGAACCGATTTCTTCCAAATTTAACAGTGTTCATTCACATAATAACAAACCTCTTTCTGCCGAATTTCATACTGTTCGGATATAAAATAAAGTTTTTACAGCGCTTACATGTCAAATCGGGGGTAACATATATATGGGGCTATATCTAAATCTGAACCGATTTTAACCAAATTCAATAGGGATCGTCCTTGAGCCAATAAAAAGATATGTGTAAAGTTTCGTCGCGATCGGACCATAATTGCGACCTGTACTTTGATTACAAGAATACATGCACAGACAGACGGACAGACGGACATAGCTAAATCAACTCAGAAAGTGATTCTAAGTCGATCGGTATAATAAACGATGGGTCTATTTCTTCTCCTTTTGGGTGTTACAAACAAATGCACAAAGTTATAATAGCCTGTACCACAGTGTGGTGTAGGGTATAAAAAACACGCACGTACACACTCGGGTATTTAGGCTATTTGCTCGACGCTGAAAAAACATCTGTTTGGAAGGCCAGCGTCCACCTCGATATTTTTTACAAAAGAAAGAAAACGAAACCTTTTCACAGGCACCATCTTATTACAAACGAAAACAAGAAGGAATTTTTAGGGCGAAAGGGTGAACAAATTTAGCATTTTTTGGCACAAAAGAAAACATCATAACCGTCTGTTTGCATGTTGTTAAAAGCCCCTTCTATGTCAAGAAAGGTTACCATAGCGAATTCCTTGAAATGAAGGGACGATTCGATAGTGCTCACAAGTTCGTACAGTACAGAATCTGTAGATTTGAGTTTGTTGTAAACATATTGGTTCCCCGACAGGAGTTTGTGGTAAGGTTTTCTCTAATGAAAGAATCTAAAAGTCTTTCCAGACCTTTCAAGAGGAAGTAGGAGAGGCTAAGTGGGTCAAAGTTCTTTGACCTAGTGCGCGATGTCTTTCCCGCATTGGGTGTAAATACCACTTTGGTATAACTCCATCGATTGGATATATAGGATAGCCTGATACTCATACATCCTGAATAAATTATCTCCAGCCATAATGTGCGAGAGGGTCCCAGCCCATCCGTCATATAGATTTCGGTAGTAGTTTGACAAGAATACTTTCGTGAAAAGTGGCAATCTTCTAAAACATTTGTTTTAAGTCTCAAGGTTTGTTTTTTTTTTTTGATCACTTAAAACTAAACGATCTCCGTTAATTTGTAAACACAACAACACTTTTATTTAAAAGGTCTCAGTCCAACCAATATTAAAACCCAGCCAGTTTCTTCTTTGGAGGAGTCGGTTCCTTCTTTTACAACATAGTACTGATCCACCAAATTAGGTGTCCACGCTAGAAATGTTTATAAAAAACAAAATCGGTTAAAGGTTCGTGAGCTTTCTGAAGTCTTGGGCCTTTCAAAAAGTGCTATACATCGCATATTGAGGGAAAATTTGATGATGAGAAAGCTGTGCATAAGATAGGTGCCGCGTTTGCTCAAAATCAAGACAATGCACCAGTTCACACATCCGCTATTGCGATGGCCAAAAGCAATGAATTAAAGTTCGAATTGCTTATTCGCCAGATTTAGATCCCTCTAATTATTTTTATACCCTACACCACACTGTGGTACAGGGTATTATAAGTTTGTTTCACGGCAGATGTTTGTAACTCCTTAAAATAACACAGCTAGACCCACCTTAAAGTATACCGATCGACTCAGAATCACTAGCTGAGTCGATTTAACGATGTCCGTCCGTCCGTCCGTCTGTCCATGTAAAGTTGTTCGTCGACTACAGGTCGCAATTTCACTCCGATCGTTCTGAAATTTTGCAGTTTAGAGTATTTCGCGGCTGTTAAGATCGCTATTGAATTTGGTTGAAATCGGTTAAGATTTAGCTATAGCTCCCATATATATGTTTCGTCCGATTTTGCTCTTTAGTCCTGAAGAAGCTGTATTTTACATCCAATCGTTTTGAAATTTAGAATGGTAGAGTTTCTTGATCCATGAACCAACACTACCGAATTTGAAGAAAATCGGTTAAGATTTAACTATAACTCCCATATATATGTTTCATCCGATTTGGCTCTTTAGATCCAATCGTTTTTATACCCTACACCACACTGTGGTACAGGGTATTATTTAAGATTAAAATGTCCCAAAAGTAAATTTATGTAAACAATATATACATGAATTACAAAATTTATATATCAGAGTTATTCAATATTACGAGAGTGGTGTAGGGTATTATATAGTCGGCACCGCCCGACTTTAGCCTTTCCTTACTGGTTTTATTTCTATGTATGTGTAGTATAGAAGTTATTAGATAATCAATAGTTCACTAAATTTTAATCCTTTGTGAGGAAGGTACTAGACGGAGTGGACCAATATGGTCCATCTTCGAACTTAGCCGTAGATAGAAGAAAATATTACCACATACCAAATTTGAAGTCTTGAAATTTTGTACAGTGTAATGGTTTAATAGTACCAACAATACAGTAAAAAATGGGCATTATTGCCACGCTACTTTTGGACCATTTTGTACCAAAAATTACCAGTTTCTAACTTTAATACCAGTACATACAAATACTTGAAATTTTGTACAGTGTAATGCTTTTATAGTACCTAGAGTCCAGAAAAAATGGGCGTTATTGGCCCGCCCCTTTTGGTACCACGTACGCAAATGGACCTTTTTGTACCAAAAGTTAACAGCTGTTAACTTTAATACCGGTAATAAAGTAATTAAATGCAATTTAAATTGAATAAAACAAAAAAATAAATAAAATTAACAAATATATTTTTGAGACTCAAGGTGAGGGGATTCATTAGTCGGTTTATCATTAGTAGTTTATCTGTCCGTCTATCTGTCTGTCCACGAATTCTTGTGATCACAGTGCAGGTAGCAAATATGAATCTATTTTTACGAAAATTGGAAATGAGGATTTTCTTGTACTACTGCCGATCCCTATTGAAAATGGCCCATATCTCTGGAATGTCGGTGGCTTGTGTTTGGTACTACAAAGTTCCACGTAGCTGATCAACAATGTCCCATCAGAAGTGACACTAACGTAGACAATCTTTTCCTCTCTAGTGCGAAAAGATATTTTGACATTCTTAGGTCCTATTTTGGCCAGATTTGTCTAACTACCCTACGGGTGTCGATTTCTGTCCATCTCTCATTGGACTGCCTCTTGCCTAAGTCAAAGCTTTTATGTGGACAGTGGCGCCCCAATATATGTAAATTCTTTAAGAATTTGTAATATCGTCCATATCCATATGCCAAGGTACCCATACATATGAGGTATATATTAAACTGCTCAGACATCTCGATTAGAGATCTGTGGCAGTTGAGGAAAGTTTGTGAATTTAGAGATGTAGCCTCCAGGCATTTAATGGCAGCATGGCTGTCGGAGTAAATTAAGAGTGTTGGTCACTGTGTTGCGACTCAGCCACTTGCCGACGTCTTTTATTGCCATTACTTCTGCTTGATAGGCACTGCAAGTATCTGGTAGTCTGTGGGCTATATCAAGTCTTTGTTCTTCACAGTGTAAAACGCAGCCAAGCTTCGAACTATCTGTGTAGAAGTGGCGAAGATTTATATTTCCGGTTATTCTGCCAGCTCATTCCTCTCTGGCAGGTAGCTAAGTGGTAAAGTTCCGCTCGAAGGTGTACACCGTTTGTATATAGTCCACTCGGTCGGTTACCATAGCCCTACACTATGATGTCCTCATGTGATCCTTTCATCGAAGTACGGCTCTAATGGCCGCTTCTCTTACCACAATTTCAATGACAATAACGACTCAGTCATTAAAGCTTCGATTATGTCTAGGTAGTTATCTGTACCTTTGATAATTGGTTGGAAATGGTTAGTTTATCAGTTGCCGTCCACCAAACCACAACACCGTACAACAGTATGGGGCAGACAACTGCTATATAAATCCAATGGGCAATTCTAGGAGAGAAACGCCAACGCGACCCTACAGCTCTCCTGCAGGAATATAAGGCGACATTGGCCTTAATTACAGGTTCCAAAAATGGAGTCTTAATGACAATTTCCTATCTAGAATTATACCTAGAACTTTTGAACTTTCAGAAAAGACTAGCTCTGTTCCATTTATCCGAGGAGGGTCCACATGTGGGACTTTTTCCGTTCTTGAAAATAGAACCAATTCTGTCTGGTTTGGGTTAACGCCCAAACAACTTCTTCTGGCCCATCTAGCCAATTGGTACAGAACCACCTGTACGATGTCTCTGAGTACGCTGCGATAGCGACGTCGTCCGCATTTACCACAACTTTGCAGCCACAACGTTCTAGGTCTAATAGGATTCCATTCACCGCTAGGTTCCAAATTTGTGGAGTACTTTTTTCAAAAAACCTTGAAGAAGTTGTGGACCCAAGAATTGCTGTCATATGTATGTCTTCGGTTGAGCAGGCTTTGAATTAATCTAATGAAGCTAGAGTTCACCCTTAGATGTGAATCTAACAGTCTGATTAAATGTTGCTAAAAGCCCCTTCTATCTCAAGAAAGGCCTCCATAGTGAATTCCTTGAAATATAGGGATGATTCGGAAGTGCCCACAAGTTCGTGCAGGGCAGATTCTATGAACTTGCCTTTGTTGTAAGTATGTTGGTTCCCTAGACAGGAGTTTTGTATTAAGGTTTTTAGCTAATGAAAGAAACAAAAAGTCTTTCCAGACCTTTTAAAAGTAAGGAGGAGAGTCTAATTGGCCTGAAGTCCTTTAACCTTCTACGCGATATCTTTCCCGCTTTGGGTATGAATAACACTTTGGTATACCTCCATCGATTGGGGATATATAATACATCCTGCATTCATTTTCTCCAGCCAGGGGATAATGAGCAAGGGCGGTCCCAAAATTAGCCGACCTGACTAACAGATGGCAGTAGTGTTTGCAAATAATACTTTCGTAAAAAGAGGAATATTTTATGATGAGAAAGCTGTACGCAAGATGGGTGCCGCGTATGCTCATAATCAAGACATTGTACCAGTTCACACATTCACTATTGCAATGTCCAAAATCAATGAATTAAAGTTCGAATTGCTTCAGCATGCAGCTTATTCGCCAGAGTTAGCGCCCGTCAGATTTTGTTTCCAAAATTTAAAAAATGGCTCGGCAGAAAAAATCATTGCTAGCAATGAAGAGGTGAACGTTGCGGTTGATGGATATTTTCAGGAGCTAGACGGTTCTTACTATAATCAGGTTATCGAAGCTAGTGAATTATATAGATTGATTATGTTGAGAAATAAAGAACATTTTTCACAAATTTGTTAGGTTTTATTTTGGGGCCGTTCTCTTATATGTAGCTCCCATACAATAGTCCTACCCCGTCACCTTAGAAACTACAAATACAATTCGATTGGACTGAAACTGGCAATTTTTATTTGATTTTATCTTGAATCACTAACACGAGTAATGGAATAATATTTAATATCGACCTATGTAGTTTATTTTTGGTTAACATATTTACTTTGTTTTAAAGAGGACACATTGCGCCATTTCTGGTAAATTTTTTTTTCAAATTTTTTAAAAAAAAATACATTTTTTTTGAAACAACATTTGTAGAAAAAATTGCTCACCACTCGATTTTCTTCAAATTCTCACAGAATATTCGTCACACTCTCACAAATCCAGAACAAACTCAATATTTGCAAAAGTTAAGGACGAAATATCACGAATAGTCTGACAATTTTCGTCTGTTTTTGCAAAACCCTGCACAATGGTACGAATTCAAAAAGGGCAAATAATTCAACCGTTTCTTAACCAAACAACCGATTGCGAACAAACTGGCATGGTAGATGAAGAGGTGTTAGAGAAGTTAAGTTTTATATTTGGGCCTCCTATGTCAGACAGGGGCGTACCTAGAGGGCCTCAAATTTGGCCACATCGGGCGTTTCTCTTCCGATTTACAAAATTTGTGTGTGTTCTACTAACTAAGGTCTACAAAAATACTTTTTACACCTAAGAATTATCTCGTATAGTTACCGAGATATCTGCAATTGACAATTGAATTTTTAATTTTTTCCCTTACCATGTGCTAGTATCTTGTAAATATCGGAGCACAATATGCAAAACTTTGCAAAAATCGGTTCAGCCGTTCGAGAGCAATTACAAATTTCGTAAAACACAAAAACTATTTTTTTATTTTTTCAAAAAATAAAATACTCATACATATTTTCCAAAAAAAAAAAAAAATTAAAAAAAAATTATAGCGGCATCTTATGTTACCTATTTGTAACTGTAAACATTTTAGCCAAAAATATACTACATACCGATTTGATTTTTAAGTCATAAAGGCCAACAATACAAACGGATTTGGGCTTAAGTTAGGCAACTTGTTTTTGATTTTACCCAAAATCCTTCATACGTGCAAGGGACCTCATAGCTCCACATTTATAAATAATCCTCACACAAATGTCCCACCCGACTTGATTAACAATTAGGCAGTATTGTGAAAATTAACTTTTTATTTAACCTGAGACCAATCGTAAAAATAATTATAATCATAGGTTAATTGGCCCAATCCGATTTTACTTGACTTAGTGTAATTTTACATAAACTTTAGCCATTTTCATTCAATTAGTTAATTACTGAAATTATTGTTGTTCCAATATTAAATGATAACCATGGTGGAGATTATACCGCACCTGGTACTCAAAGAAAAATGCAATTTTTTGAGATAAATGATCGGATGTTTATTTCATAATAAAGAGGAAGGTGAGCCGTTAATAATGAAAAACAACATCAACCAAATGGCCACCACGAACACGCCTACAGGACCATATCCTTTTCATGAAATTTTCCATAACCAAATCGCAAAGTGGCTGCCCTATGTCCTCGATCCAACCTCATTTTCGAAAAAGAAATATGATAATGAAATATGAAATATGAAAAGAAATATATCAACAAAAATAAACATGTCTTTTTAAAGGTATTTGCTTCTAATTACATATTGCTGTGGATATTATTTTTTTTAATTGATATTTACGGAAATAGTTGTTTACCCCCACTAACATTTTTTAAATTTTGTGTTGTTACCCTTTTGTTGAACAGGTGCGATATGTATACTATTATTTGTTCTGCAATCTGTGCAATGTGAAGCGTTCGAATTCATAGATGTAGTTCCACTAATTACATATTCGAAATAAAGAATACATTCTGATTTTATACATGACTTATTTCCACAATTGAAATCAAATTAATGCTAATAAATTATTGTCCAACAAATCTGTATGAAATATCTAATAGAACCCATTTACTGTAGTTTTGGTTAGTTACACAAGTAATATGTCATTTCATTATAAGCATGTTGGTTTAATTAGTTACAGTTCAGAAAAAAAATAATAATAAACTGAGATCGATTGAGTTGTCAATTTGTGGGATTGGTTTTGTGGTCAGTTCATGTTACTGCAATAATTATATTGAGTTATGTTGAACAAATTCCTTTTTACATACAATAATTTGATTGATGTTTAGCAAATATCGTATGTTTTTTCTGTTATAATTTGCATAAAATAATGTTCTATTTCATAGGTTGAAGAAATTGGACATATTTTGATTTCACACACTGTTTATGCAGGTCCCACAGTCCCACATCACTAGTACAAACGACTATCATAGGTATGTGGTGTGTCTGTGCGAGTTTGTATGTCCTGGGATCATAGCCATATTAGCACCGGTAGACAGTTGTGATATTTGAAACATTTCGTTGGTTCGTTTGGTAAAAATAACAGCAAATTGGTACACATGTTCTCAAAATTAAAATACTCTCGGCGTGTACGTCATTGATCGTCTGATAAAAAATTTGAACTATAGCCAATGGCGAGGAAAAACATCCGATATCCATCCATTCACTGCCACTGCGGCAGCGGACGGACACCGGCGCAAACAAATCAAACGGTCAAAAAGACTTGTCGCCATAGTCAGTCGTCGTTGAGTTTTTGGTCGTCTCCCCAAGAACGGCAAAGCAATAAAATATGTCTACTATTTGCAAAATGTCATTCTATAAGAATCGCCTCATAACTTAGCAAGTCATTAAAAACTGAATATCTGTAGAAATGTATAGACGAACGTACATATGTATTTAGATTATATAGTTTATGGCTCACACATATGACCATAATTGGCCAAGGTTGAATGTACAATACACTACGCTACAATAAAATGCCACTTGTGGTCAATACATGACAGACACTTGATTTCGGCCTAAAACAAATGCATCATTTCAAGTGTAATTCACTACAATCATCATCAGAGTCATCACAATATGAGTAAATATTTAGCCAATTTTAAAATTCACTTGCGGTTAGTTATACACTCTGTTCAAGAGGAAGGGCTTCTTCTCAGGGTATTCGTCATCGTAATGAGGCGCCTCGGATGCGCCAACCACAGTGCCCGCCATTGTGGTCGGTTAAGCATTTCCGTATAATTTTAGATGCTGTTTGGCATTTTGTAATCAAAAATTATCGGTTGGTTTATTCCGTATTTTGGCTTTGTTTGCTGATATTTTGGCATCAATTACGAGTGTGTATGTATATTGAACCCAGTGGCGTGTTGCAATTATGTAATTAGATTAAAATTATTTAAAGAACTTTTGTTTTTTATGGTGATGACTAACACTTTCATCAGGTGTGAAATTAACAAAACTATAAGATACACCATTATAGATAGTCCAGAGTGTTGACACTTATTATTTTGTACGACGCGTGCGATTATGCGCGTTAACTAAAATTATATTTTGTGATTTTGCATTTGTGTTTATATCTAGTGTCCACACTTACCGCCTGACCTACGATGTCGAACGATAACGTTCGCATGAATTTGATCTTTTAAAGTATGATCGTTTAAACCTAAGAATTAATTAATTTGTACAAAAAAGGCACACTTTTGTGATTTTTTGTGACGACAAAGTTAAAATCCATTGATTAAAAACAACGGTATATTATGGTATAACTTTCGAAGTATAATGTGGAATTTCATGAAGAAATATTAAAAAATATGGAAACGCCAGCAATTATTCTGAAGTTTCTCGAAAAAGTTGAATTGCGGTATCCATCATAACTCGGTGATGGATTATCTAAAATTAAAAAAACAAAATTATTTTGTTAGGTAATCGTTTTTCCCAGGTGATGCCGAGAGTGTTTTTCGAAATGAAAAATGCGATATTTGCAATAAAAAAACAGTAAGGAAATGCTAAAGTCGGGCGGTGACTGTATGATACCCTACACCACTCTAGTAAGATTGCACAACAATGAAATATCCATAGTATATGTACATCAACTAAAATTTGTTTACACAATCTACATTTGGTTCGTTATGCCTCTGTAGTCAAATCGGACGAAACATGTATGTGGGAGCTATATTAAAATCTGAACCGATTTTCTTAAAATTCGGCTCCATTCGGCAATGTTGGTCTATAGATCGAGAAACTGTACCATGCAAAATTTCAAAACAATTTCACGTAAAGTACAGGTTCTATAGGGCTAATGGACTATAGATGGGGGCTATAGCTAAATCTGAACCGATTTTTTAAACTTGGCAATGTTACTCCATGGATCAAGAAACTCCACCATGTTAAATTTCAAACCGATTGGATGTATACTACAGCTTTTATAGGGCTAAAGGTCCAAATCGGACGAAACATATGTATGGGGCTATAGCTAACTCTGAACCGATTTTCTTAAAATTAGATTTGATTCTGTTCAATAGGACTAACGGGCCATATCTTACGAAACATATATATGGGGTCTATACACGCTGAAAAAAATCGGCTCTGTAGTATATTGTCCCAAACATATTCAGCTTGAAACATAAATATTTTTAGGGTGCACACCAAATATATAACATTTGACACAAACAAATATTATATGGTTGGGAGGATGTTGCTCTAAACAAAACTATGTTTACATCCTAATATTTTTTATTTGGATATGTTATTTCCCAAACAAAGATCTATTTGCTTGTTTTAAAGGTAGTTTTTAGAAATTTTTAATGTTAGTAAAATTTCTTTATAATTGAAAATAATGACTTGGAATAGTTAGAAAATAAAAATAAGTGGTTTCAAATAGTAATTAATGTAAGTATGCCATTTTTAATAGGAATGCATAATTCGAAAACAAGGAAAAAATTAAAACTATAATTCGAAAAATTCAGCAAAGTTTTGAAAATCTTTTTTTTTAATAAAATATATTTGGAAATATTCATAAACAATAATTTTATTTGTATTTAAACACATATTTTATTTGAGAAAATTAGTTCGCAAATATATATTATTCTAAAATATTAACATATGGGTTCTAAATATATTTTATTGATTTTCAAGGTAGGTAAATCTGAACCGATTTTCATCAAATTGAGCGTTGATTCATAGATGAATAAACTCTACCATGCTAAATTTCAAAACAAATACGATATATTAAAAAAACCGTTGTATTGCCATATAACTGTATTGTGGGAACCTATAGTGATTTTTTACAAGGAATCGTTTTGTCGAATACTTAAATTATCCGTCGATTTCTCGGGTGGTGGCGGGTGTTTTGGAAGAAATACTTTCTGAAGTGTCTCCTTTATTTTGTTCTTTGGCGTGGAACATCTAGTCCGAAACCTTCAAGTCACAAGCACAGTGGCTAGCAGCGACAATTTTTTACAAAATTTAACAAATAAAAAAAATATATAAATAATTTTAGGCCCACATCCATCCAAAGCTAATATGTTAGAGAATTAATAGAAGTTTAAAATATAAAAAATTCGCAAAAATCTGAGATTACAAACAATTTAAAAAATGACATTTAAATTGTTAAACTTAAAAATCGCACACAAACGAATTTTTAATATTTTTTTAAAAATTTTCTCTGAAAATAAAGAAAAATACCAACATTTCAAAAAAAAGATTTTTTAAATCGGACCATAACTTAAGAAGTTGTGACCAAAAACCGTATACATGGAGTGATATCTTAACGATTTTTTAAATATAGATAACTTCTGAACGAGTTATCGGAAAAATCTCAAAAAATTCCACAAAGCGTTTCTTCAGGTGTACTAAAAAATATAAAAACAAGTAAGAAAGTTTCAGTCGGGTAAACCGACTAAGGTATACCCTCACTTTGTGAGTAATGTAATATTGAATATTACTCGAATTATTCTGTCAATTTGTGTGAGAGATACCAGAAGGGGTTTATCAAATACACCTTCTTTTCGCTGAACATTAGATACTTTAAATTCATTGCACTGTGCCGACTTATAAGCATTTATGTGTTTAGGAATTAAAAATTCAATCTCCCTAAAAACATGCTAAGTCGACTTACCATTTAGAATTTAGAATGGAGGTATCGAAATGTTCCTTCCGATTTAGCTTCTAAGGCCTATAGAAGGTATATTTTACACCAGATCGAGATTATAATTGGCAGATACAAGTCTCTCTACCTATTAATGAGACCACTAAATTTAATGAAAATCGGTTCGGATTTAGATATAACCCCCATATATATGTTCCTTCCGATTTGGCTTCTAAGGCCTATGGAAGGTGCATTTTACAACAGATCGAGGAAAAAGTGGCAGAGACAAGTATCTTCACCCATTAATAAAGACTGTTAAATTTAGTGGAAATCGGTTAAGAATTAGGTATAGCCCCTATATATATGTTCCTTCCGATTTGACTTCTTAGGCCTATAGCAGGTGTATTTTACACCAGATCGAGGAAAAAATTGACAAAGACAAGTCTCTTGACCCATTAATAAAGTCTACAAAATTTAGTGGAAATCGGTTCAGATGTAGATATAGCCCCCATTTATATGTTTCTTCCGACATAGCTTCTAAGGGCTGTATAAGCTGTATTTTGCAGACCCCTGTTACGAAAATTATAAGAAGGGAGTAACTAGCCCTACAAATAAACCCAGATAAATTTTAAAGCAATCGGTTGAGATTTAGACTTCTGTTATGCATTTTAGGATTGTCAAAACTAAATTTTTCAAACGATTTTTATGCAATTTAAAAAAGATTTGTTGCTTATTCTGCTCTATCAAGATGGGTTAGGGTATCATATAGTCGGCTTCGCCCGACTTTTGTCTTTCCTTACAGGTTTTTAAAATGTGTGTTTTGCGATTCATTCGCTGTGGACTTACCCTATGGTAAATTTGCATACCCTACAACAACACTATGGTACAAAGAATTATAACCATTTGCACCTGTTTGAACACCCAAAGGAGATGAGATGGACCCATCATTTATCATACCGATCGACTCAGTATCACTTACTGAGTCTATTTAGCATGTATGTCTGTCTGTCCATGTATGATCGCAATTAAATTGGACACACGTGTTTTTTTGGACCAAGGTGGAACCCTATTACAGTTAGTGAAAATCGGTTCAGATTTAGACCCGATAAGAAAACCGAAGATAACATTTAGCAGAAAGAAGTTTTTTAACTCAGGAACGAGTGCTGCTAAATTTGGGGAAATTTGGTTCAGATTTAGATATAGCCTACTGTATATGATCCTCCCGGTGTGGCATCGAAACGCTGTAGAAGTTATATTTTACGAGGTATGTTCAAAAAATATCGCGAATTTTGTATTTTTTTCAAAAAGTATTTATTTATTCATGAATATCTATTTTGTCCCCTTCAAAGTAATTCTCCTCGGATATAATACACTTCTGCCAACGTTTTTTCCGATCCTCGAAGCACTTCAAAAAATCTTTTTTTGTGATCTTGTTCAGCTCCGTCGTCGATGCCGTCTTAATCTCCTCAATCGTGGCGTAGCGTCGTCCTTTCATGGGCCTTTTCAGTTTTGGGAACAAAAAATAGTCACAGGGGGCTAGGTCAGGGGAATACGGTGGCTGCGTCACCATTACTGTGTTGTTTTTGACCAAATATTCGCGCACAAGCAACGATGTGTGTGTGCAGGGGCGTTATCATTGTGCAAAAGCCAGTTTTTGTTCTTCCACAAATCCGGGCGTTTTTGGCGGATTGCTTCGCGCAATTTGCGCATAACTTGCAAGTAATATTCTTTATTCACCGTACTACCCTGTGGCAAGAACTCATAATGCACCACGCCCCTGCAATCAAAGAAAACTGTTAGCAAAAAAAGGGGGAATTACTTTGAAGGGGACAAAATAGATATTCATGAATAAATAAATACTTTTTGAAAAAATACAAAATAGGCGATATTTTTTGAACATACCTCGTACATATGGGCAAATGTCAAAATTTTTCTCATTGGGGTAATCTATGTTGGTTGTCACTTTTATCGCGTTGTGTACAGATTTCGGTACAAAAGTTGGTTAAATTAGATAAAAAACAAACATAAAAGTTTTTTCCCAACAAAATTTGTTATTATCTTATATACTTTAAAAGATATAAGCACATACATTTAAAAAATTTAGAAAAAACCCTAGACATTTTCATATATTTATTCATTCTTTTAGAGGTTGTGGCCAAACTATTCATTCTAGAGGTACTGGTCAGTTACAAAAAATATGAGTGACACATGGAGGAAGAAATTTTTGTGGGCATTGTTCATGTGAGATCTTTCCGCGAAAAAATATATATCATATCTTTTGGAAATGCGATTTCAAGTGTTTTTTCATCGCGGTCAGCGCGCCGCTCTATGTAATGAAACATCAACCATCACCGAAGAAGCGATTATCGTGGCTGGAAGTACCTACAAATCCATATAGGTGTCGATGATGTGCTCCAAATGGAACCAACGCTAGAGCTCTCCAAACCTTAGTTAAACTTGCGTGAATTTTTTTTGATAGTGTATTTCGCTGGGCAGTTCGACAGTTATACATAGATTGAGCTGAATTAATTGTCCCAGAATGTTTTGTACATTGCGAATCCTAGAATCAGGGGCGCGTAACAAAATAAAAAATCTCTGAAATTTTATTCACTTTTTTCAAATTTTGTTCTTGACAATTTTTATAGTATAAAGTTCCTAAATTCATTTTTATGTTCTTTGGGGGTACTGCTGTGGTGCACTTAACAACCATGGATACGTATTTAAAGATTGAAGTCTTGTACGCGAAGAACGAGACACTTTTGTCTCAACGATGATCGTCAAGGCACACCCAGTGCGCGGTACAGATATGGCGGAAGTTCATATGAATTAAACGGATTTTTATCATTTTATTTTGATGATTGTTCAAATTATGCACTTTGCAAAAATTAACTCAAAATAAATCCATTCATTATTAGCATCCCTCTAAAGATATATTATGGTTTTAAGCGAATTAATACAATGTAAGTCAGCCCGCATGAGCACAAACGAGTAATTACTGTATGTCATTGCCGACTTCACAATCCGAGAAATTCATAAGAATATATTTTAAAATGTCTTAGTGTAATAATATCACTAAAAAATCGTCAAAAGTCAGCTAACGTACGGAATAATCCTCTTGATGAATTTCTTCGTCACCATGACGAATTTCTGTTTCCAAAAACTTTCGTCCTCAGGATGATCCATTCATCACCAAGACGAACCCCATTCATCATCACGACGAATAGCATTCATCACCACGACGAACTCTATTCATCACCATGATTAACTCCATTCGTCACCACGACGAATCCCATTCATTATCACGACGAATCCCCTTCATCAGCACGACGAATTCATGCCCACGACTATTTAAATTTTAAAAATTCCAATAAATGTTCTTCTATTTTTAAACCATTTAAAATGTTATGGAAAATAAAATTATTTTACTGCATTGCTAGGTTCAGTTGTGAATATTCGTTTCGAGACGCAGTTCTTATCAGGTAAGGCTGAAATCAAACAAACGAGAAGTATTCATTACTTCTGCTATTTTAAATCAAAAATAATCACATCAAGTAATGTATTTGCCAACAGACCACTAGCACAAATGTTCCACACTTATACAGCTTGTCGAGCTGCATGTACGAGTATGCATGTGTTTGATATTTTGTTAAACAAACATCAGTTACGCCGTGCCAGTGCGGTTTGTATGAACCAATCGGTGCTGCGTGGAACACACACGTGGACGAACATAACAACGTCGCATGTCTTACTTTGTTTTGCTGTTGGAGTTGACGTTGCCGTAAAGGGCGAATAAGTCGATCGTTCTCATGATGAATGGATAATCTTATTGACGAACAGTGTTCGTCATTATTTATTATTAGATTTTTTAAATTGATCTTTTACAACAAATTATTTAAGTAAGGTAGTCAGAACGCATATAGAACAGTACATTTAAGCAGAAACTATAATTTGATTGCTTCGTTTGATCATATTTTCAGCAAAATGGCCAAATAAATCTTTTCGTCGTGGGAATGAAACGTTATCGTTCTTTCGACGAATTTCGAAATCACCAAATACATGATTTGATGATCGTGTTCGTTCTATTGACTTGCAAAAACATCGCATGTACGAAACTTTTCGTCACCAGTACGAAGATATATTGACGAAACTGATTCGTCATGGTGACGAACGGGTTTTCTATCAGTGTACTCTCATCTATTTGGGATATTTTTCATACATTTTTCCGATTTTTATATTTCGCGGGATTCGTAATATTATATAAAAACACACCAAAATACCTCATGTGTTAAGTTTTGGGCTTTGGTGTGTTTTAACACATATACTAACATTTTATGGCCAACATTTTGGTAGAACATTTCATCCCCGCCCACCCCATTTTAAGGGGTGTTTTTTTACGATTTGTTAAAATGGGGCCAAAAATTACAGTTATGTGGGGGAGCTAGAGGGTTAAAATGTTCCACAAAAATATTGCCCTTAATATTTTCTATAAAGTTGCTGAACATAACCAAAAATATATATTTTTGTTATATAATAGTGAAATACTAACATTTTTGGGGTACAATGTGGTGTTTTGAGGTATTTTGGGTGCTAGACACTAGAATTGGGCACTATAGTTATTTTAAGTGATCGCTCTTTCTAGTTCAGTTCAATTGAGTGAACTAGTTCGTTCATTTAGTTCAACAGCTCACTTTAGCACTCCAGCTCTTAACCTCACCAACTCACTTTACTTAAATAGATCTTTTCGTTCAGTATATCATCAGTTCAAATCAGCCGCTATCAAAGGAATCTGAATCTAAAAAAGAAACAACACATAACAGCTGAAAAGAGAAAACGCAATGAGAAGAGAGAACGAAATGATATGATTGAAGAAAAAAGATTGTGAACTACTGAGCTGAAATGAAGGAGTTGTGTGAACTAGTTCGTTCAGTTCAGTATAGTGACCCGTTCAATTGAACTAGTTCGTTCACGAACTACACAACTCTACTAGACACGTTCAGATTGTATTGATATGTTCACAAGAGCTGTTAAGATTTACGTTGGCTACAATTTTTCCAATCATTGTTAATAAAAAATTACGAGTCCCTGGAAGTTATGCTGAAAAAAATGAAAACAAATATTTTTTCCTTCACTTTTTCAAAAAAAGGTACCGGAACAAACATTTTTTTGGAAAATTTTAAGAAACTTTGTTCAGCATATTCTTAGCTACATTATTGCCAAATATACTTAAGCGGTATCACCAAGTCTGAATCACGTGTTGGACAAAAGCTGATTACACCTTTTTCGAGATTACACCAAAAGTTAACCGCTTATATCTTTAATACCGGTGCATATAAATACTTGAATATACTTGATAGTACCTAGAGACCACAGAAAAGGGGGCGTTATTGGCACGTCCCTTTTGGTACCTATCACACAAATGAACCATTTTGCACCAAAAGTTAACAGATTTTAACTTTAACACCAGTAAATATAAATACTTGAAATTTTGTACGGTGTAATGCTTTTATAGTATCTAGAGTCCAGAGAAAAGTGACCGTTATTGGCACTCCCGTTTTGGTACCTCCCACACAAATGGACCCTTTTGTACAAAACAGCTTTTAACTTTAATACCATTATATACTTTAAACTTATTAAATTCAATTTAAATTGATTAAAGCAAAAAAAAATTTTCAAATATTTTATGGTTACTATTCGAATAATGGATCGATGTGAAAAAAATTCAATCTGCTTAGTTTCAGTAAACTTTTTTCTTAAAACGTGGTTTATACGGCTTAGTAAATATGTTTCAGAGCGACCTCTACAGTCATAACCAAATTTGTATGCCGGCTTGTATATGAAGACCACTTTCGCGAATTTTTTGGGGTATATGAATATGTTTGGCATGCAGTGAAAACTCCAGCCAGCTGAGTTGAAAAAATGCATCGGGTCCCGCAGCCTTAAACGGAGAGAAGCTTTCTATCGCGTCTTTTACCATATTATATGTTATAATAGGTACTCGTACATGGGAATATTATTATTCCAAAGCATTCCCATTAACTTTGAATAGCTGAAGTGAAAATTGTGACTAAATATCTTAGCATGAGTCGTATGTCAAACATGATACGATTCAACGCATCGAAATAATGTAAAATAAGTTGGTTTCGTTGAAAAAAATTTAATGCAAAAATCTATTGCATATACCAGAAAGTTTAAATTGGAAAAAGCACTGCTTAATTTTATTCCGTTTTAAGTTAGTTCGACGGTAGAAGTCTATGCTAAAGTTATGTATGAAAGCTTACGAAATCTATTTAAGGTTCACGGGAGAAAAGCTCATTTTAAAAATTCATTAATAGCAAATAATATGCACTTATATTTATCAGTTTTTTTAGACGTGCTGAATTAGTAATTAGTGTTCGTTTTTAAATTTTTTAATTACATATGAAAGAATTTTGTAGAAATTGAAAGAAATCTGTTCAGAGTTAGATGCCACAGGTTTAGGTTAAACCTTAACATAAACTTGAAGCTAACATACTAGTATACCCAGCAAAAATTCTCATTACCTGGTAACCTGGCGGGTAAGGGAAATTCAAAAGAAATAATGACTTACCATTTAGCCACCCTTCAGATTATTTGTACATGGGCATGATATTGGAGGAAAGTACTTTCATGCAAGCATACAAAGAGTTAACAAATAACTACTTACCTCCACGCTTACGAATATCCAACATATAGTAGTTTGTCATTGTAATTAGGGGTTGATGTAATTATTTCCATAACCATTTATATATCATACTAGCTTTAACCCGGTGCGCTTCGCAGCACCCATTCTTTCATTATTTTCTGTTTAGGGTACAGTAAAATAGTAATACCTGCTTCTTTTAAAAATTACAAATATTACGTACGCAATATCACAAAGATACCGAGAAAAAATATAGAAAAAGTCCAAAAAATACAACTTGAGTAAAAAAAATCGTATGGCCATTAAATTATTAATTAAGCCAACGTGACTAAACAAATGATGCAGAAGTTCTTTTTTTTTGGGGGGGCTAGTGTCACGTCCAAATCTCAGAATTGATACCCAAAATCATGTGTTGTACTGTGTTATATAACTTATTTTCCCCCACAATTTAAATAGAAGTACTTAGAGTTATGTGGAAAATAGTAGGGACAGTGTCTTGCAATTTAAATATTGTAAATAAAAGTAAGTAAAATAACAGAAATGAAGATGGTTAGAAATAGTTTTTTGCAGCTTGTAGATTAGAAAAAAATATCCCATTAACAAATTGTTTAATATTTGTGTTAATTTTGTACAATGACAAAATTAATGTAAAATGAAAAATTTTAAGCTGTGCAAAATAATAAGAACGCTTGACATTTTTGATAAAATAAAATTGTAACATAAGCGGAATAATTATTATTACATGTGTTTTGTAAGTTAGAAGCTAAAAATAGAGTTTTCATGTAAATTTAGAACAACTGCAATTTGAACATCTTCGATGTAAGAGAGATAAGATAAGAGCTGATATAATCTATGCGGCCCTGCATACCAGGACATCGTAAACAAATTGAAAAATATTTTACAAAAATATTGTAAATGCACGCTGTTTCAAGTAACTTCATATATTTCATATTATTTACGGAGAAATTAGTCCAAGTATTCTAAATTACCCGATTAAAATTAATTTTATTTTAATCAAAGAATACTATAATAAAATTTTTATTGTCAGACCAAAGCATCTGGGCATTTCCGCGGGTTGCGAACGTACTTTCGTACGCTTATGATGTACAAAAAATATAGAAAACAAAAATTTTGATAGCATATTGGTAGCTCTATGTTAGGTGCAAAAGATGGGTTTCATCGAGTTTTAGTTTTCATAATGATAGCAATAAACATGTGGTCACGAACGTACGCGAAATAGAAGTCAACTTTGGCTGAATCTAGTAACATGCAAAAATCTGCGAAAAGGAACGGAATATTCTAAAGCTATTAATTTATTTTAAAACAGGATTAATGTAGCTTTCTATCGAGTATTTACACAATAAATTATCTCTATTGGTTTTTTTTAATTGGCTTAGGTGCGGGTCGCGAACGTACGATTTTTCCATCTGTTTTAACCGTTAAATTAATCGTTAATCGAACTTTTGTTTTGGTCTCCTTGCATTTTTCTCTTCTTAATTGATTGTAATAGAGAAATTTTGAAGAAAGAGTTCAAGAATAACATATGTTTTTATATGTAAAATAATTATACCCTACACCACACTGTGGTACAGGGTATTATAAGTTTGTTTCACGGCAGATGTTTGTAACACCTGAAAATAACACAGCTAGACCCACCTTAAAGTATACCGATCGACTCAGAATCACTAGCTGAGTCGATTTAAGCATGTCCGTCCGTCCGTCTGTCCATGTAAAGTTGTTCGTCGACTACAGGTCGCAATTTCACTCCGATCGTTCTGAAATTTTGCAGTTTAGAGTATTTCGCAGCTGTTAAGATCGCTATTGAATTTGGTTGAAATCGGTTCAGATTTAGATATAGCTCCCATATATATATTTCGTCCGATTTGGCCCTTTAGTCCTATAGAAGCTGTATTTTACATCCAATCCTTTTGAAATTTAGAATGGTAGAGTTTCTTGATCCATGAACCAACATTGCCGAATTTGAAGAAAATCGGTTAAGATTTAGCTATAGCTCCCATATATATGTTTCGTCCGATCTTGCTCTTTAGTCCTGTAGAAGCTGTATTTTACATCCAATCCTTTTGAAATGTAGAATGGTAGAGTTTCTTGATCCATGAACCAACACTACCGAATTTGAAGAATATCGGTTAAGATTTAGCTACAGCTCCCATATATATGTTTCGTCCGATTTCGCCCTTTAGTCCTATAAAAGCTGTATTTTACATCCAATCGTTTTGAAATTTAGAATGGTAGAGTTTCTTGATCCATGAACCAATATTGCCGAATTTGAAGAAAATCGGTTAAGATTTAGCTATAGCTCCCATATATATGTTTCGTCCGATTTTGCTCTTTAGTCATGAAGATGCTTTATTTTACATCCAATCATTTTGAAATTTAGAATGGTAGAGTTTCTTGATCCATGAACCAACACTACCGAATTTGAAGAAAATCGGTTAAGATTTAGCTATAGCTCTCATATATATGTTTTGTCCGATTTGGCCCTTTAGTTCTATAGAAGCTGTATTTTACATCCAATCGTTTTGAAATTTAGAATGGTAGAGTTTCTTGATCCATGAACAAACATTGTTGAATTTGAAGAAAATCGGTAAAGATTTAGCTATAGCTCCCATATATATGTTTCATCCGATTTGGCTCTTTAGATCCAATCGTTTTTATACCCTACACCACACTGTGGTACAGGTTATTATTTAAGTAGAAAATGTCCCAAAAGTAAATTTATGTAAACAATTTATACATGAATTACAAAATTTATATATCAGAGTTATTCAATATTTCGAGAGTGGTGTAGGGTATTATATAGTCGGCCCCGCCCGACTTTAGCCTTTCCTTACTCGTTAAATATTAAAATGTCTGTAAAAGTAGCTTAAAATTGAAAAAATACAATTTTTTCGTTTTTAGGCAAATTTTCTCCTGAAAACGACTGAGATATGCTATGAAATCACTATATTTTAAAAATTTAGATATTTTGTATTAATCTTTTTATAATTATTCACAATAAAATACGATGATTACCAACATTTTATTTTTCGGCCCTGGTTGACCATTCGGCGGAATATCCCATATGACGTCATTGTCACAGCCATACCGGGGGATGTATCCTAACATAAAATTGCAAAGACATGGCTATAAGAAGTACCTCTGATACTTTTTCGAAATTCTGTGCTTATAATTTTTAAATATGAGTATTTTCAGAAATATTCTGTTAAAATTAAAGTCACTTTAGTTGGGTAATTTAGAATACTTGGAGTAATTTCTGCCAAAACGTCGAATATTTTTTTTAAAAACCACACAACATTTTAATTTTCTTCCGCCGTAAATAATTTATTGACATCCATATATTATTTTTCGTATGAAGTTAGTTAAAAAAGCGGCCATTTACAACATTTTTGTAAATTATTTTTTAAGGCGTTTACGATTTTCTGTTATTCAGGGCCGCATTGCTATTTCAGCTATTATCTCCCTTACATGGAAAATTTTCAAATGACAGTTGTTGTAAATTTACATGGAAACTCTATTTTTAGTTTCTAACTTACAAAATACATCATTTTAATAATAATTATTCCGGTTATGTTATTTTTTTTTTATCAAAAATGTCAACTGTCCTTATTAATTTGCACAGCTTAAATGTTACATTTGACATTGATTTTGTGATTGTACAACATTAATTCAAATATTAAACAATTTGTTAATGGGATATGTTTTTCTTGTATACAAACTAAAAAAACCATTTCTAAACATAATCATTTCTGTTTTTTATTTACTTTTATTTACAATATTTAAATTGCAAGACATTGTCCCTATTATTTTTCACATCACTGTATTTCGAAAAAAATTCTTAGCTTTGGTTTATATTGTAAGAGCAAAAAACATGTTAACCCTTTGTCTCATTGTACAATATTTAACACTTTTTGCCCCACTGTACCATATTTAACCCTGTTTGCTCCACTGTACGATATTAACCATTTTTGTCACACTGCACCATATTTGCCCCACTGTATCATTGTTAATAAATGTTTGCCCCACTGTTCCATAGTTGACGCTTTTTGCTCCACTGTACCATATTTAGCCCATTTTGTCCCACTTTACCATATATTAACCCTTTAACCTTTTTCCCCACTGTACCATATTCAACCACATTTTATCTACTGTAACATTTTTTTTCCGTTATTCAATGTTTTTGACCCACTGTGCCCTCTAAAAGCATGACAACTCTTTATATCAAGTTTAGGTTCCAATTTTGCCAGACTGATTCATTTTTTCCCCAATGCACTAATAGGCTAATAGTACGAATTTCGAAAAATCCCGTCTTATTGCACGTCTACATCCCAAGGACTACCCTCCCTCAGTCAATCAGTTAGTCACGCAAGAATTTTATATATCTCTATCTCTCTATATAACTCTCTATATAACAAACTTTAAAGAATGTACTGGTATTAAAGTTAAAAACTGTTTACTTTTGGTACAAAATGGTCAATTTGTGTGGGAAGTACCAAAAGGGGCGTCTCAATAACGGTCACTTTTCTCTGGACTCTAGGCACTATAAAAGAATTACACTGTACAAAATTTCAAGTTTTTATATGCACTGGTATTAAAATTATAAGCTGGTAACTTTTGGTACAAAAAGGTCCATTTGTGTGAGAGGTACCAAACGGAGAGTGGAAATAATGTCAATTTTCCACTGTATTTTAGGTACTATTAAATCATTACAATGTAAACAAGTAAAGCGTTAAGTTCGGCCATGCCGAATCTTATATACCCTCCACCATGGATAGCATGTGACCTCACAAACTAACTCAAACCTAAAGAAAATAACACCGATAAACACAAAAAAATGATAACAGTAGGAATCACAACAAGTTAGATGCTATATATGGGAGCTATATCTAAATATGGACCGATATGGCCCATTTGCAATCCCAAACAACCTGCAACTATAAGAAGTATTTGTACCAAATTTGATCAACCAGCTCTATTATTGCGGACTGTAGCGTGATTACCACAGACGGACGGACAGACGGACATGGCTAAATCGTCTTAGAATTTTACGACGATTTAGACTATATATACTTTACGGGGTCTCAGATCAATATTTAGAGGTGTTACAAACGGAGTGACAAAATGAATATACCCCCATCCTATGGTGGAGGCTTTAAAAATTGCAAGTCTTTGTATGCAATGGTAATAAAGTTATAAGCTTTAACTTTTGGTTCAAAATTGTCCATTTGTGTGGGAGGTACCAAAAGGGGCATGGCAACTTCGCCTATTTTTCTCGAGGTAATAGTGATGAATAAACTAATACTATGTGTATAGTTTCAGAGGATTCAAATAAGTAGTATAGAATTATTAAATAATCAATAGTTCACTAAATGTTAACCCTTTGTGTGGAGGTACAATATATTCAAATTTTAAATAATGCCACGCCCACTTTTGACCCCGCCCACTTTTTATATGTAAAGATTCAACTGCGACTAATCTAATATTGACTCCAATAACTTACAAAACTAATTGCGGTCATCTGCGATAAATAGTTTCTGAGATATTTAAAATTTAAATATTGCTACGCCCTCTTATTCAATCCCGCCCACTTTTGGTGAAAGTACTAATATTAACTCCAATAACTAACTACCCCAACATCGTTCTTGTGCGGCTAACTTTCAAACATTCCGAGATACTAAATTTTCAATCATTACTACGCCCACGTTTTGCCACACCCACTTATCCGATCCCGTACATTTTTATTAAGTTTTTAGATAATAGCTCTTATAACATGTATACCAAATTTTGTTTTTCTACGATCAATAATTTCTGAGATTTTCAAATTTTAAATAATAAAACACAAACCTTTTTTTAAGAATCATCTGTGGCCAAGAAGCTTTCATATATAAGAAAAATTATTAAAATCGGTCCAGTAGTTTTTGCGTGATGGTGTTACAAAAAATGTGTCTACGTTTATATATATATGTATATAGAGAAGAGATAGAGATGTACGCATGCGAAGCAGCGGGTGCCAGCTAGTAAGTATATAGATTTGTATACACCTTACTTTAGTAACCTAAGTCCCCAAATAAGTTAGGCGGAAATCCGTTTATTTGTTAGTCTATCTATCACAAAAGGACTGACCGATTGACTAACAATTTTGTACGTGATAATATTTTTCTCTCGCATGTTAAGTTCGAAGATGGGTTCACAAAAGGGTTAAAGTTTGCTGAAATATTGAATCGCTACTAATTCATATACTACATATGGGAATCTTTTGCTACCGCTACTGTCTCGAGAAAAATGAACGAAATTGCCATAACTACGTGTTTGTTTATCCTGCTCTAATAGGGAGGTGCAGGGTATAAAATAGCCATTCTTTTCTTGTGTTTTTTGTTCAATTAATATTAAAATTTTGAATGATATTTTTCCTGGCAAGTCTATTTAAATTTAATACATTCAATTATATTAAACATGATTAAATGTTTTAATATAATGTGCTAATTCAACGAGAACGATCGAGGTGGGGCGTAACATATATGCGATAATGTGTGCATATATTCCAAAGCATTTAGTGGGTGTTCAAACAGATTTTTGCTAATGAAGCATTCTCTTTCTTCACAATACCTATCAGTTTTATGTGAAAACATTTAGTCGAATTATTTTTGTTTGGTTCTTGCCAACAATTTTTGCTCTTGAAAAAAAAATGTTACAACAAAAAGGTGTCTCTTAATTTTATTAATACGACTATTTTCGTTGTCTTCGTCGTCATTGTTCTCTGTTAACGATCGCCAACCGCGCAATGTCGGTGTGTACCGATATACCGTGTGTACGGACCACCGACCGACTGTTGTGGACTGTGTGTGTGGGCCAAGTCAAGAGTGACAAATCATGGCATGCTTAGTTGGAGAAAAATTAGGCTATTAATTCATATATCTGTTAGCTGTTATTCTTAAATTTGTCTGATGATGATTTTATGGTGGGTGATATTTATGGCCAGACGCTGCTTTATGAGAGTGTTTGTCTGTCCGTCCGTCTGTCTGTCTGTCTCTACTTAAAATAGCCACATCGCTGCGCAGCGATCGTGCAGCAGTTGGCGATTTTTCGATTTGATTTGTACATATTTGCGTGCCAATGATGTGATGTGATTGTTGGCGAATAGAAGAGCTTCATCGACCACTGGCATTACAAAAACAACATACGGCGACTAAAATACAGCTATTGTTACAGACAGACGACGCCTTCTATATTTATATGAATGCATACATATAAAAAAAATTTATAGACAACATTTACCAAATTGATGAATAATTTATGCGACATAAGTGCTATAAATACTTAGGCTATTCTGCCGATAGCAAAATTGTGAAGGAAAAACTGAAATGTTCACTCTGTAAAGATCAACATGATTTGCTAATATACTATAATAAAAAAATATATCAAATTTTATTAATAAGATAATAATTAAGTAAGAGCTGTTTACTTTTGGTACAAAATTGTCCATTTGTGTGAGAGGTACCAAAGGGGACGTTCCAATAACGGTCACTTTTCTCTGGACTCTAGGTACTATAAAAACTTTATACTGCAGATAATTTCAAGTATTTATATGTACTGGTATTAAAGTTATAAGCTGTTAACTTTTGGTGTAAAATGCTCCATTTAAGTAGGAGGTACCAAAAGGGGTGTGTCAATTACAGACACTTTTCTCTAGACTCTAGGTACTATAACAGCATTGCACTGTACGAAATTTCAAGTATTTGTATGCACTGGTATTAAAGTTAAAAGCTGTTAAATTTTGGAACAAAAAGGTTCATTTGTGAGGGAGGTACCAAAAGGGGCGGGCCAATAACGCCCATCATTCTCTGGACTCTAGGTACTATAAAAGCATTACACTGTACAAAATGCCAAGTATTTGTATTCACTGGTATTAATGTTAAAAGCTGGTACCTTTTGTTACAAAATGGTCCATTTGTGTGGGAGGTACCAAAAGGAGAGTGGCAATAATGCCCATTTTCACTGTATTGTAGGTACTATTAAACCTATTGTAGGTACTATTAAACCTGTAAAAATTTATAAGCTATTAACTTTTGGTTCAAAATTGTCCATTTGTGTGGGAGATACCAACAGGGGGTGGCAACTTCGCCCATTTTTCTCGAGGTAATAGTGACTAATAAACTAATACTATGTGTAGAATTTCAGAGGTTTCAAATAAGTAGCATAGAAGTTATTAGATAATCAATATTTCACTAAATGTTAACCCTTTGTGGGGGAGGTACTAGAAGGAATGGACCAATACGGCCCATCTTCGATCTTATCCGGAGATAGAAGAAAATATTACCACCTACCAAATTTGATCAGTCAATCGGTTACTCCTTTCGAGAGTTATCGTGCGCACCACCCAGCAGACAGACAGACGGACGGACGGACATTGCTCAGTCGACTTAAAATGAAAACGGATATTCACCGAACATACTTAGGGTCTAAGGTCACTCCTTCGATGTGTTATACTTTTGGTTCGTAGCAAATGATATATCAAAGGTGAGAGGATAAAAAGGAGAATTTTGGCTATATTTTGAAGTCCTTTTAAAGGGCAACAGACCAGGAAACTAAAAATTTAAAATGCCAGTTAACTATATTTTACTTATAGTTTCAGACGTATGTCCGTTTCAAGAATAATATGAACTGTCGGACGGAGTAATGATTATAAAATTTAGCAGAGAGGAGTTTTTTTTATACAGAAACGTACATAACCAAGTTTGAAGATAAGATTAAGATTATCAGGCAAGATTTATATAGCGTGATCCATTTCGAGGTTCCCTAATTTTTTTACGAAAAAAAACACAGCAAATTCAATTTCAATGGGGAATGTTTATTATCATTTGAAAGAATATTCTTTGGCATTTATTTTTTGAAGATTATGCCTATCAAATGTTGGCCGTGGCTACGTCTCAGATGGTCCATCCATTGAGTCCAATTTTCGATGACTCGTTCGAGCATTTCGACTGGTAACTGGCGAATGACACGCGTGAAGTTTTTCTCCAAGGGCTGAATCGAATCGCATAAAATTTAGACTTTACATATCCCCACAGGAAACAGTCTAACGGTGTGATATCACACGATCTTGGTGGCCAATCGACCGCCCCAAAACGTGAAATTATCTTTGTAAAAGTTATTATTTGTAAAAGTTCTTCAGGCGTAAGTCTTTCCATGATGAAATGTCAAACAATACTTAACAAAAATAACATGACAGCGTGACACGACTCACACGTGATCTGTCGAAAAAGGCTATTGAAAAAAGTATCTCTACTTAGATCGCCCTATATATAGTGTCCATTTATGAAACATTATCTCCATTTCATATCTTGGATCATGTGTGCGGGGCCACACTTTAGCTGTCATATATTATAGAGCTGTCATATAGTGTAGATAGTATCGATAGTTTATTTCTCGCGTCAATATCGATAGTTTTTTTCACTATCGATATTGTCGGTAAAAATTGAGACTTGGAAAACTTGTGACACTGCGAAATTGGATAAGAAAACTATAAAAAAACACTTTTAAGGAAGGAGTACCTGATTCAATCCAAGAACAAAAAATACAAATTGTCGATATTTATACCCTCACTTTAGTGTGACGAGGGTATATATCATTTGCTACGGAAAAAAGTGTAACACATCGAAGGAGTGACCTAAGACCCCAAGTATCTTCGGCGTAAATCAGTTTTGGGTCATTTTAAGTCGAATGAGCAATGTCCGTCCGTCTGTCTGTCTGTCTGTGTGTCTGATGGCTGGTGCGCACGATAACTCTCGAAAGAAGTAACCGATTGACTTTAAATTTCGTATGTGGTAATCTTTTTTTCTATCTCCGGCTAAGTTCGAAGATGGGCCATATTGGTCCACTCCTTCTGGTACCTCCCCCACAATGGGTTAAAATGTTGTGAAATATTGATTCTTTAATAACTGCTATTATACGTATTCGAATCTTCTGAAATTCCACACATAGTATTAGTTTATTAGTCGCTATCAACTCAAGGAAAATGGGCGAAATTGCCACGTCCCTTTTGGTACCTCCCACACAAATGCACCATTTTGCACTAAAAGTTAAAAGCTTATAACATTAATACCAGTGTTTAGAAATACTTGAAATTTTGTACAGAGTAATGCTTTTGTAGTGCCTACAGTCCAGTGAAAAATGGGCGTTATTGCCGCGCCCCTTTTGGTACCTCCCACACAAATGCACCATTTTGCACCAAAAGTTAACAGCTTATAACATTAATACCAGTGTATAAAAATACTTGAAATTTTGTACAGTGTAATGTTTTTATAGTGCCTACAGTCCATTGAAAAATGGGCGTTATTGTCAAGCCCCTTTTGGTACCTCTCCCACAAAGGTACCATTTTGCACCAAAAGTTAACAGCTTATAACATTAATACCAGTGTATAAAAATACTTGAAATTTTGTACAGTGTAATGTTTTTATAGTGCCTACAGTCCATTGAAAAATGGGCGTTATTGTCAAGCCCCTTTTGGTACCTCTCCCACAAAGGTACCATTTTGCACCAAAAGTTAACAGTTTATAACATTAATATCAGTGTATACAATTACTTGAAATTTTGTACAGTGTAATGCTTTTATAATGCCTATAGTCCAGTGAAAAATGAGCGTTATCACCACGCCCCTTTTTGTACCTCCCACACAAAATGGCCAAATTATACCACAATTTAATATCTCAACGTTAATATACCAGTCCATATAAACGGTTACAATTCGGCACAGTGCAATGTATTTAAAGTATCTACTGTTCAGCGAAATATAGGTGTATTTCTTAAACCCCTTCTGGTACCTCCCACAAAAATTGACAGAATAATTTGTGTAATATTCAATATTACATTACTCACAAAGTGAGGGTATACCTTAGTCGGTTTACCCGACTGAAACTTTCTTACTTGTTTAAGTTGATATTTTTGACAAAAACATTCCTCGCTAAAAAGTACTGTCGGTTCCCTTTCAATACACAATACAACACATGATTTTGGACTCAATTCTGAGAATTGGACGTGAAAGTAACGCCAAAAATAAGAACATCTACATCATTCGCTTAGTCATGTTGGCTCAATTTATAATTTGATGGCCATACGATTTTTTTGCTTAAGGTGGATTGTTTTCACTTTTTCTATATTTTTTTTCTCAGTATACCGTACGGAATATCTCTTTTGTTTCTGAAGCAAAGTTGAAGATATTGAGTAGGAGAAATAAATGCGGAACAAACCTTCCCGAGGTAGGTGCACACGGTGCCTTAAAAATCGCAGAAATGCCCATAGTTAATTCATAAAATATCTGTCAGTAAAATATTGTAAAATTCGTATACGTATAAAACAGAACAGAACATTTTTTTTATAAAAAAATATATAAAACCAGTAAGGAAAGGCAGAAAGTCGGGCGGGGCCGACTATATAATACCCTACACCTCCCTAACAATGCGATAAGGGTCATTGCCATAATAATTTGGAATAATTGGTAAATGGGTAGAAACATATTATCTAATTCTGAAACGATAATCGCTAAATTAAGCAATATTCGTTCCTAAATTGAGAAACATCTTTCTGGAAAATTTTAATGATCGGAAGTAAAATACAACTTCTTTAGCGGTTTGATACCAAATCAGGAGGAACATATATATGGAGCTTTAATATAAATCTGAACCGATCTTCCCTGAATACCCATTCATGTAAAAAGACCTCCTTCTGTCGAATTTCGTACTGATCGGATATAAAATACAGTCTCTACAGCGCTTACATGTCAAATCGGGTAACATATATATGGGAGCTATATCTAAATCTGAACCGATTTTCTCCGAATTTGGCAGTAATCCTTCATGTATTAAGAAACCTTTTTCTGCCGACTTTCGCACTGATCGGATATAAAATAACATTTTTACAGCGCTTACATGTCAAATCGGGGGTAACGTATATATGGGGGCTATATCTAAATCTGAACCGATTTCTTCCAAATTTAACATTGGTCATTCATATAGTAAGAAACCTCTTTCTGACGAATTTCATACTGATCGGATATAAAATACAGTTTTTACAGCGCTTACATGTCAAATCGAGGGTAGCATATATATGGGGGCTATATCTAAATCTGAACCGATTTTCTCCGAATTTAGCAGTATTCCTTCATGTAATAAGAAACCTCTCTTTGCCGAATTTCGCACTGATCGGATATAAAATAACATTTTTACAGCGCTTACATGTCAAATCGGGGGTAACGTATATATGGGGGCTATATCTAAATCGGAACCGATTTCTTCCAAATTTAACATTGGTCATTCATATAGTAAGAAACCTCTTTCTGCCGAATTTCATACTGATCGGATATAAAATAAAGTTTTTACAGCGCTTACATGTCAAATCGGGGCTAACATAGATATGGGGTCTATATCTAAATCTGAACCGATTTTAACCAAATTCAATAGGGATCGTCCTTGGGCCAAAAAAAAGATGTGTGTAAAGTTTCGTCGAGATCGGACCATAATTGCGACCTGTACTTTGATTACAAGAATACATGCACAGACAGACGGACAGACGGGCAGACAGACAGACGGACAGACAGACAGACAGACAGACAGACGGACAGACGGACATAGCTAAATCAACTCAGAAAGTGATTCTAAGTCGATCGGTATAATAAACGATGGGTCTATTTCTTCTCCTTTTGGGTGTTACAAACAAATGCACAAAGTTATAATACCCTGTACCACAGTGTGGTGTAGGGTATAAAAAGTACTGATAATTATTTCAAATGTATGGTTTTATTGGAAAGGTTGAATTTTAAGGATTGACTCAGGAACAGGTGGGCCATATAAAATTTTTAATTTTAATGGGCTATAAAAAAACACTGATATTTGTTCATATTTCTGGTTTTATTGGAAAAGTTGAACTTTGTCATTTAATAATGCTACTCAATATCATTTATATGACTACCACGTCTGGCTCGGCAGTACCTCATCCGGTCAACCCAATTTTTCAGTACATTTTCGATTGTTTCGGGTAATTTAGATTTCATATTTCAACGATTCAATTGTCTCTGAATGCTTTGCGTAATATTAATCCATAATGGCTCCCCACAGAAAATAATCCCAAGGGCTCAACGAAAATGAATTATGCTTGACTTTCAGTGGCAAAATTCGTTACATCAACATAAAAATTAGCTCGGGCCACAAAATTATTTATGTATTTCAGTGTAGTTATCATTTTATAATCTAAAATAATTTGCATTATCTCTTAAACAGATATTCGTTTTGGCTCTGCCAATAGGATAAATAATATTAAAACTCTCAGTCATAATCATCACTCATTGGGAAATTTTCATTTCGACTCCTATGTTAAGTGATTTACTTATGCTTATTTATTTCATTGTTTTTGCTAAAGTTCGTCTGATAGCTGTCTTTATTAGAACTGCGTTTTGAAGATTTAATCAGAAGGTGATTATACAGTCACTTTAAATAAAAATTAAAAATTAATTATACACCTGTGGCATATTATTACAAAAGATTATGAATATGTATATTGAACATATTAAGACAACGTTCTATAAATTTAAGAGGATGTTAAAAATTATAGATACCAAAGTTTTAATACTTCTAGAAAACACCTAATAAAATTCTCAGTAGATGGTGGTTGGCTTAGTTTAAACAATATCCGATATATGTAATTATGATGGAATGAATAATGTTATTGCTACGGCGTCTGCGCCTCTTGTGGAACCTTCATTAGAACTTTTCTATGGATGTACAGTTAACTCAATTAACTGAAACAAAATGTGAGTTTTGCGCGAACAGCAATAGTTAGCGCTGCTCCACTCCATGCCGCACACTAAGGCTAAGACTATCAAAGCGGCAAATATCTATTGGATACTTCTTTGCCCGGCTATTCGTACTTCTATGGATGCGAAAACAACAAACATTGGCAGACGGCTGTTCGACAAATGAACACCACGAAAACGCCACTTTAGCACCACCATAGTTCCACAATAGATCTTCTTAACATGGCTCAGAACTCGGTGAAGCTTACTGTGTGCTGTGCTGGTGCACCAGTCAGCAATTTCAAGATGCGATAGTTCTGCTTCCTTAGATGTATGTATGTATCTTCAAACAACCGCAGTGGTAGTAGGAAAAGAGCAGCAGGTACTGCTACAGTCAGCTGAGCGTGAATAATTGCCACATGACCATAACGCCAGCATTAGATGGTCGGCGTCGTCGAATCGTATTAAAAATAACAACAATCACTAAAAATAGTTCAAGTGTTAGACGCAAGCCAAACAATGCAGCCGCTCCATCAGTCTTAAGTAATAATAATACCCGGTGTTCAAACTTCAATACACGCCAAAGAGGCAGCAAAGAAATTAGCTTCTAAGTAACTTTCAACTGTGGTTCAAAAGGAGCAATTGGATAAAAAAAATGTATCTTGCAAATACTCGTATATGTTGCAATGGGTTAAAACTTATAAATTGTCAATGTAATATATCCGTCTTTTACAAATATATGCAACATTTAAAATTCGTAGTTTGTGAAGTTATAAACTCTACTCCAGATTACATTTTCCGAATTTCTTTATCAACTAACAAATTCAATTATATCCAACTTTTCACTTCAGCAGTTTTGCAGGCACCAGCGATGGCTCAAAGATTAAGCAGGCACCATAACCACTAACTTGGCAAGGCATTTTGAGCACTAAGAAATGTCCCAATTCGGTATTCACTGAGCTCGACAAACGTGTACTTATCCGATTCATTATGTGCACTTAAGCGAAATGTAGATGCAGATTCTGCATTTAATTTGATCATAACTTAGTAACTATCCCTGTTGATTTAATTGCGGCAATTGTCCCCTCGTCCCTAATCATGTAGATAGTTCCTTTCAGTTATCCACATCGCTAGCTCATTACAACTGCAAGGTGGCAATTGTCGCTAGTTTTACTAGTAATGTAGCTTGGCCCTGTGCACTACCTACATTGATAAATGTAATGCAGGAGGTGGTCTGTGCAAATATTATCTTGGACATTGTGTTGACATTAAGATATTATTTATAAAGCGTGTTTTTTTTACAGGTACTCATCTTTGGTTTGGTAACTCTGCTTTAATTGATTTAACTGCTTTAATTGGTAATTGATTTTTTATTAGTTTGGGCTGCCATTTCATCATGGATAGCCTTACACCAGAGCAACGCTTGGAAATGGCATAGGAAATTATTATTTATTTAGTGTTATGTCTTATAAGCAAATAATTGAATATAACATTTCAACATTTTCTGTGAATATATTATTTTTGTTTTGTTTAAGGCATGTATTCGAATAATTTTCAACTGAAAAGCTTAATTGCTTCATTAATACTTTAGTTGAAAATAGTAAACAATTTTATATTTTTTAATTTCAAAATGTTCTGTCATTGTTGGTCACCAAAAAAAAAAAAACAATTCCACCGGCGATATAGGTAGTTCATTGTGACTAGAGGGTAGCACTGTGTAACTAGCGAAATGACTAACGAAAGGTAATGCAGGTGCGGGTCAATTATCCCAAAAAAACATCCACTTGTTATCCCACATCTCATATTCCCATAATGCGGTGCTTTATTCTATTTGATAACACTATGCAAAAAATGGGCACTTTTTGAAAAATACAAGGACTTGACAGTATAGGTTCGATTCTAATACCAAAGGGTAGTATAACCCTATACTCGGTTTGGGGAAATTGGTGACCAATTTGTTTATGGGCCTCCAAATTTTCTGGCAGTCAGTAGGCCAATCGAGAAAGATGTCATCAGCTTTTGTCCTACAAAAAAATTACAGTTATGTTTACGGTAATCCTACTTTGGTTCACTCAAACATTGAATAAGAGTTCACAAAATCACATAGTTTCGCTTGGAAATTCCATCGGCATAGTTGTGTCGTCGGTTGTTGTTTGGTTTACGCTAAGTAAAACAAGTAAGAAAGTTTCAGTCGGGTAAACCGACTAAGGTATACCCTCACTTTGTGAGTAATGTAATATATAACATTACACCAATAAATCTGTCAATTTGTGTGGGAGGTACCAGAAGGGGTTTTCCAAATACACATATTTTTCGGTAAACAGTACATTCTTAAATACATTGCATTGTGCTGAACTATAAGCGTTTGTGTGCACTGGTATATTAAAGTTACGAGCTATGTAATTTTGGTATGATTTGGTCATTTTCTGTGGGAGGTACAAAAAGGGGCGGGGTGATAACGCCCACTTTTTACAGGAATATAGGCACTACAACAGCATTACACTGTACAAAATTTCAAGTATTTGTATGCACTGGTATTAAAGTTACAAGCCGTTTACTTTGGTACGAAACGGGCCATTTGTGTGGGCGGTACCAAAAGGGGCTGTACAATGATGCCCATTTTTTACCGGACTATAGGCGCTACAAAAACATTATACTGTAGAAAATTTCAAGCATTTTTATGCACTTGTATTAAAGTTATAAGCAGTTAAATTTTGATGCAAAATGGTCCAATTGTGTGGGAGGTACCAAAAGGGGCATGCCAACTTCACTCATTTTTCTCGAGTTAATAGCGACTAATATACTAATATTATGTGCAGAATTTCAAAAGATTCGAATAAGTAGTATAGAAGTTATTAAAGAATCAATATTTCACTAAATTTTAACCCTTTGTGTGGGAGGTACCAGAAGGAGTAGACCAATATGGCCCATCTTCGAACTCATCCGGAGATAGATCAAAATATTACCACATACCAAATTTTAAGTCAATCGGTTACTCCTTTCGAGAGTTATCGTGCGCACCAGCCAGCAGACACACAGACAGACAGACAGACAGACGGACGGACATTGCTCATTCGACTTAAAATGACCCAAAACGGATTTACTCCGAACATACTTAGGGTCTTAGATCACTCCTTCGATGTGTTACACTTTTTTCCGTAGCAAATAATATATACCCTCGTCACACTAAAGTGAGGGTATAATGAATTCAGAGTAAAAAAACAACAAAGGAAGTTCAGTCTGGTAAACCGACTTACGAATCTGCCCTCCTTTAGTCCCACGAAAAATTTGTAAATTAATTTATTTTTTGTTTTATTTAAATTATTATCAATTTAAATTGCATTTAATAACTTTAAAGTATTCACTGGTATTAAAGTTATAAGCAGTTAACTTTGGCAAAATGGTCCATTTGTGTGGGAGGAACCAAAAGGGACGTGGCAACTTTGCCCATTTTTCTCGATGTGATAATGACTAATAAACTAATTCTATGTGAAGAATTTCAGAAGATTAAAATAAGTATTATAGAAGTTAGTAAATAATCAATAATTTACTAACTATTAACCCTTTGTGAAGGAGTGGACCAATATGGTCCATCTTCGAACTTACCTGGAGATAGACAAAAATATTACCACATACCCAATTTGTAGTCAATCGGTTACTCCTTTCGGGAGTTCGCACCAGCCAACAGACAGACAGACGGACATTGCTTATTCGACATAGGTAGGTTCACGTTAAAAAACATAGCACCACAAATGAAAAAGTTCACTCATTATCCCCTCACCTTAGAGAGGAGGGTATATATCATTTGCTACGAGCCAAAAGTGTAAAACATCGAAGGAGTGACCTAAGACCCTAAGTATGTTCGGCGGATATCCGTTTTGGGTCATTTTATGTCGAATGAGCAATGTCCGTCTGTCTGTCTGTCTGCTGGCTGGTGCGCACGATAACTCTCGAAAGGAGTAACCGATTGACTTCAAATTTGGTATGTGTTAATATTTTCTTCTATCTCCAGCTATGTTCGAAGATGGGCCATATTGGTCCACTCCTTCTAGCACCTCCCCCACAAAGGGTTAACATTTACTGAAATATTGATTATTTAATAACTTCTATACTACTTATTTGAATCCTCTGAAATTCTACATATACATAATATTAGTTTATTAGTCAATATTACCTCGAGAAAAATGGGCGAGGTTGTCAAACTCCTTTTGGTACCTCCCACACAAATGGACCATTTTGCACCAAAAGTTAACTTTATTACCAGTGCATACAAAGACTTGAAATGCATGCAAATACTTGAAATTTCGTACAGTGCAATGCTTTCATAGCACCTAGAGGTACCTCCCATACAAGCAGACCATTTTACAGAAAAAGTTAGCAGCTTGTAACTTTATACCAGTATATACACGCAAAGAAAAAATTCGTTTCTGCGAAACGAAATGTTAGACAACTACAATTCTCGTTCACGACGACTGAAATTTCGATTACGCGCTATAACTTTCTGTCACAACAAACGAAATTTCAGTTCCGGCAAACGAGAATTGTAGTTGTCTAATATTTCTAATATTTCGCAGAAACGAATTTTTTCTTTGCGTGTACTTTAAAGTTATTAAATGCAATTTCAACTGATAATAATTTAACCAAAACAACAAAAATAAATAAATTTACGAATATTTTTTTGTGACTCAAGGTGAGGGGATTCATAAGTCGGTTTACCCGACTGAACTTTCTTACTTGTTTTTTCACAACTTTGTTTTTTGTATGGGACTTCATTGTGAAACGGAAACATAGTACCGTGATCACTGCATTACATCGTACCTCGTGAAAATGGAGCACATCAGTCCATGTTCTGGTATAACCCCCATATGAAGATAAAAGTCTAATTTGACTTCTTGGCGGTGTAGATCCTACGTTTTAAACCGATGTGCTTAGATATTAGAAAATTACTCTTTTTAACCTGCAACAATTTATAGTAAAGATGATTTGATATAGTCCCTTAATACTCCTTCTGGCATTGGTTAGGCAACATTAGTGGGTGAAGTCGGTCCCGTCCGACTTTAGTCTTTCCTTGCAGGTTTTAAACTATAGAAGATACAAATAATGTGAACAGATTTAAAATGGTTCTTGATGATATTATTTAGTCAGTCCGACTTTTTATACTCTTCATCATAAGTATTTTAATATTGTCACGTTTACAATACCTCGAAATATTGATCAGGCACGCCATAAAGTGTACATATTCTTAATCGTCGTAAAAATCTAAGATGATTTATTTATGTCGGTCAGTTCGTCAGTCCGCTGTGATCACGATACAATATAGAAAAATTGAGCTACATGACTGAAATTTTACACAAATCCATTTCTTGATAAAGCTTCCATTTAAAGCTTCGTCCCGATTTGACTTTTTAAAGCAATTTAAACCACAAATTTCAACCAATCGGTCAGAAATTTCTTAATTTGAGTTTAAATATACGAGGAACGTATATTTTATACACTTAATTCGTGTATTTAAATATAAAATACACGAATAAAGTTTGTCTTGGATCCATGTTTCGATATAACCTCCATACAAAGGATCCTCCCATTTATGCTTTGACGCTATATTTCTTTACCAAATTTGGACACTTGCATTTAATTTGGACCAAATCCATCCTTACAAAAAATTTTCATCAGTGATTTATGAGGTTGTTAAAGCCACCATACGATTAATCCACCCGATACTGACGCTATAGAAACCACTACTGTCCACAAAATAGATAGTCTGGCTTTTTTTCTAACAATTTCTATAAAATTTTGACTTCTTGATATCATAAAAGCTACTAACTTCAACGCAAATATATATATTTTTTTCAAAATCCACAAGCCTGACTTGATTGAGTATTGAATACATTTTTGTTATTATACTGTAGAGTGTGACCATGGTAGCGACAGATTTGGGCGGACCGAACTAAATGCCGATTTTGTTTATTTTGTATAAAGAAGCGACACAATTTTTTAGCTCATTTATTCCCATTGCAACCACTGTACAACGTAATATGCGGGTTGTTCATATTTTCTCTAGAGTTTGGAAGGCTGGCTGACTGTTGCCAGTCGTAACTTACATATTTAACAAGACTCAAGCCGACACAATAATCTGAAAACAAGCATATTCTGTGCCATCCATCAACAGAGTGCGATACCTGTGCGCCAAGTAACTAAAATTACTTTCAACTTATAATCTAACATAAGTAATAATATAACTAAAGTATATACGTTACAAACTTCAAAAACAAATGCAGCTAACTAACATAAAGTGGGTCTAAAGCCAATGAATTTCCCATTTATAACAAAAATGAATCTTGAATAAACGAACAGTTAGTACGTCTGGCAATTTTGCGACCCCCAACATGTACATAATCGCCACTAGTTACTAGACAAGCACTTCTTAAGCTATACTAACAAGTCAAAGTATGTCCGTATGTTGTGATACTAGATTATATTTACACTCTGGCATCTAACAACCATACAAGGGAAAATAGACACTTCGGATCGTACGTACCACGTATCATTAACAAGACCAATGTGATAATCAGGTGCCAAGACTCGTACAAAATGTTCAGTTTCGTTCATTGCTGCGGAGGGACAGACGGACGGGCTTGCCGACGGACCTGTTTACATGAGCATTTGGCCGGTCCAATTAGTCAGTCCGCCAGTCATCTAGTCGGCCAACAATCACCCGGCCAAGTTCAATGTGCGATACATGGCTAATTCGTTGTTTTAGCGCTGTTTTCTGTTTTAAATGTCGATTTGAGAACTCTTCAAAGCAAAACCACCAAATATGACCCAGTCACTTTTAAGACAATTTCAAAAAATTCATTCATTCATTTGTAGGTTTGTCAAATGACTAATAGTGTGGCGGAGAAAATTAAGTGGTACTTTGGCGAGTCATTCAAAGAATGACACACTTATAATCCAAAGAGTTGTTCAACAAATTGTTGACAGTTTAGCGAATCGATTGGAATGTTATTGATTTAACAAAGATGGAAATCCCCAACCAAAGTAGACCACTAATGAAATCCCATTCGCAATTATTTCTTCATAATAAAAACAAACAAGTGTTTACTAATATTAGAGACAGTGGCAGTGATTTCGTTAGGTAAAGAAAAAGAAAGTAAATTATCTTAAATGAGATAAGTTATATATGTACAATATACAAAGCCAAAGTCGTTAACATTTTTGGTCTATATGTTTTCGAAAAACACAAACTCATAAAACTGCAGAGAGATAACCATTTAGTGTCAAAGTTGTCCTGAAGGCATAAATATTATAACCATCAGGTCCAGAAAACCACGGTGGTTTATTAAATATATCGCTAGATTTTCGGTAACAACTGGGGACTCAATTCGTATATAGTACACATCAACATTAAGACAAAATACTCAGCTATTGAGCAACTGTAATAGGACAAGCTTTCATAGCTAAGCTCCTAGCTTAAACCCAAAGAAATATTCTCAAAATTATGAAGCATTCACTGCCAATTGATGTTCATATATTAGCTACGGCAGCTTGAAGCTTTACTCTCCAATGGTTCTGGATTAATGGTTTCTGATTTAAAATAATCCTCTGACTACTGTACTCCGAAACAAATCTCCTAACAAATTTCCTTCCACAATGAAATAAGACATGAGACATCTTCTCACCAACTTCGTTATTAAGGTGTACTTATATATAGACGCCTCCAATATGATTTATAGTATCGGATCCGGAGGATTATCTGTTAAAAGATAAAAGCAGATTTATCTTACGATATAAAAATTATTATACTCGACACCACATTGTGGTACAGGGTATAATGACTTCGTGAATTTATTTGTAACGCCTATAAAGAGATGATATAGACCCATTGTTTATTATACCGATCGACATAGAAGTACTTTTTTAGCCAGGTCCGTCTGTCCATGTAATCTTGTGAACAAGGTGAGGTCGGAAGTATGAATCGATTTTTCAAAAATTGTACAGAGGCATTTCTTCGTCTAGGAACAATCCCTATGGGAAATGGGGCACATTGGTCCATGTTTTGACATAGTCTCCATATTAATTTTCCCACCGATGTTGGCGCTTTGAACAACAATTGTTTCAATTGATCTGATTGAAATTTAAGCATTTAGGATTTTATTCATAAAAAATTAATGAAGGTTTGAAGAACGTTTTAACACTGCTAAAACGTTCCTCAAACCTTCATTAAGTTTTTATGAATAAGGCCCTTAAACTTTATATTGCACATAATCGTCTGTACATAGTAACCAGTAAGGAAAAGCAGAAAGTTGGGCGGGGCCGACTATATAATACCCTTCACCTCCCTATCAATGCGATAAGTGTCATTGCGTAATAATTTGGAATAATTTGTAAATTGGTAGGAACATATTATCTAATTCTGAACCGATAATCGCTAAGTTAAGCAATATTCGTTCCTAAATTGAGATACACATTTCTGGAAAATTTTAATTATCGGAAGTAAAGTACAACTTCTACAGCGCTTTGATACCAAATCAGGTGGAACATATATATGGAGGTTATATATAAATCTGATTCGATTTTCCCTGAATACTCATTCATGTAAAAAACCTCTTTCTGTCGAATTTCGTACTGATCGGATATAAAATACAGTCTCTACAGCGCTTACATGTCAAATCGGCTGTAACGTATATATGGGGGCTATATTTAAATCTGAACCGATTTTCTCCGAATTTGGCAGTATTCCTTTATGTAGTAATAAACCTCTTTTTGCCGAATTTCGCACTGATCGCATATAAAATAACATTTTTACAGCCCTTACTCGTATATGTCTAAACGAGGGTAACGTATATATAGGGGCTATATCTAAATCTGAACCGATGTCTTCCAAATTTAACGGTGTTCATTCATATGATAAGAAACCTTTTTCTGCCGAATTTCATACTGATCGGATAAAAAAAAATAAAGTTTTTACAGCGCTTACACGTCAAATCCGGGCTAACATATATATATATGGGGGCTATATCTAAATCTGAACCGATTTTAACCAAATTCAATAGAGATCGTCATTGGGCCAAAAAAATTATATGTGTAAAGTTTCGTCGAGATCGGACCATAATTGTGTCCTGTACTTTGATTACAAGAATACATGCACATTCAGACAGACGGACATAGCGAATTCTATTCAGAAAGTGATTCTATGCCGATCGGTATAACAAACGATGTGTATTTCTCATATTGTACCACTGTATGGAGTAGTGTAAAAATATTACAATTTTTTCGAAAAAAATGTATTTGCAAATATACGAGTATTTTGTTGTACTATATAGTTAAATATTTAGAAATTAAGAAATTGTGTACGTTTTTTCCGATTTATAAAGAAAATGCAATAAAAATAGTAGCTCTCTTATTGAAATATTGTGAATAATAATATTATGAGGTCTTTTATGAAAAAATGCCCCTGTTTTTTTTTGTCTAATGTTCGATTTCGGAAAATATTTGGCACTGCCCGAAAAACATAATTTTAGAGGTTACTTTTTCGATGGCGAATAAATATGTATTTCGGGAATGCTTATGTATAAACCAGTGAGGAAAGGCAGAAAGTCGGGCGGGGCCGACTATATAATACCCTACACCACTCTCGTAATATTGAATAACTCTGATATATAAATTTTGTAATTCATGTATAAATTGTTTACATAAATTTACTTTTGGGACATTTTATACTTAAATAATACCCTGTACCACAGTGTGGTGTAGGGTATAAAAACGATTGGATGTAAAGAGCCAAATCAGTTGAACCATATATATGGGAGCTATAGCTAAATCTTTACCGATTTTCTTCAAATTCGGCAATGTTGGTTAAAGAATCAAGAAACTCTACCATTCTATAGAACTAAAGGGCCAAATCGTACGAAACATATATATGGGAGCTATAGCTAAATCATAACCGATTTTCTTCAAATTCGGTAGTGTTGGTTCGTGGATCAAGAAACTCTACCATTCTAAATTTCAAAATGATTGGATGTAAAATACAGCTTCTACAGGACTAAAGAGCAAAATCGGACGAAACATATATATTGGAGCTATAGCTAAATCTTAACCGATTTTCTTCAAATTCGGCAATGTTGGTTCATGGATCAAGAAACTCTACCATTCTAAATTTCAAAACGATCGGATGTAAAATACAGCTTCTATAGGACTAAAGGGCCAAATCGGACGAAACATATATATGGGAGCTATAGATAAATCTTAACCGATTTTCTTCAAATTCGGCAATGTTGGTTCATGGATCAAGAAACTCTACCATTCTAAATTTCAAAACGATTTGATGTAAAATACAGCTATTATAGGACTAAATGGCCAAATCGGACGAAACATATATATGGGAGCTATAGATAAATCTTAACCGATTTTCTTCAAATTCGGTAGTGTTAGTTCATGGATCAAGAAACTCTACCATTCTAAATTTCAAAACGATCGGATGTAAAATACAGCTTCTATAGGACTAAAGGGTCAAATCGTACGAAACATATATATGGGAGCTATAGCTAAATCTTCACCGATTTTCTTCAAATTCGGTAGTGTTGGTTCGTGGATCAAGAAACTCTACCATTCTAAATTTCAAAATGATTGGATGTAAAATACAGCTTCTTCAGGACTAAAGAGCAAAATCGGACGAAACATATATATGGGAGCTATAGCTAAATCTTAACCGATTTTCTTCAAATTCGGCAATGTTGGTTCATGGATCAAGAAACTCTACCATTCTAAATTTCAAAACGATCGGATGTAAAATACAGCTTCTATAGGACTAAATGGCCAAATCGGACGAAACATATATATGGGAGCTATAGCTAAATCTTAACCGATTTTCTTCAAATTCGGTAGTGTTAGTTCATGGATCAAGAAACTCTACCATTCTAAATTTCAAAATGATTGGATGTAAAATACAGCTTCTACAGGACTAAAGAGCAAAATCGGACGAAACATATATATTGGAGCTATAGCTAAATCTTAACCGATTTTCTTCAAATTCGGCAATGTTGGTTCATGGATCAAGAAACTCTACCATTCTAAATTTCAAAACGATCGGATGTAAAATACAGCTTCTATAGGACTAAAGGGCCAAATCGGACGAAACATATATATGGGAGCTATAGCTAAATCTTAACCGATTTTCTTCAAATTCGGCAATGTTGGTTCATGGATCAAGAAACTCTACCATTCTAAATTTCAAAACGATTGGATGTAAAATACAGCTTCTATAGGACTAAAGGGCCAAATCGGACGAAAGATATATATGGGAGCTATATCTAAATCTGAACCGATTTCAACCAAATTCAATAGCGATCTTAATAGCCGCGAAATACTCTAAACTGCAAAATTTCAGAACGATCTGAGTGAAATTGCGACCTGTAGTCGACGAACAACTTTACATGGACAGACGGACGGACGGACGGACGGACATCGTTAAATCGACTCAGTTAGTGATTCTGAGCCGATCGGTATACTTTAAGGTGGGTCTAGCTGTGTTATTTTCAGGTGTTACAAACATCTGCCGTGAAACAAACTTATAATACCCTCACGCTGAAAAAAAATCGCTTCTGTACTATATTGTCCCAAACATATTTGGCTTGAAACATATATATGTTTAGGGTACACTCTAAACATATAATATTTGGTACACACAAAAATTGTGTATTTGGGAAGATGTTGTTATAAACAAATATTTGTTTACATCCAAATGCGACTGTTATTTCCGAAACAAATATTTATTTGCATTTAAGTATTCATAAAATACATAAATTGTGTTCGATTTTTCAGTAATTCAAAGTTAATTTTTTAGAAATGTTTCGTAAAAATAATAATAATTGAAATCGTATAATCTTGGATCAATATAAAGTACTTAGAGGATAACAACTAATGATGGCTTGGAATACTCAGAAATTTGAAATAATTGATTTACAACAGAAGTTATTGTTGCAACCAAGGAAAAATGAAAACTGGAAATCTTTTTAAATAATATATATTTGGAAAAATTCCTAAATAATTATTTTATTTGTATTTAAACACATATTTTATTTGAGAAAATTAGTTTGCAAACATAATTTGTTGTAATATATTAATATATGCGTTCCAAATATATTTTATTGATTTTCAAATAACATTTATTTGCTACGAAATATATAATATTTAAAAATTTGTGTTCCAAATATATTTTCTTTCGATTCAAACATATCAAAAAAGGCAATTTTGCCCCATGCTGTACCACAGTGTGGTGTAGGGTATAAAAATATAAAATTTTCATATAAGATTTGAACATTATCAACTTTTATTCGCTCCACACAAATGTAGATACTGAGTATATATTTTTGTTCATATTTGGCCAATGAGCAGTATTCATTCATACATCAAGAATCGGAAGGAAGAAATAGATGGTACTATACATAATCTAAGGAGATTTTCATCAACATGGATCAACTAACTGTATAAAGTTCGGACAATAGCGCCTAAATACAAAATATGCTGGAATATATACAGGGTCCGCCATCTAACGTTTTTTTTTCAACTAGTGCTTATTTCGTGAATGGTGACACTTAGTTCATGTCTGATTTGACAGATAATTACTTTTATCCTTCCGCTGAACGAATATTGTTGTGTATACGCTTGAACAACGCTGGGAGCGATCGACTTACAGAAGATGCCGATTTTGCCAAAAAAAAATCATCTTTTCAGATGAAGCTCATTTTGATCTTGGCGGGTATGTAAACAAGCAAAATTGTCGCATTTGGGGCACAGAAAACCCGCACGCATACATTGAAAAGCCCATACACCCAAAACGAGTCACTGTTTGGTGCGGATTTTGGTCCAGAGGCATAATTGGGTCATTTTTCTTCGAAAATGAGCAAGTGGCCGTTACAGTCAATGGCGATCGTTATCGGGCCATGTTGAACGAATTTTTGTTCACAAAAATTGAAGAGGAGAATATTGGCAACATTTGGTTTCAACAGGACGGCGCTACGTGCCACACAGCCGAAGCTACACTCGATGTTTTGCGCGATGTTTAAAAAAAAAAAAGTTATTTGGCGGACCCTATATATGACGCTATATCTAAATCTACACCGATTGTCCCCAAGCAGTATTCGTTCCAAAATTAAGAAACTTCTTTCTGCCAAATTTTGTAATGATCGGAAGTAATGTGCAATTTCTATAGCGCTTTGATACCAAATCGGGAGGAACATATATATGTGGGGCTATATCTAAATATATACCGATTTCCCCAAATTTGGCAGTGTTTATTCATGTAATAAGAAATCTCTTTCTGATAAATTTTTTACTGATCGGATATAAAATACAATTTCTACTGCGCATTATATGTCAAATCGGGTGTAACACATATATGGAGGATATAAATAAATCTGAACAGATTTTTCCCAAATTTGGAAGTGCTCATTTATGTAAAAGGAAACCTCTTTATGAATAATTACGTACTGGTCGGATATAAAATACAGTTTCTACAGAGCTTACATGTCAAATCGGGGGTAACATATATGTAAGTATTTATGGGAGCTATATCTTACTCTGAACCGATTTCCTCAAATTTGGTATTATCTCTAAGTGTATCAAGAGACTTATCTCTGTCAATTTTTATACAAATCGCTTACATAGTGGATATATGCCAAATCGGAGGTACATATACATAAGGGATGTAACGAAAGTGACTTTAGCGAAAGCGAAAGCGAATGCGAAAGCGAATATTGAAATATATTTCTTGCGAATTCAAAAACGAATAGTAAAATATGAATTTTTGCGAAAGCGATTGCGAATGCGAATAATAGTTTGACCCTTTAGTACCAAGAAATTTAAGGAACTGAATTGATACCTTTCCAGGATATTCAAGTATTAAGAATGTTTTCCATATTTTTACCTCCTGTTACCAGAAGGACAAACGTATTTTTTCAAATGTTTTGAAGAGAAGTGGCAGAGGTTTTCCTTGGTATTAATATCCTCAAATTGTGTGAAGGGAATAAGGAGTTTTAACACTATTAACATGGAAGCGAATACTGAAATATATTTTTGCGAAAGCGAATGCGAATAATCCAAAGATGGTTTTTGCGAATGCGAATGTTAAAATTATGGGAATAATTCGCGTTCGCATATGCCAATGCGAATTTTCGTTACATCCCTAACATACATTAGGGCGGATCAAAGGCGCATCGCGTGTCAAAGGCACATCGCTATTCTTGTTCTCTGGGTCATTTCGAGAAATTTTGCCCAAGAAACCATGGTCAACAATGAATTTCGAGCCCCCCACTTTTTCAAGTAGGTATTTTTCCATTATATTCAAGAACAGAGACAAAACATGGGTTTTCCTGTACAAAATATTTGTAAATGGGAGGTTTTTGGGGTCGATAAATCAATTTTTGAGATTTATTTGTATACCCTACCACACATAGTGTGGTGTAGGGTATAAAAACGCTAATCGAATGTACGTAGCTCGAGAAATTTCAAAATTCACCATTTCTATTGAACATACCTCGTACAGAACGTAAAGTTTGTGCTGCTATACGAGTATAATAGGTCTTGTGAGGGTCAATTGGGCATATTATGTCTAGAAAGACAGCCTAAAATATTAATGCGATACAAAAATCGCAAAAATATTAAATTTCAAAAAAAAAAAATACTTATGTAAAAACAAAATTTTTCAGCTAGCCAACAATTGATTTATACACCATCACGAGGTTTTTAAATTAAATCTTTTTCCATTAATTTAGAAAATGGAATTATTTAGAACCATTTTCAACTTTTCAGTGTCGTTTTTCCTGTGTGCATATCCAACAAGCTGATGGCGGCTGGGAAACTTTTATTTATGTGTGTGAAATTTCAGTATAGAAATTACGAGAGATTTAATGTTTCGCAGAATTTAAATAATTTAAAGGGAAAGTAATTCGCTCACAGCTTTCGCGAAGTACTCGTATCGTGAACACCGTCAAGAATATTGCATAAATACGTATTAATTAATATCGAAAATTAGTACGAATAAATTATGTATAAATTAGTATATATAAATCAATACCGATGGGGTTCTATGGATAAAATAATAAATTAAAAGTGAATTCAAAATTAAATCAGATATTAGAACTCGAACAACTACCCCAAGCAATATCTTTGATAGCTGCAGTACAAAATATTGAACCACAATCTTATACAGCACTGCCACAAATAAAACTCTTATCGAAAATCTAATTTCTTTGAAAACGAAATTAAGATCTTAGATTAACTCGTAAATGGAAAAGGACATTTTCATGAACGTTTGTAATAACTTTGGCATAGCAATCAATCAATTGTCACCCAAACGATGTCGCCACATAGCAATTAATAATAATGATAAAATCCACCACCACCAACGAATTTAGTCCGCCCCTGGCACAGATAAATAATCCAATACATGCATACAAAGATGTATGTACATAAAAAATAAACCAAAAACAATGTATATAGAAAATAATAAATAAATTAATAGATTACCCTCCGCCAATGCGAACATTTTCGTTTTTGTGTCCCAACAAGTAAAGCACTACTCACGACCGAAATGTAAACTTTTCTAAGCCATAAAAATCCTGTCGGTTTTGTCGCAATATAACAACAAATAAAAACGTCAGCAAAGGAAACTAACACAACTAACTAACTATCAAAACAACAACAAATCGAATATTGTACTAGCAGATACACATAGATTATGTAAATAGATTTTCATTTCTTTTATATTAGAGTGTCCCTGCATATTTGCATTTTTCATGTGGTAAAGCTATAAAACTATGATTACATTGAATCGTAAATAAATTAGAAGTAATGTATGTTATTTCAGAAATGTTTACGTTTTTTTTTTACAAAAATTAACAAAATTATGAATAATATGTAATAAAATAATGTAACGGCTTCAATCCGTATTATCATGTTTTTGTACCCTACACCACACTGTGGTACAGGGTATTATGACTTTGTGCATTTGTTTGTAACACCCAAAAGGATAAGAGATAGACCCATTGTTTATTATACCGATTGACATGTAATCACTTTCTGAGTCGATTTAGCTATGTCCGTCTGTCTCTTTGTCTGTCTGTCTGTAGATGTATTTTTGTAATCAAAATACAGGTCGCAATTATGGTCCGATCTCAACGAAACTTTGCACATATCTTTCTTTAGGCCCAAGGACGATCCCCATTGAATTTGGTTAAAATCGGTTCAGATTTACATATAGCTCTCATATATATGTACCTCCGATTTGTCATATATGCACTGTATAAGCAACATTTTTGAACCGATTTGTACAAAAATTGACAGGGATTTAGATTTAGATTTAGCCCCCGTATATATGTATGTTACCCCGATTTAACATGTAAGCGCTGTACAATCTGTATTTTATATCTGATCAGTGCGAAATTCGACAGAAAGAGATTTCTTATTATAAGAAGGGATACTTCCAAATTCAGAGAAAATCGGTTCAGATTTAGATATAGCCCCCATATATATGTTACCTCCAATTTGACATGTAAGCGCTGTAGAGACTGTATTTCTTTTTACATTATTGAGTAATCAAAGAAAATCTGTTCAGATTTATATATAACCTCCATATTTATGTTCCTCCTGATTTGGTACCAAAGCGCTATATAAGTTGTACTTTACTTGGTGGTTACTATTATAGAGTCGGCCCCGCCCGACTTCAACCTTTTCTTACTGGTTGGTTTGTCGTTCCGTTTCCATCGTAAAATTTTAAGACGATTTAGCCAGGTCCATATGTCTGTCTGTCTGTCCGTCCGTCTGTTGAAATCACGCTACAGTTCGTAATAATAGAGCTAGGTTGATCAAATTTGGTAGAAATATTTCTTATATTTGCAGGTCGTTTGAGATTGCAAATGGCTCAAAGCGGTCACTGTTTTGATATAGCTCCCCTATAGAGGTCGCTCCAAAATACTGTTTTTGAGCCATAGATACCACATTTTTAAAGCAATTTAGATGAAACTTTGCAGTTTGTATTCTATTTTGACAAGCATTCATCGCCGCAAAAAATTTACAAATCGATTCATATTTTGTTATAGTCACCCTATAGAGGTAGCTCCAAAATAGGCTTATTTAAGTCATTAATACCACATTGTCTACACATTTTAGGTGAATGTTTGCAGTTTGTATTTTATTTAGACAAAAATTTATCACATTAACAATTTTTTCAACCAGTTCATATTTTGTTATAGTCTACCTATAGATGTCGCTCCCAAAAACCATGTTTAAGCCATAAGCACCATATTTTCTATTTTGGCAATAATTAATCTCAATAAAATATATATAAATCAGTTTTTATTTTATTGTAGTCCCCGTGTAGAGGTTGCTCTCAAGTATGATTATTTAAGCCATAAATACCACATTTTTCACATGAAGAGTTTAGCTGATGAATTTGAGGCCTCAAAGTTGACTAAAAATGCAGCGTTCGTTTATTTAACAATTTGCTTAAACAGAACGGATCGTTCCATTATTTGCTACATATCGAAAGATTTTTACAGTCACAGAATTGAATGCAATCCATGGTGGAGATTCGGCATGGCCGAACATAATGCTTTTACTTGTTCTTTTTTATTATAAATTTATTTATTTTATATACAATACAAAGTAAATTAACATAAAATTTTACAGTCCTGGGGAAAGCCGGGATACAAAGACCATGTGGCTATATGTTTGCAGCGACAGACCAGAGCCTCTGGTGGGAATCGAACCCTCGACCGAGCTCATTGGCGAGCACGCTTCTGAACCCTCGACAGACCAGAGCTTCTGGTGGGAATCGAACCCTCGACCGAACTCATTGGCGAGCACGCTACCTACTCACCTACTCACCTACTGGGGCGGTCTTATTACCTGTACCACATTGTGGTACAGGGTATTATAAGTTTGTTTCAGGTGTTTGTTACACCTGAAAATAACACAGCTAACCCACCTATAGCTAGAAGCTGTATTTTACATCCAATCATTTTTATACCCAAAAAATTATATTTCAGAGTTATTCAATATTACGAGAGTGCTGTAGGGTATTATATAGTCGGCCCCGCCCGACTTTAGCCTTTCCTTACTGGTTTTTCTTTATTTGTTGTGTCCTTCAATTGGGTGAAAATTCCATGTTTTTCGAATTTTAATATTCATATTTATTTTTTAAGGACATACCAATACCACCCGATATATAATTTATTTCTATTCAACATTTGAGCAAAGAAGCATTTTGGAAGAACAAATACAAGTTTAGACACCCTCCAAATAACATAAGAACAATTCTTAAATGTAAAATAAAACGCACTTAACCCAAATACATTACAAAATAGATTACCACAGATATATTTATGTACATAAATTTATACAAACAAAAATACGAATACATCTAAAACATATTTGAAGATTCATTAGACATGTACATATTTTTGCTTTTCCAATCGTCTTTTTACAGGAAAAACAAACACCCTCGACAAAAAGAAATAAATTTCAAAATACTTAATTACCTAACACCAAATTCAACACTTAAGCATAAGTAAAATGCTAACAAATCTATATTAACAAAAAGTCTATGAATATTGAGATACATAATGTAAAGAAGTATGTTTTAGTTTAATAAATAATTAATATTTACATAACTAATACATAAATAAGAGTGGGCAGAAATGATAATGTATTTTTTATGCTTCGTTTATCACTCTTAAAAAAAAAAGATTTTCACCACTTAAGATTATTTTAATGCAATGTCTATTTCAGATGTTACAATGCATTTTTCGTTTCATATAAGTGCTAATGTATCATAAATTGGAATTTAAAATAATCGCTTTATAGCGACTTTCACATCAAATAAACTAAAATGTGAACAGAGTCCTTTTTATACCCTCACTTTAGGGATACGAGGGTATATATCATTTGCTATGGCCAAAAGTGTAACACATCGAAGGAGTGATCTAAGACCCTAAGTATGTATGTTCGGAGGATATTCGTTTTGGGTCATTTTAAGTCGAATAAGAAATGTCCGTCCGTCCGTCTATCTGTCTGTCTGCTGATAACTCGCGAAAGGAGTAACCGATTGGCTTCAAATTTGGTATATGGTAATATTGTTTTCTATCTCCGGCTAAGTTCGAAGATGGGCCATATTGCCCCACTCCTTCTAGTACCTCCCCCACAAAGGGTTAACATGTGATGAAATATTGATTCTTTAATAACTTCCATACTATTTATTCGAATCTTCTGAAATTCCACAAATAGTATTAGTTAATTAGTCGCTATCACCTTGAGAAAAATGGGTGAAGTTGCCACGCCCCTTTTGGTACCTCCCACACAAATGCACAATTTTGCACCAAAAGTTAACTGCTTATAACTATAATATCACTTCATGCAAATACTTGAAATTTTGTACAGTGTAATACTTTTATAGTACCTATAGTCCAGTGAAAATTGGGCGTAGTTGCCACGCCCCTTTTGGTACCTCTCAAACAAACTTACTATTTTGCACTAAAAGTTAACAGCTTATAACTTGAATACCAGTGCATAAATATTCTCGACATTTTGTGCAGTGTTATGCTTCTATGTATAGTGCCTACTGTCCTGTGAAAAACGGGGGTTATTGCCACGCCCCCTTTGGTACCACTCACAGAAATGTAAAATTTTAAAAGGGCACAGTTTTTTGTTTTACGCATATATGAAATAGAGTATAATTAGAGAAGAGCCGCGAAAAACATTGTAAACGGCAGATTTAAAATGGTTAAAAATCATAAGAAACGTGGCAGACACTTTTTTTACTCATTATCGACATACCTGCATTAAAAATCTATTTAATAAGCAAAAATAATTATAAATTGTATGTAATTATACTCTACACCACACTGTGGTACAGGGTATTATAAGTTTGTTTCACGGCAGATGTTTGTAACACGTGAAAATAACACAGCTAGACCCACCTTAAAGTATACCGATCGACTCAGAATCACTAGCTGAGTCGATTTAACGATGTCTGTCCGTCCGTCCGTCTGTCCATGTAAAGTTGTTCGTCGACTACAGGTCGCAATTTCACTCCGATCGTTCTGAAATTTTGCAGTTTAGAGTATTTCGCGGCTGTTAAGATCGCTATTGAATTTGGTTGAAATCGGTTCAGATTTAGATATAGCTCCCATATATATCTTTCGTCCGATTTGGCCCTTTAGTCCTATAGAAGCTGTATCTTACATCCAATCGTTTTGAAATTTAGAATGGTAGAGTTTCTTGATCCACGAACCAACATTGCCGAATTTGAAGAAAATCGGTTAAGATTTAGCTATAGCTCCCATATATTGTTTCGTCCGATTTGGCCCTTTAGTCCTATAGAAGCTGTATTTTACATCCAATCATTTTGAAATTTAGAATGGTAGAGTTTCTTGATCGATGAACCAACACTGCCGAATTTGAAGAAAATCGGTTAAGATTTAGCTATAGCTCCCATATATATGTTTCATCCGATTTGGCCCTTTAGATCCAATCGTTTTTATACCCTACACCACACTGTGGTACAGGGTATTATTTAAGTATAAAATGTCCCAAAAGTAAATTTATGTAAACAATTTATACATGAATTACAAAATTATATATCAGAGTTATTCAATATTACGAGAGTGGTGTAGTTATTTTTGTTCACGCGACGTTAATGGCGCTTACAACGTTATTCGTGGCTTTGCTTCAATTATATATGATGAAAATGTATAACTCTGAGGAGATATAGTTAAATTCGAAGGTAATATTTTTACGTAAAATGTCCTAAAGACTGGAAAATATGATTTATATAATGATTACAATCCGAAATATTTCAATACAGCAAATAAAACCACTTGTAAAAAGTTTAATTAAAATCGAAAGCTCTGTAAAATTTGAAAATTTATTATAAAACAAAGGCTCATAATAAATCCTAGATATATTTTTTTAATGACGTAAAAAGATAATACACAGCCTCAAGGTTATAGAAAATTTTAGCCTCAACACCTTGTACTATTAGGTACCTCGAGGAAGATGATAGTTTTTCGACAACGTCCAGTGAGGAATCGTTGGGAGTGCTCTTTGATACACATTTCCCGGGCAACTCTGAAGAAGCATTGCATATTTCAATTGGGATTCCTTTTAAGAAGATTTTACCCGAATCTGTAATCCGTTGGAATATCAAAAGCTTTAAGCCATTTACGTCGCCAGGACCAGACAATGTCTCTGTGGTGGAACTACAGGCAGTGTCTAATACTATAGCTCCCTGCCTCAGAGAGGTCTACACATGTTGTATCAATAGCTACGAATATTTGCGAATTTGACTATAATAAATTTGTTACTGTTTTCTAAAAACTTTGGTAAAATGTGAACAAAATAATTTAAACATCGAAATGTTGAGAATTTTTTAATTTAGAATTGAATGAAAATCAAACATCGTCACATTTCTGACTGTAATGTTTTTGACTTTCAGAACAAGACTGAATAATATTTTATTGAAATAATTATGACAAAGAAAGAAAATTATAAAATACAATTTACAAAGGTTGCTTAGATAAGAATATATAAAATTCATATTACAACACCTCCCCCTTTTAATGAATACATACATGAATATTCTATTGAATTGAAAGTGACATAAAAAGCAAATATTAAAGGTACAATTTACAAAGGTTCTCCCTCTTTATTTATGAATAGTAAATTAAATTTTTATATGTTAGTAAATTACAGTTAAGATTAATGTGTACTAAAAATTAATAATAAAAAAAAATTAAAACTACAATTATATTGAATAATAAATAATGATAAAACTAAATCAACGGTTCTTTAAACGAGGTGATGTTCGCGGTCTTACAGCATTAAATATTGCAGGTGTGGATTTCATATCCAAATCAATATCCCCTGCGCCGGATACCCTTTGTTTTAGGTGAAATGAATTTCTTCTATACTCCACGCCGTCAGATAAACTCTTTACAATATACGATCGCGGAGTTCCATGGTATGCAACTACAATCCCAGAATTCCATTTGCGTGATTTCCCATTTTTAAAAAATACAGCGTCGCCAATTTTAAAACTGTCTCTTGTCCGTGTGTTCCGATTGTAATATCTCCCATAATTCCTCCTCTTCATACTCATCTCACCAGCTATACGCTCTTCATAATATACTTGCTGTTGGGCTTTAATAAATTATCCGCTATCGGAATTTTCGTTCTCAAACGTCTGAGTAGAAGTAACTGTGCTGGCGAGTAGCTCAAATCTTTAACAGGGGTGTTCCTGTATTCCAATAATGCATTAAATACCTCTTCCTTATTATCAGATTTCCTCAAAATGTCCTTAACAATTCCAACAGCTCTTTCGGCCATGCCATTACTTCTCGGATAATTCGGACTACTAGTTATGATCCTAAAGTTCCATCTTCTAGAAAATTCCGAACATTCATATGACCCAAACGGCATGTTATCGGCTATCACAACTCTAGGTATACCTAATCTGGAAAACACCTCTATCCAGCATTCGATTACTCCCGAAGCTGTCTTCGATCTCAAGTATAAAAGTTCTATCCACTTACTATAATAATCTACTAAAACTAAGAAATTCTTGCCAGCATATTCTAAAATATCGCAGCCTATTTTCATGAAGGGCAGATCTGGAATCTCATGTAAAATCAAAGGCTCTTTCGCATTGGAAGACCTGTTTTCCTGACATTTCCTACACTTCTGTATTTTCCTCTCAATATCCTCATTCATGTGCATCCAGTAGAATAATTCAGAAGCCCTCTTTCTCGTTTTCGATATGCCCATATGACTCTCATGCAATCTTTCCAAAATATTATCCTTCAATTTCCTCGGCACCATTATCCTCTCATTATAGAAAACAAGATCATCATCTACCGTAATGTCATGCCTTTTATTATAGTATCCTTTAACAAAATCATGTATCTTATCCTTCCTTGGCCAACCATTAAATACATAATGTTTAATCATTCTCAACAATTCATCATCTTCCGTGGCCCTTTTAATTTCCTCCAAACTACTATCAGTGATATTAATATTATGTACCATCTCCGTCACTCCATTCTCGTGTTCAGAATCTTTCGTATCAATGAAATTTCTAGACAAATAGTCAGCCGCCACAATGCTCTTCCCCGGCTTGTAAACAACTTCTACGTTATATGGAAACATCTTCAATTGTAATCTTTGTAACCTTGTCGATCCAATCTTATTTATATCCTTCCTGAATATCGTTTCCAGCGGCTTGTGGTCAGAATTAACAATAACCTTCCTACCATATATGAATTGGTGGAATTTCCTACAGGAAAAGACAATTGCTAGAAATTCCTTCTCTATCTGGGCATATTGTTTCTCTGCACTAGATAGAGACCGAGAAGCAAAAGAAATAATATTTCCCTCCTGAAATAAACAACAGCCTAAACCATCCTTGGATGCATCTGTCTGAACCGTGATATCCTTTTTTTCATCAAAGGGAGTCAAAACCACGTGATTTGATACTACATTCGTAATACGCTCAAAGCATTCCAAATGAGTCGGTAAAATTTCACATTTAATATCCTTCTTAAGTAATTCTCTCAGTGGAGAAGTTATGTCTGCCAAGTTGGGAATAAATTTCCTCAAATAGTTCACAAGACCTAGAAACGATTGAAGTTCAGTGGTAACCCCCGGGCACTTCAAGTTCATAATTGATTCAACCCTCTTCCGATCTGGCCGAATGCCCATTCTGGAGACAACATGTCCCAAAAAACTCACCTCCTGGACTCTAAATTGATTTTTTTCCTTATTAAACTTTATATTCCGTTCCCTAGCCCTCTTCAAAACCATCGCAACATTTCTATCATGTTCCTCAATAGTTTTACCACCGATCATTATATCATCAATGTAAATACTAACACCAGGAAGATCTCCAAACGTGTCATAATTATATCTTTGAAACACCTCAGATGCCGTAACCAAACCGAAGGGCATCCGTTTAAACTTATAACACCCAAAAGGAGTACTAAATGCAACCAAATTACTCGATTCATCTGTCAACGGGACATGTCAAAATCCATCCTTTAAGTCAAAAACTGAAAAATAAGCATATTCCACCAAATTGGCAGTTATCTCCTCAAATATCGGTATCAAATAATGATTCGGTATCACATATCTATTTAACTCCCTCGGATCCAAACACAGACGCAAAGCCCCATCTGACTTCTCCCTAATTACCAAATTGTTCACCCAAGCCTGCGGTTCATTAGTTTTCTCTATGATGTTCATCACAACCATTTCATCCAATTACTTCTTCAATCTATCCCTTATTTTCAAAGGAACTCTCCTTGGAGGATGAGCAACGGGAACAGCATTCTTATCTATCTCTATTTTGTAAAGGTTCTGAAACCTGCCTACACCCTCAAAGACATCCTTGTACTCCCTGCATATATTATCTAGTCAATCTGTTCCATTCTTAACATTACAAATTCTCTTGATCAATCCCAACTTCACGCAAGAATCCCTACTAAGAATTGGTTTATAACCATCATCTACTACAAGGAAAATTTCGTCACTCATACTATCATTCACTACACAACGAAGAATTATCTGCCCTATCGGATTAATCCTGTGTCCGCTATATGTCTGCAATGTAGTCTTACTGGGTTTTAAAATTGGTTTCTTAATTATCTTCCGCAATGTCGAAAGTGGAATTATATTTGCATCAGAACCCGTATCCAATTTGAAATTCACGGAAAATCCACAAATTTTAATATCATGAACCCACAAATCTCGTTTACTGCGAGACTTAATACTGTAAGTTAACGCAAATTCACTACTGGAATCAGAATTTTCACCGTTACCCTGAGATAAAGCATTAACATGAACCCCTCTAGACTTACATGCTATAGCAAAATGATTAAATTTCTTACACTTATTACAAGTTTTTCCAAAGGCGGGACAGTTATTGATTCTATGAGTCTTGAAACATCTCGAACATAGTTTGGTTTCCTGATTCCATTCATTAGACAGTGCATTTTTAGTTTTCCTTCTATTTACTCGTACTTCGTTTACATCGTCCTTCTCAAACAGTTCATCAGTATTCCCTTGAATTGCATCCACTGTCCTTTTTGCTTCTTGAACTATACGGACTTGTTGTTTTTGTTTTTCGTATATTCTGCATTCAGTTATTGCTTTTTTCCATTTCGATATCTTCCATCTTTAATAGTTTTTCTTGAAGATTTAGGTCAGCCACTCCAAATACAACACGGTCCCTTAACATCTAAGATGCATTTTCGAAATTACAACTGGACACTAATTCTTGTAGTTCCTTAACAAATTCATCAATAGGTTCTTTTTCTTTTTGGTTTCTGTTATAAAATACAAATCTTTCGTATAATATGTTAGTCTTTGGAGCGAAAAATTCGTCCAAGGCTTTGATAACTTTGTCGTATTTGGACCGATCTTCATCTGAAATTGTCAAAGCTTTTATGATATCTTTGCCTTCTTGTCCAATTTGGTTCCGCAAAAGAGCTAACTTCACAGCATCATTCATTTTAGCATTTCTTGCTGTAACAAAATCTTCGAAATCGTCCTTAAAAATTTGCCAGTTTCTTGCTCTATTGCCCGTTAATTTCAAATCAGCTACAGATTTTAAGTTATCCATATTGGGCTTTCTTTTTCCCTTTGTTCGTTTCTTTTTTAATATATTTGAATATATAGGTATACATATACATATATAGACACGTGGGAATTTTTTATTTCCTTTTTACGACTGCGCCATGTAATGTTTTTGACTTTCAGAACAAGACTGAATAATATTTTATTGAAATAATTATGACAAAGAAAGAAAATAATAAAATACAATTTACAAAGGTTGCTTAGATAAGAATATATAAAATTCATATTACAACACTGACAATAACAAATTTAAAATCATTTTTGCATACTTTATAAGCATCTAAATTTCCAAAAGGATATTTCAAGGTTCCAATGAGTGAACAAGTTCGACGGAAATGACATTGTTGAAGAAAAAAGACACTGGGTAACAACTGAGCGAGTTGTATCGACTGTTTTAAGGAAATAATTCTCCAATTATCCGCAATGCTTTACTTACATAGTTTCACATTTTCACCGATACTATTTATAGTGAATAAAACTATAGATATTGACGTAAAAAGAGTGATATCGATAGTTTGACAGCTCTAAGGTAAGCTCTATGAATTTGTATTTTCCATTTGACAATTTTGAAATTCGGTAGAGGCCATAGTGGCGTAGAATTTATATCTTATTTCGAAATAATAACAATTATACGCCACATTTTTCAGTGACTTTAAACATTGGAAATATCAAAAAAATAATGTGTTTGATTAATTAATAGGTTATATTCAGATAAATTATACCGCTAAAAGCCATAACAATATCCTGCTATTTCCCTTCAAGTCCCTCAGGGACGTAAAAGAAAACATGAGTTATCCCTAGCCAATTTCTTTTAAACCCATTTTAATTGCAGGTTATTACCCAGCAAAAAATAAAAGAATAACATTATAAGTACTTCCAATTCATAAGTATGAACATTTTTTCGGCATTTAATGAAGTTCTTCTAAATAACTAACCAAAATGTAATTTCGGAATATAAATTATTAACCCAAGAATGCATAATCTTAAAACGATTGGAGGTAAAATGAATCTTGTGAAGTGATAAAAGTCCAGATCGGAAGGAAAATATGTATGAGGGCTATGATATATATATGTAAAATACTGCGTCTATAGTGCTAAAGGGAAGAAATATATATTTATATGGCGGCTATATCAGAATTAGTGAATGGTTCTTGAAGCTAGTCGACTTTTTCATCAATTAAATTTCGTTTCAGTCGACTAGGTCGATAAATCGGACCTACAAGTCGACTTTTTCAGAGCCGATTACAATAACATAAAGTCATTTCAAAGTATGCTGATTTTCTTCGAAATATGTTAAATTTTGGAATTGTAGTACATTGGATTGCGATAAAAACTGAATTTATTAACAACACTTTATACTTTCCAAAAATGTTAATATAGCGTCACCAGAAATGCCCAAGAGCGTAACCCTCAAAAAATTAAAATTCGTTTTTCGTCAAAAAATCACGATTTTATTCAAGAAAAAAAGACGTAACATCAAGTGCTCGTTTTTGATAAAGAACAAAAGGCGTAACTCACATTGTGTTAGACAGAACGTACTGTATTCATATATTTAACCTTTGCAGTTGTTCTCTTGTTGCTGTTTTGATTTTTATAAATCGTGTTTGACATCTATTTTAGATGCAAAATTCTATATGGGTCTGTATTTAAATTTGGCCTTTATCTGAAGGGTATCAATTTTTTTTATCAAATTTCGCAGTGTTCGTGATTCTATAAACTAATCTCTGCCAAATTTAATAATACTCTGATGTAAAACATGAAAACACATTTTTCCAACCTTGCTAGTGACCGTTTATTCTCGGATTATAAAATTCTTTGTGCAAAATATAGTACATTTGGCTAAAATATGACTTCTATGGAGCTTAGATGCTAAATCGGAAGGTACACATCCATGCGAGTATGTGGGGCTATATGTAAATTTGAACCGATATTGTTCACACAGATATTAACTGTTAAAATAAGACACTCTTTACCAAATTTCATGAACATCGAAAGGAAATTATATCTTCTGTAGAGGGTATAAGCTAAATCGAAGGTACATTCATATATATTACGATACCTGGTTCTAAACTGATATTCAAATAGTTAAGAGATTTTTGATCGTTCGCCGTAGTCGAAAGAAATACGGATTGTCTTTCAATTTCAATACGAATTGTCTTGTCCCAAAATAAAGATATGTACAAAATTTCTTTGAGTTCGGACTATATTTGTGACCTGCACATAGATTACAAGAATGCATGCACAAACTGACATAGCTAAATCGGTTCAGAAAGTGATGCTAAGTCGATCGGTATAATAAACGATGGTTCTATATATCTCTTCTCATTTTTGGTGTTAGAAACAAATGCATAAAATCATAATAAATTTTACCACAGTGTGGTGTAGGTTATAATTAAACAATTTTAAAAGAAATTATGGTAATTAAATATACCATACCATACATACTGTACCACACTGTGGTACTTTACTACTCTCTGAACCGGGGCTACGGAAAACTTTTTTTAGTGAGAATGTTAATTACAGATTACAGACATCTTCAAATGTCCTAAACATACATACATATATATGATCGTTGATCTCTTTGGCCAATAGTATATTATTTATACGTTCCCTTCCCTATGTCAACATTTGTATTCCTTTAAAATATGAGATCTCTGGACCCAAAGATGTTAATAAGAACGACATACATTCATCAAATAAATACAACACCAAAAAAGCAAATCTTACAGAGCTTTAAAAGAGTTGTGCAAAAGTGGTGACAAAGAAGTACTTGCCCGGCGCGACAACCCCTTGTTAAATTCATTGGTGAAAATCCAAATTAGAACAACTTCCGGATCATAAGTTGGGGATTTTTATTGCTTCTTTGGATGCTCTTTTTTTTGCTAGGTAGTGACATGCACACATATTCCAGTTCCCCTGGGGCTTGTAAGGTAGTTCCTAGTTTTCCAAGTTCATCAGCTTTGCAGTTTCGTGGTATGAACCTGTGGCCCGGCACCCATATCAGGTGAAAATTAATCTATTCAGCCATCTATCGAGATCTGCGACAGTCAAGGACAGTTTTTGAATTCAGGAATATAGTTTCCAGGGACTTTATAGCAGTCTGACTATCGGAGAAAATATTGATACCGACTTTGTCCAGATCATTTATATTCAGCCATTCCGCTACATCTTTAATAGCTAAAGTTTCTGCCTTGTATACATTATAGTGATCAGTCAGTTTTTTTGCAATGAATAGCTCAAGTTTCTCAGAAAAAACCCGAATCCAGCTTGGTTGTTAAGTTTGGAACCATTTTTACAGAGGTTAACGAATCTCATATCCCCTTGGATAAGACTATTCAGTCATTGTGTAATCAACAATGCCTGGAAAGTCAGAATGGAAGTATCGATATATCAGCCATTAGCCGGTTTAGTTTCGCACATAAGGTGGATTTCTGCAGAGCTGTCCACCAGTCGACAGTCTATATATATAAAATTGTTGCGTGACTGGCTGACTGACTGACTGATTGACTGATCATCGCCCAGGCCAAACGGCTGAAGTTAGAATCATGAAATTTGGTGGGAGGGTAGTCCTTGGGACGTAGACGTGCAAGGCGTTCGAAATTCGTACTATTAGCCGCACAATGGGGCAAAAAGGGATAAATATGGTACCATGAAGGTAGCCCTTATGAGGTAGACTCAGAAATAGTGGCGCAAAAAGTGTAAAATATAGTACACTGGCTTAAAAATGTCAAACATGGATCAATGGTTCCAGGGTAACATTTGGAACATAAACTAGAGATTGGAAGTGATTTTTAGTAATTCGAACTTTAAGAGGCACAGTGGGACAAGTTAATTATGGAAAATGGGGAGAAAAGGGAACAATCTGCCAAAATTGGAACTTAAACATGAGATATGAAGATTTTATATGGTTTTAGGAGCACAGTGGTCAAAAATGGTTAAATAATGCGCAGTGGAGAAAATATGATTAAATACGTTACAGTCGCGGAAGAAGGTTTAAGTATGTTAGCGTGGCGACACATTTTAAATACGGTACAGTGAGACACAAATTTGTTAAATATGGTACAGTGGGGCAAAAATTTTTTACAGTGAGATACAGAGTTGAATGGGGCACAGTTGTGCAAAAATGGTTAACTATGGAACAGTGGGGTAAAAATAGTTATATGTATATGATAAAGTGGGACAAAATGGGTTAAAAATGGTACAGTGGGTCAAAACTGTATTTACTATGATACAGTGGGGCAAAAAGGGTTAAATATGATACAGTATGACAAAAATGGTTAACTATACAGTACAGTGGGGCATAACTGTGTTAAATATTGTACAGTGGAGCAAAGAGGGTTAAATACGGTACCGTGGGGCAAAAACTGTTAAATATGGTACAGTGAGACAAAGGGTTTAATATGACACAGTGGGGCAAAAAGGTTTAACTATGGTACAGTGGGCACAATTAGTTGAATATGGTAACGTGGGACAGAGGTTACAATTATGATGCAGTTAGGGCAAGCCAAAGTTGTTCAATATGTTACAGAGGGGAGAACATGTGTTAAGTATGATTTAGTGGAGCAAAAAGGGCTAAATATGGTACGGTGAAGCACCAACTGAAAGTTGTGAACCCATAAAAAACATCCTTTATTTACAATTTGTAATTGTTTTTTATGTGACACTTTTTTAGGAATTCGAATTTTGAATACAAAAAATATAGACTGTAATAAATGTATTTATAACTCAATAATATATTTTTGTAAAGCGATACATAAACAAGTAAGAAAGTTTCAGTCGGGTAAACCGACTAAGGTACACCCTCACTTTGTGAGTAATGTAATATATAACATTACCCTAATTAATCTGTCAATTTGTGTGGGTGGTACCGGAAGGGGTTTAACAAATTCGCCTATTTTACGGTAAACAGTATTTTCTTACATACATTGCACTCTTGCGGATTATAAGCGTTTATGTGCACTGGTATATTAAAATTACGAGCTATTCAATTTTGCTATGATTTGGTCATTTTGTGTGGGAGGTACAAAAATGGGCGTGATGATAACGCCCACTTTTCACAGGACTGTAGGTACTATAACAGCATTAAACTGTACACAATTTCAGGTATTTGTATGCACTGGTATTAAAGTTATAAGTCGTTAAGTTTTGGTATAAAACGGTTCATTATTGTGTGAGGTACCACAAAGGGCTGTACAATAATGCCCATTTTTTATACTGTACAAAATTTCAAGTATTTTTAAGCACTTGTATTAAAGTTATAAGCAGCTCAATTTTGATGCAAAATGGTCCATTTGTGTGGGAGGTACCAAAAGGGGCTGACCTAAGACCCTAAGTATGTTCGGCGGATATCCGTTTGGGTCATCGAAGGAGCAATGTCCGTCCGTCTGTCTGTCTGCTGGCTGGTGCGCACGATAACTGTCGATAGGAGTAACCGATTGACTTAAAATTTGGTATGTGGTAATATTTATACCCTCACTTTAGTGTGACGAGGGTATATATCATTTGCTACGGAAAAAAGTGTAACACGTCGAAGGAGTGACCTAAGACCCCAAGTATGTTCGGAGGAAATCCGTTTTGGGTCATTTTAAGTCGAATGATCAATGTCCGTCCGTCTGTCTGTCTGTCTGTCTGTCTGTCTGTCTGTCTGTCTGTCTGTCTGTCTGTCTGTCTGTCTGTCTGCTGGCTGGTGCGCACGATAACTCTCGAAATGAGTAACCGATTGACCTCAAATTCGGTAAGTGGTAATATTTTTTTCTATCTCCGGCTAAGTTCGAAGATGGGCCATATTGGTCCACTCCTTCTAGTACCTCCCCCACAAAGGGTTAAAATGTTGTGAAATATTGATTCTTTAATAACTGCTATACTACTTACTCGAATCTTTTTTAAATTCCACACATAGTATTAGCTTATTAGTCGCTATCAACTCGAGAAAAATGGGCGAAGTCGCCACGTCCCTTTTGGTACCTCCCACACAAATGCACCATTTTGCACCAAAAGTTAACAGCTTATAACATTAATAACAGTGTATAAAAATACTTGAAATTTTGTACAGTATTATGCTTTTATATTGCCTACAGTCCAGGGAAAAATGGGTGTTGTTGCCACGCCCCTTTTGGTACCTCCCACACAAATGCACCATTTTGCACCAAAAGTTAACAGCTTATAACATTAAAACCAGTGTATAAAAATACTTGAAATTTTGTACAGTGTAATGTTTTTAAAGTGTCTATAGCCCTGTGAAAAATGGGCGTTATTGCCACGCCCCTTTTTGTACCTCCCACACAAAATGCCCAAATCATACCACAATTTAGTGTCTCATAACGTTTATACCAGTGCACATAAATGCTTATAAGTCGGCACTATGCAATGAATTTAAAGTATCTAATATTCAGCGAAAAAAAGGTGTATTTGATAAACCCCTTCTGGTACCTCCCACACAAATTGAAAGAATAATTCGAGTAATATTCAATATTACATTACTCACAAAGTGAGGGTATACCTTAGTCGGTTTACCCGACTGAAACTTTCTTACTTGTTTTTTCTATCTCCGGCTAAGTTCAATGATGGGTCATATTGGTCCACTCCTGCTGGCTGGTACGCACGATAACTCTCGAAAAGACGAACCGATTGACTTCAAATTTGGTATACTGTAATATTTATACCCTCACTTTAGTGTGACGAGGGTATATATCATTTGCTACGGAAAAAAGTGTAACGCATCGAAGGAGTGATCTAAGACCCTAAGTATGTTCGGAGGAAATCCGTTTTGGGTCATTTTAAGTCGAATGAGCAATGTCCGTCCGTCTGTCTGTCTGTCTGTCTGTCTGTCTGTCTGCTGGCTGGTGCGCACGATAACTCTCGAAAGGAGTAACCGATTGACTTCAAATTTGGTATGTGGTAATATTTTGATCTATCTCCGGATGAGTTCGAAGATGGGCCATATTGGTCTACTCCTTCTGGTACCTCCCACACAAAGGGTTAAAATTTAGTGAAATATTGATTCTTTAATAACTTCTATACTACTTACTCGAATCTTTTGAAATTCTGCACATAATATTAGTATATTAGTCGCTATTGACTCGAGAAAAATGGGTGAAGTTGGCATGCCCCTTTTGGTACCTCCCACACAAATGGACCATTTTGCATCAAAATTTAACTGCTTATAACTTTAACACAAGTGCATAAAAATGCTTGAAATTTTCTACAGTATAATGTTTTTGTAGCGCCTATAGTCCGGTAAAAAATGGGCATTATTTTACAGCCCCTTTTGGTACCTCCCACACAAATGGACCATTTCGTACCAAAAGTAAACGGCTTGTAACTTTAATACCAGTGCATACAAATACTAGGTATACCCTCACAAAGTGAGGGTATACCTTAGTCGGTTTACCCGACTGAAACTTTCTTACTTGTTTTTTCTATCTCCGGCTAAGTTCAAAGATTATTTAACTCTGAGAAGGAGTGGTCGAATGATTTAAAATTTCATACGTTTTAACATTTTATTCAAACCCAGTTTATGTTTGATAGACAACCATATCGGCCTACTCCTTGTGGTACCTCCCTCACGAATGGATAAAATTTTGCGACATGTTAAAACTCTTATAAATTCTATACTACTTATGGGTATCCTGTAAAATTTCATACATAGTAATCATTTTACCGCCTCTATAAGGCGAACATAAATGGGCGGAAATGCAACACACATTTTGATACCTCCCACACAAAGAGACCAATTTGTACAAAAGTTCACAGCTTATAAAATTAATACCAGCGCACACAAATACTTAAAATTTTGTGCAGTGTAATGTTTACCTACAGTCCAGTACAAAGTGGGCGTTATTTTTACAGCCCTTCCAGTACCTCGCACACAAATGGTAACAATTGTTTGATATGTTAAGTCTGAAATCGAAAAGGTCAAATATTTTAATTGTAATTTTTGGGTCGCTTTATTTTGGAATCACCCTATACCAGTATATGTCAGAACACACCAAAGCCCAAAACTTATTACAAAGACCAAAAACAGTAAAATTTCTGTAAAAACCCTCTTATATTTTTCATTATACCCTATGTCGTATAAATAATATTAATTTTAACATTAATTGGGCCGGTCGAAGCAATAACGATACCAATAGAGATGTTTTTTAATGGATTTTCAATGTTTTTGGGGGGTATGTATTTGGTTTTGGGCATTGGTGTATTCTGGCATACATATATATAGTACGATTTTATGGTCAATATTTTTGTAGAACATTTCATCCTTGCCATCTCCATTTTTGGAGAGTTTTTTACGATTTGTAAAATACAGCCAAAAATCATCCTTATGTGGGGAGCTAGCTCTGAAACTGTTGGTCAGATTAAGAACTTGTATAGTCATCGATTTAAGGTAAGTGGGTCTAAATGTTCCTGAATTTATTTCAGCCAAACCGAACAAGTCGTTTCCGAGTTATGATAAATTATGTGCAGAAATGTCTGAACAAATTGACAATATTGCAAACCAGTTTGTTTTGCATATTTGTTTTTCCTTAAGTAATGTTTATGTAATGTGTATATAAGAAGCACATTAGTATATTTAAAAGAAAATCGAATATACAACAATCGCTTCTCACATTATTTGCTAATTGATTCTGTGTTTTATGCATGACGAGGCGAAAAACAATAAAAAACTTAATTTTTCATGTTATTCGCCATATATTACTCTTATATTAAATATCAAAATAAATTTAGCAATATTTCTCAAAATGTAAATTTTATCTGTTCAACAAAATTCATACTAATTTTTGAACCTCAAAGTGGAAATAAATAAAACAATGTTGAGGGGTAAAGATTGGTTCCTTTTCCCAAACACACACACACACTGCTTTGGGCATTTCAAAAGCCAGTGTAAGCTTATAATAACCACTACCGCGGTATGATGGAGCTCATAAAAATGTAATAAAAACGAAAATTAGATTTGAATGAGCTCGTTTTTTGTATTTCATATCATTTCGTTTGTTTTTTTTGTGTGTTTTTTTTTTGGTTTATTTTTGCACATGCCTGACCAAGAAGTAACATGATCAAACATGAATGATTTCGTGGTGGTGCTGGGGAAGACCATTAAAAATAACAGCTTCATTCATGTACATACATGCAGACAAACAAACGTAAACACATATGTACATACAAATGTATCTGGAGATGCAAAGAAAACAAGCGGACGAAATAGCAAAAAATAATAAAACGATAACATGTCTTAATACAACAAACAATGAATCTTTCAATTCATTCATAAAAACATACAGTCTTACACTCTCCTTAACACACACACACTCGCTCAGAATAATACCAAATGAAGCCACTGAGAGACCCCAACAATATCCATCGACGACGAGAAATACGAAACTGAAAGCAAAAACAAAAACACTCCACAGCGAACGTAAACACCAACCGACCAACTGTAAACAAACCACACATACACACGCACGTATCCCCATACATTTCTTGTCGAGTTGTAATGGAACCGAATGCCTTGAAGTGAATTGAATTGAAGTGGAGTGGAGTGGAGTAGAGTGGTGAGATGTTAAACAGCAACAACAAAAGCAGCAGCAGCATCATCTCGACGACCGCCAGCATCTTCATCATAAACGACAACATCATCATTAGTGTTGCCATCATCATCATTGTCGGCAACAAAAACAGCAACAGCAACAGCAACACTTGTACTAAGTCGAGCAATGTTTTCTTCGTTTCATTGTCGAGAAGACTCTTCTCGTCGTACTTTGTTTTGAAAACATGAATATGTGCGTGAGTATATGTCCGTCAGTGCGAATGTAAGCACACCACACGGTGGCAACACTTCAGCCATAAACGTGCAAGCATCCAATGTAAACAAAAACTCGACTCCGACTCCCATTGTGGGGATTGTGGGTGGTTGGTTGGTTGGTTGGTTGACTTTGCTAGGTGATGCTGCGATCGATACGCGATGGTGTCAGTTGTTTACTCTTTGTTGCAATAAATATAGCAGATATTTATTATTGTGGTTTCGAAAATGATTATGATTTCTTTGATTGTTTTGGAGCACTTACAGACAGTGGTTTTAAATGCAATTTCGATAAAATCTATCGTATTAGAGATTATGGAGCGGATTTTAAGACCATCAAGGAAATTTCTTAATGCTTATCTAAACTACTTATAAGTTCGTTTTTGGGCAAGTTACTTGTAATGTCAAAAATATAAAAGCAAGTCACATCCACATTGCAGATAACCGATCAACGCAACTATTTATCAGAAATATACAATGTTTTGCAGCTGCTTCCATACTATAGAGTTGAGGATGATTTTAAAATTCAATTGCGCTTGCATAGAAGAAGAAGAAATATAGATAACAAGTAAGAAAGTTCAGTCGGGTAAACCGACTTATGAATCCCCTCACCTTGAGTCCCAAAAAAATATTTGTAAATTTAGTTTCTTCTTTCCTTAAATTAAATTATTATTAATTTAAATTGCATTTAATAACTTTAAATTATGTATTGGTTCAAAGTTCAAAGCTGTTTACAATTCATACAAAATGGTCCATTTGTGTGGGAGGTACCAAAAGAGGCGTGCCAATAACGCCCACTTTTCTCTGGACTCTAGGTACTATAACAAGTATGAACTGATATTAAAGCCATAGGCAGTTAACTTTTGGTGTAAAATGGTCCATTTGTGTTCGAGGTACCAAAAAGGGAGTGGCCACTTCGCCCATTTTTCATGACGTGTTAGCAGCTAACAAACTAATACTATGTGTGAAACTTCAGAAGATTCGAGTAAGTAGTATAGAAGGTATTAAAGAATCAATATTTCACTAAAAGTTAACCCTTTATAGGGGAGGTACTAGAAGGAGTGGACCAATATGGCCCATCTTCGAACTTTGCCGGAGATAGAGAAAAATATTACCGCATACCAAATTTTAAGTCAATCGGTTACTCCTTTCGAGAGTTATCGTGCGCACCAGCCAGCAGGCAGAGAGATAGACAGACGGACGGACGGACATTGCTCAAATGATTTAAAATGAACCAAAACGGATTTCCGCCAATCATACTTAGGGTCTTAGGTCACTCCTTCGATGTGTTACACTTTGGTTCGTTGCAAATAATACATACCCTCCTCTCTAAGGTGAGGGGATAATAAGGTATGGATCAATTTGCAAGATTTCACATAGTATTACATATTAACTTGAGTAAGATAATATTTTATATAGTCTTTATAGTATTAAGACTATACAATCAGTGTTGCCACCGGAACAATTTTTTTCGACCCAAAATTTTCCCTGAAACTGCCCAAAATCGACTTCATCTGCCCAAATAAAAAACAAGTTAAGACGGATTAAGTTTGGCCATGCCGAATCTTATATACCTTCCATCATGGATTGCATGTAAATGTTTAAATATCAGTTTTTTTTGGGGTGACGAAGTCAAATCTAGAGGGACCTTTGTATATAAAAACATGGACCTATGACTACCGTTGTTCGTGTGAAGAATTCCGGGTATAAATAATCCGCAGTTACCAATTTTCAACCCTATCATTTGACATTTGTTGTCCCTATGATGTTAAGAAGTCAAATCGGGTAGATTTAGGTTTAGGTTTAGGTTAGGGTGGCAGCCGTATTTTTTTACAAGCTCACATAGACCAGTTTAGGTCCCTAGTGTTACCACGGGCTGAAATGCCCCTCATCGAAACCAACCTGTTTGATATATAAATTTATCGATAGTACGAATATCAGTACTGGAAAGATCTGTTAGGCTGCCTATAAAGGCCGATCCCAGTATGTCCAGTCGTCGTTTACTCAAAGCGGGACAGTCGCAAAGCAAGTGCTCAATGCTCTCCACTTCTTCCTCATCTCCACAGCTTCGGCAGAAGTCATTGGAGTCAATACCCAATCTTTTGGCGTGTTCGCCGATCAAGCAGTGTCCCGTCAGAACCTGTTCTAACGTAGACAGTCGTTTCCTCTCTAGTGCGAGGAGATATTTTGACCTTCTCAGGTCATACCTTGGCCAGATTTGTCTAGCTACCCTGCAGGTGCCGATTTCTGTCCATCTCTCGTTGGACTGCCTGATTGCCTCTTGCCTAAGCCAAAGCTTGCACGTGGATAGTGGCGCACCAATATATGCAAATTCTTCGAGAATTTGTAATGTCGTCCCTTTCCTAGCAAGTTCATCGGCTTTGCAGTTCCCCGGGATATCCCTATGCCCAGGCACCCATATGAGGTGTATATTAAACTGCTCAGCCATCTCGTTAAGAGATCTGCGGCAGTCGAGGGCTGTTTGTGAATTTAGGGTTGTTGCCTCCAGAGAATTGATGGCAGCCTGGCTGTCCGAGTAAATGACAACGCCAGTGTTGGTTACTATGTTACGACACAGCCACTTGGCGACTTCCCATATTGCCATTATTTCGGCTTGATAGACACTGCAGGTATCTGGTAGTCTGTGAGCTATATCCAGACTAAGTTCTTCACAGTGTACTCCGAAGCCAACCTTTTCATCAAGCTTCGAACCATCCGTGTAAAAGTGGAGATGGTTTCTATTACCTGGTATTCTGCCGACCCATTCATCTCTGGCGGGAATCATAGTGATGTAATTTCTCTCGAAGGTGTACACAGTTGGTATATAGTCCACTCGGTCGGTTACCATAGCACTACACTTTGATATCCTCATGTGACCATAGTTCTTGTACCTCCACATTGATAGGCAGTTTAATCTTATTGCCGCTTTGGTTGCAACTTCTCTCGCCACAATATTAATCGGCAGTATATGGAGTAGGGCTTGTAGAGACTCGGTCGCTGTAGTCCTTAAGGCTCCGCTTATGCTCAGGCAGGCAGTTCTCGGGGTAGATTCTATATATGGATATTGCCCATTTTCAATCCCAAGTTAAATTTCATTCATCTAGCTCAATTATTGTAGACTGTAGCGTGATTACAACAGACAGACGGACATGGATATATCGTCTTAGAATTTTACGACGATTAAGAATATATGGGCATTTCTCCAATGTCGAATGCGACATTCGTATGCATTCAATGTGAAAAAACATATTCCAAAACATTATTTCATTTTGACAAAAAGCGAAACTTATAGCTCTTGATTAGCACTATAATTGGAGCTAAGGTTGATTTTGGCCAATTGTTCGTTTTCAAGATAATTACAAGAAACCAAGCCATTCGCACGCGATAAAAACAGAAGTCGCTTTCAAAGCAGACCAATAGAACCCTGATTTCAGCGAAACCTGAAGGAATATTTTAATGCGACTAATTTTAAAATGTCATGGATTCATGTATCTTAATAATGTTTTTATTTTATTCAAAAATATTAAGTAGTTTATTTTTTATATAATTTTAATCACATTCGCACGCGACATGTCGCATGCGACATTTTATTCCATCGTTCTTTTTATGTTTTTTTTTTACTTTTTATGCAATTAGACATCCAATGGTTGATTATAGATGATTTTTAATACTTTCAATAAATTTATTTTCACAACAAAAATTATTTTTCTTATATTGCCTAAATATAAATCAAGATTTAAAAGAGAGACCATTAATCAGAACATAACATGCAATACAAATGTTTGAAACATAAATTTTGCATTTATTCGAATTTGCACTCAAATACTTTAAAAAAAAATTAGTTAAATTTAGTAAAGCAACATAATTTTATTGACTTTCAATTTTTTGGCTGCGGTTGAGACATCTCGTTGGACATGCCCATATACATATATTTTGGAGTCTCAGATCAATATTTAGAGATGTTACAAACGGAGTGACTCCTATGGTGGAGGGTATAGAAATAATGTGTGCTACTTTTATAACATACAAATTCTATTGTCAATTTATTCTATACAGGGAAAAAAGGAAATTATAAAACACAAACGCATCTGTATAGTGATCTATGAATGTAATGGGTTGAAAATTTACGTTCAGCGGCCGTGGAACTTTGTGAAATTAAAAATGAATCTTGAAAGATTTTGCGAAACTTTGAAGATTTTGCGAAACATTTACCCAAAAAGACGAAATAAATTCAAGGTCGCATTCAACATGCCTAGGGAATCTCTTCACATGTGACAATATTGAGAAATGTTATTTGCAAAGAACGTTTTCGGAGGTTATCATCTTTAAACTTAAAATTTTTAAAATCGATTCCCTTTTCTATTTGACTTAGCAATTCGATGAAAATTCCAAAATAACTGATTTTACTTCTGTTTTTCTGATTGAGTTAAATCATTTTGAACGTAAGTTTCCGCTTTTGAGCCAATGAATATTTAAAAGAAGCCAAAGTGATTGATTTTACTTATGAATTCAATGTCTATTTTGTAACCAGTTCTTTTTATGAAATTGCCTAATATTAGAAGAAAATTTGATTTTCTGCTTGTATAAAGGTAGCACCAACTTTCCGCTTAAATATCCTTATTCAAATTATTAATAACAGGTAGAATATATGTTACAAATAAAATAGCATTTAATCCTGCTAGTCGTTTCTTATAAAAAAATCATTTTTTTTTTACAAAAAATCGTTTATTGTTGGTACGAAATAAACTATAAACAAGTAAGAAAGTTCAGACGGGTAAACCGATTAATGAATCCCCTCACCTTGAGTCTCAACAAAATATTAGTAAATTTATTTATTTTTTTGTTTTATTTAAAATATTACCAATTTAAATTGCATTTAATCACTTTAAAGTATGTACTGGTATTAAAGTTAAAAGCTGTTTACTTTTGCTACAAAATAGTCTATTTGTGTGAGAGGTACCAAAAGGGGCGTCCCAATAACGGTCACTTTTCTCTGGACTCTAGGTGCGATACAAGCATTACACTGTACAAAATTTCAAGTATTTGTATGTACTGGTATCATAGTTAAAAGCTGTAAACTTTTGGTACAAAAATGTCTATTTGTGTAGGAGGTACCAAAAGGCGCGGACCAATAACACCCATTTTTCTACGCACTGGTATTACATTTATAACCTGGTAACTTTTGGTACAAAATGGTCCATTTGTGTGGGAGTTACCAAAAGGAGCGTTGGAGCGTTAAAATAATGCCAATTTTTCACTGTATTGTAGGTACTATTAAAATATTACACTGTACAAAATTGCAAATCTTTGTATGTACTGGTAATAATGTTATAAGCTATTAACTTTTGGTTCAAAATTGTCCATTTGTGTGGGAGGCAACCAAAGGGGCGTGGCAACTTCGCCTATTTTTCTCGAGGTAATAGTGACTAATAAACTAATACTATGTGTAGAATTTCAGAGGATTCTAATAAGTAGTATAGAAGTTATTAAATAATCAATATTTCACTAAATGTTAACCCTTTGTGGGGGAGGTACTAGAAGCAGTGGATCAATATGGCCCATCTTCGAACTTAGCAGGAGTTAGAAGAAAATATTAACACATACCAAATTTGAAGTTAATCGGTTACTTCTCTCGAGAGTTATCGTGCGCACCAGCCAGCAGACAGACCGACAGATGGACGGACATTGCTCATTCGACTTAAAATTACCCAAAACGGATATCCGCCGAACATACTTAGGGTCTTAGGTCACTCCTTCGATGTGTTACACTTTTGGTGCGTAGGAAGGTGAGGGGATAAAAATAGAAAAAATCACAAAAAATATTTTGTTACAGTTTTTGAACTAGCATCTTAACGAAGAAGACAATGTAAAGGGCCCTTCCGATTATACTTCTTGGCGTTCTAGGGGACGAATTTTTTAAATGGTGATTTCGTTTCTGAAAAATAATATCACCACATCATGTTGCGACATTTTGAAAATTCCCCCTGCATCCACTGCTAATTTCGCATTTTGTATGAACAATCGAACAGAAATAGTGCGGTGAGTAAAACCCATACCTGCATTATGGCGCAACCATTTAATAGTGCATTAAGAATGTACGCTTTCAATTAGGTTTGGTTCTGAAGTTTGCTCTTTGACGGTGCAACACTCCACACCATGGACTGGGCTGAGTGCGGAAAATATTTTCGCATTTGCGGAATGTAATAATTTTACAAACGAAATCAAAACACGCCATTTTTACAAACAAACCTAAAAATGCGGTTTCAGTGTAAAATGTAGAAAAAATTTTACATTTTTTTGCACAAACGAAATCACCATAAGTGACCTGCCTAATCGCCCCAATCACCACATCGGGATTCGGAATCCACCGCCTAGACACATCCAGCAAAACTTCAAACTGACAGAGACCGATTGTCACTGACAGTAGCTCTAGACAGACTACACACTGACGTTGTACATTAAGCGGTTAATGGATATAGTAAAAATAGAGTCATTGCGCAACATTCACCAGCGATTTCGGATAGTGAGAAAGTCTTGTCAAGAAAAACGAGAACCATCTTGGCAAAATTTCGGTCTGGCTGGTCCACAATCCTTAACAGCTACCAGGCCAGAATCATCGCAGGCGTTGAGTACATATGCCCTGAGTGTCGGAAAGGGCCGGAGACTACATATCATATGTTCCATCCATCGATTTACTAATGATAACACTTCTCACACAAATGGTAACAATTCTCACACAAATGGTAACAATGTTAAAAAATGAGAAACTCCTTAAAGTAAATATATATATCGGGTTTACTAATAGGGACATAACAATTTCGCACCTTTATGTCAACGCACCCTCAAAAATTTTTAATGATCTTTCAGTGTCAAAAGTTTAGTCGAAGTCAACATTTTCATCATGGTAAAGTTCACGTTTGGAACTCATTAAAAGTTACTACCGAAATTCTGGGTCGGTGGTCGCAACTTTAAGAGCACTTACTCCTATTTTCGGCCGTAATAATTGTCCCCCACCCCGACAGGCTGTGCGTGCTGTAGTGGAAAAATTGGAATCCAAATTTTTGGATGTTCCGGCGCCAAAGAGACGCTGTACAGCTCTAAGCGACGAAAATATCGCAGCCGTAAATGTATCCGTTCAAAATGAGCCAAATCAGTCGATTCCACGTCGTTCTCAGGAATTGGGCATCTCTCAAACCACACTGTGGCGTATTTTGCGAAAAGGTCTTGGCCTTCATCCTAATGAGATCAAACTGACTCAAGAACTAAAGCCACTTGATCATTTAAAACGCAAAGTTAATGTTATGTCCTTAATGGTAAAACCCTATATAAAGAGTTTTAACATTTCACAAAATTGTTACCATTTGTGTGATAGGTACTAGAAGGGGCGTGCCAATAACGCCAATTTTGTACTAGACTGCAGGTACTATAAAAACATTACTGCAGAACATTTCAAGTATTTTTATGCGCTGATTTTAATGTACTATTATGTTTTAATGTCAGTTGTGAACTTTTTGAACAAATTGGTCCCTTTGTGTGGAAGGTACCAAAAGGGGTGTGGCATTGTCGCCCATTTTTGATCAACTAACAATGTCGGTATGGTTGTCCATAAAACATAAACTGGGTGTGATTGAAATACAGGGATTTCCAATAAGAGGGATATGATTTCTTTGAAAAAAAACACATTTATTGTTAAGGAAATTCAAAAGTTGTTTATATAATTTGAAGTACAATCGATACAATTAAGTTCTAAATAAAACATCATTCAAATGGCCTCCACTTTTTCCACAAAATCAAGTCGTATGTCATGAATGTCACGTTCAATATTGACTTGTAAAGCTTGAACAGAGTTTGGTTTATTTCGAAATACCAATGACTTTAAATAACCCCACATGAAATAGTCTAATGGTGTTAAATCAGAACTTCTTGGAGGCCATTCAATATCACAATTTCTTCAAATAATCGAATCTCCAAACTTTTCTCGCAACAATTCAATTGTTTCATTTGCTGTGTGGCACGTGGCTACAATCGGTCAATGACAAAAAGAAAGGTCTTAACGAGAGCTAAATTAATTCTGATGGGCGTCAAGGTCGTAGGTTGACGGGAAAGTGTTTTTTTGGATTTTAAAAAAAATTGGCTTAGCGCACAAAAAGTTGCAATTGGAGAACGATTATTTTGATAATAAAACTGAATAATTTGTAAACCTTGTTCGTGCGTATATCTCTCCATGATGAAATTGTAAACTACTGAATACAATGAAAAACAAATGACAGATCATGACATATTACAAATAGCCGAAACGTCACTTCAAAATCATATCATCACTATTGGAAACCCCGTTATTATAATGTACGAAATTTTAAGTCTTTTGGTCACTCTCTTTCAGAGTTATCGACATTCAGTCGAACTGACAGACGGACGGACACTAATTAATCCATTTTTTTAAGACATGGAGGACCCATGCTGAAATTGTTACAGTTTGTGGTAAAATATGTTGGTAATTTTTAAAATAAAACGAAAAAAGTGAGGATATGCTTGTCAGGATAATCAAAGATTATGGTAATTTTCGTCCGTTAGGTTTCGTCCAAAAGGCTAAATTTGTAAAAAAAATGTTGTAGGTGACCAACTTGAGCATGCTATAAAATCTAAACCGTTATGAATTTGAACAAACGGTAAAAGGTAATAAGTCTGCATGTTCTGCTAGTATACGCGTGTAAAAATTCATTGTATAAATAAAGTATAAATCCAAAAATATTCGGAGTGGGTCGGTTTCCTTTGGAATTACCCAATAATAAATGTTATGAATTGGAAAAAGAATTGAAGTATATTGTCTCTCCTGTTAAATTTTAAATATAGGATTAGATTGCAAAAAATAATTTTATATCAATATTTCACAAATACCTTACATTTTAAGGATTTAAAACCCTTAATTTGTACACTAAGAGAACTTCGTTGATACAGTTAATGTAATTTTAATAAAAAATTCCCAAAAAATATGTAATAAAATATATGAAATGTTTGCAATTACCGTGTTTTTTTTAATATTACAATATTACTACATTTAACAACACACTCATATATTTAACACAAACGTTTTTACACCTTTTTATGAAGAACTAAACTAAAAATAATTATCTCTGCGAATTGTAATTTTTATTGCAAATACATGCTCAGAAATTCGAGAAAAGGAAAACTCTCGAACATTCGGTATTTTTTGTTTCAAATATCAGTTTAATTTCACGTTGCCCACTTACCAACAATGTTGCTGCGACTTTTACGAGTTGTTGCTGCTGCTGCGTTTGCTGCCTTCCCCGCTGTTGGTGATGATGACGGCATTTGTTTTGACATTGACAGCAGAAATGTTGTAAAAATGTGCTGCTGTTGTTGTTATTGTTGGTAAAGAATGATATAATTTCCTTTGGTTCTTTTGCAATTGTTCAAATTGTTTGCGTTTGAAAGTGTCAGTGTCTATCTTTTGTTTCTCGGCGATTTGAATTTCGTCTATATCTATTTTTTGTTAATTTAAGTTTTCAGCGCCGCTGTGTCTTCTGAAAGAGGAACATTGTACTCATTTGTGGATTTTTGTTTTGTTTTTGTGGGTAAAAGAAATGACCCACAAAAAATTACGCCTTGCCAAATGTACTAAGTATAAGTATTTCAAATGCGAGTGCACAAAAAATATTGTTCTAAGCTGAAGGAATGTATCCCAATATAAAGTAAGATTAAAAACAAAATTTCTCAATAAATTCAAAAAGACGATTGGAAACCATAACATTTGCTTTATAGGTTCAGTAGGTATTCTGGATTTAGGTGAGTTCCTGCCGTTAGTCTTAATCCCACCGTGCTCTAAACACCTGGGTGAATACATGCGTCGACCAACGCCCCAACGCACAATGTGCATGAGTACCAAACAATTCCGTGTTTCTGGGCACTTTTGCCCTCCTCCTTGGTTAGGAGCGGAGCCCATCTAAAACTCCTTGCCATTCTAAGGGTCATGCCACCCGGTTGGTTTGCAACTCCACATCCGAGAATGTTCTCTCCCAGCGATTTTGGTTTCAACCACAGTCACCACGTTGCACCCAATAGGGTCCTCCCCAAAAGTCAGGCCGGAACCTGCGTCCCGAGGGCTTTACTGAAACCCGTGGTACCAGCTTAAGTGCTCCGGTCAGACTGCGTAGCCGAAGATATTACCAGTTGGACTTCAGAAAATCTAGGATTGTTGACCAGTCTGAGATCACTGTTCAGTCCTCATCCAGGGAATAGATGGGAACTAAAGGATTTGTAGATAATAATTTAAGCTTCCTTTTTATACCCACACCTCAGAGAGGAAGGTATATGTAACCAAAAGTGTAACACATCGAAGAGCCCAAGTGTGTTTGGTGAAAATTCGATTTGGGTCATTTTGTCCGCCCGTCCGTCTGTCTGTGTGTCCGTCTGCTGGCTGCTGCGCACGATAACTCTCGAAAGGAGTAACCGATTGATTCAAATTTGGAATGCGACAATATTTTTCGCTATCTCCGGCTAAGTTCGAAGTAGGGCCACATTGGTCCACTCCTTCTAGAACATTCCCCACAAAGGGTTAACATTTAGTAAAATAATGATTCTTTGTCAACTTATATACTACTCTTAAAATCTTCCGAAATTCAACAAATAATATTAGTTTATAAGTCGCTAACACCTTAAGAAAAATTTGCGAAATTGCCACGCCCCCTTTGGTACATCCCACACAAATGGACCATTTGCACCAAAACCTAACAGCTTTTAACTTTAATAGCATACAAATACTTGAAATTTTGCACAGTGTAATGATTTTATAGAACCTAGAGTCCAGAGAAAACTGGGCGTTATTGGCTCGCCCCTTTTTGGTACCTCACACACAAATGGACTATTTTGCACCAAAACTTAAGAGCTTATAACTTTAATACTGGTGCATATTTTAAAGTTATTAAATGCAATTTATTTATTTATATTAATTACAATACAAAGTAAATGTGTATTAGAATTTTACGGTCCAGGGAACCTGGCTTCCCAATGACCAGTTTGCAGTGGCAGACCAGAGCCTCTGGTGGGAATCGAACCCACGACTCAAAGGCGAGCACGCTACCAACTGGAGAGCTTAAAAATGCAATTTAAATTGATAACAATTTAATTTAACCAAAAAATAAATACATATACGAATATTTTTTGGGACTGAAGGTGGGGGGATTCTTAAGTCGGTTTACCCGACTGAATTTTCTTACTTGTTATAATTTCAAAAATAAACTAAAATCCATTTTTCTGCTATTATTGGTTTATTTGAAAGATATAAAATTCAAATTATGGAGCACGATTTCATTCATGTGGCTGCTAGTCTGGCTTCTTAGTAAAATAAAGGATCCGATAATTTGAATACCCTACACCACACTGTGGTACAGGGTATTAAAAGTTTGATTCATGGCAGATGTTTGTAACACCTAGAAATAATACAGCTAGAGCCCAACCACGCCTGTCCGTCCATCCGTCTGTCTGTCTATCTAAAGTTGTTCGTTGAGTATAGGTCGCAATTTCACTTCGATCGTGCTGAAATTTCGTGCCTGGAAAAAAGCCAATCGAATTTAAACAAAATCGGTGCTGATTTAGCTATAGCCCCCATTTCTTCGTGCGACTTGGCTCATTCGCCCTATAGATGTTGTCTTTTACATCCAATTGTTTTGAAATTCAGCACGGTAGAATTTCTTCATCCATAGGCCAACATTGCTCAATCTGAAGAAAATCGTTTCAGATTTAGATATAGCTCCCGTGTATATGTTTCGTTCGATTTGGATAAATTGTATAAACTAGTTTTAGTTGAAGTATACATTGTATATTTCATTGTTAACAAATCTTACTAGAGTGGTGTAGGGTATCATATCGTCGGCGCCGCCCGACTTTAGCCTTTCCTTACTGGTTTTTTCTTTTCAAAATCACTGCCTCCAATATAAGGTAACCAGATGCCATGAATTCTCCCGAATTTTCAATTCAGTTTTATGTAAAACTTTTATTTGTTCATTAAGTACGTAAGTGCTAAGTAATCAAAAATAAACAAATAATTTCACAATAAATGTTTGGTGGCCATTTTACCACAATTTGTAAATTGTAAATATTTTGGGATATTTTTGCTAACAAATAAAGAATAAGTACTGGAGAAATCAATTTAAAAACACACAAATTTTAACTGAAGTAAGGACTAAATTTTGGAGGTCTTATGGAAGAGTGACGCTAATATAAATGCTACATTTGTACACATAGCCAATCCTCTTCAATTGTCAACCTCACCCACTGTCCACCGGAGACTTGGTGTCCTCTGTCACGCTAACGAGGCTCTGACGACCGACCGTGGGCGGTATAACCCTAACCGTAGCATGGTGAAAATACCTGTTGAGGTGCTACATGGATTGTTACTCCTTGCGGGATCACGATGGGATCGTGCAACGGGGATGGAAGCGGATGAGCCAATAGTGTGGCCAACGATGGCGCCCAAAAGTCATCAAAAGACCTACCATCAACCAACCCTAACCTAGAGGGTTGCTGGCAGCCCCAGCACTAGGTGCGGATGCGATGGCCCAATCAGTCGTACATCTTTAACAAAACCGATTACAGAAACATCGATGCCCTATGTTCACTTTGAACCATTTACAATTGTTTTATATGCTATGTAATTTAACTCAGTTGTAAATAAAGGACATACATATATGTATATATATAAGGACTAAATTTTATGTTCTGTTTATAGAATAGGTTTTACAGGGTATTATGACTTTGTGCCTTTGATTGTAACAAACAAAAGGAGAACAGATAGACCTGTAGTTTATTATACCAATCGACTTAGAATCGCATTCCGAGTCGTTTCAGCATGTCCGTCCGTCCGTCTGTTGTAATCACGCTACAATCAATAATATAATTCTTCACTCGCGTGATAATTGATTATATCGCTCACTCACTTCAAGAGTGACATAACTCAAAATTTAAAATTTTTGAGGTTGCCATACAAAAATCCGAATTTTGTAAATGTCCATAAATTAATCTCAGCGAAATTTGGTCTCTAAGTAAACAACAATATTTCGGATTATTCAAGCGTATTTAAACATCTTATTTCATGTTACTTGTCTTTTTATATGGACTTAAAGTTACACATCTTGGCAATTTTCAATTTTGAGTTATGTCACTCTTAAAGTGAGTGAGCGGTATAGTAAAATAATTAGAGATAAAATACTTTTTCTTGATATTTCTTCATTGCGGAATGGCTGTTATATTTTAGCTATCACTATAAATTTTTTTTAAAAAATTTGCCGGTTTGGCAATATAGTACTATTGCAAATGCTCATATATATTGGAACTTATGCTATAGTTCTTAATTTTCGCGATTGAGTGTAATTAAGTAAGTATTTTCATTAAAAATGTTTTTCACGACAACTCGCGAAAGGAAGCAGAGGGAATGATTCTGAAAAACCCGCATTAGCCGTTTTTAAACCCTCCACCATAGGATGGGGGGTACATTCATTTTGTCACTCCGTTTATAGCACCTCTAAATATTGATCTGAGACCCTATAACCCTATACATATATTCTTAAACGTCGTAAAATTCTAAGACGACTTAGCCATGTCCGTCCGTCCGTCTGTTGTAATCACGCTACAGCCCGTAATAATAGAGCTAGGTTCATCAAATTTGGTAGAAATATTTCTTATATTTGCAGGACGTTTGGGATTGCAAATGGGCCATATCGGTCAATGTTTTGATATAGCTCCCCTATAGAGGTCGCTCTAAAATACGGGTTTTGAGCCATATATACCACATTTTTAAAGAAATTTAGCAGACACTTTGCAGTTTGTATTCTAGTTTGACAAGAATTCATCACAGCAAAAAATTTTACATATCGGTTCAAATTTTGTTATAGTCTCCCTATAGAGGTCGCTCCAAAATATACGTATTTAAGCCATAAATACCATATTTTCTAAGCATTTTAACTTAATCTTTGCAGGTTGTATTTAATTTAGACAAGAATTCATCGCAGTAAAAATTTTTTTAAATCAGTTCATATTTTGTTATGTTCCACCTATTGATGTCGCTCCCAAAAAGCTTATTTAAGCCATAAACACCACATTTTCTAAGAAATTTGGCTGAAAGTATGCAGTTTGTATTCTATTTTCGACAGAATTCACCTCAATAAAATTTATACAAATTAAATTTTATTTTGCTGTAGTCACCCCGTTTAGATGTAGCTCTCAAAACTGATATTTTAAACCATAAATACCATATTTTTCATGTAAAGAGTTTGGCTAAAGAATTTGCGGCATAAACATTGCAGCGTTCGTTGTTTTAATAATTTACTTAAACAACAAGTAAGAAGATTCATATAAGTAGTATAGAAGTTATCAGAGAAACAATAATTCACTAAATTTTAACCCTTTATGAGGGAGGTAATAGAAGGACTGGACCAATATGGCCCATCTTCGAACTTAGCCTGAGATAGAAAAAAATATTATAACATACCAAATTTGAAGTCAATCGGTTACTCCTGTCGAGAGTTATCGTGCGCTCCAGCCAGACAGACAGGCAGATAGACGGACGGACATTGCTCAAATGACTTCAAATGTCCTAAATCGGATTTCCACCGAACATACTTAGGGTCTTAGGTCACTCCTTCGATGTGTTACACTTTTGGCTCGTAGCAAATGATATTTCACTAAATGTCAACCCTTTGTGGGGGAGGTACTAGAAGAAGTGGACCAATATGGCCCATCTTCGAACCTAGCCGGAGATAGAAAAAAATATTACCACATACCAAATTTGAAGTCAATCGGTTACTCCTTTCGAGAGTTATTGTGCGCACCAGCCAGCAGACCGACAGACGGACGGACGGACATTGCTCTTTCGACTTAAAATGGCCCAAAACGGATATCCGCCGAACATACTTAGGGTCTTAGGTCACTCCTTCGATGTGTTACACTTTTGGTTCGTAGCAAATGATATATACCCTCCACTCTAAGGTGAGGGGATACAAATAGTGTACATTAAAAAATAATGTACTACAAGAGACTTATGCGATTTCGTTTCTGGAAAAAATGCAGAATTTTCTTTTCCTTTTTCCCGAAAACTGCCCTTTTCGAACACATTTTGGAAATTTGAAAATTGCAGTCAAATAAAATTCGAGGGTCAACATCATTTCGACTCAAAAGGGGCAAATATTTTCTAATATTTAACGTCGAAAGTGCAACCAGAAACGAAATCGGCATTAAATAGTATTCTGTTCACTATATGTAATAGTGTACGGATGGTCACCGTACATATAGACCGCAAAATTCAACTGATCGGGCTAAAAATTGTTAAAATAGGTATAATTTTAACGCATCAAATTTTAACGAATCGGGAAGGAATTCGGTTTTATGAGCTTTTTGTACCCAGAATCCTCCACACAGACAACGGGCATCATTGGTCCATGTTTTTATATAGCTCCCACACAAAAGTCAATCTAAATTTAGTTTAAAAAGATCATAAATAAGGAGCGCACAACAGGCCGAACCACTGGCTTAAGTGTATGTCCACGGACATGAGACGTTGAACGTCTCCTCTCTTCGAACTAACCTAACCTAAAGCAACAAAACGCCCCATATTTCAACAAATCGGACTGAAATTTGGTAATATGAGTTTATTCGTACCCAAAGTTATTCACATGCGATCCATGGTGGAGGGTATATAAGATTCTGCATGGCCTAACTTAACGCTCTTATTTGTTGAAAATAACTTTACTTTTAAAAAACTGAAAAATAAACAACAACATACATTCATACATTAACTATTAAGCCGATTTTCCTGTTTAGGGAACCCAACTCTCTACATCAAATAAATAATTTAGTACTCATAGTTCCAGTTACAATACTATGTTTCTCAAGTTCGTCGCAATACGTCGATAAAAATACACATTTTAAGCATAAAAGTCTATCCACAAAGTATGTATGTATATATTTTAAGTTTATACGGTCGTATGTACATCGTATGAATGCAATCTGTAAAGACTCAGCATAGAAACAATGTTTATGAATGAACTATGGGATACAGCACGCGTATTTTTTGCGAATTTATTTTGTTCTCGTTTGTTTTTATTTATTCTTTTATTTGGATGACAGATGTTTTCAAATATTTTTTCTGTTACTCAAATATGTTTATTTTTTTTTTTTGTCTTAAAGACACACTTTTACATGTTCACAATTTTTGTTAAAAATAAATCATCTTCATACACATCATGCACATGTATCTAAATATAGATATATATTTATGTATGTACATGCGTATATATTTACACATGTCCGTCGCTTTTTGTAGACATGAACGGACAGAATGTGAAAAAAAGCTTGAACAATTGTTTGCATCCGTCTGCTGCAGATACAGCTACAGTTTTTTTTTGGCTGAAGGCAACAACAATACCGGCAAACAGAAGGTGTTCGTTTGTTCTTGTTGTTGTTGCGATGCACGACACTGCGTAAAATTTTATCCGACAACAGACGAGCGACCAGTCACATCCATCAAATGGTCGGTCATCATCATCATCTTCTGATCATATTAAATATCATTTATTATTATTTGGCGATTTTTTTGTTGGCTTTCTGCGCGTTCCGTTTTAACTTTTATTAAACGACACAGCGCGACGTTTTTTATTTACTATTAACACCGACTGAAGGGTCTATTAACGCTTTTGCATTTCGGCCATATGTTCTGGACGTTCGGTAGACGCGGACGAAGCAAGGCTCACTTGAAGCTACGAGCGCCCTATCGTATAGTGTCGTGTTTTGTTTGGTTTACTCAATTTCCGTTTTGCCCGTTTGTGCAAGTGCATGCATGCGTATGTGGTACGTATTGATGAGTGTGTGTGTTTGGTTTATAGGTATGTTTGTTGTTTGTGTCTCTCGGTCTGTCTGTCTGACGTCTGACGGTAACCAAATGAACCCTTTGTTGTGCAAAGTGCATTTATTCGTTTGCCATCATAAACACGCTTTTTCCAAAGTACCGTTCGCAACTGAGCTCGTTTTTTAGGCGAACAGATACTTTTATAGATTTGCCAAGTTTCCAACTGGCACTTGTGCATTTTTTTGTAGTTGTTGTGTTCTTCTCGGTTCTGTTTTTTGTAAGTTCTGGTGTACTCTTGTGCACCGCAGTTCTGCTGTTCGTTTTTGTTGTTGTTCTGTAGTGGTAGGCATACAGTGGGCCACAAAAATAAATATATAATAATAAATTTATTCGTTCTAAATATTTATTGTACTTAAATCTTTGAAGCGAAGAACAATAGCTGTAATGAAAAAGAAAAAAACAAGTAAGAATTCCCTCACCTTCAGTCCCAAAAACATTAATATATTTATTAATTTTTTGTTTTAATTAAATTATTATCAATTTAAATTGCATTTAATAAATTTAAGTATGCACTGGTATTAAAGCCGTTAACAGTTGCGTCAACATAGAATATTTGTGTGGGAGGTACCAAAAGGGACGTGCCAATGATGCCCACTTTTTAATGGACTGTAGGCACTATAAAACCATTACACTGTACATAATTTTAAGTATTTGTATGCACTGGTACTAAAGTTATAAGCTGTTAACTTTTGGTGCAAAATAGTCCATTTGTGTGGGAGGTACCAAAACGGGCATGTCGATAACCCCTATTTTTCACTGGACTTTAGGCACTATAAATTTGAAGTGCTATTTTCTCATGGTGGTAGCGACTAATGAAGTAATACTATGTGTGGAATTTTAGAAGATTCGAATAAGTAGTACAGAAGTTATAAGACAATCAATATTTCATTAAATTGTAACCCTATGTGGGGTAGGTACAAGAAGGAGTGGAGCAATCACTATAATAGTGTACTAATGGTCACCGTACATATAGTCCACAAACTTCAACTGATCGGACTACAAATGGTAAAATAGGTATAGTTATAGCCAGAACTCTTCACACAAACAACGGTCTTAATAGATCCATGTTTTGATATACAAAGGTCCCTCTACATTTGGCGAACGGAAGGACTGTAGGTACTATAAAAGCATTACACTGGAAAAAATTGCAAGTATTTTTATGCACTGGTATAGACGTTATAAGCGGTTAACTTTTGATGCAAAATGGTTCATTTGTGTGGGATGTACAAAAAGGGGTGTGGCAACTTCGCCCATTTTTCTCGACGAGATAGCGACTAATAAACTAATACTATGTGTGTAATTTCATAAGATTCGAATAAGTAGTATAGAAGTTATTAAAGAATAAATATTTCATTGTTAACCCTTTGTGTGGGAGGTACCAGAAGGAGTGAACCAATATGGCCCATCTTCGAACTTAGCCGGAGATAGAAAAAAACCAGTAAGGAAAGGCTAAAGTCGGGCGGTGCCGACTATATAATACCCTACACCACTCTCGTAATATTGAATAACTCTGATATATAAATTTTGTAATTCATGTATAAATTGTTTACATAAATTTACTTTTGGGACATTTTATACTTAAATAATACCCTGTACAACAGTGTGGTGTAGGGTATAAAAACGATTGGATCTAAAGAGCCAAATCGGATGAAACATATATATGGGAGCTATAGCTAAATCTTTACCGATTTTCTTCAAATTCGGCAATGTTGGTTCATGGATCAAGAAACTCTACCATTCTAAATTTCAAAATGATTGGATTTAAAATACAGCTTCTACAGGACTAAAGTGCCAAATCGGACGAAACATGTATATGGGAGCTATAGCTAAATCTTAACCGATTTTCTTTAAATTCGGTAGTGTTGGTTCATGGATCAAGAAACTCTACCATTCTAAATTTCAAAATGATTGGATGTAAAATACAGCTTCTTCAGGACTAAAGAGCAAAATCGGACGAAACATATATATGGGAGCTATAGCTAAATCCTAACCGATTTTCTTCAAATTCGGCAATGTTGGTTCATGGATCAAGAAAATCTACCATTCTAAATTTCAAGACGATTGGATGTAAAATACAGCTTCTAAAGGTCTAAAGGACCAAATCGGACGAAAGATATATATGGGAGCTATATCTAAATCTGAACCGATTTCAACCAAATTCAATAGCGATCTTAACAGCCGCGGAATACTCCAAACTGCAAAATTTCAGAACGATCGGAGTGAAATTGCGACCTGTAGTCGACGAACAACTTTACATGGACAGACGAACGGACAGACATCGTTAAATCGACTCAGCTAGTGATTCTGAGTCGATCGGTATACTTTAAGGTGGGTCTAGCTGTGTTATTTTCATGTGTTACAAACATGTGCCGTGAAACAAACTTATAATACCCTGTACCACAGTGTGGTGTAGGGTATAATTAAATCTGGATTTCGAAAAATACAGCAAAGTTTTGCATTTTTATACCCTACACCACACTGTGGTACAGGGTATTATAAGTTTGTTTCATGGCAGATGTTTGTAACACCTGAAAATAACACAGCTAGACCTTAAAGTATACCGATCGACTCAGAATCACTAGCTGAGTCGATTTAACGATGTCTGTCCGTCCGTCCGTCTGTCCATGTAAAGTTGTTTGTCGACTACTGGTCGCAATTTCACTCCGATCGTTCTGTAATATTGCAGTTTAGAGTATTTCGCGGCTGTTAAGATCGCTATTGAATTTGGTTGAAATCGGTTCAGAATTAGATATAGCTCCCATATATATCTTTCGTCCGATTTGGCCCTTTAGTCCTATAGAAGCTATATTTTACATCCGATCGTTTTGAAATTTAGAATGGTAGAGTTTCTTGTTCCATGAACCAACATCGCCGAATTTGAAGAAAATCGGTTAAGATTTAGCTATAGCTCCCATATATATGTTTAGTCCGATTTGGCCCTTTAGTCCTATAGAAGCTGTATTTTACATCCGATCGTTTTGAAATTTAGAATGGTAGAGTTTCTTGATCCATGAACCAACATTGCCGAATTTGAAGAAAATCGGTTCAGATTTAGCTATAGCTCCCATATATATGTTTCGTCCGATTTGGCCCTTTAGTCCTATAGAAGCTGTATTTTACATCCGATCGTTTTGAAATTTAAAATGGTAGAGTTTCTTGATCCATGAACCAACATTGCCGAATTTGAAGAAAATCGGTTAAGATTTAGCTATAGCTCCCATATATATGTTTCGTCCGATTTTGCTCTTTAGTCCTGTAGAAGCTATATTTTACATCCAATCATTTTTAAATTTAGAATGGTAGAGTTTCTTGATCCATGAACCAACACTACCGAATTTGAAGAAAATCGGTTAAGATTTAGCTATAGCTCCCATATATATGTTTCGTCCGATTTTGCCATTTAGTCCTATAAAAGCTGTATTTTACATCCGATCGTTTTGAAATTTAGAATGGTAGAGTTTCTTGATCCATGAACCAACATTGCCGAATTTGAAAAAAATCGGTTAAGATTTAGCTATAGCTCCCATATATATGTTTCGTCCGATTTTGCTCTTTTGTCCTGTAGAAGCTGCATTTTACATCCAATCATTTTGAAATTTAGAATGGTAGAGTTTTTTGATCCATGAACCAACATTGCCGAATTTGAAGAAAATCGGTTAAGATTTAGCTATAGCTCCCATATATATGTTTCGTCCGATTTGGCCATTTAGTCCTATAAAAGCTGTATTTTACATCCAATCGTTTTGAAATTTAGAATGGTAGAGTTTCTTGATCCATGAACCAACATTGCCGAATTTGAAGAAAATCGGTTAAGATTTAGCTATAGCTCCCATATATATGTTTCGTCCGAATTGGCCCTTTAGTCCTGTAGAAGCTGTATTTTACATCCAATCATTTTGAAATTTAGAATGGTAGAGTGTCCTTGATCCATGAACCAACACTACCGAATTTGAAAACAATCGGTTAAGATTTAGCTATAGCTCCCATATATATGTTTCGTCCGATTTGGCCCTTTATTCCTATAAAAGCTGTATTTTACATCCAATCGTTTTGAAATTTAGAATGGTAGAGTTTCTTTATTCGTGAACCAACATTGCCGAATTTGAAGAAAATCGGTAAAGATTTAGCTATAGCTCCCATATATATGTTTCATCCGATTTGGCTCTTTAGATCCAATCGTTTTTATACCCTACACCACACTGTGGTACAGGGTATTATTTAAGTATAAAATGTCCCAAAAGTAAATTTATGTAAGCAATTTATACATGAATTACAAAATTTATTTATCAGAGTTATTCAATATTACGAGAGTGGTGTAGGGTATTATATAGTCGGCACCGCCCGACTTTAGCCTTTCCTTACTGGTTTAAAAATATAATTATTATATATATATAAAAACTACAATAACAATTAATGTCCTCAGTTGGTAGTTGGTGTGCAGAAAGCCTTTTTACACTTTTTTGTCGTGCCCATACTCCGATCTGGAGAACGTTTATGTACTATTGTTGACTCTATGACTATGTAACTTCTAGACTACATAATACAATGTAAAAAATTAAAGAAAATAAAAATAAAAGGTAGTTTTTTAGCCTGAACAAATCCAATTTTAAAACACTTTCTGGATATACTGTATGTATCTTCAAATAAAGTTTATTGAGAGTTCTAAAATTATAATAATAAATATGTTTCAGAAAATATATCAAACAGAATGATTTATAAACACTAATAAATAGTAGACAGATTCAAATCTTTCAAACATATTACTTAGGTTGTGATTTCTGTTAGAATTAGTCACTATTCTACGACACAAATCCTCCTAAAAGACCCATTCCAAAATTTTGTACTAAAAAATTAAAAACGGTTTTATTATAATATCAAATTTCCATATAAATCACTTTTCAGCAGAATTATTAACAAAAATAACAACGACGCACAAGAAATATAAATTTCTCTAGTAAGTGTAGACGGCTACGTCGACGACAGAATAGTACATACACACACACATGAAATATTGAACAATCGCCGCTATTTTTAAACCATCCTTGTGTTTTTCTTTGTTGGTGTTACTATGAATAAATGTAAAATATTGTTAAATAAAATTACTTGTTTGTTTTCAAGTATTACTTGCGTCAATACCTTCTGCTTACAACATTTCTCAAAAACTAATCATTCAAAAATAAACAAACAATGATTCTCTATTGTCTGGAACACAACCACCGGCTTCTATCTCTATAGACTCAAACGGTAACAGAAAAAAACCCCGAGGCCCCGAGATAAGGAAAGAGAGAGTATAATTAACTCTGAGAGCGGGATAGTATACGTATCTCTCTCATATAGAGTCAATTTAAGAAGTACTTTTTATAATAATGGAAACTGTCATAAAATTAACTTACAGAGTTGTCTTTTTTTAAGTCAGCACAGCCTTAACTTTATTCTTCAAATTTTGCATACTGATAATTAATTCAGATCCGGCTTTAAAACTATTATTTGTCTACATCATTGTTTTATAATATAAAATCCTTAAAAGTATTGAAATATTACTTAAAATAATGAAGCTTGTCAAAAATTATGATTTGTCTTTAATTTAAAGATGGACGTACACAAAACTAACGATTAGTGTTTTATTAAATCAAATATAAATAACTTTATATCAATAATTTTTTTTAAAAACATGTAAATTGTTATTATTTTAATGAAAATTTTTCTTGAATTATGCCGAGGTCGCATACTTGATTTAAGTTTATGTCTTCATTAATTTTATTACTATCGTTTCTTAGTGTATATTGTGAGATATGTATATTCGAATCCGTTTAACAGGGGAACATGAGATATTTGAAGAAATACACACAATTTAGCTTCCAATTTTGTAAAAGTCCGTGATCTAAACCAATTTAAAGTTTCGACAAAAGCAGTAATTGCACTCGTATATTACTTTTGTAATTTACTTTCGGAGTGTACATCTTTTTTTTGGCTCACTGTACAACATTTACTCTATTGTTGCTTTTGCTATTGGGGTTTGTTTGTTGTTAGTTTGTCCATGAGTCGTGGTTTGTGCTTTTGTCGGATTCGTCGCTGTTCGTTGACTACCGGCGAGGGCATTTTTTGGGGAGGAACGAACAAACATGCATTCGTTCGTTCGTTCTTTTGACTCCAATTTTTTTGTTTCTACTGTTACTGTTGTTTGTTCAGCCCTTTTCGCGCAACAGAGAAAGGTGAGTTCTGTGTTCTGTTGCCATTGCAACAAAACCAACATAATCGACGTGAACTGCATCGACCACATGAATTGCTGAAAGTTTACCCAACGCTTCTGCTGCCGTCTCCATGTGGTCATTTTCAAACCCCCACCGGCATATTGAGTGGCGCTAGTGTCGCTCAGTCTGCCCATCTGTGTGTCTACCACTTTCGTTGCTCAAGAATGAAAACGAAAGTTTGTCTGCCGGTTCTTCTTACACCGGCTGAAGATATTGAGGAAAGTGACAACACTTGCCCCAAGTTGTTGGTACATGGAAATACTCTTGTCCATCTTGTCATAAGGTGGCCTGATGAAACACTTATGCATTGGGTCTTCAGTCTACAAGACATTACATTGGTTAAAATGATGTTAAAGATATGTATGTGGGGGTGGCAAACGACAAATAAATACACATTTCCCATGACGCCATATACCCAGGGTAGATATTGCCTAGGCCTTCTCGTATCTGGTCTGATATAACGCCGTGTACAACTTCAATTTGTATACACTTGATCTCCGAATGAAATCTAGCTTGCAGAGTTATCATTTTGATACCTTCATTTTTAATAGTAATATTATTGAATTTTATTTTCGCCTAAAAAGTTTATAAATTGTAAAATATGACCTCGCTATAATGTATTTTTGAATAAAAAATTGCCAAAATGTTATGGAGGTTTGAAATTTTCTAAATTAAAAAAGCATTTTTTGGTTTTACAAAACGTATCATTGCTCTTGAATGGCTGAACTGATTTTCAGAAAGTTATTGTCGTTTGAAAGAGAACATTTAAGGCATATTTTATTTATTTATTTATATTTACTATCTTGGCAACAAGACATTTTAGTCGTATAATTATAGCACAAGACTTATCAGCCAAATGTAAGATTATGAAACTTAATATAGAATAGTTATAATTTTAACAAGAAAATAAAAAAAAAAATAATATATATATAATGTTTAAGAATAAATACTAAAGGTAACTGGAGTGAAATATACGCATAGAGCGTTTAAAAATTATTGTTAAAAGTGATATTCTTATTTGTAAAGTTTAAGTTTAGCATGAAGTTTACGATACAATTATTTAGATGTTCAATGATTTAATTATTGCCAAATACGAGAGTGCTATATAGTGTGCTTTTAAAAGTGTTAGCGTTGCTAGTAACTTGTAAGTGAAGTGGAAGTGCATTCCAAAGAGGTACAGTGTAAACAAAGAAATGCCATTCCGAAACCAAGCTACGGTGTAAAACTGGCACTATCCGTTTACCCCTTCTTGACCTAGTGAATCGAGTTTTTTCGTATATCTGTAAAAGATTTTGCAAGTATATAATTTTTTGTAAGAACAGAAGTGTTTTAATAATAAGAAGGCTATCAAAAGAAATTCCATAAAGAAGTTCATTGTATCTTGAATAACGTCTTAAGCCATACACATACCTAGTAATATTATTGTAAATAGTGTTTAATTTAGGTTTACTGGCGGAATCACAATTGGCAAAAAGCTCACAACCATATAACAGCCCCGGCATTATATAGCTTTTTGCTAGAAGGATTCTAGTTTTTAGGGGTGTCAAGTATTGGGTGGACTATAGAGTTCTAAGCTTGGCGCAGGTTTGGCTAACTATGTTGTTAATGTGATTGTTCCACGTAAGTGTATTGTTGAAAGTTGTCTCTAAGTTTTTAGCAAACGGTACGATTTAAATCCTCTGACCTCCAATCATAATCATTGGTTCATCTGATAAGATGCTGTTTCGTTTCTTCATTACTAAACACTTAGATTTACGTGGGTTTATGCATAGTCCATTTGCTGTTGCCCAGTTGCAGACGGTGGTTAAGTCCTCATTGAGATGTGTAACGGATTCGCTCAAATTTTTTTTAAATTATAAATTTGCTTTTCAAAGCTTTTTAAGAACTTTAATTTAAAAATAATTGCTCCCCCAATTTAACTCCCTAGCCTGCTCATGTAGCAATGATATCCATACGGCCGCTATGTCTTGTGAATAACATTAATTGCAAAATGCATACGAACTTGTGGTCGAAGCAATAACGATACCAGTAAAGAGAGGTTGGACTGGAAATTGACTGCTTTTTGGAGTTTGCGTCAAAATTAGGGCTTTGGTGTTTTCTGACATATATATTAGAATTTCATGGCCAACATTTTCGTAGAACATTTCATCCCCGCCCTACCCATTTTTAGGGGCTTTTTTTATATGATTTTTTAAAATAGAGCCAAAAACTAACGTTATGTCTAGCTCCGAAACTATTGATAAGGTTAAAAAGTTGTCTTATCCGTGTTACTATATGTGGTATGTGCAGAAATGTCTCCACAAATTGACAATTTCTCGACATTTTTACGATTTTGATGCTGTTTTTGCTAACCAGTTTCTTTAACACATTTTTATTCTAGTTTATACCTAAACTTATGCTGAGGACTGTAAAACAAAATTTCCATCGGTTACTTAGATATAACCGAACCTAACCTAACCTAACCTAACCTAACCTAACCAAACCTAACCTAACCTAACCAAACCAAACCTAACCTAACCTAACCTAACCAAACCTAACCTAACCTAACCTAACCTAACCTAACCTAACCTAACCTAACCTAACCTAACCTAACCTAACCTAACCTAACCTAACCTAACCTAACCTAACCTAACCTAACCTAACCTAACCTAACCTAACCTAACCTAACCTAACCTAACCTAACCTAACCTAACCTAACCTAACCTAACCTAACCTAACCTAACCTAACCTAACCTAACCTAACCTAACCTAACCTAACCTAACCTAACCTAACCTAACCTAACCTAACCTAACCTAACCTAACCTAACCTAACCTAACCTAACCTAACCTAACCTAACCTAACCTAACCTAACCTAACCTAACCTAACCTAACCTAACCTAACCTAACCTAACCTAACCTAACCTAACCTAACCTAACCTAACCTAACCTAACCTAACCTAACCTAACCTAACCTAACCTAACCTAACCTAACCTAACCTAACCTAACCTAACCTAACCTAACCTAACCTAACCTAACCTAACCTAACCTAACCTAACCTAACCTAACCTAACCTAACCTAACCTAACCTAACCTAACCTAACCTAACCTAACCTAACCTAACCTAACCTAACCTAACCTAACCTAACCTAACCTAACCTAACCTAACCTAACCTAACCTAACCTAACCTAACCTAACCTAACCTAACCTAACCTAACCTAACCTAACCTAACCTAACCTAACCTAACCTAACCTAACCTAACCTAACCTAACCTAACCTAACCTAACCTAACCTAACCTAACCTAACCTAACCTAACCTAAGCTAACCTAACCTAACCTAACCTAACCTAACCTAACCTAACCTAAGCTAACCTAACCTAACCTAACCTAACCTAACCTAACCTAACCTAACCTAACCTAACCCAACCTAACCTAACCTAACCTAAGTTAAGTTAAAGGCATATCCATAACCTAACCTTGGTTATGCCTATTCCTGAAAAATAGGACATATCGGTCCATGTTTGGATACATCTCACATTTAACTGTACCTTTAGATTTGACTTCTTTACGTTCTACAAACATGGTACCAATGATCCGGTCGAAATTTGGCAGTTTATGTTTTGTTATGTCCTTAATTATTCTTGAAAATAATGGCTTTCCGATATGACTTCATCACGTTCTAGAGGTCGAAACGTTTATTATAGCATCCATATTAGGGATGTAACGAATATTCGCATTCGCATATGGGAACGCGAATTATTCGCATCATTTTAACATTCGCTTTCGCATTCGCAAAAACCGTATTTGGAATATTCGCATTCGCTTTCGCAAAAATATATTACAGTATTCCCTTCCATTTGTTAAAAGTGTTAAATCTCCTTATGCCCTTCAAACAACTTGAAGATCTTAATACCAATGGAAACCCCTACCACTTCTCTTCAAAACAGTTGAAAAAATATGTTGTCTTTGTGGTAACAGGAGGTAAAATATGGAAAATATTCTTAATACTTGAATATCCTGGAAAAGTATCAGTTCGGTTCTTTAAATCTGCTGGTACTAAAGGGTCAAACTATTATTCACATTCGCTTTCGCAAAAATGCATATTTTACTATTCGCATTCGAAAGAAATATATTTCAATATTCGATTTCGCATTCGCTTTCGCTAAAGTCACTTTCGTTACATCCCTAATCTATATATAAGTATATGTAAATCCATATTTATTTTAATCCTTATGCTCTAGAAATCGTATAACATAATCGGTATATGAAAAATGTAAGATTAATTTGTAGGTAAGTATCATTCACAACAAACATAGGTAGTAGTGGTGTAGGGTATCACACTTGAACTTCCCTTACTAGGTTTTCAACTGCGAAACATATTTGTGACAAAACAGTTTACCGTTTAAACTACTAACGTTAATTAAGGTCATAAATTTATTTAGTAAATATACTTTAAAAAACATTGAAAGAACGCAAAAACATTGAATGTCAACCAATTGTATTGAAATAAAATGCATAAGTAGAAACTGTATAAAATATTGGTACGAATATTATATATTTGAAATATATACTCGTACATGATTTTGAACTTGAATTAAAATGCACTGAGAATATGTTAATAGAATATAAATTGATTGCATTCGATTGGAATGGAAAAACAATTCAAAGCAAACGTATAGTTTCGTTTAGTTAAGTTTTCATTTTATTTTGTTAAATGAATCGCGGAAACTCATGTTACATTCTGCATAAATTATTGAGTACTAAATTTAATTAGATTTACCTACTGCTTAATGTGCGAGTTCAATTACATTTTAAGTAATTTGTGCAACGAAATTTCTGAAGTGAATCTAATTTATAAATTTCCAACCTAAGTTAAACCTTAAACAATTGGTAATAGTACCAAAATTATTAGGCAGATTGTTTTCCAAAATAAATAGATATTTCACATTAGACACCGAGGAGTCAGCAAGGATGTATGTAATGCATATTTTACAAAACCCATCTTAAATTAACTTACATATACATATCTATGTCAATATAAGTAAGTCATTATTTGTTGACTACAGGTAATGCAGATGGTAATAACATGTCTTACATGCTAATGCAATGTACAATGACATGTACTTACCATGTTTTTGATGGGAATATCCCGAGTAAAAAATATGTCTCGTCGTAATTAATTATATATGATAAGTAAATGGTTATGAAAATCATTACTGGTAAGGTGTTATTCAACCCCTTATTAAAATGATAATAATAACTACTTATATGTTGGATCTTCGTAAGCGTGGGGGTAAGTAGTTATTTGTTAGCTCTTCGTATGCTTGCATGGAAGTACTTTCCTCCAATGTCATGCCCATGTAAAAATAATCTGAAGGGTGGCTAAATGGTAAGTCATTATTTCTTTTGAATTTCACTTACCCGCCAGGTTACCTGGTAATGAGAGTTTTTGCTGGGCATATTTCAAATTTAAATTTACAAGTATAGATAATTGTTGTTGGTCTGTGGAACAAACTAACAATAATGGTAAACGCCGTACTCCTTTTGTTTCGCATCAGTCTATATGTATGTAATTTTATTTAGCACTTCTCAGGCAGTTTATTTTGTTTTTATTGCACATTTTCTGGTGTATGCAAATCTGGGAGCACTGGTCATGACACTTCCCAGCAAAATCCTGGTAAGTACATGTCATTACCAATCGCATTACCAGGTAATGATATCTCATTATCGCCAGCATTACTTTCGGTAAATAAATAACGACTAACAAAATAATGACAAAAATAAGTTATTGCTAGTAATCTAAGTTAGAAAATCTTATTTTAAGTTATAAACTTGTCTTTAAATGATTTACGATTTATGATTTTTTCTTAAATGATTTACGTATATACGTTGTAGCTTGTATTCATTTAAAGAAAAATTTGAAAATTCAAATTAGATGACTAATAATAACTTATTTTTGTCATTATTTATTTAGACGTTATTTATTTACCGAAAGTAATGCTGGCGATAATGAGATATCATTACCTGGTAATGCATCTGGTAACGGCATTTACTTAGGAAGATTTTGATGGGTTATATTTTTGTACTTGATTATTTAGCGATTTGTCTATGAATCGCGAGGTAGGCCAGTGGTTGTGATGCTAAACTACGAAACCATGAGGTCGCGAGTTCAATCCCACCTCCCGGCAAATGAAATTTTTCGTCTTATGACGACAACAATCGATAACTACTCTCTCCCAATTATACGCTCTACCCAATGTTACGCTCTTCCCAATGTTACGCTCTTCTACTTTCTCACCACATTCCACCACTGATGGTGGTGAGCAAACAATAGCAACTAGGAAATATCCACTACCACACAAACCCACTCCTAAAATTATTTCTTTTGTCCACGCTTACTTTTTGGATAATTGTAAGCGTGGGGGTAAGTGGTTATTTTTCAGCTGCCTGTATGCTTCAGTGGAAGCACTTTCCTCCAATGACATGTAATGTAAAAATAATTCGAAGGGAGGCCAAATAATAAGCAGTTACTAGTTTTGAATTTAGCTTACCTGTCAGGTTATTTGGTAATGGGAAATTTTGCTGGGTTAGTACGAATAACTGCCGAAGCTCTCGTATCTAAGAAATGGGAAAACTTCAGTGAGTGTATGTCACTGTGTGTGTGTGTGCCTGAGTGTACAGGGGGCAAATGTTGCAGCAACAGCAGTAGTGAGTAGTGGCCAATACACACAGACGCACAGCACCCAGCGCCAACATAGGGAGAGCGAGAGCAGCTGTTTCAATAACACGTTTTGCGTTCTCTGTTTTAACGTTTTCCTTTGTGGCTTCTTTACATTGAACATTGAAGTAGTGATGTAATCAATTGCACATATTTTATGGTGGAATTTCTGAGATACTCCGTTAGTTGCATGCAGCAGTGGCTGTGGCCGATATTGCAGTTGCAGCTGATGTAGCTGCTGTTGGTATTGTGGCTCTGGCTGTGGCTGTGGCCGTTGTCATCGACCGTTGCCATTGTTGTTGCATTTGCAATTTCTCAGTTATCCACAACAATCGATTATAATTTATTGGAATTCACTTGAAAAGTAGTTCAAGAAAGTTTAATCACTTGTGTACACACACACACAGAGATCTATCCATACCAATCCACTGAGACACAACGACATAGACAAGTGTATTCAATTTGCCATTAAGAATTTGCCTTGTTTGTATTTTACATTCCGCAGAATCCGAAGGGGTTCAGGCAACGGTGTATTTGTGTATCCTCCAATTGATCGGAGGTATATTATAAAATAGAGACAAAGAAGAAGCTTTTCTTGAAAGAATTTGGTCTTTATTATTACAGTGATTATTATTTTGGTATTGCCATTCTGTAGAATAAAAGACGTCTTTCAATCATATTTTTGTATTTTTGGAAATAATAATTTTGGAATATATATCCAGAACCTGCGGTTTGATTGGGATTTGTGCAACCCTATTCTACAACACAATGTGATGTGTAATGTAATGTTCATGAAAGAATGTCCACATGTTTCAGATTGTGGGAGAATGTATCAAACACACAGGACAACAAAAAATATTTTGTTGTTGCCTCGGAGTTTATGCTGATTTCGTTTATATTTGGGTCGCATTTGGGTTTTTTTGGTTTAGCTGCAATTTTGATTTTGGCTCAAACTTGATATTGGGTATTTTTTCTGAAAAATTGTCCGAACCCAGTCAGCATTTTGTGAAAGTATTGATAATATTCGCGACCTTTTCGACTCCACTGCGCGCGATTAAAATAATAATAAATGAGCAAATTTGGTGCTCGTAAAAGAATGTTTTGTCGGGAGAAAATGGTACCCTACCCGCGACTTATCTTTAAGAGTCTATTATAAGCCGCTTTTATGCTCACTTTCGATTTCTCAGTCGTTTTTAGGATCATTTACGAGTTTTTTTTGAGTCATTTTTAATCTCATATTTATAATCCTATGCGCTTCAAAAAATAAATTATTTGTTGGATGTAAATTATTAAAATAAATTTAATACATTATAAAATAATATAAAGAAATTAAACAAAAAATACTGATATTATTGTTTTTGTTGGCTTAAGGTCATAAGTAAAACAAATTAATTATTAATTTTTATTGTTTTATTTTTATCCCCTCAATTTAGGTATATACACGCTTCTGTAGTATATTGTCCCAAACATATTCGGCTTGAAACATATATATCTTTAGGGTACACTCTAAACATATAATATTTGGTACACACAAAAATTATATATTTGGGAAGATGTTGTTCTAAACAAATCTTTGTATACATCTCAATATGTGTTTATTTTGGACTATTTTTTCCGAAACAAATATTTGTTTGCATTTAAGTATTCAGAAAATACCTAAATTGTGTTAAATTTTACAGTAAATCAAAGTTAATTTTTTAAAAAAAATTTCACGTCGTAAGTATAATAAATAATAATCATTGAAATCATATAATCTTGGATCGAAATATATACTTGGAGGATTGACAACCAATGATGGCATGGAATACTCAGAAATTTTAAATGATTGATTTAAAACATAAGTTAATGATGCATATGGTATCATAACTGGGAGGTCCGGACCAAAAAAAGTTATAGTATAATTAATGAAGAATGAAGGTAATCGCCCTTATCGGGAATAAGATTCCGCACGGAATTTGTTCCCTTTTCAATGTGCAATTTAGGAAACAGGGAACAAATTCCGTGTGTAGTTAAGAAGTTATATTTGTTTGAAAATACGAAGTCCGTATCATTTGTATTTTATTTCAATGCAAAATTTCTCTAAAAATTCCTATGTATTGATGGAAGTTGAATGTTAAGATCTTTTTGAGTGTATTTTTTGGTGAACTTTTTTATACCCTCACTTCAGTGTGACGAGGGCATATATCATTTGCTACGAATAAAAGTGTAACACATCGAAAGAGTGATCTAAGACCCCAAGTATGTTCAGCGGAAATCCGTTTTGGGTCATTCTAAGTCGAATGAGCAATGTCCGCCCGTCTGTCTGTCTGTCTCGCTGGAGCGCACGATAACTCTCGAAAGGAGTAACGGATTGACTTCAAATTTGGTATGGGAAAATATTTTTTTCTATCTCAGGCTAACTTCCATGATGGGCTAAATTGGTCCACTCCTTCTAGTACCTCCTTCACAAAGGGTTAAAATTTAGTGAAATGTTAATTCTCTAATAACTTCTATACTTCTTACCCGAATCATCTAATCTAATTCCAGATATAGTAATAGTTTACCTGTTGCTATCATCTTGAGAAAAATGGGTAAAGTGGTGCCGCCCCTGTCTGTTCCTTCCAGGGACCGTTTTGTACAAAAAGTTAACAGCTTATAACATTAATACCAGTGCATAAAAATACTTGAAATTTTGCACAGGGTAATGCTTTTATAGCGTCTACAGTCCAGTGAAAAATGGGCGTTATTGCCACGCCCCTTTTGGTACCTCCCACACAAACGTACCATTTGTACACAAATTTAAAGGTTTATAGCGTGAGTACCAAATCACGAAAATACTACAAATTTTACTTAACGCTTTTGAAGTACCTATAGTCTTGTGAAAAATGGGCTTTACCACAACGCCCCTTTTTGTACATCCCACACAAAATGGTAAAATTATACCAAAATTGAATAGCTCATAAAGTTAATAAATATATTTCTGCACATAAACCATTATTATCGATTGTGTGCAGCTGTATTTCACCAATGGCTTCACGAATATTGTCCTTTAAAGCGTCAAGCCAGAGTCGGCGTAACACTTATCTTTGAGGGCACCCCACAAATAATAGTCCAACGGTGTCAAATCGCAGCTCCGAGGTGGCCAAACGACATCAGCTCTGCGGCTGATAATGCGATCTTCAAAAACAGGGCGCAAAACATCGAGTGTAGCTTCGGCTGTGTGGCACGTAGCGCCGTCCTGTTGAAACCAAATGTTGCCAATATCCTCCTCTTCAATTTTTGTGAACAAAAATTCGTTCAACATGGCCCGATAACGATCGACATTGACTGTAACGGCCACTACTTGCTCATTTTCTAAGAAAAATGGCCCAATTATGCCTCTGGACCAAAATCCGCACCAAACAGTGACTCGTTTTGGGTGTATCGGCTTTTCAATGTATGCGTGCGGGTTTTCTGTGCCCCAAATGCGACAATTTTGCTTGTTTACATACCCGCCAAGATCAAAATGCGCTTCATCTGAAAAGATGATATTTTTGGCAAAATCGGCATCTTCTGTAAGTCGATCGCAGCGCAGATTCTCAGCGTTGTTCAAGCGTATACACAACCATATTCGTTCAGCGGAAGGATAAACTAATTATCTGTCAAATCAGACATGAGCTAAGTGTTACCATTCACGAAATAAGCACTAGTTGAAAAAAAATGTTAGATGGCGGACCCTTTACATGTAACAAGAAAACTCTCTCTGCCGAATTTTGTACTGATCTGATATAAAATAAGGTTTCTACAGCGCTTACATGTCAAATCGGGTGAAAAATATATATGGGGCTATATCTAAATCTGAACCGATTTTGACTGATTTCAATAGGGATCGTCCTTGGGCCAAAAAAGAGCACTGTGCTTAATTTCATCACAATCGGACCATAAATACGACCTGCACTTTGATTAAAAAGATAAGGAAGTGATTCCAAGTCGATCGGTATAATAAAATATGGGTCTATCTCTTCTCCTTTTGGGTGTTACAAACAAATGCACCAACTTATAATTCCCTGGACCACTGTGTGCTGTATAATTCGCATTCGCACATGCGAATGCGAATTATTCGCATTATTTTAACATTCGCATTCGCAAAAACCATTTTTGGATTATTCGCTTTCGCATTCGCTTTTGCAAAAATATATTTCAGTAATTGCTTCCATTTGTTAAAAGTGTTAAATCTCCTTATTCCCTTCACACAATTTGAAGATATTAATACCAATAAAAACCTTAACCACTTCTCTTCAAAACAGTTGAAGAAATATGTTTGTCCCTGTGGTAACAGGAGGTAAAACTATGGAAAACATTCTTAATACTTGAATATCCTGGAAAAGTATCAATTCAGTTCCTTAAATTTGTTGGTACTAAAGGGTCGCTTTCGCAAAAATGCATATTTTACTATTTGCTTTCACATTCGCAAGAAATATATTTCAATATTCGCTTTAGCTAAAGTCACTTTCTTTACATCCCTAGTGTAGGGTATAAAAACGAACGTTGAAAAATGTGGTATTTATGGCCTAAATTAGCATATTTGAAAACTAGATCTACACGGAGACCACAACAATATAAAAACTGATTTGTATGAGATATTGAGATGAATTCTTGCCAAAATCTACACGGGGACCACAACAATATAGAAGCTGATTTGTATGAGATATTGAGATGAATTCTTGCTTGAATTTCTGCTAAATTTCTTAGAAAATATGGTGTTTTCGGCTTAAATAAGCATTTTTGGGAGCGACATCTATAGGTGGACTATAAAAACTAAAATTTTTACTGCGATGAATTCTCGTCTTAATTAAATACAAACTGCAAAGACTCAGTTAAAATACCTAGAAAACAGGGTATTTATGGCTTAAATACATATATTTTGGAGCGACCTCTAAAGGGTGACTCTAACAAAATATGAACCGATTTGTAAAATTTTTGCTGTGATAAATTCTTTCAAAATATAATACATACTGCAAAGTTTCTGCAAAATTGCTTTAAAAATGTGGTATCTATGGCTCAAAACACGTATTTTGGATCGACCACTACATAAGGGGAGCTATATCAAAACATTGGCCGATATGGCCCATTTTCAATCCCAAACAATCTGCAACTATAAGAAATATTTCTACCAAATTTGATCAACATAGCTCTATTATTACAGACTGTAGCGAGATTACAACAGACGGACGGACGGACAGACGGACAAGGCTAAATCGTCTTATAATTTTACGACGATTAAGAATATATATACTTTATGGTGTCTCAGATCAATATTTGGAGGTGTTGCAAACGGAGTGACAAAATGAATATACCCCCCATCCTATGGTGGAGGGTATAAAAATACATATTTTGAAAAATCGAAATTCATTTGTGACCTATGGTTTCTTGGGCAAAGTTTCTTGAAATGGACCAGAGAACGAGAATCGCGATGCGCCATTATACCTTTTTTCGGCTCTATACAAATGGACCCGCCCTAGTGTATATGTATATATACACTGAAAAAAAAAATAGTAATAAAACTAATGATGACACATTCTTATATTAAATATGCTACCTCGGCATCAATTCAATGTCAATTTTCATTCAAATAATGAAAATTTACACGCTTTTTACGAAATTTTCCTTAATATACAGTTTTTTGAATTTGAATTAATGTATATCTAATCATTAGTTTTGTGTAAGCGCTTCTTTAAATGTACGCATTTAAATTAAAGAAAAAAATCATTATTTTTGTGACAATCCGCATTATTTTAAGTAATATTTCAATACTTTTAAGGATTTTCTACATTAACACTACGACGTAGACATGTCATAGTTTTAATGCCGAATCGGACTTAATTAACAGTATGAGATATTTGAGTAATAAATTCAAGGCTATGCTCCCCTTATTGGAAAGGCTGTCCTGGTAATAAATTTTATGACTATTGTCATTATTTTTAAGAATACATACGAGAGAATTATACAATCTCTCCCTCCCTCTCTCGCTCGGAGAATCAGTTTTGTTTGGTAATGTGTGAATCAATAATTGTTATGGAATGCTAGAAGAGAAAATAGAGAACAGTTCTATTGTTCGTTTTCTTTTAAATCGTCAGTTATTTACAAGCGATGGAAGGAAACGGTTTTCTGTTTTTGGGACGCGGATTGTGAAAAAATTTGGTTGCTGTGAATATGTAAGTATACGTGCATACATACGTGCATATTGCACCGAAAATAATTTTAATATGTGTTCTTAACAGTTATTTTTGCTAAAGTATAGCAACAACAACAAATGAAACCGTCGTGTACATGTCTGTAGGCATGTGGTTATGCCGTCGGCGTCACCATCGATCTCTGTGATAAGGGAGTGCGTGTGTCATAGTTATTTTTGCTGTATGTTATTTATGGCGATGTACAAGCGTTTTTGAAGGAGATCTTGTTTGTAAGTCCTGTGAAGAGATTTGTGCCAAATGGATGATAAACATGTGAGTAATAGATTTTGTAATACTGAAAGAGACAATGGGAAAATATTTAGGTACGTGAAAAATAATATTATTATCCTGAAATAAACATCTTATTGGCAATTACAAAATTAACAAAATACATTTTAATTGAAACTATTTATTTATTAAAAATACCAGCGCATAATGCAGAAATGTTAAATTATTTGTGGCAATATAGAAATTTATTATTAATAATATGTTATACATATAACTATCTTTTTTAATTTTTTTAGTAAAACAATTGTAGAATGGGTCTTTTGTGAGAAGAGTGGCAAATTTTACAAAATATTTCAACGTAAGTATTATATATGAACGGCTGAAATATTTCTCTTAGTTTTCAGCGTTTTCCAATTGTGATATGATAAAATTTATTTGCATTTTTTTTTTGTTTATAGATAATTTTATTTGATTTATTTTCAGAAAAAATTTAATTATTTTAATTTTAGATCACGCAATATTTGAAGATAAATGTGATGGATATATGAAAAATGCAGTGCTGAATGACATTTATAAATTACAACAAATAAGTGAGATTTGGAAACAATATTTGTAAGTATTATGTATTTCTGAACAAATATATTTTATTTGAAAATGAAGAAATTTAATTTGGAACGCATATATTAATGTGTTAGAACAAAATATATTTGCGAACTGACGTTCACATATAAAATACGTGTTTTCACACAAACAAAGTTATTGTTAAAAAGTTTTCCAAATATAATTTATTTAAAAAGATGTTTTCCCTTTTTGAATTTTAGTTTAAATTTTTCCTTGATTTCGTGTTCATAATGGCTTCATAAGTACTTCATAATTAAACCTGCTGTTAGATTAGGCCCGTTTGGTCTAATTTTTGTATCGTTTCCTTTATAAACGGTAATATATGTATGTATAAATATTGCCTTATTATTTGGTCCAAGGGATATTTTTGTTTTACTAAAGTCAAAATAATAAGCGTTTTTGCTCAAAAATAATTGTAAATAAGTTGCTTTCTTTTCACGAAGTATTGAATAAATATAAAATATTGTCTTCCATATTCATTTTATATGAAAAATTTAATGTTGACCAAATGGACTCTTAATCTAGGATTCGTACAGATTTGCCAGGGTTAAGAATGTCATAAGCAGCATTAGCTTTTGTTTTACAGAAGTAATTTTTAATAAGATTTTGAAGTTTTGTTTGCTAACAAAACTTAAGATTTTAACATCTAAGTCACGATTGATTTTTTTGAGAAAATTATTTTTAATAACTCAATTTATATGAAAAATGTCACTTTCGCCACTTTCAAAACAATCAGTTTCTATTATTAATAATATCTTACATAAATATTTTTTTTAACTTTTAGTACAGCAAATTTTGTATGGATCTATTATGAGAATTTGTGTCGTAGAAGAATGACTAAATATTTCAGTGTAAGTAAGTATATTCCAAAGATTTTAATATATCTCTTATCTTTCAACATTTTGTGACAGTTATATGATAAAATTTATTTTAATACTTTATCGTATATAAATCATTCTGTTTGATTTCTATTCAAATTATTTTTATTTCAGTTCGCGCAATTGAACTTTATTTGGATATATGAAAAATGCAGTGGGGAATTAAAAATTTACAAATTGCAGGAAATGAGTGAGCATACAAACTATGTATATGATATAATAATATAATATTTGTTGTATATAATTTTTATTTAAATTCCAGCCAAATTCTGGGTTAAAAATCATTAATGTCGGTTCCGATAAAAATTGTTCATGGACAAAAAATAGAGAAACGAATCCCGCGATAGAATCGATACATAACAATACAATATTCGAATAAAAGTCAAACTTCATAGTGTGTTGGCCGATTTGTCTTTATACAATTACATATTGTTTTAAATTATAAAATGTTCAAGGTTATCCGTAATATGTATTATTTTTTTTTTATTTTCAAATATAAAATATAACAAATAAAATATTTATTTAGAAAGATAAAGTGTTGTGTTATTGAATTTTCTATGAATATTAAATGTTTTCAAAGATTTCATTTAAAAGAGTAACATTATAATCAATATAATGTAACGAATTTCCCATACACATTTAAAAAAACTGTATTTAAATTCATGTATGCCTTAAATTAATTACCAGTATATTCTTATATCAAGGACGAACATTTTAAATTTTATTACGATAATGTTTTAAATTATATGATATTTTACTAAAAATAAGCACGCGCCATACTTAAATTTACGCAAAAATGTGCTTATTTTAAGACCAAACATAATTAGTCTTATTACCCAAAATTCTTAATTCTAAGAAATGCATCCTCAAAACAAGTACTATTCACGTCTTTAAATTAACTATAAAACCTTCTTATTTTTATAGCGATTGTCTTTGGCTCGAAATCATTGCCGAAATCTTAAACTTTACGAAAAATTCATTGATTTTCAGTACGCTTTTTTTTTAGTGTATATATGCATTTTTATGTACATCGAATTTAAATTTGTTAAATCAAATCAAAGAAACGAAAACAGTTTTCATACAACGAACAATGTAGGTAATATGGACTTATGTATTAGAGATTCTAAATTGGTAACAAGTTTTCACTTATTGCAACAACAACTTCAAATGTTACTCTTAACTTTGTTGCATTGAATACTTAACAATGTTGCAGTTATTTGCAGAAAATGGATAACAACTACAAGGATAAATCGATGTGAGTATATGTATACATATATATATGTCTGTGTGTGTGATTGTGCGTGACTACAGTATTAAATTGAACACAAGGGCGATACTTAAAGGATATTTACATATGTACTATAGTATATGTATATGAATACTCGCACTCGTATCTACAAGTTATAAATTTATAGCAATAATTGAATTATTTATACGCAATGAATGAGTAAGAATGTATGAGTGTTTTAGGCTATACAAAGAGAAGAAGGTTTTGTTTTGCGAAACGGTTGAATAATACAAAAGAAGAAAATCCCATTATCCTATTTCGATGCAAAACCCACAGCTTACACCAATAAAACCAACTATCGCACACCGCCCCACGCACATACTCGTATGTATGAATACAAAACTAGACAACACAAACAAAAATAGTTCAATTTAATTCAATTTCGATTTCCCCTCTCTACAATGCGATGCATCCATCCACAGTTACTCAATAAATCCACATAAAGATTGCAAGGATGAATAGATGGAATGGAACCGATTGAAGGTTAGGTGGATTGTAATACTTCTCTTGATATACATATGTATGTCTGCACACGGAGAAAATTGAAACGACAAATACTTTTAAATGATATAAGTATATAGTTTTAAAAAAATTGATTTTACTTAAAAGTCAAGAAAATTTATTTATATAATAAAAACATGTAATATTTTTTATTCGAAATAGATTTGCAAAACGTTTTACAGTGGGAGGAATTCAGTAAAAAGGAAATAATGTTGCCGTTTCTTAACAAGAGATCGATTGCAGGCAAACTTGGCATGTTTTAAATTGTTTAATTTATTTTTTTAATTTAATAGTACCATCAAATATTTAAAAATTAATATATTTTATTGATGTTTCATCATTATTTTTGCAAAATTGAATCCCACAGTTTCCAAATCCCCAAAAACTTTTTAGTTTGTTTTACTTCTTGATGAGGATTATTATATTATTGTACTAAATATTTTCTCTAAAATTTATAATATTCTTCCTCAAAAGATGAAGAAAGTTTCAACCGGCTTGCAAAATAATTATTAAAGAATTTAATAATATTCATAAATTTGTTAAACTCTCTTTAGTTTTTTCGTATCATTAAAAATCTTCATTTCAGGGCAAAAATCTTCAAAACGTTATTTAAATTTTGACCTTAAAAAATTTTGAAAATAACGATAAATACTCATTTCTGGAAACGATAACATATACTTCAAATTATGTCTTTGTAATGTTTATACCCTACACCACACTGTGGTACAGGGTATTATGACTTTGTGCATTTGTTTGTAACACCCAAAAGGAGAAGAGATAGATCCATTGTTTATTATACCGATCGACTTGTAATCACTTTCTGAGTCGATTTAGCTATGTCCGTCTGTCTGTCCGTCTGTCTGTCTGTCCGTCTGTCTGTCTGTAGATGTATTCTTGTAATCAAAGTACAGGTCGCAATTATGGCCCGATCTTGACGAAACTTTACACATATCTTTTTTTTTGCCCAAGGACGATCCCTATTTAATTTGGTTAAAATCGGTTCAGATTTGGATATAGCCCCCATATATATGTTACCCGCTGTAAAAACTTTATTTTATATCCGATCAGTATTAAATTCAGCAGAAAGAGGTATCTTATTATATGAATGAACACTGTTAAATTTGAAAGAAATCGGTTCAGATTTAGATATAGCCCCCATATATACGCTACCCCCGATTTCACATGTAAGCGCCTTAAAAAATTTATTTTATAACCGATCAGTGTGAAATTCGGCATAAAGAGGTTTCTTATTACATGAAGGAATACTGCCAAATTCGGAGAAAATCGGTTCAGATTTGGATATAGTCCCCATATATATGTAACCCCCGATTTGACATATAAGCGCTGTAGAAACTGTATTTTATATCCGATCAGTGCGAAATTCGGCACAAAAAGAGTTTTCTTATTACGTGAAGGAATACTGCCAAATTCGGAGAAAATCGGTTCAGATTTAGATATAGCCCCCATATATATGTTACCACCGATTTGCCATGTAAGCGCTGTAGAGCCTATATACTATATCCGATCAGTACGAAATTCTACAGAAAGAGGTCTTTTTACATGAATGAGTATTCTGGGAAAATCGGTCCAGATTTATATATAACCTCCATATATATGTTCCTCCTGATTTGGTCTCAACGCGCTATAGAAGTTTACTTCCGATCATTAATATTTTCCGGAAAGATGTTTCTCAATTTAGGAACGAATATTGCTTAATTTAGCGATTATCGGCTCAGAATTAGATAATATGTTCCTGCCTACTTACCAATTATTCCAAATTATTATCGCAATGACCTTTATCGCATTGTTAGCGAGGTGTAGGGTATTATATAGTCGGCCCCACCCGACTTTCTGCCTTTCCTTACTGGTTTTCTTTATCTCGGGCTAAGGCAAAGTGTTAACATTTATTGAAATAATTATTCTCTTCTAACTTCAATACTGAAAAGCACAAAAACTGCATTTAAATTAGATTTCTCAGTTGACGATTTTTTTGAAGATTTCGAAAAATGATTTTGACCATCTTCCTATATTTTATTTTGATCAAATTATTTTGGTAAAACATCCTGCCTTCCTTACTAATCTACATTTTGGAGTTTTTAATGCAAGAACCCACTTTATTGAAATATTGCAAAATGGTTTGTCCTCTTATTTTTATGGCATTTAGTTTTAATAATAGCAAGTACGTTATTTCCTTCAGTGTAACTATTATGCGACAGACAGACGGACACACTCACAGTAGCGCATCTATGAAGAACATATGATGCCACTTCAGGAAAGACAATCAATAAAATATACACAATAAAGTAAAACACCACATGAGAAGGGCCACAAAAAACTTAAATAAACACAAAGGATAAACATATACATACATAGGCAAATGCCTACGAGAGCCCGCCTAAGGGACCACAAAAAGTGACGACAGGAAAATACATAATTTTACAAAGTTCAGGAAGATAATAAAATAAACAAAATCCACATATCGATACCTTCATTCCAAAGTATGCTAAGACAACTCACAAAAAAGTATGATATTCAGTAAAAATTTGGTGTTTATCCGTGAACCCAATCAAAAGTTATGCAAAAAAACAATAAAAGTCATTCGATTTTCATTACAAAGGAATTCCATAGAAAATTTAAAATTTTCATAACATTGTCATCGCCTCTCCCGAAATACCATGTATTTCGACTTAGCACACCTTGTAATAGAGGTATCGCTATATTTATCAAATATGTAATGAATCTCAATTCTAATTTTTTATCGAAAAATCTCAAGTGTTCACCGTTGTTTACAGTACATTATTGGTCATTAAGGGAGTGCTGACTAAAAATAATAGTAGTTACTTTTAAGGATTTTTTATACCCCACATCACATCATAGCACCTAGCAGTACTACAGCTAGACCCATCTTAAAGTATTCCGTTCAACTCAGAATCACTATTGGAGTCGATTTAACCTTGTCTGTCCGTCAGTCTGTCCATCTTGAGTTGTTCGTTAAGTACAGGTCACAATTTCAATCCGATCTTGATGAGATTTTCCAATAAGGACTCTTTCTCAACTGGGAAGAACCATATTGAAATTGGGCAAAATCGGTTAATATTTAGATATAGCCTCCATGTCTATATGTTTCTTCCGATTTGGCTTTTTGGCGCCACAGAAACTGTATTTCGAAATAATTGAATATTTTGAAATTTAACAGAGTGGAGTTTCTTGATACATAGATCCTCATTGACGAGTTTTGAAGAAAATTGGGTCATCAGAATTGAGAAAGAGCTATCATCATATTTGAACATTTTACAAGAGCAGCATAAAACTAAATAAAATGAAAAATTTTGTCGTAAAAAACACGGAGTTTTCAGGATAATACCTAAACATAATGATGTATATAAAAATCCACACAACGATGATTTATAACTTGTTTGTGAAAATTGCTTGAAATAGGAATTTTTAACTAAGAAAAAAGTTAAATTTTAACTGTGATCGTAGCTATAAGGAATTTCTTTGTGATATTTTAATACTTTAGAAATTATTTTTGCAATTATTTATTAATTTTATGTTTAATGTTGTGCTGGTCCAGTGTCGTTACATACTAATTTTTGTAAATAATTAAAAACTAGGACGAAAGATTAAATATTTCAATAAATATTCCTCCCTGAAGATGTTGAAAAATCCCAACGAAACGTAGGATGTTTAATATGAAATAAAGTCTTTTATTTGCATAAAAAGAATGACCTTTAAAATCCCACCGAGAAATATTTCAGAAATACATAAAAATAATGTAATAAGGTCGATAAATCTTTTAGATAATGAAATAATTTGTTATTAGGCCCTTTTGAATTTCGTTAATAAATTCGCCACATTTGATAGTATGTAGCTAAAAATTTGTCAGGATGTGTATTCTGATGCAGTTTACAACAATCCATCAAAAATTGACTTTCCATTTTTCTTGTTGTTACGCCCTTTTTTGTTTCTGATGACGATATAGTCTAGATTTGACCTTTTAGCGCTACCGAAGCTGTCCAATCATTCAGAAATTTAGCAGAGTAGAGTTTCCTCATCCAAGTACCCCCATTCCAAATTTTACGTACGCTCCTTTCGAGTTGGCCTTTTAGGGCTATAGAATCTGTATTCCACAAAAGAAAATTTATGTAAACAATTTTTACCTGAAGTATAATTTGAATATTTCAGTAATATTCGATATTACTAGAATGGTGTAGGGTTTTATATAGTCGGCCCACCCGACTTTAGACTTTCCTTACTATCTACTACTATTTTGTGAAATATTAATTATTTAATAACTTCCATACTACTTATTAGAATCTTCTGAAATTCTACACATTGTATTATTTTATTAGTCGCTATCACCTCGAGAAAAATAGGCGACCCACAAATGGACCATTTTGCATCAAAATTAAACTGCTTATAACTTTAATACAAGTGCATAAAAATACTTGCAATTTTGTACAGTATAATATTTTTGTAGCGTCTATAGTCTGGTAAAAAACGGGCATGTGCAGTCCCTTTTGGTACCTCCCACACAAATGGACCGTTTTCAAACCGTTTTGTACAGTGTTTTGCTGCTATAGTGCCTACAGTCAGTGAAAAGTGGGCGTTATCACCACGCCGCTTTTTGTACCTCCCACACAAAATGACCAAATCATACCAACATTTAATAGCTCGTAACATTAGCATACCAGTGCACATAATGGCTTATAGTTCGACACAGTGCAATGTATTTAAAGAATCTACTGTTTACCGAAAAATAGGTGTATTTGTTAAACCCCTTCTGGTACCTCCCACACAAATTGACAGATTAATTAGTGCAATGTTATATATTACATTACTCACAAAGTGAGGGTATACCTTAGTCGGTTTACCCGACTGAAACTTTCTTACTTGTTTTTTCTATCTCAGGCTAGGTTCGAAGATGGGCCACTTTGGTCCACCCTTTCTAGAAACTCCCTAACAAAGTGTTATAATTTACTGAAATAATGATTCACCTATAACTTCTATACTACTTATCCGAATAATCAGTAATTCCTCACATAATAATAGTTTATCCGTCGTTATCACCTAGAGTAGAATGGCAAAGTTTCGCCATCCCATTCCGTACCTCTCACACAAAGGACCATTTTGTACAAAAGTTTAACTGCTTATAACTTTAATATCAGTTCATATAAACATTTGAAATTTTGTACAGTGTAATGATTTTGTAGTACCTAAAGTCCTGTAAAAATGGGCATTATTTTCACGACTCTTTTGGGACCTCCCACATTATTTCCACGCCCCTTTTGGTACCTCCCGCACAAATGGAGTATTTTGCACCAAAAGTTAACTGCCTATAACTTTATTATCAGTTCATAAAAATACTAATATTTTTTACAGTGTAATACTTTTATAGTACCGAGAGTACAGTGAAAAGCGGGTGTTATTGAAACGCCCCTTTTGGTACCTCCCCAACAAAATGGCAAAAATAAACCAATAAGGAAAGGCAGAAAGTCGGGCGGGGCCGCTATATAATACCCTACACCTCCTTAACGATGGAATAATTGGTAAATAGGTAGCAACATATTATCTAATTCTGAACCAATAATCGCTAAATTTAGCAATATTCGTACCTAAATTGCGAAAAATCTTTCTGGAAAATTTTAATGATCAGAACATAAAGTACAACTTCTATAGCGCTTTGATACCAAATCAGGAGGAACATATATATGGAGGTTATATATAAATCTGAACCGATTTTCCCTGAATACTCATTTATGTAAACAGACCTCTTTCTGGCGAATTTCGTACTGATCGGATATAAAATACAGTCACTACTGCGCTTACATCTCAAATAGGGGGTAACATATATATGGGGGCTATATCTACATCTGAACCGATTCTCTCCGAATTTCGCAGTATTCCTTCATGCAGCAAGAAACCTCTTTCTGCAGAATTTCGCACTGATCGGATAAAAAATACAGTTTCTACAGCGCTTACATGTCAAATCGGAGGAAACATATATATATCGGGGCCATATCTAAATCTAAACCGATTTTCTCCAAATTTGACAGTATTCCTTCATGTAGCAACAAACCGCTTTTTGCCGAATTTCGCACTGATCGGATATAAAATAACATTTTTACAGGGCTTTCATGTAAAATCGGGGGTAACTTATATATGGGGCCTATATCTAAATCTAAACCGATTTCTTCCAAATTTAAAAGTGTTCATTCATATAATAGGAAACCTCTTTCTGCGAAATTTAATACTGATCGGATATAAAATACAGCCTCTACAGCGCTTACATGTCTAATCGGGGCTAACATATATATGGGGGCTATATCTAAATCTGAACCGATTTTCTCAGAATTTAGCAGTTTTCCTTCATGTAATAAGAAACCTCTTTCTGCCGAATTTCATACTGATCGGATATAAAATAAACTTTTTACAGCGCTTACATGTCAAATCGGGGGTAACGTGTATATGGGAGCTATATCTAAATCTGAACCGATTTTAACCAAAATCAATAGGGATCGTCCTTGGGCCAAAAAAAAGATATGCGTTAAGTTTCGTCGGCATCGGACCATAATTGCGACCTGTACTTTGATAACAAGAATACATGCACAGACAGACGGACAGACAGACAGACGGACAGACGGACATAGCTAAATCAACTCAGAAATTGATTCTAAGTCGATCGGTATAATAAACGATGGGTCTATTTCTTCTCCTTTTGGGTGTTACAAACAAATGCACAAAGTTATAATACCCTGTACCACAATGTGGTGTAGGGTATAAAAATATGAAACGTGATTTTTTTTAATTTCCCTACTTTTACAACATGGGTTATAATTTATACACTTATCCATAGTTTTTTTTCAAATAGACATTGTTAGGATGCCAGCTTTCAGAAAATGGAATAACCATTTTTTGTTGCGATTTTTTCTACTGTTTATGGTATTTTTCGTGCCAGCAATAAACGATTTTTTTGAAAAAATCTAATTTTTTCGAATTGTTTTGACGACAGTTACCAAACCACTGTCTTTATGTGAAAGTAATAATCCCAATGTTTATGTTTGTACGTTACTTTGAGTTTCGTTTATGTCATTGATTGGCCAATTTATGGTGCATACAATCTAACAATTTTTGTTTTTATTTATTTATTTTTGCTCCCTTAATAGCCCGCTATAATTATACCCTGCACCACACTGTGGTACAAGGTATTATAAGTTTGTTTCATGACAGATGTTTGTAACACCTAGAAATACTACAGCTTGACCACCTTTAAGAATCGACTAGTATCGACTCAGATTCACTAGCTGAGTCAATTTAACAGTGTCTGTCCGTCCGTCTGTCCATCTTATGTTGTCCGATTGTACTGAAATTTTGCAGTTAGGAGTGTTTCACACCTGGAAAGAATCCTTTAGAAGTTTGTTTACATCGGTTTAGATTTATATATAGCTCCCATATATACGTATATATCCCGATTTGGCCCTTTAGCCCTATAGAAGCTTTAGTTTACATACATTTTCATTAGTTAACATCCTATTGTTTTGAAATTTGGCATGGTAGAGTTTATTGACCCATGGAACAACATTACCGAATTTGAAAAAAATCGGTTCAGGTTTAGTTACAGCTCCCATATATATGTTTCGTTCGATTTGTATACAGAGGCAGCTATGTAAATTGTGTAACCAAATTTTAGTTGAAGAAACATTGGATATTTCATTGTTATCCAATCTTACTAGAGTGGTATAGGATAGGCACCGCCCGACTTTAGCATTTATTTACTGGTTTTCTTTAATGTAATGGTATCACGGCTCTATCGGGTTTATACTTCATAATACAAAATACCAAATTTTCATATATAAAAAACTTTATCTTACGAGTAAAAAATGTTTTTGTTTTAATTTCATAAAATAGTATGATTTTATATACACAATATCAATATCTCACCAGAACTGCTCACGATTGACATAACCACCAGCGCTCAACTTTTAACACTCTTAATAGAACTATTCTGGTTACCGAACAGTCTAGACGATGATTAAAGAGGGGATGATAAGACAGTGCGACAGTCCAAAAACCAAAACCGCGATACTATTTTTCTTGTAGGTCTAGGCGAGTAGAACAACGTTTGTTCTACGAAATTTGCCGGACACCCCTAAAATCCTGATTTACGGGTAAAAATCAGATTTTCTTGCCTTTTTCCACTTGAACGCCTATAACTTTCTTAATTATTAACTTATTTTCAATCTCCAAAAGAATTTGAAAAGAAGAGAATTCGAAAGAGACCTTTCGAACGATGTATATTTTGTTTATTTGACGCATTTTTTTCATTTTTGTCCTTCATTTTCTAGTTTAGGCAATGTTTTTACCAATTATATTGTGAGATAACCGTACGATAAATTAATGTACGTATATAGTATATTTTATAAGGAAAAAATGCAACCAGTGTCTTAAAAATCCGTTTGCAATTGAAGGAGGTATTAAAGTTTCATTAAAACTAAATCGGTGTATAAACACTAGTTTTAGCCATTCAACTCAATAACGTCTGCTTGAGCGTTTCATTTTTATCCCCTCACCTTAGAGAGGAGGGTATATATCATTTGCTACGAGCCAAAAGTGTAACACATCGAACGTTAAGACCCTAAGTATGTTCGGCGGATATCCGTTTTGGGTAATTTTAAGTCGAATGAGCAATGTCCGTCCGCCCGTCTGTCTATCTGCTGGCTGGTGCGCACGATAACTCTCGAAAATAGTAACCGATTGACTTCAAATATGGTATGTGGTAATATTTTCTTCTATTCAGCCTAACTTCGAAGATGGGCCATATTGGTCCACTACTTCTAGTACCTCCCCCACAAAGGGTTAACATTTATTGAAGTATTGATTATTTAATAACATCTATACTATTTATTTGAATCCTCCGAAATGCTACACGTAGTATTAGTTTATTAGTCACTATTACCTCGAGAAAAATGGGCGAAGTTGCCTCGCCCGTTTTGGTACCTCACACACAAATGATCCAAAAGTTAATAGCTTATAACTTTATTACCAGTGCATACAAACACCAGAAATTTAGTACAGTGTAATTGTTTTATTAGTACCTACATTGCAGTGAAAAATGGGCATTATTGCCACGCTCCTTTTGATACCTCCCACACAAATGGACCATTTTGTACCAAAAATTACCAGCTTATAAATTAATTTCCAGTGCATACAAAGACGTGAAATTTTGAACAGTGTAATGGTTTAACGATTCCTACAATACACTGAAAAATGGGCATTATTGCCACGCTCATGTTGGTACCTCCCACATAAATGTTCTATTTTGTACCAAAAGTTACCAGCTTATAACTTTAATACCAGTGCATAAAAATACGTGAAATTTCGTACAGCGTAATGATTTTATAGTACCTAGAGTCTAGAGAAAAGTGGCAGTAATTGGCATGCCCCTTTTGGGACCTCCCACACAAATTGTCCCTTTTGAACCAAAAGTTAACAGCTTTTAACATTAATACCAGTGCATACAAATACTTGAAACTTCGTACAGTGCAATTCTTTTATAGTACCTAGAGTCTAGAGAATAGTACCCCATATTGGCACGCCCCTTTTTGGTACCCCCACATTAATTAAAACAAAATAATAAATAAATTTACTAATAATTTTTCTGGGACTCAAGGTGAGGGGATTCATATGTCGGTTTACCCGACTGAACTTTCTTGTTAACTTGTCATCATCGCCAAAACTAGTATTTATGTACGCATTTAGTTTTAATGAAACTTTAATAACTCAGTCAATTTCAAACGGATTTTTAAGATACTGGTTGAATTTTTTTCCTCATAAATATACTACATATGTAAATTAATTAATCGTACGGCTATCTCACAATATAATTGGTAAAAAAAATTGCCTAAACTAGAAAATGACGGACAAAAATGAATAAAATGTATTTGTAGGACAAATAAACCTATATTCCTACAGCTTCCAATAAACAAAATATATATTGAGCCTATAACTAACAAAGTTATAGGCTCAGGAGAAAAAAGGCAAGAAAATCGGTTTTTTACCCGTAAATCCTGATTTTGGGGGTGTCCGGGGAATTCCAAAACAAGATTCGTGTTTTACTCGACAAGACCTGCAGGAAAAATAGTATCGCGTCATTTGCTTCTCAACTTGTCGCACTGTGTAATTAATATCCCTAAAAAAGGCGACCTGCCAGAGTGCAAAAACTATAGAGGAATAACACTGCTCTCTATGGTAAATAAGGTACTAGCCAAAATCTTGAACAAAAGACTATCAGACGCACTCCTACCTGATATGCGGAACGAACAAGAGGGATTCGGTCCCAACAAGTCCTGCATCGATCAGATAAATAGTCTGAGAATAATAACATAACAATCCTACGAATGGCGCTCGCCTATTTACTTAACCTTCGTTGTCTTTGAAAAGGTATTCGATACTATACACCAAACAGCGATATGGAATTGTCTTAAATGCAGAGGTATACCGGACAAACTAATAACTCTAATGAAAACTAATGATTGAATATTATATGACAACGCCTATTGCCGTATTGCACACGAGGTGATATTAAGCCAACAAATTGGCATAAAAAACGGAGTCAGGCAAGGATGCCCTTTATCGCCCCTATTATTTAATTTAGCCATCGATGATTTGATGAAACATGTTACAGCCGAACGACGTGGTATTGTCTGGGGTCTAAATGAACGTTTAGAAGATCTACATTATGCAGATGATATCTGTTTACTAGCACATACTCACTCAGACATGCAGCTAAAACTAAATAAGTTGTTAATCGGAGCCGCTAAATATGGTCTTAAATTAAACATCTCCAAAACCAAGACCATGAGGATGAATACAACAAATTCCCAACCTCTCACTATTCTTCAGCAAAACCTTGAAGAAGTCGAGTCATTCTGCTACCTCGGCAGTATAATTACAAAGTCAGGTGGTTCCTACGAAGATGTCCTGAGTCGAATAAGAAAGGCTAGACAATCATTCGGCCACTTCAACACGATATGGAAATCCAATTACATCTCAACTCGCACTAAATGCAACGTCTTTAGTAGCTGTGTGAAATCTGTGCTGCTATATGGTTGCGAATCTTGGAACACCGCTAGCCGAGACTTGCAGGCACTACATGTATTTTTGAACCGATGCCTACGCAAAATACTAAAAATCTTCTGACCAAACACCATAGGTAACCAACGATTATGGGCCATAACAGGCTATATCCCAATAAGCGCTGGATTGGCCACGCGCTTCGTAGACCAATAAACGACATAACCCGGAATGCTATCTACTGGAACCCCCAAGGAAGCCGAAGCTTTGTGCAACAAATTGTGGAACGAGCTAAAGACTCTAGCATTAAACAAAACCGAATGGAGCAAATTCGTTAAGGCAATGTGTTCCTTGTAGGAACAAAAGGACTAAATATATATAATATACACAAAAAACTCTTTTAGGTGTCGGAGTCAGATTTTGTTGTTGTTGCATAGTGTCATTTGTGAAAGCCACAGATTTAACTTATAGTTAAATCTCCTAAAATTAGGTACATATTTTGAAATTTACGCCTCTTTGTGTTTATGTTTCTAGAGCTACCCTCGCTCCCTGGCATAATATTTAACACTTTTGGTTCCATTGTACCATATTTAACATATTTGGCCCGCACCCTCGAACCTTGGGATCATATTACATATTATGCACTACTGTATCACATTTGACCCTTTTTCCCCCAATGTACAATATTTATGATTATTTGACGCACTACACCACATTAAGGACTCTTTACCTCAATGTGTCCCTAAAAGTACGAATTACGAAAAACTATTTTCTTATCCCAACACCATGGTACTCTTTTTAACCCACTGTATCATATTTAACTTCTTTTATCCAACTGTTCTCCTAAATGTACGAGTTGTTAGTGTTTTGAAATTAAACTTAAATTACAAAAGTTTAATGCAATCATTTGAAATTTGCTATGGCACCAAGAAATCAAATCGAGAAGGTTCTTTCCTCGACTGACATTGTCTATTTTAAATACAAAGTGATTTTTATACCCTACACCACTCTGTGGTACAGGGTATTATAAGTTTGTTTCATGGCAGATGTTTGTAACACCTGAAAATAACACAGATAGACCTACCTTCAAATATACCGATCGACTCAGAATCACTAGCTGAGTCGATTTAACGAAGTCTGTCCGTCCGTCCGTCTGTCCATATAAAGTTGTTCGTCGACTACAGGTCGCAATTTCACTCCGATCGTTCTGAAATTTTGCAGTTTAAAGTATTTCGCAGCTGTTAAGATCGCTATTGAATTTGGTTGAAATCGGTTCAGATTTAGATATAGCTCCCATATATATCTTTCGTCCGATTTGGCCCTTTAGTCCTATAGAAGCTGTATTTTACATCCAATCGATTTGAAATTTAGAATGGTAGAGTTTCTTGATCCATGAACCAACATTGCCGAATTTGAAGAAAATCGGTTAAGATTTAGCTATAGCTCCCATATATATGTTTCGTCCGATTTGGCCCTTTAGTCCTATAGAAGCTGTATTTTACATCCAATCGTTTTGAAATTTAGAATGGTAGAGTTTCTTGATCCATGAACCAACATTGCCGAATTTGAAGAAAATCGGTTAAGATTTAGCTATAGCTCCCATATATATGTTTCGTCCGATTTGGCCCTTTAGTCCTATAGAAGCTGTATTTTACATCCGATCGTTTTAAAATTTAAAATGGTAGAGTTTCTTAATCCAGGAACCAACATTGCCGAATTTGAAGAAAATCGGTTAAGATTTAGCTATAGCTCCCATATATATGTTTCGTCCGATTTTGCTCTTTAGTCCTGTAGAAGCTGTATTTTACATCCAATCATTTTGAAATTTAGAATGGTAGAGTTTCTTGATCCATGAACCAACACTACCGAATTTTAAGAAAATCGGTTAAGATTTAGCTATAGCTCCCATATATATGTTTCGTCTGATTTGGCCATTTAGTCCTATAAAAGCTGTATTTTACATCCAATCGTTTTGAAATTTAGAATGGTAGAGTTTATTGATCCATGAAATAACACTACCGAATTTGAAGATTTAGCTATAGCTCCCATATATATGTTTCGTCCGATTTTGCTCTTTAGTCCTGTAGAAGCTGTATTTTACATCCAATCATTTTGAAATTTAGAATGGTACAGTTTCTTGATCCATGAACCAACACTACCGAATTTGAAGAAAATCGGTTAAGATTTAGCTATAGCTCCCATATATATGTTTCGTCCGATTTGGCCCTTTAGTCCTATAAAAGCTGTATTTTACATCCAATCGTTTTGAAATTTAGAATGGTAGAGTTTATTGATCCATGAACCAACACTACCGAATTTGAAGAAAATCGGTTAAGATTTAGCTATAGGTCCCATATATATGTTTCGTCCGATTTGGCCCTTTAGTCCTGTAGAAGCTGTATTTTACATCCAATCATTCTGAAATTTAGAACGGTAGAGTTTCTTGATCCATGAACCAACACTACCGAATTTGAAGATTTAGCTATAGCTCCCATATATATGTTTCGTCCGATTTGGCCCTTTAGTCCTATAAAAGCTGTATTTTACATCCAATCGTTTTAAAATTTAAAATGGTAGAGTTTCTTAATCCATGAACCAACATTGCCGAATTTGAAGAAAATCGGTAAAGATTTAGCTATAGCTCCCATATATATGTTTCATCCGATTTGGCTCTTTAGATCCAATCGTTTTTATACCCTACACCACACTGTGGTACAGGGTATTATTTAAGTATAAAATGTCCCAAAAGTAAATTTATATAAACAATTTATACATGAATTACAAAATTTATATATCAGAGTTATTCAATATTACGAGAGTGGTGTAGGGTATTATATAGTCTGCACCGCCCGACTTTAGCCTTTCCTTACTGGTTTTTACCAATTTTCGTTTATCAGGCTCAATTAATTTAGATTGTAGAGTGATTACAACATGTTTTAGAATTTACGACGTTTGAGAATATTTAAACTTTATGGGGTCCCTGATCCTAAATTATTTTATTCGAATAGGTTGGTGTAAGGTATCGTATAGTCAACCACCACCTAATTAAAATTTTCTTTTCTTGTTTTCAAGAACATCCTGAGTTCGATTTCTTTTGTTTGCGACTGTATGTACATATATTATTTATAGCTGTACTTATATTAAATATTTATTTTAGTATTGATGTCCATGGCAGGCGTCCTTTAACTTTGCTTTGCAACAAATATGAGATATGGTTGGGGTATATTTTTAGCAAACATCAATATCACATCAACGTCTACAACGACATCAACGTCGACGAGACAATAATAACAATAACATCACACGATAGCACTCTCCTCTCCCCTCCAGTACTCTTTAACATGCAGCCTGGAGGCAAACTTGGACAGGCCTTCCTTATGCAGGCCAGATAAAGAACCAGTTTATATATTTGTATTCGCCTGTGATCCCATGTCTTCTTTCCATTTTTAAGCAGGCACGTAGGGTCATATTCCCTAAGATATCAATGCAGAAGTTGTCTTAAATGCTATACGAGTATAATGTTATCAATATAATGAAGGCCTGCAGGCAGGCCTTAAAAGCCCTGCTTTGAGCACCAAATGCGATTCGTAAATGGTCAACTGAAAGTTCGACAATGTCTGTCAGTCACTTTGATGTCGAAGCACGCTGAACCACTAAACAACAGCACTGGAAATTGGTAGATACATGGAGGAGCGAAGAACAATACGGACTCACCGACCTACTGATGGCCCAGCCAGGACAGTACAGGCCAGACAGACAAACGGTCGGTCAATATAACAAAAATACATTGTAGACGACGACGATGATGTTGTTGATTATTATGACGAGGAAGAGGGACAAGGACAATGAAGATTATGGTGATGACGGGGACAGCAGGAGAAGAGGACGAATTTGATTTTGTTTGGGTGTGAGTGTGTCTTTTATGCAGAACGACTATCGCATGTCGATCAAATGAGAGGGGAAATTATTGGGCTCATCACATCAAAACAGATGTTCAGTAAGAAAATTATTAAAGCAACAAAAACGGCAACACTACCGAGTAGGTATACACTGAAACAGAAAGTGTCCAAACGAATGTACGAAGGCGGTGAAGAAACTTTGGGGAAAATAATTTTGGTATTATTTTACCAACTGAAAGCTATTTATTTTTTGAAGGCATTATTGAACCCAGATAAATCGACGTGCATTAAAGAAATTTGAATTCATTTTATTTATGAATGAAAGTTCACAAAGATTACAAAATTACTTAGAAAAGTACCATAAAAATCTGCAGCTTCATAAAAAGTAATTGTAGAATATTTGTCAGTTATAGAAAAACAATTCTAAAATACAAAATTTTAAGACATTTAGGCGACTGTTAAAGAAGCGGGAAATTATATTCGTACAAAGTCACCAATTTGATTTGGGGTACTAGTCAGGCCCCTTGACAAATACGCTTAATAAGCACCGAATAGTTGGAACTTCAAAACACAGCATTGCATTGAATTTCAGGTTTTTGTACACTGCAATTAAAACAAGTAAGAAAGTTTCAGTCGGGTAAACCGACTAAGGTATACCCTTCGGCGAATTATTCTGTCAGTTTGTGTAGGAGGTACCAGAACGGCTTTAACAAATACACCTATTTTTCGCTGAACAGTTGATACTTTAAATACATTGCACTGTACCGAATTATAAGCATTTATGTGCACTGGTATTATAAAGTTACGAGATATTAAATTGTGGTATTATTTGGCCATTTTGTGTGGGAGGTACAAAATGGGGGCGTGGTGATAACGGCCATTTTTCACAGGCTATAGTCAATATAAAAGCATTACACTTTACAGAATTTCAAGTATTTTTATATGTACACTGATATTAATGTTATAAGCTGTTATGTGAAGAGAGTCTAGTTATACCCTACACCACACTGTGGTACAGGGTATTATAAGTTTGTTTCACGGCAGATGTTTGTAACACCTGAAAATAACACAGCTAGACCCACCTTAAAGTATACCGATCGACTCAGAATCACTAGCTGAGTCGATTTAACGATGTCCGTCCGTCCGTCCGTCCGTCTGTCCATGTAAAGTTGTTCGTCGACTACAGGTCGCAATTTCACTCCGATCGTTCTGAAATTTTGCAGTTTAGAGTATTTCGCGGCTGTAAAGATCGCTATTGAATTTGGTTGAAATCGGTTCAGATTTAGATATAGCTCCCATATATATCTTTCGTCCGATTTGGCCCTTTAGTCCTATAGAAGCTGTATTTTACATCCGATCGTTTTGAAATTTAGAATGGTAGAGTTTCTTGATCCATGAATCAACATTGCCGAATTTGAAGAAAATCGGTTAAGATTTAGCTATAGCTCCCATATATATGTTTCGTCCGATTTTGCTCTTTAGTCCTGTAGAAGCTGTATTTTACATCCAATCATTTTGAAATTTAGAATGGTAGAGTTTCTTGATCCATGAACCAACACTACCGAATTTGAAGAAAATCGGTTAAGATTTAGCTATAGCTCCCATATATATGTTTCTTCCGATTTGGCCATTTAGTCCTATAAGAGCTGTATTTTACATCCAATCGTTTTGAAATTTAGAATGGTAGAGTTTCTTGATCCATGAACCAACATTGCCGAATTTGAAGAAAATCGGTAAAGATTTAGCTATAGCTCCCATATATATGTTTCATCCGATTTGGCTCTTTAGATCCAATCGTTTTTATACCCTACACCACACTGTGGTACAGGGTATTATTTAAGTATAAAATGTCCCAAAAGTAAATTTATGTAAACAATTTATACATGAATTACAAAATTTATATATCAGAGTTATTCAATATTACGAGAGTGGTGTAGTGTATTATATAGTCGGCACCGCTCGACTTTAGCCTTTCCTTACTGGTTTTTAGTTTCGTTCGTGTCCAACCTATGCATCAAGTTATATATTGGCACTACACGAACGAAACTAAAAACTAGACTCTCTTCACATAGATCAGACCAAAAAGCTCTTGACAAACCACTTGCACAGAAAACAGCTCTCCCGGCACATTGCACACTAACTGGTCACCAACCGAACTTTGGCGACGTTGACATATTAGAAGAAGAGAGCAACTACCACAGGAGATACATTCTTGAGATGTTACACATCACTGCCGTACCTACTGAGAAGAGACTGAATTTTAAAACAGATACAGATAAATGCGCACACATATATAGATATTTAATACACAAGGATAGCAAGTAAATCAAAACTTAACTTAGTTGTCATTGTAAAGTGAAATGGACAGGATACCTTATTTTTGTTTCGTTTTTATCCCCTCACCTTAGAGAGGAGGGTATATATCATTTGCTACGAGCCAAAAGTGTAACACATCGAAGGAGTGACCTAAGACCCTAAGTATGTTCGGCGGATATCCGTTTTGGGTCATTTTAAGTCGCATGAGCAATGTCCGTCCGTCTGTCTGTCTGTCTGCTGGCTGGTGCGCACGATAACTCTCGAAAGGAGTAACCGATTGACTTAAAATTTGGTATGTGGTTATATTTTCTTCTATCTCCGGTTAAGTTCGAAGATAGGCCATATTGGTCCACTCCTTCTGGTACCTCCCCCATAAAGGGTTAAAATGTTGTGAAATATTGATTCTTTAATAACTGCTATTATACGTATTCGAATCTTCTTAAATTCCACACATAGTATTAGTTTGTTAGTCGCTATCAACTCGAGGAAAATGGGCGAAATTGCCACGCCCGTTTTGGTATCTCCCACACAAATGCACCATTTTGCACTAAAAGTTAAAAGCTTATAACATTAATACCAGTGTTTAGAAATACTTGAAATTTTGTACAGTGTAATGCTTTTATAGTGCCTACAGTCCAGTGAAAAATGGGCGTTATTGCCGCTCCCCTTTTGGTACCTCCCACACAAATGCACCATTTTGCACCAAAAGTTAACAGCTTATAACATTAATACCAGTGTATAAAAATACTTGAAATTTTGTACAGCGTAATGTTTTTATAGTGCCTACAGTCCATTGAAAAATGGGCGTTATTGTCACGCCCCTTTTGTTACCTCTCCCACAAAGGCACCATTTTGCACCAAAAGTTAACAGTTTATAACATTAATATCAGTGTATACAATTACTTGAAATTTTGTACAGTGTAATGCTTTTATAATGCCTATAGTCCAGTGAAAAATGAGCGTTATCACGACGCCCCTTTTTGTACCTCCCACACAAAATGGCCAAATTATACCAGCATTTAATATCTCAACGTTAATATACCAGTCCATATAAACGGTTACAATTCGGCACAGTGCAATGTATTTAAAGTATCTACTGTTCAGCGAAATATAGCTGTATTTCTTAAACCCCTTCTGGTACCTCCCACAAAAATTGACAGAATAATTTGTGTAATATTCAATATTACATTACTCACAAAGTGAGGGTATACCTTAGTCGGTTTACCCGACTGAAACTTTCTTACTTGTTGTTTCGTTTTTATCCCCTCACCTTAGAGAGGAGGGTATATATCATTTGCTACGAGCCAAAAGTGTAACACATCGAAGGAGTGACCTAAGACCCTAAGTATGTTCGGCGGATATCCGTTTTGGGTCATTTTAAGTCGAATGGGCAATGTCCGTCCGTCTGTCTATCGGTCTGTCTGTCTGTCTGTCTGTCTGCTGACTGGTGCGCACGATAACTCTCGAAAGGAGTAACCGATTGACTTAAAATTTGGTATGTGGTCATAATTTCTTCTATCTCCGGCTAAGTTCGAAGATGGGCCATATTGGTCCACTCCTTCTAGTACCTCCCCCACAAAGAGTTAACATTTAGTGAAATATTGATTATTTAATAACTTCTATACTACTTATTTGAATCCTCTGAAATTCTACACATAGTATTAGTTTATTAGTCACTATTACCTCTAGAAAAATGGGCGAAGTGTCCACGCCGCTTTTGGTACCTCCCACACAAATGGACAATTTTGAACCAAAAGTTAATAGCTTATAACTTCATTACCAGTGCATACAAAGACTTGAGATTTTGTACAGTGTAATGGTTTAATAGTAACTACAATACAGTTAAAAATGGGCATTATTGGCACGCTCCTTTTAGTACTTCCCACCCAAATGGACCATTTTGTACCAAAAGTAAACAGGTTTGAACTTTGATACCAGTACATGCTTTAAAGTTATTAAATGTAATTTTAATTGATAATAATTTAAATAAACAAAAATATAAATTAATTTACTAATATTTTTTTTGAGACTCAAGGTGAGGGTATTCATTAGTCGGTTTACCCGACTGAACTTTCTTACTTGTTATAAATGTAATTATGCCCTTTTGTGAAAATTCGTGTATATTGTTACTAATTTTAATGTATATTTGTTTAGTGTAACCCCCTGAAGATGATCGACGAAGTCGTTCGAAATATCGGGAATAAAAATTTGTAATGAAACAATAATATTAAAAATAACATTGTTTTATTTATGGCCTCAAGCTGAACGAATAACTAAACCATAAAATAAATAGGTCAACTAATCATAAACTCAACATTCATAATTTATTTCAATTCCGAAACATGCTGTGGACAGCCAACCCAACCGGCCGAAATGTCAAAATCCTTTAGTTACCAACGAATAGGAATGAATTGTCACACGCGAAAACACAGTTTTCCGCGAATATACCTTAAACTTTTTTTAATTGTGACAATTACAAAAAATTCGTGAAAAACGGTCTGAAAATCCGCGAAAAACCTCACTCGTTGGAATCAAATTCATATTCGATCTCAACTGACACATACTCGCTACCGGAAGGAATGTCTTCTGAAATTATATTGTTTTTGAGTCATCCTAGATATAAGGAAATTATGAACTTATAATGGAAAACATGAGTTTTAGGAAATTTTATTTAAAAATAATTGATAATCCTTACACAGAGTCCATGAATTTAAATTCAAATTTAGGAAAAATGTACTAAAATCAAGGGAAAATGAACTATTTCCGGATTTCATAAATTGTAGTACCAAAAATGCAAAAAAATATTCTGTTCTTTTTCATTCCGCGATTTTTTTTTTATTTTCATCATTAATTTCAGAAACATAAATTTAAGACAAAACATTAAAACAGTTACGCCTAGAACGAGTGTCGAACCGACAACCTTAAGTTTGTGAGCCAGAAACACTATACATCGGGCTACGAATCCCTTTTGCGATTGATATGAAAATTTTACTTATCGAGCCTTAAACGTCAAAAAGACGTAAGCGCCACTCACAAAAATTTTGAGGGGAAGGTTTCTTTTGCGATTATTTTATGTTTAAATAGATATATAATGTATGCATTATATATCTATATTATATATCCGTTTATATAACTGTGAAATTTAGTGTAAAGGTACATTTAACAGCAACAAATTTCAGACACTTGTCATAAGTAAACGATTTCCCTCAAAAAATTAAAATAAATCATGGTGGCGCTTACGTCTTTTTGGCGATTAGGGCTCGTTATATATTTAAATTTCATTGTCACCTACAAATATAGCAACATTTTTTTTAATGATGGCAATCCATTGTATACACTCCAACATAGGATGGGGGTATATTCATTTTGTCACTCCGTTTGTAACACCTCTAAATATTGATCTGAGACCCCATAAAGTATATATATTCTTAATCGTCGTAAGATTCTAACACGATTTATCCATGTCCGTCTGTTGTAATCACACTACAGTCAGTAATAATAGAGCTAGGTTGATCAAATTTGGTAGAATTATTTCGTATAGTTGCAGGTTGTTTGGGATTGCAAATGGACCATATCGGTCAATGTTTTGACATATCTCCCCTATACAGGTCGCACCAAAATTCGGTTTTTGAGCCATACATAGATATCACATTTTTAAAGCAATTTAGCAGAAACTTTGCAGTTTGTAATCTATTTTGCCAAGAATTCATCACAGCAAAAATTTTACAAACCGGTATTATTATATTTTGTTATAGTCACCCTATAGAATTCGTTACGAAATTTATGTACTTAAGCCATAAATACCACATTTTCTAAGCATTTTAATCTTTGCAGTTTGTATTTAATTAAGACAAGAATTCATCGAAGTAAAAATTGTTTAAATCAGTTGATATTTTGTTATAGTCCACCTATAGATGTCGCTTCCAAAAAGGCTTATTTAAGACATAAACAACACATTTTCAAAAAATGTAGATGAAACTTTTCAGTTTGTATTCTATTTTGGCCAGAATTCATCTCAATAAAATTTATACAAATCAAATTTTATTTTGTTGTAGTCCCTGTGTAGATATAATTCTCAAAAATGCGGCCTACAATTTGGCTAATAATGCAGCGTTCCTATTTTTAATATATTACATAAACAAAAATATGATTTGCTCCATATCCAAAGATTTTTCCAGTAATAAAATTTAATGCAATCCATGGTGGAGGGCATAGAAGATTCGGCATCTTGTTTCTTACTATGTAGATACTGAAAAATACATTAGTTGGAAAATTGGGAATATGTAATTGTAAAGGGGTTTGCAACAAGAGGTGTTATTTTAGTATTCATAGAAAAATGCAATTTTTTGAGATAAATAGTCGGATGTTTATTTCACAATAAAGAGGACGGTATGCCGTTAATAATGAAAAACAACATCAGGCAAATGGTCACCACGACCATGCTTACAGGACCATATCCTTTTCATGAAATTTTCCATAACCAAATCGAAAAGTGGCTGCCATATGTCCTCGATAGCCTCACGAATTCCATCTTTGAGGTCTTGAATCGCGCTGGGCTGTTGGCGTAGACCTTATCTTTCACGTGGCTCCAAAGGAAGAAGTCCAATTGTGATCACCTCTTCGAGAGATAACACGGTCCGGAAACCTTTCCCGTAACAGAGCAATGGTTTCCTTGCTTGTGTGGCACGTAGCGCCGTCTTGTTGAAACTAAACGTTGTCCAGATCAATACCCTCCAACTCCGACCATAAAAAATCATCATCATCTCTCGATAGCGCAATCCATTCACCGTAACTGTTGATCCAACGTCATTTTCGAAAAAGTAAGGTCCAATGACCCAGCCGGACCATAAACCGCGCCAAACAGTCACACGTTGAAGATTAAGAGGCTTCTCGACAATAACTCTTGGGTTTTCCGAGCCCCAGATGAGACAATTTAGCTCGTTGACGTAGCCACCGAGGTGGAAATGGGCCTCATCAGTCAAGATGATTTTTCGATTTTAGTAACTTCAATGCGTTGTTGAATCTTGTGTCGTTCCATTTTTAGTAATAGCGTAGTTTCTACTTGTCAAATGTCAAAGAATAAAAGCTTCAAAGGTGACAGCTACCGAAATACCGGGCAATTCAAAATAACACCTCTTGTTGGAAAACCCTGTATTTGAAAACAAATTTCTTATAAAAAATAAGTGCCTACGTAACTGAGTGGGTAAGAATGTGGCTTACAAAACGGAGCAGAGGTAAAATTTTATATAATATTTAAAATGTCTTGTCTAATAATAATCATTATCAATTCCTAAAATAAAGAAGAGTCATCTTAGAAGGAGCGGTAGGAGATTTCAGCATATAATAAATGGAAGAGACGAGACAGACAAAAATCGCATAAAAATTTCAAGGACCAAAAGTCCAAGAAAAATTCAAATTTTCTTTTCTGTTTGCAATAATTTAACTAAATTTGGGTAAAAATTTACTTGCTTTAAGGAAAAATATCCTCAATTTGCATAATTTTAAGTCTGAACTATCTTGTATTGAGTTAATTTTTCCTATTTTGATGTAAATAATTGCTCAAAGGAAGTAATACTTAACTAGGATTAAGTTCTATAGTTGTGAGGAACTATAAGAACTTGATATTAGGAAAATTAGCTTTAGCGCCATACAAAGTTCAATATTCCTACAGTTTAGTTCATTTTAATTTGATCCTTGGACGAATACAATTTCAAACACTGAATTGTGGAACAAAACTAGCGAGATTCCAATGAGAGTCCAAATAAGAAGAAGGAAATGGAAGTGGATTGGACATACGCTCCGAAAATCGAACGAAAGTATATGTAGAAAGGCACTAGAATGGAACCCGCAAGGCTGCAGACGACGCGGACGACCAAAGAGCACATGGCGTCGAACAACACTAATGGAAATACGGAAACTTAACAAGTCATGGGATGAAATCAAGACTTTTTGTTATGATAGAAATATGTGGAATAATCTTGTAGAAGCCCTATGTTCCCTAGAGGAATGAATAGAGGAAAAAAAAAACCAGTAAGGAAAGGCTAAAGTCGGGCGGGGCCGACTATATAATACCCTACACCACTCTCGTGATATTGAATAACTCTGATATATAAATTTTTGTAATTCATGTATAAATTGTTTACATAAATTTACTTTTGGGACATTTTATACTTAAATAATACTCTGTACCACAGTGTGGTGTAGGGTATAAAAACGATTGGATCTAAAGAGTTAAATCGGATGAAACATATATATGGGAGCTATAGCTAAATCTTAACCGATTTTCTTCAAATTCGGCAATGTTGGTTCATGGATCAAGAAACTTTACCATTCTAAATTTCAAAACGATTGGATGTAAAATATAGCTTCTATAGAACTAAAGGGCCAAATCGGACGAAACGGAGCTATGGATCAAGAAACTCTACCATTCTAAATTTCAAAACGATTGGATGTAAAATACAGCTTCTATAGGACTAAAGGTCCAAATCGGACGAAACATATATATGGGAGCTATAGCTAAATCTTAACCGATTTTCTTCAAATTCGGCTATGTTTGTTCATGGACCAAGAAACTCTACCATTCTAAATTTCAAAACGATTGGATGTAAAATACAGCTTTTATAGGACTAAAGGGCCAAATCGGACGAAACATATATATGGGAGCTATAGCTAAATCTTAGCCGATTTTCTTCAAATTCGGCAATGTTGGTTCATGGATCAAGAAACTCTACCATTCTAAATTTCAAAACGATTGGATGTAAAATACAGCTTCTATAGGACTAAAGTTCCAAATCGGACGAAAGATATATATGGGAGCTATATCTAAATCTGAACCGATTTCAACCAAATTCAATAGCGATCTTAACAGCCGCGAAATACTCTAAACTGCAAAATTTCAGAATGATCGGAGAGAAATTGCGACCTGTAGTCGACGAACAACTTTACATGGAAAGACGGACGGACGGACGGACATCGTTAAATCGACTCAGCTAGTGATTCTGAGTCAATCGGTATACTTTAAGGTGGGTCTAGCTGTGTTATTTTCAGGTGTTACAAACATTTGCCGTGAAACAAACTTATAATACCCTGTACCACAGTGTGGTATAAATATTTGATCCTGGGTTCACTTTTTTCTGAGTGCACAATTTTATCAATATAAAGATTTCTGTAACAACTAGAAAAAGTACCGAAAAAGCTCTTAACCAATTCTAAAGTTCTAGTTCATGCCGCAGAATACTCTTAGGTGTTATTCCTTAAAATTTTGATTTTGTCAGATCTTAAAATGTTCTTTCCCCCAACAAAGTTTTGGTCAGAGAATAAACTATCCTCGTATTATTCATATGTTTAGTCACAAAAAAGGAGTACAGACAAATCAATGGATAACTTCGCTGAAAAGGGCGCCACTGAATAAGTGATTCTACTCATGTGGAACATTTACATCTTTATCCTGCAGGAAGAACAAAAACTCTATATGAATTTGATTTGGCTCGCTTCATCTCTTTGGTAAAAACAGGAGCTTTGAAATTTACATATATGCGAGCTTTATATGACATCATCAATTCAATAACTCCATTTCAAAACATACCAAGTCGGAACATGTAGTTGCTTAGAAGAGGCAATCAAAGATTTGTATGGAATTTCTTTATAATTCAAATCGAATGACCTGTACTGAGTTGTGAATAACTTTTGGTGGTGTTGAAGGATAAACACCAAATTTGGACTCAATATTATTTCGAATCAAAGAAAATGCACTGTTCCGAAAAAAGGAAAAGTGAACATATCATACTTTGGACTTGTCAGTGTTTATTTCTATATCAAGAGGTCCTCTCTGCCTGATTTCGTAATGATAGGAAGTAAAATTCAACGGTGCTGCTTTGGGACCAAATTGGATGGGACTTATATAAATCCCCTATTTTCTAGAAATTCGATAAATACAAGGTGGCGCAAAAGTAACCTTTCGATGTTTTTTGGCTGTAATTAAAAAAAAAAAATGAAAAACTTTGATTCTTCTTGTGGATTATTTTTATTTGGTCTTTTAATTTTTTTTACATCAAGTCGAGAATATGATGTCATGTAAATGGCCGCCGCCACAGTTGATTGTCATTTGAGCCCTTTTTATGGCATTTTCCATCACTTTGGCCAAAACTTCCGGCGATAGGTCCTCACATTCTTGACGGATATTGTCTTTAAGAGCTGTAAGAGTCTGAGGCGTGTTGACATAAACCCGCGACTTCAAAAAGCCCCACAAAAAGAAGTCTGGAGCGGTCAAATCAGGCGATCTTGCTGGCCAGTGCAAATCGCCAAAACGGGTGATTAGGCGCCCGGGAAATGCATCCTTCAGCATATCGGTTGTGGCACGTGCAGTGTGTGCCGTTGCACCGTCCTGTTGGAACCACATGTTTTCCAATCCCAATTCATCAAGTTGCGGCAAAAAGAACTCGTTGATCATTGCTCTGTAGCGCTCACCATGCACAGTAACCGTTTGGCCCGCGACGTCTTCGAAGAAAAAAGGTCCGATGACTCCTCCAGCGAAAACAGCACACCATACAGTGACTTTGAGCGGGTGTAATGGCTCTTCGTGGGTTACACGCGGATTTTCAGTGCCCCAGAAGCGTAAATTTTGCTTATTTACGTACCCACTAAGACGGAAATGGGCCTCATCACTCATGATTATTTTTGATGAAACATCATCTTCCTCTTGGTGGTGATTAAGGATGGCTTGAGCGTATGTTAGACGCGATTGGCGGTCAGCAGCTAACAGCTAATGCACCGTCTGGACTTTGTACGGAAACATCTTCAAATCTTGTACCAAAATTCGCTGTAGAGACCGTCGACTGATACACGCTGAAAAAAATCGCTTCTGTAGTATATTGTCCCAAACATATTCGGCTTGAAACATATATATGTTTGGGGTAGAGTCTAAGCATGTAATATTTGGTACACACAAAAATTGTGTATTTGGAACATGTTGTTCTAAACAAATATTTGTTTACATTCCAATATGTTTTTATTTGGGTCCATTATTTCCGAAACAAATATTTATTTGCATTTAAGTATTCATAAAATTCATAAATTGTGTAAAATTTTTCAGTAATTCAAAGTTAAATTTTTAGAAATTTTTAATGTTCGTAAAAAATAATAATTGAAATCATATAATCTTGGATCAATATAAAGTACTTAGAGGATTGATTGATTGATTTAAAACAGAAGGTAATGCTGCATATGGTATCATAACTGGGAGGTACAATTCGAAACCAAAGAAAATTTTAAACTGAATTATGAAAAACTCGGCAGAAGTTTTGGAAATATTTTTTAAATAAAATATATTTGGAAAAATTCCTAAATAATAATTTTATTTGTATTTAAACACATACTTTATTTGAGAAATTTAGTTTGCAAATATAATTTTTTGTAATATATTAATATATGCGTTCCAAATATATTTTATTGATTTTCAAATAAAATTTATTTGCTAAGAAATATATAATATTTAAAAATTTGTGTTCCAAATATATTTTCTTTCGATTCAAACATATCAAAAAAGGCGATTTTGCCCCGTGTACCCATTTGCGTGGCACGTCTTCGGGTCGATGTCGACGGCGCTTCCATGACATCCTCGGCTACAGCAGCAATATTCTCTGCAGAACGGCTACTCCGGGGTCTGCCACGCCTGGCAGCATCTCGTGTTGTGCCAGTCTCTTCGAGGCCAGCGGCTAAACGTCGCAGTGTTTCACCAGTAGGCGTTGGACGGCCAGGAAATCTGCGACGAAATTCACGTTGTGCCAAAGTCACCGACCGATTATTGGTCAAATAAATAGTCAGCAATATTCCGCGTTCTGGAGCAGTGTAGCGTAACATTGTTTATTAACGTGTATTTCGCATGTGTTTACTACACAAATGTCAAAACAGAACTGACATTAGGAGCCAATCGCAAAATTTATAGCATTTTCTGATAGGAGGATTACTTTTGCGCCACCTTTATATGGACCGTTATTGCCCATATTCGCGCATATTTTAACAGTACTAATGATACACTATTCACAAAATTCCGTAAATATTAAGGGAAATTGTAACGAATACTTTCCGAAGATCGATGGAGATCGTCCTTCTGTAAAAGAATGATATGTGCAAAATTGAGTCGGACTTACATTGCGATCTGTGCTTTGAATACAAGGATACATGGGCAGACAGGTGGGCATTTCTAAATTGACTCGGAAAGTGGTTCTATTTAAGCCAATCGGTATTAAAAACTATGGGCCATATATTCTTATTTTGTTTGTTTCAAACAAATGCTCAAATTCATAGCTCCCTGTACCACATGTTTGATTTAGGTTTAGGTTAGGGTGGCATACAGCTGTGCCAGCCCACATAAACCTTTGTAGTAGGTTCCTAGTAATACCACGGACTCGGATGCGCGACCCCAGTGTATACACACGAGGTTTACTTATGGAGGGACAGTATCAAAGCAGATCCTCGATGCTCTCCACTTCCTCATCATCACAGCTTCAGAAGAAGTCATTGGACGCAATACCTAACCTTCTGTCATGTTCTGGCAACATTAGAACTGACACTTACGTAGGCAGTATTTTTCTCTTTAATGCGATAAGGTACTTTGATATTCTTAGGACATATTTTGGCCAGATTTGTCTAACTACCCTACAGGTGTCGATTTCTGTTTATCTCTCATTGGGCTGTTTCTAGCCTAAACCAATGCTGGCAAGTGGACAGTGGCGCACCAATAAATGGAAATTCTTTGAGAATTTGTAATGTCGTCCCTTTCCTAGCAAGTTCAGCAGCTTTACAGTTTCCCCCTATGTCCAGAAACACATATGAGGTGTACGTTAAACTGCTCATGCATCTCGTTAAGAGATCTGCGGCCGTGGAGGGTGTTAGTCACTATGTTACGACTCTGCCACTTGGCGAATTTCCCTATTGCCATTATTTCGGCTTGATAGAGACTGCAAGTGGTATCTGGTAGACTGTGTACTCGGAAACCAACCTTTTCATCGAGCTTCGAACAATCCGTATAGAAGTGGAGATGGTTTCTATTATCTGGTATTCTGCTAACTCATTCCCCCCTGGCAGATATCTTATGGTGATTTCGTTTCTGGAAAAAATTTTGCCCCGTCGAGGTGAAATACTAAAAAATATTTGCATGTTTTAAGTCAAAATGAAGCAGTCCCTCGAATCTAACTTAACTCCAGTTTTCAAATTTCCAAATGTGTTAGAAAAGTGCAGTAATCGGGAAAAGGTAAAAGATAATGCTGCATTTTTCCAGAAACGAAATCGCCATTAGTGGCGAAGTTTCTCTCGAAGGTGTACGCCTTTGGTATATAGTCCACTCTGTCGGTTACCATAGCACTACATTGTAATATCCTCATGTGGCCGTACTTCTTATACATATACATTTCACGTTCCAGTACATTCAGTCTGAATGACAATTTTCAATCTAGAATTATACCTAGAAATTTTGAAGACTATCTCTGTTTTATTTAGCTGAGTTCATATGTGGGGCCTTGCACTTCCCAGTAAATAGAACAAATTCCTTATACTTCCTAGTAATAGAAGTTAGTCATTTGGAACATAAACGTATCCTCTGCGTGCGGTAGGTTTCAAAGCTTTGTGTTTGTTGTATACTTATATTAAAATTGTTAGTTCCCACGAGTGTAGGGGGTAGCATAGATCCATCATGTCATAGCTCGCAAAACGTCAAAAGGACTAAGTTGTTGCTGAGGCTTCCAGGTCTCAGCAAAGGCAACCGTCTAAACAGAGCCTACGGTAACCCCTGGCTGCAAACCGACAAATCCGATGAGCACGGTATGCAGCTTAGGTGAGTTTGTTTTAAGTACAACCACTGCGTAGGGGAGAAACTAGTCCACCACAAAAAAAGCTCCGGTACTGAGGACTGGGTGGCGAAACACCTATTACTCGCTGAGGCGCCCAGGTATCACCAAGGCTCCGTACAAATGCAGTCGATTACCCCTGAAAGCAAAACATTCACCGATGAGCACGAGGTCGCATATCACCCTGGTGTTAGACAAATTTTTTAAGTAAGACCAATATTTGGTAGATCGTTTAGCGTTGCCCAGGTTGCACTACGTGGAAGGGATCTACCAGTACACCCCGACTGAGTTTTTTACGGTGTACTCCTAAACCATCTGTGTAGAAGTTGAGATGGTTTATATATTCTTGTATTCTGGCAACACATTTCTCTCTGGCAGATATTTTTTAAATCTGGCAACTCTAGTGTAGACCCTAAACTATAAACAGGATTTAAAATCAGTTCAGTCTTTACATTAGTTTAAATTAACTTTAATCTAGATTTTTTGGACATGTACATATTTTGAGTATTTTAATGCAGATTTTCCTCTATTTGCTAGCGAACGTTCTCAAAGTCTTTACAATTTTAAATTAGTTCAAATGCTCTCCAAATATTTATATTCTGCTGTGTAGTATTTTAGGAGTTGTTAACACTTATTTCCAGAACAAAAAAATCCTGAAAACTGGACAAGACCAAAAAAACTACACAATTCAGGAGAATTAATGGCATCTGGCAACCCTAATATAAGTTGAGGGTATACAAATGCATTACCAGATCATGGGGAAAATTGCGTGACAGTATAATAATGAACGAAAGAAATTTTTCGATTGCGGAATTTTCATAACTCGTTTGAGAATTAAAGAAAACATACATACCTGAGTCTGGCAAGCCTGTTGTAAGTCATTCATGAAAAGGCTTCTCGTCAGTATGAAAAGTACTCTCATCCTTTGGTTTGAGTTACATTTATGTATATGTATATGTACATGTATGTGTTTTGGGTATGTTACTTAGACACTTTTTATAGTAATGTCCAATATACAACGAGTCCGGTTTGATGGCTCCTACCGTTTGTTATGCAAGAAAGGATATACTCGTACAATGGCAGGACATGTTTAAAGAATAACATGTGGCTAATAATATTCGACCTGACCACTAGTGGTTGTGGATTAGTTCAAGGTAAAAATACCAGTTTAGTAGTTCCGTTGCAACGCGTGCTCCTTTAAGGACGAGAATGAAACTAATTATAGTGACAACAGCAACTACAACAATAAGAGCATTGACTATTCTAAGACCTGAAAATATGAAATACAAAAAAATACACTATCTCCATAAACTCTGATCAAATTTCCAAAGGTGTTGTCTTACAGTTGTTGCAGATTTTTTTCTTTTCACTCTATTCAAGTCCTTTGCGTCTCTTTGTCCCTCTGTCAGTTTGTGGTGTGCACCAAAGTAATTTCGGGGGTTTATTTAATAATTAATAAATAAAAAAAAGTTTCTTGTTCCAGGATTACTTTGACTGCCAGACAGCAGCAGGATTTCAAGAAAGCGGAAGCAAACGGAAAACCCCCCTCCCAGTCGATTTATAACAAAAACAACCACAATAATAGAAGAAAACGAAAAGGAAGGGAACTGAGAAGGCGAGAAAGGATTTGGCAGTGGCAATAAGAAAGACAGACGACAGGGAAGAGACTCGGCAAAGAAATGAATTAAGGAACGAGCCGTTAGCGTAGACTCTGACTCCTTTTCCACAAAAGAAGCAGCTGCAAACAGCAGAAATATCGCCAAAGCGCATAATTTCCGTGCCTTGTCCTGTCTTGCCGTCTTAGTGCCGATGTTGTTTTTGTTTTTGCTTGATGTTAGTGCTGTTGTTGTCGCGCTCTTGCTCCTCGTTTCCACTGCACGCGCACAAAAGGAATATAAAACAGTGCACCGAGCGAACGAACGAAGGAACAGCAAACGAAGAGGTTTTTTTTTGTATTTACAGAACAGGCACAGACATGCCAAACCCGAATAAAAACAAAAACACGACAACAAAACCACACACATGCGGAAAACGGAAAGAAGAGGAAACGCTACAAAACAATACCACCAAGTCCCCCTCCACAATCCAACTAACCATATTTACTAACATAGAGACGAACAGACAGACAAACATGTGCCCCAGGGATGGAAATGTCAGTACATTAGTAATTTTTTCAGTACTTTTCCACTTCCAAAAGTACCAAAGTACCCCCACGGTCATTTCAATACCATTTTTTTCTATATAAAGGATGGTTACATTTTAGGGGCCGATGTTGATTTTGAATAAAACACAAATTATTTAGGAAATTACTGTCATTTCTTTTTATTATGATAATATTGGCATGGTTCAATTATGTATGGAACAAAATATCGGCCAAATGGCCGCCGCGACCTCGGCGGCACACCTCCATCCGATGGTTCAAATTCTCGATGACGCTGAGGCATAATTGAGGTTCTATGCCGTTAATGTGCTGAATTATCTCATCCTTTAGCTCTTAAATTGTTGCTGGGTTATCGACGTACACCTTTTCTTTCAAATAACCCCAAAGAAAGAAGTCCAACGGTGTCAAATGACACGATCTTGGCGGCCAATTGACATCGCCACGACGTGAGATTACACGGCCATTGAATTTGTTGCGCAAAAGAGCCATTGTTTCGTTAGCTGTGTGGCAAGTGGCACCGTCCTGTTGAAACCACATATTGTCCACATCCATATCTTCCAATTCGGGTCATAAAAAGTTCGTTATCATCTCACGATAGCGAACACCATTCACAGTAACTGCCTGACCGGCTTCATTTCGAAGAAGTATGGCCCGATGACGTCGCCAGCCCATAAGCCGCACCAAACGAACTGGGCGAGCATGCACAGGTGTTTTCACATCTCCCACAGACCCGGTTTGCTGAAATTTGCGCACAATTCTCCCGATTGTGGACACATTTGGTCGATTATGCTGATTAAAAAACATCTCGAAGTGCACGAAATGCATTTTGATTTGAACGCCCATTTTCGTAGAAGGCTTAAAAAACTTTAACGCATTGCTCGGTTGTGTATCTTTTCATGGATCAAATTGAGTTAGTCTGAAATTGAGAAATGTCAAATGAAATGCAGAAAAAAAACATGACGTTTAGGTGTGGTTCACATTCAACATCGGCCCTTACAATTTAACCACCCTTTATTTGTAAAGAAAAAATTTTTTTAGAAAATAGGTTCGTACTCTCGCAGTATTACGTACTATCCAGATTTACAAATAGAACAATTTTTATTTTTGTTATGAGTACTATAATTTCATGCTGTTTTCTTGACTGGGACATACTCGTAATTTCCTTTTTGTAATGGAAATAGGCCAACAAATTTGGGGTGCACCTTAATTTTAAATTTTTCATAGATGAACTTTATTTAAATTTTTAGTTAAATCAGAAGAATGTACATTTTAAAGAATTTATTACAATTGTTGCCGACCGCTTGCAACCATTTTAGGTTTTCTTTCAGAATAGAAGAGCATTTGAAAATTTCATAATTCTGTGAAATGATTTTAGGGAAAGACACGTTATTATATAAGCATTAAAGTAAAATTATAATTGAAAAATACCTTTTCAGTTTAAAAAGTGCCATTTTAGTACTTTTTGAGAAATCTTTTTTTCCATCCCTGATGTGCCCACGACGAACTTCAGGAAGAGGCAGAAGACGCCGAACGGACGTCGCATACGGAGGAACCCCAGAACCCTGGCTTTGGTGGCATAAAAACCAAATGCAACATCAGAAATGAAACTAAACGCAAAGAAACTTGTACAAGAGTACGAGTATTACCAACAGAATCACAAAACTCAAGAAACAATCGAAAAACGTTAAAAGAATTTGATGGCGATGTCTGACGCATAATAATGAAGTTGTATTAAATAATATTGGAAGAAAAAAGAACTATGCTGCGCGCATAGAGTTTAGTGTTTATAGGTCTGTGTATGGACCTGGGTAAATACATATGAATGCATGTACGAGGGAGGTTGGCAAAACAAACTACCAACCTCAGATGATATTTCTTCGAAAAACTGAATTCATAATAAAGAGGATTCACTCAATTCATACAAAAGCGGAACATTATCTAAATTTTGAAATTTGATTACAAATTAATTGACTCAATTAAAAAACCAGTAAGGAAAGGCTAAAGTCGGGCGGTGCCGACTATATAATACCCTACACCACTCTCGTAATATTGAATAACTCTGATAAATAAATTTTGTAATTCATGTATAAATTGTTTACATAAATTTACTTTTGGGACATTTTATACTTAAATAATACCCTGTACCACGGTGTGGTACAGGTTATTATTTAGGGTATAAACACGACTGGATCTAAAGAGCCAAATCGGATGAAACACATATATGTGAGCTATAGCTAAATCTTTACCGATTTTCTTCAAATTCGACAATGTTGGTTTATGAATGAAGAAACTCTACCATTCTAAATTTCAAAATGATTGGATGTAAAATACAGCTTCTACAGGACTAAAGAGCAAAATCGGACGAAACATATATATGGGAGCTATAGCTAAATATTAACCGATTTTCTTCAAATTCAGCAATGTTGGTTCATGGATCAAGAAACTCTACCATTCTAAATTTCAAAACGATCGGATGTAAAATACAGCTTCTATAGGACTAAAGGGCCAAATCGGGCGAAACATATATATGGGAGCTATAGCTAAATCTTAACCGATTTTCTTCAAATTCTTCAATGTTGGTTCATGGATCAAGAAACTCTACCATTCTAAATTTCAAAACGATCGGATGTAAAATACAGCTTCTATAGGACTAAAGGGCCAAATCGGGCGAAACATATATATGGGAGCTATAGCTAAATCTTAACCGATTTTCTTCAAATTCTTCAATGTTGGTTCATGGACCAAGAAACTCTACCATTCTAAATTTCAAAACGATCGGATGTAAAATACAGCTACTATAGGGCTAAAGGACCAAATCGGACGAAAGATATATATGGGAGCTATATCTAAATCTGAACCGATTTTCTTCAAATTCTTCAATGTTGGTTCATGGATCAAGAAACTCTAGCATTCTAAATTTCAAAACGATCGGATGTAAAATACAGCTTCTATAGGACTAAAGGGCCAAATCGGACGAAAGATATATATGGGAGCTATATCTAAATCTGAACCGATTTCAACCAAATTCAATAGCGATCTTAACAGCCGCGAAATACTTTAAACTGCAAAATTTCAGAACGATCGGAGTGAAATTGCGACCTGTAGTCGACGAACAACTTTACATGGACAGACGGACGGACGGACGGACAGACATCGTATCTAGTGATTCTGAGTCGATCGGTATACTTTAAGGTGGGTCTAGCTGTGCTATTTTCAGGTGTTACAAACATCTGCCGTGAAACAAACTTATAATACCCTGTACCACAGTGTGGTGTAGGGTATAAAAAATAATTGGAAATTTTCCTGAAACTATTGAACAGTTTAATAGATTCATTTTGCAAAACTTGATTAGGTTAGGTGGAAGAGAGGAGACGTTTCAAAGTCTCATATCCATGGACATACACTTAAGCCAGTGGTTCGGCCTGTTGTGGGCTCCTTATTTATGATCTTTTTAACTCCTTATTTATTTTACAGAAAATCGGTACTATACACGAATTTTCTCAATATCTTCCAGTCCTATCCTCTGAAATGTGTCAAGTCTGGAAATATGTCGGATCCGAAATATCTGGATCTTCCATGTGTGAAAGCCGGGCATTGGCATCGAAAATGTTCCATCGTATCAATGTTTGCCCTACATTCGTCGTTATCTGCTATTCCGATGCGATGCAGGTGTGCTTGTAAGCTTGAGTGTCCCGTTAGAAATCTCACCGTCTTACTAATCTCGATCTTTTTTAGTTTCAGAACACTACTTCTTTTCTTCTCATTTGTGTGCCCCCATAGTATTTTTGCAGTTTCCCCCACTGTTCTGAATTCGACCCTTTCCGACGTTATTGCTTTGATCTCCATTTGGCTATCTGTACAGTTTTTTTCCCCGGAAAAAGTCATTTTTCAATCCCTAAATCCAGGGAAATCTGTGTGGGAATGTTACAGAATATGTGCAAAAATTGCGTACGGATTTTGGAAGAAGAGAAGCACCGTCAGCTCCGTATGTTCGTTATCTTGTGAAAAAAGTGAAAGAAACTGGCATCCTCATCGATAAACCAAAGCGTGAAAAGCCAAAAACAGTGCGTACACCCGAGAATATTGCTGCTGTGGCAGAAAGTGTGCGTGAAGCGCCATCAACATCAATTCACCGTCGTTCTCAACAATTGAACATTTCGGAGACATCATTGAGACGAATTTTGCATAAAGACCTTGGTATGACGCCATACAAAGTCCAATTGGTTCAGGAGTTGAAGCCAACTGACCATCCAATGCGTTTTCGCTTCGCTAAGTGGGCCTACGATCGACTTACAGAAGATGCCGATTTTGCAAAAAAAAAATCATCTTTTCCGATGAAGCGCATTTTGATCTTGGCGGGTATGTAAACAAGCAAAATTGTCGCATTTGGGGCACAGAAAACCCGCACGCATACATTGAAAAGCCGATACACCCAAAACGAGTCACTGTTTGGTGCGGATTTTGGTCCAGAGGCATAATTGGGCCATTTTTCTTCGAAAATGAGCAAGTAGTGGCCGTTACAGTCAATGCCGATCGTTATCGGGCCATGTTGAACGAATTTTTGTTCACAAAAATTGAAGAGGAGGACATTGGCAACATTTGGTTTCAACAGGACGGCGCTACGTGCCACACATTCGAAGCTACACTCGATGTTTTGCGCCCTGTTTTTGAAGATCGCATTATCAGCCGCAGAGCTGATGTCGTTTGGCCACCTCGGAGCTGCGATTTGACACCGTTGGACTATTATTTGTGGGGTGCCCTCAAAGATAAGTGTTACGCCGACAAGCCAGAGACAATTGACGCTTTAAAGGACAATATTCGTGAAGCCATTGGGGAAATACAGCTGCACACAATCGATAATGTGCTTACAAATTGGACCAATCGCGTAGGCTACTGCATGGCCAGCCGAGGCAGCCATTTGAATGAAATTATTTTCCACTATTAACCAGAAGGATTGTTCTTTCAAATAAAAAAAGAAATTTGAGAAAATATTCAGTAGTTTTTTTTATAGCATTTTCAAAAAAAACCAGTAAGGAAAGGCAGAAAGTCGGGCGGGGCCGACTATATAATACCCTACACCTCCCTAACAATGCGATAATAATTTGGAATAATTAGTAAGTAGGCAGGAACATATTATCTAATTCTGAGCCGATAATCGCTAAATTAAGCAATATTCGTTCATAAATTGAGAAACATCTTTCCGGAAAATATTAATGATCGGAAGTAAAGTACAACTTCTATAGCGCGTTGAGACCAAATCAGGAGGAACATATATATGGAGGTTATATATAAATCTGGACCGATTTTCCCTGAATACTCATTCATGTAAAAAGACCTCTTTGTGTAGAATTTCGTACTGATCGGATATAAAATATAGGCTCTACAGCGCTTACATGGCAAATCGGTGGTAACACATATATATGGGGGCTATATCTAAATCTGAACCGATTTTCTCCGAATTTGGCAGTATTCCTTCGAGTAATAAGAAACCTCTTTCTGCCGAATTTCGCACTGATCGGATGTAAAATAACATTTTTACAGCGCCTACATGTCAAATCGGGGGTAACATATATATGGGGAATATATCTAAATCTGAACCGATTTCTTCCAAATTTAAAAGTGTTTATTCATATAATAGGAAACCTTTTTAGCCAAACTTCATACTGATCGGATATAAAATGCAGTTTTTTCAGCACTTACATGTCAAATCGGGGGTAACATATATATGGGGGCTATATCTAAATCTGAACCGATTTTCTCCGAATTTGGCAGTATTCCTTCATGTAATAAGAAACCTCTTTCTGCCGAATTTCACACTGATCGGTTATAAAATAATTTTTTTAAGGCGCTTACATGTGAAATCGGGGGTAGCGTATATATGGGGGCTATATCTAAATCTGAACCGATTTCTTTCAAATTTAACAGTGTTCATTCATATAATAAGAGACCTCTTTCTGCTGAATTTCATACTGATCGGATATAAAATAAAGTTTTTACAGCGCTTACATGTCAAATCGGGGGTAACATATAAATGGGGGCTATATCCAAATCTGAACCGATTTTAACCAAATTAAATAGGGATCGTCCTTGGGCCAAAAAAAGATATGTGTAAAGTTTCTTCAAGATCGGACCATAATTGCGACCTGTACTTTGATTACAAGAATACACCTACAGACAGACAGACGGACAGACAGACAGACGGACAGACAGACAGACGGACATAGCTAAATCGACTCAGAAAGTGATTACAAGTCGATCGGTATAATAAACAATGGATCTATCTCTTCTCCTTTTGGGTGTTACAAACAAATGCGCAAAGTCATAATACCCTGTACCACAGTGTGGTGTAGGGTATAAAAAGTTATTTGGCGGACCCTTTATATGCGTATCTTAAAAATGTAGACAATTTCTTAAATCCAACAATCTTTATCACCACACTAATGATCAAAATATAATCTATATATAAAACACAATGCCGTACGTTTGAACACGCATCACTCGAGAACGGATCATTCGATTTTCATGATTTTGGGCTTGATGAGTTCGTAGTGGCTCTAGAATGACTAGAAAATGTAGGATTGGAGGAGGCGCGAAACTGCCAACAAAACTTTAGAGCACGATAAAGGAGCGTACGATTTTCAAGATTTTGGGCTTAATGCATTCGTATTGGCCTAAAGAAGCACATTGCACAGGAATATTTAGCATTGGCCAAACGGGCGCGACACCTCCTGTACAGCCTTATAGCTCGGGAACGTATCGGCTGATTGATTTTCACAAACTTGGTTTATTGGATTCGTAATGGCCTAAGGAAGAGCACTATGGAGGAACATTGGTCAAGGAGGCTTCGGGCAGTCAACGCAATCTCATAGCTCGAAAATACATCGTCCGATTTTGGAGACTTTGGGTTTGAAGGGTTTTTGTGGCTGAAATGGTGAAATGAAATGATATAGAAGTGACGCATTATAGCTTGAGAACGGATAATTTGATTTTCACATTTTTGGGCTTAATGGATTCGTATTGGCCTAAGGAGGAGCACTATGGAGGGAAATTTAAAACATCATAACTCCAGAGTAGATCATTAGATTTTCATGCATTTTGGCTTGATCAATTCGTATTGGTCCAAGGAAGCACACCATGGAGGAAGGTTTATGACTGGTGCAGGAGGCGTGGATAGGTCAAGAGGGCATATCACCGTACACATAACCTCATAATAAGAGAACGGACTATTAGGTTTTCACCATTTTTTCTATCGGCCCAAGAAAAGACATAGTGGAGGACATTTTCTGATTAGTCAAAGGAGCTCGGCACCGTCCATACAATCTCATAACTCGAGAACATTCGATTTTCATAATTTTGGGCTTGATGAATTCGTGATTGCCCAATGCAGGGCTCTCTGGGGGAGAATAACCTCAGATAACCTCATAACTCGAGAACGGATTTTTCGATTTTCACGATTTAGGGAATGGCGTATTCGTATTGGGCCATGGAAGGAACCTTTTAAAGAAAATTTAGTATTGTGCCAAGAGGCGTGGTATGGCCAGCATAACTCATAACTTGAGAACAGATCTTTCGATTGTCACGGGTGCCTTCCACACAAAAATATAATATTTCGAGTACTCTATCGAATTAACAAGCGCGTAACCTATATAAACCCAATACTAAACCGAAATCTGGATAACCAACCATTGAAGTTTGAAGTTTTTGATGGTATTCTTAAAAAGTGATCAGTGCTTCCATACGACTTGAGTCTGCCGCTAGATGTACATCGCGATTATTATACTTCAGTTATTCCCATAGCATTTAGTACAATACAAAGCATTGAAAATAATTTGAATTGACTGAATAAAAGGTAGCAAATTTGGGCGGAACGAAGTTCGCTGGACCAGCTAGTATAATATGTTTTAACCTATACGCTACACGGGGCAAAATCGCCTTTTTCGATATGTTTGAATCGAAAGAAAATATATTTGGAACACAAATTTTTAAATATTATATATTTCTTAGCCAATAAATTTTATTTGAAAATCAAGCAAATATATTTGGAACACATATATTAATCTATTACAACAAATTATATTTGCAAACTAAATTTCTCAAATAAAAAATGTGTTTAAATACAAATAAAATTATTATTTAGGAATTTTTCCAAATATATTTTATTTAAAAAAAATTTCCAAAACTTTTGCTGACTTTTTCGAATTTCTTTTTCGATTTTTTCTTGGTTTCATACTGTACCTCCCAGTTATGATACCATACACAGCATTAACTGCTATTTTCAATCATTTCAAATTTGTGAGTATTCCAAACTATTATAGTTGTCAATCTTCTAACTACTTTATATTGATCCATACGATTTCAATTACTATTATTTTTAAGAACATTAAAACTTTCTAAAAATTTATCTTTGAATTACTAAAAAATTTAACACATTTTATATATTTTATGAATACTTAAATGCAAATAAATATTTGTTTCGCAAATAGCAGTCACATTGGGATGTTATATATATGTTTCAAGTCGAATACATATGTTTGGGACAATATACTACCGAAACGATTTTTTTCAGCGTGTAGTTAACCGAATAATCTATGGGTGTTAACATACTAAACTAGATATAACCTTTTAAATTATTCATCGGCTTTCTTCGGAATGGCCTTATGTCATTCATGACCGATCAGACTTAACGATAAATAATATAAATACATAATTATTTTATTTATTTATAATAGTGCTTTTTTCGATGTTTTTATTTAAAAATTACTAACATTTTCTCAAAAAATAGAATTTTTTCGCGATATCTTTCAAGATATCGTCAAAACCGCTGCCTTCATCATCTTAGGACACTTGAATTTAAAAATGTGTAAATAGATTTTTTCTATGTTTAATTTTATATATATATAAACTTCATTAAGCAGGATCCCGGGAACGGTTGAAAAAGGTGAAAGAGTCCGGGAAACAAAAAACTTTAGCTATCTGTGAAGATGTTGGCATATTTAGACTTTGTGCACGCTGAAAAAATCTCTTCTGTAGTAACGGGTGTTTTTTTTACAGCTTTGTTTTTCGAATAGAGATTAAACTGGCATTTTGTGGTCAAATCTGGCAACTCTAATGTCATTTATGTTCAGTTTGGTTTGCCATTTCATCATGAACAGGTTGACAAAAGAACAACGCTTGCAAATCGTGCAAATTTATTTCGAAAATAATGGTTCAGTTGCTGATTTTCATCGCAAAATTTTGTTCAGTGATGAGGCTCATTTTTGGTTGAAAGGCTACGTCAACAAGCAAAATTGCCGCATTTGGAGTGAAGAGAATCCACATGAGACCCTTGAGACGCCATTACATCCACAAAAACTGACTGTTTGGTGTGCTCTATGGGCTGGTGGAGTCATTGGGCCATACTTCTTCCGAAATAATGCTGGAGAGGCAGTTACCGTTAATGGAGACCGGTATAGAGCCATGATAACCGACTATTTTGTTCCCGAATTGGATGGCATGAATGTGGATGAGTTGTGGTTCCAACAAGACGGCGCTACATGCCACACAGCGCACGTCACAATCGATTTATTGAAGGAAACATTCGATGAGCTCATAATTTCGCGGAATGGACCTGTCAATTGGCCACCAAGATCGTGTGATTTGACACCATTGGATTATTTTCTTTGGGGATATGTGAAGTCGCTCGTCTACGCCAACAAACCAGAAACGTTAGGGGAATTGGAAGCCAACATTCGTGGCGTTATTGCCGACATACGGCCCCATATGCTCGAAAAAGTGGTTGAAAATTGGACCTGTAGAATTGGCTTTATTCGAGCCAGCCGCGGCGGCCACATGCCCGAAATCATATTTAAACATTAATGGCATAAAATTATCCTTCCAATAAAGCCAAATTGATGGACCTTAAAACGATTTTCTTGTGTTTTATTTCAATTCGAAGTTCTATACCCCTAAAAAAACACCCGATATTGTCCCAAACATATTCTGCTGCAAACATACATATGTTTAGAATACACCACATATATATGATAAAGGTTGGTTAAATTTTAAGGGCGATGTTGATTTTGAATAAAACACAAATTATTCAGGAAATTATTGTCATTTCTTTTTATTATGATAATTTTGGTATGGTTCAATTAAGTATGGAATAAAACATCGGCAAAATGACCGCCGCGACCTCGGCGGCACACCTCCATCCGATGGTCCAAATTTTCGATGACGCTGAGGCATAATTGAGGTTCTATGCCGTTAATGTGCCGAATTATCTCATCCTTTAGCTCTTGAATTGTTGCTGGCTTATCGACGTACACCTTTTCTTTCAAATAACCCCAAAGAAAGAAGTCCAACGGTGTCAAATCACATGATCTTGGCGGCCAATTGACATCGCCACGACGTGAGATAATACGGCCATTGAGTTTGTTGCGCAAAAGAGCCATTGTTTCGTTAGCGAGTGGCAAGTGACGAACACCATTCACAGTAACTGCCTGACCGGCTTCATTTCGAAGACGTATGGCCCGATGAACTGGGCGAGCATGCACAGGTGTTTTCACATCTCCTACAGACACGGTTTGCTGAATTGTGCTCACAATTGTCCCGATTGAGGACACATTTGGTCGACTATGCTGATCAAAAAAACATCATGAAGTGCACGAAATGCATTTTGATTTGAACGCCCATTTTCGTAAAAGGCTTAAAAAACTTGAATGCGTTGCTCGATTGTGTATCTTTCCATGGTTCAAATTGAGAAATGTCAAATGAAATGCAGAAAAAACTTGACGTTTAGGTGTGGTTCACATTCAACATCGGCCCTTGCAATTTAACCACCCTTAATTGGACACGAATAAATATTATGGGCCTTATTCATAAAAAGTTAAAGAAGGTTTGAGGAACGCTTTAGCAGTGTTAAATTCCACATATGTATTTATAACCTGCACCACACTTTGTGGTCCAGGGTATTATGAGTTTGTGCATTTGTTTGTAACTCCCAAAAGGAGAAGAGATAAATCGGGCCATAATTCGACACAGAATTTGATTCTAAGTCGATCGGTATACATAATAAACGATGGGTCTATCTCATCAGCTTTTGGATGTTACAAACAAATGCACAAAGTTATAATACCTACCGCATTCCACATTGTGGTGTAGAAATTAATCTATACGATTTTATACATGACACAAATTGTCAAATCCCACCTCGAAAAACGAGACATAACCACATATTTATGATGGTGAATGGATGGAGGCAAAAATAAAAATAACAACCATTTCGACGACCACAACATAGTTTTATGCGTTTCGACTAAAACTAGTTAACCAAAATAGCGACAGGAACAACAAGAACAACTGCTGCAGCGAAGCAATCGTATCGAAACCAATCATTCCATCAGTCAGTCTCATCTGCGTCTGTGGTTCAGCAGCGCAGTGCGTTTTTGTGTTTTGTTTTTATTTTATGTTTCTTTTCAATATTGACACTCGCACTGAAATTAACAATAACAACAGCAGCATCTAGCATCTAGCATCTGCGAAGCAATGCAAATGTTGTACGCACGACGCGGCGACGGCTCTTGGCTCTAAAGGAGGAGACACCCTCTCTGCTAAACAAAACTCTTTTTAAACTTCTTGGTTTCTGCAGACTCTCATACACCTCCGCCCCCGCTCACACACACACACACAATCACTTGCCCAGAACTCACTGTGACACTTTTAGGATTCTTGTTATTGTTGGCTGTCGCGAAGCAAGACCAAATTTGCACAAAAAAAGCAGTATTTTGAAACAACATATGAGTGAGTCACACTACCAACAGACAGGCGTGTGGACGGACAGACAAACAGACAGCAATCAGCAGAAAAAGCCAGAAAGAATGAAAACAACAACACACACTCAATTTCAGTGTAGGCATGAGTAGTTAGTTAGTGTTGTTGGGTTGTACGTCGTTCGCAGTTGCTTAGTATCGAGTAGTCAGTAAGTAGTAGTAGTTGTTGTGGAATATCTAGATATGTATTTATGTACGTGCCTCTGACAGTCCTCCACCTCACACGAGCACCGGCAATAATTTCATAAACATACTTCGTCACACATCGACCAACGACGTGTCGTCATCATCATCCGTTAGCAAGTGTTTGTTGGAAGAGAACCTGGTTGGTCAAACCGTGCTCGACAACAGCTTGTCCAGGGTTAGATGTTGTATGTCGCTGTTGAACAAGTTGGATGTATGAGATCATTGGTTGTAGTTGCATAGAAGAGTTTGATAACCAACTCGTCGTTGGTTGGCCATACAAGTTTGTCCCAAATGTTCAGTGGTTGGTGTCGAACGAGTTTGATGCGACTTCCAACAAATAACACATCTCTCTCTCTCGATTTGCCTTTGTTGGTGTTCTATCATTAGTTTGATTGGTTCGTAGCAACATTTTGGCGAGCCGCTTTCGGCCTTTGAGAAAAAAGAAAATATGTTTTTATAATTGTCAATTCACACAAATAGCAAAAAACACATCCCACGACATTTGTAGCCACGACAAATGGACCTCTACAAATTGTAGCCACAATTTAAGCTTGAATCCCAAATAGTTTATAATGTAATATTACATTTGCAATAATATTGCAAAAATATCAGAAATTTTCCTTTTTTTATTTTGATTATTAATAACACTATGCAACAAAATGTTTGTCCAAGGGATGTGGATAACAGTTTCTGGTGCAATTTGGTGTCACAAACACGAAAAAATATTAAAAAAATTGTTTATGGTAATTTTTTTTTTAAAAATTTCAGCTTTCATGGAAGTTACATTTAATATTTGAACCACTTTCAAATATAAGCCTGATTGAGCCGTGTTATGGGAATTATGATGGCTACACATGCTGCAAATATCGCTTTCACGTAGAATCTTTGGTTTAGTAACAGTCGTCAAAAATATGAGAAAAAAAATATTTTTTTTTTAAAAAACACTTGTAAAAATAGTAGAAAAAAATCGAAAAAATTATTTTATCACATTTTTAAAAAGCCATCATCCCGGCTAACGAAGAAAGCACTTTCTATTTGAAAAAAATCTATGGATAGATGTAAAAGTTATGAGCCATTTTGTAAATGTTAGGGAAATTCAAAAAATCTTGTTTCATATTTTTTCGCTTTTAAATGATGTTTTTGCTTATATTGAATTCGCCATATGTGAGAGACTGACTGAATGGCTACGTTGTGGTTGTTTACTTTGGAGGGACTCTTTTTAATTAAATCAAATTAACAACAAATCTATGCAAATGTGGAAACTGGCATTCGTTTTATTGCACTTTAATTATTGCAATTTTTTGCTCATACCCCTTATGAGGCATTCCCATGACAAATCGAACACTAAATCAACAATAGCAGTATCCAAGAAACACCGAATTTTAAGAAACTGAGTTAATTTGGTACCGAAGTTGTACAACTCCAGGATACCTTTGGTAGAAGTGGACTATATTAATTGTTGAAACTCCCAAATTGTAAACAGTAATACCTATATATGTATGTGTATGTATATATATATGTATATATACATATATATATATATATATATGTATGTGTTTTATGTAAAGAAACAGAAAGAAAGGCAAGTGTTGTTTTGTATTTAGTATGGAACAGATTTATTGTGTAAGGGTCGCTGCTGCTTACCGCTTTAGTAGGTGAATCCAAAGTGAATTTGCGGTGCAGAGCGAACAATAGAAAACCCTTAGAAGAGGCAATTCAGCAAAGATACAACTGGAAACAGTAAGGAAGATGGCAGCCCTTTATCCATTTGAGTAAAAGATTTTGCCTTCGTGGCAATGAATGGATAAAGGGTTGCCATCTAGACGAAAAGTAACAATGTTATAGCGAATTTCGACTTAAAATTATAGGGATTAATAACTAATTCGACTTCATTTGAATTCATTTTAATTCAGTTGATTTAATTCATAAACAAGTGTATACTAAAATTATGTTGTTGTTGAACCTGGATTCAACAGAAGTTATGAAGAATAGATTTTCACAGTCAAATTCCAAATTGTTTGATTTATTAGATAATTTTGATTTTTTGTCTGGAAAAAATGTCGCCCCGTCAACGTGAAATATTAGAAAATATATTCATCTTTTAAGTCGAAATGATGTAGTCCCTCGTACTTAACTCCAATTTTCATATTTCCAAAATGTGTTAGAGAAGTGAATTTTTCCGGGAAAGCTTCGAGAAAATGCTGCACTTTTTTTTCTAAATTTTTTAGAAAAATAGCATGGAATGTCTCGTATGCCGTCCATTCCACTATAGAAAATGTGCAATGTTTTTTTTAGCGATTTTATACGATTCACATTTTTTTTATTGTTCCTTGAATTACATTCGAATAGTGCTTGCATTATTATTCATCCTAAAATCAATAAACACGTGATTTAAAAAAATGTTTTTAAGCTGGAATTTACTTATTTAATATCGGCATTATAACCTGTTGTTGAACCTGGGTTCAACAGAAGTTATGAGGAATAGATTTTCACAGTCAAATTCCAAATTGTTTGATTTATTAGATAATTTTGATTTTTTGTGTGGAAAAAATGTCGCCCCGTCAACGTGAAATATTAGAAAATATATTCATCTTTTAAGTCGAAATGATGTAGTCCCTCGTACTTAACTCCAATTTTCAAATTTCCAAAATGTGTTAGAGAAGTGAATTTTACCGGGAAAGCTCCGAGAAAATGCTGCACTTTTTTTCTAAAATGTTTAGAAAAATAGCATGAAATGTCTCGTATGCCGTCCATTTCACTATAGAAAATGTGCAATGTTTTTTTTAGCGATTTTATACGATTCACATTTTTTTTATTGTTCCTTGAATTAATTAGTTACATTCGAATAGTGCTTGCATTATTATTCATCCTAAAATCAATAAACACGTGATTTAAAAAAAATTGTTTTTAAGCTGGAATTTACTTATTTAATATCGGCATTATAACTATTTAATATCGGCCTATACATTTTTAGAACAAAGAGATTTTGACGAAAAAATTCTTTTGATTTTGGCCCAAAAACGCATATGCAAAATGTCAGATGTATAGTTTTATCGTTGAGCGACTAAAGGTACACCTTTGCCCTTTTTAAGTCGTGATACTTTTGGGACCCTTTTCTTTTTTGATAACAAATGTGCCCCTTTTCGCTTTTTTTTTGAAACTTTTTATAGAAAAGTGCCAAGTTTTCTTCATTGTACAAAATCTGCTAACTAACAAAACGTATCTCAAGCAATTGAAAGTTTACCCAGATCAGGGCTTCTCAACAAGTTCTGCATCACTTCCACTTTCAAAAAGTTGCTGTGGAGTCGAGCCAAAACTTCTCGACTCCGACTCCCGAAGTCGAATTTTAAAATCATTCGACTCCGACGAGTTAAATAACATAAATTTCTGAAATTATATTTCTACTAAGACCAGAGTTCATGTTATTGAAAATAAGATATAGCTTTGTTAAAAAAATATCGCCCCCAGATATAAATGTTTCTTTAGATCTGGCCTTGTAACCCTATGGAAGCTGTATTTCACATTCAATAATTTTTTTTTTTGATTTAGTAGGGTAGAATTTATTTATCAAAAAACGCATATTGTCGAATTTAGATTTAGATTTATAAGGCAATTATCTCATATCTATATTTACAATATCTGTGGTTATTCTGCTGTTGGCTTCGCTCGGCCTTCTCTTACTTGTTTTGTTCTCCCCTAAGAGAACAAAATAGTCTTGCAAACATAATTTTTTGTTAGCTAGATATAATCAGAGCATTCCTAAAACTGTTTTACATAAAGACTCGATAGTTAACCAAGCTATAGATATTTTAAGCATACTTAAATATTTGGTTAAAATCTTCGAATATTTTATCCTTCTTTTTTATCACAATTCTTTTCCAAATTTTTTAGTGCAAAAGTTCTATCACATAATTGATACATTTTGCACAATACATCTCGGAGTCGGAGTCGAGCATAATTTTTCCCCTCCGGACTCCGACTTCGGGCAAATTTCCCAGACTCCGACTCCACAGCCCTGCTTTCAAAACCTTGAAGGCTCCGTGGATCCCAAAAAACCAAACATTTTGAAAATGGTGTTAAATTTAATTTAAATTTTTAAATGAAATTTATATTAAAAATTATTAGCCAAATTGTTGATTTTAGACGTAATAATTTTGTACGAGCATTAAAAAAAAAATAATTTCAAATGTCCAACCATATGTTGACATTATAAGCCATTTGGAGTTTTCTTTGTTTTTGAAAAATATAAAGATTAGACGCCTGCTTGTATGCTTGTCGATTTTTAGCTATCGGACAATGAAGTTGTACGACACATAATTTTGGAACTCAATTCTGAGAATTGGACGTGCAAGTAGCCCCAAAAATAACACTTTAATGGCCATTCGATTTTTTTCTCAAGGTGGATTTTTCTTCCCTTTTTCTATATTTATTTCTCGGTATACCGCACGAATTATATCTTTGGTGCCTGAAGCAAAGTTGTAGATATTGACTAGGAGAAAAAAATGCGGAACAAACCTACCCGAAAAAAGAGCATACAGTGCCTTAAAAATCGCAAAAATGCCCACAAAGTCATAAAATATCTGTCAGTAAAATATTTAAAAACATATACGTATAAAACAGAATAGAACATTTTTGCGATTTTTAAGGCACTGTATGCACTTTTTTCGGGTAGGTTTGTTCCGCATTTTATTTCTCCTATTCAATATCTACAACTTTGCTTTTTCTCCGTTCGGTATACCGAGAAAAAATATAGAAAATGTGCTAAAAATCCACCTAGAACAAAAATAAGGGTCATTAAAAATGCAAAATGCAGTACTGTGCAATTTAATTTTGAGTGAAAGTTAAATGAACGCACTTAATTATGACTTAGGCATTTGGCATTTTTATATATAATTTGAGCAATAAATTATTATAGGCTGTACAAGAACTTAGCAAAAGGAAGTTTGCGCCCTAGACGTTTCAGAACATAAATTTCCAATAGAGGAAAACTATTGGATGTCTTTTGGCTCATTTCATGTAAATTTTCTGTCCAAGATTGTTCGAAATATTAAATTTTGACCAAAAGAACTGTTGCTGAGCGAAAAATTTCGAAAAAAATATTTTATCTCCGAGTTTTTTTTAATATGAATGTAGTCAAATGACACTATGCAATAATTTGTTGTGCCTAAAACCTAAAACCTTTTTTTGTGTAGATAGATAAAATGTCCTAAAACGGATTTCCGCCGAACATACTTGGGGTCTTAGGTCACCCCTTCTATGTGTTACACTTTTGGCTCGTAGCAAATGATATATACCCTCCTCTCTAAGGTGAGGGTATACAAATAAATATATGGTTTGGTGTTACAAATTAACTTTTACCATTTTACCTAAGACCGCAAGTATGTTTAGCGGAAATCCGTTTTGGGTAATTTTAAGTCATTTGAGCAATGTCCGTCCGTCTGTTGGTGAGCGAAAGGAGTATTCTATTGACTTCAAATGTAGTATGTGATACGACTTTTTACACCCTCCATCATAGGAAGGGGGTATATTAATTTTGTCACTCCGTTTGTAACACATCTAAATATAGCTCTGAGACCACATAAATAATATATTCTTAATCATCGTAAAAATTCTATAACGATTGAGTCTGGTCCGTCCGTCTGTTGTAATCACGCTACAGTCTACAATAATTAAGCTAGATGACCGAAATTTAGTATAGATACAGCTAACTTGGGATTGAAAATATGCAATATCGTTCCATTTTTATACCCTACACCACACTGTGGTACAGGGTATTATAAGTTTGTTTCACGGCAGATGTTTGTAACACCTTAAAATAACACAGCTAGACCCACCTTAAAGTATACCGATCGACTCAGAATCACTAGCTGAGTCGATTTAACGTCCGTCCGTCCGTCCGTCCGTCCGTCTGTCCATGTAAAGTTGTTCGTCGACTACAGGTCGCAATTTCACTCCGATCGTTCTGAAATTTTGCAGTTTAGAGTATTTCGCGTCTGTTAAGATCGCTATTGAATTTGGTTGAAATCGGTTCAGATTTAGATATAGCTACCATATATATGTTTCGTCCGATTTGGCCCTTTAGTCCTATAGAAGCTGTATTTTACATCCGATCGTTTTGAAATTTAGAATGGTAGAGTTTCTTGATCCGTGAACCAACATTGCCGAATTTGAAGAAAATCGGTGCAGATTTAGATATAGCTCCCATATATATCTTTCATCCGATTTGGTCCTTTAGTCCTATAAAAGCTGTATTTTACATCCGATCGTTTTGAAATTTAGAATGGTAGAGTTTCTTGATCCATGAACCAACATTGCCAAATTTGAAGAAAATCGGTTAGGATTTAGCTATAGGTCCCATATATATGTTTCGTCCGATTTGGCCCTTGACCGCTATAGAAGCTGAATTTTACATCCGATCGTTTTGAAGTTTAGAATGGTAGAGTTTCTTGATCCATGAACCAACATTGCCGAATTTGAAGAAAATCGGTTAAGATTTAGCTATAGCTCCCATATATATGTTTCATCCGATTTGACTCTTTAGATCCAATCGTTTTTATACCCTACACCACACTGTGGTACAGGGTATTATTTAAGTATAAAATGTCCCAAAAGTAAATTTATGTAAACAATTTATACATGAATTACAAAATTTATATATCAGAGTTGTTCAATATTACGAGGGTGGTGTAGGGTATTATATAGTCGGCACCGCCCGACTTTAGCCTTTCCTTACTGGTTTCACATAGCCTCCACATATATAGCATCTGCCCGATTTGACTTCTTAACGTCATAGAGGCCACAAATGTCAAATGATCGGGCTGAAAATCAGTACCCGGAATTCTTGTGAAGGACAACGGTAGTCCATGTTTTGATATAGCGCCCATACAAATGTCCCTCTAGCTTTGACTTTGAATTTAGTGAAATATAGATTCACACCTCTAGTGGTATACCATTCTCCACTAAAGTGAGAGTATTGAAAGAAGCATTTAAGCTGAATGGAACTAAAAAAAAATCTTGCAACAACTTGTATATGGAAAAAAATTACCAAAATTAGCTGCGCCTTTACCAATCAACAATGTTTAAGTCTAAATCAGACAAAAAATTACAAATTAATAAAAACGGTGACGGGAAATAAATATTAATGGCTTTCTATTCTTATATATTATCTGGTATAAATAAGGAATTAAGTAACTGAGTCAAAATCGATTTGATGGAAATTCGGTGAGTTATGAATATTTCAAAAAATGGACAGAAATTGGCCTTTTATTAATCTCAAATAAGCTGCAGCTATAAGAAGTATTTGAACCAATATTCAGTCATCTGGCATAATTATTTTAGATTGTATCTTGATGACAACAAACAGGCTTTGCTAAATCGACTTAAATTTTTAGGGCGATGAATACACATAAGTACTCGTGCACTTTATGGGGTTCCTGATGCATGTTTCGGGATGTTGCAAACGGGGTGACAAAATTATTTACCCATTCACCATATGGTGGAGGGTATACAAATCCATAGTTTTAAACATGTAAAACCCGTTATAAATCCTCTACATGAAATTCAAATGTTATTTAGCACCGTACAGCAAACAACATAATTAAATACTAGATTCGATATGCCTTCAACATCATAGCCAGTCAACCCCTCCTCCCCAGAACATGAGACAGCTCCAGTTCGAGAATAGAGCCATTGGAGTGCATCACGAAAGGCAATTTTTCAAACACTTTTTGTTCAACTCTTGACTCTCTGATAAACGAGAATTGTTACGGCCATTTGGCATTAGCCAAACAAAACAAAGGCACAGATGGATCACCGTGCTTGCTTTTGGTGGTGGTTAAATCCGCGGTGGACTCACGCATCTCTTGGAATTCTTTTGATTCGTGTAATTTCCCATAACATTAAACCCCGTAATTCTGACGAAGACAGTGTGTGACTGATTGCGGCATGAGCCTCATTAACATGCAATGTTACGTTCCCACCAATCAATCCTTCGCATATGGAGGGAAATTTGTCAATTGTGGTTGTATCCTTTCTCCCGTTGAGCTGTCGGAGAGAGGGGTTTTCACGTCTTAATTTTCACTGCTAAACGAGCTGTGGTTGCCTATAATTTATTAGCTAAAATTAATTAAAAACATTTCTTAAAATATGTATGTTTGTTTGTCTGTTTGGCATTCATTTATCGGAACTTAGCTCCCATTTTTCTTGGTGAACACACGAACGTACCTCAGATTGCTTTTCCATGGTAACTTCCCACTTGTGATCGTCATCGGCCGTCGCTTAGGACGGTCCGACTACCTGTTTGGGCTCTTGCCTGTAGAAAGTGCTGTGATTGGGTAAAAACTGGTTGGACGAGCTCACCATGACCTTTGTGCATGGATGGAGGAGACAGTTGGTCAGTCAGCAGCCATCACTCTCAAGTCGTTGTTGTTATGTTTATCATTGAATTCTTTACTTGTGTAAACCACTCCCACCAAGACTGCAATTACCATTCATTAGATTCAGAAAAAAAATAATGTATGTACTATCTACATATAACCCGGTGCGCTTCGCAACCCCCACCCAACATTTGTGTCTGTGAAATTAATAGTAGAGTATTTTATGTTAAAGAAAATTAATACATATATTTGTCTAATATATGTAGATTTCTTTTATACGCTAGAACTAACGTTGTCATTTCATTTGGAACTCCTTGAAACATTGACATCAGAATTCGTTTAAAGGTATGGTTCCTTCGGCAAAGTTTCTTATTTTGATCCCTAGAATACGATTTTCACTGAGCACTTCACTGAGTGGGGGTCAGTCATACATTTGGACTCGATTGGAGCACTCTAAATGGGTCAAAGTCGGATTTTTTCCGGGACATCAGAATTCGTTTTAGAGGTATGGTTCCTTGGGCAAAGTTTCTTATTTTGATCCCTAGAATACGATTTTCACTGAGCAATGGGCGATTTTTAAATCGACCCGCCCTAGTACACATTAACCGGGCAACTAAGAAGAGGTATTGAATACTTCAGTTTGGGATTCGGTTGAAGTGCAGCCATCAGACGTCGCCGGCGAGATTGTAACCGAATCTAGAATTCTTCGGGCTATCAAAAGCTTTAAATTTTTAAAGCCAGGACCAGACAAAGTTTCGCCGGCCGAGCTTCAGGCAGAGGCTGCTTATACCAATGCTCCCTGGCTCAGAGAGTTATACACATGTTGTACGAATCAGGCTTACATACCAACCAAAAGCGGGAAGCCGTCCCATACTGGAGCTAAGGATTTCCGGCCAATTAGTATATCTTCATTTCTCCTTAATAGATAGTTATCTTAGGACTCGAATTGTTCACAGGCTATTGTCCATTCAACAGCATGTCTAAAGCAAGGGAAAGTCCACCGAAACCGTCCTGCATGATCTAGTCGGCTTTATTGAAGGATCCCTCTCTGTTAAGGTATACACTATGGCAGCTTTCTTAGATATAGAGGGGGCCTTCAATAACATAAATCCAGCCGCTACAATTACGGTTTTAGCAACCCTTGAAAAAATTCGGTTCTGCGAAACGAAATATTAGACAACTACAACTATCGTTTACGACGACTGAAATTCTTTCGGTCAGAACAAACCACTGCTTACACGAAATAAATTTCTGTCACAACAAACGAAATTTAAGTTCCGGCAAACGAGAATTGTAGTTGTCTAATATTTGTTTTTTTTTTTTGCGTCTATACGTAGGTTCATTCATAACCTTCTAGTTAAGGGAAGCATTTCAGTCAGCTTAATAATATCATATTAATGATATTAATATATGATAGGATATTAATAATATGTATGGCTTTCGACGCGATAAACAGAAATAAAATTTGGGCAGCGCTAGAAAGCAAAGGTGTTCCCAAGAAAATAACAGATTTGATTAAAGCTCAGTACGATGATACGACAATGCGGATGTCCGATTGCGGTAGACGAAGCCGGCCTTTCACCACTGTAAGCGGCGTGAAACAAGGATGTTTGCTGTCTCCTCTACTCTTTATAACAACACTCGGCATGGTACTGGCGTATACGGGTCAGAATATTTAATATCGACCTATCGTCGGCTTAATGCTATTTTGGTCCATATGCCATTTTTGCGTTTTTGGAGTTAGGAGTTGATTATATGGGTTTCAAGCATGCTCTTTCGTAATCTGCAATAATTTTTTTCCTATCTCGTCTAGTTTTCGAGATATTGGTAGGGTAAATCGATTTAACTCTGATTTAAGGGAAATAATTTTTATATTTTTGTTCTATATCCCCATTTTTCTATCGATTTATATTTTTTACTCACTATTTTACGTTCTTTCGATCACAATATGTAAATTACTCTCCTTTCATACCGACCTTCTTTGTGGTCCATGTAATACAAATACGAAAAAATATTAAAATAAAAGTGGATATTGAAAATGCCATTTACAAAAATTGTTATAACTTGCTTATTTTTGAATATAATGGCATAGAAATGCATGGGAATAATACAAATACTGTTGGGAACCCTATGGAATAAAAAGTGTGTAACTCTTCAGTCCCGTTTTTACTCAAACAATAAATTGCGTTTTTCTCCGATCATACAAAATGGCGTATGGAACAACATAGCATTCAGCCGACGCTATGTAGTTTATTATACCCTACACCACACTGTGGTACAGGGTATTATAAGTTTGTTTCACGGCAGATGTTTGTAACACCTAAAAATAACACAGCTAGACCCACCTTAAAGTATACCGATCGACTCAGAATCACTAGCTGAGTCGATCTAAGCATGTCCGTCCGTCTTTTTTTGCAGTTTTAGAGTATTTCGCAGCTGTTAAGATCGCTATTGAATTTGGTTGAAATCGGTTCAGATTTAGATATAGCTCCCATATATATCTTTCGTCCGATTTGGCCCTTTAGTCCTATAGAAGCTGCATTTTACATCCAATCGTTTTGAAATTTAGAATGGTAGAGTTTCTTGATCCATGAACCAACACTGCCGAATTTGAAGAAAATCGGTTAAGATTTAGCTATAGCTCCCATATATATGTTTCGTCCGATTTGGCCCTTTAGTCCTATAAAAGCTGTATTTTACGTCCAATCATTTTGAAATTTAGAATGGTAGAGTTTCTTGATACATGAACCAACATTGCCGAATTTGAAGAAAATCGGTAAAGATTTAGCTATATCACCCATATATATGTTTCATCCGATTTGGCTCTTTAGATCCAATCGTTTTTATACCCTACGCCACACTGTGGTACAGGGTATTATTTAAGTATAAAATGTCCCAAAAGTAAATTTATGTAAACAATTTATATATGAATTACAAAATTTATATATCAGAGTTATTCAATATTACGAGAGTGGTGTAGGGTATTATATAGTCGACCCCGCCCGACTTTAACCTTTCCTTACTGGTTTTTGGCTAAGATGTTTATAAGCAGTGACTAGATAAAATAAGACCTCGGTATCATTATACCCTACACCACACTGTGGTACAGGGTATTATAACTGTGCATTTTTTTTTTTGTAAAAAAGGAGAGGAAATAGGCCCATCGTGTATTATACCGATCGACTTAGAATCACTTTCTGAGTTGATTTAGCTATGTCCGTCTGTCTGTCTTTCCGTCTGTCTGTGCATGTATTCTTGTAATCAAAGTACAGGTCGCCATTATGGTCCGATCTCGACGAAACTTTACACATATCTTTTTTTTGGCCCAAGTACGATCCCTATTGAATTTGGTTAAAATCGGTTCAGATTTAGATATAGCCCCCATATATGTATATGTTAGCCCCGATTTGATATGAAAGCGCTGTAAAAACTTTATTTTATATCCGATCAGTATGACATTCGGCAGAAAGAGGTTTCTTATTACATGAAGGAATACTGCTAAATTCAGAGAAAATCGGTTCAGATTTAAATATATAGCCCCCATATATATGTAATCCCCGATTTGACATGTAAGCGCTGTAGAAACTGTATTTTATATCCGATCAGTGCGAAATTCGGCAGAAAGAGGTTTCCTATTATATTATTGAACACTTTTAAATTTGGAAGAAATCGGTTCAGATTAGGTATAGCCCCCATATATATGTTACCCCCTATTTGAGATGTAAGCGCTGTAAAAACTGTATTTTATATCCGATCAGTATGAAATTCGGCATAAAGAGGTTTCCTATTATATGAATGAACACTTTAAAATTTGGAAGAAATCGGTTCAGATTTAGATATAGCCCCAAAAAAATGTTTCCTCCGACTTGATATGTAAGCGCTGAAGAAACTGAATTTTATATCCGATCAGTGCGAAATTCGGCAGAAAGAGGTTTCCTATTATATGAATGAACACTTTTAAATTTGGAAGAAATCGGTTCAGATTTAGATATAGCCCCCATATATATGTTACCCCCTATTTGACATGTAAGCGCAGTAGTTACTGTATTTTATATCCGATCAGTACGAAATTCGACATAAAGAGGTCTGTTTACATGAATGAGTATTCGGGGAAAATCGGTTCAGATTTATATATAACCTCCATATATATGTTCCTCCTGATTTGGTATCAAAGCGCTATAGAAGTTGTACTTTACTTCCGATCATTAAAATTTTCCAGAAAGATGTTTCTCAATTTAGGAACGAATATTGCTAAATTTAGCAATTATCGGTTCAGAATTAGATAATATATTATCGCAATGACCCTTATCGCATTGTTAGGGAGGTGTAGGGTATTATATAGTCGGCCCCGCCCGAATTTCTGCCTTTCCTTACTGGTTTTTTTAAAAAAAATTCTTGGAAAAAATGTTGTGGGCATTTTAATTTTTGAAAAAATTAAAAAAAATTGTTTTTTTGTTTAACGATATTTTGAATTGCTCTCGATCGGCTGAACCGATTTTTGCAAAGTTTACTTTGTTTTAAAGAGACAATTCGCAATTTTTTAGAAAATTTTTTTACAGAATTGTTTAAACATTTTTTTACGACCGTTTTTTTAAAAAACCTTTGTAGAAAAAATTGCGTAGAATATTCGTCGCACTCTCACAAATCCAGAACAGTAGACTCAATATTTGTAAAAGTTATGGACGAAATACCAATATATATAACTTCAAGTGGTCATAACTTTTGTACTATTGGGTATATCGAACCAATGCTTTTTCATCATATAGGACATTGTATTGCCCATCCAGACATGTTGATACGGATGAAATTTAGCAATTATTTCTACAAGGGTTTTTTCAAAAAGTTTCGTAAAAATTTTTTTTAAAAATTTAAAAAAAAGGGTTTACCAAAAAATTGCGCATTGTGTCCTCTTTGAAACAAAGTGCAAAAGATATTTGCAAAGAGCGGCGCAGCTGATCGAGAGCAATTACAAATTTCGTAAAACACAAAAAGTGATTTTTTAATTTTTTCATAAATTAAAATGCCCACAATATTTTTTGGAAAAAAAAATAAAAAAAAAGATGTTAGCGTGATCTTATTTTACCTATTTGTGACTGCTTATAATAATTTTAGCCAAAAATAAACTACATGGGTCGATATAAAATATTCTGACCGGTGTTGCCTGAGGAATTTTACATAAAATCGTTAAAACAGAGGCACAAAAATCGTCAAAATAAATTTTCGAAATCGTCAAAAAATCGTCAACACAAAAGTTAACCAGTTACATACAGTTTTGGCGTTTTTTTCAGACGAGGATCATGTTTCAGGGACAGATATGTATTCATAGGTACTCTCAAATGATTTGGCGGATACTCAAATTAAACTTAATCAAATTTTGAGAACCGATCTCATATTCTTGAACATATTTTATACATATTAGATTCTTTGGATTAAAAATGCTCCATCTTTAGATATACTTCTAATAGAAGGATCCCAATCGATTTAATTTATTTACTTCATAGAAGCCATGGACCGCATAGAACCACACCAAAACGGTCCACAGTAGATCCATGGTTTTATACAGCCCCATACAAAAGTTTCAACTACATCCTACTTCTTGACGCATTTGAAATCACAAGTGCCAACTGATTAGCCTGAATTAATATGTATATAATTTTACTTAGATCGATTCGCAGAATTATTGGCGAACTTTGTAAAATTTGGCTATTTGCGTTAAAATTTGCCCAAAATCATACATACGAGTATTGATTGACCTCAATGGCTAAAATTCGGCAATTTGTATTTTATTTCATCCATGACCAAGTGGCCTAATTGGTCCATATTTTGACTTAGTTACCATTCGATTTGACTTTGTGACCTGAAATAAAGCTTTCTATCGATTGGGCGAAACAAATAATTACAAACGATTTATTTTAACTGAAACCAATCGTTGGAACAATGACCTCCCAGGTCCAACTTTTGACATACTTTAAAATGTGTACTGCGATTACTTCTACCGATTCTGCAACATAACCCAGTTCCAGAGACTTTTCCTGTTATGTCATTCGATGCGATAGAATCTACCACCGACTTTATTTGTTTCAATGATCGTCCATAATATTTGAACATTTGTCTAACATTTCTAACTTTTATTTTAAACTAGCTGGACCCGGTCCACTTCGTTGCCCCAGACTTCAGATTTCCGATGCCGTCCATTTATCAAAACATGGTTCATGTAGATAGCGACAGTAGGAATCTCGTAAATCTATTCGTAGGTACGGACAGTAGGAATCACTAAATACATTGGCTTATATGGGCGGACCCACGCCCCCTCAATCAAGAACTTATAAAGCCTATGTCACCCTCTAGGCTTATCTGAACATTCCCTGAAAATGTCATCAAAACCGATCCAGACGTTTTGGAGTCCATTCGTAACATACACACATCCATGTATATATATATAGCTGGACCCGGTCCACTTCGTTGCCCCAGATTTAGATTTCCGATTCCGTCCATTTTCGAACCAATCACGAATACTTCCACCAAAAACATCTCCGTAAAATAAGGGCACTCTCGCAAAAATTTTTTGAAGATATCTCAATTTCACGCCCATTGATCCGATTCCTCCCAGTTTTGGACCAATCACGTAGACTACCACCAGATAGATATGCACAAAATTACAGCACCCTCGCTAACAAATTGTGCAAGATATCTTAATTTTAAGATTTAGCTTATATGGGCCGGGCCACGCCCTTTAGTCGATCCCGCCCATTTTTGGACCAATCACGTAGACTACCACCAGATACATGTGCACAAAATTACAGCACTCTCGATAAGAAATTGTGCAAGATATGTTAATTTCAAAAGTTGGCTTATATGGGCGGGGCCACGCCCTTTGGTCCGATCCCGGCTATTTTTGGAACAATAACGTAGACTACCACCAGATATATATGTACAAAATTACAGCACTCTCTCTAACATATTGTGAAAAATATCTAAATTTCAAAATTTGACTTATATGGGCGGTGCCACGCCCATTGGTCCGCTTCCGCCCATTTTTGGACCAATTACGTAGACTACCACCAGATACATATGCACAAAATTACAGCACTCTCACTACAAATTTGTGCAAGATATATAAATTTCAAAATTGGCTTATATGGGCGGGGCCACGCCCTTTGGTCCTCTTCCGCCCATTTTTGGACCAATTACGTAGACTACCACCAGATACATGTGCACAAAATTACAGCGCTCTCGATAAAAAATTGTGCAAGATATGTTAATTTCAAAATTTGGCTTATATGGGCGGGGCCACGCCCTTTGGTCCGATCCCGGCTATTTTTAGAACAATCACGTAGACTACAACCAGATACATATGCACAAAATTACAGCACTCTCACTACAAATTTGTGCAAGATATATAAATTTCAAAATTGGCTTATATGGGCGGGGCCACGCCCTTTGGTCCGCTTCCGCCCATTTTTGGACCAATTACGTAGACTACCACCAGATACGTATGCACAAAATTACAGCACTCTCGCTAACAAAATGTGAAAGATAAGTCAATTTCAAAAGTTGGCTTATATGGGCGGTGCCACGACCATTGACCCGATTCCGCCCATTGTTAGACCAGTCACGTAGACTACCACCAGATATATATGTACAAAATTACAGCACTCTCTCTAACGTACTGTGAAAAATATCTAAAATTCAAAATTTGACTTATATGGACGGTGCCACGCCCGTTGGTCCGCTTCCGCCCATTTTTGGACCAATCACGTAGACTGCACTCTCGATAACAAATTGTGCAAGATATCTTAATTTCAAAATTTGACTTATATGGGCGGTGAAACGCCCATTGGTCCGATTCCGCCCATTTTTAGACCAGTCACGTAGACTGCCACCAGATACGTATACACAAAATTCCAGCACTCTCGCTAACAAATTGTGCAAGATACAACATTTTTTAAATTTGGCTTATATGGGTGGTGCCACGCCCATTGCTGCGATCCCGCCCATTTTTGGACCAGTCATGAAGACTGCCACCAGATACATATGTACAAAATTACAGCACTCTCGCTAACAAATTGTACAAGATATCTCAATTTTAAAATTTGTCTTATGTGGGCGGGGCCACGCCCACTTGATATATCGAAAATTCAGGTACCCTATTTTCACCACGCCCCACATATGTACATTCTGTGAAAATTTCAAGAAGATCGGTCCAGCCGTTTAGACGTCTATACGGTACAAACAAACCAACAAGCAAACACACATTCTTCTTTATATATATAGATTATACCCCGAAGGAATTAAAAAAAATCTATAATATGTATATGAAAAATTTGTAAGTTTTTCTTTGTTTTTACCATATCATAAAAAATCGTCATTTCGGGTCAAAAATCGTCATGTCCAATTTTTTGGCCCTAAAAATCGTCATTTCGGGCAACACTGATTCTGACCCATATGTCGCAGCAAACAAGTGGTATCCAGTGGAGAGTCAATCAAACGCTAGAGGATCTAGAATACGCCGACGATATCGTACTGTATAGCAGTAACGAGAGAAAATATGCAGAAAAAGATCGACAATATGGACTACGCATTAACGCAGATAAATCCGAGGCAATGTCTGTCAAATGCAGTTATACCCCGACTTTTACATCCCACAACAATCCAATTAAAAATGTCGAAGCTTTTTCCTATCTTGTTGCTTGCAGCAGCAACATCACTCCCGAGCGGGGTACGAACGACGATGTGACTATGCGTATACAGAAGGCGAGAACTGCTTTCTTTAATCTACGGAGCATATGGAGATGCAACGCCCTGTCTCCGAAAACCAAAATCCACCTATACAATGCATGTTTTAAGTCCATCCTTCTATATGGCTCCGAGACATGGCTAGTTAATGAGGATATTAAACGAAGAATAAGGACACTCACCAACAGATTTCTACGAAATATTTTGAAAATATGGTGGCCGCGAGTCATTTCCAACGATCAACTACTCCAACTCGTCGAACAAGAAGACATAAACACGCAAATTAAACTAAGAAAAAACAACTGGTCACACGCTCCGCAAACCTTACGACGAAATCTGCCACGCGACTCTTGAATGGAATCCACAAGGTACACGTAAACGTGGAAGACCGAAGACCACATGGAGGCGCACAATATAAATATGTATGCCATAATCCAAATTCATATGCACCAGTATTATCTAATGATTTTTCAGGGACTTGGTTTAACTGGCTTTATGTGGTTTGACATATAATGCAGCTGGATGAAGCCTTTGTGTCAGTTAAAGCCTGACCAACTTTTCCATCTAGGATCATCAGCACTAATGTGTAGCTAACTTCAAATGTCTGACCGTCTATGTCTACTTCTAATGGCTGCAGTGTTGCAATTTGGGTTCTTATATCACTGACTTCTTTTTTAATGGTATCATGAGTTTTTTTAAATTCAAATTTGATTGGTCTGCAGTATTTCGTAGAAGATGGTGTTTGATTTTTCCAATTACACTCTGTTTCCATCCTACTGGTCGAAGGCTCCAAGTCTTCCAAATTCTTTATCAATCGCATTGGTAAAATGGCACCATGAACATATCTGTGTCTGAAGTATTTTCACATACAGGTTGCTTGTATTGTTTTTGTCCAGACGAACCATTTGCAAAAGCGAGTCAACTTTCAGTTCCCATATTTCTTCAAATCATTTCCTTTAAATGATTGTAGCAAGCGTTGAGCTGTATAATTTAGTAGGTCCTGAAGTTGCACCTCTGCTAACCTCGGTGTGATTGTAATAGTTTCCGTTGGTGGCAAACAGACCTTATTAGCAGTAAGTATGTGATGATATGATGGATACAGATTTGAGCCTTTTTCAACCGCACGCAATCTGAGCTGGGTATATTGGTGTCTTGTTAACTTCAAATCCAAAAATAATGCTAATGCCTTTTCAATTGAGAACTGTTTTTCATTGCTTGGAGTTGGAATACTCCTAATAATACGTTCTCACTGGACTAGCGTTTAAAACTTTTCCAACAAAATCGGCTGTTGTGCGTTATTTTTGTGATCGCAATTGATGTAACAAGCTTAATAGTTCCACATCCGATTTCTTCATTGATGTTCTTAAGTTTTCCCCTTTTAGATCTATCGCTACAGTTGTCTTTGAACGTAACTTAAAAAATCTTCCTTCTTCTTGTTTCTAAAATACTCTTCGGACAATTCTTTATAGCTGATGTTCTCCATTTTTTAATATTTTAAAATTCGATTGTTTCTGCTTAGATATATAGGGTGATCCAAGTAGATATACTTTTTTCAATAGCCTTTTTTGACAGATCAAGTGTGAGTAGTGTCATGCTGTCATAGTTTTCTTATTAAGTATTGTTTGGCATTTCATCATGGAAAGACTTACGCCTGAACAACGTTTACGCGTATCATTCGCCAGTTACCAGTCGAAATGCTCGAACATGTCATCGAAAATTGGACTCAACGGATGGACCATCTGAGACGTAGCCGCGGCCAACATTTGATAGACATAATCTTCAAAAAATAAATGCCAAAGAATGTTCTTTCAAATGATAATAAACATTCCCCATTCAATTTGAATTTTCTGTTTTTTTTCTTTAAAAAAGTAGGGAACCTCGAAATGGATCACCCTATATCTTTGCAACTGAGTTTGTATTCGAATACCAGTGGCTTTTATCCTTTTCTGAATGAATAATGTAATACTTTGTTCATAAAAAAGAGCTGAAATTAGGTAAAATACGTTAAAAATCTTACAAATATTGATAACTATATGATATAACACGTACAACTTGGCTTGGTGTACATTAGGGCGGGTTGATTTGTATGGACGAAAAAAAAATTAAATATCATATAGCAAAAACGAAATCAACATTAAATTCTAGGAAAATTCTCCGAGGAAACCATGGGTCTAAAATCAAACCCTAATCCGCTCCTCTCGACTTGAATTTTTTTCCTCTTCTTTCGCTAAAATTATTTTCTTTTTTTTAAATGTATTGTGTTTTATTATACCCTCACTTTAGTGATACGAGGGTATATGTATATCATTTGCTACGGGCCAAAAGTGTAACACATCCAATTCACATTCTTAACGTCATAGATACCACAAATGTCAACAGATCGGGCTGAAAATTGGTAACTGAGGTTTATTTATCCCCGGAAAACTTCACAAAGGTCCCTCTAGATTTGACTTGTTTTTTTATTCTAGATGTCCAGAAAAATCGGCTCAGCCGATGCAATCGACTGTGTTTTGAGCAGCCCATTAGTCGAGTAATTCAGCGGCGGCGCAACTCGTTAAAAATTTACGGCTAGCCGCCGACCGCCCCACCACGGCTTGCTTCTCCGGTCTGAACTCGCGTATTGTTTACTAGCATTAACCCGGTGCGCTTCGCAGCCCAGATCTTTTATTTATTTTCTGTTTAGGGTACTGTAAAATAGTTATAACTTATTACATATGGTACAAAATGAAGAAGATTTGATTACTTTTATATTTTATTTTATTTTATAAAATACGAACCCTCGTTTCATTTCTAGTTTGTGTTCCAAGAGTTACCCTGACATCATGGTACAATATTTATCCCTTTTCCCATTGTACCTCTGAACTTTGAAAAACTATTTTTTTGGTTCATACGTTAGCAACTTTCCCCTAGTTTATTTTCCAATAGCTACATTCCCACAATGTTTGTACGAATTTAAAAATCTAAAGTGAATAGCTCCATTGTACCACATTTACAGGTTGTGTGTCATAATTAACCAATTTGGCACGATTGTACATTATTTTAAAATGATAATTGATATATCAACATCAAAATTCGCAAGCTTATGCCGTATTTCAACATTTTTGTCCCCTATCTGTGCCATTTATTTAACTTGTTTTTCCCCACGGTTTAAGAAGAAGAACCTATTTGGAAAAAACAATTTCTTAGCTTTGGTTTATGCTTTAAGAGCTACCTTTGCACTCAGGGACCACATTCAACACCTGTTGCACCACTGTTCCATATTAAACACTTTTTATTGCACTGTGCTTCTATAGTACGAATTTTTATACATATCTGGGACTATTTTTTCCCTTTTTCTCCACATACCACATTTAACCATTTAACCGTATTTATATTTTTTTTTGCTTCACCGTACCATATTTAACCCTTTTTGCTCCACTAAACCATATTTAACACATTTTCTCCCCTCTGTAACATATTGAACAATTTTTGCTTGCCCCAACTGCATCATAATTTTAATCTTTTTGCACCACAGTGCTACTAAAAGCATAATTTTTTTAAAAGAAAAAAAACATTCTTATTTCATATTTAACTTTCCATCTCTCCCTGCATCCACATTTTTACCCACTGTACTAAATGTACGCTTTTTGACCCACTGTACCATATTTAACCGTGTTGGTTCCACTGAATCAAATTTAAGACCTTTTTAAGACCTTTTAACCATTTTTGCCCCACTGTACCGTAGCTAACACATTTTTGCCCCACTGTTCCATAGTTAACGCTCTTTGCCTCTGTACCATACTTAACCCATTTTGTTTCACCCTACCATATTTTAATATTTGTGCCCACTGCAACTATTTTTGTCATACTGTACCATATTTAACCATTTGTGTCCCACTGTATCATAGCTAACACATTTTTTCCCACCGTTCCATAGTTAAAGCTTTTTGCCCCACTGTACCATATTTAACCCATTTTGTCCCACGTTACCATATCCAACTATTTGTGCCCCACTGTACCATATTTAACCCTCTTTACTCCACTGTACAATATTTAACACAGCTATGCCCACTGTACTGTATAGTTAACCATTTTTTCACACTGTACCATATTTAACCCATTTTTGCCCCACTGTACCGTAGTTAACACATTTTTGCCCCACTGTTCCATAGTTAACGCTTTTTGCCCCACTGTACCATACTTAACCCATTTTGTTTCACGTTACCATATTTTACTATTTGTGCCCACTGTAACCATTTATGTCATACTGTACCATATATGTCATACTGTACCATATTTAACTATTTGTTTCCCACTGTGCCATAGCTAACACATTTTGTTCCCACTGTGCCATAGTTAATGATTTTTGCCCCACTGTACCGTATTTAACCCATTTTGTCCCACGTTACTGTATTCAACTTATTGTGCCCCACTGTTCCATAGTTAACCATTTTTGCCCCACTGTGTCATATTAAAGCCTTTGTCTCACTGTACCATATTTAAAAGCTTTTGCCACACTGTACCGTATTTAACCCTCTTTGCTCCACTGTACAATATTTAACACAGTTATGCCCCACTGTACTGCATACTTAACCATTCTTGTCACACTGTGCCATATTTAACCCTTTTTGCCCTACTGTATCATAGTAAATACATTTTTGTCCCACTGATCCATTGTTAACGCTTTTTGCCCCACTGTACGATTTTTAACCCATTTTGTCCCACTTTACCATATAGTTATAACTATTTTTGTCTCACTGTACCATAGTTAACAAATTTTTGTCTCACTGTACCGTATTTAAAATGTGTATCCATGCTAGCATACATAACCCTTTTTCCCCGACTGTAAAATATTTAATCATATTTTCTCCGCTCCACTACTTAACCGTTTTTGACCATAGTGCTCCTAAAACCATATAAACTCTTCATATCTCATGTTTATGTTCCAATTTTGGCAGATTGTTCCATGCTCCATAATTTACCCGTCTTGTCCCACTGTGCCTCTTAAAGTTACAATTACTAAAAATCACTTCCAATCTCTAGCTTATGTTCCAAAAGTTACCCTGGAACCATTGATCAATGTTTGACATTTTTAAGCCACTGTACTATATTTTACACTTTTTGCCCCACTGTGTCCCGAAAACTGAATAAAGTTATCATAAAGACACCCCTCGCTTCAATTTTCACCATTCTAATATTAGTCTTTAAATTTGGCGGTGGTACCATATTTATACCTTACTGTCCCACTGTGCCTCTAAATTTTAAAAAATCTCTCCTTGTTCTTGTTTACGTCTCAAGAGCTACTCTCACACCAAATTTCACGAATATAGGTCTTGCCATTTGGATTTGGCTGTTGTACCACATTTTTCCCTTTTTACCCCATTGTGTACGTAAATGTTCGAATTTTCAGAGTCTACCTCATAAGTGCTACCCTCACACCAAATTTCACGATTCTAGCTCTTACCATTTGAATTTGGCTGTTCTACTACATTTATCCCATTTTTCCCTTTTTACCCCACTGTGTGCGTAAATATTCGAATTACGAAAAATCCTGCAAATTTCAGAGTGTACCTGATAAGGTACATTGGCTCTTGCCATTTGGATTTGGCTGATGTACCACATTTATCACTTTTTACCCCACTGTGTGCGTAAATGTTCGAATTTCGAAAAATCCTGCCAATTTCTGAGTCTACCTCCTAAGGGCTACCCTCATACCAAATTTCAAGATTCTAGCTTTAGATTTGGCGGTGGTACCATATTTATCCCTTTTGCCCCATTGTGCGGCTAATAGTACGAATTTCGAAAAATCCCGCCTTATTGCTCGTCTACGTCCTAAGGACTACCCTCCACCAAATTTCATGGTTCTATATATTATCATTCTAGACACAATGCTTAACCTTTCGGGCACTGTTGGTAACACTATGACTGAACCACTTATTGACAAGAAGAATCTCCCTCTTATACCTGATAGATCAGAATGGAATGGTCGTATCCCAGGACATAGGAGACTCGTTAATACAGACGGTTCCAAACTCAACAACCAAATGAGCTTTGGCGTCTTTTTTTGAGAAATTTGAGCTATCATATCTCAAAAAGACTACCTGTTTACTGTAGTGTTTACCAGGCAGAAATTTTGGCTTTTATAGAGGTACAGGAATGGACGAAAATTAAAGTGCTGACCAAAGTTGGTATCAATATTATCTCTGAGAGTCAGACTGCTATCAAGTCCCTGGAAACTATATTTCTGAATAACAAAACTGCCCTCGACTTCGCAGATCTCTTAACAATATGGCTGAGCAGTTCAATATCCATTTGATATGTGTGACGGGCCACAGAGACATACCGTCATTGTCGAGACGGGACGTCTCACTAATCGTGTCTGTCATGACGGGTCACTGCCTTATTGGATGGCACGCAGAGGCATAATGTGCATAATTACGTTTGCAGAAGCTATGGAGAGGAAGAGGAGGAGAAATCAATACAACACCTTCTGTTTCTGTGCCCCGCTCTCTGCAGAAGGCGGCATGCAACCTTAGGTTCATCTTTCTTTGGGGAGTTAGCTAACATGGCTGATGTTGGAATCCGCCAATTTTGAGTTTTTTAAAGCACTCAAATTGGGTTATATAGTCTAAGTGAGACTGTTGCCAGTCTTAACCTAACCTAAGTATTTTTCATAGAGAATACACTTTGGGGCACACACAGACACGGTGTTATTTTTATACCCTCACTTTAGTGTGACGAGGGTATATATCATTTGCTACGGAAAAAAGTGTAACACGTCGAGGGAGTTACCTAAGACCCCAAGTATGTTCGGAGGAAATCCGTTTTGGGTCATTTTAAGTCGAATGAGCAATGTCCGTCCGTCTGTCTGTCTGTCTGTCTGTCTGTCTGTCTGCTGGCTGGTGCGCACGATAACTCTCGAAAGGAGTAACCGATTGACCTCAAATTTGGTATGTGGTAATATTTTTTTCTATCTCCGGCTAAGTTCGAAGATGGGCCATATTGGTCCACTCCTTCTAGTACCTCCCCCACAAAGGGTTAAAATGTTGTGAAATATTGATTCCTTAATAACTGCTATACTACTTATTCGAATCTTTTGAAATTCCACACGTAGTATTAGCTTATTAGTCGTTATCAACTCGAGAAAAATGGGCGAAGTCGCCACGTCCCTTTTGGTACCTCCCACACAAATGCACCATTTTGCACCAAAAGTTAACAGCTTATAACATTAAACCCAGTGTATAAAAATACTTGAAATTTTGTACAGTGTAATGTTGTTATAGTGTCTATAGCCCTGTGAAAAATGGGCGTTATTGCCACACCCCTCTTTGTACCTCCCACACAAAATGCCCAAATCATACCACAATTTAATGTCTCATAACGTTTATACCAGTGCACATAAATGCTTATAAGTCGGCACAGTGCAATGAATTTAAAGTATCTAATGTTCAGCAAAAAAGGTGTATTTGATAAACCCCTCCCACACAAATTGACAGAATAATTCGAGTAATATTCAATATTACATTACTCACAAAGTGAGGGTATACCTTAGTCGGTTTACCCGACTGAAACTTTCTTACTTGTTATTTATTGATTTTGTTACTCCGTTTGTAACACCTCTAAATATTGATCTGAGATCCCATAAAGCATATCGAGGTCTTATATTCAAAAATGGCTATGAAGAAAAACACACTTTTTCAGGAGAGCGAAAAAACTTCAAAATTCCCTATTATTCGAGCTTTTATGGTTCTTAGCCACCTTTAAATTTTAAATATAAGCACTATGAAAGTTCATATTAATAGATAGTAATTTTTGAACAGAAAAATAAATAGGATTTATTGTAAACTCGTTAACGTTTTTTTAATGAAATTTTGCCAATTTTTATTCAATTCAACATACAACAATATAACATAAATGATAGAAGTAAAATAAATTAATGAAATGTATATTCGAAGTTTTTGTGTAAAATGAATTTTGTCTTCTCTAGCGTTAAGTTACAAAACCTATCCTCCAGCCTTATTTCGACCAGTTAATTCGAATGTCATAAACCGATTTTTCCTATGAAATCAAGTTTTCGAGATATTTATTTATTTGTGTAAACTAAGATGTTAGCAAATGCAGGACATGCAGGGAAAACATCGAAACGGTGGAACATTTTCTGTGCCACTGTCCAGCTTTTACACATGCAAGATCCCGATATTTCGGTTCCGACATATTTCCAGACTTGACTCATCTCAGAGGATATGACTGGAAGATACTGAGAAAATTCGTGTCTAGTACCGATTTTCTGTAACCCGTGGGGTATAAAAATCATAAATAAGGAGCGCACAACAGGCCGAACCACTGGCTTAAGTGTATGTCCATGGACATGAGACGTTTAAACGTCTCACAATGGGAAAAAGGGGGTAAATACGCGCGCATAGCAGTATTTTCTACCTCATAACTATACCGTTAGAGATAGAGTTCTACGGTTTGGAATATCTTCAAGATAATTCTTTGGAGAAGAAATTGGTGTACCAAGAATTTTACTGTTACAATGTATCACACAGTGGAGCTACAGAAACGACATTGTGGAAATTAGTGTAAAAATCAGAATATCGTACCAACTTCATTGATCTTGATTTTAAACTAAAGCTGACAAAATTTAGTTCAAAATCGATTTGAGTTACTTGATTGATTTGAGTTATACAGACCATTGAAGTTCAAATATATTTTTGTCAACATTGCGTTAAAAGTCTATAAAACCGGGTAATGCTTTTAAAATTGAAACCAAAACAACATAAATAGGATAAAATCGTCGTCTGCAATATTTTTGAAAGCGGACGTGTTGCACTAATGCACTTACACAATGCGTCGTCGACTGTTAATAAAAGAAAAGTTAAATTAAAAACAAAAAATAATCGGTCCACCCTAATATGCATTAACTGCCGAAGCGTTTAACTACATTTTTATAGTTATTGTAGAAGAAGTAAACTATAAAAATTACACATACTCGTATAATCCTAATAATTTAATAGGATCGCTATTTTCGTTCGTAGGACACTACAAACATGCAGCCGGACATGTACCGTTCGTATTTATTATCCGATTTTGCCGAAATTTCATAAAAGTTATTTTTTTGGGCAAAGAAAATCGGTCCATATATTTCGGGAAAATCGGTTCATAGATAGATATAGCTCGCACACATATTTTCTATGTTTAAAGTAAAAAAGCACATATTTATAGTACAAAAATCTGTCACAATCGCAAAAAATCGCAGATAAACTAGGTACTGTTGGATACACCACTGAGTCATCTATCTTCTCTATGTCATATGGTAGTGATCCCACGTGATCCAAAAAAGTTGTATTCCCACGTGATCCAAAAAAGTTGTATTCCATTTACTGTGCATAATTTTTTTGAAAATCAAAAAAACTGTATTTTTACTTGGAAATATCTCTTTATTTAAAGACGTTAAAAATACGTCTTATACACAAAAATTAAGATGAATATAACCTTATTATATGTTACAAGTCCGGTCTCATTTCACCAACAAACGAGAATTCTACAAGCATTTTAGTATATGCATTTTAACATCGCATTTTTTTTTTGCATTTGTTAGTAAAAAAACAATCTTTGAATGGTCATAACTCGGAATCGCTTAGAGATACTTCCATAAAATTTTAAGGTATTTTCATTAAATGTTATCCACAATAAAACAACAATCCCAAAAAACTGATTTTTGAAAGTTGTATTCAAAGTCCTACACTGTACTTATTTTGAAGACTAAAGACGTCTTTGGAGCATTTCTTTAATTTTATGACAAATTTTTTTTCAGTGTATGCGCGCATATTTCATCATATTTTCCCATCGTGCGTCTCCTCTATTCAACCTAACCTAATCACACTGGGGTACAGGGTATTATAAGTTTGTTTCATGGCAGATGTTTGTAACACGTAGACATACTATATTTGAGTTATACAGACCATTGAAGTTCAAATATATTTTTGTCAACATTGCGTTAAAAGTCTATATATACATCGGTAATCGGCATACTTTAAGGTGGGTTTACCTTAAAGTACTCGTATACCGATCGACTCAAAATCAATAGGTGAGTCCATTTAACTATGTCTGTCCGTCCGTCTGTCCATCTAAAGTAGCCCGTCGAGTACTCCGTCTTTCACTCCGATAGTGCTGAAATTTTGCAGTTAAGAGTCTTTCGTACCTAAAAAGAAGCCTATTGATCAATTTGACCTTCCTTTAGAAGCTGTATTTTACGTCCAATTGTTGTGAAATATAGCAGGGTAGAGTTTCTTAACCCATGGACCAACATTGGTCAATTTGAAGAAAGTCGGTTAAGATATAGCTCCAATGTATAAGTTTCGTCCGATTTGACCCACTAGACCTATTGACGCTGTAGGTTACATCCAATCGTTTTGAAATTTAGCATGGTAGAGTTTCTTAATATATGGACCAACATTGCCGAATTTGAAGAAAATCGGTTCAGAGTTAGCTATAGCCCTCATATACGTATTTCGTCCAATACCCATTAGCCCTATTAACACTGTATTTTACACCCAACTGTTTTAACATTTAGCACGGTAGAGTTTATTTATCTATGGATCCACATTGCTCCATTTGAAGAAAATCGGTTCTGTTTTAGATAAAGCTCCCATTTATATATGTTTAGTCTGATTTGGCCCTTTAACCCCATAGAAGCTGTAGTTTACATCCAATCCCTTTAAAAGATAACATGGTGGAGTTTCTTGATCCATGGACTAACATTGCCAAATTTGAGTATATCTTAGATATTTCATTGTTATCCAATCTTTCTAGAGTGGTGTAAGGTATCATATCGTCGGCACCGCCCGACGTTAGCCTTTCTTTACTGGTTTTCATTTTATTTTTTATTTTCTTAGCCAATTTTACATTCACAAACTAAAGAGTGAACGTGAATTACAAACTTTTATGACAGATGACAGCCAAATCAGAGAATAATTTGCCATCAAAAACTCTTTTTAGAGAAAATGGCTCATAGCCAATTTTGAATATAAGCCCTCCATATATATTCTTAATCATCAAACAAATTCTAAGAAGATTTAGACATGTCCGTCCGCCTGTCCGTCTTTTGTAATCACGCTACAGTCTATAATAATTGATCTAGATGACTGAAATTTGGTATAGATACTTTTAATAGCTGCAGATAGATTGGGATTGAAAATGGGAAATATCGGTCCATTTTTTTTATACATATAGCCCCCGTACAAACGTCCCTCTAGATTTGACTTCGTAACGCCACAAAAACCTCAAATATCATCGAATTGGTCTGACATTTGGTGTAATGAGTTTGTTTGCATCCGAAACCATTAATATGAGATCCATGGTGGAGGGCATTTCATATTCGGTATGGCCGAACTTAATCCATCTTTACATGTTATTTTTTGGACTTTCTGACCTTTATTATTTTAATTTATATTAATCTTATAGAAATCATTGTGTTCTGCCAGTCTGCTTCTGACTTCTTCAGGCTACTTTATGCTAATTTCAATTAGCATAGGATCCAATTTGTAATGGCAAATATAAATAAGCTAATCGAAATTAAAATAAATTGCTCTGTAGAAGTCAGAAGCAGACTGGCAGAACATAACAATAAATACAATAATTTTAATATACATTCAAATAACAAAGATCAGAGAGTACAAAAAATAAATAATAATTAATTACAAAACATTTAGCAATTTTCAAAATGTTAAATACCATAAAATAATATTAGGTTGAATCAAAACATATGTTTCTGATATAAAAACTGTTTTTTTATAATTTAAATTATACTTTAGAAAATTAAGTTTTCAAAGTTTTTTTTCAAATTCAATTTATATTTTAATTTATATTTTAATATTCTCTATTAATAATGTTATTTCATTTTATATACCTTTAAATAAATGGTTTGTTTAATAATGGAAAAGCTCATTATTTGTGATTTTTTTTATTTCAGTACATATGTATGTCCTACCGGGTAATGGGATAAGTAAATCATTATTGGTAAGGTGTTATTCGACCTCTTATTAAAATGACATAATAACTATTCGTTAACGTGGGGTTAAGTAGTTATTTGTTAACTCTTTGTATGCTTGCAGGAAAGTACATTCCTCCAATGGCATGCTCATGTTAATGTAATCTGAAGGGTGACTAAATGGTATGTGGTTATTTCTTTTGAATTTGACCTATCCCTCAGGTTACCTTGTAATGATCGTTTTTCTGGGAACAAGTGTTTATGATTGTTATGTTGTTATACCATCTCGTTAGTAAATATATATTATTTGCTACGGACCCAAAGTGTAACACATAGAAGGGGCGATCTAATGTAATGCCTATTGCATATATTTTTTGAGGGAAATCCATTTTCAGACATTTTTGTAATGTCCGTCTGTCTGACTGGTGCGGATGATAACTCTCGGGAGGTGATACCGATTGACTTCTAATTTTGTATGCTGGAATATTTATCCCCTCACCTTACTCCAGGAGGCTATATATCAATTGCTACGGGCCAAGTATGTTCGGCGGAAATCCGTTTTGGGTATTAGTTTATTGGACGCTACCACCTTGAGAAAAAAGTTAACAGCTTATAAAATTAATAAAAGTTCATAAAAATAATTCAAATTGCGTACTGGGTAATGCTTTGATTCAAGAAACATATGAAGTTAATTTACTAAATTTTAGTTCATTTAAACTTACATTATTTTACTGGTTAATATTTTCTTGAGTGTGGACGGAATTTCAATTTTACTCAATCTTCTAAACTTCCAGTAAAATTGTTCATATTTTCTATTTCAATGCTTAACTAACTATGTTTCTGTGAGATATAACGGAAATACTTGAGGCTCATTCAAAAGTCAACATTAGAGTAATTTTGCACTTCCACCATTCATTTGCATTCAAACATCCTTCATCTACTCCGATGCAACCCGGCAAACTTTTGCCTCCCTTCGAGGCATATTTCTCTAAGTTGTTAAATACTTGAAGCCATGTCTGTCTATTTAACTTTGAGTTGACGTCTAATTGTTTTGTGGAGACTGTGTCGGAATACTTGGTCTAGTCGTCACTTTGTATCGTAGCAAGAATTCCATTCAATAATTTTAAGAGTTATGTTTTATTAAGTACTCCAGAAACTTAGTTGCGACTATTGCACGTATTAGTTGCATGACACTAGGGACATTCACACACTATTCAATCTTTGGGTGTATGTACTCTTATATGTAAATGGCAGCAATACTGAGACGAGGGTGGAATGACAAAATTGTTGTCTAAAACTTGCAATTTATTTGCATGTATCGTTCTATATGTATATTCAAAGGCGTAGTATATCATTTAAAACAATAGATCATAAAGTATATACTTCATAAGGAGATCGGACATCAATATTTTATGTTTCAGTTCACCTGCATTTATTTTAATGTGAATCTATAGTGCTGCAATTTTGTTCATATGTATCTGGTGGCAGTCTACGTGATTGGTCCAAAAATAGGAGTGATCGGACCAAGGGGCGTGGCCCCGCCCGTATAAGCCAAATTATGGAATTGAGATATCTTACACAATTTGTCAGCGAGAGTGTTGTACTTTGGTGCATATGTATCTGGTGGTAGTCTACGGGATTGGTCCCAAAGTGGGCGGAATTGGACCAATAGGCGTGGCCACGCCCACATAAGACAAATTTTTAAATTGCGATATATTACACAATTTGTTATCGCGAGTGCTGTAATTTGGTGCATATGTATCTGGTGGTAGTCTACGTGATTGGTCCAAAAGTGGGCGGGATCGGACCAATGGGCGTGGCCTCGCCCGAATTTTGAAATGGAGATATCTTCCACAATTTGTTAGCGAGAGTACTGTAATTTTGTGCATATGTATCTGGTGGCAGTCTACGGGACTGGACCAAAAGTGGGCGGAATCGGACCAATGGGCGTGGCCCCGCCCATGTAAGACAAAATTTTAAATTGAGATATCTTGCACAATTTTTTAGCAAGAGCGTTTAATTTTGTTGACATGTATCTGGTAGCAGTCCACGTCTTTGGTCTAAAAAAGGGCGCGATCGGAGCAATGGACGTGGCCCCGTCTATATAAGCCAAATATTGAAATCGAGATATCTTACACAATTTGTAAAAGAGAGCACTGAAATTTTGCGTATATGTATCTGGCACAAGACTGCGTAATTGGTCCAAAAAATGGGCGGGATCGGTCCAGTGGGTGTGGCCCCGGCCATATAAGCAAAATTTTAAAATTGAGATATCTTGCAGAGTGCTGTAATTTTGTGTATATGTATCTGGTGGAATTCTACGTGTTGGTCCAAAAATGGACGTGGCCCCGCCCATATAAGGCAAATTTTGGAATTGAGATATCTTGAGCAATTTTTTAGCGAGAGTGCTGCAATTTTGTGTATATATATCTGGTGGCAGTCTACGTTACTGGTCCAAAAATGGGCGGGATCGGACTAATGGTCATGGCCCCGCCCATATAAGACAAATTTTGGTATTGAGATATCTTGAGCAATTTTTTAGTGAGAGTGCTGCAATTTTCTATATATATATATCTGGTGGCAGTCAACGTGACTGGTCTTAAAATGGGCGGGATCGGACAAATGGGCGTGGCCCCGCCCATATAAGGCAAATTTTGGAATTGGGATATCTTGAAAAAAATGTTAGCGACAGTGCTGCAATTTAGTTTATATATATCTGGTGGCAGTCTACGTGACTGGTCCAAAAATGGGCTGGATCGGACAAATGGGCGTGGCCCCGCCCATATAAGGCTAATGTTGGAATTGAGATATCTTGAGCAATTTTTTAGCGATAGTGCTGTAATTTTGTGTATAGGTATCTGGTGACAGTCTACGTGATTGGTCCAAAAATGGGTGGGATCGGATCAATGGGCGTGGTCCCGCCCATATAGGCCAAATTTTGAAATTGAGATATATTACACAATTTGTTAGCAAGAGTGCTGACATTTTGCGTATATATATGTATCTGGTGACAGTCTACGTGATAAAATGGGCGGGATCGGACATTGAGATATCTTGCACAATTTATAAGCGATAGAGCTGTAATTTTGTGTATACACGCTGAAAAAATCGCTTCTGTAGTATATTGTTCTAAACATATTCTGCTGGAAACGTACATATGTTTAGGGTACACTCCAAATATATAATATTTGACACTCACAAATATAATATGTTTGTGAGGATGTTGTTCTAAACAAAATTCTGTTTTCATCCTAATATTTTTTTTTTTTTGGAAAGAATATTTCCAAAGCAATGATTAATTTGTATTTAAGTATTTTGGCAATGTATTGATGCCTTAATTTAAAGAAAAGTTTTCAGTTTTTTTTAGAAATTTAAGGTTTAATTTTTTAGAAATTTTATATGTTTGAAAAATTATATTAAAATGTAATTCGTATAATCTTGGGTAACGACAAATAGCATTGATGGATTGACAATTGGACTATTTATAAATTAAAAATTATAAATTAAAACAAAAGAAAATGCTGCTTACGACTTTTTTACACATAATAGGAAAAAATGAAATTAAAAATTGCCAAAGTCAACAAAGTCTTAAAATTGTTTTAAATATAATGAATTTGGATAAATTCTTAAACAATATCTATGTTTGATTGTAAGCACATATTTTATTTGTGACAGTAAGTTCGCAAATATATTTTGTTGTAATATATTAATATATGCGTTCCAAACAAAATTTCTTGATTTTCAAATAAAATATATTTGTTCAAAAATATATAATATTTAAAAATTTTGGTTCTAAGTATATTTTCCTTGAATTCAAACATATCAAAAATGGCGATTTTCCTCCGTGTATGTATGTGTCTGGAGGCTGTCTACGTGATTGACACAAAAATTGGCGGAATAGGACCAGGGTGTGTAGCCCAGCCCGTATAAGCCAATATTTTAAATTGTGTCTTGCACAATTTGTTAGCGAGAGTGCTGTAATTTTGTGTATATGTATGTGGTGGCAGTTTAGGTTATTTGTCGAAGAATGGACGGGATTGAAAAATTGGCGAGTTCGCAACAATGGGCTTGGCCCCGCCTATATAGGTAAAATTTTTAAATTGAGATATCTAGCACAATTTGTTAGCGAGATTGCTGTAATTTTGTGTATATTTATCTGGTGACAGGCTACGTGATTGGTAAAAAATTGGAGGGATTGGACCACATGAGCCATGTTTTGAAATTGATATATCTTGAGAAATTTGTTAGAGAGATTGCTGAGTTTTTTGTATACGTATTTGGCGGCAGTCTACGTTATTAGTCCAAAAATGGACGGGATCAGAAATCTGGGGCAACGAAGTGGACCGGGTCCAGCTAGTTATTTATAAAGATTTCTGAAGAAAATATTAACCGCAACGAATGTTATGGAAGAACTTCTATATGTATATCTCTGTCTCATTTTTATTGAGACACTATAAAAGGTGTCACATTGTCCAAATAAATATTTTATAAACTTGAGAAAATGTTCGGTGTTTTATTGAATATTTGAAAACCAAATGCTTAACAAGCGTAATCGGCTCCGCCAACCTTTAGACTAAGGTTTAGGTTTGGTTGACAGCGATCTTTGTCAGCTAACATAGACCAGTGTAGGTCCCCAGGGATTCCGCGGTCGCAGATGCCCCTCACCGAAAACAACCTGTTTGATAAATAAAGTCATCAATAGTAAAAATATCGCTAACGGAAAGATCATTGGCCTTCAGTAGCTCAGTGTGTTAGACTTGGATTCCGAAGGAGCTGGGTTCGATTCCCAGCCATGGCACTGGAAAATTTAACATCAACATTTCATGTCGCACAAGTCAACAGCGAAGCTAAAAGTAGACATAACACCATGACGACTATTAACAAAATTTTAGATCTTCTGGTGGAGAATAGAAACGGCAAAAGTCAAATAACTTCCATTTCCTGAATATTAATTAATATCCGGACAATATTAAGTATTAATCAGATATATGCCGGAACGAAGCCTGTAATAGAAATAGACTTAAGGATTATTGACTCAGCGTATCCAAGCTGCTACAATAACAACAATAACAACGGAAAGATCTGGTATACTTCTTACTTAATGAGGGACAGTATCAAATCAGGTGCTCAATGCTGACCACTTCTTCCTCATCACCACAGCTCCTACAGAAGTCATTGGACTTAATAGTTTTTTCCTCTCTAGTGCGAGGAGACACTTTTACCTTCTCAGTTCGTATCTTGGCCAGATTGGTCTAGCTACCCTACAGGTGCCGATTTCTGTCCATCTTTCATTGGACTGCCTGAGCCAAAGCATGCTTGTGGACAGCAGTCAATAAAGCCGATCAACATTTTCGGCGGCGGCTGCGTATGGAAAAATATCGATCGGCGGCGGCGGCTGATCGCCTGAGACGATCAAATTTCAACAATCGGCTGAGCCGATAAATTTCCCACAATCGAAAGTGCACGAAAACGAATGTAATTCTCCGGCAAAAGTGGCGTTGTGAGATATTAAGCGTTAGAGGAAAAAACTTAAAATGAAAAAAAATTTATGGAAGTTTGATGTAATATTGAAAATCCGTTCAATAAATCTTCAATGGTCTTGGGCTTCAGTATTTGCAAAAGTTATGGACGAATTACTAGGATTGGTCTGTCAATTTGGACGCTTTTCATCTATTTCTGCACATATGAATTTTAAAATCCCTTGCGTGAAATTTAGCATGTACTGTCCAGAAACAGGTGGTGTTTCATCCATATAACTTTTACAAATATTTAGCCCCAAAAAAATCCAAACACTGTTTTGGATGTGTGAGAGTGCATCGAAAATTCAGTGTAAATTTGAAAAAAAGTCGAGGGAAACATTTTTTTGAACTCGAGTTTTTTTTAACGTAAACTTTGTAAAAAATCGGTTCAGCAGTTCAAGAGCTATTGTAATTTACAGATTTCTTGCAGCTATATAATTCGACATTGACTTTCCTTATACGTTCCAGTACGTTATGTCCGAATAACAATTCCGTATCAAGAATTATTTCCAGTTAGTTTGCACTTTCAAAAAAGACCAGCTCTGTTCCACTTATCCGAGGACGTTCAATATGTGGGATCTTATTCTTCCTAGTACAAATAACCAATTCTGCCTTGTTTGGGTTAACTCAGAAACCACTGTTTCTGGCCCATATAAACAATTTGTTCAGAGCCACTTGTAGAATGTCCCTGAGGACATCGAAGAGTTTGAAAGTTACTGTGATTGTCACGTCATCCGCATATGCCGCGACTTTGCAGACACAACGTTTACGATCTAATAGGATTTCAGTTACCGCTAGGTTCCAAATTAGTGGAGACAGTACTCCTACTGGTGGGGCCCCTCTTTTCACAAACCTTGTTAGAGTTGTTGACCAAAGACTTGTTGTGATGTGTCTTCTATTGAGCAGGCTTTGGATTAGTCGAATCAAGCTAGAGTTCAATTGATGTTAAAAGCCCCTTCTATGTCAAGAAAGGCCACCATAACATATTCATTGAAATGATTGGGGATATATGAGAGCCTTATACAGTATTCATAAATGTTCTGCACCCAGGGGATAATGTACTCGTACTTCTATATTCTCTGCATTTCTGTTGGGGCAATGCCGTCTGGTCCATGTGATTTAAAGGGCTCAAAGCCGATAATCGCCTAGCAAATTCTGGATTCCTCAGACAACAACCTAGCGACGCTTTCTGTCCCTTCGCTCGCTTGTTCTCAATGCTGTTCCTCGAGTTCTTTTGGTGAGTTCCCCGGGAAATGGCTTGCGGCGTCGGGGACCTTTTTCACTTCTCTACTAAAGGTGTACCTAGAACGTCTTTGCGCTTTCCTAGGCCCCTTCTTTTAACGGGTGATTGAAGTAGAGTTACTTTTTTCAACAGCTTTTTTGACAGATCACGTGTGAGTCGTGTCATGCTGTCATGTTATTTTTGTTAAGTATTGTTTGGCATTTCATCATGGAAAGATGAACAACGTTTACAAATCATTCAACTTTATTACGAATTTTCACGTTCTGTGAGGAATGTGTTTCGTGCACTTCGCTCAACATATGGTCAACATAATCGGCCTACTGAGCATACTATTCGTAACACCATCACCCATCTTGAGACCCAGAATTCGTTATTGGATAATATTCGACCGAATAGACCACGTCCAGCACGCAGTGAATAAAATTTAGCGGCCGTTGCTGAGAGTGTACACGAAGACGGAAGATCCGACGTTTTCGAGCCAAATTTTGTTCATCGATGAGGCCCATTTCTGGCCCAATGGGTATGTAAACAAGCAAAATTGCCGCATTTGGGACGAAGAGCAACCTGAAGAGATTCAAGAGCTGCCACTTCATCCAGAAAAAACAACGGTTTGTATGTAAAGTCTAAAGTTTATGCGGACAAACCAGCTTCGATTCAGGCCTTGGAGAAAAACATAACGCATGTCATTCGCCAGTTACCAGTCGAAATGCTCGAACGAGTCATCGAAAATTGGACTCAACGGATGGACCAGCTGCGACTTAGCCGCGGCCAACATTTGATAGACATTATCTTCAAAAAAATAAATGCCAAAGAATGTTTTTTCAAATGATAACAAACATTCCCCATTCAATTTGAATTTTCTGTTTTTTCTTTAAAAAAGTAGGGAACCTCGAAATGGATCACGCTATAGATCTTGAGTGGCTCTTTATAGGCATTCCAGTCATAAGCTCATTAGCTCAGAAGTACACCATTGTGGTTTAGTTCCTTTTCCGCCCCTTTTGTTTGGCATGTATTTTCTAACGTTTATTGACTCTTAGTTATTCTTCGTAATCCACATTAAAGTTGATATCACATAAAGATTAGCAAATATGTATTTAATAACAATTTGCGCGTTGTACACAAGGAAGAGCCATATAAACTTTTGCACAAACGTCAGTCTGGCAACTTCGATTCCTTTTCCTTCCGGAAATCCAGACAGTTTTTGTGTGTGTGTTATGCAAACTCAGACGCAAAGTAGAGTCCTGTCAGTCAGTCTATGTAAAGAGAAGCGCTCCATCACTCCCACAGTGGTACTCGTATATGTTTGTGTTTCGAATAACTTGACTAAGCAAAGTTTTCCAGAGGCATACAATGCAGGAAGTCATCTTCATATTGTGAGTGGCTCATGTTAATTTCCTCTAAATATTCTTCTCCTATTCAAATATGCAAAAAGTAAAATCAAACAATTTTCAAAGTTCTGCAACACTAATGTAGCATGCTACTGCTACTGGCACATTAAAAAACAACTTTTCCTCCGAGTGGGGTGATCCTCCTCTAACAACTGCTCCCCGCCTACTACTACTCGTAGAACACCTATATACGACCGACAAACTATTCTGTACATCAACTACTCAGATAACTAGAGATGGAAGAGACAAGTGCTTGAATTGCTTCAAGGACCGACTCAGGGTTGATTTGATGGTTAATTTCACTTTGCCAGTTGGAGCCCTCACACACTTCACACAGGACGACAGGCATACGGATATGTAACTCTGTTGATGTTGATATACACTCAAAGAAATTCTTAACATTTGTGAAATCGCTAGGAAAGACAAACGAGCTGTGAATACATTTTTCTCATTTTTTTAGGGTACAGAATCTTAAAACATTTAGATGATTTCTTTAGAAGTATTTGAAGTATTCTTATGAATTTGGCGCAATATAAAGTATAAATAATTAAATTTCAGCCAAATCAATTAAAAAATTTAATATCCAGAGCGTCAAGAAGTGATAGTGAGGAGACCTATATATGGGGGCTATATCAAAACGTAAGGCCAATGTAATGTACTTATATAAAATGCATTTTCAATAGGACTAGGCACGATAGTCCAAGAAAAAACTCTGCCAAATTTAATTATTGGGACCTGCACTTTGTTCACAAGAACTCATGGACAAAACGTCGGACATGGCTAAATCGACTCAAAAAGTGAATCCATGTCGATCGGCATAATAAACTATGGTTTTATCTTTTCTTTTTTTGGCGTTAGAAACAAATGCACAAAGTCATAATAGCTTGTCCCACAGTGTGGGGTCAGGTATAACAATATTACTTCTAGAGGGTACAGGAAGGACACTTCATATGGAGGCTATATAAAAACATGGCCCTATATGGCCTATTTTACCAAGAATCCTTTACATGCATTAATTTTTTTTATATTTTTCCTCTAGACATAAGAAAACAAGCCCCTGTCAGAGCAGGTTAAGAAAAAACATTGTCATGTTGGTTTTTGAATCTCTTTCCACATGGCCCAAATCATATTTAAACATTAATGATATATGTAATATTAAATATCCATTAATGCGAGTTTAATTGATGTTAAGCATATATTTCTTTGATTTATTTTAATTTAAAGATCTGTAACTCTTAAAAACACCTGTAATAATCAGTTAGTTATTCTACTGATTCTTCTATTCTAGACTATCGGTATTTGTATATGAAAGCCAAGCCCGTCCTCAAAGGGTTGAGAAAGGCACAAAATAAGTCCTGGATAGAGATCTGTAGCGGCGTAGAAAGTTCAGCCGAAGTCTTAAGGTTACGGAAATTTGAAGCCAAATTGTTTGTTGATGTACCCAATAGTACATTAAGAAAAATGCTAGTTCTTGGACTATGTCCAGTGAGGAATTGCTGGGAGTGCTCCTGGATACACATTTCCCGGGTAACTCTGAAGAGGCATTGAATGCTTCAATTGGTGATTTCCTTGAAGTGCAGCCATCAAAGGTTGCCAACGAGATTGTAACCGAATCTAGAATTATTTGGGCTATTCAAAGCTTAAAATCTTTTAAATCGCCAAGAACAGACAAAGTTCCGCCTTAACAAAATGGAGAGAAACCCAGGTTGTTTTCATCCCAAAAGCGGGATAGCCGTCCTATACTGAAGCTAAGGATTGGCGGCCAATTACTAATTTTCCTTAAAACCCTGGAGGGGTTAATAAATAGTTATGTTAGTACTAAAATACTGCATGATCTGGTCAGCTATATTGAAGGATCCCTCTCTGTTAAGAAAAATACTATTGAGGGTGCTTTTAATAATATAAATCCAGCCGCTATAATTACGGATTAGCAACCCGGGGGTTGATAGGTTTATACGAGGTATATCGCGAATTTTGTATTTTTTCAAAAACTATTTATTTATTCATGAATATCTATTTTGTCCCCTTCAAAGTAATTCCCCTCGGATATAATACACTTCTGCCAACGTTTTTTCCAATCCTCGAAGCACTTCAAATAATCATTTTTTATGATCTTCTTCAGCTCCTCCTTCGATGCCTTCTTTATCGTGGATTAGCGTCGTCCTTTCATGGGCCTTTTCAGTTTTGGGAACAAAAAATAGTCACAGAGGGCTAGGTCAGAGGAATACGGTGGCAGCGGCACCATTACTGTGTTGTTTTTGGCCAAATATTCGCGCACAAGCAACGATGTATGTGCAGGGGCGTTATCATGGTGCAAAAGCGTTTTTGTTCTTCCACAATTCCGGGAGTTTCTGGCGGATTGCTTCGCGCAATTTGCGCATAACTTGCAGGTAATATTCTTTATTGACCGTACTGCCCTGTGGCAAGAACTCATAATGTACCACGCCCCTGCAATCAAAGAAAACTGTGAGCAAAACCTTTACGTTCGACCTAACTTGGCGCGCTTTTTTCGGTCTTTGTTCATGCGACAGCTTCCATTGGGATGATTGAGCTTTAGTTTCCACGTCGTAACCATAAACCCATGATTCGTCACCAGTTATGACCCTTTGGAGCAAATTTGTGTCGTCACGGACCGAGTTCAACATCTCCTGAGCAATGTTAACGCGATGCTGTTTTTGGTCCAAATTGAGCAATTTTGGCACGAATTTAGCGGCGACCCGACTCATGCCCAAATCATTGGTTAAAACCGAATGGCACGAGCCAATCGATATGTTTAGATCATCAGCAACTTCTCTAATGGTAATTCGTCGATTGGCCAATATTATTTTATTCACTTTATCAATGTTTTCGTCTGTTGTTGACGTGCTCGGGCGTCCGGCACGCTGTTCGTCCTTCGCATCTTCTCGGCCCTCTAAGAACATTTTGTACCACCGATAAACGTTGCTTTGGTCCAAGGTAGCTTCACCATATGCCACAGTTAACATTCGGAATGCGTCAGCGCACTTTATTTTGTTTTTCACACAAAATTTTATGCAGATTCTTTGATCCATTTTCTGAAATAGATAAAAATCGAAGACAAGTTAAAACACATCCAAGCACAACAGCTGTCAAAAATTAACTAAACATTCAAAATTGCCGACCTTGTCAGCATAAGTAAGGGACATGAGTACTAACATAACGCTACAAAAATATCAAAAATCAAATACACGTAGCCCGCGGAAATTAAAAATTCGCGATATATTTTGAACATACTCGTACGTAGGTTCATTCACAACCCTAAGAGATAGATTTGTTAGCAGGGGAACGCCCCAAGGAGGTGTTCTGTCTCCTCCTGAAATCTCTCCATGATCAATATTCTGCTTTCTCTGGAGATGATGGGTGTCAGATGATGCCTATGCAGATGATGTATCAATAGCCGTTAGAAGCAAGTTTGGGAGTACTCTAAGAGACATACTACAGCAGGCCCTTCATACAACCGCAAGATGGGCTTCAGATAATGGTCTTGCTTCATCAGGAGGAGGAATAAGGTATCACCAGTTACACCTGTCTCCTTGTCAGGCATTGAAATTCCCTTTTCTGAAACGCAAATTACTTAGCTATTTAATAGGGCAGGAAGTTGCACTTCATACCCAACATCTTGGAAGGAGCATAGAAGGCTGTGGTAGCGCTATATAACTGTAAAAGGGCAGTAGGAAAATGCTGGAGTCTGAACCAGCGTATAGTTTATTGGTTGTATACGGCATGAGTCAGACCAATAATGCTGTATAGCATTGTCGTAACGAAGATACAGCAGTCTAAGCAACCGCGCCTCATACGTGACTCATTACATCAAAAACCCTTTAAAGCGTGTTTCCCACAACCCAACAACTGCACCGATCGTTTTGAAATTTTGAAACCAAATTCTGTACATAATTTACGATGTAACGCTGGAGATTTTATTTTTCAAATTTGTTAATATTTTTTATTTTAAAACCAGTAAGGAAAGGCTAAAGTCGGGCGGTGCCGACTATATAATACCCTACACCACTCTCGTAATATTGAATAACTCTGATATATAAATTTTGTAATTCATGTATAAATTGTTTACATAAATTTACTTTTGGGACATTTTATACTTAAATATTACCCTGTACCACAGTGTGGTGTAGGGTATAAAAACGATTGGATCTAAAGAGCCAAATGGGATGAAACATCTTCAAATTCGGCAATGTTGGTTCATGAATCAAGAAACTAAACCATTCTAAATTTCAAAATGATTGGATGTAAAATATAGCTTCTATAGAACTAAAGAACTATGGGAGCTATAGCTAAATCTTAACCGATTTTCTTCAAATTCGGCAATGTTGGTTCATGGATCAAGAAACTCTACCATTCTAAATTTCCAAACGATTGGATGTAAAATACAGCTTCTATACACGCTGAAAAAAAATCGCTTCTGTAGTATACTGTCCCAAACATATTCGGCTTGAAATAAACATATGTTTAGGGTACACTCCAAATATATAATATTTTACACACACAAATATTATATGTTTGTGAGGATATTGTTCTAAACAAAAATATGCTCCCATTCAAATATTTTTTATTTGGAACTAGTATTTCCGAAACAAGGATTCATTTGTAATTATTTATTTTGGCAAGGTATCAATGCCTTAACTTAAAGACAAGTTTTCTGTTTTCAAATGTTCAAAGAGCAATTTTTTTTATTAATTTTAAATGTTTGTAAAATTAATTAAAACTTAAATCGAAGTATCTTTCGTAAATATAACTAGCATTGATGGATTGACAAAAGTGGTAATTGGAATATTTATAAATTAAGACATTTTTAGCTATAAAGTTTAACACGAAAACTGGGAAAAACTAACTAAAATTCGAATAAGTCAGTAATGTTTTAAAAATCTTTTTAAATAAAAAATATTTGGAAATCTTCTCAAAACAATAACTTTGTTTGTGTGTAAACACATATTTTATTTGTGAAATTCAGTTTGAAAATAAATTATGTTCTAATATATTCATATATATGCGTTCGAAACAAAATTTCTTGATTTTCAAATAAAATTTATTTGTTAACAAATATATAATATTTAAAAAAATCGTTTCCAAGTATATTTTCTTTCGTTTCAAACATATCAAAAATGACGATTTTCCTCCGTGTAGGACTACAGGGCCAAACCGGACGAAAAATATATATGGGAGCTATATCTAAATCTGAACCGATTTCAACCAAATTCAATAGCGATCTTAACAGCCGCGAAATACTCTAAACTGCAAAATTTCAGAACGATCGGAGTGAAATTGCGACCTGTAGTCGACGAACAACTTTACATGGACAGACGGACGGACAGACATCGTTAAATCGACTCAGCTAGTGATTCTGAGTCGATCGGTATACTTTAAGGTGGGTCTAGCTGTGTTATTTTCAGGTGTTACAAACATCTGCCGTGAAACAAACTTATAATACCCTGTACCACAGTGTGGTGTAGGGTATAATAACAAATTTGCCGTTTTTTTTTTGCAAAGATTGCGTTTTTCTCTTTAAATTTTTCGCAAAAATTTAAATTTTAAAAAACCTTCCCTACTTTACCTGGGGAAAACGATCATCTGGCGAAATAATTTTGTTTTTTTGATTTCAGATAACCCATCACCGAGTTATGATGGACACGACATATCAATTTTTTTCTGAGATGCTTCCGAATATATGCTGCCATAGTATTTCTTCATGATTTTTTTACGCAATATGCTTCGAAAGATATAATTAATTGTGTCGTCACAAAAATGTGCCTTTTTTGCACGAATTAATGTTACCCCCTTAATGCTGCTAGACATTATAGCAGTGCAATATGTCACATGTACTGCGATTAGACTCTGGGAACTGTCACTATGGTCAGGAAATGGTGACATTCTTGACAGAATACCTGACCTTCCGCGCACTGTTGATTACACTATGACTGAGCCACTCTTTGACAAGAAGTATCTTACTCTTATACCTGATAGATCAGAATGGAATGGTCGTATCCCAGGGCATAGGATATTAGTTAACTTCTATACAGACGGTTCCAAGCTCAATGACCAAGTGGACTTTGGTGTTTTTTCCAAGGAACTTGAGATAACTCGCAAAAAAATCTTGATCACTAGTGTGGCAGGCAAAAATCTTAGAGGAATCGCTGAAAATTAATGTTCTGACCTAAATCAGTGTCAATTCAAAAACTGCGCTCTACTCTGATCTCTTAAAGATATGGCTGAACATTTCAATGTTCACCTGAAATAGGTGCCGGGCCATAGCGACATACCATGGAACTGCAAAGCAAATGAACTTACAAGACTATGAACTACCTTATACGCGCCTCCCTTGGGCATGCCTCTAGCAACCAGTAAGATCTTCTTCAGAAATAGTGCCCTTACGGCAACAAATAACAGGTGGTCACTTGTCAGGACCTGTATGAATTCCAAAGCTGATGTGGCCCGGCGTATACTCAAAACTTACCAACGCACTTCTGTCGTTGTTGAGACCGGACGTCTCATTTATCGTGTCTGTCATGTCGGGTCACTATCTTACTGGACTGTACGCAGATAGATTGAAGGCCTTGTATAATGAGTCTAAGTGAGTGTGTCTTTCTTTCTGTTGTAATTACTCTATAATCTAAAATAATTGTGCTGAATAACTAAAATATGGTACAAATACTTGTTTGTATGCGATAATGTTACTTGGAACTGAAAATTTATAAAAATCTGTAAATTTTTTGAGAAATTATTCATACCTAAAACCATTCACTCGAACAACCCAGCAAAATTTATCATTACCAAATAATCCGACGAGTTCGATAGTTTTAAGTACTTATTCGACCTTATTCCAGTTGACGTCGTCGACGTCGATTCTTAGTCGACACTGTTTAGATTGATGACTTCATACATTTTTAAATTTTTTTGAATATTTTTAAGTTATAAAAAGGGTTTTTGTTAGTTCATTGATACCGAAAACATTCATTTTGGCGTAAAGATGAAAAAGCTAGAACTTCATAAATATGATGAAAATTATGTGACGACGTCGACGACGCCAACTAGAATAAGGGCGATTATTTAACCACTTTTCCTCATTATTTTAACATGGGATGTCATTGGAGGAAAGTACTTCCCAAAAGCATACAATAAAGTAGACATACCACATGAATATGTGCTTTTATTTTCACGATTTTAAGTACTTTAATAATTCATTACCAATTACACTGTGCTCGAAATGGGCACTTTAAAAATGTAACAGAAAGGAGACCCTATGGATATACCTATTTCGACCTTGCTGAATCCAATGGAGCTAACCGTTTTTCTAGGTTAGCTCTTGTTTTCGCGATATTCGACCACAAAGTTTGCAAACAATCAGAGAGGTTAGTTATCTCGGAGGTGATTTTGAAGTGTAAGTCTTCCGAAAACGCGCTTCAGTCCAAAGAACGAAATAAAGGGAACCCTTCGAGTATTATTTCTCTCAAAATAGTAGAAATAATATTTTTCTCAACGATGCCTACTAAAAATGTCGACGATATGTATGATGTGTAACATTGATAAGATTTCATTGCACTTCTTCAAGGGTAAGGGGGTGAGAAGCGTGGACGACTGTATTGAGAAAAATAATAAAAAGAGCTAACATAGAAAAACGGCTAATGCCGCTGGATTCAGCATGGCCGAAATAGGTCTATCCATAGGGTCTCCTTTCTGTTACATTTTTGGACTAGCACAGTGTTATTTATAAAACAAGTAAAAAAGTTTCAGTCGTGTAAACCGACTAAGGTATACCCTCACTTTGTGAGTACTGTAATTTGAAATATTACACGAGTTAATCTGTCGTTTGTATGGGAGGTACCAGAAGGGGTTTAACAAATACTCCTATTTTTCGCTAAACAGTAGATACTTCAAATAAATTTCACTGTACCGAATTGTAAGCGTTTATGTGAACTGGTATATTATTATCGTACATTAAATTTTGGTATGATTTGGCCATTTTGTGTGGGAGGTACCAAAAGGAGCGTGTTGATAACGTCCATTTTCAAAGGGCTATATGTACTTTAAAAATATTACACTGTGCAAAATGTTGTTGTGTTTTCGTGCATTGGTACTCACGCTATAAGCTCTTAACTTTTTGCATAAAATTCTATATTTGTGTGAGAGGTACCAAAAGGGGGGTGGCACTAACCCCCGTTTTTCAGAGGACTGTAGGCACTATAAAAGCATAACACTGCACAAAATGTCAAGTATATTTATGCACTGGTATTCAAGTTATAAGCAAAAAGTCACTTATTTCTATTATATATTATTGGTAAGTCATTATAAATAAGCCGAAAGTAATGCACCGAATAATGAGATGTCATTATTTGGTAATGCAGGGAATAATGACAGGTACTTATCAAGATTTTGCTGGGAAATGCCACTATGCAAATATCCAATACGATTTGACTTTTAACGCCATAGAAACCACAATTTACAACTGATCGGGCTGAAATTTGTTTTGATATAGGAGGTTTCTCCATAATCAGCTACTTTCCGATTTGAATTCTTGACTCAATATTTTCATAAAATTTTCACTGATAAGGCTGAAATTTTGATATTTCAGTCTCATCTTTCGACTACATCTTATTAAAGTCGCCATTTGTGGCCATCCCTATTTGACTTGTTATTTTGCCCAAATCCACTCGCGACAAAAGCGATTCAGTTGTTTCCCGCTTTTTATTTAGCTCCCATACAAAGATCCCCATTTGGGTATTATAATAATGCGATCCATGAAACTTTTCGCCATTTTCAATTTTTGTAAATTGAATTTCCTATAAAAACGTATTGACTTTCTATTATCTTTTGAGTGTATTACGTACTAAACGAAATGAAACTTCTTGTTAGGAAATAACGGTCGGATGGGTCGTCGTATGATAATTCCTAATACTCCATGAATAATTTAGTCTAAGATTAAACGTTCATGTTCTCATAGTTATCCTCAGCAATGGTTTCGAATAAAAAAGGACCCTTTTCCATACACAAAAATAGCCAAAGTTCGTTCGTTGGATGGTTGAATGGTTGTGGTAAAAAGTTAAATGCTTCCAATGATGTCATTATTACGGAGGGGACATCTCCTTCTATCGCATAAGCTTTGCTCTGTGCCTTAGTAAGTGCGTCACTGAATCGTAAGGTAAACGTTTTTCTTTGGTTAACAACCATAAAAGGTAGAAAGAAGCCCTGACTCTGCCATTGCAAAATGGTACTTCTTAATTTCTTTTCTCAACTTTTACGGACTTCTTCTTGTGGCATGAATTCATAATTGCCATTACGACGATCGCATTTCATGCGATGTGACTATGTCGCTCATTCGCCCGTTCGCCGCTCGCCAACATGTGTCCGTCCGTCCTCTCCACAGTACGACTTGGTGTAGTTGGTGCTTGGTACTTTGTACTTTGTACAATTTACATTTACATGTCACAGAAAGTTCATCAATCTCATGTCGACATACCCATCCGTGCGCCATTACAACGTTCAGGTAATAATGTTGTTCATAGTTGTGGTCCCTTTTAATTGTCACTTCATTAAGTACGTGTTCGTATGTTCTGTTCGAGGAGACTAGGAAAACCTTAAGGATTCCATTAAATTTGCGGTATGGAAAGCAGGACTTCCAGGAGTTTTGTTAAGAAAATGTGACTGGAGGTGTACTTAAAAATTTAATATTTCAGTCAATGGCAAATGCCATTGTGAATCCATGCAACTGAAATAACACGTTTCAGGAATTGTTAATATGCATTTTTGATTTTTTGAAAAACATTAGAAAAGGTCTGCATAAAAATGGTATTTAGAATGATGATTGCCAAAAACGAAAAATGAATTTGTTTACCCCAATATGAATGAATTAAACATGTTGTTATAAGGTCAATATTTCACCCATTCCACTACAGACCTCTCAAGTCGGAGAGCCATGTTTATATACCCTGAGGTAAAAACAAGTAAAAACGCCAATTTTAACCAAATCGTTCGAAAAATTAATAAATCTGATATATGGCACAGAACATTATAACTTTTGTAGAATATTTCCAAAGGGATTTCCGAACTTCCTATATTTGACATTTGATAGCGGCCATATTATATTGCTAATGCCACATCTGTTGAATTGGTTGTCACTTATTTAGTCTATTTTGCCACGCTATAAGCAGTTAACATTTTGTACAAAATGGTATCTTTGTATGGGAGGTACCAAAAGGGGCGTGAATCTTACTAATCTTCGTCACCGCAGCTTCTGCAAAGTAATTTCGCAAAGCTTTCAGTCTCTCTGCTTATCGTGCAATAAGACAGTAAACCCTCATGACTGACACGATATGTGTGACATCCATTCTGAATAACAACAGTATGTCGTTGGATTAGTATATATGAATTCCTGACAAATGACCACCTATTACTTGTTTCCATAAGGGCAATATCTCCCAAGAAAAGTTTGCAGGCTCCTAAACCTACAAAGTTAATCTAAAAATCAGGTGAATAGCGAACTACAGGGTTTTCCAACAAGAGGTGTTATTTTGAATCACCCGGTATTTCGGTAGCTGTCACATGTGAAGCTTTTATTCTTTGACATTTGACAAGTAGAAACTACGCCATTACTAACCAGTAAGGAAAGGCAGAAAGTCGGGCGGGGCCGACTATATAATACCCTACACCACTCTCGTAATATTGAATAACTCTGATATATAAATTTTGTAATTCATGTATAAATTGTTTACATAAATTTACTTTTGGGACATTTTATACTTTAACTAGCGGACCCGGCGAACTTCGCCTCGCCCCAATTTAACGCCTTCAGATAAACTCCAGAGTGATAATAAAACACAGATAGTTAAAATTTTAATGCGATTTGTTAAAAAGGAATCGAAATCAGTAGAGATAAATCGAATCAGATGATAAACAACAAACAACGAAGACAGAAGACAGGCAACGTACAGATGACCGTGCGAAAAACAGGGAAATTCGAGATTAATTCCACAGACTTCCTACGATTGGTTTTGAGATTTATTGATTGTCATCGCAAAAGCCAATCGTACAGGGAACTGAATCCGCTTGAATTGGAATGAAAGATCAGTTGGAATAATCGGAATTCGTGGGATAAGGACTTCCTCTCCTTTGAATTTTCCCTTGATGATCGTCGCCTGAATCACATTGTCCATCAGTTTCATAATGGACAACCGCGAACTATGCACAATTTCGGATGATTCAGATTCCGCAACATGATTATGATCGATTCCACCTTCAGCTGTAAATTATGCGGCGGAGCTCCTGGCACATCAAGCGAGTTCCATTTTACTTTGAATAATAAAATTCATGCTATCGACGTCCTTATTCTTCGCTGCTAATATTGCCCATTCACTAATCTAATCGAGATTTGGAAACACTTTGGTGATGAGTTCCTCGTTCGACGATGTGAACTCGCAAAAATTTGCCGGGAACAATATCAATGCAGTGGAAACATCAATAGTAATTTGGCCATTGCCAAGCGCCAACAGTTGTTTCGAGAATTCAAGAGCCGATGAGTCGTTCTGCAACGCGACTCTCATGTTCGTGGTCAATTTCAACTTCTTCAAAAATTTGCCGGGAACAATATCAATGCAGTGGAAACATCAATGGTAATTTGGCCATTGCCAAGCGCCAACAGTTGTTTCGAGAATTCAAGAGCCGATGAGTCGTTCTGCAACGCGACTCTCATGTTCGTGGTCAATTTCAACTTCTTGACATAACTTCTTGACATGCAGCCACAAAGACCACTATTTCAGGCATGCATTAATTTCATCGGCAGTAGATTTCGGGATGACGGGAAGCGTTTGACGAAAATCTCCGGAGAGCAATATCAGACTCACCAAATTGTCTCAAATCACGTCGTAAATCCTTCATCGTTCGGTCAATTGCCTCCAGAGCTCGTTTATGCGCCATCGTGCATTCATCCGAAATTATGATTTTGCAGTGCCCGCAATCCAATAAGATAACCTTACCTCTTATACTCAAACTTATTATCTGAAAAAATTTTCGAACTGATAAATATCGCGTTGAATTTTAATTGATCGTAATGCTTGTACCGTTTGTCGATGTGATACGCGAAATCAGTGTAACAATACGCAAAACTCGAATGAATTGCAGCAAGAAAAATAGCACATACTCGTAGATATGTTTAATAGAAAACTTTTTTGTTTAATAGAAAATTAATAAAAAAAATTGGATTCAAAAAGAGAGCAGTAGATAGGAACAGTAGGAATCTCGCAGTAGATAGGAACAGTAGGAATCTCGCAAGAAATAGCAATTTTCGATTTTCCGACTTTTCCGGAGGGTTTTCCCAAAATTTTCTTTCGTACAAACCTTCTCCAGGCAAATACGAAGAACTGAAGAAAAAAATCATCCAAATCGCTCCAGCCGTTCTGACGTGATGCCATTACACAGATGGACCGTTTCATTTTTATATATATAGAAGATAATACCCTGTACCACAGTGCGGTGTAGGGTATAAAAACGATTGGATCTAAAGAGCCAAATCGGATGAAACATATGTATATATGGGAGCTATAGCTAAATCTTAACCGATTTTCTTCAAATGTTGTTTTGGACGGACATCGTTAAATCGACTCAGCTAGTGATTCTGAGTCGATCGGTATACTTTATGGTGGGTCTAGCTGTGTTATTTTCAGAAGTTACAAACATCTGCCGTGAAACAAACTTATAATACCCTGTACCACAGTGTGGTGTAGGGTATAAAAATGGAAAGATACACTATTCAACAACGCATTGAAATTATTAAAATTCACTACAAAAATGGTGAAAATCTGAAATGGTGAAATCCGGAATTCCATCGAAAAATCATCTTGACTGATGAGGCCCATTTCCACCTCGGTAGCTATGTCAACAAACAAAATTGTCGCATCTGGTATTGTTGAGATGCCTCTGCATCCTCAACGTGTGACTGTTTGGTGCGGTTTATGGTCCGGCGGGGTCATTGGACCTTACTTTTTCGAAAATGAGGTTGGCTCAACAGTTACGGTGAATGGATTGCGCTATCGAGAGATGATTAATGATTTTTTATGGTCGGAGTTGGATGGTATTGATCTGGACAACGTTTACTTTTAACAAGACGGCGCTACGTGTCACACAAGCAACGAAACCATTGCTCTGTTACGGGCAAAGTTTCCGGACCGTGTTATCTCTCGAAGATGTGAACACAATTGGCCACCGAGATCTTGTGATTTAACACCATGCGACTTCTTCCTTTGGGGCCACGTGAAAGATAAGGTCTACGCCCACAGCCCAGGGTCGATTCAAGACCTCAAAGATAGAATTCGTGAGGCTATCGAGGACATAGGGCAGCCACTTTGCGATTTGGCTATGGAAAATTTCATGAAAAGGATATGGTCCTGTAAGCGTGGTCGTGGTGGCCATTTGGCTGATGTGGTGAGCCTAAAGTGGTGAGTTGATGTGGTGAGCCTAAAGTAACCTGACTCCTTCAAGAGAGAGCAGGGTACAGCCACAGAAAGTGTTGTTTTGATTCGTACTTCTCTTGTCAACGCAGCTTCTGCAAATTCATTTCGCAAAGCTTTCAGTCTTTTGCGTGTCGTCCAATAAGACAGTAAACGCTCATAACTGACATGATGTGTTTGACATTCATTCTGGATAACGACAGTAGGTCGTTGGCTAGTTTGAAGTTTAGGTAGGACCGGATCAGTACATGCATTTCCCGACTGGTGACCACCTATCATTTGTTTCCATAAGGGCAATCTCTCAAGAAAACCTTACAGGTCACTATAGGAGTGCTCACATGTTCCATTTCCCCTGGAGTATGTAAGGTAATTCCTAAACCTCCTAAGTTAATCTGCAAATCTGGTGAATAGCAAACTATTTAGCCATCTCGTTAAGAGATTTGTGACAACCGACAGTCTTTTTTTAGTGGATAATCCCAGTTCTTTAGGAACAGTGTCTCGAAAGTCAGGCATTGTGTCTAAAATGTTACCATGTCCGTAGCCATTTCCTGACCGGACTGACAGTTCCTTCAGTCTATAATCAGTTTTTCTATTTTCTTTATTTTATTCCTGATGGGAACAAGATACTTCCAACTTATTTCATGTTTGCAATTATTTTAGGTTCTTCCCAGGTTTTATTTATAGCTGCTCGTTTAGTCAAAAGCCGCGGTGAAGTCTATGGAGCATACATCTAGTGTTTGTTTCTATTTGTTTATCTGCTCCAGTATGATGAGCAATGTTATGATCTGGTTCAAGCAGAATCGGTTTGTTCGATAACCAGCTTGATTGTATCTTATAAATCTTCCTTTTTTTATTCTGAATACGGTTTAAGAGTATTCTGGAAAGTATTTTGGATGGGTTCGATAGGAGCATTATACCTCCATAGTACGTGCATGGGGTTATATCGCCTTATTGGGACTTTGAGGAGTACTTATACTCGTATACCCTGTAGCCACTTATCAGGTAACTTCTTCTCTTGCCAAATAGCACTAAAAAGTGGATGTAGGCTATATCTATTGTATTTGGGTCGGTTTTTAGGACTTCAGTAGGGATATTATCGCTTATTGAATGCGTGATAGTTTGGTCGATTTCTTCAACGCTTGGCGGATATGAGTTGAAAGAGCTAACGTATGTGGTATGTACTCCCATATATATATGTATATATATTCACTACCTGTCGTTGGAGAGGGCGGTGGGGTATCATTGCTGAAGACGTTCATAAAATGTGTGTACCAGCATTGCAATTGATCTGCTTCATTTGTTAAGATTTTGCCGGAGCTATATTTGATTAGTCGAGAGATATTTGTATATTTTTCCAGACACTTTTTTGGTTGTTTGGAAAAAGAACGGGGTTATTACTGCGGGTGGTTTAGGTTAGGGTGGCCGTCGTCTTTTTACTTATATATATCAGTTTAGGTCCTTAGTGTTATGACGGGCTGAAATGCCCCTCATGGAAACCAAATTGTTTGATATACAAATTTATTGAAAGTACGAATATCGGTACTGGAAAGATCTTTTAGACTACCTAGAAAGGCCGATCCCAGTATGTCCAGACGTCGTTTACTCAAAGTCACATAGCAATTACTCAATGCTCTCCACTTCTTCCTCATCTCTAAAGTTTCTGCAGAAGTCGTTGCAGTCCATACCCAATGTTCTGGCCGCCAGAACTGATATCAACGTAAACAATTTTTTCCTCTCTAGTGCGGGGAAAAATGTTGAGCTCATCAGGTTATATCTTGGCCAGAATTTCTAGCTACCCTACAGGTGCCGATTTCTGTCCATCTTTCGTTGGACTGACTGATTGCCTCTTGCCTAAGCCAATACTTGCATGTGGATAGTAGGAAGTTCATCAGCTTTGCAGTTCCCCGAGATATCTCTATGCCCAGGCACTCATATGTGGCCTATCTGAAGCGCTCAGCCATCTCGTTAAGAGATCTGCAGCAGTCGAGGGCTGATTGTAAATTTAGGGAGGTGGCCTCCAGAAAATTTATAACAGCCTGGCTGTCCGAGTAAATGACAACGCCAGTGTTTGTTACTATGTTGCGACTCAGTCACTTGGCGACATCGCATATTGCCATTATTTTGGCTTGATAGACACTGCAGGTACTGGTATATAAGCTGTTCTCCGAAGCCAACCTTTTCATCAGGCTTCGAAGTGGAGATGGTTTCTATTATATGGTATTCTACCAACTCATTCATCTCTGGCTGATATCATAGTACTGTAGTTCCTCTCGAAGATGTACAACGTTGGTATGTACATATATGTAAGTAGTCCTCTCGTTCAGTCGCCATAAGACTACACTTTGATATCCTGTGACCGTAATTCTTGTACCTCCACATTAATAGGTAGTTTAATCTTAATGCCGCTCTGGTTGCAACTTCTCTCGCCACAATATTAATCGGCAGTATATGGAGTAGGGCGTGTAGAGACTCAGTCGCTGTAGGCCTTAGAGGTCCGATTGTGCATAGGCAGGCAGTTGTCTGAACCTTAGATAGTAGATTTGTGTTTTTTGGATTGTCAGTTGCCGTCCACTATACCACAATGCCGTATAACAGTATTTGACGAATTATATATATATATCCAATGAACGATTTTAGGAGAGAGGCCCCACCGCGATTATACGGCCTTCCTGCAGGAATATAAAGCGACGTTGGCCTTCCATACACGTTCTAGTACCTTAAGTCTGAATAGCAGTTTATCATCTAGAACTACTCCTAGAATTTTGGTACTTTTAGAAAATGCTAGATCCGTTCCATTTATCCTAGGAGGAAGAGAACCAATTCTGTCTTGTTTGGCTTAACGTCCAAACCACAGCTGTTGGCCCATCAAGCCGTCTCACTATGTGCGGAAATGGGAAATTGTATCCAAAATGTAAAAAAACTACAAAACTGCTTGGATTTTGATGAAATTTGGAATGAAGGCAAAGCAAATAAATTATTCATATTATTTTTTTATTTTTAAAATGTTCATACTTTTTCAATAAAAGCTTCGTAAAAACATCGGAAAATGCACAACTATTTTTTGTTATTATTTTATCGTAAAGTCTGATCGGTCATGAATAAAATAAGACCATTCCGAAGAAAATCGAAGCATAATTTGAATACGATATAGCGCCCAAAGTGCACCGATGGTGCAGGTGTAATCTTTACAGAATAGTACAGAACACCTATACATGTTACCTCCGATTTAACGTGTAAGCGCTATAGAAACTGTATTTTATTTGCGATCAAAACGAAATTTATTAAAAACGCATTTAAAAAATTTATTAGACGTACAAATCTGACTTTTGTTTATTGTCTTCAGGTCAATAAATTCGAAGTAAGTGTTAATATCAAATATTTTGTTATTATAAGTAACATTTTTAATTTTATTAAACATATCCAACTTCTCCTGGGAAAAAGCCTTGACATGGCGGGGGAGCTAAGTACTTTCTAACTTTAACGGAAACAAATTATTCCAAGGTAGTACCTACCTAACATACCCTGTATATATTACGTATTTTGTATAAGACCAAAAATCGGACTTCTATTTATTGTGTTAAGGCTAATAATAACCACAGTAAATGCAAATATGTGGAATATTATTATTAGTTCAATTTTTAATTCCACACATTATAAACTCCTCTACTTTCGTAACCCAGCAAAAAAATAAAAGAAGTACTTCCAAAAGAAGTAACATTATAAGTACTTCCAAATCATAAGTATGAACATTTTTTCGGCATTTAATGAAGTTCTTCTAAATAACTAACCAAAATCTAATTTCGGAATATAAATTATTAACCCAAGAATGCATAATTTTACAACAATTGGATGTACAATGAATCTTGTGAAATGATAAAAGTCCAGATCGGAAGGAACATATGTATGAGGGCTATGATATATATGTAAAATACTGGTGCTATAGTGCTAAAGGGAAGAAATATATATTTATATGGCGGCTATATCAGAATTAGTGAATGGTTCTGGAAGCTAGTCGACTATTTCATCAATTAAATTTCGTTTCAGTCGACTAGGTCGATAAATCGGACCTACAAGTCGACTTTTTCATAGCCGATTAAAATAACATAAAGTCATTTCAAAGTATGCTGATTTTCTTCGAAATATGTTAAATTTTGGAATTGTATTACATTCACGCTGAAAAAAAATCGCTTCTGTAGTATATTGTCCCAAACATATTCGGCTTGAAATAAACATATGTTTAGGGTACACTCCAAATATATAATATTTTACACACACAAATATTATATGTTTGTGAGGATATTGTTCTAAACAAAAATATGCTCCCATTCAAATATTTTTTATTTGGAACTAGTATTTCCGAAAGAAGGATTCATTTGTAATTATTTATTTTGGAAATGTATTAAATGCCTTAACTTAAAGACAAGTTTTTTGTTTTTCAGATTTTCAAGATAATTTTTTTTATAAATTTTATATGTTTATAAAATTTAATCAAAACATAAATCGGACAATCTTTCGTAAATATAAACAACATTGATGGATTGACAAAAAGTGATGAATAGGAATATTTATAAATAAGGACATTTTTAGCTATAAAGTTTAACACGAAAACTAGGAAAAACTAACTAAAATTCGAATAAGACAGTAATGCTTTAAAAATCTTTTTAAATAAAACATATTTGGAAATCTTCTTAAACAATAACTATGTTTGTGTGTAAACACATATTTTATTTGTGAAATTCAGTTTGCAAATAAATTATGTTCTAATATATTAATATATGCGTCCCAAACAAAATTTCTTGATTTTCAAATAAAATTTATTTGTTAACAAATATATAATATTTAAAAAAATCGTTTCCAAGTATATTTTCTTTCGTTTCAAACATATCAAAAATGACGATTTTCCTCCGTGTTGGATTGCGATAAAAACTGAATTTATTAATAACACTTTATACTTTCCAAAAATGTTAATATAGCGTCACCAGAAATGCCCAAGAGCGTAACCCTCAAAAAATTAAAATTTGTTTTTCGTCAAAAAATCACGATTTTATTGAAGAAAAAAAGACGTAACATCAAGTGCTCGTTTTTGATAAAGAACAAAAGGCGTAACTCACATTGTATTAGACAGAACGTACTGTATTCATTTATTTAACCTTTGTAGTTGTTCTCTTGTTGCTGTCTTGATTTTTGTAAATCGTGTTTGACACCTATTTTAGATGCAAAATTCTATATGGGGTCTGTATTTAAATTTGGCCTTTATCTGAAGGGTATCCATTCCGCAGTGTTCGTGATTCTATAAACTAAACTCTGCCAAATTTAATAATGCTCTGATGTAAAACATGAAAAAACATTTTTCCAAACTTGCTAGTGACCGTTTATTCTCGGATTCAAAAATCCTTTGTGCAAAATATAGTACATTTGACTAAAATATGACTTCTATGGAGCTTAGATGCTAAATCGGAAGGTACACATCCATGCGAGTATGTGGGGCTATATGTAAATTTGAACCGATATTGTTCACACAGATATTAACTGTTAAAATAAGACACTCTTTACCAAATCTCATGAATATCGAAAGGAAATTATATCTTCTATAGAGGGTATAAGCTAAATCGAAGGTACATTCATATATATTACGATATCTGGCTCTAAACTGATATTCAAATAGTTGAGAGATTTTTGATCGTTCGCCGTAGACGAAAGAAAATAAGTTACAGAAACAGGCCCTATATCTAAATACGGATTGTCTTTCAATTTCAATACGAATTGTCTTGTCCCAAAATAAAGATATGTGCAAAATTTCTTTGAGATCGGACTATATTTGTGACCTGCACATAGATTACAAGAATGCATGCACAAACTGACATAGCTAAATCGGTTCAGAAAGTGATTCTAAGTCGATCGGTATAATAAACGATGGTTCTATATATCTCTTCTCATTTTTGGTGTTAGAAACAAATGCATAAAATCATAATAAATTGTACCACAGTGTGGTGTAGGTTATAATTAAATAATTTTAAATGAAATTATGTAAACCACACTGTGGTACTTTACTACTCTCTGAACCGGGGCTACGGAAAACTTTTTTTTGTGAGAATGTTAATTACACTATGGGGTCACACTTTTCAAGAGCCAGCTACACCATACAGATTACAGACATCTTCAAATGTCCTAAACATACATATATATATATGATCGTTGATCTCTTTGGCCAATAGTATATTATTTATACGTTCCCTTCCCTATGTCAACATTTGTATTCCTTTAAAATATGAGATCTCTGGACCCAAAGATGTTAATAAGAACGACATACATTCATCAAATAAATACAACACCAAAAAAGCAAATCTTACAGTGCTTTAAAAGAGTTGTGCAAAAGAAGAAAGGAAACTAATTATTCCAACTATTCAAAAAGAAATACTTAATTTACATTGCCGTGGTGGTGTAGGGTAATATGTAGACGGCCCCGCCCGACCATAACCTTTCCTTACTGGTTGTATTTGTTTCTATTACATTTTTGCAATAGATAGAAAGTAACTGAAATATACGGTCTCGAACCGAATAAATTCTGACTGAATAACAAAAGCACAGACCAACAATAAATAAAAACAATACAATATTAAAAATAAAAATAAAAATAAAAAAATAAAAAAAAGCTTAAAAAAAAAATTGCGCGATGTTTGTGTTAGAGGTACTAACATTTAGGTCGCCCATTAGTATTATAGTGTGACCTTTTTAGACGACTGAGAACGTCGACGGAAGAGGACTCTAGAACTCGGATTTCTTCTCAGATTCGCTGTCTTTGGTTGTTGCATAGACTTGTACACATAGAAAAAATTTAACATTAATGTCCAAATGAAGGGGTAACTTTTAATGGGGGCTTTATCAAAATATAAACCTACGATGACTGATGACCAAATTTCAGAACAATTAGTTTCAATTTGCAGTTTCTGTGGCATTGAGAACTCAAATCGGTCTCGTGCTTTATATGGGATTCATTCAAAAGAGTTTTTGTCGTCATGTACGAATCTTTTCTTTTGCAACTGGGTGATTTAAGTTTGCTTAACTCCTCATCTGAAGAAGCGATATTAATAGTACTCCTTTGGAGATGTACTAAAATTGGTGCTAACATCTGCAAGTGTATGTGCACGTGTTACAAATTTCAATAATCACGGAAAATGTGCATAAATTATCAAATTCAAAAACCTCTTCAAAAACAAGAAAAAGTAAATCTCTTCATTATTATCGAGAACAGTTGCTCTGAACCCGAACAGTCAGTCATACACTTACGTCAGTCCAACAGTCTTTGTCGGTCTCCCGGATTGATGGAACGAACCAAACGAACAAATGAATGAACAATAACCATTAAGAATGATGGCCATAATGATTGGGCGAGGGTGAGAGAGAAATGGGGGTGGGGGTGAAAACAATTCATAATAATTTCATTTTAACGCCACACTTGAAAGGTTTCCCAAAACAGTTCAAAGATCACTTTGAAAACAAATCGTACTATTTCAAAAACAAGTACGACAACATTAATGCATTTTTCAACATACATTTGAGAATTGGAGGGCAATAGATGGAATGTAATGCATTCGATGCATTTATTTCTATTCAAAACACAAAACGATTAAAATTACCCTCAACTTAAAAAATAAAAAACAAACAGATGAATAATACACATTCACTTTAGCACGAGATACTCGAGAGGTATGAGGTACTTAGGAAAGCCATAAAAAATGTCGGATACCCAAAAAAGGAAAGGAAGTCAACAACAAATCCATAAATACACGATTTTTTCTATTTATTTCGGAAGAGCTACACTCGGAAGAATATTCTTGCAGCCAAATGATTGTAGGAAAAACGGAAAATAAACATAATAATATAGTTTGTTAGACCGGAGCGATTAGATTAAATGTGGAAATTTTCATACTTCCAAAGCTTTTTTTTTTGCAACATATTTATTATGTTATGTCCCCAACATAACATGGCAATATTAATCATTTGTAGTTTGTTTTCGATAGATATTAAGGTTAGACGTGTTCAGGTGTGATTGTGATTTTTTTGTTGATATTTTTAACAAAAAATCATCGTCGTCAAAGATAATCCAGATTTGCTCAAAAAAGTAAGTTGTAACTGGTGGCGAAACATGGGTTTATGTTTCTGATGTCGACCAGTAATTAGTAAGACCAATAATTCCAATGGAAGTTGTCAGAAGAGCCAAGGTCGAAAAATCACATTAATTTCGGTGAAGTGTGAATACAATGGCGTGGCACATGGTGAGTACTTGAAAGTTGTATGGTCAATAGGAAATATAGATATAACTCAAATATATGGCATATACGAGTAAGCTATCTTTATAAAAATTTGTATGGAACAACTCAGTAGATATTTCTGCAGAATTTTAAATGCAGCAAATATTGAAGTGCTGGAGAAAATTTATGAAGGCTGTATCTGGCGTTCACATATCTTCAATCGATGGAGGGAATACCAAAGTTGTATTCATACCAAAAGAGGGAAAGATACCACACACTAGGCCAATTAGGTTATTCTCCTTCTCATTGAAAGGTCTGGAAAACCTTCTAGATTCTTTCATTAGAGAAAACTTGCATAAAAACCTCTGTCGGGGAACAAACATACTTATAACACGGGCAAGTCTACAGAATTCGCCCTGCACGAACTTGTGGGTACTATTGCATCGTCCCTACATTTCAAGGAATTTACCATGGTGACATTTCTTGACTTAGAAGGGGATTTTAACAACATTCACTCAGATGCGGTAATTGCGGTTCTGTCACATCTAAGGGTGAACTCCAGTTTTATTAGACTAATTCAAAGCCTGCTCAACAGAAGACGGATGACAGCAAGTCTTGGGTTCACAACTCCAACAAGGTTTGTAAACAGAGGGACCCCGCAAGGAGGAGTACTATCTACACTAATTTGGAAACTAGCGGTGAATGGAATCATGTTAGATCAAGAACGTTGTGGCTGCAAATTCATGGCATATGCTAATGGCGTAATGTACTGGAACGTGTGTTGCAGGATGGCTATAGGAACGTGTTAAGGCTTCTATCCTAAAATCATCATAGGATATATGTATATAGCAGTAGTTCGGCCAATACTATTGTGGTGTGCGATACCAACAAATAATCAAAGGTTCCGAAAACTACCTGGATATGCATAAGCGGGGCGTTGAGGACTACAGTGACTGAGTCTCTAGAAGCCCTACTCCATCTACTGCCTATTGATATAGTGGCGAGAGAAGTTGAAACCAAAGCGGCATTAATGTTAAGGTTTAGGTTAGGGTGGCAGCCGTTTTTTGTTTTACCAGCTCACATAGACCAGTTTAGTTTTATCGATAGTACAAATATCGGTACCGGAAAGATCTGTTAGACTGCCTAGAAATGCCGACCTCAGTATGTCCAGCCGTCTTTTATTAAAAGCGGGACAGTCGCATAGCAAGTGCTCAATGCTCTCCAATTCTTCTTCATCTCCACAGCTTCTGCAGAAGTCATTGGAGTCAATGCCCAATCTTTTGGCGTGTTCGCCGATCAAGCAGTGTCCTGTCAGAACTGATACGAACGTAGACAATCTTTTTCTCTCCAGTGCGAGGAGATACTTTGACTATCTCAGGACATATCTTGGCCAGATTTGCCTAGCTACCCTGCAGGTGCCGATTTCTGTCCACCTTTCGTTGGACTGCCTGATTGCCTCTTGCCTAAGCCAGAACTTGCACGTGGATAGTGGCGCACAGTATATGCAAATTCTTCGAGAATTTGTAATGTCGTCCCTTTCATAGCAAGGTCATCAGCTTTGCAGTTCCCCGGGATACTGCTCAGCCATCACGTTAAGAGATATGCGGCAGTCGAGGGCTGTTTGTGAATTTAGGGATGTGACCTCCAGAGAATTGATGGCAGCCTGGCTGTCCGAGTTTGGTTACTATGTTGCGACTTCCTATATTGCCATTATTTTGGCTCGATAGACACTGCAGGTATCTGGTAGTCTGTGAGCTATATCTAAACTAAGTTTTTCACAATGTACTCCGATGCCAACCTTTTTATCAAGCTTCGAACCATCCGTAAAGAAGTTGAGATGGTTTCAATTACCTGGTATTCTGCCAACCCATTCATCTCTGGCTGAAATCATAGTGATGTAGTTCTTCTCGAAGGTGTACACAGTTGGTATATAGTCCACTCGGTCGGTTACCATAGCACAACACTTTGATATCCTCATGTGACCGTAATTCTTGTACCTTCACCCTGATAGGCAGTTTAATCTTAGTGCCGCTCTGGTTTCAACTTTTCCCGCCACAATATTAATCGGCAGTATATGGAGTAGGGCTTGTAGAGACTCAGTCGCTGTAGTCTTAAGGCTCCGCTTATGCTCTGGCAGGCAGTTCTTTGAACCTTTGATAGTAGGTTGGTGATGGTTAGTTTGCCAGTTGCCGTCCACCATACCACAATGCCGTATAACAGTATTTGACAAGAAATATATATGTATCCAATGGACGATTTTAGGAGAGAGGCCCCACCGCGGCATTAATGTTAAACTGCCTATTAATGTTAAAGTACAAGAACTATGACCACACGAGGATATCACAATGTAGTGCTATTCTAACCAAGTGGACTATATATCAACTGCGTATATTTTTGGTATGAACTTCACCACTAAAAGGAGGAATGGATTGTCAGAGGGAGGAATGGATTGTCAGAATATAAACCAAATCCACTATAACGCAGATGGTTCGAAGCTTGATGACAAGGATGGCTTCGGAGTACACTGTAAATAACTTAGTCTTGGTATGGCACACAGACTGCCAGATAACTGCAGTGTCTATCAAGCCGAAATAATGGCAATACTGGATGTCGTCAAATGGCTGAGTCGCAATATATAAATGACACTGGCGTTGCCATTTACTCGGACAACCAGACTGTCATCATTTATCTGGAGGTCACTTCCCTATATTCACAAACACCCCTCGACTGCCGCAGGGATAGGGATATCCGGGGGAACTGCAAAGCTGACGAACATGCTAGAAAAGGGACGACATAACAAATTCTCGAAGAATTTGCATATAGTGGTGCGCCACTGTCCACATTCAAGCTTTTACTTAGGCAAGAGGCAATCAAGCAGTCCAATTATCGAGGGCTTATATTCAATAATGGCTATGAAAAAACAAAATATTTCAGGAGAGCAAAAAAATTTTCCTTAGTTCTAAGAGTAATTATTTTTCTACAGTGTAATCTAAAGATGATTACTAACTGCTACGATTAAAAGTTTTTAAATTCCTAATTTTTCCTTTAATTATTTCAAGCTCGAGGTCTGGTTTTTCAATATTTAATATTTATTTATTTTCCAATATTTCGGAATTAGCATTGAATTCCGTCATCAGGGATGAATGTTCTACAATAATAATTAAACAATTATATATAAATTAATTATTAATTAGACAATAATAATAAAAAGACCAAAATAACTACGATCACAATTTTGCTCGCACCAGGAGAACAGGAAATACAGAAAGGTATTTATCGACCAACTTACGTGTAAATGTAAAATACAACAACAAACAATACTTAAAACTACTGTAGTGTTACTACTTTCGTCAGATGTAAATATTGCACTGGTTATTATACTAATATTGCACGATGATCGATGGCCTCTCGTTGTCTTGTTCTTCTTATTAGATGTTTGTATATGTGGGCGATGTTCTCTGTATCTGTTTTGTAGTTGACTCTCTTTTTTGTTGGTACGTTATTAATGTGCAACATCTCTAGAGTGAAACGTTTGTTGTAGTTATCCTCTCTTTGCAGTACTCTAACATTGTCGAAGTTTGGTTGGTGGTGGCTGGTACTGGCGCAATGTGTTGATAATGCTGTTTTTTGTTGTGTGCTGTGAATGTTACGAGTTTTTAGATCTGATTTGTGTCCTGATATTCTTGTTTTTAGTTTGTTTTTGGTTGTGCCAACATAAACCTTTTCACATTTTTCTGTATTGTTACCTCCACATGGTATTTCATATACAACATTTGGAGTCTCCATAATGGGTATTTTGCTCTTAGTGTTACTGAATAATAAAACAAATAACACAGTAAAACAATTATTCAGTAACACTAAGAGCAAAATACCCATTATGGAGACTCCAAATGTTGTATATGAAATACCATGTGGAGGTAACAATACAGAAAAATGTGAAAAGGTTTATGTTGGCACAACCAAAAACAAACTAAAAACAAGAATATCAGGACACAAATCAGATCTAAAAACTCGTAACATTCACAGCACACAACAAAAAACAGCATTATCAACACATTGCGCCAGTACCAGCCACCACCAACCAAACTTCGACAATGTTAGAGTACTGCAAAGAGAGGATAACTACAACAAACGTTTCACTCTAGAGATGTTGCACATTAATAACGTACCAACAAAAAAGAGAGTCAACTACAAAACAGATACAGAGAACATCGCCCACATATACAAACATCTAATAAGAAGAACAAGACAACGAGAGGCCATCGATCATCGTGCAATATTAGTATAATAACCAGTGCAATATTTACATCTGACGAAAGTAGTAACACTACAGTAGTTTTAAGTATTGTTTGTTGTTGTATTTTACATTTACACGTAAGTTGGTCGATAAATACCTTTCTGTATTTCCTGTTCTCCTGGTGCGAGCAAAATTGTGATCGTAGTTATTTTGGTCTTTTTATTATTATTGTCTAATTAATAATTAATTTATATATAATTGTTTAATTATTATTGTAGAACATTCATCCCTGATGACGGAATTCAATGCTAATTCCGAAATATTGGAAAATAAATAAATATTAAATATTGAAAAACCAGACCTCGAGCTTGAAATAATTAAAGGAAAAATTAATAATGAAAAAGGTCGAATAAAACAAAAAACATTAGTTTTTAAATTCCTTATTATTCGCGCTTTTATGGTTCATAGCCACTTTTACATTTTAAATACGAGATCTATGAAAGTTCAATTAGCAGATAGCCATTATTGCACAAAAACATAAATAAGTTGTAATGTAAACTCGTTAACGTTTTTTAATGACATATGCCAATTTTTAATCAATTAAACATAAACTGTACTCGTATAACATAAATGATAGAAGTAAAATAAATTTGCTACTGTCCCTCATTAAGTAACGGCGCCTGGATATACTGGGGTCGGCATTTCTAGGAAGTCTGACAGAACTTTCCGGCACCGATATTCGTATCAGTGATACCTTTGTTGGTCAAACAGGTTGGTTTGAATGAGGAGCATCTGTGCCCGTGGTATCACTAGGTACCTACATTGATCTATGTGAAATGACAATGCTGGCTTCTATCCCAATCTTAACCACAGCTTTATTCTTTCTTCTGACTTTTCCATGTTTGAGTTTCTGTCGGGGTTCCTAACCTTGTCGTTTTATACCTTTCGCTAATTTGTTATCATACAGCCGCTCCTAACATGGGAAAAGACGCCGATCAGGAAGCCGCCCAATTTTGGACAATATGCTCCCGGATTTTGTAAAATAAGGTCCCCCAGGGACGTCACATCCCTGATTGCACCTTTCTAGAGAGGTATATACTTATTAAATGGCGGTATACCTTTTTATGGTACGCCCTTGGTCGGGTACTGCTTATCAATCACAGCGAACCTACTTATCTGTAAGCGTATCCGACGGTATCGGATGAGGCAGCATTGATGATGGCAAGCATAAGACCGATTGATTGCTAGTGAAACATAATATGCTATCGATCTGCAATCAACGAAGGGAAATATGACCTATGCGGAGGGTAAAACAATTGCGAGTTACAAATCCATCCATGATTGGCAAAACAGGTGAACGATATCAAATGATGGGCGATGGAAGTAACGACTAATTCCTAATGTGAAAGTATGGCTGGATAGATCACTTGGAGAAATGGAATATTTCAGGTCGCAGATGCTAAGTGACCATGACAGCTTCAAACACTACCTACACCACATCCGTCATTGTGAAGGAAGCTACATACGAGTATAAACAATACATATTCATGTAACAATTTGGAGGAATCGGTATGAGATGTTTTTACTATTGATATTATCTTTACAATGTGTAGCGATGTTAATTAGATCCATTAGGGCCGAATTGTGTGAGCAAGAAAACTTACGACGAAGAAGTGTTAGTTAGTGCAGATCTTCCCCTCCCTGTGAAGTAAACCTAACAGTGGTCCCAAGATGCTGAATGGGCCAGTGAAGAGGTGTTTTCAGCGGGTTAAAAAGTCATTCGACGATTTTCAGCTCATTAGAAAAAAGTTAGTTAGGTTATATCGTATTTATTGGTTATCTTTGAGCAATTGAAAACAATGGATCATTTCAAGATCACACAAAATTCAATGCTAGATTTAACCTTTTTGGATGATACAGAGCCAGTTCACACTGGCTTACTATTGATATGCAATGTTATGATCTGGAAGTTCTGTCCCTGCTTTTTCAATTAAAAAGGCCCAATTAATCAATTAAAAGTTCACTAAATATAAACTTTCTTTTGGGGCACCATGATCGAAATCACCTCTTCAATTATATACATACGTTGGGTATTTTTTAACACACTGTAAGACAGTATGGTGTATACTCCATACACACTAACCACATCTTCCAAAACAAAACGCGACATCGGCCCCACCTAATACACATTTTTTCATGTGAATGTATCTTTAAATTTCTTCTACTCCTGGTCGCGGCGGTGTGGATGTAAAAAGCGCCACTGCCGTTTAAGTGTTGACATTTCAAGGAAAATGTGTTAAAAAACGGTAATAGTTCATTTCTTTCATTTCAGCTATGCCACACAACACGAGGGCTCTTGGAGAGAAGAAATAAATCATTTCATGTTATTAAGTCATGCACTTTCCCGAGGTCCCTGTCGCATCGACCGAAGTCGGGGTTGTTTCCTTGGCGTGTTGGCGAGCAAGCAACTATTTACAACTACCATTATCCAGCAGATGAGTTCATAAATCATTGTAATGTGTTATAATTACCATGAATTACCAGTAATCCTCGCAGTAACAAACAAAATCAACATCCACAGCCAAAGCCACAGCGGGAGGAGTCAGCCACAACAGTCCGTCATCCAAAGTGCATTTTAAGAAAGTGAACAGAAAACCATTTGTAAGAGCTATGCTCCGCTGCATTTCTGAAGCGAATTTGGTTGATGGAGTTCGCTCCATCCATACACTTTTGATATAAGGGATGTTAATGAAAATTACCTTTGGATTTGGTTACATACTCGTACCGGTATAAGTAATTATATCGAAAAGCGGGAAAGTTTTTCTCTTCAATTTTAATTAATACGATATGCAACACATGAACATGGATGAGAATGTTCCTAAAATATACATACAAATATTTCGTTGAAATAAATATCTTCAGCTGTGGTCTATAATTTTCACAAAATTTATGTTTTCATGTGTTTTTTTTTTGGTTAATTTCCATTTCATAATATGGTAACGCCTCTGATTCTGCGACTCGAGGACGCCGTTTTTCATTGTATAACTTCGTTCCGCTACGGTCTTATTTAGTTTTATAACTCCGCAGTAATACCTTTCTCCTCTGAAATTGAAAGTTAACAGGTGAATGTTTTGCCATCGCATTCCACTTTAAACATTTTTAAATTTGTACGAAATTAAAGGTGAGTTGCTGAATTCTAAATTGGCTCTTAATGGTTCTACTACTTGCAAAGATTCGCATTACCTTTACTGATTAGCGATAGAACACAAATTATGAATATGAATATGGACATATTTTACTGACTGTTACATAAGTTATGGTACCGATTACACGATACCCTGCACCGCCTTGTTAGAGTGGAATAATAGAACTTGCGGTGTTCGTTCTTGGATCAGAAAATTATGTACTCCCTTTCAAATTACATATAGATCGGAAAGATTTTTCGATATTGGATTAAAAACACCTCCTTAAATCACTCTATGTGTAAAATACAGTCCCAAAAGTCCTTACATTCGAATCATATCAAAATCTAGACCAATTTTCTCCAAATTTGGTAATGTTCATACTCCAATCAACAAACTTTATTATGTAAAATTTTATAATCATAGAATGTGAAATGCGGCTTCTATTATGAGTTCATGACACATTGGAATAGGCATATATATCTATGTATGTCAAGTCTATATCTGAATCTGAACCGATGGTATGCATACTGGAAAACAATGTTTACTCTCCACAAAATTGTTTGAAAGGTGGAAGGATAGTATAAGTATAGCTCCCATAGAAGATATGAGTCAAATCGGGGATGGGGATTTTCTCGGACGTGTATCTAGGTGCCGAAGGCTCTCTGATCGCATTTCACTTGGGAATTGCCAGAAGCGATTCATTTGGGAATATCTCAAGCAGCTCACTACTTCCGTTCGTAGAAAAAGTATCCCCTGGTAATGTCTTTCAGACATTCGCCTGTCGGCAGCTATAGTGAGAAGGCGTGCAGTTGAAGTAGATTAATGTACTGTGTGTGGAGGTTATCTCCTCAAATGTTGTGGGAGCGGCCGTCATCCAGGCTCACGTAGCGTGTTCGCCGATCAGGCAGTGTCCAGTCAGAAGTGATACTAACGTAGACAAACTTTTCCTTTCTAGTGCGAAGAGATATTTTGACCTTCTCAGGTCATACCTTGGCCAGATTTGTCTAGCTACCCTACAGGTGCCGATTTGTGTCCATCTTTCGTTGGACTGCCTGATTGCCTCTTGCCTAAGCCAAAGCTTGCACGTGGATAGTGGCGCACCAATATATGCAAATTCTTCGAGAATTTGTAAAGTCGTCCCTTTCCTAGCAAGTTTATCGGCTTTGCAGTTCCCCGGGATATCCCTATGCCCAGGCACCCATATGAGGTGTATATTAAACTGCTCACCCATCTCGTTAAGAGATCTGCGGCAGTCGAGGGAAATTTGTGAATTTAGGGATGTGGCCTCCAGAGAATTGATGGCAGCCTGGCTGTCCGAGTAAATGACAACGCCAGTGTTGGTTACTATGTTCCGACTCAGCCACTTGGCGACTTCCCATATTGCCATTATTTCGGCTTGATAGACACTGCAGGTAGTCTGGTAGTCTGTGAGCTATATCCAAATTAAGTTCTTCACAGTGTACTCCGAAGCCAACCTTTTCATCAAGCTTCGAACCATCCGTATAGAAGTGGAGATGGTTTCTATTTCCGGGTATTCTACCATCCCATTCATCCCTGGCTGGTATCATAGTGATGTAGTTCCTCTCAAAGGTGCGCACCGCTGATATATAGTCCACTCGGTCGGTTACCGTAGCTCTATACTTTGATATCCTCATGTGACCGTAGTTCTTGTACCTTCACATTGATAGGCAGTTTAATCTTAGTGCCGCTTTGGTTGCAACTTCTCTCGCCACAACATTAATCGGCAGTATATGGAGAAGGGCTTGTAGAGACTCAGTCGCTGTAGTCCTTAACGCTCCGCTTAGGCAGGCAGTTCTCTGAACCCTTGATAGCATGTTTGTGATGGTTAGTTTGTCAGTTGCCGTCCACCATACCACAATGCCGTATAACAGTATTGGACGAACCACTGCTGCGAGCCAGAAATCTCACATGTATACAGAGCTATGCACCCACAAATCAGGCTGAGTACTCAGTAAAACAAGAATTTTACAATACGGTGGATAAGTTGATTACATCTTCCAATAGTGGAGTGATGGGAGATTTCAATGCGCAATGCGTTAGCTCTCTATGGGTCCATAGCACCGAAGGCCCCGTCAACCGACCACGCAGAAGAGATTTATAATTAGACAAGTAAGAAAGTTCAGTCGGGTAAATCGACTTAAGAATCCCCTCACCATCTGTTCCAAAAAACTATTCATTAAATAATTTATTTATTTTTATTTAATTAAATTATTATCAATTTAAATTGCATTTAATAGCCTTAAAGTATGTAATAGCCTTGTGAGCTGTTAAATTTTTGTGCAAAATGGTTCATTTGTGTGGGAGGTACAAAAAGAGGCGTGTCAATAACTTTTCTCTGGACTCTAGGTAAATACTATAAAATTGTTACCCTGTACAAAATTTAAAGTATTTGTATGCACTGGTATTAAAGTTATAAGCAGTTAACATTTTGTGCAAAATGTTTAATTTGTGTGGAAGGTACCAAAAGGGGCGTGCCAATAACGCCTTTTTTCTCTGAACACTAGGTACTATAAAAGCATTACACTGTACAAAATTTCAAGTATTTGTATATGCTGGTATTAATGATAAATGCTGTTAACTTTTGGTGCAAAATGGTCCTTTTTACGGGGAGGTACCTCAAGGGGCGTGGCCACTTCGTCCAACTTTTCTGAGGTGTTAGCAACTAATAAACTAAAACTCTGTGTGAAATTTCAGAAGATTCGAGTAAGTAGTATAGAAATTATAAAAGAAGCAATATTTCACTAAACGTTAAACCTTTGTGTGGGAGGTATAAGAAGGAGTGGACCAATATGGTCCATCTTCGAACTTAGCCGGAGATAGAGAAAAATATGACCACCTTCCTTTTGAGACTTATCGTGCGCGCCAGCCAGCAGACAGACAGACGGACGGACATTGCTCAAATTACTTTAAATGACCCAAATCGAATTTCCGCCATACTTGGGGTCTTAGGTCACTCCTTCGATGTGTTACACTTTTGACTTGAATAGGTCCCAAATTTGGAGAGCACTTTCACTTTGGGGTGCATTTTCCTGTAGCCCAACAAGTACAAGTAATTCGCTTTGAATTAGAAAGAAATTCCATGTAATGGAAAATATTTCATAAAACTGTGATCGCCTTTCAGAAAAACTACCTGTTTCGACTTAGCATACTTTGGAATGAAGATATCGTTATAGGCACACTATATGTAATTATTGTCCTGATTTGGCATCTAAGCTCCATAGAAGTCATACTTTTTAATGAATCTGTATGAAAATAGAGACAAAGAAATTTTTTGGACAAAATCACCAAATTCCAAGGATACTGATTATGAATATAATCCGTTCAGATTTAAAGAAATACATGTTACTTATGTACCTATTCTACACTAAAAAAAATAGAGTATGACACCACATAGTCGGTTCCGGCGGACTTTGGCAGTTAATGGGTGGGCCATTTAAATTTTTAAATTTGAATGGGCTATAAAAAGAAGATACTGATAATTTTTTAAAATTTCTGGTTTCATTGGAAAGTTTGAACTTTGTCATTTAATAATGGAACACAATATGCATCATATGACTACCACGACAGGTTCGGCAATTGAGAATTTTTAGGGATGGACTCAGAATCGGCTATAAAAAAGAATACTGATTATTTTTTCAAATTTCTGGTTTTATTGGAAAGGTTGAACTTCGTCATTTAATAATGGAACACAATATAATTCATATGACTACCACGTATGGCTCGGAAGTACCTTATCCGATCAACTAAATTTGTCGCTAAATTTTCGTTTGTTTCAGGTCGAATCTCTTTAATGGCAACTTCGATTAAATGCTTCAACGCTTCAATTGTCTCTGGATGCTTTGCGTAACATTTATCCTTAATGGCTCCCCACAGAAAATAATCCAAACGGCTCAAATCGCAAGTCAAAGTAATCGGTAGTTAAAATATAAAATGTTAAATGGTAGGTATGTTTATCCAATGTATCATTGTCTCTCAAAAATTGTTTTTGAATTTGTATTAGTAGCACAACGACATATGCAAAAATTTCCAATTTCCAAATGATAAAATTGAAAAAATTGAATTCCTTCTAAAACAATGGTGAACTACATTGATTAATAAATTTGCTAGTTTGACGCTCAACCCTCATAACTTGCATAGTTTTGAAATGAAACCAACTCCATTTTTACTATAAAAACTCAGATGAATATGTAACTGAGCACAGTCTCAACTGAACATTTCAAACAATTAAACATGTTAAATTTTTCCTACATTCTACTGCTCGTAGCGCTTTCGGCAACTCCCAGGCGCATAGATTAGGATCAATTTGACCCATCTATGTTGGCTTTGAGGGCCGAAATGGTTTGTAGCTTATTCGCATAGTTCGCAGGTCTATGTTAAGAATACCCCACAAAAAACAGTCTAACGGGGTAAAATAGCACGATTTTGGGCGGCCAGTACCACGATATCAGTGCCCAAGCCTCAAATCGCCCTTGAAGAATGTCAAATGTGGTAAAATTTGTCATATCGAATCAGTGGGCAAGGACCCGCGATTACACCTCTCTTATGGAAAATAAAAAATCTGTAGAACCATTGCAGGAATAGGCTTGCGATTTGTGATTTGCGATGACCGGTGAAAAAAGCAGTTTTGCTACAGCGAAAACATCCATACGTTGAGAAAATGTTTTTGCATAAGATATGCGTGATTGAGATAAATAATGTGATCGCCTTCTTAATTCTCTAACATTAAATATTTGTTTATTGATATTCCAATTCAAAACAAATGATATGTTTCTACTTCACTAAACTCAAATTTGGGGCAGTGAAGTGCACCTAGACCAGCTACGCGTAGTCCCTTATTACTTCTGTAGAACCATACAGTTCAGTTAAAAATCTACGTGATTACTTGTACCATATCCCTTTTGGTACCTTCCACACAAAGAGACCAAATCGTACCAAAATTTAATGACTTATAACTTTTAATACCAATACAAACAAACACAGGAAATTTATTGCACTGATCTGATAAAAGGTTTATTTGCAAACCCCTTCTGTTATGCCCACACATATTGATAAATTAATATAAAAATAATTACCCCATATCTTCTGCAGGAATCACATACGTGTAAATATCTTAATATTCTGCACTTCCAATGAATATAGTCGGATATAGAACGAGCATTTTGACATCTCCCACAGAATCTACCAAATTCCATGCCACATCTCTAACAGTGATGGTATGCCTTAGAGGATATACAGGAATTATCAAGAATTAAAGTACTGATTATATAATTTATAAAAAAAAAATATTTACTGTAGAATTTTAGAGAACTTCTGTTGGTTATCGTGTAGCCTCAGTTAGCTTTCTTTTTGGAATAGTTTCTTACAAAAGAACGCTAAACAAATAAATTATTATCTTGACCTACGAGAGGTTGATGTTTTTTTATGTTTTTCTTGAGTTGGCGATCAAAGAGTTCCTTCTAAGTGAAGGGAGGTATGCGGGATATCCCCAAGCCCAGGTATCCATACGAGGTTTATGTAAAACTGCTCGTGAAGATCTGCGTCAGTCGAGGGATGTTTGTCCGAGTACATGACAACCCCAGTGTTCGTCACTCTGACACTAGGTGACTTCCCACACGCTGAAAAAAATTGTTTCTGTAGTATATTGTCCCAAACATATTCGGCTTGAAATATACATATGTTTAGGGTACACTCCAAATATAATAATATTTGACATACACAAATATTATATGTTTGGGAGGATATTGTTCTAAACAAAAATATGCTCCCATTCAACTATTTTTTGTTTTGGAACTAGTATTTCCGAAACAAAGATTAATTTGTAATTATTTATTTTGACAACGTATCAATGCCTTAACTTAATGACAAGTTTTTTGTTTTTCAGATGTTCAAAGAGCATTTTTTATAAATTGTATATGTTTGTAAAATTTAATTAAACCCTAAATCGAATAATCTTTCGTAAATGTAAACTGATGGATGGATCGACAAAAAGTGATGAGTTGGAATATTTATAAATTAAAAATCATTTTTAGCTATTAATTTTAACACGACAACTAGGAAAAACTAACTAATATTCGAATAAGTCAGCATAGTTTTAAAAATCTTTTTAAATAAAGTATATTTGAAAACCTTCTTAAACAATAACATTGTTTGTGTGTAAACACATGTTTAATTTGTGAAATTCAGTTTGCAAATAAAGTATGTTCTAATATATTAATATATGCGTTTCAAACAAAATGTCTTGATTTTCAAATAAAATTTATTTGTTAACAAATATATAATATTTAAAAAAATTGTTTCTAAGTATATTTTCTTTCAATTCAAACATATCAAAAATGACGATTTTCCTCAGTGCACATTGCTCTTATTTCGGCTTGATAGACATTGCAGTTATCTGGACTGTGAGCTATATCAAGACTAAGTTCTTTACAGTGTACTCCGAAGCCAACCTTATCATTAAGCCAACCTTATCATTAAGCTTCTAAACATCCATTTAGAAAGGGAGATGGTTTCACTTTCCTGGTGTTCTGTCAACCCACTCCTTTCTGGCAGACACCTTAGGGGCGAAGTTCCTCCCGAAGGTGTACACCGTTTGTACATATTCCACTCGGTCGGTTACCATAGCACTACACTGTGATATCCTCATGTGGCTATAGTTCGTATACCTCCACATCTATGGGCATCGGTCCCCATGCAAATTATAGTACCCATTTGTAGAAAATGTCATATTCAGAGACTAATTGAAATTAGTTTCAAGAATTTTTGGCCTTTCTTTGCCTCAAAAAGAAAAAAAGATAACTACGAATATCGGTTTCTTGTCATAAACAAAACCAGGGAGATTCCGCGCATAGCGCAAGCACGTATGCCTTAAAGAAAAGTAGTGGTGTCCTCGTTTCCAGTCAACTGAATCCAATATTCCGATTGTCGTCTCATTGGAATATTTAGATTTTTGAAATTTAAAAAAAAAATTCCATGGATTTGAAGCTATTATGCATTCGAATGGATGATGCAGGAAGAACTACACTACACTAAGTCATGGAAATATAACCATATACAGACACTACTACGTGATAAAAGGCAAAAAAAAAATACCCGTTTCTCCCAGTTTTGCTCTATGTCATGAACTTTTTTTATGGGCACCATAGAAATGGGGCCTCGTTGTCATTTTTCAAAAAACTGATAGTTTTCTCAGGCTCATATCTTGCAAACCGGAATTTTGATTTACTCTCTGAGGCAAAATTGAAGCTCTTGTGATAAAGAGCAAAAATTGTGAACATATAAAATAAAAAAAAAAACTTTTTCAAGGCCAAAATCGCAAAAAACTTAAAAAATCGTTTTTTACCTTTTTTCCCTTGTTCAGGTCCATAGGTAGCAAACCGTTCAAAATTCAAGGTAACAATCAACAACAATTGTTGTTGTAGCAGCTTAGAGACGCTGAGTTGATTAAGTCTATTTCTAATACAGACTTCGTTCCGGCATATGTACGATATCGCGGGAACCTTATGTTGTTTTCATCCACTCCATGTTGTCCAGTTGTAAATTAACATTCGTCTGTTAATTTCAGGGAATGGAAGTTATTTGAGTGTTGCCGTTTCTATTCTCCACTAGAAGCGCTGCATTTCTGTTAATAGTCGTCATGGTGTTATGTCTATTTTTAGCTTCCCTGTTGACTTGGGTGATCAGATGTTGTTGTAGTGGTAGTGCGCCCGGTGATTTTTAGCTGCAGAAACTCGAATTATGATGAAAACATGAAATGCTGATGCTAAATTTTTCCGGTGCCCTGGCTAGGAGTTGAACCCAGGACCTTGGGAATCCAAGTCTAATGCACTAACCACTAAGCTGTCCAAGGCCACTAGTGGACTTTTTGCAAATAGTTATCATTTCCGAACGGTTTGCAAGATATGAGCCTGAGAAAATTATCAATTTTTTGCAAAAATTACACCGAGATCCCAATTTTTTGGGGGCCCAAAAAATGTGCATGACTTTGGGCAAAAGTGGGGTACCCGGATATTTTTTGTGGTCTTTTATCACGTAGTGGTGTCCGTATATGGTTATATTTTTTCGTGTTGCACTGAGCTATACTGCGAAATGGTGAAGTATATGGTATCCTTGACCCAGAAACGCTCTAACGCTCATTGTCTCAAAATCAGAGATATGCTCTCGTAAACAATTTTGAAAATGTTCGTTCCGTCATCCAAGCGACGATATGTTACCGCCGATTTGACATGTAAGCGCTGTAGAAACTGACAAAATACTACAAAAACGTTTTTTTCAGCGTGTATCATTGTGTTTGGATACTATCCAGAAAACCCCGTTTTTTATCCAAAAAATTGCCATATTATTCAGTTTATTATTTCTCCTGTAATTTGTTCAAAAATTATAATTGGCCCTTTCGCATTTCTCACAACGATATAAGTGGATACTTCGTCCAAATATGAACCGATTTCCACAAATTTCAATAGGCTTCGCCCTTACACCGAAGAAAAATGAGAAGAAAGGACGGACGGACATGCTTAAATAGAATTTTTCAGTGATTCGAGCCGATCGGTTACTTTAAGGAGGGCCCTGACATCAGTATTTTAACAGTTACAAACATTTGGCCCACAATAAACATATAATTTTGTACCACTGTGCGTTGTAGAATACATATAAAACAGTTTTTTGAAAACACATTTCGAGATAGCGGACACTATTGGCTAATGCCACCGCTATACACCGAACAGTATAAAATAAATTTCCCTTAAATAGAAACAGCTGTATGTGATCAAAAAAATTGAAGTTTCCTATCTGTGGACAGACCATAACAAATCCTTACATCTTTAATTAGATCGTGTGTGCATACGGGAATAATCATTGATTACAAATATGTATGGCACACTTTGGTTGACCCTTCTCTAGTTGCCTTTCATCAAAAAAGAGATACGAAAGAATACCACCAAAGGAATATGTATGTATGTGTCACCTGAAAATCTACGACTGGTTTTCAGTGCAATGCAAGCCGATGTTTATTTGCTGTCATTTATCCCCAAATTAAAATCGTATTCACAAGGATTCCCTATAAACTCCTGAGAAATCCTTTTATGGCCAAAAGAGAAAAGCCAAATACCTTGACAAACCATGCTATGCCATTCATTTCAATGATAATTATAGTGCACATGTTGTTCCTTCGTCGACGCTGTTGTCGTTGTCGTCCTTTTCTTCAACCATTTCAATAGACATCATCAGGACGATTGTGTGTATAGCTGTGTAGCTGTGGTGGGGGTAAGAAGAATACTATCGATTGGAAGACACTATACACATGCCAACGCCAGGATAATATGTGAGCAAGTATCGGTTTGCGTGCCACCGCCACCGCTGTAGTTGTCGTCGCACCTTGGGTTTTTGTTGTGGAAGTGCACCGTTTTTGGGTCTTGGAGGCAGATCAGGCACCGGCGCAGATGTTTAACGAAACCGCACGCGTACACATTGTCCCTGTCGAACTGAATAGGATTGAATTGAAGGATTTGTGATTTGCTTCCTTTGCTCTGGAAATTCCGTTTTATCATTGAAACAAAGAAGTATGAATGGACGCCTCAAAGGATAATCGAGGGTTGTCAAGCTCTTCGAGGGTTGTCGAGTCAGTGTTGAAGTAGGAGAGCCTTCGAATGTAAACTGTCCCTAAAAACGCAAAGAAGGTTATGTTTATGGATCCAACTCACGAAAGTGTTTTGATTCAAAACCAAAATAAATCAAACCACGTCATTGACCTGCGGAGTCTTCGGGCAATGTCCCTTTCTAAATACATTCCTGCTGCTGCTATAATAATTTCACTTTTCTTCAACTAAAACTGTCGGTTTCGAACAAAAACGCTAAATTCATTTGGCAAACCTCCACCCATCAAGGAAATCCGGACAACACCCATCCCGGTTGCATGTTGCCATAATGTTTTTGTTAAATAGTTTCAAGTTGAAAACAAAAGCACTTTTTACACTTTGTTGTTTCGTTTATTCCGTCTCTCTAGACATGTAATTCCAAGGTTCGGAAACTCTTTTGGGGTATATGGCTTTGCCATTACTCAAAACCACAAGATTACATGTAGTAGACATATGAACTTGACGTGTCCCAAAGGATTCTTTAGTGTCATTAAAAAAAGCAAAGGGTTGACTATAGGACGATGAATACGAGCACAAAGCATTCGAATAGTGGCATGTGAATTTAAGAAGTTTAGCATTGGTACCGTCGTAGCATTCTAACTAAGAAACGGAAGGACGGAAAATATGTTTGAAATAGAGTAGGGCGGGTCGTCTTATATTTCTGGTCTTTCAAAAATTTCCAATTCATTCTTTGCCTAAGGTTTACTTGTTCGGAAAACTGGTTAAAATTAAGTGATGACAAACTGTTGAAACAATTTTTTTCATTCTTTGTCAGTCTAAAGTCTTTGGAAAGGTTGTAAAAAATGCAAAATACAAAAATAAATTATATATATTTTTTACTTAATTTTTTACTTATTATTTTTTTATATGAATTACAATACAAAGTAGGTTTAGGTTTAGGTTAGGGTGGCAGCCGTATTTTTTTTTTATACAAGCTCACATAGACCAGTTTAGGTCCCTAGTGTTACCACGGGCTGAAATGCCCCTCATCGAAACCAAACTGTTTGATATACAAATTTATGGATAGTACGAATATCGGTACTGGAAAGATCTGTTGGGCTGCCTAGAAAGGCCGACCCCAGTATGTCCAGTCGTCGTTTACTCAGAGCGGGGCAGTCGCATAGCAAGTGCTCAATGCTATCCACTTCTTCCTCATCTCCACAGCTTCTGCAGAAGTCATTAGAGTCAATACCCAATATTTTGGTGTGTTCGCTGATCAAGCAGTGTCCCGTCAGAACCTGTACTAACGTAGACAATCGTTTCCTCTCTATTTTGACCTTCTCAGGTCATACCTTAGCCAGATTTGTCTAGCTACCCTGCAGGTGCCGATTTCTGTCCATCTTTCCAAAGCTTACACGTGGATAGTTGCGCACCAATATATGCAAATTCTTCGAAAATTTGTAATGTCGTCCCTTTCCCAGCAAGTTCATCGGCTTTGCAATTCCCCGGGATATCCCTATGCCCAGGCACCCATATGAGGTGTATATTAAACTGCTCAGCCATCTCGTTAAGAGATCTGCGGCAGTCGAGGGCTGTTTGTGAATTTAGGGATGTTGCCTCCAGAGAATTGATGGCAGCCTGGCTGTCCGAGTAAATGACAACGCCAGTGTTGGTTACTATGTTGCGACTCAGCCACTTGGCTACTTCCCATATTGCCATTATTTCGGCTTGATAGACACTGCAGGTATCTGGTAGTCTGTGAGCTATATCCAAACTAAGCTCCGCACAGTGTACTCCGAAGCCAATCTTTTCATCAAGCTTCGAACCATCCGTGTAAAAGTGGAGATGGTTTCTATTACCTGGTATTCTTCCAACCCATTCATCTCTGGCGGGAATCATAGTGATGTGTACACAGTTGGTATATAGCCCACTCGGTCGGTTACCATAGCACTACACTTTAATATCCTCATGTGACCGTAGTTTTTGTACCTCCACATTGATAGGCAGTTTAATCTTATTGCCGCTTTGGTTGTAACTTTTCTCGCCACAATATTAATCGGAAGTATATGGAGTAGGACTTGTAGAGACTCGGTCGCTGTAGTCCTTAAGGCTCCGCTTATGCTCAGGCAGGCTGTTCTCTGAACCTTTGTTAGTAGGTTGGTGATGGTTAGTTTGTCAGTTGCTGTCCACCATACCACAATGCCGAATAGCAGTATAGGACGAACTACTGCTATATATATCCAGTGGACGATTTTAGGGGAGGGGCCCCACCGCGACCCTACAGCCTTTTTGCAGGAATATAAGGCGACGTTGGCCTTCCTTACACGTTCCAATATGTTAAGTCTAAATAACAGTTTTCTATCTAGAATTATTCCTAAAAAATTTGTACTTTCAGAAAATACTAGATCTGTTCCATTTATCCGAGGTGGAGGGTCCACATGTGGGACTTTATTCATCCTAGTAAAGAGAACCAATTCTGCCTTGTTTGGGATTACGCCCAAACCGCTGCTTCTGGCCCATCTAGCCAATTTGTTCAGAGCCAACTGTAGAATGTCTCGCAGGACGTTTTCAAATTTGCCACTCACTGCGATTGCCACGTCGTCCGCATATGCCACGACCTTGCAGCCACAACGTTCAAGATCGATCAGGATTTCATTCACCGCTAGGTTCCAAATTAGTGGAGACAGTACTCCTCCTTGTGGGGTCCCTCTATTTACAAACCTTGTTAGAGTTGTGGACCCAAGACATGCTGTTATGCGTCTTCTGTTGAGCAGACTTTGAATTAGTCTAATCAAACTAGAGTTAACTTTTAGATGTGACAGTGCCGCAATTACTGCATCCGAGTGAATGTCGTTAAAAGCCCCTTCTATGTCAAGAAATGTCATCATGGTGAATTCCTTAAAATGCAGGGATGATTCGATAGGGCTCACAAGTTCGTGCAGGGCTGATTCTGTAGACTTCCCCTTATTGTAAGCATGTTAGTTCACCGACAGGAGTTTTGTATCCAGGTTTTCCCTAATGAAATAATCTAAAAGTCTTTCCAGACCTTTCAATAGGAAGGAGGATAGGCTAATTGGTCTGAAGTCTTTTGGCCTAGTGTGTGATATTTTCCCCGCTTTAGGTATGAATACCACTTTGGTATCCCTCCATCGATTCGTGATGTATGAAAGCCTGATACAGCCTACATAAATTTTCTGCAGCCAGGGGATAATGTACTTCAACATTTTCTGCATTTCTGCTGGAGTGATGCCGTCTGGTCCAGGTGACTTGAAGGGCTCAAAGCTATTAATAGCCCAGCTTATTCTGGATCTCTCAGTCAACAAGCTAGCGATGCTCGCAGTCCACTCGCACTCTTGTTGGTCCTGCTGATCCTCGGGTTCTGTTAGAGAGTTCCCGGGAAATGTGTGTCGATCAGTACATTGAGCGACTGCTCGCTGTTTTTGGTCCAGTTATTTGCCTCATCCTGCAAGTAACCCACTGTACAGGTTGAAGCTGATAGTATTTTCCTCAGCCTTGCGGCGTCGGAGACCTTTTCCACTTCGCCACAGAAGGTATACCAAGAGCGTTTTTGCGCCTTTCTAAGCTCCTTCTTATAGATCTTGAGTTGCTCTTTATAGGCATCCCAAACATTAGCGACCCCAGTAGATTTAGCCTTGTTGAATAGCTTGTTGCAGGTCTTTTTCATAGCCGTTAGCTCAGAAGTCCACCATTGGGGTTTAGTTTTACCCTTGTACCTTGTTTTTGGACAGGCTTCTTCAAGGGAACTATTGAATGATGTGGTGATATGCTCGACCAGATTATCCAGACCGGCTTTGTCATTCGGTTCGTACAGAAGTTTGGAGTTGAGGACTTTCTTGAAATTCTTCTGACAGCCGGTCAGTAGCCAACGTTACTACTTCTTGTCTGTCTTTAACTGTAAAGGTCTGTGTATTACCTATGTTACAAATACTTAGGTTGGTAGTTAGAATAAAGTCAAGAAGCGAATCACCCCTATTGTTTATATCCGTACTACCAATACAAAGTAAATTTTTATTCTAATTTTACGATAGAGGGAAAAGGCGGGTCACAAAGACCGTGTTGACTGCTATATTATTGTAGCGATAGACCACAGCCTCTGGTGGGAATCGAACCCACGACCCCGAAATTCATAGGCGAGCACGCTGGCAACTCACCTTCTAGGGCGATCTAAGAAAACATTTGATTATTGCTCCAGAAGTTATGGGATGGTTGTGTTCGAATTCAATTTGTGTGGGTGACAGGTAAACTATTACTATGTGCGGAATTACGGAGAATTCGGGTAGGTACTATGGAAGTTAATAGAGTAAATATTTCACTAAATGTTATCCCTTGCAGGGATAACATTTAGTGAGGGAGGTCCTAGAAAGATTGGGTCAATATGGTCCATCTTCGAACTTAGTCTGAGTTAGAAAACCTATTATTACATATTAAATTTGAAGTCTATTTGTTACTCCTTTCAAGAGTTATCGTGCGCACCAGCCAGCCAGACAGACAGACGGACGGACAGATAGACCGACATACGAACATTGCTCAAATGACTTCAAATATCCTAAAGCGGATTTCAGCCGAATACACTTAGGGTCTTTGTCCTCTCATTTGATGTGTTACACGTTAGGTTCGTAGCAAATGAGTCCATACACTGGGCAAAATCGCCTTTTTTCGTATGTTTGTGTAGAAAGAAAATATATTTGGAACACAAATTTTTAAATATTATATATTTTTAAGCAAACAAATTTTATTTGAAAATCAATAAAATTTATTTTGAACGCATATATTAATATATAACAACCAAATATATTTGCAAACTAATTTTCTCAAATATAATATGTGTTTAGGTTAGGTTGAAGAGAGGAGACGTTTAATGGATATACACTTAAGCCAGTGGTTTGGTCTGTTGTGCGCTCCTTATTTATGATATTTTTATATCTCACGAGTTACAAAAAATCGGTCTAGACACGAATTTTCTCAGTATCTTTCAGTCATATCCTCTGGAATGAGTCAAGTCTGGTTATATGTCATGAGTCAAGTCTGGTTAAATGTTGGGATCTTGCATGTGTGAAAGCCGGGCAGTGACACAGAAAATGTTCCATCATTTCGATGTTTTCCCTGCATGCCCTGCATTCGTCGTTTCCTGCTAGTCCTATGCGATGAAGATGTGCTTGTAAGCTTGAGTGTCCCGTTAGAACACTCATCATCTTACTAATCTGGATCTTGTTTAGTTTCAGAAAACTTCATGTTTTCTTTTCATTTGGGTCACCCCACAGTATCTTTGCATTTGCTCCTACTATTGCGCTATTCCACATAAGTTTTGTCACCGCCCAGTGCTTCAACTCATTCTTCGTGGCTTGGAAAGGTTTCCAATTTTCCAAGTTTATTACTCGAAGTTCTCTGCCCTTTGAAGCCAAGCTGTTTGCCCGTTCATTTCCAATCACTCCACTGTGTCCCGGTACCCAGCAAATACGCAATGATTAATCATTTATCGTTTATTACAGTCCAACACTTGACCCTTTCCGATGTTATGGCTTTAATCGCCATTTGGCTATCTGTGAAGATGTTGGCATATTTAGGCTTTGTTGTGTTACTGAGCCAGTTCACACACTCGGTGATTGCTCGAACTTCTGCTTGAAATACCGTGTTACGGTCAGGGAGGCGGAAGACCCATCCTTCCTCCTCGCTTAGACCCATCCGTGTAGCAGCTGGTTCCCACTGCCACAGGGGCCAAAGTTCAATTTGCCCAGGATCGTCTGTGTGGCATAAACGAATCACAGGTAGCTGTAAGCAGCACTACAGGAATGCGGTCGGAGATTTCTGGCGTTTGAATTTGATCAACTAGAAATTCTAAAATCTTCCGATGGTACGACTTGTGGTCTCGATTTATCCATTCAACCATCACTTGCAGACGTCTTGCTGTGAGGGCTGCCTCATACGTTATACGGATGTCTATTGGTTGGATTTGCAGTATAGTCGCCAACGCTTTTGTTGGTGCAGTTCTAAATTCCCCGCTTATGCCTAGACAGCACATACGTTTATTTTTTTGGTAGTATAAGGGTATTACGTTGCACTTCTTGTCCATTGATGTCCACCACACTAGACAGACGTAGGTGATTTTTGGTCTAATCGCGCTCATGTAAAGCCAGTAAGTCATATTTGGACGTAGTCCCCATTTTGATCCTATAGCTCTTCTGCACAACGACTAACATATGTGGGCCTTTGTAACTCTTTCTTCATGATGATCTCTCCAGTACAGTTTCTGATCCAAGATTACTCCCTTTTTAGTTATAGCAATTGTCTTATTCAGGAATCGAGGCCGAGAAAAACGTGGGATCTTCGTTTTCCTTGTAAATAGGTATGTATATGTATATCTGTTTTGTCTTGGTTAACATTTAATCCCCTAACCCCCAATCTCACAACCTTCGGTTAGAGCTAACTCACAGTTAAAAAATAAAAATTTCATACAATTTGGCTGCTATAACTGTAGGTTAGCGCTAACTGTAGGATAACCAGATATTGTGAAATTGACCGTTAGAAGTATTGCAATGTCGTCTGCATATCAGACTGGTTTAAATCCTTCATTGGTGAGGGTTTTTAGGAGACTGTGTATCGTCGTAACCCATAGAAGAGGCGATAAAATGCCCCCCTGAGGTATACCACGATTTACTTTGTCTCTAATTTTTACGTCATATGACCCACAAATAATTCACCTATTCCTTACCAAATTGTTGATCCAGTTTTTCAGCGCCCAGTCAACCTGAAACTCGTCTAAGGACTGGATAAGTGTATCGGTTGGTACATTGTTAAATGCGCCCTCAATGTCAATGCAAACAGCAAGGTTATACATTTCTTTACTCAAGGACTCTTCTATGTGGTGCACTACCTCATGCAGAGCTGTTTACACTGATCTTCCTTTGACATAGGCGTGTTGTTTGAATTTAACCCTATCATCCGCTATTTTTTTTAATCAAGAGCCTTACGGTATTCTCTATAGTTGCCATCCTTTTACCCGTGTCATCCACCAGTGTTTCGGGTTGGACATGAGTTTTTGAGAGGAACTATTTCATTTTAGACACGCTGTTAACGCCGTCGATTGTGAGTATACGCGGCACCCATCTTGCAGAAAGCTTTCTCATACCCAAGTGATAATTCAAAATTAAAACCACTGAGCCATGTGAGATGCCTATGGCTTCCAGAATCTTTCGCACGTTCAATCTCCGATCGGCCAAACCATATGGACATATGGTTTGCGTCAAAAACGTTCGGCATTTTCCGTGTTTGTACGGCCAAAACGAAATTCAGTAAATCACTTTTTTAAAATTGACGTTGATGGTGCAGAATTCCCATAGTATTCTAAATATACTAAATGAGGCAGTTTATTAACATATTGACAGAGCCAGCTGACAGATTGAATTTTTAATGTGATGAATTCTTGTTGAAATAAATTGCTTAGAAAATATTGAATCTATGGCTTGAACACATATTTGAAATTAAAAAACATAATCTTATACGGCACATTTTGAATTCCAAACCTTGTACTATTAGGTACATCAAAAAAGATGATAGTTCTTGGATTACATCCAGTGAGGAATCGCTGGAAATTGGTTATTTCTTTGAAGTGCAGTCATTAGAGGTCGTCAGTGAGAATGTAACTGAATCTAGAATTATGTGGGCTATCAATAGCTTTAAGTCGCCAGGACAAGACAATGTTTCGCCGGCGGAGCTACAGGCGATGGCTGAAACAATTGCTCCTGACTCAGGGAGATCTACACAGGCCTATATACCAATAAAATGGAGAGAAATAAATGCTGATTTCATCCCAAAAGCGGAATATCGTCGCATGCAGGAGTTGATGATTTGCCACCAATCAGTATATCGCAATTTCTCCTCAAAAGCGTGGAGAGATTAATAGGACTAAAATTTATCACAGGCTACTGTTCAATCCACATCATGCCTACAGCAAGGGCAAGTCCATCGAAACCACCCTGCATAATATAGTAAGCTTTATTGAAAGATCCCTATCAGTTAAGGAGGATACTATGGTAGCTTTCTTAGATATGGATGGGGCCTTCAATAACATAATTCCAGCCGCTATAATTACGGTTTCAGAAACCTTGGGGTTTGATAGAAATATACGTAGGTTCATTCTTAATATTTTGATTAACCATGAACAATATTCTGTTTTAAGAGGGTTATTTGAGACGAAGAGGAGGAGGAATCAATAGAACACCTTCTGTTCCGAGAACGAACGCTCTATGAAGAGTGATGAGCAGCACTGTTTATTTTCCTAGGCCATTCTTATTGAAGTTGTTATACGATGTACTTGTTCAATGGTGCTTTGCTTCTTTCGAAATCCAAATTGGTGATCGGGAATCACACAGTTTGACGATATGTGTGGTGTTATCTTTTTCAATAAGTTATTCTCAAAGATTTTTGACACGATGGACAAGCTTATCGGTCGATACGATTTTATTTAAGTATAGGCTTTGCCGGGCTTAGGAATCATTACTGTTTCAGATCGTTTTCATGATCTAGGGAAATAGCCGAGGCATAAAATACTGTTCCTGTTCTATATATATATATAGAGCGTGTAGTTTTTTCTGGCAAGTTGGAAGACTTTTTCTTAGAGCTGGAGAGCGGTATCGTTGCCATTCCCTTCTGAGGTTTCTTTTCTCCATGAGAGCATCGATTTCAAGTGGCTGTGTGGTATAATTTCGTTTTTGTGGCTGGGTATTCGTTGAAGCCACTGCTGCCGCATTGTTTAATACATCAGTGAGAAGGTTTACAGCTGACTCAATATCGTCTGACAATCGTAACGATATTCGCCCATATAAGTGATTGCTAATGTATTTTTTGTACTTCGTCCAGTTTGTGCGCTTGATGAAAATGGTTGTAAGTTAATTTTCTTGTCTGGATTCAAACATAATAAGGATTGTTGGAGAATGATCTGATGAAAGATCTAATGATGGACGGACAGACAGGTTTTCACGCCTTATGTTTTTCACTACTGCAAAGTCAATTAAATCGGGTGTTTTGTTTAAATCTAAAGTCCAGTAGGTTGGTTGACCGCTAGAAACGGTATCTAGATTTTTACAGTATTTTACAATTGTCTGCCTCTTGGTGTAGTAAGGCGTGAGTCCCAGGATGTTTGTTTGGCGTAATAATCCCCAGCCGCAACGAACTTCGACCCCAATGTCGAGAAAAAGTCCGTAAATTGATCTTAGTCGATATTACGCCTTGGAGGACAATAGATTGACGATATAACTTTCTTGATGTTAGTGATGTTAATTGTAGTCGCTTGTAAGTGGTTCGTCTTATATTCGGGCATAGGATATTGTTTAATCGTTTTACTTATAACAAATGATGTGCCACCACTGCACAGTGTGTAATTTGAGCAATCTAGGTGGACAAAAGTATTTTTTTTAACCTTTTGTATAGAAAAAGCATATTAAAGTAATATTAACCTTAGTATTAGTAAAAAAACAAAAAACATTTAAAAAAATGTATGTGAAAACACCACGTCATGGTTATTTTTCAAAGAGCATTTTTCTAGTTGTTGTAGCGTATTCTTCGACTTTGATTGACTTGTATAAAATTAATTGGTTTCAGAATAATTTACCACGTCTAATGTATATATTAACGATGTATTAATTTTTTCGCCGCACTGTGTTTCAATTCATAGATCAACCAAAGTTTTTAAGGTATTTCCTGGGTCATTCTTACATTAGGGCAAATATTTTAAAATTGTGCAAATATGAGCAAGATATTTTTTGGTTTTTTGTAGTATACACACTATATTTAAAAACCTGAAAGTTTGGACGAGGTGTTTTGAGGTGAAATTTTGTTATGTCCTTTTCTTTATAACGAATTGGATTTTAAAGGGAGTTCAAATACTCACTGTTTAAAATCAACAAAATAGCTCTAATTAAAATGATTCAAAGTAATGAAATGCACAACATTTAATAAAATATAACTAATTTTTATATTTCCATCGTTTTTTTTTTCAATCGAGCTAAGAAAAATGTTCTCACACGTCACTAATCACAAACTAAAATGTATAGATTCCCACATTGCTTTTCTACCTACAACAATATCTTACTTTCATTTACCGTTATCTCATTAACAGTAAGATATTGTGTTTTCTTATAATTATTTCTGTAATAGTGGACCTCTCTTTAATGACATATATAAAGATTGTGATATTCAGTTAACATTTTTTTTCAACTTTTGTCCACCTAGATTGATGAAATAACACACTGTGCACTGGCCACTCGGATGTTTGGTGTCATACAGTACAATAACCACCGATTCTAAAGCAATTTCTTATAGTAAAGTGCGTCTCAGAGACTAGTAGTATGTCTATTTCTTGATTTTCAAGAAAAAGTTCCTCTTCATTCTTAGGCCGGCTTAGGCCGTTTGCGTTCCAATAACAAATTGACGGTGGGGCTATTTATACCCTACACCGCTCTGTGGTACAGGGTATTATAAGTTTGTTTCACGGCAGATGTTTGTAACACCTGAAAATAACACAGCTAGACCCACCTTAAAGTATACCGATCGACTCAGAATCACTAGCTGAGTCGATTAAACGATGTCCGTCCGTCCGTCCGTCCGTCTGTCCATGTAAAGTTGTTCGTCGACTACAGGTCGCAATTTCACTCCGATCGTTCTGAAATTTTGCAGTAACACAGCTAGACCCACCTTAAAGTATACCGATCGACTCAGAATCACTAGCTGAGTCGATTAAACGATGTCCGTCCGTCCGTCTGTCCATGTAAAGTTGTTCGTCGACTACAGGTCGCAATTTCACTCCGATCGTTCTGAAATTTTGCAGTTTAGAGTATTTCGCGTTGGTTGAAATCGGTTCAGATTTAGATATAGCTCCCATATATATCTTTCGTCCGATTTGGTCCTTTAGTCCTATAGAAGCTGTATTTTACATCCGATCGTTTTGCCATTTAGAATGGTAGAGTTTCTTGATCCATGAACCAACACTGCCGAATTTGAAGAAAATCGGTTAAGATTTAGCTATAGCTCCCATATATATGTTTCGTCCGATTTGGCCCTTTAGTCCTATAGAAGCTGTATTTTATATCCGATCGTTTTGAAATTTAGAATGGTAGAGTTTCTTGATCCATGAACCAACATTGCCGAAGTTGAAGGAAATCGGTTAAGATTTAGCTATAGCTCCCATATATATGTTTCGTCCGATTTTGCTCTTTAGTCCTGTAGAAGCTGTATTTTACATCCAATCATTTTGAAATTTAGAATGGTAGAGTTTCTTGATCCATGAACCAACACTACCAAATTTGAAGAAAATCGGTTAAGATTTAGCTATAGCTCCCATATATATGTTTCGTCCGATTTTGCTCTTTAGTCCTGTAGAAGCTGTATTTTACATCCAATCATTTTGAAATTTAGAATGGTAGAGTTTCTTGATCCATGAACCAGCACTACCAAATTTGAAGAAAATCGGTTAAGATTTAGCTATAGCTCCCATATATATGTTTCGTCCGATTTGGCCATTTAGTCCTATAAAAGTTGTATTTTACATCCAATCGTTTTGAAATTTAGAATGGTAGAGTTTCTTGATCCATGAACCAACATAGCCGAATTTGAAGATTTAGCTATAGCTCCCATATATATGTTTCGTCCGATTTTGCTCTTTAGTCCTGAAGAAGCTGTATTTTACATCCAATCATTTTGAAATATAGAATGGTAGAGTTTCTTGATCCATGAACCAACACTACCGAATTTGAAGAAAATCTGTTAAGATTTAGCTATAGCTCCCATATATATGTTTCGTCCGATTTGGCCCTTTAGTCCTATAAAAGCTGTATTTTACATCCGATCGTTTTGAAATTTAGAATGGTAGAGTTTCTTGATCCATGAACCAACATTGCCGAAGTTGAAGGAAATCGGTTAAGATTTAGCTATAGCTCCCATATATATGTTTCGTCCGATTTTGCTCTTTAGTCCTGTAGAAGCTGTATTTTACATCCAATCATTTTGAAATTTAGAATGGTAGAGTTTCTTGATCCATGAACCAACATTGCCGAAGTTGAAGGAAATCGGTTAAGATTTAGCTATAGCTCCCATATATATGTTTCGTCCGATTTTGCTCTTTAGTCCTGTAGAAGCTGTATTTTACATCCAATCATTTTGAAATTTAGAATGGTAGAGTTTCTTGATCCATGAACCAACACTACCAAATTTGAAGAAAATCGGTTAAGATTTAGCTATAGCTCCCATATATATGTTTCGTCCGATTTGGCCATTTAGTCCTATAAAAGTTGTATTTTACATCCAATCGTTTTGAAATTTAGAATGGTAGAGTTTCTTGATCCATGAACCAACATAGCCGAATTTGAAGATTTAGCTATAGCTCCCATATATATGTTTCGTCCGATTTTGCTCTTTAGTCCTGAAGAAGCTGTATTTTACATCCAATCATTTTGAAATATAGAATGGTAGAGTTTCTTGATCCATGAACCAACACTACCGAATTTGAAGAAAATCGGTTAAGATTTAGCTATAGCTCCCATATATATGTTTCGTCCGATTTGGCCCTTTAGTCCTATAAAAGCTGTATTTTACATCCAATCGTTTTGAAATTTAGAATGGTAGAGTTTCTTGATCCATGAACCAACACTACCGAATTTGAAGAAAATCGGTTAAGATTTAGCTATAGCTCCCATATATATGTTTCGTCGGATTTGGCCCTTTAGTTCTATAGAAGCTATATTTTACATCCAATCGTTTTGAAATTTAGAATGGTAGAGTTTCTTGATTCATGAACCAACATTGCCGAATTTGAAGAAAATCGGTAAAGATTTAGCTATAGCTCCCATATATATGTTTCATCCGATTTGGCTCTTTAGATCCAATCGTTTTTATACCCTACACCACACTGTGGTACAGGGTATTATTTAAGTATAAAATGTCCCAAAAGTAAATTTATGTAGACAATTTATACATGAATTACAAAATTTATATATCAGAGTTATTCAATATTACGAGACTGGTGTAGGGTATTATATAGTCGGCCCCGCCCGACTTTAGCCTTTCCTTACTGGTTTTAATATTTTTTTATTTATCAAATTTTTTACTCTTGGTGGACAATTTTTATCTTTTTAGTCAATTACGCTAATATGTGAAGAGTGAAACAAAGGCCCGCAATAGACATTCACATGTACATATATTCTTCGATTTTATGAGTGATTTCCAAAAACCAGCAAAACATGTATTTTTTTAAATTTATTATTTACTTTGAACAACTGCCAAGTTATAACCGTGCTATGTTTTTATAGAAAATCATCAAGGAAGCATTGGCATCGACAATTGACAGTTGTGAATTGAACAATTGCGACACTCTGACGTAATAACTGGTGTGAGGAGGACATATTCGATTATTGAAAGCACCGGGCCGTCACTAATGCCACTTTTTAACTTTAACGTTAAATTTTCCCTCCCATCGACACAAAACACTTCCATTTTCTTCCTACTTTCGAGTCAGACAAGAAAAATGCATTTGTCGGGGAACACACCCAACGATTAACATGCAAAAAATGCCAAAGAAAACTCCGAAACTCTGAAATGCGCCAAAACCAACAAAGTCCAATAAGTCATATACGCCCTTAGCCCTCGCTCATCTCTATCGCCACTCCCTTCGTCCAACGAGTGAGTGGTGGGTAAGTGATAGTGATACCAGAAGTTTGTTGCATGCAACCTGACATTACATGCAATTCAATGACTTTTGAGTTGCCAACCACCACGATTGATGACTGGATGTCAGTCACTCCGCAAAAGACTCTGTTGGTATTTCGTGTCGCAAATAACTCATGGGAGGTTACTACACCCACTCCCACCGGTGCTGATCCATCTCAGATGCCAACCATACATACCACTGGTGGTACGAGTCGTATAGCACACGATTAGATGTAATCAACAAGAAGCAAACAAGTGATGTGCTATTTTTATCACCAAAGCACACGATTGCATTATGACATTTGTTATTTATATAATTTCAAAACAAATATTTTAATTCCAGTATGAAAGAATTCGCTATGAAAATACCATTTCGTAAGGTTCAGGAAACTACTCAATACCTCGCTGTTCTCAGTAAGATGCCAGGCACACCTCTAATCTGCAACGATGTAGGATGGCATCAGGAGACAATAAAGCTCTTAGCTTTCGGTGATCTGTATAAGGCAGCTCTTAAGTCGAGTCCTCACCTCGGTTACAGAAGAACCATCCAACTCGGCTGAGGCTAAAATTAGTCAAGAGAAAGTCAAATTGTTCGCACTATCGAATCGTCCCTATATTTCAATGAATTCACTATGGTGGAATTTCTCGACATAGAAAGGGCTTTTAATAACATTCACTTAGATGCGGTTATTGTGGCGATAATTAAAAATTCTAATCCTGGTCTGCCGACCCAAATTGCAAATTGAAGAGCAAGGCGGATGGTATTTTGATCCTTAATGATGAATCCACCCCCACTTACACCTTTATCGAAACGAGAGCGCTACTTCGGACACTGAGGGGATGAGAAGGGTGTCTGGACTCCATACTGTATCTAATGGGGACATGATCCTCGATGATACGGACGAGGAGTTCCACAACACCCTTGTAGGGGTGGATGTTAATCTGTCAGTTACAATGATGGTGACACTTCTACAAATTAACCTCCATCACGCTAAAGCAGTCTCAGTAGCTCTGTTGCTGCGCCTGTCCACAGGTGCACTAGACATCGTCCTGGTGCAGGAGCCGTATGTAGGTAGTAGGAGGAAAGGTGTGTGGTATCAGGACATCCAACATTAAACTGTTTGTGGCCAACTGTGAAGGCACCTCGACCACTTATTCTCAGATTACCATTATATAGAGGTCAAACTCGCTGAAAAAGCACCTAAACCTACCATTCACACAAATGTGGGGAAGCCAAAGTGGTACCTGTGTGAATAGAATTTAAAAAACCTCATCTCTAAACTGAAATGATCCGAATGAAATAGCCGGTCTGGACAATTTTGTAGATCACATCACTGCCTCATTCAATAGCTCCTTTGAAGAAGCCTGTCCAAAAATAAGTTACAATGGTAAAACTAAACCAAAATGGTGGACTTCTGAGCTAAAGGCTAGGAAGAAGACCGCAAAAATCTATTCAACAAGGCCAAACCTATTGGTTTCACCAACGACTGGGATGCCTATAAAGAGCAACTAAAAATCTATAAAAAGGAGCTTAGAAAATCGCAAAGGCGTTTTTGGCACAACTTCTGTGGGGACGTGGAAAAGGTGAGTAAGATATTATCCACAGCATCCTGTACAGTGGATTATTTGCAGGATGAAGCATATAAGAGGACGAAAAGCAGCGAGTAGTCATAAAATGTACTGCCCGACACACATTTCCCAGCGAACTCACCAAGAGAACCCGATGATCAGTAGGACCAACAAGAGAACGATTAACAGCTTTGAGCCCCATTATCCCCCAGCTGGAGAAAATTTATGAAGCTGTATCAGTCTCTCATACATCCCCATATGTTAAAAGAAGATCAGTGGAAACAGCTCTACATGAGGTAGTACACCACATAGAACACTCCTTCAGTGAAGAAATGTACACAGTTGCCGTTTGTATAGACATTGAGGGCGCTTTTAACAACGTTCAGACCGATACACTTATCCAGTCCTTAGACGAGTTTCAGGTTGACCGGGCGTTGATAAACTGGATCAACAATATGCTAAGGAATAGGTGGATTATTTGTGGGTCATATGACGTAAAAACCAGAGACAAGGTAAATCGTGGTATACCTCAGGGGGGCATTTTATCGCTTCTTCTATGGGTTACGACGATACACAGTCTCCTTAAAGCCCTCACCAATGAAGGACTTAAACCAGTCTGTTTTACAGACGACGTTATAATACTTCTAAGGGGCACACATCCAAACCAACTAGGCAGAAGAGCTGAGGAGGCACTTAACATAGCATATAACTGGGCTCAACCAATGGGATTAAATGTCAACCCAGACAAAACAGAAATATGTCTATTTACAAGGAAAAGGAAGATTCACCCATTTACCGTGCCTCGATTTCTGGATAAGAATATTACGATATCTAAAAAGGTAAATTACTTGGGAGTAATCTTGGATCAGAAACTGTACTGGAAAGATCATATTGAAGAAAGAGTTACAAAGGCCCACAGATGTTGGTCGTTGTGCAGAAGAGCTATAGGTTCAAAATGGGGACTACGTGATTAGACCAATAATAACCTACGCCTCTGTACTGTGGTGGGCATCAATGGACAAAAAGTACAAATAGTACCATTGCAAAAAGTGCAACGTACGTGCTGTCTAGGCATAAGCGGTTCAATTAGAACCGCACCAACAAGAGCTTTGGAGACTATACTGCACATCCAACCAATAGATATCCGTATAAAGTATGAGGAAGGCCTCACAGCAAGACGTCTACAAGTGATGGGTGAATGGATAAATCGAGACCACAAGTCGTACCATCAGAAGGTATTACAATCACTGGTCGGTCATATTCAAACAACGGAAATCTCCGACCGCATTCCTGAAGTGCGGCTTACAGCTACCTGTGAATCGTTCGTGCCAGACAGACGCTTCTGGGAAAACGTAAAACTAGCTCATGCGCCAGTGGGAACCAGCTGCTACACTGATGGGTCCAGGCTAGGAGGAAGGACGGGTCTGGGACTTTTTATTGATGAACCAGAAGTCGAACTTTACTTTCGCCTCCCAGACCATAACACAGTATTTCAAGCAGAAGTTCAAGCAATCAGGGAGTGTGTTAACTGGCTCAGTAATACCACAAAGCCTAAATATGCCAACATATCAAAAAATAACATCGGAAAAGGTCAAATCCAGAACAGTGTTAGACTGTAAAAGAACGATAAATAATTACTCAGTCCATGGTCAACTGCGTATTTTCTGGGTGCCGGGACACAACCGAGTTATTGGAAATGAACGAGCAAACAGCTTGGCGTCAAAGGGCAGAGAACTTCGAGTAATAAACTTGGAAAATTGGAAACCTTTCGAAGCCACAAAGGATGGGTTGAAGCACTGGGCAGTAAAGGCTCACAAAACTGTGTGGAATAGAGCAACTGTAGAAGCAACTGCAAAGATACTGTTGGGTGACCCAAATGAGAATCTGAAACTAAACAAGATCGAGATTAGTAAGATGATGAGTGTTCTAACGGGACACTCAAGCTTACAGGCACATCTTCATCGCATAGGACTAGCAGTGCAGGGCATGCGGGGAAAATAACGAAACGATGGAACATTTTCTGTGTCACCGTGGGGTATAAAAATCATAAATAAGGAGCGCACAACAGGCCGAACCACTGGCTTAAGTATATGTCCATGGACATGAGACGTTTAAACGTCTCCTCTATTCAACCTAACCTAGCCTAACCTAACTACATCCCCAATCGATGGAGGCATACCGAAGTGGTGTTTATACCCAAAGCGACAAAGATATCGCACACTAGGCCAAAAGGCTTCAGACCAATCTCTCCTCCTTTCTATTGAAAGGTCAGGAAATACTTTTAGATTCTTTCATTAAGGAAAACCTGGATAAAAATACTTGTCGGAGATCCAGCATGCTTGCAACAAGGGAAACTCTACGGAATCTGACATGCACAAACTTGTGGGCACTATCGAATCGTCCCTACATTTCAATGAATTCACTTAGATGCGCTAATTGCGGCGCTGTCACTTCTAAAGGTGATTTCCAGCTTGATTAGACTAATTTAGAATCTGCTTAACAGAAGAGGCATAACAGCAAGTCTTGGATCCACAACTCTAACATGGTTTGTAAACAGTGGGACCACACAAGGAGGAGTACTGTCTCTACTAATTTGGAACATAGCGGCGAATGAAATCCTGTTAGATCTAAAACGTTGTGGCTGCAAGGTCGTGGCGTATGCGGTCGACGTGGCAATCACAGTGTGTGGCAAATTCGAAAACGTCGTCTGAGACATCCTGCAGGTGTCTCTGACAAACTTAGCTAGATGGGCCAGAAGCAGCGGTTTGTGGGTTAACCCAAACAAGACAGAATTGGGTACCTATGCTAGGATGAATATTGTCCCACATGTGGGTTCTCCTCCTCGGTTAAATGGAACAGATCAAGTCTTTTCGGAAATCGCAATTTTTTTAAAAATAATTCTATATAGGAAACTGTTATTTAGACTTAACGTATTGGAACATGTAAGGAAGGCCAACGTCGCCGTATATTCCTGCAGGAAGGCTGTAGGGTCGCGGTGGGGCCTCTCTCCTAAAATCATCTATTGGATATATAAATATAGCACTAATTCGTCCAATACTGTTGTACGACATTGTAGTGTAGTTGACTGCAACTGGAAAACTATCCATCACCAATCTACTATCAAATGTTCAGAGAACTGCCTGCCGATGCATAAGCGGAGCTTTTAGGACTACAGCGACAGAGTCTCTACAATCCCTACTCCACCAACTGCTGATTAATATTGTGAAGTTGCACCCAGAGCGGCAATAATATTAAACTGCCTATCAATGTGGAGGTACAAGAACTACGGTCATATAAGGATATCAAAGTGTAGTGCTATGGTAACCGACCGAGTGGACTATATACCAACTGTGTACACCTTAGAGAGAAACTACATCACTGTGATACCAGCCAGAGATGAATGGGTTGGCAGAATACCAGTTAATAGAAACCTTCTCTACTTCTACACGGATGGTTCGAAGCTTGATGATAAGGTTGGCTTCGGAGTACACTGTAAAGAATTCAGCCTTGATATAGCTCACAGACTACAAGATACCTGCAGTGTCTATCAAGCCGAAATAATGTCAATATGGGAATTCGCCAAGTGGCTGAGTTGCAACATAGTAACCAATGCTGCCTTTGTCATTTCCTCTAAAAGCCAGGCTGCCATAAATTCTCTGGAGGCCACATCTCTTAACGAGATGGCGGAGCAGTACAACATACACCTCATATGGGTGTCTGGACATAGGGATATCCCGCGAATTGCAAAACCAATGATCTTGCTAGGAAAGGGACGACATTACAAAATCTAGAAGAATTTGCCTATATTGGTGCGCCACTATCCTCATGCAAGCTTTGGTTTAGGCAATCAGGCAGTCCAACGAAAGACGGACAAACATCAGCATATGTAGGTTAGCCACCCAAACTGGCCAAGATATGAAGCTCAAAATATCTCCTCGCACTAGAGAAGAAAAGACTGTCTACGTTACTGTCCGTTCTGACGGGACACAGCCTGATCGGCGAACACGCCAGTATGTGGGGTATTGACTCCAATGAATTCTACAGAAGCTGTGGTGGTGAGGGAGAAGTGACGTGCATTGAGCACTTGCTATGCTACTGTCCCGCTTTGAGTAAACGTCGTCTGGACATACTGGAGTCGGCCTTTCTAGGTAGTTTAACGGATCTTTCCGGTACCGATATTCGTACTATCGGTAACGTTGTATATCAAGGAAGTTGGTTAGATGAGGGGCATTTCAGCCCGTGGTAATATTAGGGACCTCAACTGGTGAATGTGAGCTGGTAACTAGTAAGAAAATTCAGTCGGGTAAACCGACTTAAGAACCACCTCACCTTCAGTCCCAAAAAACATTAGTTAATTTATTCATTTAGACTAGCTCTTGTTTTCGCGATATTGGACCACAAAGTTTGCAAGGTAATCATAGAGGTTAGTTGTCTCGGAGGTGATTTTAAAGTGGAAGGCTACGGGGAATACATGCTTCATTCTAAAGAACGAAATAAAGGGAACCTTTCGAGAATTATTTCTTTCAATTACCCCTGTATAATTGCAATCAGATCTTACCATATGTCAAACGTCACACAAATCGTCAACATTTTGGTGTCTTTGAGAAAAACATTCCTCGCGAAAAATTATTATGAGTCTCCTTACAACATATTTATGAAAAATTAACAGGTTTCATAATTAACAGGTTTTGTTGGTTTGACACTAACCAAAAAACAAGTAAAAGCGTTAAGTTCGGCCATGCCGAATCTTATATACCCTCCACCATGGATAGCATGTGACCTCACAAAATAACTCAAACCTAAAGAAAATAACACCGAAAAACACAAAAGATGAGAATAATAGGAATCACAACAAGTTAGATGCTATGTATGGGAGCTATATCTAAATATGGACCGATATCGCCCAATCCCAAGTTACCTGCAGCTATAAGAAGTATATATACCAAATTTCAGCCAACTAGCTCAAGTATTATAGATTGTAGCGTGATTACAACAGACGGGTGGACGGACGAACGGACAGACGGACATGGCTAAATCGTCTTAGAATTTTACGACGATTACGAATATATATACTTTATGGGGTCTTAGATCAATATTTAGAGGTGTTACAAACGGAGTGACAAAATGAATATACCCCCCATCCTATGGTGGAGGGTATAATAATGTACAAACATTTAAATAAAAAAATGTTATTACAAATATTTTCTGTTATGAGCAGAAAAATACACAAATTATGTAATATCTCGAAATCTGCTTAATTCTCATAAAAAAGTTGAGAAAGGACTTATAGTATTTATTCGCTAGAAATATTTTTCTCAACGATGCCTACTAAAATTTGTTGACGATATATATGATTTTTAACACATGATAAGATTTCATTGCACTTTTTCCGGGGTAAGGCGGTGAGAGGAATGACTGTTTTGAGAGGAATAATTCTCCAAATGTTCCTTTTATTTCGATCTTTGGACTGAAGCATATATTCCGAAGTCTTCCACTTCAAAATCACCAAAGAGTTAGGTAACTTCTCTGATTTCCCAAAAAACTTTGTGGTCGAATATCGCGAAAACAAATCTAACATAAGAAAACGGCTAATGCCACTTGATTCAGCGTGGCCGAAATATGTTTATCCATAGGGTCTCCTTTCTGTTACATTTTTGGAATAGCACAGTGTTATTTATCATCATTTTAAATTGCATTCAATAACTTTAAAGTTTGTACTGGTATTAAAGTTATAAACTGTCAACTTTTAGTGCCAAATTGTCCATTTGAATTGGAAGTACTAAAAGGGGCGTGCCAATAACTCTAGACTTTTCTCAGGACGCAAGGTACTATAGCGTGATCCATTTCGAGGTTCCCTACTTTTTTAAAGAAAAAGCACAGAAAATTCAAATTGAATGGGGAATGTTTATTATCATTTGAAAGAACATTCTTTGGCATTTATTTTTTGAAGATTATGTCTATCAAATGTTGGCCGCGGCTACTCTCAGATGGCCCATCCATTGAGTCCAATTTTCCATGACTCGTTCGAGCATTCGACTGGTAACTGGCGAATGACGGGCGTGATGTTTTGCTCCAAGGCCTGAATCGAAGCGGGTTTGTCCGCGTAAACTTTAGACTTTACATATCCCCACAGGAACAAGTCTAACGGTGTGATATCACACGATCTTGGTGGCCAATCGACCGGCCCAAAACGTGAAATTATCTGCTCACCGAAGTGTTCTCTCAATAAATCCATTGATTGATGCTATGTTTGGGAAGTGGCGCCGTCTTGTTGAAACCAAATGTCGCTGAGATCAAGAGCTTCAATTTCAGGCATCAAAAAGTCGGTTATCAGGGCACGATAACGGTCGCCATTGACGGTTACGTTATCACCGGCATCATTTTTGAAGTAATATGGACCGATGATTCCACCGGCCCACAGACCACACCAAACCGTAGTTTTTTCTGGGTGAAGTGGCAGCTCTTGAAACTCTTCAGCTTGCCCTTCGTCCCAAATGCGGCAATTTTGCTTGTTTACATACCCTTTGATCCAGAAATGGGCCTCATCACTGAACAAAATTTGGCTCGAAAACGTCGGATCTTCTTGGAACTTTTCAAGAGCCCATAGAGCGAAGCGATGTCGCTTGGGAAGGTCGGGCGGCTTCAGTTCTTACACAAGCTGTATTTTGTATGCTTTCAATTTAAGATCTCGACGTAAAATGCGCCAAGTTGTTCCATATGTCAGTCCGAGTTGCTGCGAACGGCGCCGAATCGACTCTCCTCGGTCTTCGTGGACACTCTCAGCTACGGCTGCTACATTTTCTTCACTGCGTGCTGGACGTGGTCTATTCGGTCGAATATTATCCAATAATGAATGCTGGGTCTCAAGATGGGTGATGGTGTTGCAAATAGTACGCTCAGTAGGCCGTTTATGTTGACCATAAGTTGAGCGAAGTGCACGAAACACATTCCTCAGAGAACTTGAATTTTCGTAATAAAGTTGATCGATTTGTAAACGTTGTTCAGGCGTAAGTCTTTCCATGATGAAATGCCAAACAATAATTAACAAAACAAACATGACAGCATGACACGACTCACACGTAATCTGTCAAAATAAGGCTGTAAGTATCTTATTAAATCTATAAGCAGTTTACTTTTACTGCAGAATGTTCCATTTGTGTGGGAGGTTCCAAAAGGTGTGTGGCAACATCTCATATTTTTCTTGTGGTATTAGCGACTAATAAACTAATACTATGTGTGGAATTTCAGAAGATTCGAGTATGTAATATAGAAGTAATTTATGAATCGATATTTCACTAAATTTTAACCCTTTGTTGGGGATGTAATAGAAGGAGTGGACGAATATGGCCCATCTTCGAATTTAGCCGGAGATAGAGAAAAAATATTACCGCGTTCCAAATTTTGAGTCAATCCGTTAATCCTTTCGAGCGCTATCGTGCCCACTAATCAGCAGACAGACAGACAAACGTTGCTCAAATGACTTAAAATTGCTCAAATCGAATTTCCCCCAAAATACTTGAGGTTTTATGTCACTCCTTCGATGTGTTGCAATTTTGGCTCGTAGCAAATGATATGTACCCTCCTCTCTAAGGCGAGGGGATAAAAAATGACTGTCACCCTAACCCTCCCTACGTTTAAATATCTGAGGTTCAATTTCGGCATTGTAGCATACATGGATTCAGCTAATCATTATCTATCGATCCATATACGACACTTCCAGGTATGTCCAAATTTTTGTGACTTATTCCAAAACTCAACTCAAAAAGTATTTTAGCTTTCCTGATGCTTTAGATTTGTTGAGATGTGCTGTTTGAGATATGCTACAATTTCAGAACACCACTGCTCTTAGTTAGCATTTTGTTTTCGGTCCCAAATGTGTTCAAGAGAATTTTTAAAATTATTTCTACGCTGTTCAATTCGCTTTAAGTCATTTGGAAGCAACAACTATATAAACATTTTGCGGCCTTAAAAGGATTATTATATCCTCCGTCTGATAAAAATGGATCGGAATTTAATATTGGTAGAGTTAGTTATTTTGCTTTTATATTTAATGATTATTTTTATTACTTCATAATACTCGAATTATTCGCCATGATTATAAGGAATAAAACGAAAACATGTTTATAAAACTATGCCATTGATGTAGTATTACATCCAATCAATTGTTCATTGGACAAAATATCCTTGTATTTCATCCTCATCCACGAACAACCCACACACACACAGCCACAATTATAAAGAGCGCAATACGACACCGGAACAAGTGTTAAGTACATCTGGAGTACCTACACCACAACAAAACACAACACACCTTTCCACACACAGATTTGATTTCCCTTCCTTAATCTGTGTAAAACTGCAGCAGCATCGGGAGGGGGAGAAACCGGAGCAGGAGCACTTCATTATATAATTTATAAAAGGCAAACGCCACTTACGCCACCGCGTTGCATTATGTGCATTACGAACATTACATTATTGTTGAAGAGCGTATTAGGGATATTGCGGCATTGTTATTGTTCCAGATTTAATAGCGACAGTGTCCTTTTCCTTCGTCCTGCTGGCTGCTAGAGGCTACGGGTAATAACAATAGCAGCGAATAATAATGGTGATGATGTTGTAATTTTTTACTCTGTTGTATTCTTAACCTGTTTCTGTTTTCACCGAGACAATATACCATCTGTAGGTTAAACATTTACAAAACCCCCCTCTATGTGGCCAACAGAGGGATAGAGGGAATAATGTGCCCCGGTACTTAAATTGTTATTCAAATTAAGGCTAGGTTATTGTTATTGTGCGACATTTTGTGAGGGGGAGGTTAATATGTTGTTAGAGCTTTTATTACGAAGCAATGAAAATAATTTTGATAAAAAAAAACTTTAAGGGAAGTTTTTAATAAGTTTAGATCTTAAAGAAAATGTGTTATGCGAAAACCAAAGGAAACGTGGTGTGTGAAATTAAATTCCTAAAACTTAACAAAACACATGTAGAATTTTTATATTATAACTATTACATTGTGCTCGAAATTGACTCTTCAAGAATGTAACAGAATGAAAAGTTTCATTATTTCGTATTTATTGAATTCGCATGAATAGATTTAATGAACACATTCGACAATTTGATAACTGTTAATTTCACTAAATTTTCGACTACATCAAAATAATGAAATTTCTTATATCAGAGTCAGAATTTATAATATTAAACTACTTATATTAATATTATTTTTGGCTAAAAGGTCTATAAAACGTGTTTTATAAATAGGTAACATATGACCTCGCCCATTTATTTATGAAAAAAAAATTCAAAAATTTCATAGGGATTTAAAATTTTAAAAAAAATTTTAAAAAAATAATTGTTGGGTTTTACGAAATTTTAATAAGAAAGGTTTTCAATTCTGGCCCAATTCCTAAGATATAACCGATTGATCGATTTTCAATTTAATATCTTAATCCTTGTCTAAATTCAGGTTTTTACAGAACTCAAAAATGTTTAATAGAACAAATGTTATTGAATTTTGACCGATGGATTTTGATTCTGAACCACTATGCATAACATGGCGAAGAACTTGATTTAAAAATTGTGTAATGTCTTTGTAAACTGTGAAATCCAAATGTAACAGTCGTTTTAAGTTACCTCTTGTTGCTAGATGATTCACACGGGTGCGACCTTCTTAACCAAGTAACAAAGTTCAGTCGGGTAAACCGACTTATGAATCCCCTCACCTTGTGTCCCAAATAATATTCGTAAATTATTTTTTTTTTAATTTTATTATTATTAATTTAAATTGCATTTAATAACTTTAAAGTATGTACAGTAGGCCGGGTCGATTTGTGGGGAGGCAAAAAAGTCGCCACTGCTCAGTGAAAATCGTATTCTAGGGATCAAAATATAAAACTTTGCCGAAGGAACCATACCCTTAAAACGAATTCTGATGTCCCGGAATTTGAGTCGAACTTTTGGGTAGGGGCAAATTTTGAAAAATCCCACGTTGACACGCAATGGGCGATTTTTAAATCGACCCGCCCTAATGTACAGGTATTAAAGTTAAAATCTGTTTACTTTTGCTACAAAATCGTCAATTTGTGTGGGAGGTACCCAAAGGGGCGTGCCAATAATGGTCACTTTTCTCTGGACCCTAGACACTGGTATTAAAGTTAAAATCTGTAAACTTTTGGTACAAAATGGTCCATTTGTGTGAGAGGTACCAAAAGGGGCGTGCAAATATCGCCCACTTTTCTGCAGACTCTAGGTACTATTAAAGCATTAAACTGTACAAAATTTCAAGTATTTATATGCACCTGTATTAAAGGTATAAGCTGTCAACGTTTGGTGTCAAATAGTCTATTTGTGTGGGAGGTACAAAAAGGGGCGTGCCAATAACGACCACTTTTCTATAGAATCTAGGTACTACAAAAGCATTACACTGTACGAAATTTCAAGTATTTGTTTGCACTGTTATTAAATTTATAAGCTGTTCACTTTTGGTACAAAAAGGTCCATTTGTGCGGGAGCTACCAATAGGGGCCTGTCAATAACGCCCTCTTTTCCCTAGACTCTAGGTACTATAAAAGCATTACACCGTACAACATTTTAAGTATTTGTATAAACTTATATTAAAACCATAAGCAGTTAACTTTTGGTGCAAAATTGACCATTCGTGTGGGAGGTACCAAAAAGGGAGTGGCCACTTCGCTAATTTTTCATGACGTGTTAGCGACTAACAAACTAAACATCCTTCTGGAAAATTTTAATGATCGGAAGTAAAGTACAACTTCTATAGCGGTTTGATACCAAATCAGGAGGAACATATACATATATGGAGGTTACATATAAATCTGAACCGATTTTCCTTGAATACTCATTCATGTAAAAAGACCTCTTTCTGTCGAATTTCGTACTGGTCGGATATAAAATACAGTCTCTCAAACGGGGGTAACATATATATGGGGGCTATATCTAAATCTGAACCGATTTTCTCCGAATTTGGCAGTATTCCTTCGTGTAATAAGAAACCCCTTTCTGCCAAATTTCGCACTGATCGGATATAAAATAAAGTTTTTACAGCGCTTACATATCAAATCGGGGACTAACATATATATGCGGGCTATACCCAAATCTGAAGCGATTTTAACCAAATTCAATAGCGATCGTCCTTGGGCCGAAAAAAGATATGTGCAAAGTTTCGTCGAGATCGGACCATAATTGCGACCTGTACTTTGATCACAAAAATACAAACAGACGGACATAGCTAAATCAACTCAGAAAGTGATTCTAAGTCGATCGGTATATTAAACGATGGGCCTATTTCTTATCCTTTTGGGTGTTACAAACAAATGCACAAAGTTATAATACCCTGTACCCCAGTGTTGTGTAGGGTATCAACATTAGCGCATACCAAATTTTAAGTCAATCGGTTACTCCTTTCGAGAGTTACCGTGTACAACAGCCAGCAGACAGACGGACGGACGTACGGACGTGCGGACGGACATTGCGACTTAAAATGACCCAAAACGATTTCCGCTGAACATACTTAGGGTCTTAAATCACTCCTTCGATGTGTTACACTTTTGGCTCGTAGCAAATGATATATACCCTCCTCTCTAAGGTGAGGGGATAAAAAGTACATAACGCAATGAAGTTTTGTCAGTTTTTCGATTTAGCTTTGAAGCAAATTTTTCATGAAAAGAAGGAATTATTTTCTTTAATACACGGAAAGTTAGACAATCTTTGAATCAATGTAATTTGTCAAAGAAATATTGATGTAACATTCAACACCAAAGCAATGAAATGTGTTGTGGGTTCAAAAACGAAGAAATCGAAAAAGCTATCAATTTAAAGCTACTAAAGTTTATACGAAGAATTCTACGAAAGCGACGTATCAATGTATTTTAGTATGTGTAAATTGAGTTTACAAATGAATAGACATTTTGGCCTTCGGTCGAAGAATATTTCTTTCGCCGGTACCGCTATCTGAAGTAGAAACAAATTTTACATTCGGCCCTCGTTATTAAAGTCCTGAATAGAGAATATCCCCCAACAATATTTCCGCATAACACAGACACATGTCAACGATTTAAGCTTTCGGATTGTTGCAGAAGGAACTCTTAAAGTTGTTGCCTGCATCCTGAACTCTACTCCAGCTAAAGTACGCATCTGTAGCGTATGCGGATGTTGTAATCCAATGATCTCAGACACTGGCATCTTTGGATGAGTGGATGTTAAAAATGCAACCCCGTCTTCCTGTTTTGGCTTGTGGCCAAACGAACAAAACATTTACAAATATACGTGCATATATATTTAGCACGCGGTACGCAATACGGAACTGTGTCTCATTATTTAAATGTACGAGAAATTATGATAATTACTGCCGCTTCCATTCAAGCTGCTTCGACATCCTTTCCGTGTTGACCCAAAACATCACATTATGGGGAGCAGCAGCAGCGGCAGTTTGTGTCAAGCACTTATTAATGGGGATGCCCAGGATACAAGGATGCGATGAGGATATACCTTTTCTTATTCTTCTCTAAATATTAGGCAAGGTGCAATGCTCTTGAGTGGTAAATGCGCCGCGTGCCACATGCGGCACTATAAGGCGCGGAGCGCAATTTTCCATAAACACTGAAATATAACGAGAAATCGGACGAGGAATTGAGAGCAATCGGGCCATAACAACAGCAAACACAATAAAACAAACAAAACAACACCCGGAAATAGGATAAAAATATCCGACACATCCACAAATACAGAGGCAGACGCAGACGCACTCCAAGACAATCAACGACTCAAATACAACTGCTGGAATTTTGGAATCTGATATGAAAAGATGTCATTTAAGATTTCTACCAAGACGATGGTGGAAGTAAGTGGTGAAGGTAGTGTGTCAGAGGCAGTGGCACTGCCAGTGGAAGTGGCGATGGTGGCGGTGGTGGTGTATGCCAAGGGCAAGGAACGCACATATCCGGCATGTGCAAAATTACTACGCTCAACTCTGCTTTACTCCGCCGCGTAAGAGGATAATGATAACGACGATAGCAGCACATGCTGCACGATAAGATGTATTTGGATAGACTTTGAGGAGTTCTTCAGAGACGCTGCAGCCTCCCTCCGTCTATATCACGAGCTAATTTCTTTTACTTTTTGTTCTTCGGGTAATATGAATACTTGAAACGCTTATTGTTGTCTTGGTTGGAGTGACAAGAGTGTGCTCTAAATGAATTTTTACATTTTATCATCTGCTGCATCATCCTGTGGATGGGTGGGGAGAGGGGGGTTGAGGGTTGATACTTGCAAGTTATCATCTTCCAAAGCGTGTTATTGATTTAATAGAATATGTAGAAGCAGTATATTGTACGAATATGTGTATATTATCCCTCAATCCAATCCCGATGGGCATATGTTCAACGCTACATAATGCATTTATTATTAATCGTACAATACAAAAAATATACTTAATAATATTAAAGACATTAGCACTGATTTCAAGCCTAAGGGACAATTTAGTATAAGTAAGTTAAATTTAAATTACTTAGTTGATAGTCTTAATTTTACGTAAATTATTTTAATTTTAAATAAAAAATATAATTTTATTAATTATACCCTCACCTTAAAATATCATTTACAATAATGACGCAAATTTCCAAACATTAATTACAATGACATTGATGAGGGCCGCAGACAATAAAGCATGTTAGGACATTTCATACTTAAACTAAACAAAATGTATATAATATTAAATACTTCATCTTAAATCTAAGTAGGTAAGCCGTAAGTATTAATGTATTCTAATAAAAACTTCGATTAAAAGAAAGCATCAAAACAGTAAAATTTTGAAGCTGATCCAAAATCCATTATGGAAATTGTTAGTTGTATATTCTTATCCCCTCACCTTAGAGAGGAGGGTATATAAAGGGTTTTCCAACAAGAGGCGTTATTTTGGTTTTCAAAGAAAAATTCAATTTTTTAGATAAATGATCGGATGTTTATTTCATAATAAAGGGGAAGGTATGCCGTTAATAATGAAAACAACATCAGTCAAATGGCCACCACGACCACGCTTACAGGACCATATCCTTTTCATGAAATTTTCCATAACCAAATCGCAAAGTGGCTGTCCTATGTCCTCGATAGCCTCACGAATTCTATCTTTGAGGTCTTGAATCGACGCTGGGCTGTTGGCGTAGACCTTATCTTTCACGTGGCCCCAAAGGAAGAAGTCGCAAGGTGTTAAATCACAAGATCTCGGAGGCCAATTGTGATCACCTCTTCGAGAGATAACAGGGTCCGGAAACTTTTCCCGTAACAGAGCAATGGTTTCGTTGCTTGTGTGGCACGTAGCGCCTTCTTGTTGAAAGTAAACGTTGTCCAGATCAATACCATCCAACTCCGACCATAAAAAATTATTAATCATCTCTCGATAGCGCAATCCATTCACCGTAACTGTTGATCCAACCTCATTTTCGAAAAAGTAAGGTTCAATGACCCCGCCGGACCATAAACCGCACCAAACAGTCACACGTTGAGGATGGAGAGGCTTCTCAACAATAACTCTTCTGGGGTTTTCCGAGACCCAGATGCGACAATTTTGCTTGTTGACGTAGCCACAGAGGTGGAAATGGGCCTCGTCAGTCAAGATGATTTTCGAATTTTAATAATTTCAGTGCGTCGTTGAATCGTGTATCGTTCCATTTTTAGTAATGGCGTAGTTTCTACTTGCCAAAGAATAAAATCTTCAAAAGTGACAGCTACCGAACTATCGGGTGATCAAAATAACACCTCTTGTTGGAAAACCCTGTATCATTAGCTACGAACCAAAAGTGTAACACATCGAAGGAGTGACCTAAGACCCTAAGTATGTTCGGCGGATATCCGTTTTGGGTCATTTTAAGTCGAATGAGCACTGTCCGTCCGTCCGTCTGTCTGTCTGCTGGCTGGTGCGCACGATAACTCTCGAAAGGAGTAACCGATTGACTTCAAATTTGGTATTTTCTTCTATCTCCGGCTAAGTTCGAAGATGGGCCATATTGGTCCACTCCTTCTAGTACCTCCCCCACAAAGGGTTAACATTTAGTGAAATATTGATTATTTATCTATACTACTTATTTGAATCCTCTGAAATTCTACACATAGTATTAGAATTGTCAAAGTGGGATTTTTCAAAATTTGCCCCTACACAAAAGTTCGACTCAAATTCCGGGACATCAGAATTCGTTTTAGAGGTATGGTTCCTTCGGCAAAGTTTCTTATTTTGATCCCTAGAATACGATTTTCACTGAGCAATGGGCGATTTTTAAATCGACCCGCCCTAATATACAGGGTGGCGCAGAATGAGCTATATGGTTTGTATTCTTTGAAACTTTTTTAATTACACTGTGCTCGAAATGGACACTTTAAAAATGTAACAGAAAGGGGACCATATGGATATACCTATTTCGACCTTACTGAATCCAATGGAGGTTACCGTTTTTCTAGGCTAGCTCTTGTTTTCGCCATATTCGACCATAAAGGTTGCAAAAAAAATCAGAGAGGTTAGTTATGTCGGAGGTGATTTTGAAGTGTAAGACTGCCGAAAACGCGCTTAAGTCCAAAGAACGAAATAAAGGGAACCCTTCGAGTATTATTTCTCTCAAAAAAGTCAACCACGCTTCTCACCACTTTACCCCCCAAAAAGTGCAATCAGATCTTACCATGTGTCAAACGTCATACAAATCATCGACATTTTTAGTTTGTGTCTTTGAGAAAAATGTTCCTCGCGAAAAATTACTATGAGTCTCCTTTCAACATATTTATGAAAAATTAACAGGTTTCACAATTTAGCAGGTTTTGTTGGTTACCTTTGAAATTCCCATTAACACTAACGAAAAAATAATTTACAAAAATGTAAGTCAAAAAATTGTATTTCAAATATATTCTGCTATAAGCAGAAAAATACACAATATGTAATAACTCGAAATTTGCTTAATTCTCATAAAATGGTTGAAAAAGGACTTATAGTATTTCTTCGCGAGCAATATTTTTCTCAACGATGCCTACTAAAAATTTCGACGATATGTATGATTTTAAACATATGATAATATTTCATTGCACTTTTTCAGGGGTAAGGGGGTGAGAAGCGTGGACGACTGTTTTGAGAAAAATAATTGTCCAAATGTTCCCTTTATTTCGATTTTTGGACTGAAGCGTATATTCCGAAGTCTTCCACTTCAAAATAACCAAAGAGATAAGTCACCTCTCTAATTTCCCAACAAACTTTGTGGTCGAATATCGCGAAAACAAGAGCTAATATAGAAAAACGGGTAATGCCACTGGATTCAGCATGGCCGAAATAGGTCTATCCATAGGGTCTCCTTTTTGTTAAATTTTTTGACTAGCACAGTGTTATTATTCTTTCTTGTTTTTTCAGCATTTTGTGAAGGAGACTTCGGGAATTCGAACAACGTACAAAAATAATTGAGTTTTTCCGAAATTTTGCGAAAAGTTCTGGAAAATATGCTAAAAAGAGCACGCATGTGCAAAGCAGAAAATGGACATCACTTACAGGATATCATTTTTAGAAGCTAATTGCAAAAAAATCCCCAATAATATACTGTATTTAAAAAAAAAATTATAATAATCGCATAAATAAAAAAGATATAAACCATTTTAACCATATAGCTCATTCTGCGCCACCCTGTGTACTCATGATCATCGTGAAATTCCAAGACGATTTAGCCATGTCCGTCTGTCTGTCTGTTGAATTCACACTACAGTCCGTAATAATAGAGATAGGTTGATCAAATTTGGTAGAAATATTTCTTATAGTTTGGGATTGCAAATGGGCCATATCGGTCAATGTTTTGATATAGCTCCCCTATACGGGTTTTGAACCATATATACCAGTTTTGAACCATTTAAAGCAGTTTTGCTGAATCTTTGTATTTTGTATTCTATTTTGACTATAATTCATCACAGTAAAAATTTTGCAATTCGGTTCATATTTTGTATAGTCACGCTATAGGCTTATTTAAATCATAAATACCACATTTTCTAATCATTCTAAGCGAATCTTTGCAGTTTCTGTTTCATTTAGACAAGAATTCATCACAGCAAACATTTTTTAAATCACTTCATATTTTGTTATAGGCCACATACAGATTCCGCTCCCAAAACGGCTTGTTTAAGCCATAAAAACCACATGTTCTAAGCAATTTAGCTGAATATTGGCAGTTTGTATTCTATTTTGGCAAGAAAATTTAATCAGTTTATATTTTGTTGTCCCCGTGTAGGGGTAGCCCTCATATATGCTTATTTATGTCATAAATACCACATTTTTCAGATGAAGAGTTTGGCTAAAGAATTTAATTTAAATTTGGCTACAAATTGCAGCGTTCTTTCTTTTTGCACAGGGTAATGCTTTTATAGCATTACCAATTTTTCAATGGACTGTAGGCATTATTGACACGCCCTTTTGGCACCTCCCGCAAAAAGGTACAATTTTCTATAGCGTGAGTACCAATGCATGAAAATACTACACAATTTTGTACAGTGTAACGCTTTTGAAGTACCAAAGTCCTGTGTACCATCACGCCCCTTTTCTACTTCCCACACAAAATGGTCTAATTATACCAAAATTTAATAGCTCATAACGCTAATATATTAATGCACATAAACGCTTATAATACGGCAGTGCAATATATATAAAGTATCTACTGTTCAGCGAAAACTAAGTGTATTTGATAAACCTCTTCTGGTACCTCCCACATAAATTGACACATTAGTTCGTGTAATATTCCATATTACATTAATCACAAAATGAGGGTATACCTTAGTCGGTTTATCCGACTGAAACTTTGCTACTTGTTTTTTTTTTATTGAATAAACCAGTAAGGAAAGGCAGAAAGTCGGGCGGGGCCTACTATATAATACCCTACACCTCCCTAACAATGCGATATGGGTCATTGCGATAATTATTTAGAATAATTGGTAAATGGGTAGGAACATATTATTTAATTCTAAACCGATAATCGATAAATTTAGCAATATTCGTTCCTAAATTGAGAAACATCTTTCTGAAAAATTTAAATGATCGGAAGTAAAGTACAACTTCTATAGCGCTTTGATACCAAATCAGGAAATCTGAACCGATTTCCCTGAATACTCATTCATGTAAACAGACCTCTTTCTATCGAATTTCGTTCTGATCGGATATAAAATACAGTCACTACTGCGCTTACATGTCAAATAGGGGGTAACATATGAATATATGATGGCTATATCTAAATCTGAACCGATTCTCTGCGAATTTGGCAGTATTACTTCGTGTAATATGAAACCTCTTTCTGCCGAATTTCGCACTGATCGGATATAAAATAGAGTTTCTACAGCGCTTACATGTCAAATCGGGGGTTACATATATATGGGGGCTATATCTAAATCTGAACCGATTATCTCCGAATTTAGCAGTATTCATTCATGTAATAAGAAACCTCTTTCTGCCGAATTTCATACTAATCGGATATAAAATAAAGTTTTTACAGCGCTTACATGTCAAATCGGGGCTAACATATATATGGGGACTATACCTAAATCTGAATTGGTTTTCTCCGAATTTGGCAGTATTCCTTCATGTAATAAGAGACCTCTTTCTGCCGAATTTCGCACTGATCGGATATAAAATACAGTTTCTACAGCGTTTACATGTCAAATCGGGCCTATATCTAAATCTGAACCGATTTTAACCAAAGTCAATAGGGATCCTATTGATCCTATCCTTGGGCCAAATTGCGACCTGTACTTTGATTACAAGAATACATGCACAGACAGACGGACAGACAGACAGACGGGCATAGCTAAATCAACTCAGAAAGTGATTCTAAGTCGATCGGTATAATAAACGATGGGTCTGTTTTCTCTCCTTTTGGGTGTTACAAACAAATACACAAAGTTATAATACCCTGTACCACAGTGTGGTGTACGGTATAAAAATCAGGACCCAAAAACTAAAGAGACTCTTGGCTATAGTAAAAGTTATATACGAGTAAAGTATTTACAATCGTTGGTTCAGAAATAGCCGATCTCCAAAAAAATGGTTTAATATTCACGATCAGTCTACTTGAAAGTCTATCAAACTCTTAACAGTAATACCAGTGGGTCTCAAAAACGCAAACGGTATGAAAATATTGGTAATGGCGGCTTTTCTGACCATAAACTCGAAATTCGAATAAGTGAACACGAGTATAGGTTCCTAGCTCTTAATCGACACTTTACATATCAGAAACAATTATACTATATTGGTCCCAACCGGTTTAGTTGTTATACTAGATTTGACATATAATAGTTGATTTCGCATCTCCTTGAAGATCAGTATATACACATTAATTTATAGATACTTTAATTTATAGATACTATCGCTTTTGTTGGTCACTACTGCACTGACACAGTTCAAATCGTGTGAATGTGAATAGGATATGGGCATTTCTGCCGATTGGTCAACCAGGGCCGAAAAATAAAATGTTGGTTATCATCGTATTTTATTGTGGATAATATTAAAAAAATTAAATAATAATTATTAAAAAAAATAATGAAAAATGTCTAAATTTTCAAAATACAATGGTTTCATTACATATCTTTTTCATGAGAAAGTTGGCCTAAAAACTGAAATATTTTATTGTTTTCCATTTTAAGCTACTTTTAAAGACATTTTTATATTTAATTATTTTACATGCATATATAGGGTGATCCAAGTAGAGATACTTTTTTCAATAGCCTTTTTTTGACAGATCACGTGTGAGTCGTGTCATGCTGTCATGTTATTTTTGTTAAGTATTGTTTGGCATTTCATCATGGAAAGACTTACGCCTGAACAACGTTTACAAATCGTTCAGCTTTATTACGAAAATTCACGTTCTGTGAGGAATGTGTTTCGTGCACTTCGCTCAACTTATGGTCAACATAATCGAGTCATCGAAAATTGGACTCAACGGATGGACCATCTGAGGTCAGACGACGCATTTTCTTGAAGATCAGTATATGCACATATGTATGTTTAGATCCATAACTCTTCATAGGATTATAAAAGTATTGGAAGAATCAAAAAACTCCTAAACAATTTTGAAATGCACTGAAATGAAATGAAAATTACTTTGGTCACTGCTAAACTGACCACAACCTTAGAATTCAAAATAGTTTTTCCCATGTATAGTGCTACATATTATTTTATCTTTGTATCATTTAAGACGCCTCTAAAGTACAACTATATAATAAAGAATTTGATAGTGCGAAAACTATTGCTTTGGTCACTGCTACAATGACCACGGCCTGCGAATTGGCCGTATTGAAAACGTTAGATATGTTACCGCAGTAAGTGGCTTTCTAGCTCTAACATGAGCCTCAGCGGTCATGTTGTCGAAAATGTCTTGGCGGAAAATCTAAAATAAAAGTAGCCTATGGCACTCCCCAGGCATTGTTCTATCTGTCCACAAAGTTTTAAGAAAATCTGTTCAGCCGTTTAAGCGTGATGCTGTTACCAACAAACAGACAAACAAACGATTTTATAATATTAATAGGATTGACCGAATTCTAAGAATGCTTTAAGATGAAATAAAACTAAATACGTCTTCTAGAATGTGATGTAGTCAAATTGGAATGCACAATTTGTTGAGGTTGAAGTGGACTAATTTTTCGCTATTTCCCAAAAAAAAATAGCTAAGGACTTTATTCAACCGAAGGCGGTTTTTTGCCGAAGCCGAGCATTGGCCAAAAGCCTAACATACTTACAGCCTGTTAAGTGAAATGTACCAAAACGCAGACGTGCGATAACTACCCAAGTAAATATTGTTCTTCATCTTATTATCACACAAGCAATCATGCTTTTAATTTGGTACATTGTCACTTATCGTTCTGGTAGGAAAGCTCTATTCTTCATCGTCTTCCTGTCAAAGGCCAATATTTCCATCATGTTTTTATTGACATTTCTTAAAGCTTTTTTCACACAAAAATGTCAGAACGGGGTCATCCCTATCCAACAGCTGTAAAAGTAGAAACAGCTGATTCTAGACAATGAGAAATAATCAAATAACCCAAAGACTAACTGCACCCATTTCAGTAAGTCTTTGAGTAAAAAGGAATCATCATAAGTTGATCTGAGCATAATTGAGACCTGTACTTAGGTTACTATAATACATCTACAAACAGACGGACGGACAAAATCAAACCAATTCAAAAGAGATTTCTGTTTTAAAGGTATGTATATTAAACGATTGTTTGGGTCATCTCATTTTATTATGACACCAGTAATGAAAGACAGAAAGTCAGGCGGGACCAGCTATATAATACCCTACACCTCCCTAACAATGCGAATATGTATGGGAACTATATATAAATCTGAACCGATTTGTCCCGAATTTTGCAGTGTTCATTCATGTAATAAGAGAACTCTCTCTGCCAGATTTCGTACTTATCTGATATAAAATACAGTTTCTACATCGCTTACATGTCAAATCGGGGGTAACATATATGTATATGGAGGGCTATATCTAAATCTGAACCGATTTTGACCAATTTCCAGAGGGTTCGTCCTTGGGCCAAAAAAGAGCACTGTGCTAAATTTCATCACAATCGGACCATAAATACGACCAGCACTTTGCTTACAAGAATACAGACGGACATGGCTAAACCGACTTAAAAAGTGATTATATTTCGATCGGTATAATAAACTATGGTTCTATTTCCTCTCTTTTTGGGCGTTACAAACAAATGCACAAGTCATAATACCCTATACCACACAGGCTATGAAGCCGACGCGGCGCAAATCGGCGGCGCGCCATAGTTGGATATTATTGAACGCCGCCGCCGATTTTAGCGGCTCACATCGGCTAAAACTGAGCCGCCTAAGTTTATTTGGTTTGATTTGTTTTATGCAACCATGAAAATTTAGAAAGTACTACTTTAGAGTTCATTTTAGCGTATAAAGTTTACAAAAAAAATCTGAATGGTAATATATGATATGGATATCGTTTATTAAAAAAAAATATTCCAAAAATTGTATGGGGATTTTAATTAAAAAAAAAATAAAAAATGCGTTTTGGGTTGACGGAAATTAACAGCTGAACCGATTGTTACAAAGTCTACGTGTTTTAAAGAGATCACAAGGGGCCTTTTTCCGTAGAAATTTTTTAAACAAATTTTATAATCCTTTTTAAAAGCTTGAGTTTAAAAAAATTGCTTCCCTCGATTTTCTTCAAATTAACACATAATATTTGACGCACTCTCACGAATCCAAAACAGTGTTTGGGTTTTTAGTGGGTAATACTAAGGCAGGTCTGGCAAATTTGAATTTTTTCTTCTGTTTCTGTAAAACAGTACATGTCAAATTTTATGCAAGAGGTTTTAAATTCATATGTGGAGAAATAAAAAAAAAACTTCAAAAATTTACTTACCAATCTTAGTATTTTGTTCATAACTTTAACAAATATTGAGGTCCATGACCATCGGATCTACACTCTGGAACGACCCAATTCCTGTTTGGCGAGGGATCGTCAACTCAGTAACAAATGTATCAAGAATTAGCCTAATTCAAACAAATTTATTGAAGATTTATTGAACCGATTTTCAACATTGCATCAAATTTCCATAACTTTGTGTTAATTAAATTATTGGATGTTTAATTAATTGAGCTCGAGGTCAGGTCAATTAATTAATCATCCAATAATTTAACAAATAGAAAGGTCGAATATTAAAACAACAATAAAAGAAACTTTGTGTTAATTTTAAGTTTTTTCCTCTAGCGGTAAATATCTTAAAACGCCACTTTTGACGGAGAATGACATTCGTGCGCCTTCGTTGGTGAACTTTATCGGCTCAGCAGATTGTTGAAAATTGATCGGCTCAGCCGCCGCCGCCAATCGCTATTTTTCCAAGCGCTGCCGCCGCCGACAATTTTGGTCGGCTTCATTGCCTGGTACCACAGTGTGGTGTAGGGTATCAAAATACAAAAAGCAACAGTGTGCATTGATAGAAAAACCGTTCGTTGCCATGACGAATCAGTTTCGTCAATATATCTTCGTACTGATGACGAAAAGTTTCGTATATGCGATGTTTTTGTACATCAGTAGAACGAACACGATCAACAACCCATGTTTTTGTGATTTCGAAATTCGTCGAGGGAACGATAAGTTTTCATTCCCACGACGAAAATATTTATTTGACCATTTTGCTGAAAATATGATACAAAGAAGCAATCAATTTATAGTTTGTGCTTAATTGTACTGTTCTATATGCGTTCTGATAATTTGTTGTAAAAGTTTAATTTAAAAAATCTAATAATGGTGATGAATGAGATTCGTCGTGGTGATTAATGGGATTCGTCGTGGTGATGAATAGGATTCGTCGTGGTGATGAATGGAGTTCGTCGTGGTGATGAATGGGATTCGTCGTGGTGATGAATAGGATTCGTCGTGGTGATGAATAGGATTCGTCGTGGTGATGAATGGTATTCGTCGTGGTGATGAATAGGATTCGTCTGTTGGCAAACAGATTATTTGATGAGATTATTTTTGATTTAAAATATCAATGTAATGAAAACTTCTCGTTCGTTTGCTTTAAGCCTTTCCTGATAAGAACTGCGTTTCGAACCGAATAATCACAACTGAACCTTACAAAGCAGTCAAGTAATTTTATTTTCCATACCGGTTTTAATGGTCTAAAACCAGAAGAATATTTATTGATTTTTTTAAAATTTAAATAGTCGGGGGCTTGAATTCGTGTAATGGAGTTCGTCGTGGTGATGAATGAGATGCATCGTGGTGATTAGTGGTATTCATCGTGGTGATGAATGGGATTCGTCGTGGTGATGAATTCGATTCATCGTAGGCATTAAATGTGATCATCCTGAGGACGAAAGTTTTTGGAAACAAGGATTTGTCATGGTGACGAACAAATTCATCAAGAGGATTATTCCGTACGTTAGATGACGTTTGACAGAAAAATAATCGTGATGATGTACAAATTCGTCGTCATGATGAAGCTTTTTCTATCAATGTTTTTAGGTTTTAATAGCATTTTAAAGAAACTAATAAACATAATTTTTTATGAAATTATGGTGGATACTTCTACAATATGTTTATGTTTTTTGGTTCATTTACCCAACAATTCTCACTTTATCTTTCAAAAGGGCAGTAAACATAACCGACACGAATGAATTTTTGTGATCTTCTAATTTGACATTTCATTTTGTTATTTTTGTGGCAATAATTGAAAGCTTCCTTATTTACATTCATAACAAAGTGTTCAAAAACCAAAAATCTCATTCACTTGCCAACAGACGTGCGAAGTGGCGAAAAATAATTTAGAAACAGGCCCTATAACCGATTTACATATAAAATTTTAAATGGCCCACCCTGTATAACATAAACTGCTGTACAGTGTGATTTCTGGATCGTGAACAATTCTAATCGGGACGTATCGTTATATGGGACCTACATATATACGGTTAGGGTGGTAGCAGAAGTTACCCCAGTATATCCAGATGTCGTTTACTCAATTTGCTTCTGCAGAAACCATTGGGCACAATTCCCAAACTCCTGGCGTGTTCGACAGAGAGGTTCTGTCATGGTCTGTCTGACTGCATATATCCCTTTGCCTTGGTACCCATTTGAAGTATATGTTAAACTACTCAGCCATCTCGTGAAGATCTCTGCTGCAGTCGAGAGCTGTTTGTGAATTTAGGAATGTATCTTCCAGAGATTTAATGGCAGCCTGGCTGTCGGAGTAAATGACGTCGCCAGTGTTGGTCACTATGTTGCGTCTCAGGCACTTGGCGACTTCTCTTATTGTCATTATTTCGGGTTGATAGACTCTGCCGGTATGTGGTAGCCTCTGAGATATATCAAGACTAAGATCTTTAACGTGTAAGCCGCTTTGGTTGCAACTTCTCTAGCCACAATATACCTAGGCAGTAGCTGGAGTAGGACTAGTAGAGACTCGGTCGCTGTATTTCTTAAAGTTCCACTTATGTTTAGGCTGGCAGTTATCTGAATCTTCATTAAAAAATATCCAACGGACAATTTTAGGAGAAAGCCCCAAAGTGTCCCTATGCTTTCCCGCAGGAATATTAGACGACGATGGCTATTCTTACCCTTTCCAATACATTAAGTCTGAATGACAATTCCATAACTAGGATTATAGGTAGAAATTTTGCACTTTCAGAAAATTCTAGCTCAGTTCCATATAGCCGAGGAGGGTCCACATCAATCAATCAATCAAACAATCAATTTTTCGGACCCATTAGTCAATTTGTTCAGAGCCACCTGGAGAATGTATGATTTTTTTATTCAGGTGTTATCTAATGAAATAATCTAAAAGTATTACCAAACTTTTCAGCAGGAATGAGAATAGACAAATTGGCATCAAATCCTTTGGCCTATTGTGTGATATCTTCCCGCTGTGTTTATGTATAGTGAATTCCTAGATTATTCCTCCATCGATTGGGGACATAAGAGAGCTTAATGCAGCCTTCATAAATTTCCTCTCACATTTCATTTCTTACACTAAGAAAAATTGACCAAATGCCAACTTTATTATCTTAAATTAATTTACAAATTAACTTTTATATCTTACTAGCGGACCCGGCGAACTTCGCCTCGCCCCAATTTAACGCCTTCAGATAAACTCCAGAGTGATAATAAAACACAGATAGTTAAAATTTTAATGCGATTTGTTTAAAAGGAATCGAAATCAGTAGAGAGCGATGTGATAAACAACAAACAACGAAGACAGAAGACAGGCAACGTACAGATGACCGTGCGAAAAACAGGGAAATTCGAGATTAATTCCACAGACTTCCTACGATTTGTCTTGAGATTTATTGATTGGCATCGTAAAAGCCAATCGGACAGGGAACTGAATCCGCTTGAATTGGAATGAAAGATCAGTTGGAATAATCGGAATTCGTGGGATAAGGACTTCCTCTCCTTTGAATTTTCCCTTGATGATTGTCGCCTGAATCACATTGTCCATCAGTTTCATAATGGACAACCGCGAACTATGCACAATTTCGGATGATTCAGATTCCGCAACATGATTATGATCGATTCCACCTTCAGCTGTAAATTATGCGGCGGAGCACCTGGCACATCAAGCGAGTTCGATTTTACTTTGAATAATAAAATTCATGCTATAGACGTCCTTATTCTTCGCTGCTAATATTGCCCGTTCACTAATCTAATCGAGATTTGGAAACACTTTGGTGATGAGTTCCTCGTTCGACGATGTGAACTCGCAAAAATTTGCCGGGAACAATATCAATGCAGTGGAAACATCAACAGTAATTTGGCCATTGCCAAGCGCCAACAGTTGTTTCGAGAATTCAAGAGCCGATGAGTCGTTCTGCAACGCGACTCTCATGTTCGTGGTCAATTTCAACTTCTTGACATGCCGCCACAAAGACCACGATTTCAGGCATGCATTAATTTCATCGGCAGTAGATTTCGGGATGACGGGAAGCGTTTGACGAAAATCTCCGGAGAGCAATATCATAGACTCACCAAATTGTCTCAAATCACGTCGTAAATCCTTCATCGTTCGGTCAACTGCCTCCAGAGCTCGTTTATGCGCCATCGTGCATTCATCCGAAATTATGATTTTGCAGTGCCCGCAATCCAATAAGATAACCTTACCTCTTATACTCAAACTTATTATCTGAAAAAATTTTCGAACTGATAAATATCGCGTTGAATTTTAATTGATCGTAATGCTTGTACCGTTTGTCGATGTGATACGCGAAATCAGTGTAACAATACGCAAAACTCGAATGAATTGCAGCAAGAAAAATAGCACATACTCGTACATATGTTTCATAGAAAACTTTTTTGTTTAATAGAAAATTAATAAAAAAAAAATTGGATTCAAAAAGAGAGTAGTAGATAGGAACAGTAGGAATCTCGCAAGAAATAGCAATTTTCGATTTTCCCAATTTTCCGACTTTTCCGGAGGGTTTTCCCAAAATTTTCTTTCGTAACAACCTTCTCCAGGCAAATACGAAGAACTGAAAAAAAATTGAGCCAAATCGCTCCAGCCGTTCTGACGTGATGCCATTACACAGATGGACCGTTTCATTTTTATACCCTCACTTTAGTGTGACGAGGGTATATATCATTTGCTACGGAAAAAAGTGTAACACGTCGAAGGAGTGACCTAAGACCCCAAGTATGTTCGGAGGAAATCCGTTTTGGGTCATTTTAAGTCGAATGAGCAATGTCTGTCTGTCTGTCTGTCTGCTGGCTGGTGCGCACGATAACTCTCGAAAGGAGTAACCGATTGACCTCAAATTTGGTATGTGGTAATATTTTTTCTATCTCCGGCTAAGTTCGAAGATGGGCCATATTGATCCACTCCTTCTAGTACCTCCCCCACAAAGGGTTAAAATGTTGTGAAATATTGATTCTTTAATAACTGCTACACTACTTATTCGAATCTTTTGAAATTCCACACATAGTATTAGCTTATTAGTCGCTATCACCTCGAGAAAAATGGGCGAAGTCGCCACGTCCCTTTTGGTATCTCCCACACAAATGCACCATTTTGCACCAAAAGTTAACAGCTTATAACATTAATAACAGTATATAAAAATACTTGAAATTTTGTACAGTGTAATGTTTTTATAGTGTCTATAGCCCTGTGAAAAATGGGCGTTATTGCCACGCCCCTCCTTGTACCTCCCACACAAAATGCCCAAATCATACCACAATTTAATGTCTCATAACGTTTATACCAGTGCACATAAATGCTTATAAGTCGGCACAGTGCAATGAATTTAAAGTATCTAATGTTCAGCAAAAAAAAAGGTGTATTTGATAAACCCCTTCTGGTACCTCCCACACAAATTGACAGAATAATTCGAGTAATATTCAATATTACATTACTCACAAAGTGAGGGTATACCTTAGTCGGTTTACCCGACTGAAACTTTCTTACTTGTTATATATAGATTGCTTTGTAGTTTCGGCGTCAAATCTGTGCCAAGGTTTTTTCAGTGTATACACGCTGAAAAAAATCGCTTCTGTAGTATATTGTCCCAAACATATTCGGCTTGAAACATATATATGTTTAGGGTACACTCTAAACAGTTGGGAAAATGTTATTCTAAACAAATCTTTGTTTACATCCCAGTATGTTTTTATTTGGGACTATCATTTCCGAAACAAATATTTATTTGCACTTAAGAATTCAGAAAATACGTTAATTGTGTTACATTTTTTATTAATTCAAAGTTATTTTTTAAGACATTTTTAAAGTTCGCAAAAATAATAAATAATAATAATCGTGGATCACAATAAATTACTTGGAGGATTGACAAAAAATGATGACTTAGAATACTAACTCAGAAATTTTGAAATGATTGATTTAAACCTAAGTTAATGTTGCATATGGTATTGTAACTGGGAGGTACAATTCGAAGCTAAGGAAAAGTTTTAACTGAAATTCTAACAAGTAAGAAAGTTTCAGTCGGGTAAACCGACTAAGGTATACCCTCACTTTGTGAGTAATGTAATATTGAATATTACTCGAATTATTCTGTCAATTTGTGTGGGAGGTACCAGAAGGGGTTTATCAAATACACCTTTTTTTTTGCTGAACATTAGATACTTTAAATTCATTGCACTGTGCCGACTTATAAGCATTTATGTGCACTGGTATAAACGTTATGAGACATTAAATTGTGGTATGATTTGGGCATTTTGTGTGGGAGGTACAAGGAGGGGCGTGGCAATAACGCCCATTTTTCACAGGGCTATAGACACTATAAAAACATTACACTGTACAAAATTTCAAGTATTTTTATACACTGGTTTTAATGTTATAAGCTGTTAACTTTTGGTGCAAAAAGGTACCTTTGTGTGGGAGGTACCAAAAGGGGCGTGGCAACAACACCCATTTTTCCCTAGACTGTAGGCAATATAAAAGCATAATACTGTACAAAATTTCAAGTATTTTTATACACTGTTATTAATGTTATAAGCTGTAAACTTTTGGTGCAAAATGGTGCATTTGTGTGGGAGATACCAAAAGGGACGTGGCGACTTCGCCCATTTTTCTCGAGGTGATAGCGACTAATAAGCTAATACTATGTGTGGAATTTCAAAAGATTCGAATAAGTAGTATAGCAGTTATTAAAGAATCAATATTTCACAACATTTTAACCCTTTGTGGGGGAGGTACTAGAAGGAGTGGACCAATATGGCCCATCTTCGAACTTAGCCGGAGATAGAAAAAAATATTACCACATACCAAATTTGAGGTCAATCGGTTAATCCTTTCGAGAGTTATCGTGGGCACCAGCCAGCAGACAGACAGACAGACAGACAGACGGACGGACATTGCTCATTCGACTTAAAATGACCCAAAACGGATTTCCTCCGAACATACTTGGGGTCTTTGGTCACTCCTTCGACGTGTTACACTTTTTTCCGTAGCAAATGATATATACCCTCGTCACACTAAAGTGAGGGTATAAAAAGTCAGCAAAGTTTTGAAAAAAATTTTTAAATAAAATATATTTGGATAAATTCCTAAACAATAATTTTATTTGTTTTTAAACACATTTTTTATTTGAAAAATTTAGACTGCAAATATATTTTGTTGTAGTATATAAATATATGCGTTCCAAATATATTTTATTGACCAGTAAGGAAAGGCTAAAGTCGGGCGGGGATGGTAGAGTTTCTTGATCCATGAACCAACATTGCCGAATTTGAAGAAAATCGGTTAAGATTTAGCTATAGCTCCCATATATATGTTTCATCCGATTTGGTTCTTATTCCTGTAGAAGCTGTATTTTACATCCAATCGTTTTTATGCCCTACACCACACTGTGGTACAGGGTATTATTTAAGTATAAAATGTCCCAAAAGTAAATTTATGTAAACAATTTATACATGAATTACAAAATGTATATTTCAGAGTTATTCAATATTACGAGAGTGGTGTAGGGTATTATATAGTCGGCCCCGCCCGACTTTAGCCTTTCCATACTGGTTTTCAAATAAAATGTATTTGTTCACAAATATATAGTATTTAAAAATTTGTGTTACAAATATATTTCCTTTCGATTCAAACATATCAACAAAGGAGATTTTGCCTCGTGTAGACAAAAAGTGTAACGCATCGAAGGAAATACCTATCTGGCCCAGTAGACATTATTCAGTGAACAAACCCAAAAAATATTCTTCTCGGACAAATAACAATTTCAAAAGAAAACTATTGAAATTTAATTCACTTCTTCACGTAGAAATTCCGCAAATTCTTAAATAATTTAGATGATCTCATGCCACTGATGAATACGAATGTGAATACATGCAGACAGATATTTATTTCCAAGGGATACCAATGAACAATTTATATACTCGTCCGTCTTAAATCTGTGGGGAGTCCTTATTACGGTTAAGTCGTTTTAAGGTCAGCCATTAAAAGTAATTTCCAAATGAGTTTTGAGTTCAGTTCAGATGTACCGAACAAAGTACTTAGGAAAAACCGTACACAATGTGATTACATATGTATATATATGTCATCAAATATATGTACATGTGTAGGCTGGTATGTACGAGTGTTTGCCTGTCTGTATGTATTTACCCCAACAGATGTACAAACATTTATTTAAGAGGACTTAATTGCGCTGAAATCCCTCAAATTATTATATCAAAGTCAGAGGACAACAATGAGCAACAAAACAGCAGCATGCCTAGATAATCTGTTCCTATGAAACACTCATACACTCAAACACATAACAATAAAAGCGAAAAAACTTTAATCGAGAGCATAACAAATAAAATCACCAAATAGTGGTCTATAGCGGCGAAGTGAATATACCCTACCCTATTTTGCATGCATGACAATTAAATTCACATTTTTGTTAAATCCATAGGAGTAAAAAATGTCTAACGACGTGCGGAGTTGGCTATGATACCCTACACCAGCATATAGTTACTCGAAATAACAGACATTACAACTACTACTCACAGTTCTCTCTCTCTCTCTAATAGATTTATTTATTCCGTTTTTGTAACTCGATTTTTGGGGGAAACATAAAATATATTGACAAAACTTTATAATTAGTATAAGCGATATGCAGAAATAAATACATAATTTTAAGAAATAAATATATATTACTTGTAAGACAGTTCATGTATGTAAGTTATTTCGTAAGAATATAAAATGTTAACTTTAAGCGTATTTAATCACTTTTCGAATTAATAAAATCAAATCAATACATTTAATAACGATCAATTGGAAAATGTGTTATTTTGTTTAATTGCCGATATATCAGCATTAGAAAATTTAAATGTGCAATTTTTCCCCCAAACTGTTATAGTATTTAGCTAACCTCGGAAACGGGCTTGGAGTAAATCCGACAATTAACTCAATTTCACGTTTTGCTGCAGTAAATTGGTCAACTAGATCGTGCGATATCACATCTTTGGATTATTATGTCTTCAGCAATAAGTCAGCTACGATTGATGCTTTGGAAGCCAACTTTACTCGTGTTATATGCGAGATACCAGTCGCTATGCTCAAACTAGTCGCCCAAAATTGGGCGACACATATCATCCTTATGAGTTTTAAGGATGATATGTGCATCACCCTTTATATATATAGATCCACTCTATCTCTATGAGTTTGTGTCCCACAAAACGAAGAACATAGTATTCTAGTCTATAAAATTTATGAAAAAATCCAAATATAAAACTGATTTGGATTGACACATCGATGTGGTTTGACACATCATAAAAACGAAATTAGTCAGACTGATTTCTCAAGCTGAAAAAATATTTTCATGGTTTAATGACAGCAAATTGTAACGTCAATAATAATTCAGACGACAAACTGCAATTGGACCAAAAGCTAAGATGTTGTGAAAAATTGTAATAAATGTTAGCATTTTTTAACAAAAGATAATTTATACTTTAGCTGTTTTTATCTTTATTTAATTAATTAAAATTAAATTAGGTTAGATTAGGTTGAATAGAGGAGACGTTTAAAAGTCTCATGCCCATGGACATACACTCAAGCCAGTGGTTCGGCCTGTTTTGCGCTCCTTATTTATGATACAGAAAATCGGTACTAGACACGTATTTTCTCAGTATCTTCCAGTCATATCCTCTGAGATGAGTCAAGTCTGGCAATACGTCGGAACCGAAATATCGGGATCTTGCATGTGTGAAAACTGGGCAGTGACACAGAAAATGTTCCATCGTTTCGATGTTTTCCCTGCATGCCCTGCACTCGTCGTTTTCTGCTAGTCCTATGCGATGAAGATGTGCCCAGTGCCAATTTTCCAATTTTCCAAGTTTATTACTCGAAGTTCTCTGCCCTTTGAAGCCAAGCTGTTTGCTCGTTCATTTCCAATCACTCCGTTGTGTCCCGGTACCCAGAAAATACGCAGTTGACCATGGACTGAGTAATTATTTATCGTTCTTTTACAGTCTAACACTGTTCTGGATTTGACCTTTTCCGATGTTATTGATTTGATCGCCATTTGGCTATCTGTGAATATGTTGGCATATTATTTAACACACTCCGTGATTGCTCGAACTTCTGCTTGAAATACTGTGTTATGGTCTGGGAGGCGGAAGTAAAGTTCGACTTCTGGTTCATCAATAAAAACTCCCAGACCCGTCCTTCCTCCCAGCCTGGACCCATCAGTGTAGCAGCTGGTTCCCACTGGCGCATGAGCTAGTGTTCCGTTTTCCCAGGAGCGTCTGTCTGGCACGTACGAATCACAGGTAGCTGTAAGCCGCACTTCAGGAATGCGGTCGGAGATTTCCGTTGTTTGAATATGACCGACCAGTAATTGTAATATCTTCTGATGGTACGATTGTTGTCTCGATTTATCCATTCACCCATCACTTGTAGACGTCTTGCTGTGAGGGCTGCCTCATAGTTTATACGGATATCTATTGTCTCCAACGCTCTTGTTGGTGCGGTTCTAATTGACCCGATTATGCCTAGACAGCACATACGTTGCACTTTTTGCAATGGTATTACGTTGTACTTTTTGTCCATTGATGTCCACCACACTACAGAGGCGTAGGTTATTATTAGTCTAATCACGCTCATGTAAAGCCAGTGTATCATATTTGGACGTAGTCCCCATTTTGAACCTATAGCTCTTCTGCACAACGACCAACATCTGTGGGCCTTTGTAACTCTTTCTTCAATATGATCTTTCCAGTACAGTTTCTGATCCAAGATTACTCCCAAGTATTTTATCTTTTTAGATATGGCAATATTCTTATCCAGGAAACGAGGCACGGTAAATGGATGAATCTTCCTTGTAAATAGACATATTTCTGTTTTGTCTGGGTTGACATTTACTCCCCTTGGTTGTGCCCAGTTATATGCTATGTTAAGTGCCTCCTCAGCTCTTCTGCATAGTTGGTTTGGATGTGTGCCCCTTATAAGTATTATAAGTGGTTTAAGTCCTTCATTGGTGTGGGCTTTATGGAGACTATGTATCGTCGTAACCCATAGGAGAGGCGATAAAATGCCCCCCTGAGGTATACCACGATTTACCTTGTCTCTGATTTTTACGTCATATTACCCACATATAACCCACCTAATCCTTAGCATATTGTTGATCCAGTTTATCAACGCCCGGTTAACCTGAACCTCGTCTAAGGACTGGATAAGTGTATCGGTCTGAACGTTGTTAAAAGCGCCCTCAATGTCTATACAAACGGCAACTGTGTACATTTCTTCGCTGAAGGAATGTTCTATGTGGTGTAATACCTCATGTAGAGCTGTTTCCACTGATCTTCCTTTAACATATGCGTGGTGCTTGAATTTTAGCTTGTCATCCGCTATCTTACTTTTGATCATGTCGCCAATTATTCGCTCCATTGTTTTTAACAGGAAATAAGTTAGGCTAATAGGTCGATAAGCCTTTGGGATCGTATACATAACTCGCCTTGCCAGGCTTAGGTATGAAGACCACCCTTGATTCCTGCCAATTTTTTGGGGTATATGCATGAGTTAGGCATGCAGTGAAAACTCCAACCAGATGAGTTGATACCAGATCCACCTCATTCTGAAGAAGCGCTGGAAATATTCCGTCCGGTCCCGCAGCCTTAAAAGGAGAGAAGCTTTTTATTGCTTCTTTAACCATAGCATAGGTACTTGGTGCATTACATTTTCGGTCTGCAACTGTTCCTCTGTTGGCCCAGCATTACCACTCGGAAAATGAGTTTTCATCAAAAGCCTTACGGTATCATCTATAGTTTCCATCCTTATACCCGTTTCATCCACCAGTGTTTCGGTTTGGATATGAGTTTTTGAGAGGAACTTTTTTATTTTAGACATGCTGTTAACGCTGTCAACCTGCTCACAGAAAAGCCTCCAGGAGTTACGTTTCGCTAGTCTAATGATTGTATTGTATTCTTTGAGTCTTCTGTGGTAGTCATCCCAATATACTGATAACTTTTTACGTCGAGCTCTGTTGTAAAGTCTGCGCACATCCTTGCCAATCGAGCGAATTTGCCCTGTCATCCAGGGTTTCTCATAGGCAGATTTCCTTTCTCGAAGCGGGCAACTATCTTCGAATGATTTTACAAGAGCCTCCGCAATCCTCCTCACATTGATATCAATGTCTTCTGTACTTGGATTATCGTGTTTAGGCTGGCCCAATCGATTTCTAAGTAGATTGCCGAAGTTGGTCCAGTCGGTTTTAGCCTTATTACGGAAACTTATTGAGTTAGGCGGTGGCCGTGCAATTTTAAACCTTATATAACGGTGGTCCGAATAGGAGTGTTCATCCGAAACCCTCCACTCATGGATCTCATCAATGAGGTTTTCCGAGCATATCGTTATATCTAATACTTCTTCCCTAATTCTGTTAACAAAGGTCGCCTTGTTCCCTATGTTGAGAGTTAGGAGATCGTTAGTATTCAAAAATTCTATAAGGGCTTGTCCCCTTTTATTGGTGTCAGTACTACCCCAGGCAATATGGTGTGAGTTGGCATCACAACCATCTAGTAACACATTACTTGTATTTTTGGATTCCCTTACCAGACGTTGTAATTCCGACGTAGGTGGCAATGTCGGCGCGTCGAATGGCAGGTATACTGACGCCAGGTACATACTTCCATTACCTTGCATCAGCACAGTTGCGTCCGATGTTGACAACTCTGGAGAGAAAAGATAGCATAAGTTTTTATGGCACAGAATACAAGTCCTTGGACGAGTACCTGTGTTAGTGTAGAAAAGATTATAAGTTTTTATTCTTTATATACCTATTCCTATCACCACTATTGCTGGGAACATTCTGCAAAATTGGTGATATTATCGGCAATTTGGTAATGTTATCGACCACTTTTTTGTCGCTTCCTCTTTGTTTTGAGTTTTTGTGCTCCTCTTCATATCCTTATCACCACCTTTGCTGGGATCGTTCTGTAAAATTGATGATGTTATCGGCAAATTGGCGATGTTATCGACCACTTCCACCTCACTTTTTGGAATTGTCCCACTCGCTTCTTTCTGTTCACTATTTTCGTTTGCCACTGCAGGCGGTACGTTCGTGTTTGGGCTCGACTTAACTGTCCTGCCAATGGGGGTTTTTCCAATCTTAAAGAAGATTTTCCAAATCCCGAAAAATGCCATGCCTTTTGTCTTGACAAGGCTATCCCTGGAATACGGAGCTATGCCTACCACCAGGAGAGAACCATCGGGATCATTTTTCCTGTGGAAGACTTCCCACTTCCCCACTTTAAGGTTGGAATCTTGTTTGCCAATGACGCTGAGTATGCGCTCTGACGGTATCTTACTTGCCCATCCTCTGACATATAGAGATGTTTTTATGAGTACAGGGATGTCGCTTTTGCTTACCAGTTTCAGCTTTGCGCCGTCCCAAGGTGAGGGGATGCTCTCCACTAGTTTTCCGAGGACATCGACACAGCATTATGGGTGTAGGTGAGCGTTCTTCTTCTTAATTGATTTCACATCGCTATGCTCTTCGGGAGATCTGACTCTTTTAGTAAATGTACATAGAAGAGTCAGATTCATCCTGTAATATCTTCTGCTGGTTCATCTTATTCAGTTACCTTTTTTGTGACCCTGACAGTCTTTCCCGATTTTCAACAATAGTAATATTGTTATCACTTGATGACACAGAGTCCGAGTTCCCACTAGCTTTTAAAAGCTGTGGTTGCTTAGAGCCCCCCCCCCCCCCCCTTGGGTTTTCTTTATCTTCCTCAACGTTTCTTTTGCCAAAGGCTAGATGTGCTCTTGTATCTGTTTCGACTACGGGATCCGAGGCACCCAACCCCGTAGAAGTTACTTGCTCACGATTGTTTGATAACGACGACACGTGACCCGCGAGTAAATCAACGCTTTCCGCCGGTACTGGGTTTATTTTTCCCTGCACCGTAATATCATTTACTTCATCAGGGTTAATCATAAATTTTTTGGAGGGACCCCCATAGCCAGTATTTGCCCGTAATAGGTACGTCGATGTTGGCCTTCCAGACTACTTCCAAAATTTCTGTCTTGAGACCGATGCAGCAAATTCAACCCCCACTTTAAGAACAACACCTTGTGGTTGCGTGGTAGGTAGGTGAATATGTACTGCGTAATAGGTTGAACAAACTATCCGCTCTGCAATAACACGTCCGTTCGCTACCACTGGCTAAATGTTTGTATTCCATTTTGAAATATCACATTATTAAGAACAAAAAAAACGATTTATCCCGAACTCCGGGATTTGTAAAACCAATCCCGTTTGATATCTCTAATACGAATATATCGGAGGGATATATCAAAATTGTAACCTGACCAATTTCAATAAGCTATGTCCCTGGTGCAAAAAAGAGCTTTGTACCGAATTTCATCAAGATAGGAGTAAAACTGTTATCTGTACTTTGCGAACAACTTAAGTCATGGATAAATCGAATCAACTAGTGAATCTGATTCGGTATAGATACTCTGTATTTTTGGGTGTTCCGAACATCTGGCCCAGATACACACCCAGTCGTGTAGGTTATAACTTTTGGTTAGTTTGTTCAGTGTACACTTAATGACTTCTTGCGATATTTCATTTGACGTTTAAATGTTGTACTGTATTACGAAATAAACTTTTCGCATTATCAAACAGTTGATCGGCTAAACACATTTGAAATGTAATTTCTGAACAATGCTCTAATGAAATACCGATTTTCAAACGTTACATACGACACCACAATTGCTCTCTAACCACACATTTCTCTTAATTGTAGAGAATTCCACAAAAAATTAGGAAATCGAGCAAATAGTGAAGTAGATGTGATAGTGAACATGGTAAATGGATAAATGTCCTGGATCTAAGTGGTTGGAGAATATTTGTAAAACTTCCATAGGAAATTACGAATATTATAGTCAAACGCTCAAATTCAAAAGTACTCAGTCTAAACGCACAATGACTCAAAGGAGGGCCAACCATTTAATCTTTGTATGTTTTGTCTGCAATAAAAGAAAGACCTTTTCTACCGACAGGAGGTGGGGTATGGATCCTTTATTGAGAGTGCGCACACACATTTACCCCGACACAAATCAACCAAATTAAAGAATCACTCCGCAGGACGACTGCTTCTAATGTCAATAGTATATCGTTATTCATCTATTGTGCGTAAGTGGGCACAACTGTGGGCTAAATTGTACCAAAGTTTACCAAATGATTGGCACAAAATTGCGAGGGAAAATATCAACATACACCATTACGGATTAATTTGTGAGAATAATCGACGGACATTTTATTTTGCTCTCAAGTTAAGAGGAAACAATTGTAAATGTACCCAAAAGTTTGCAGTCAAAGTATTCGAAATACTTCAAATTAAGTGGTTCTTTACCTCTAAATCATTTTGGAGGAGGGGTGAGATTATCCATATGTACAGTAAGAGCAAAAATTGTGTCTTCCTATACCGGTCTGTGGTATAAATATATTCAAACGTTTGATTCAAAATCACTTGCCGAATGGATCTAGCGATACATACATAGTGGGAGGAATTTGGAAAAATCAAATAAAACTGTCGTTTCTTAACAAGGCAACTGATTGCAATAACACTTGGAGAGCATAAGTTTTAATTTTGCTCCTTTTATATGTACAATACATCGGCGGAGCTATATGGTCTCGAAGCGGGCCACCTCGGGTATACAATATATATACCATACATCTCACTGTGGTACAGGGAATTATAACTTTGTTTTTTTTTAACATTTGTTTGTAATATTCAAAGGGAAAGGAGAGAAACACACAGAAAACAGTTTGGTTGCCTTAATAGAATTATTTGCCAACCAAATTTTGGTAGTTCCGTCTACTATCATGCGATTCCAGGACAACCAACATTTTGGTTGTGGTATACTTCTACTTCCATGTTGACAACAATCATATTTGATAGCGCCAACTACGAAAATGGTAGCATTATATTTTGTATGTTGCCACAACCAACTGTTTTTAAAAATTGGTTGTTCTGACAAATTTTTCAGTCATATAATCGTACTACCGACAATTAATTAAAAAAAAAATTTCCATTAATTTTTATTTTATGTGTTGTTGTTATTTATTGTTGGTCTGTGCTTTTGTTATTCAGTCAGAATTTATTTTTGGTTTGAGACCATATGTTCCATTTACTTTCTGTCTATTCCAAGAAAGTAATAGAAACAAATCCAAAATTGGTAGAGAGTTTTAATTGCTTGGTAGAATTGACTGCAGTTTCGATAGACACCACTCTATCATCTTCAGAATTCAGTAGCAATAGTGTATGTCTTTAACTTAAATCAGCTGAAATACTTGTGGAAGCAGTAAATTTAATTTAACAAGAACTGCTAACCAAACCCGTATTTTTCCGAACTAAGTCCACATTCATACTTTATTGAACATATTACAAATGCATCACTATTATGAGATGTGAAATACTTGACACAAAATTTTAGTACACGAGAGATCAATGCATAACAAAACGTTTATGCAAATATCGCTTAACCTTGTGCTTTCAATTTCAAGATTATTTCTTTATACCCTCACTTTAGTGATACGAGGGCATATACATATATCTATTGCTACGGGCCAAAAGTGTAACAATATGCGATGTCCGTCCGTCTGTCTGTCTGCTGCGCACGATAACTCTCGAAAGGAGTAACCAATTGACTTCAAATTTGGTATGCGGTAATATTTTTTCTATCTCCGGCTAAGTTCGAAGATGGACCATATTGGTCCACTCCTTCTAGTACCTCCCCCACAACGGGTTAATATTTAGTGAATTATTGATTATTTAATAACTTATATACTACTTATTTTAATCCTCTGAAATTCCACACATTATATCAGTTTATTAGTCACAATCACCTCCAGAAAAATTGGGCGGAGTTGCCGCGCCCCTTTTGGTACCTCCCACAGAAATGGACCATTTTGCACCAAAATTTAACAACTTATAACTTTAATACTCGTATCAGTAAATTAGGTTTAGGTTTAGGTTAGGGTGGCAGCCGTATTTTTTTTACCAGCTCACATAGACCAGTTTAGGTCCCTAGTGTTACCACGGGCTGAAATGCCCCTCATCGAAACCAACCTGTTTGATATATAAATTTATCGATAGTACGAATATCAGTACTGGAAAGATCTGTTAGGCTGCCTAAAAAGGCCGACCCCAGTATGTCCAGTCGTCGTTTACTCAAAGCGGGACAGTCGCAAAGCAAGTGCTCAATGCTCTCCACTTCTTCCTCATCTCCACAGCTTCGGCAGAAGTCATTGGAGTCAATACCCAATCTTTTGGCGTGTTCGCCGATCAAGCAGTGTCCCGTCAGAACCTGTACTAACGTAGACAATCGTTTCCTCTCTAGTGCGAGGAGATATTTTGACCTTCTCAGGTCATACCTTGGCCAGATTTGTCTAGCTACACTGCAGGTGCCGATTTCTGTCCATCTTTCGTTGGACTGCCTGATTGCCTCTTGCCTAAGCCAAAGCTTGCACGTGGATAGTGGCGCACCAATATATGCAAATTCTTCGAGAATTTGTAATGTCGTCCCTTTCCTAGCAAGTTCATCGGCTTTGCAGTTCCCCGGGATATCCCTATGCCCAGGCACCCATATGAGGTGTATATTAAACTGCTCAGCCATATCGTTAAGAGATCTGCGGCAGTCGAGGGCTGTTTGTGAATTTAGGGATGTTGCCTCCAGAGAATTGATGGCTGCCTGGCTGTCCGAGTAAATTACAACGCCAGTGTTGGTTACTATGTTGCGACTCAGCCACTTGGCGACTTCCCATATTGCCATTATTTCGGCTTGATAGACACTGCAGGTATCTGGTAGTCTGTGAGCTATATCCAGACTAAGTTCTTCACAGTGTACTCCGAAGCCAACCTTTTCATCAAGCTTCGAACCATCCGTGTAAAAGTGGAGATGGTTTCTATTACCTGGTATTCTGCCGACCCATTCATCTCTGGCGGGAATCATAGTGATGTAATTTCTCTCGAAGGTGTACACAGTTGGTATATAGTCCAATCGGTCGGTTACCATAGCACTACACTTTGATATCCTCATGTGACCATAGTTTTTGTACCTCCACATTGATAGGCAGTTTAATCTTATTGCCGCTTTGGTTGCAACTTCTCTCGCCACAATATTAATCGGCAGTATATGGAGTAGGGATTGTAGAGACTCGGTCGCTGTAGTCCTTAAGGCTCCGCTTATGCTCAGGCAGGCTGTTCTCTGAACCTTTGTTAGTAGGTTGGTAATGGTTAGTTTGTCAGTTGCCGTCCACCATACCACAATACCGTATAACAGTATTGGACGAACTACTGCTATATATATCCAGTGGACGATTTTAGGAGAGAGTCCCCACCGCGACCCTACAGCCTTTTTGCAGGAATATAAGGCGACGTTGGCCTTCCTTACACGTTCCAATACGTTAAGTCTAAATAACATTTTCCTATCTAGAATTATTCCTAAAAATTTTGCACTTTCAGAAAAGACTAGATCTGTTCCATTTATCCGAGGTGGAGGGTCCACATGTGGGACATTATTCATCCTAGTAAAGAGAACCAATTCTGTCTTGTTGGGGTTAACGCCCAAACCGCTGCTTCTGGCCCATCTAGCCAACTTGTTCAGAGCCACCTGTAGGATTTCTCTGAGGACGTTTACGAATTTGCCGCTCACTGCGATTGCCACGTCGTCCGCATATGCCACGACCTTGCAGCCACAACGTTCTAGATCTAGCAGGATTTCATTCACCGCTAGGTTCCAAATTAGTGGAGACAATACTCCTCCTTGCGGGGTCCCTCTGTTTACATACCTTGTTAGAGTTGTGGACCCTAGACATGCTGTTATGCGTCTTCTGGTGAGCAGACTTTGAATTAGTCTAATCAAACTAGTGTTAACTTTTAGATGTGAGAGTGCCGCAATTACCGCATCTGAGTGAATGTTGTTAAAAGCCCCTTCTATGTCAAGAAATGCCACCATGGTGAATTCCTTGAAATGCAGGGACGATTCGATAGTGCTCACAAGTTCGTGCAGGGCTGATTCTGTAGACTTGCCCTTATTGTAAGCATGTTGGTTCCCCGACAGGAGTTTTGTATCCAGGTTTTCCCTAATGAAATGATCTAAAAGTCTTTCCAGACCTTTCAATAGGAAGGAGGATAGGCTAATTGGTCTGAAGTCTTTTGGCCTAGTGTGTGATATCTTTCCCGCTTTAGGTATGAATACCACTTTGGTATCCCTCCATCGATTCGGGACGTATGAAAGCCTGATACAGCCTACATAAATTTTCTCCAGCCAGGGGATAATGTACTTTAACATTCTCTGCATTTCTGCTGGAGTGATGCCATCTGGTCCAGGTGATTTGAAGGGCTCAAAGCTGTTAATAGCCCAGCTTATTCTGGATCTCTCAGTCAAGAAGCTAGCGACGCTCGCAGTCCACTCGCACTCTTGTTGGTCCTGCTGATCCTCGAGTTCTGTTACAGAGTTCCCCGGGAAATGTGTGTCGAGCAGTACATTGAGCGACTGCTCGCTGTTTTTGGTCCAGTTATCAGTAAATTAAAATACTTGAAATTTTGTACAGTGTAATTCTTTTATAGTGCTTACAGTCCAGTGAAAAACGGTGGTTATTGCCACGCCCCTTTTGGTACCTCCCACACGAATGTACCATTTTATAAAAAAAGTTAAGAGCTTATAGCGTGAGTACAAATGCACGAAAATACTACAACATTTTGCACAATGTAATGTTTTTGAAGTACCTATAACCGTGTGAAAAATTGGCGTTATCAACACGCCCCTTTTTGGTACCTACCACACAAAATGGCCAAATCATACCCAAATTGAATAGATCATATCTTTAATATACCAGTGCACATAAACGCTTACAATTCGGTACGGTGCAATACATTTGAAGTATCTACTGTTTAGCGATAAATAGGAGTATTTGTTAAACCCCCCTGGGGCCACCCATGGACCTTTGTACGGGAGCTATATAAAAATATGGACCGATATGCCTAATTTTCACTACGATTTACGATTATACACAGTTCAAATACTTAAATTTCAGCATGATCGGTTAAAAATGCGCTCTCTAGAGCTTAAATATGTTTTATCGAAAGGGACCTCTGTATGGGGGCTACATCAAAATATTGACCGATATGCCCCATTTTAAATAGGGATCGTTCCTGGGTTATGAAATGCCTCTGTTCCAATTTTCATTAAGATTACTTCATATTTGCGACCTGTGGTGTCTAATATAAAAAATAACGGAACGCTAAATGTAGTGATACTGTTAGTGTTCTGTTCAAAATGAACCGTGCGATATTGTAGTGATACCGTTTGTCGTGTTCTAGGTACGTTATCGTAGTGGTACCGTTCGCGAACAGTAACACTAAAAAATTAAATAACGTTAGTGTTCTCTGAAGGAACCGTTCCTATAACGTGCTGTTTTGTTCCGAAACACTGATTATTATCCACACAACAGTATATATATTTGACTACATACATACACTGTTCTTGAACAAAATGTTGAAGATTTATTTATGTCGAATAATTTCATTTTTTCTTTGTCATGTATCAACAAAAGAACAGCAACCATGCTTTCGGTTGTATTTCCCAAAATATATTTAATTATTCTAAATTTGGGATAACCAAAAAACGATAATTTATTAATATTTTTCTGTTATAGTAACCAATTATTCGTTGCAATGATAATCTTTGGTCTATTGATACAATTTCTATTGTTAAGAATAAAACATTGATTGTCAGAACCAAAAATCGATCATATGGTACTTTAATGAAAATTTAAAATTGGTTACCACAACTAACCGTGTGTCAATGAAAAAACAATCTTAAATCGATTGATACAACCATCGATTTATTGTTTTATTGTTGTTTCAACTATTAATATATAAATACAACCGGCACACGGTGTATGCAGTAGACTTTATGCTGCTAGTACTATTTTTTTTATTGTTACTATCGAATTCCAGCCAATTATTTTCCCGGCTGCATATCGTTTATTATACCGGTCGACTTAGAATGACTTTGCGAGTCGATTTATAAATGTACTACACCTTTTTCAACAGTAATTGAGAAGTTGAGTCTATTGAGAAAATTTGACTTGAAATTAAGATTTTACATTTCAAATTGGCAACATATCATTTGAAATTGAGACTTTATATTTGAAATTGGCTAAATTTTAACTTAAATTGAGATTTTCCACTTGAAATTGACTAAACTTCAATTTAAATTGAGATTTTCTATTTGAAATTGTCTAAATTTCATTTGAAATTAGGATACTTCCACTTTAAATTGAGGAAATTCCAATTTCAACAAGTAAGAAAGTTCAGTCGGGTAAACCGACTCAATAGTAAATTTATCTACTTTTTTGTTTTAATTAAATTATTATCAATTTAAATTGCATTTAATAACTTTAAAGTATGTACTGGAAATAAAGGTATTGGCTGTTAGCTTTTAGTGTAAAATGGTCCATTTGTGTGGGGGGTACCAAAATGGGCGTGCCAATAACGACCACTTTTCTCTAGACTCTAGGTACTATTTCAAGTATTTGTATGCACTGGTATTAAAGTTAAAAGCTGTTAACTTTTGGTACAAAAAGGTCCATTTGTGTGGGAGGTACCAAAAGGGGCGTGCCAATAACGCTCATTTTGCTCGGGATTCTAGGTACTATAAAAGCATTACACTGTACAACATTTCAAGTATTTGTATGCACTGGTATTAAAGTTATAAGCTGGTAACTTTTGGTACAAAATGGTCCATTTGTGTGGGGGGTACCACAAGGGGCGTGCCAATTACGATCACTTTTCTCTACACTCTAGGTACTATAAAAGCATTGCACTGTGCGAAATTTCAAGTATTTTTATCCACTGGTATTAAAGTTATAAGCTGGTAACTTTTGGTACAAAATGGTCCATTTGTGTGGGAGGTACCAAAAGGAGCGTGGCAACTTCGCCCGTTTTTCACTGTATTGTAGGTACAATTAAACATTACACTGTACAAAATTTCAGGTCTTTGTATGCACTGGTAATAATGTTATAAGCTGGTAACTTTTCAAACAAAATGGTTCATTTGTGTGGGAGGTACCAAAAGGGGCGTAGTATATTCGCCCACTTTTCTCGAGGTAATAGTGACTAATAAACTAATGCTATGTGTAGAATTTCGGAGGATTCAAATAATAAGTATAGAAGTTATTAAATAACCAATATTTATTTCACTAAATGTTAACCCTTTGTGGGGTAGGTACTAGAAGCAGTGAAACAATATGGCCCATCTTCGAAGTTAGCTGGAGATAGAGGAAAATATTACCACATACTAAATTTGAAGTCAATCGGTTACTCCTTTCGAGAGTTATCGTGCGCACCAGCCAGCAGACAGACAGACCGACGGACGGACATTGCTCATTCGACTTAAAATGACCCAAAACATTCCTTCGATGTGTTACACTTTTGGTTCGTAGCAAATGATATATGTATACCCTCCTCTCTAAGGTGAGGGGATAATTAGGATATTTCCATTTGAAATTCAGAAAATTCTATTTGAAATTAGGATATTTCTATTTGAAATTGAGAAATTATGAAAATAACTTTGATTAATTGATAATTATCAAAAACTATGCTAGAACCAAATAACAAAACGACTGTTGGCTAGTGTAATTGGCGCACACGCGAACTCTCATTATCCTATCTGGGGTAGCACGTACGTATACAAACAGTAGGGGTGAGTCACTTCTTGACTTTATTCTAACTACCAACTTAACCATTTGTAACAAAAGCAAATAAACCTACCTTAGCATATAAAGACAGACAGGAAGTTCTCAACGTCACGTTCGCTACTGACTCGCTGACTGACAATATTATTGGGTGGAATGCACTGGACGATCACGCGTCCTCATAACACCATTATATAGATACAAACTCGGTGATAGTTCCCTCGAAGAAGCCTGTTATCTCAAAACCGAAAATGTACAAGGGTAAAACGAAACTAAAATGGTAAATTTCTGAGCTAAAGGCAAGGGAAAAAACCAGCAACAGGCAATTCAACAAGGCCAAATCTACTGGGGACACTAATTATTGGGATGCCTTCAAAGATAATCTCAAATCTGAATGTGCATTTCTGGTACAATCCTAGACAGGAAATTTTAGTTCAAGCTTATTGCATTGGAACGGGTAAGGAAGGCCAACGTCGCCTTATATTCCTGTTGGAGACTTTCTGCTAAAATCATCAACTGAAAACACATAACAGTAGTTCGCCGAATATTACTGTACGGCATTGTGGCGTGGTCCATCACCAGTCAATTAATGAACGTTCAGAGAACTGATTGCCTAAGCATAAGCGGGGCTTTAAGGAGTACATCGACAGAGTCTCTACATGTCCTTCTCCATATACTGCCGATTGATATTGTGGCTATAAAAGTTGCAATCAGAGCAGCATTACGACTGAACTATCTATCACTGTTCAGTGTAAAGAACTTTGTCTTGATATAGCCCACAGACTACCAGATACTTGCGTTGTCTATCAACCAGAAATAATGGCAATAAGGGAAGCCACCAACTGGCTTGGTCGCAACATAGTGACCAACACTGACATTAGATCTCTGGAAGCTACATCCCTCAACGTGATGGCTGGGCAGTTTAATAATATGTATATATTCCTCCCGATTTGGTATTTAAGTACTATATAAGTCTTTTTCCCATTTCATCATTATTATTTTGATAGAAAGGCGTATCTACATTCAGGTAGAAAATAGCTTTAGCATTTTGTTATGATATTAATTTTTGTAATTTAATTTTTTTGTTCAGGAATTTTTTATAAATTCAGGATATTTGTGGTGAGTGTCTATTACCACCTGGCAACCCTAATTGGACCTGACATTGGACCCGACTTTCTACATTCCCCTACTGGTTTTAGATAGGCGGTTATTTCAGAAAAAACACTTATATGTCTACCCTCCGCCATGGATCGCGTTTAAAAGTACTCGTATATAAATATGACACGTGGAAACGTTAACCGTTTGTTACCGGGTTCCCGCGTGGGTCCAGTGGTAACTTCCTCGCGCGGTCCAAATGTCCATTTAATAGGTGCAATAGGGGTCATACAATTGGATCGGCATAGAGGGTCATCCACTGCAGCATCTACAAACGAATGGGCTATATATTATGTATATAAACTTTAAATGGTTGGACGTTTGTTAGTTGATTTATAATAATTATTCCTATAACAAAACTTTATTATAATTTCTCAATTACAAATAAAAAGTTCTCAATTTAATATCGACATATCCTAATTTCAAACGGAATTTTCTCAATTTAAAATGGAAATATCCTAACTTCAAATGAAATTTAGACATTTTCAAATGGAAAATCTCAATTACAAATGAAATGTTGTCAACTTCAAATGGAAAATCTCAATTTCAATTGAAATTAAGTCAACTTTAAATGGAAAATCTCAATTTCAAATGAAATTTTGCCAATTTCAAATAGAAAATCTCAAATTCAATTGAAATTTAACCAATTTCAAATGTAAAATCTCACTTTCAAATAAAATTTTGAAAATTTCAAATGTAAATTCTCAATTTCATGTGAAATTTTCTGAATTACTGTTGAAAATGGTGTAGCTGGACCCGGTTCTTTTCGTTGCCCCAGATTACAGATTTCCGATCCCGTCCATTTTTGAACAATCACGTAGACTGCCATCAACAACATATACACAAAATTACAGCACTCTCGCTAACAAATTGTTTCAGATATATAATTTTCAAAATTTGGCTTATATGGGCGGCACCACACCTATTCGTCCGATCCCGCCCATTTTTGGACCATACACGTGGGCTGCCACCAGATATATATACACAAAATTACATCTCTCGCTAACAAATTGTGCAAGATATCTTAGTTTCAAAATTTGGCTTATATAGGCTTATATAATTTTTGGGCCAATAACGTAGAATGCCACCAGATACTTATACACAAAATTCCACCACTCCACTTCCAAAATTTGGCTTATATGGGCGGTCCACGCCCATTTGTCCGATCCCGCCCATTTTTGGATCAATCACGTAGATTGCCAACAGATATATACTCGTACTCACAAAATTACAGCTCTCTCGCTAACAAATTGTGCAAGATATCTCGCAAAATTTTGCTTCCGGCCCCGCCCATTTTTGGACCAATCACGTACACTGTCTTTAGATATATGTGCACCAAATTACAGCTCTCTCGCTAATAAATTGTGCAAAATATCTCGATTTCAAAATTTGGTTATATGGGCGCGGCAACACCTATTGGTCTGATCCCACCTATTTTTGGACCAATCACGTTGACTGCCTCCAGATATATATGTATATACAAAATTCCAGCTCTCTCGTTAACCAATTGTGCAAGATATCTCAAATTCAAAATTTGGCTTGAATAGGCGAGGCCACGCCTATTGGCCCGATTCCGCCCATTTTTAGACCAATCACGTAAAATGTGGCTTATATGGGCGGTGCCACGCCCATTGGTCCGATCCCGCCCATTTTTGGACCAAAATACATACCCAGATACATACCCTATTTTCAACACGTCCCACACATGTACATTCTGTGAATATTTCAAGCAGATTGGTCCAGCCGTTAAGACGTCTATACGGTACAAACAAACGAACAAACACCCATTCTTCGTTATATATATATAGATAGATGAGTAGAGTTGGGAATTATAGTTCTTTTAAGTGATCGCTCTTTTTAGTTCAGTTCAATTGAGTGAACTAGTTCGTTCATTCAGTTCAACAGCTCACTTTAGCACTCCAGCTCTTTAGCTCACCGGCTCTTTAGCTCACCAGCTCACTTTACTTAAACAGATCATTTCGTTCAGTAGATCACCAGTTCAAATCAGCCGCTATTAAAGGAATCTGATTGAAATATGAATGGAATGAGTTGAAAAAACTTATACAAAGGCGTTTGTAGAATAATACATTCATGATGAGAATCATACATTCATGATGACATAAAAATGGAAACAACACATAACAGCTGAGAAGAGAAAACGAAATGACATGATTGAAGAAAAAACATTGTGAACTACTGAGCTGAAATGAACGAGTAGTGTGAACTAGTTCGTTCAGTTCAGTATAGTGACCCGTTCAATTGAACTAGTTCGTTCACGAACTACACAACTCTATAGATGAGTGCCTGTAGATGACAAAATTTCAACGAAATTTTGCTCATATCTTTCTATTGTCCCAAGGGCGGTCCTTATATATATATACCGGGTTTTCCAATAGGGACATAACAATTTCGTATCTTTCATCATCTTCAGCGATGAAGCTCACTTCTGGCTGAGTGGTTTTGTCAATAAACAAAATATGCGTTATTGGACAAACCCACATGTGCTTCAAGAGACACAATTGCATCCGCAAAAATTTACTGTGTGGTGTGGTTTTCATGCCGGAGGTGTGATTGGCCGTATTGTTTCGTCGATGAAAACAATCGTTATGTTACCGTCAATGGACAGCGCTCTCGTGCCATGTTAGAAAATTATTTTTGGCCAGAATTGGATGAGCCTGTCATCGCCGATACGTGGTTGCAACAAGACGGTGCAACTAGCCACACAGTACACGTTACAATCCATTTACTGAAAGCTAAATTCGGTGAACGTGTTATCTCGAGAAATGGTCCTGTCGAATGGCCACGCGTTCATGCGATTTAACGCCATTGGATTTCTTTTTATGGGGCCAAATCATGTCATTGGTCTATGCAAAAAAGCCAACAACTTTAGACGAGCTCAGAGACAACATCCAACGTGAAATTGCCAATGTTCCGGTCGAAATGTGTGCCAGAGTGGTGGAGAATTGGGTCCAAAGAATAGATCGCTGTAGACGGGCTCGTGGTGGCCGTATGACCGAAATCGAATTTTATTCTTAAAATGTAACATTTGCACCTGGAATAAATTTAAACTCTATATCTTAAATATTCTGTGTTTTATTTTAATATATAAAATTGTAATGTCCTTAATGGAAAACCTAATTTACAATACATCGAAAGTGCAGTATGGTCTCGAAGCGTTCCACCTCGGGTATACTCCACTGTGTGGTATCGGGTATAATAAATTAGGATAGAAACATAGTTTTGTTTAGAACAATATTCTCCCAAACATATTATATTTGTGTGTGTCACATATTATATATTTGGAGTGTCTGGTGTATGTTTCAAGCAGAATGAATTAACATAGGGCATTGTAATAAATGTACCGAAGATAGGAGATCTCACTAATCCGAACAATTTGCGTGGAATTACTCTACTCTGCATGCTCAGGCCGTCGCGCAAATAGTTGGAAAAGGGATATCTGATAAGGTGACACCAACTCTGAGATCGTAACAAGTTTCAAATATGAAGCAATCTTTAAGGAAATTGGTACAGAGCCATATTTTAGACTAGAGACAATCCCTATTGAAAATGGGACATATAGGTCTATGTTTTGGTATCGCCCCCATATAAAGGTCTCCACAGAAGTCACTTCTTTACGCTCTAGAGAAGACATTTTTAAATTGATCTTGCTGAAATTTAAGAATTTACACTTTATATTTGACTTAATCGTTCCTACTGAAAATTGGGAACATCGGTTCCTGTTCTGATATTCCTCCCATATAAAGATACCTTCTTGACGTTCTAGGGGATGCATATTTAACCCATCATACGGAAATTTAAGTTTTTGTACTTATTATTGAATTAAGTGGTCTCTAGTGAAAATGGTGTATATCGGTCCATTTTTTATACCCCACACCACACTGTGGTACAGGGTATTATAAGTTTGTTTCACGGCAGATGTTTGTAACACCTGAAAATAACACAGCTAGACCCACCTTAAAGTATACCGATCGACTCAGAATCACTAGCTGAGTCGATTTAACGATGTCCGTCCGTCCGTCCGTCCGTCTGTCCGTCTGTCCATGTAAAGTTGTTCGTCGACTACAGGTCGCAATTTTACTCCGATCGTTTTGAAATTTTGCAGTTTAGAGTATTCCGCGGCTGTTAAGATCACTATTGAATTTGGTTGAAATCGGTTCAGATTTAGATATAGCTCCCATATATATCTTTCGTCCGATTTGGCCCTTTAGTCCTATAGAAGCTGTATTTTACATCCGATCGTTTTGAAATTTAGAATGGTAGAGTTTCTTGATCCATGAACCAACACTGCCGAATTTGAAGAAAATCGGTTAAGATTTAGCTATAGCTCCCATATATATGTTTCGTCCGATTTGGCCATTTAGTCCTATAAAAGCTGTATTTTACATCCAATCGCTTTGAAATTTAGAATGGTAGAGATTCTTGATCCATGAACCAACATTGCCGAATTTGAAGAAAATCGGTTAAGATTTAGCTATAGCTCCCATATACATGTTTCGTCCGATTTGGCCCTTTAGTCCTCTAGAAGCTGTATTTTACATCCAATCATTTTGAAATTCAGAATGGTAGAGTTTCTTGATCCATGAACCAACACTGCCGAATTTGAAGAAAATCGGTTAAGATTTAGCTATAGCTCCCATATATATGTTTCGTCCGATTTGGCCCTTTAATCCTATAAAAGCTGTATTTTACATCCAATCGTTTTGAAATTTAGAATGGTAGAGATTCTTGATCCATGAACCAACATTGCCGAATTTGAAGAAAAATGGGTTAAGATTTAGCTATAGCTCCCATATATATGTTTCGTCCGATTTGGCCCTTTAGTTCTATAGAAGCTATATTTGACATCCAATCGTTTTGAAATTTAGCATGGTAGAGTTTCATGATCCATGAACCAACAATGCCGAATTTGAAGAAAATCGGTAAAGATTTAGCTATAGCTCCCATATATATGTTTCATCCGATTTGGCCTTTAGATCCAATCGTTTTTATACCCTACACCACACTGTGGTACAGGGTATTATTTAAGTATAAAATGTCCCAAAAGTAAATTTATGTAAACAATTTATACATGAATTTCAAAATTTATATATCAGAGTTATTCAATATTACGAGAGTGGTGTAGGGTATTATATAGTCGGCCCCGCCCGACTTTAGCCTTTCCTTACTGGTTTTCAAATAAAATTTATTTGTTAACAAATATATAACATTTAAAAATTGTGTTTCCAAATATATTTTCTTCAGATTAGAACATATCAAAACTGGCGATTTTAGCCCGTGTACACATGTCGCTGATTCGATGGGTTTCCTCAGATCGTTGGGCTTCACAAGCTATGTCGTCCATCCATTTACGTTTGTCTCGCCTAGCAATGCGTTTTATTGCCTTGTCAAGATGGTTGATAAGATTTTGTAGGCTCTTCAATAGTTCGCCAATTTTCCTCCGAAATCCATTCTCTCCTTGCGTGTTCGTTATATCCAAGTATGTTAGCGGCGGGCTCCATAAAGGCTGATTTCACGCTTTCCCTGTTGTGGAAGTGATTATCATCTGCGGTTTTAGCAGTTTGATTTAAAGCTTTGGTATATGAGTTTGCTGTTGTTGGGTCTTTCAATTTATGGACATTGAAAAGCTTTGTGGGAATTGTGTTGTCGGTATTAAGAATAACAGCATGTTTAATTCGCATTACCGCAATTATGAGGTAGTGATCGCAAGCCATGTCAGCTCCTCTGCGATTGCGAACGTCCAGTTAAGATCCTCACCAATTGTTGCAGATTGAGATATGTGTCTATGGTTTTCCGTGTGTTTTTCTGGAGATTTTCACGTTACCTTATGAATATTCTAATGGGGGAATAGTGACCACCCTACGATCAAATTGTTGGAAGCACACATTCCCAAGAAGAGTTCTCCATTCTCAGTTTTGCGGCCAAGACCATGACACAGTACAACATCTTTCAGCTGATTGATTTGGAACTTAATTCTGAGAATTGGACGTGAAAGTAGCCCCAAAAATAAGAACTTCTGCATCATTCGTTTAGTCAAGTCGTATGGCCATTATTGTTTTTATGGCCATACGAATTTATTGCTCAAGGTGGATTTTTAGCACTTTTTCTATATTTTTTCTCGGTGTACCGTACGGAATATCTCTTTTGTATCGGAAGCAAAGTTGTACATAATGAATAGGAGAAAGAATGCGAAATCCAGTGCCCTAAAAATCATATAATGTTGTGAAGAGTATCATATCTGACCAGTTAACAACTATGTTGAATATGGATAATATCTGTTCAGATTTAGATATAAATACATTCCGATTTGGCATGTAAGTGCTTTAGAAATCGTAGTTCTATCCGATATTAGTTGGCGTAATGAAGTTTATTAGACAGAGATATAACTACCGCCAAATTTGAAGAAACTAGGTTCAGATTTAAATATGGCCCCACTTTATGTGTTTCTTCCGAGTTGGTCACCAAGTTCTATAGAAGCTTTATGGCAGGGAGAAGTTCCTTAATATATAAAGATTACGATTTAGCCCCTGCATATTTACATATATTCCTCCTGATTTGGCGTCTTAGCACGATGTTCATCTTATTTTCCATTTGATCATTTCGAAATTTTGTTGAGGGGAATGTACATGTATACCCCATAAATATTCCTCCCGATTTAGCATATAAAAGCACTATAGAAGTCATATTTAATGAACATATTTTCATATTTTGGTTTTCATCTTTCTTGTTTTCTATCGCACATGAGTTGTACACGCCCAATGTAATTTACTTTTAAATAATGCTTGATCAGAGAAGACGGCCAGTCGGTTTGCTCATTCCATTCAGGGCTCATACGCAATTCCAGGGAAGCACTTGTTCTCAACTCTCGCGTGTAATTCCCAGAAATTGGGAACAAAGACAAAGACGATTTTATTGATGTCATTCGGTTATTAATTAGGAGTAGGACACAACGTCCGCATTCTTTCATGTCCATTATTGATGTTTCGAGAGTACGTGTGGCATTCGTACACTTCAATATTTCAGACGATTTCGGAATTACACAAACATTACCACTTACACAAATTATGCCCAGTCATGCTCCCACTCACCCCCGCACGACGACACATCGAAATACCAAAGGGAAACATACCAACGAACATCTCCATATCCGGATAATTTATGTTCCGACACGTGCTTTCCTCTAGGAAACGCCGAAAATTGTAACCTTTAAGGATTTAAATTCTCCACATCCACACGGCGACACCCTTCGTACAGGGCCACTGCGTAACCTTTGAAATTCCCAATAAAACGATTGTCTGCTCCAGCCAAAAGGCATCCATGTAATGAGGTAATGACATCCAGGAAGCATACAAAGTGCCATTCATTCACTCACTCACTCACCATTGGGTTGCATTCTTTTGTGGGATTTTTGAAATGTTTTCTTGTTTTTGGTGGAAATTTCAAAGAATTATCGCTAATGATGTCTTTGGGAAAACATAATTATGGATAGAAGAATGAATGGTATTAATGTTGTTGTGTGGTTTCTTGGCTGGTTGTCCCCTCTGAACGGAATGGATTCAATGTCAAGGTGTCGTCCATAAATTAGAGAAGGTCATGTACGAAGTCAATTGCCGATCACGTTTATTAATTATTGGAAACAAAAGCCTTGTTTTATAATGATTTGGATTTGAAAATGTATATGTATTTATTATAATGAAGTAGGTGGACAAACAGAAACAAATTTTCTTTGAGTGAATATAACCAAATCATCAAATAAGCAATGGGATTTTTATAAATTAAAAGAAAAATTCATTGCAGTGGAGATAACCTGATTTATTTTATGTTTATGTCATCATTCCTAAAGCTGCAGCAGTACGGAAAGTTCAAATTTAATAATATATTGTCATTAGCTCTAAATTATTACCAATTTTCATTTTAATTAATATAATTGAAATATGTATGTATGATCTCAAACACATGGTTGTTTTTAAGTGACACAAAAAATCATTTGAAATCATATTACGTATCTATTAATAACTGTATAGAGAAAAAAAGTTTACATACACACACTTCAGAAACATTACACAGGCCCACAAAATATATTTTAGTTATATTTGGTCCGCCGAATCTAAATACGAAATAAATTTGGCGTTTCTGCCTATTAAATATTGCTAGAACCAATAGAAACAACCATATCAAGTGGACTTATCCTGATTTATCCTTTGCAAGACGCCCAGTTCCTCACGTTTCACCACGTAACATAGCTCTGTGAGAACGAGTATTTTTCCTCTAATTACCTTTCTGATTCCAATGAAGGTGACAGTGATTATGAGGGGAAGTCGACAATTTCTAAACGTTTTAACCAGGATAAGTAAAACAAATAAGATAGTTCAGTCGGGTAAACCGACTTACGAATCCCCTCACCTTCAGTCCCAAAAACGATTCGTAAATTTATTTATTTTTTTGTTTCATTAAATTATTATCAATTTAAATTGCATTAAAGAACCTTAAAGTATGCACTGGTAATAAACTTATAAGCTGTTACCTTTTTGCCAAATAGTCCATTTGTGTAGGAGGTACCAAAAAGGGCTGCCAATAACGCCCACTTTTCACTGGACTCTATCAATAAAAGATATAAACCGTTATCTTATTGTGCAACATTGTCCCTTTGTGTGGGAGGTATCAAAAGGGCATTTGGCAACTTCGTCCATTTTTCTCAAGGTGATAGCGACTATTAAACTAATACTATGTGTGGAATTGCCAAAGATTTCGATAAGTAGTATAAGTAGAAGTTTTTAAAGAATCAATATTTTAGGTTTTAGTTTAGGATGGCAGCCGTATTTATTTTACAAACTCACATAGACCAGTTTAGGTCCCTAGTGTTACCACGGGCTGAAATGCCCCTCATCGAAACCAACCTGTTTAATATACAACTTTATCGATAGTACGAATATCGGTACTGGAATGATCTGTTAGGCTGCCTAGAAAGACCGACCCCAATATTTCCAGTTGTCGTTTACTCAGAGCGGGGCAGTCGCCTAGCAAGTGCTCAATGCTCTCCACTTCATCCTCATCTCCACAGCTTCTGCAGAAGTCATTGGAGTCAATACCGCATCTTTTGGCGTGTTCGCCGATCAAGCAGTGTCCCGTCGAAAGATATGTTTTGAGGAGATATTTTGATATTAAACTGCTCAGCCATCTCGTTAAAAGATCTGCGGCAGTCGAATGCTGTTTGTGAATTTAGGGATGTTGCATCCAGAGAATTTATGGCAGCCTGGCTGTCCGAGTAAATGACAACGCCAGTGTTGGTTACTATGTTGCGACTCAGCCACTTGGCGACTTCCCATATTGCCATTATTTCGGCTTGACAGACACTGCAGGTATCTGGCAGTCTGTGAGCTATATCCAAACTAAGTTCTTCACAGTGTACTCCGAAGCCAACATTTTCATCAAGCTTCGAACCATCCGTGTAAAAGTGGAGATGGTTTCTATTACCTGGTATTCTGCCAACTCTCTTGCGGGAATCATAGTAATTTCTCTCGAAGGTGTACACAGTTGGTATATAGTCCACTCGGTCGTTTACCATAGTACTACACTTTGATATCCTCTTGTGACCGTAGTTCTTGTACCTCCACATTGATAGGCAGTTTAGTCTTATTGTCGTGTTTATTGCAATTTCTCTCGCCACGATATTAATCTGCAGTATATGGAGTAGGAACTCGGTCGCTGTAGTCCTTAAGGTTCCGCTTATGCTCAGGCAGGCTGTTCTCTGAACCTTTGTTAGTAGGTCCACCATACCACAATGCCGTATAACAGTATAGGACGAACTACTGCTATATATATCCAGCCAATCCAACCAATAGACATCCGTATAAAGTATGAGGCAGCCCTCACAGCAAGACGTCTACAAGTGATGGGTGAATGGATAAATCGAGACCACAAGTCGTACCATCAGAAGATTTTAGAATATCTAGTTGGTCACATTCAAACGCCAGAAATCTCGGACCGCATTCCTGAAGTGCGGCTTACAGCTACCTGTGATACGTTTGTGCCAGTCAAACGCTACTGGGAAAATGGAACTTTGGCCCATGTGCCAGTGGGAACCAGCTGCTACACGGATGGGTCCAAGCGAGGAGGAAGGACGGGTCTGGGACTTTTTATTGATGAACCAGAAGTCGAACTTCACTTCCGCCTCCCTGACCATAACACGGTATTTCAAGCAGAAGTTCGAGGAATCACGGAGTGTGTGAACTGGCTCAGTAACACGACAAAGCCTAAATATGCCAACATCTTCACAGATAGCCAAATGGCGATTAAAGCAATAACATCGGAAAGGGTCAAATCTAGAACTGTGTTGGACTGTAAAAGAACGATAAATGATTACTCAGCCCATGGTCAATGGCGTATTTGCTGGGTACCAGGACACAACGGAGTGATTGGAAATGAACGGGCAAACAACATGGCTTCAAAGGGCAGAGAACTTCGAGTAATAAACTTGGAAAATTGGAAACCTTTCGCAGCCACGAAAAATGAGTTGAAGCACTGGGCAGTGATGGCTCATAAAACTGTGTGGAATAGCGCAACAGTAGGAGCAACTGCAAAGATACTGTGGGGTGACCCAAATGAAAAGAAAACAAGAAGTCTTCTGAAACTAAACAAGGTCGATATTAGTAAGATGATGAGTGTTCTAACGGGACACTCAAGCTTACAAGCACATCTTCATCGCATAGGACTAGCAGGAAACGACGAATGCAGGGCATGCAGAGAAAACGCCGAAACGATGGAACATTTTCTGTGTCACTGCCCGGCTTTCACACATGCAAGATCCCAACATTTCGGGTCCGACATATTACCAGACTTGACTCATCTCAGAGAATATGACTGGAAGATACTGAGAAAATTCGTGTCTAGTACCAATTTTCTGTAACTCGTGAGGTATAAAAAGATCATAAATAAGGAGCGCACAACAAGCCGAACCACTGGCTTAAGTGTATGTCCATGGACATGAGACGTTTAAACGTCTCCTCTCTTCAACCTAACCTAACCTAACCTAACCTATCCAGTTGACGATTTTAGGAGAGGCCCCACCGCGACCCTACAGCCTTTTTGCAGGAATATAAGGCGACGTTTGCCTTCCTTACACGTGCCAATATGTTAAGTCTAAAAAACAGATTTCTATCTAGAATTATTCCTAAAAATGTTGCACTTTCAGAAAATACTAGATCTGTTCCATTTATCCGAGGTGTAGGGTCCATATGTGGGACATTATTCATCGTAGAAAAGAGAACCAATTCTGCCTTGTTTGGGTTTACGCCCATACCGCTGCTTCTGGCCCATCTAGCCAATTTGTTCAGAATTTGTTTACGAATTTGCCACTCACTGCGATTACCACGTCGTCCGCATATGCCACGACCTTGCAACCACAACGTTCTAGATCTAGCAGGATTTCATTCACCGCTTGGTTCCAAATTAGTGGAGACAGTACTCCTCCTTGTGGGGTCCCTTTGTTTACAAACCTTGTTAGAGTTGTGGACCTAAGACATACTGTTATGCGTCTTCTGTTGAGCAGACTTCGAATTAGTCTAATCAAACTAGAATTAACTTTTAGATGAGTCTGTGCCGCAATTACTGCATCTGAGTGAATGTTGTTAAAAGCCCCATCTATGTCAAGAAATGCCACCATGGTGAATTCCTTGAAATGCAGGGACGACTCGATAGTGCTTACAAGTTCATGCAGGGCTGAGTCTGTAGACTTCCCCTTATTGTAGGCATGTTGGTTCACCGACAGGAGTTTTGTATCCAGGTTTCCCTAAAGAAATACTCTGGAAGTCTTTCCAGACCTTTCAATAGGAAGGAGGATAGGCTAATTGGTCTGAAGTCTTTTGGCCAAGTGTGTGATATCTTGCACGCTTAAGGTATGAATACCACTTTGGTATCCCTCCATCGATTCGGAATGTATAAAAGCCTGATACAGCCTACACAAATTTTGTCCAGCCAGGGGATAATGTACTTTAACATTTTCTGCATTTTTGCTGGAGTGATGCCGTCTGGTCCAGGTGACTTGAAGGGCTCAACGCTGTTAATAGCCCAGCTTATTCTGGATCTCTCAGTCAGCAAGCTAGCAACGCTCGCAGTCCACTCGCATTCTTGTTGGTCTTGCTGATCTTCGGGTTCTGTTGGTGAGTTCCCCGGGAAATGTGTGTCGAGCAGTACATTCAGTAACTGTTCGCTGTTTTTTTTTCCAGTTATTTGCCTCATCCTGCAACTAACCCACTGTACAGGGTGAAGCTGATAGTATTTTCCTCAGCCTTGCGGCGTCGGAGACCTTTTCCACTTCGCCACAGAAAGTATACCAAGCGCGTATTTGCGTCTTTCTAAGCTCCTTCTTACAGATCTTGAGTTGCTCTTTATAGGCATCCCAAACATTAGCGAACCCAGTAGATTTAGCCTTGTTGAATAGCTTGTTGCAGGTCTTTTTCATAGCCGTTAGCTCAGAAGTCCACCATTGGTGTTTAGTTTTACCCTTGTATCTGTTTTTGGACAGGCTTCTTAAAGGGAACTGTCGAATGATGTGGTAATATACTCGACCAGATTTTCCAGACCGGTTTTGTCATTCGGTTCGTACAGAATTGAGGACTTTCTTGAAATTCTTCCCATACAGGTGCCACTTTGTCTTCCTCACATTTCTGTGGACGGCAAGTTTAGGCGCTTTTTCAGCGAGTTTGAACTCAAAATAATGGTGATCTGAGAATGAGTTGGTCGTCCAGTACATTCCACCCAATAGTTTTGTCTGACAGCCGGTCAGTAGCAAACGTTACGTCGAGTACTTCTTGTCTGTCTCTAATTGTAAAGGACGGTTTATTACCTATGTTACAAATACTTGGATGGTAATTAGAATAAAGTTAAGAAGCGAATCACCCCTATTGTTGATATATGTACAACCTCAATATTTTACTAAATTTTAACTTTTTGTTGGGGAGGTACTCGAAGAAGTGGACCAATATGGCCACTTCGAACCTAGTCTGAGATAGAAAAATTCCACATACAAATCTGAAGTCAGTCGGTTACTCCTGTCGAGAGCAATCGTGCGCACCAGTCAAACAGACAGACGGACGGACATTGCTCAAGCGACTTAAAAAGGCCAAACGGATTTCCGCCAAATTTACTTGAGGACCGTCAAATCGAGGGTTCAAAAATCGCCAAATCATCAAAATCCCTTTTTGGAATAGTCAGAAAATCGTCATACCAAAAATCGGTCAGATTTTGAACCAATTAGACTGAGGATGTGCTCCAGAGACTGTTATGTATTAACAAGCAAGAAATTTCAGTCGGGTAACCCGACTAAGGTATACCCTCACTTTGCACAGTGGGAGGAATTCCAAAAAAAGGGAAATAATTCTGCCGTTTCTTAACCAGACAACCGATTGCGACCAAACTTAGCACGTTTGTAGAAGAGGTATTAGAGAAGTTACGTTTTGAGTTTGGGCCTACTGTGGTATACAGGGGCAGAGATACAGGGCTTCAAATTTGGCAACTTCGGGTGAACAAAATGTTTAGGCGTCTTTTTCGTCCGATTCATAAAATATTTTTTTCTGTGTAATCTAGTAAATGAGGTCTACAAAAGGCTTTTTGCACCTAACAGTTATCTTGTATAGTTACTGAGATATCTGCATTTGAAAATTTAATTTTTAATATTTCCCCCGACCTTGTGCTAGTATTTTGTAAATATCGAAACAGAATATGCACCGATTTTATCCGCTTAGAAACGCCTACATTGTCCATAAAATTTCCTATAAGCAGAAAAAACTTGGTTCGATGTACCCAACAGGACAAAAGTTATTGCCATTTGAAGTTATATTTTCTCAAACATCAGATTTTTTGTAATTTTTTAGGAAAAAATTATATGTCGTAGTTTTGAGTTTTAGAATAAGATAGTTAAAAAACCAGTAAGGAAAGGCAGAAAGTCGGGCGGGGCCGACTATATTATACCCTACACCTCCCTAACAATGCGATAAGGGTCATTGCCATAATAATTTGGAATAATTGGTAAATAAGTAGAAACATATTATCTAATTCTGAAACGATAATCGCTAAACTAAGCAATATTCGTTCCTAAATTGAGAAACATCTTTCTGGACAATTTTAGTAATCTGAAGTAAAATACAACTTCTATAGCGGTTTGATACCAAATCAGGAGGAACATATATATGGAGCTTTAATATAAATCTGAACCGATCTTCCCTGAATACTAATTCATGTAAAAAGACCTCCTTCTGTCGAATTTCATACTGATCGGATATAAAATACAGTTTTTACAGCGCTTACATGTCAAATCGGGGGTAACATATATATGGGGGCTATATCTAAATCCGAACCGATTTTCTTCGAATTTGGCAGTATTCCTTCATGTAATAAGAAACCTCTTTCTGCCGAATTTCGCACTGATCGGATAGAAAATACAGTTTTTACAGCGCTTACATGTCAAATCGGGGGTAACATATACATGGGTGTTATATCTAAATCTGAACAGATTTTCTCCGAACTTGGCAGTATTCTTTCGAGTAATAAGAAACCTCTTTCTGCCGAATTTTGCACTGATCGGATATAAAATACAATTTCTACAGCGATTACATGTCAAATCGGGGGTAACGTATATATGGGGGCTATATCTAAATCTAAACCGATTTCTTCCAAATTTAACAGTGTTCATAATATGAAACCTCTTTCTGCCGAATTTCATACTGATCGGATATAAAATAAAGTTTTTACAGCGCTTACATGTCAAATCGGGGCTAACATGTATATGGGGGCTATATCTAAATCTGAACCGATATTAACCGATATTAAATAGGGATCGTCCTTGGGCCAAAAAAAAGATATGTGTAAAGTTTCGTCGAGATCGGACCATAATTGCGACCTGTACTTTGATTACAAGAATACATGCACAGACAGACGGACAGACGGACATAGCTAAATCAACTCAGAAAGTGATTCTAAGTCGATCGGTATAATAAACGATGGGTCTATTTCTTCTCCTTTTGGATGTTACAAACAAATGCACAAAGTTATAATACCCTGTACCACAGTGTGGTGTAGGGTATAAATAATACCATAACATCTATCATCTTACAGGAAACTTTGCAGAGAATGGTCTAAAGGAAAGAACGGGTCAAAAATATTCACGAGTATTGTTACCAAGCTTCTCCAAATCACACAATTTTTACACAAATTTCAAAAGTAAGCCACGTTTTCTCCAATAGCAAAGCTAACATGCTAAAATTTTTGGCATATTTATATGTGGTAAGGTGTTGTAACTTGAACTGCAAAGGGAATTTGAAACCCGGCTTTTGGTATAGTTGATACAGGGGAAAATCCGAAAAATCCCATTTTTGGGGATTTTCAAAATTAAGTTGCGAATTGTGGGATTGACTTTTGGAAATATAATGATTCGCGAATTGCATTCGATTTGTGATATCAAGACCTACAAATTACAAAATATTTCATTGAAATATGCCCATTTTTAAAAATTGTATGAAGTTTTTATATTTCTGTCTGCATTTGAAAAGTGATTTTTCCACTTTTTTCCTAACACTGTCCTAGCATTTGCCCTATATCAGTGCACAATTATAACCGATTTCTCTCACATCAACTTCTCTAAATTGACAACAAAATTTCCTATACAATGTAAAAAATTTCGGTCAAATGTGCCCACTTGTACAAAAGTTATGGCCATATCAATTTATATTTTCAAAATATAATAAATATTTTATGTAGTATTTTGGAGATACAGAGGAATTTTAAAAACGAAAGTATAACATATTTATATTCATCTTAAAGGGCACTTCCTGGAGAATATTTCCGAGAAAAGAAAGAGTCAAAAATTTGTATTAATAGTGTTGCTACGCTTCTCAAAATTACACAATTTTTTACGAAAATTTCAAAACATGGCTAACTTTTCGACAATCTCAAAGCTTGGATAAGAAAACATTTACCATTTTTGTATGTAGTAACGTGTTATACGATAAACTGCAAAACGAATTTTGAGGCTGGCTTTTAGTATAATAGATTTTGGGGAAAAAACAAAACATTCCTTTTTTGGGGATTTTCGAATTTATTTTCGTAATTGTGGGATTTATATTTACAAATATAATAATTAGCCTCTATTTCGAGTCTCAAGACGTACAAATTACAAAAAAATAATTTTTAAAGATTTTATGGAATTATAAAATTTCCTTTAAAAAAATTGTTGTTTGTTTTTCCCGATCCTTGCCTACGAATTGGTATACAATATAACCGGTTATAAATTGATTCCTTTCTCATTATATTTTCTGAATAGACAACAAAATTTGCTATATGATGGCAAAATATTGCAATTTGATATACCCGCTGAGACAAAAGTTATAGCCATTTGAAGTTTGAGGACCTGCAGCTCCGCCCTGTATACCACAGGGGGTCCAAACTCAAAACTTTACTTCTTTAATACCTTTTCTACAAACATGCCAAGTTTGGTCGCAATCGGTTGTCTGGTTAAGAAACGGCAGAATTATTTCTAATTTATTGGAATTTCTAATTTATATTGGAATTCCTCCCAAGTTAAACGAAGGAAATTATAACTCGACCTTAGTATAGATAGTACATATAGGGGAAAATAAAAAATCTCTTTTTTGGTGATTTTCGAAATTCGAACATCTGTCAGAAGGCGTTCTGCTCAGCTAGAAATGTCTCGTACGTCACTACGGCGCATTTTAAAAAAAGATTTACAGTTATACCCATATAAGGTCCAATTGGTGCAAGAATTAAAACCTCCAGATCATCGGCAACGTCTAAATTTTGCAGTTAAATTTCAAGAGTTGGCCAGAAATGAAATCAATTTTATTAAAAATTTGATTATGAGTGATGAAGCTCATTTGAATGGCGTTGTTAATAAGCAGAACTGTAGGTTCTGGGGTTCTCAAAATCCAAGAGCCATTCATCAACGCCAATTGCACCCCATCAGGTGTACAGTATGGTGTTGGATCACATCTGAAAATGTCATTGGGCCTTACTTCTTCGAGAATGAAGATGGAAGTGCTGTAACCGTGAATGGAGAGCGGTATCGGTTTATGGTAGAAAATTGTTTACGTCCTGCTCTTGAAAACAGACCTGGTATGTGGTTTCAGCAGGACGGAGCCACTGCCCATACTGCCCGAGACACAATGGCACTTTTAAGTCAAATTTTTGGAGAGCGAATAATTTCCAGAAATTCGGAAATTATTTGGCCAGCGCAATCGCCAGATTTGACAGCACCCGACTATTTTCTTTGGGGTTATTTAAAGGAGCGAGTGTATGTGAACAAGCCAGAGACAATCCTTGAACTCAAGGCAAACATTGTTGCAGAAATTCGAACGCTACAGCCACAAGTTTTGAAAGGTGTTATGGAAAATGCTCTAAAAAGAGCCCATCAGTGCGAAGCTGAAAACGGTGGTCATTTAAGAGACATTATTGTTCATACTTAGTGTAAAAAAATTTGCCTTTTGTATATTATATAATCTGGAAGAAAAAATAAAAAAAAAATTAATAAACGAAAAAGTTATTCAACTTTTACACCCCTTGGTTTCTTTAGGCCCACCCTGTACAACTCAGACGAAAATGGCGCTGGATTCGTCACACACTAAGGAAATCGCCAGACGACGTCATAAGAATGGTCATCGATTGGAACCCGCAAAGCCAGAGACGTGTTGGAGGACCACTCCATACATGGAGGCAGCTCAAACATAAAATAAGAACCACAGTACACAGTTGGAGTGAAACGTTGAAAAAACGTTGTTGCGATCCTATTTCTTTTATAGGAATTACAGTTAAAAAACCAGTAAGGAAAGGCAGAAAGTCGGCCGGGGCCGACTATATAATACCCTACACCTCCCTAACAATGCGATAAGGGTCATTGCCATAATAATTTGGAATAATTGGTAAATGGGTAGAAACATATTATCTAATTCTGAAACGATAATCGCTAAATTAAGCAATATTCGTTCCTAAATTGAGAAACATCTTTCTGGAAAATTTTAATGATCGGAAGTAAAATACAACTTCTATAGCGGTTTGATACCAAATCAGGAGGAACATATATATGGAGCTTTAATATAAATCTGAACCGATCTTCCCTGAATACTCATTCATGTAAAAAGACCTCCTTCTGTCGAATTTCGTACTGATCGGATATAAAATACAGTCTCTACAGCGCTTATATGTCAAATCGGGGTTAACATATATATGGGAGCTATATCTAAGCTTGGCAGTATTCCTTCATGTAATAAGAAACCTCTTTCTGCCGAATTTCGGATGTAAAATACAGTTTTTACAGCGCTCACATGTCAAATCGGGGGTAACGTATATATGGGGGCTATATCTAAATCTGAACCGATTTCTTCCATATTTAAAAGTGTTCATTCATATAATAGGAAACCTCTTTCTGACGAATTTCATACTGATCGGATATAAAATACAGTTTTTACAGCGCTTACATGTGAAATCGGGGTAACATATATATGGGGGCTATATCTAAATCCGAACCGATTTTCTCCGAATTTGGCAGTATTCCTTCATGTAATAAGAAACCTCTTTCTGCCAAATTTTGCACTGATAGGATATAAAATACAGTTTTTACAGCGTTTAAATGTCAAATCGGGAGTAACATATATATGGGGGATATATCTAAATCTGAACCGATTTTCTCCGAATTTAGCAGTATTCCTTCGTGTAATAAGAAACCTCTCTTTGCCGAATTTCGCACTGATCGGATATAAAATAAAATTTTTACAGCGCTTACATGTCAAATCGGGGTTAACGTATATATGGGGGCTATATCTAAATCAAAACCGATTTCTTCCAAATTTAACAGTGTTCATTCATATAATAATAAACCTCTTTCTGCCGAATTTCATACTGATCGGATATAAAATAAAGTTTTTACAGCGCTTACATGCCAAATCGGGGCTAACAGGGCTGTCTGTCTGTGCATGTATTCTTGTAATCAAAGTACAGGTCGCAATTATGGTCCGATCTCGACGAAACTTCACACATATCTTTTTTTTGGCCCAATGACGATCCCTATTAAATTTGGAAGAAATCGGTTCAGATTTAGATATAGCCCCCATATATACGTTACCCCCGATTTGACATGTAAGCGCTGTAAAAACTTTATTTTATATCCGATCAGTATAAAATTCGGCAGAAAGATGTTTCTGATTATATGGATGAACACTATTAAATTTGGAAGAAATCGGTTGAGATTTAGATATAGCTCCCATATATATGTTACCCCCGATTTGACCTGTAAGCGCTGTAAAAACTGTATTTTATATCCGATCAGTGCGAAATTCGGCAGAAAGAGGTTTCTTATTACATGAAGGAATACTGCCAAATTTGGAGAAAATCGGTTCAGATTTAGATATAGCTCCCATATATATGTTACCCCCGATTTGACATGTAAGCGCTGTAGAGACTGTATTTTATATCCGATCAGTACGAAATTCGACAGAAGGAGGTCTTTTTACATGAATAAGTATTCAGGGAAGATCGGTTCAGATTTATATTAAAGCTCCATATATAGAAGTTGTATTTTACTTCCGATCATTAAAATTTTCCAAAAAGATGTTTCTCAATTTAGGAACGAATATTGCTTAATTTAGCGATTATCGTTTCAGAATTAGATAATATGTTTCTACCCATTTACCAATTATTCCAAATTATTATGGCAATGACCCTTATCGCATTGTTAGGGAGGTGTAGGGTATTATATAGTCGGCCCCGCCCGACTTTCTGCCTTTCCTTACTGGTTTTTCTTTGTTGTTTGGTGAAGATTTTTAGACATTATATTACTTCTGAACCAAACCAGTGCCGATCTCAAAATTTTCATCATTTTTAGAATACATATAAAACATGTTTCACAGAAAAATTTAAGAAATAAATTAAAAATATTTTGAGATATTGCGGAAAAGAATAGTTTAAGCTAAAATTAGTATTTTTATGAAACGTACTTTTATAGTTAATTAATAATGTGTTGTTGTTATTTATTATTGGTCTGTGTTTTTGTTGTTCAGTCAGAATTTATTTTGGTTTAAGACCATATGTTCCCATTACTTTCTGTCTATTGCAAAAAAGTAATTGGAACAAATACAAAAATTGGTAGAGAGTTGTAATTGCTTGGTATAATTGACTGCAGTTTCGATAGACACCACTCTATCATCTTCAGAATTCAGTAGCAATAGTGTATGTCTTTAACTTTAATCAGCTGAAATACTTATGGAAGCAGTAAATTGAATTTAACAAGAACTGCTAACCAAACCCGTATTTTGCCGAACTAAGTCAACATACTAAAACTCTCATACCAATACATTTTTGTTTTTTGCTTGGGTTCGCATCGCGAACCACGAAAACAAGACATACACTATTGCTACTAAATTCTGAAGATGGACGGATGGACATTACTCAAATGACTTAAAATGACCTAAATCGAATTTTCCTCAAAACATACTTGGGTCTTAGGTCACTCATTCGATGTGTTGAACTTTTGGCTCGCAGCAAATGATATATACACTCCCCTCTAAGGTGAGGGGATATTTTTTGAGACTGAAGGTGAGGGTTTTTTAAGTCGGGTTTTCCGACAAAATGTTTCCTACTTGAGACACCCTTTATTAAAAAAATATGATTGTAAGACAACTACAATTACTGAGTAAATACAGTTTCTTCTGCGTGTGGCACATTTCAGGATTTCATCAAAATTTTGAAACATACTCTTATGGGAAAACCAATGCATTTTATTAATAAATCACACATCCATTGGCACTTACTGATGTAAATCATTATCAAGAATTCTGTTCGAAATGACTCCTCTGCAACTTATACGAAGTTAAACCCCGACCCATCAGTTATTAGTCCACATGAATGCAATAGAATTCTCACACAATGACTTTTAACAAAAAACGTGATTTGTAATTGAAAAATCAATGTACAATTTTTCATAATTTTCTCCATTACTTCGTGGTTCTACTTTGATTGTGTGTGGCTTCTGTTTTCAAACCGTCCGCCAGCGAATCATAACAACTTTTGGCATTTTCTTCTCATGAACGGAGCTCGAGTATCACCCCTAGCACCCAACCCCGATAAACGAGCATTTATTTGTTTGTTTCCTTTCAACAAATCGGCGGGTGGCCCTTCAGCCATCTCCGACCACTCTTTCACGCTGATTCGAAATAATGAAATTGTGACTTGATGGTTTTCAATTACAGCAGCCATCCATACTAACTACTTCAGTACTCGTATGTACCCACTCACCCCCCCCCCCCCACCTCATCACTCACTCGTTGGAACATTCAAACCACTCGATTTACAACAACTTGCACTTCCCAGTTGTTGTTTTGGATTGGTAATAAGTGCTTGGCACTAACTGCCGGAGTGTAGTACAGTGGTTTGGAAAGGAGACAGATATAGTATAATAATTACATACAAAGATTTTTGAGTTACATACTAAACAGACCAGTAATGCAATAATATTATAAATCCAGTAGTGACTTGCTTTTTTGTCAAAACACACATTACTATTTCTAGACCCTCACTTTAGTGTCAAGCCGAAAACCATTTGGTACAGGCCAAAAACACATCGGAAGAGACCCTAAGTATGTTCGGCGGAAATCCGTTTTGGATCATTTTAAATCATTTGAGTAATGTCCGTCCGTCTGCCTGTCTGTCTGCTGGCTCGTGCGCACGATACCTCTTGGAAGAAGTAACTGATTGACTTAAAATTTGGTATGTGGTAATATTTCCTTCTATCTCAATCTAAGATCAAAGATATGCCATATTGGTCTACTCCTTCTTTACCTCCCTCACAAAGGGTTAATTGATTTTGTAAAATATTCATTCGCTAATAACTTATATACTACTTAATCGAATCTTCTGTAATTCCACACATGGTATTAGGATTATTATCAATGATACCATTAAAAATGGCAGTTGTTGCCAAGTTCCTTTTGATACCTCCCACACAAAGGTACCATTTTGTACGAAAAGTTAACATCTTATAACTTTATAAACAAATACTTAATATTTTGTACAGTGTAATGTTTTAATAGTATCTGCAGCCGTCGAAAAATGTCTGTTATTATCACTCCCCTTCTGGTACCTCTCACTCAAACGTACCATTTTGTACAAAAAATTAACAGCTTATATCTTGAATACCAATGCATAGTCCTATTAAAAATGGGAGTTATCACAACATCCGATTTAGTTCCGGAGCGCTAAGACATACCAAAATTAAGTAGCTCATAATATTAGTACTCGTATATTTATATTCCTTAGTCGGTTTACCCGACTGAAATTTGTTTCTTGTTAAATTAATTAATTTTTAATATAAAGGGTCCGCCATCTAACGTTTTTTTTTCAACTAGTGCTTATTTCGTGAATGGTAACACTTAGCTCATGTCTGATTTGACAGATAATTAGTTTTATCCTTATCCTGAACGAATATGGTTGTGTATACGCTTGAACAACGCTGTGAGCGATCGACTTACAGAAGATGGCGATTTTGCCAAAAAAAATCATCTTTTCAGATGAAGCTCATTTTGATCTTGGCGGGTATGTAAACAAGCAAAATTGTCGCATTTGGGGCAGAGAAAACCCGCACGCATACATTGAAAAGCCGATACACCCAAAACGAGTCACTGTTTGGTGCGGATTTTGGTCCAGAGGCATAATTGGGCCATTTTTCTTCGAAAATTAGCAAGTGGCCGTTACAGTCAATGGCGATCGTTATCGGGCCATGTTGACCGAATTTTTGTTCACAAAAATTTAAGAGGAGTTTATTGGAAACATTTGGTTTCAACAGGACGGCGCTACGTGCCACACAGCCGAAGCTACACTCGATGTTTTGCGCGATGTTTTTTTGAGAAAAAAAGTTATTTGGCGGACCCTTTATGACAAGGAAATTCTCCTGATTCAGAGAGGAAACAAACTGTCTACGTTGGTGTCAGTTCTGGCGGCGAACATGCCAGGAGGTTGGGAATTGAGTCCAATGACTTCTGCAGACGCTGTGGATACGAGAAAGAAGTGATAACCTGCTTTGTTACTGTTACGCAGTGAGTAAACTACGTCTATATATCGGTCATTCCATGTCAAACCGAACACCTTTTTTACATCACCATCTCCGATTTCGTTAAAACTTTGTAGGATGACCCAACTCGGTAAAATATTTGATCTGTAGAAGACGAAAAGAAACCCGATTTTGTTTTTCAAAAGAGTCCCTAGGTAGGAACATTGAAAATTGTGTTGTGAGAAACGCGTGGGCAGAATTCAAAAAATAAAGGCTTATATTAAAGGTAATTGCAAGTGCTTTTCGCCTTTTCGTTGTCACTGTGAAAACACCAAGCTAAAAATTCATATTCCTTGATCGATTCTAAACAAACCCTTTCTGCATGGAGAAATAATTCTATTTATCCTATTAATATTATAAAATTGTTTGTTTGTTTGTTCCGTCATCACGCCTACATGGCTAAACCGATTCTCTTGAAACTTGGTAGACAAACAGACTAATGCCTGGGAAGTGTCATTAGCTACTTTGATTTTCAATTTTCCTCCAAATGATGTTTTACCCCTTGGCCGCTGAGGCTCCTGTTCGATCTAGAAAGCTGAAATTTTCCATACACAGGAGTGTTGTAAAGGGTGGTTAAATTTTAAGGGCCGATGTTGATTTTGAATAAAACACAAATTATTTAGGAAATTATTGTAATTTCTTTTTATTATGATAATATTGGTATGGTTCAATTATGTTTGGAACAAAATATCGGCCAAATGGCCGCCGCGACCTCGGCTGCACACCTCCATCCGATGGTCCAAATTTTCGATAACGCTGAGGCATAATTGAGAATCTATACCGTTAATGTGCCGAATTATCTCATCCTTTAGCTCTTGAATTGTTGCTGGCTTATCGACGTACATCTTTTCTTTCAAATAACCCCAAAGAAAGAAGTTCAACGGTGTCAAATCACATGATCTTGGCGGCCAATTGACATCGCCACGACGTGAGATAACACGGCCATTGAATTTGTTGCGCAAAAGAGCCATTGTTTCATTAGCTGTGTGGCACAGTCCTGTTGAAACCACATATTGTCTACATCAATATCATCCAATTCGGGCCATAAAAAAGTTCATTATCATCTCACGATAGCGAACATCATTCACAGTAACTTCCTGACCGGCCTCATTTCGAAGAAGTATGGCCCGATGACGTCGCCAGCCAATAAGCCGCACCAAACGAACTGGGCGAGCATGCACAGGTGTTTTTAGATCTCCTACAGACCCGGTTTGCTGAAATTTGCGCACAATTCTCCCGATTGTGGACACATTTGGTCGATTATGCTGATCAAAAAACATCACGAAGTACACGAAATGCATTTTGATTTGAACGACCATTTTCGTAAAAGGCTTAAAAAACTTTAACGCGTTGCTCGATCGTGTATATGTATTTCCATGGTTCAAATTGAGTTAGTCTTAAATTGTGAAATGTCAAATCAAATGCAGAAAAAAACTTGACGTTTTGGTGTGGTTCACATTCAACATCGGCGCTTACAATTTAACCACCCTTTTTAAACCACTGGCTACTCACGTAGTCATTTTTCGGCCTGTGGCACAATGATACTATTAATTTATGTATTTGTACTGATTGTACACCCAGCGACTTATGACCGCTTGACCGTTGCGACTCATATAACTGGTAGAAAGCTAGAAATTTTGCTTATGTATAGACTCGAGTGTGGTATTATCTACGGACTATTCTCAGTTCTCACGCTATCAAAATAATTAATATTATGTTCGTACTTTAGATGCGTCTTAAATTTTACAGAGAAAAAATCACATGTAGTGCTATTCGCGAGAGAAAACATTTTTATACCCTACACCACACTGTGGTACAGGGTATTATAAGTTTGTTTCACGGCAGATGTTTGTAACACCTGAAAATAACACAGCTAGACCCACCTTAAAGTATACCGATCGACTCAGAACCACTTGTTCGTCGACTACAGGTCCCAATTTAACTCCGACCGTTCTGAAATTTTGCAGTTTAGAGTATTTCGCGGCTGTTAAGATCGCTATTGAATTTCGTTGAAATCGGTTCAGATTTAGATAAAGCTCCCATATATATCTTTCGTCCGATTTGGCCCTTTAGTCGTACAGAAGCTGTATTTTACATACGATCGTTTTGAAATTTAGAATGGTAGAGTTTCTTGATCCATGAACCAACACTACCGAATTTGAAGAAAATCGGTTAAGATTTAGCTATAACTCCCATATATATGTTTCGTCCGATTTGGCTCTTTAGATCCAATCGTTTTTATACCCTACACCACACTGTGGTACAGGGTATTATTTAAGTATAAAATGTCCCAAAAGTAAATTTATGTAAACAATTTATACATGAATTACAAAATTTATATATCAGAGTTATTCAATATTACGAGTGTGGTGTAGGGTATTATATAGTCGGCACCGCCCGACTTTAGCCTTTCCTTACTGGTTAAGTCTAATATTGTTGTCAGTAGTGACCAAGGCAATTTTAATTTTTCCACTTCATTTCAAAATTGTTTATAATTTTTTCATTCTTCCAATAAAAATCCCACAAAGATCTGTGGAAATGGGTCGTGCGGCCTGAGGACAAGAGGTACACAAATGTTTTCGAAATACATACTCGTATATCACTCCCCAAATACAGCGGTAATATTTTTAACAAAAAAGTAGCTAATTTTTTAGTTTGGTCAAATATATGTGATATGATTTTTATTATCATGACTAAACAGAATATTTTGAAATTTGGAACATACATAGCAAACTAAGCATTTGTTTCCCCGCCACGCGTTTTAGTGACCTCTTGACCACTGACTTCAAAAAGTATAAATTTGGAAATTTACACACATATACATAGTACAGTTAAGGGTATGGCTGGAAGAATTTTTTAATTTAGTGAGTGAATTAGTTATAAATTAATATATATGTATATACTGATCTTTAAGGAGATGAGAAACCAAATATTTTATGTCCAGCCTGAGGACAATAACAACTAAAAAGATTTAATTGGTACATGGAACGTAGATATCATTGTATGAATATACAATAGAGAAGCGTTTTGCGACCTCTGAGAGGTATTGTAAAGAAGTTTTGCACTTAGAATGTTAAGAGTGTGTCTGGAATAATATTCTACCCAGATTAACGAAAGTTGAATAGTTGTGGTCAAAATAAGATCATTTTTCTGATATTTAAAATAGAGATTTAGCGCTGAAATTCTATATGAGGTACTGACTAGGATACATGAACGCATTCTAATTCCCAGTTTGTAGCCAATGCAGTTGCGATCAAAAATATTTTCATATCGTTTGATTAGAGGAGTTTGATAGACTTTGCAGTAGACTGATAGTGAATAAGTCTTTCCATGATGAAATGCCCAATAATACTTAACAAAAATAAAATGACAGCATGACACGACTCACACGTGATCTGTCAAAAAAAGGCTATTGAAAACAGTATCTCTACTTGGACCACCCTATATTAGCAAATTTTTTTTTTTTTTGTTTTAATTAAATTATGATCAATTTAAATCGCATTTAATAACTTTAAAGTGTGTACTGCTATTAAAGTTAAAAGCATTTGGTGTGCCAATAACGCCCATATTTCTCTGGACTCTTGGTACTATAAAATCATTGCACTGTACGAAATTTCAAGTGTTTCTATGCACTGGTATTAATGTTATAAGCTGGTTACTTTTGGTACAAAAAGGTCCAGTTGTGTGGGAGGTACCAAAAGGAGCGTGGCAATAATGCTCATTTTTCTCTGTTATCGTGCGCACCAGCCAGCAGACAGACAGTCGGACGGACATTTCTCATTCGACTTAAATGCGATGTGTTACACTTTTGGCCGTAGCAAATGATATATACCCTCCTCTCTATGGTGAGGGGATAACAAGTAAGAAAGTTTCAGTCAGGTAAACCGACTAAGGTATACCCTCACTTTGTGAGTAATCTTCTATATATATAAAAATGGAAAAATGTTTGTATGTATGTGTTTTATAGACGCTTAAACCACTGGACCGATTTTAAAATTTTTTCTTTTGTTTGAAAGCTATTTGGTCTGAGATGGTTTTGGGAAAAAAAATTTGCAAATAGTGGGCGGGGAAAATGTGGGCGTGGCAAATCGTTTGTTTGTGTGTTTGTTCCACTGCAGTTCTGCTGGCAGTCTACGTCAGTGGTCCAAAAATGGACGGGATCGGAAATATGGGGCAACGAAGTGGACCGGGTCCAGCTAGTGTAATATATTTATAACATTACAATAATTAATCTGTCAATTTGTGTGGGAGGTACCAGAAGGGGTTTAACCTATTTTTCGGTAAACAGTTGATTCTTTAAATAAACGGTTTTCCAATAGGGATGATATGATTTTGAAGTGACGTTTCGGCCATTTGTAATATGTCATGATCTGTTATTTGTTTTTCATTGTATTCAGTAGTGTTTACAATTTCATTATGGAAAGATATACGCAAGAACAACGTTTACAAATTATTCAGTGTTATTATCAAAATAAAAGTTCTCCAATTGCAACATTTTGTGCTCTAAGTCCATTTTTATACCCTCACTTTAGTGATACGAGGGTATATATCATTTGCTTCGGGCCAAAATTGTAACACATCGAAGGAGTGATCTAAGGCCCTAAGTATGTTCGGCGGATATTCGTTTTGGGTCATTTTAAGTCGAATGAGAAATGTCCGTCCGTCCGTCTGTCTGTCTGCTGGCTGGGGCGCACGATAACTCTCGAAAGGAATAACCGATTGACTTCATATTTGGTATACGGTAATATTTTACATATCTGGACATATTGGTCCACTCCTTCGTGTACCTCCCACACAAAGGGTTATAATTTAGTGAATTATAGATTCTTTAATAACAAATATACTACATATTCGAATCTTCTGAAATTCAACACATTATATTATGTTATTAGTCGCTATCACCTGGGCGAAGTTGCCACGCCCCTTTTGGTACCTCCCACACAAATGGACCGTGTTATACCACATGTTAACGGCTTATAACATTAATACCAGTGCATACGAGTACAATAAGAGTACAAATACTTGAAATTTTGTACAGTGTAATGCCGTTATAGTGCCAACAGTCCTGTGAAAAGTGGGCGCTATCACCACGCCCCTTTTTGTACCTCCCATTCAAAATGTCAAAATCATACCAAAATTGAATAGCTCTTAACAAGAAAACACTTTCCAGTCCACCTACGACCTTGACACCCGTTATCAATATTGTAGCTCTCGTTAAGAGATATCTTTATGCCATTGGTCGATTGTGGCTACGTGCCACACAGCAAATGAAACAATTGAATTCTTGCGAGAAATTTTGGAGATTCGATTATTTGAAGAAATTGTGATATTGAATGACCTCCAAGAAGTTGTGATTTAACACCAGTAGACCCTATTTCTTGTAGGGTTATTTGAAGTCATTGGTCTTTCGAAATTAACCAGACTCTCTTCAAGCTTTACAAGTCAATAGTGAACGTGCCATTCATGACATACGACTTGATTTAGTGGAAAAAGTGCTCGAACATTGGGTTCATAGAATTCGTTCCTGAAGAAGAAGTCGTGGACGCCATTTGAATGATGTTTTATTTAGAACTTAATTGTATCGATTGTACTTCACATTAAATAAAAAACTTTTGATTTTCCTTTACAATAAGTGTGTTTTTTTTTCAATGAAATCATATCACTCTTATTGGAAAACCCTGTATTAACAAAACATAATCAACATAAATTCCTTGTAGCTCGATACACTTTTTCCAGCGATTTTCAATAGCTTCGATACTCTGTTTATAGTAAGAACTATCTAGCTCCTGAAAATAGCATCAACCGCAACCTCCACCTCGTTATTGCTGGCAAATCTTTTTCCGCCGAGCTATTTTTTTAAGTTTGGAACAAAAAATAATCCGAGGGAGCTGGATTTGGCGAATAAGATGCGTGCTGAAGTAATTCAAAGTTTATTTCATTGATTTTGGCCATCGCAATATTGGGTGTGTAGACTTGTGTATTGTCTTGGTTATGAAGAAACGCGGCACCCATCTTAAGCACAGCTTTCTCATCATAAAGTTTTCTGTCAATATGCGACGTATAGCACTTTTTGAAATGCCTGTAACTTCAGCTAGCTCACGAACATTCAACCGACGGTCATCCGATTTTTAACTATTTCCGGCGAGAACACATCAATTGGTCGACCGCTGCGGTGTTCGTCTTGGCAGCTAGAACGACCCCCTTTAAGCTCTGACACCCAATATTCTATAGTTGTAAACGAAGAAGCAGACTCCCCCAAAGTAGAATCTAACTCGGCTTTCATATTGGTTGGACTGAGACCTTTCAAATGATAGTAATGGAACGGGTGGCTCATCTAACAGTTGCTTTTTAAACTACGGCCGCCTAGCAGCTTAGATTTGACTCCGTTGGACTAATTTTTGTGGCAGCCGTTAAGTATAAGTGCTACGCCAACCATCCAGTGACGATTCATGACTTGAAACACGAAATTGCAACCATAGAGGGCCACATAATCGAAAATGTGTTGAAAAATTGGGTCGGCACAGAATGGGCTACTGCAAGGCCAGCCGCTGCAGCCATATGAATGAAGTGGTGTTCCATCATGTTGAATGAATGTTGTCCGTCCGTCCGTCTGTTGTAATCACGTCGGTGGATATCCGTTTTGGGTCATTTTAAGTCGAATGAGCAATGTCCGACTATCTGTCTGGATGTGTGTCTGCTGGTACGCACATTAACTCTCGAAGGCAGACACCGATTGACTACAAATTTGGTATGAGATAATATTTTTTATATCTCAGGCTAAGTTCGAAGATGGACCTTATTGGTCCACTCCTCCTAGTACCTCCACCATAAAGGGTTACCATTTAATGAAATATTGATTCCTTAATTCATAGTGTTAGTGTATTAGTCGCTATCACCTCAAGAAAAATTAACCATTTTGCACCAAATGTTAACTGCTTACGAGTATAACTTTACTAACAGTTTATACAAATAATTGAAATTTTGTACAGTGTAATGCGTTTATAGTACCTGCAGTCCAGACAAAATTGGACACACAAATATACCATTTTGCACCAAAAGTTAACAGCCTATAACTTTAATACCAGTGCATCCTTTAAATTTATTAAATGCAATTTAAATTGATTACAATTAAACTAAAACAAAAACAACAATAAATTAATTAACAAATATTTTTCGGGACTGATGGCGAGGGGAGTTGTAGATAGGTTTGCCAGACCGAACTTTTTTTCTGTAGAAATATATCTGTGGTCTTTTAATATAATCGCATATATCGGAAAATTTTATCGATCAGGAGAACCAAAATACTTTTGCTTTGGCAGTGCTTAGTTAGATACATTTATGTAAAAATCTATTTTCTGACCTACGCTGAAAACAACAGGTATATCGGCTGAAACGGGGTAGATTGTAACACGTCCAAGGAGTCACCTAAAACCCTATACATATATGTTTGTCGGAAATTCATTTTAGGACATTTAATTTTGTTGAAGTCTTTTGAGCTATGTCCGTCCGTTAGTTTGTCTGGTTGGTGCACACGATAACTTTCGAATGAAGTGATCGATTTCAAGTGTTGTATGTTGTAATATATTTTAGCATCTCAGGATAATAACGAAGTTGGATCATATTGAACATGTTCTTCTGGTACCTCCGATACAGAGCGTTAAAAGTTCTGAAAAATCTCTGCATTCCAAAATTGTAGTGGCAGGACAATGTCTACGAGGATTTGCTAGTTTTTTGTGTACTTGTATTTCTCATATGGTAAGGGTAAAACTTCATCGGTTTACTCTAATGGACGTTTTTTTCTTGTTTCTCTGTGTTCTCTTAAATAGACTTCTGACTGTATTTGGTACCACAACTATTCCTTTGGTAAACACTGTGCCTTGTTGCATTGTATAATTGCCGTGGTTGATTGTGGCATTAGCACCCTTCTGTTCTTCCTCCACTAATCGTTGTTCGTTTTAATTAAATTAAGTTTTTTCATTGAACTTCAATGTTTCCTGTATTAAAATAAATGATTTGCCAGAGGCAAGTATAAGGTTTCCCCGTATTTGGAGCTGACATCCGATCAACAAACCAAACCCATTGTCAAATATTGGTGTTGGTGGTAATCCGGATTTAAGTGAAATTAATAATTCTGTAATTAGTTTATGTCGAATAGCAGCAGATCGGATTGAATAAACGGCGATTTCATGGAAATGAGGGAAATTTATGTTGATAAGATGATGAGGAGGAGGGGAGAAGTAAGACTTTCCACCTTTTTTCCTTAACTGGCAGTTTAAAGCAACCAAGCATCTGAAGGGACATGTGCATTTGTGGTTTATCTTTGATATCATCTTTTTTTGTTTTCATTTATTGCAAAGGAATTGAAGAAAATCTCATATTTCAACAATATACATATGATGGCATGCATAGACATACTCGTACAAACATATGGGGAAGGGGATGTGAATGTTAATGTACGTACATGTGCAAATTATAATTTCCTTTTCTCAATAATCCTTCAAGAAGATGTGGAAACAAATGAAGAACGTGCCACTGCCTCAGTGTCTAAGATTGAAATTAAGGGTTGCACAGCAAAGCACATTGCAAATCATTATATCCTTCTGCTATGTCCTGCTCCTGCTGCTGCCACTGATCCATCCACCTTCTGCTACTCTAGACGAACGCCGCCCCCCTCATCGTCTGTGTTGTTACACTTTCTTTCTTGCTTTACATCCTTTATCTTGAGGATTTCATCTATCGATGAGTTTGAGTATTTGAGTATTTGAGTTCGATGACAGTATTTGTCTGCAATTTTGTTGTTTTCATCGAACTGTGTCAGTGAGTCACTTCGGCCCCACAGTCTGTTCAGAAGTAAGTACTGCTGCGTTCTCTCTATTGTGACCGACAGAGATATGCCACGTTCTTCATGTGCCCCTTGAGGTCGACAGGCGTATAGAAGGCGTAAAAAGGCGTAACAATTTGTGCAGCAGATGATTTTCGACAACGTTTATAGTTTCAGCGAACGACAGATGACGTATTTACAAATAGCATAACAATCAAATACAAATATTTGATTGAATTCTTAAGATCTGATGCACATTTGTCATTATCAAATATCACCACATTGTTTAAGATATTTATTTTTATTGGTATTCCGAATTTAAACAAATTCTATTCTATCACAAACAGTGCACAGTGGAAGATTTTGCAAATGAACAAAACTCTCGGAATATTTTTGAGGTCAGTGTTGCCAGCATGATATTATGCAAATAGCACACTAAGAGCTTCAAAAGTTTTAGATTATTTACACCATGGAGAGGTACACAATTGAGTATCGCGTTAAGATTGTTGAAGCCTTTTACGAAAATGGGCGTTATAATATAAATGCATTTCGTGCACTTCGTGACTTTTTTGGTCAGCATAATCGACCAAATGTGTGCACAATCGGGAGAATTGTGCGCAAATTTCAGCAAACCGTTTCTGTAGGAGATGTGAAAACACCTGTGCATGCTCGCGATAGTGTGGCAGAAGAGCCGTCAACCTCGACTCGTCGTCTAGCCCAACAATTGTCCAACTCACGAACATCACTGATGCGAATTTTGAATAAAGATTTGAATTTTCACGCTTACAAGGTTCAATTAACTCAAGATCTGAAGCCTACTGACCATTTTAAGGGTCGTCAATACGCCGAATGCTTGGTTGAACAGACAGAAGTGTATGGTGACTTTACTAAGAAAATCATCTTCAGCGACGAGGCACACTTTCACCCCAGTGGATTCGTAAACAAGCAGAATTTCCGCATTTGGAATATAGAGAATCCATGAGTGATTATTGAAAAGCCGATGCATCCACAAAGAGTGACTGTTTGGTGCGGTTTATGGGCTGGCGGCGTCATCGGACTGTACTTCTTTGAAAATGAGTTCGGACAAGCAGTTACCGTAACTGGTGTTCGCTATCGCGAGATGATAAAGGACTTCCTGTGGGCAGAAATTGAGGATATTAACATGGACGATATGTTGTTCCAACAGGATGCTGCCACTTGCCACACAGCCAAGGAAACAATGGCCCTTTTTCACGAGATTCAAATTCAATGGCCGTTCAAGTCGTAGCGAAGTTAATTGGCCGCCACTGTTGGACTTCTTTATTGGGAATATTTAAAAAAAAGTGTACGTCAAAAAGCCAAGAACAATTCAAGAGCTAAATAATGAGCTAATTTTGCACATTAACGACATTGAACCTCAATTATGTCTCAGAGTCATTAAAAATGTCGACCATCGGATAGAGGTATGTCACCGAAGTGGCACCGTTACGAGCATTTGGCCGATATTTCACACATAATTTTCATGGATCCTTCTATAATAATAAAAAATTTAAGGTATTTCTCTGAAAACTTTTTATTTTATTTACGAATAACATCGTGCGTTTTGGTTGGACCACCCTTTATTTTTTTGTAAAACGTCAGTTCTCTTTGTTAAAAATGTTTGAAACGTAGTACAGTCTCCATTTAAAAATATAAGCGATTTTTAAGTGTCCACTTTCATTTGAGGTTTTTCTGAAGTACAAATATTGTAAGATATAGAAAAAAACCTTTTGCTGGTGCATTCGACGCAGCAAATCAAATGAAAAATCTACTAATTTCAAATGTTTTTATAAGGAGCATTTTCATATTCGAAGAATATAACATTTTAACCCACCTTGTGTCAGGGTTTCTTTCGTTTTTTTCCATGATTCTATTTTTCTGCGTTTGCATAACCTTTTACATAGGAATATTTCGTCATTATTTTATTTAATGACGATTTCGTTTCTGGAAAAAATGTGTCCCGTCGAACTGAAATACTAGAAAATAGTTGCACCTTCAAATTTAACTGAATTCCAATTTTCAAACTTCAAAAATGTGTTGAAAACGAGCAGTTTTCAGAGAATGGGTAAAGAAAATGAAGCACTTTTTCCGGAAACGAAATCGCCATAAGTCATTCCTAATCTCTGCTGCTAGCCAAAGATTTTTCGATCGACTGCCACGATGGAACAGTGTTTAAAAGTATCCAAGCATCCTTTAGTTTTTTTTATAAAAACTACTGACATCATATCTTTCTGACTCTCGATCTGAAATAGCATTTTCAAAAGCAAGTGTTAAAAATAATTTTCTTTTTCGTAATATTTTCTCATGCCAGACTCATCTAAGAGGAAAATTATTATGTAGAACCGGTTTTTTTAAGAAGTGGATAGCAGGCCGAACCACTGGCTTAAGTGTATGCCCATAAACATGAGACGTTTAAACGTCTCCTCTCTTTTCAACCTAACCAAACCTTTTATTTTCTCAGGAAACGAAAGTTGGTCTAGGTTGACGCCAAAAATGGCTAATGAGGTTTTGTTAAGAATCGCCCCCCCAACTCAACTGTGAAGAGATCAAGAACGGATCTGCGAAAACAGGATTTTATCCCAAGGAGACAAACCTAAGTTGTTTTTGAAATCTATGCTTCTTTTTCTCTCATTTATCTCACCAAGGTTTTAACTTTCTTCATTGCCGGAGAGTGTCCTGTCACATTTCTTCAAAATGTTTCACGTAAAAGTATAGCTTTAATTTACTGAAAATCTTTACTGAATAACAATACGATTTTTTATACCCTACACCACACTGTGGTACAGGGTATTATGACTTTGTGCATTTGTTTGTAACACCCACAAGGAGAAGAGATAGACCCATTGCTGTAGGGTCGCGGTGGGGCCTCTCTCCTAAAATTGTCCATTGGATATATGTATATGGCAGTGGTTCGTCCAATACTGTTATACGGCATTGTGGTATGGTGGACGGCAACTGACAAACTATCCATCACAAATCTGCAATCACGGGTTCAGAGAACTGCCTGCCTGTGCATAAGCGGAGCGTTAAGGACTACAGCGACTGAGTCTCTACAAGCCCTTCTCCATATACTGCCGATTAATGTTGTGGCGAGAGAAGTTGCAACCAAAGCGGCACTAAGATTAAACTGCCTATCAATGTGGAGGTACAAGAACTACGGTCACATGAGGATATCAAAGTGTAGTGCTATGGTAACCGACCGAGTGGACTATATATCAACGGTGCGCACCTTTGAGAAGAACTACATCACTATGATACCAGCCAGGGATGAATGGGATGGCAGAATACCCGGAAATAGAAACCATCTCCACTTCTATAGAGATGGTTCGAAGCTTAATGAAAAGGTTGCCTTCGTAGTACACTGTGAAGAACTTAATTTGGATATAGCTCACAGACTACCAGATACCTGCAGTGTCTATCAAGCCGAAATAATGGCAATATGGGAAGTCGCCAAGTGGCTGAGTCGGAACATAGTAACCAACACTGGCGTTGTCATTTACTCGGACAGCCAGGCTGTCCACATCCCTAAATTCACAAACAGCCCTCGACTGCCGCAGATCTCTTAACGAGATGGCTGAGCAGTTTAATATACACCTCATATGGGTGCCTGGGCATAGGGATATCCCAGGGAACTGCAAAGCCGATGAACTTGCTAGGAAAGGGACGACTTTACAAATTCTCGAAGAATTTGCATATATTGGTGCGCCACAATCCACGTGCAAGCTTTGGATAAGGCAAGAGGCAATCAGGCAGTCCAACGACAGATGGACACAAATCGGCACTTGTAGGGTAGCTAGACAAATCTGGCCAAGGTATGACCTGAGAAGGTCAAAATATCTCCTCGCACTGGAAAGGAAAAGATTATCTACGTTAGTATCAGTTCTGACGGGACACTGCCTGATCGGCGAACACGCCAGAAGATTGGGTATTAACTCCAATGACTTCTACAGAAGCTGTGGAGATGAGGAAGAAGTGGAGAGCATTGAGCACTTGATATGCGACTGTCCCTCTTTGAGTAAACGACGACTGGACCTACTGGGGTCGGCCTTTCTAGGCAGCCTAACAGATCTTTCCAGTACCAATATTCGTGCTATCGATACATTTGTATATCAAACAGGTTGGTATCGATGAAGGGCATTTTAGCCCGTGGTACCACTAGGGACCTAAACTGGTCTATGTGAGCTGAAGAAATAAAAAAGAAAACGGCTTCCACCCTAACCTAAACCTAAACCTAGACCCATTGCTTATTATACCGATCGACTTGTAATCACTTTTGAGTTGTCCGACCTCAACGAAACTTTGCACATATCTTTCTTTAGGCCCAAGGACGATCCCTATTGAATTTGGTTAAAATCGGTTCAGATTTACATATAGCTCCCATATACATATATGTACCTCCGATTTGACATGTAAGAGTTTTCTTATAACTTGAATAAACACTTCCAAATTCGAAGGAAATCCGTTCAGATTTAGATATAGCCCCCATATATATGTTTCACCTGATTTGACATGTAATCGCTATAGAACCCATATGTTTATCCGATCAGTACAAAACTCGGCAGAGAGACTTTTTACATGTATGGATACTCCCAAATTCTTATCGCAATGCACATTTTCGCATTGTTAGGGAGGTGTAGGGTATTATCTAGTCGGCCCCGTCCGACTTTCTGTCTTTCCTTACTGATTTTGTTTAGGAAAGAGTTGTAGACCTTTGTCTAGTGTCTCAATTTTCCTTTGATCAGAACTTAGAGATAAAATATAATAATATTGTTATCGCGACAAATGTTGTATGTAACTCACACTATAATATTTATTTAAAAATTTAGAGGTGTGCCTCCGATTTATAGATTACAAAAAATTCGAAATATAATTTCGACTAATTTGATCGCTGGAGGCACGGTGTACATACTACACATAGTAGTTTACTATTCATTCACTATAATAGTGTATGGATGGTCACCGTAAGTACACAGGGAAATTTGATCAATCTCTACAGCTTCAGCTAAGTCTGAACCGATTTTCTCCGAATTTGGCAGTATTCCTTCACGTAGAAAGATACCCCTTTTGCCGAATTTCGCACTGATGGGATATAAAATCACATTTTTACAGCGCTTACATGTCAAATCGGGGGTAACGTATATATGTGGAGCTATATCTAAATCTGAACCAATTTCTTTCAAATTTAACAGTGTTCATTAATATAATAAGAAACCTCTTTCCGCCGAATGATCGGATATAAAATAAAGTTTTTACAGCGCTTGCATGTCAAATCGGGGCTAACATATATAGGGGGGCAAAAAAAGATACGTGTAAAGTTTCGTCGCGATCGGACCATCAGACAGACGGACGGACGGACAGACAGATGGACATAGCTAAATCAACTCAGAAAGTGATTCTAAGTCGATCGGTATAATAAACGATGGGTCTATTTCTTCACCTTTTGGGTGTTACAAATAAATGCACAATGTTATAATACCCTGTACCACAGTGTGGTGTAGGGTATAAATACTTTCTTTCTATCTATCTCAGCTTAAATCATTCTTTAAACTTTTTAGAATAATAAGTAAGAAAGTTCAGTCGGGTAAACCGACTTATGAATCCCCTCATCTTGAGTCCCAAAAAAATATTAGTAAATTTATTTATTTTTTGTTTTAACTAAGTTATTAACAATTTAAATTGCATTTAATAACTTTAAAGTCTGTACTGTAGGGCGGGTTGATTTTTTTTCTTTTTAATCGTATAGCAAAAACGTAAACTACATAAAATTCTAAGAAAATTCTCCTAAGAAACCATGTATCTAAAATAAAAACCTAATCTGCGCCTATCGACTTGAAAATTTATATGCCCGCCTTTGATAAAAAAAATAAATGTTAGAAAAAATAGATTTTTCCAAAAAGAAATAGAATTTTCTGAATAAAATTGTTTAGGAAGGTAGTTCTTTTGCACTTTATATCTTTTCTACACTCAAAATTTTTTTCATTAAAAAAATATTCACCCAAGTAAAATAGTTTGTATACAATTTTTTATTTAATACTTTTATAAGGAAAATAGATAAAAAAAATTTTCTTACAAAAAAAAAATTCCACCCAAAAAATTGTTTTCAGTATTTATAAAATAACCTTCTTTTGCTTCGATAAACAATTATTTTTTTATAATGCAAATAAAACCGTGAAACGTGTTCTAAACAACTAAGAAAGTTTCAGTCGGGTAAACCGACTAAGGTATACCCTCACTTTGTGAGTACTGTAATATGAAATACACGAATTAATCTGTCAATTTATATGATCTATTCAATTTTGGTGTGATTTGGCCATTTTGTGTGGGAGGTACCGAAAGGGGTGTGGCAACTTCGCCCATTTTTCTAGAAGTAATAGTGACTAATAAACTTATACTATGTGTAGAATTTCAGAGGATTCAAATAAGTAGTATAGAAGTTATTAAATAATCAATATTTCACTAAATATTAACCCTTTGTGGGGGGAGTACTAGAAGGAATGTACCAATATGGCCCATCTTCGAACTTAGCCGGAGATAGAAGAAAATATTACCACATATCAAATTTGAAGTCGATCGGTTACTCCTTTCGAGAGTTCTCGTGCGCACCAGCCAGCAGACAGACAGACAGACAAACAGACGGACGGACGGACATTGCTCATTCGATATACCCTCCTCTCTACATAAGGCGAGGGGATAAATATCAATATCTATCTCTAATTTTAAAACAAAAACTTCACCAAAACGTAAATGTTTCTTCAAAATTTATGAAATTTATTTATCATCCCAGTTTCATTAATTTTGATGCTGATGCAGTGTTTCTTCTTTTCTATTTTACTTTCATACATATAAATTCGCATGCTTCATACAAATTTAAGATACATATTTAAATTATTTAAGCTTCATAAATTGTTCATCACTTCATAAATATTTCTTCAATATTTTCACAAATTCTTATTAAGGTTTTCTTCATGTGTATAAAAATTGCATCAATAACATCAATTATCTTAAATTTTTTTGTTTTATAGAATGTAATGGAAAGCCTCATTAAACGTTCATCAATGTTATTCTTTAATCATGATGAAAACTGTTGATCTTTATGAAATATTTATTAACACATATATGTATGAAGTTTATGTCTTAAAAATGTGTGAACCAACCCAATGGAAAATGAGGGGAAAATTTACTTGCGTATTAAAGCTAAATGCTGCTTAAGGCAGGGCCTAATAGCTTCTGAATTATATGGTCGCAAACATCTGTTTTAAACACATATGTACAAGGGCTTGACAAAATTAGCCGACCTGTAATATTAATGGCGGTAGTAGTTGGAAAAAAATACTTTCGTGAAAAGTGACAATCTTCTAAAACATATGTCTTAAGAGAGCGCCCCAGTAGGGTTCGATTCCCACCAGAGGCTCTGGTCTGTCGCTGCAAGCATTTAGCCATATGGTCTTTGTAACCCGGTCTTTCCCTGGACTTTACAATTAGAATATAAATATACTTTGTATTGTTATTCATATAAATAAATAAATAAATATATCTTAAGATTTAAGGCGCCACGTTGTTTAGTTTTTTCTGGAGCACTCAAAAGTAAACGACCTCAGTGGATTTTGTAAACATGAGAAAAATTGGTCACCGATATGTACTACAATACATTAATTTGAAAAGTCTCCGTCGAACCAATATTAACACCGAGCTAGATTCTACTTTAGGGAGAGTTTACAACCAGTAAGGAAAGACAGAAAGTCGGGCGGGGCCGACTATATCATACCCTACACCTCCCTAACAATGCGAAAATGGGCATTGCTATACGAATTTGTCAGTGTTCATACATGTAAACATTCTCTATGCCGAATTTCGTACTAATCGGATAAAAATACGGTTTCTACAGCGCTTACATGTCAAATCGGGAGAAACATATATATGGGGACTATATCTAAATCTGAACGGATTTTCTCCGAATTTGGTAGTGTTCATTCGCGTAATAAGAAAACTCTCTCTGCCGAATTTCGTACAGATCGGATGTAAAATTCGGGCTTACATGTCAAATCAGGTGTAACATATAATATATGGGGGCTATAATAAATCTGAACCGATTTTTACCAATTTCACCAGGGATCGTCCTTGGGCCAAAAAAGAGCACTTTGCTAAATTTCATCACAATCGGACCATAAATACGACCAGCATGGATATGGCTAAATCTACTTAAAAAGTGATTATATGTCGATCGGTATAATAAACTACGGTTCTATTTCTTATCTTTTTGGGCGTTACAGACAAATGCACAAAGTAATAATAATACCCTGTACCACAGGGTATTATATCCTAAATATTGGGTGCCAGAGTATAAAGACGAACACCGCACAGAGGTATTTCGGATGCAAAAAAGCAATTTTTGACAATTACTTTTCAAAAATCGAATGATGCAGTTTCATAGAGAATTGATTCAATAAGAAAAATCTATAATTTGTTTTCGTTAAAAATAATATTTTGTCATAGAAAAACTATAGTGAAGTCACCTAAATGTTTTAAAGCGAAAACTAATGAAAATTTGCATGCAACTCAGTTGATTTTGCACGTAAAATATTTTCTCTGCTAAAATTTAAATGTTGTTATTATTAAAATACAGAACCTTGTTTTTTAATTTGAAAATAAAATTATTTGGATTGCATATATAGTTTAGTAGATATGAACGTATTAAAATGGCTTTATTTAATTTAGCGTTTGACGTTTTCCTTGGAATAAAAAGAAGTTGGCTCGGTCGAGTTCGGTCTTCTGACTGCAACAATATGAAGGACGGGATACTATTCTTTATATTTACGCAAAAAAAATCCACTCTCTTTTACCGTTCGCCGAACAAACTTATAAATTTTTGAAAAGAGGATTCTGCCTAGGGCGTGGGCGATTTCGATGAAACTTGGCATGCATATTTTGTTTATTCTAGAAAGTGTATGTACCATTTTTGAAGTCTTACTTGAGTTATGTCACTCTTGAAGTGAGTGAGCGATATGTAGCTGAGCTATGTGGCCGGTGGTGAAAAAATGCGACTTGAATTTTTGATATATCAATTTTTGAAATTGTGATATCTTGCACAGTTTGCTAGCGAGAGTGCTGCAATTTTCTGTACATTCGTCTGGTAGCAGTATACGAAATTTGTCCAAAAATGGGAGGGATGTAGATAATGTATGTTGCCCCGCCCACATGAGCCAAGTTTTGAAATTAAGATGTCTTGAACAATTTGTTAGCGAGAGTGCTGTAGTATTTTGTATATATATGCATTTGGTGGCAGGCTATGTGATTATTCGGTCCAAAAATGGGCGGAATCGGATCAATTATGTAACACAGTGTGGTGCAGGGTATAAAAACTATTGGATCTAAAGAGCCAAATCGGAGGAAACATATATTGATCCATGAACCAACATTCGGCAATGTTGGATCATGGATCAAGAAACTCTACCCTTCTAAATTTCAAAACGATTGGATGTAAAATACAGCTTCTATAGAACTAAAGGGCCAAATCGGACGAAACATATATATGGGAGCTATAGCTAAATCTTAACCGATTTTCTTCAAATTCGGCAATGGTGGTTAATGGATCAAGAAACTCTGCCTTTCAAAACGATTGGATGTAAAATACAGCTTTTATAGGACTAAAGGGCCAAATCGGACGAAACATATATATGGGAGCTATAGCTAAATCTTAACCGATTTTCTTCAAATTCGGCAATTTTGGATCATGGATCAAGAAACTCTACCCTTCTAAATTTCAAAACGATTGGATGTAAAATACAGCTTCTATAGAACTAAAGGGCCAAATCGGACGAAACATATATATGGGAGCTATATCTAAATCTGAACCGATTTCAACCAAATTCAATAGCGATCTTAACAGCTGCGAAATACTCTAAACTGCAAAATTTCAGAACGATCGGAGTGAAATTGCGACCTGTAGTCGACGAACAACTTTACATGGACAGACGGACGGACGGACAGACATGCTTAAATCGACTCAGCTAGTGATTCTGAGTCGATCGGTATACTTTAAGGTGGGTCTAGCTGTGTTATTTTCAGGTGTTACAAACATCTGCTTTGAAACAAACTTATAATACCCTGTACCACAGTGTGGTGTAGGGTATAAAAAGTTATAAATATAACAATTTAAGTGTGACTGAACGAAAATGAATGAAAGTGAGGTTAAGGTTTCAGCAAACTTCTCATCGTCTCTGCCAAAACTCTCCATATCAACATGTTTGGACAACGACAATGCAGCTGAATGGAAAAAGTGGTGGCAGCAGTTTGAAATATACTTGTTGGCGACAGGTCTTAACAAAGAGTCTGACAAAAGAAAAATTGCAATTTTGCTGCACTCCATGGGTAGTCGAATCATGGAGATTTTTAATTCTTTCAATCTGGACATGGAAAAGGCTAAGGTGCAAGAAGTCAAATCAAGGTTCGACACATACTTTGAACCGACAAAAAATCTCACCATGATAAGGCACTCATTTTTCACACGGAAACAAAAAACCAATGAAAGTCTTAGTGATTTTGTTACGGACTTAGAAAATTTGAGTACAAATTGTGAATTTGGCAATCTTAGAGAATCTTTGGTTAGAGATGTCTTCATAGCCAATATGAATTCCAGCATGTCGCACATACGTCAGCGTCTACTGCAAGAAACGGACCCGCCATTACAAAAAACCGTTGAAATAGCAAAAACTGTCATCATGGCGCAACAGAATGCAAATACCATAATGAGAGCAGAAAGCTCTGCTTCAGACAAAGAAAATGTTATGCAAATAACTCGTCACAGCAGAGGTCGCGACAGAAGTCACAGCAGGAGCAGCAAAAAGGGTTAGGTTAGGTTAGGTTAGGTTGAAGAGAGGAGACGTTTAAACGTCTCATGTCCATGGACATACACTTAAGCCAGTGGTTCGGCCTGTTGTGCGCTCCTTATTTATGATCTTTTTATACCTCACGAGTTACAGAAAATCGGTACTAGACACGAATTTTCTCAGTATCTTCCAGTCATGTTCTCTGAGATGAGTCAAGTCTGGTAATATGTCGGACCCGAAATGTTGGGATCTTGCATGTGTGAAAGCCGGGCAGTGACACAGAAAATGTTCCATCGTTTCGATGTTTTCTCTGCATGCCCTGCATTCGTCGTTTCCTGCTAGTCCTATGCGATGAAGATGTGCTTGTAAGCTTGAGTGTCCCGCTAGAACACTCATCATCTTACTAATATCGATCTTGTTTAGTTTCAGAAGACTTCTTGTTTTCTTTTCATTTGGGTCACCCCACAGTATCTTTGCAGTTGCTCCTACTGTTGCGCTATTCCACACAGTTTTATGAGACATCACTGCCCAGTGCTTCAACTCATTTTTCGTGGCTTCGAAAGGTTTCCAATTTTCGAAGTTTATTACTCGAAGTTCTCTGCCCTTTGAAGCCAAGTTGTTTGCCCGTTCATTTCCAATCACTCCGTTGTGTCCTGGTACCCAGCAAATACGCAATTGACCATGGGCTGAGTAATCATTTATCGTTCTTTTACAGTCCAACACAGTTCTGGATTTGACCCTTTCCGATGTTATTGCTTTAATCGCCATTTGGCTATCTGTGAAGATGTTGGCATATTTAGGCTTTTTCGTGTTACTGAGCCAGTTCACACACTCCGTGATTGCCCGAACTTCTGCTTGAAATACCGTGTTATGGTCAGGGAGGCGGAAGTGAAGTTCGACTTCTGGTTCATCAATAAAAAGTCCCAGACCCGTCCTTCCTCCTCGCTTGGACCCATCCGTGTAGCAGGTGCTTCCCACTGGCACATGGGACAAAGTTCCATTTTCCCAGGAGCGTCTGTCTGGCACAAACGTATCACAGTTAGCTGTAAGCCGCACTTCAGGAATGCGGTCCGAGATTTCTGGCGTTTGAATGTGACCAACTAGATATTCTAAAATCTTCTGATGGTACGACTTGTGGTCTCGATTTATCCATTCACCCATCACTTGTAGACGTCTTGCTGTGAGGGCTGCCTCATACTTTATACGGATGTCTATTGGTTGGATGTGCAGTATAGTCTCCAACGCTTTTGTTGGTGCAGTTCTAAATGCCCCGCTTATGCCTAGACAGCACATATGTTGAATTTTTTGCAAAGGTATTACGTTGCAATTCTTGTCCACTGATGTCCACCATACTACAGAGGCGTAGGTGATTATTGGTCTAATCACGCTCATGTAAAGCCAGTGAGTCATATTTGGACGTAGTCCCCATTTTAAACCTAAAGCTCTTCTGCACAACGACCAACATCTGTGTGCCTTTGTAACTCTTTCTTCAAGATGATCTTTCCAGTACAGTTTCTGATCCAAGATTACTCCCAAGTATTTTACCTTTTTAGTTATAGCAATTGTCTTATTCAGAAATCGAGGCGGGGTAAAACGTGGGATCTTCGTTTTCCTTGTAAATAGACATATTTCTGTTTTGTCTGGGTTAACATTTAATCCCCTTGGTTGTGCCCAGTTATATGCTATGTTAAGTGCCTCTTCAGCTCTTCTGCATAATAGATTTGGATGAAAGCCCCTTAGAAGTATTACAACGTCGTCTGCATAACAGACTGGTTTAAGTCCTTCATTGGTGAGGGCTTTTAGGAGACTGTGTATCGTCGTAACCCATAGAAGATGCGATAAAATGTCCCCCTGAGGTATACCACGATTTACCTTGTCTCTAATTTTTACGTCATATGACCCACAAATAATCCACCTATTCCTTAGCATATTGTTGATCCAGTTTTTCAGCGCCCGGTCAACCTGAAACTCGTCTAAGGACTGGATAAGTGTATCGGTCTGTACATTGTTAAATGCGCCCTCAATGTCTATGCAAACAGCAAGTGTATACATTTCTTTACTGAAGGACTCTTCTATGTGGTGCACTACCTCATGCAGAGCTGTTTCCACTGATCTTCCTTTGACATAGGCGTGTTGTTTGAATTTTAGCCTGTCATCCGCTATTTTACCTTTGACCATGTCATCAATTATTCGCTCCATTGTTTTTAACAGGAAAGAAGTAAGGCTAATGGGTCGATAAGCCTTTGGGGTCGTGTAACTCGCCTTGCCAGGCTTTGGTATGAAGACCACCCTTGATTCCTGCCAGTTTTTTGGGGTATACGAATGGGTTAGGCATGCAGTGAACACTCCAGCCAGATTAAATGCCTTAACTTAAAGACACGTTTTCTGTTTTTCAGATTCTCAAAGAGCAATTTTTTTATAAATTTTATATGTTTGTAAAATTTAATCAAATCTTAAATGGAACAATCTTTCGTAAATATAAACGACATTGATGGATTGACAAAAAGTGATGAATAGGAATATTTATAAATAAGGAATTTTTTAGCTATAAAGTGTAACACGAAAACTAGGAAAAGCTAACTAAAATTCGAATAAGTCAGTAATGTTTTAAAAATATTTTTAAATAAAACATATTTGGAAATCTGCTTAAACAATAACTTTGTTTGTGTGTAAACACATATTTTATTTGTGCAAATAAATTATGTTCTAATATATTAATATATGCGTTCCAAACAAAATTTCTTGATTTTCAAATAAAATTTATTTGTTAACAAATATATAATATTTAAAAAAATAGTTTCCAAGTATATTTTCTTTCGTTTCAAACATATCAAAAATGACGATTTTCCTCCGTGTAGTTTCGGATGGAGGACCACCATTTCAATCTGTGAAATTTAAAAATTTTTTATATGAATGGGACATAGAGCATATAGTGACAAGTCCATACCATGCACAATCTAATGGTCAGGCCGAAAGTGCTGTAAAAATCGTAAAAAACATTTTGAAGAAAAGTAAGGAGTCAAATACAGACCCATATCTAGCACTTTTACATTATCGCAACACTGCAAAAAATAATCTACCATCACCGTCACAGCTTTTGATGTCAAGAAATCTTAGAATGTACCAGTACCAGTTTTACCAAATAAATTGAAACCGAAAGTAGTAAAATTTTCTGAATATAAGGAGTGTTTTAATAAAAATCAGGAACAGTCTGCTAGAAATTATAATACCAATAGCAAGGAGTTACCAATATTTAGTATAGGGGATAGTGTTTATTTTAAAAAAAGACCCCAAAACGAATTGGCTTCCAGGTGTTGTAGTTAGCATCATGAAGTGTAAAAGATCATATATTGTTATGGATGAGAGAGGTGTGGAGTATAGGCGAAATAGAGTTCACTTAAGACCAAAGAGAAATAATGATTTTGTTAAAATACAAGACATGATGCCACTTCTATCCGACGTCCAATCAGTTTCACCAGAGCAACAGGAAATTGAATTAAGTAATCACACTTCGGAAGTGAATGCTAACACACAGGTGGAAAACAATCAAGACACTCCTGAAACTATTCAATTGGAAAGTGAACATAGTACTCCAGTATTAAGTCAACCGTATGTTACAAAATCTGGTAGGACTGTTAAAACGCCTAAGCATTTTCTTGATTAAAATGTATAATATAAATATGTGTATCTATAGCTGTATATCTATAAGAAGTCTATATGATTTGTATTTATAACCTACACCACACTGTGGTACAGGGTATTATAAGTTTGTTTCACGGCATATGTTTGTAACACCTGAAAATAACACAGCTAGACCCACCTTAAAGTATACCGATCGACTCAGAATCACTAGCTGAGTCGATTTAACGATGTCTGTCCGTCCGTCCGTCCATGTAAAGTTGTTCGTCGACTACAGGTCGCAATTTCACTCCGATCGTTCTGAAATTTTGCAGTTTAGAGTATTTCGCGGCTGTTAAGATCGCTATTGAATTTGGTTGAAATCAGATTTAGATATAGCTCCCATATATATCTTTCGTCCGATTTGGCCCTTTAGTCCTATAGAAGCTGTATTTTACATCCAATCGTTTTGAAATTTAGAATGGTAGAGTTTCTTGATCCACGAACCAACACTGCCGAATTTGAAGAAAATCGGTTAAGATTTAGCTATAGCTCCCATATATTGTTTCGTCCGATTTGGCCCTTTAGTCCTATAGAAGCTGTATTTTACATCCAATCATTTTGAAATTTAGAATGGTAGAGTTTCTTGATCCATGAACCAACACTGCCGAATTTGAAGAAAATCGGTTAAGATTTATCTACAGCTCCCATATATATGTTTCGTCCGATTTGGCCCTTTAGTTCTATAGAAGCTGTATTTTACATCCAATCGTTTTGAAATTTAGAATGGTAGAGTTTCTTGATCAATGAACCAACACTACCGAATTTGAAGAAAATCGGTTAAGATTTAGCTATACCTCCCACATAACAGGTGGGGCAAAAGTAACCTTTCGATGTTATGTTAGACGCGATTGGCGGTCAGCAGCTAACAGCTGATGCACCGTCTGGACTTTGTACGGAAACATCTTCAAATCTTGTACCAAAATTCGCTGTAGAGACCGTCGACTGATACCCATTTGCGTGGCACGTCGTCTGGTCGATGTCGACGACGCTTCCATGACATCCTCGGCTACAGCAGCAATATTCTCTCAGAACGGCTACTCCGGGGTCTGCCACGCCTGGCATCTCGTGTTGTGCCAGTCTCTTCGAGGCGAGCGGCTAAACGTCGCAGTGTTTCACCAGTAGGCGTTGGACGGCCAGGAAATCTGTGCCAAAGTCACCGACCGATTATTGGTCAAATAAATAGTCAGCAATATTCCGCGTTCTGGAGCAGTGTAGCGTAACATTGTTTATTAACGTGTATTTCGCATGTGTTTACTACACAAATGTCAAAACAGAACTGACATTAGGGGCCAATCGCAAAATTTATAGCATTTTCTGATAGGAGGATTAGTTTTGCGCCACCTTGTATATGTTTCGTCCGATTTGGCCCTTTAGTTCTATAGAAGCTATATTTTACATCCAATCGTTTTGAAATTTAGAATGGTAGAGTTTCTTGATTCCTGAACCAACATTGCCGAATTTGAAGAAAATCGGTAAAGATTTAGCTATAGCTCCCATATATATGTTTCATCCGATTTGGCTCTTTAGATCCAATCGTTTTTATACCCTACACCACACTGTGGTACAGGGTATTATTTAAGTATAAAATGTCCCAAAAGTAAATTTATGTAAACAATTTATACATGAATTACAAAATTTATATATCAGAGTTATTCAATATTACGAGAGTGGTGTAGGGTATTATATATTAGTAATCGGTATCTGGTTATTGATTATCTATAAATGTAGATCACTAGACATAAGTCACTATCACTACCATGTAATATATTAATTGAATAAACCTAGACTTGTTAAGTGGAAATCATTCTTTTGTATTATTGAAGTTACAACAGTTGTCTGACCGATAACGAAGCGGTATAACTTCTAAATCAAGAAAATGGGCGTTATCAACACGCTCCTTTCCCGCTGGAGTTGTCAGTCTCCTAACGGGCGCGTCCCCAGGTGGCGGATAGGGGGAGGGGGATGGACACACTGTTTCATCTCAACTAGGGATGCCTCAGGGAGGGTGGATTTTTTCTATCCTTACTGAGGCGCCCCTGGGGGGGATGGAACAGTGTGTACACCACCTTAGGGAATATTGCATTCCCCGCGGACCAAAACTGACTATGGGGGTGTTTCCCCTAAAACAAAAAAACAATATGGAAAGTAGGAAATGTGTAAATAAAGTTACGGTGCAGGGAGTAATAACCCCAGTACCGGCGGCAATTGTTGATGTGCTCCCTAGTCACGTGCCGTCGTTATCCCAAGATAGCGAGCCAAAAAATTTTTCAATGTCTCCTACAGGTGTGGCTGCCTTGGCACCTGTAGTCGTAGTAAGTGAAACAAGCGCAACCAATCCTCCTACAGGTGTGGGTGCCTTGGCGCCTGTAGTCGCAGACAATGCAACAAGCGCACATACAGCCATTGGCAAAAATACGGAGAAGGAAGAGGAGGAACCACGGGAGAGTATTAACTGGACCCAGCCTTCTAGTACAGGTAGAGAATCCGATTCCGACTCCGACTCAAACGAACACGTTAACATTACTGTTTTAGCTAACTCCAAAGACGTCGAGGTCAGCAAGATGGTAGAAGAAGTCAACGCGTGCATGGCACAGCTCACGACAAAAAAGAAGAAGCTATCAGGGGCACAACGACGAAAGTTGAAGAAGATGAACCGAAGCAGCAAACAGGCCATAGTGCAGGATGCTCCAAAGGAGCTATCTGAAACTCCATCCACCTCTGCGGAGGCAGGAAAGAGGATCAGATCTCCAGAAGAGCAGAACTCTGCGAAACCGCCGAAGAAGAAAAAGAGCTCCCCGCTTTCAAGTAAATTGGAGAGAACAAGTCAAGCCCCTCACGAAGGAGACTCCAGTCTGTATCCTGGTGGAGAGGGCGGCGACAAAGTCGATCCAACTACAAAGGAAGCGAGCGCAACCACGGAACCCTCCGGAAAGCATAGTACATCCAAAAACATGTCACGATCTTTACGGAAGAGGAAGTTGGTTGATGAAAAAGGTAAGAAGCCACCATCTTATGCCAAAGTAGCCAGAAAGCAATATAGAGACGAGCTCTGCTACGCAGTGATCGACATCAACAGAGCATCCGGCAAAATCCCCACTGACCAACACAACAACGTTGAAGACTTGGTGAATAATAAAATTGTGGAGCACGCTCTCAACTCCGACGACGGGCCCCCAATTCAAATAATGAGCAGCGAGTTCAAAGGGGACACACTGAGGATGAATTTCGCGTCACCAGAATGTATAGAGACCCTCAAAGAGCTTGTGGATAGCATCCCCTCTCCCTGGGAAGGCGCTAGGCTGAAACTGGTAAGGAGGAGGGACATCCCTCAGCTCATAAAAACAACAGTACACGTCAAAGGATGGGGCAGCAATTTCACATCAGAACGCATGCTCAAACTCTTTGGCCAGCAAAACAAGGGACTGGACGTGAAGAGGTGGGAAGTCTTCCACAGAGAGAATGACCGTGATGGCACTCTCCTTGTGGTGGGTTTGGATCGGCTCTCCATGGCCAGCCTGGTCAAGACGAAGGGTATGGCGTTCTATGTGAACAAAGCAGTCTTCTTCAAAATTGGTAAGGCTTTGGTTGGCGCTGAAAACCGGACAACTGAGCCAATAAATAATAAAGGCAGCGATGAAGATAAGCGCTCACTGCAGCCAAAAAATGATGAGGGAGCCGAATCTACAATCACTGACTCCCAAGAAGACCGGTTACTGGAGGACCAATGATTGAAGTCGTCCAGATAAACCTCCATCGGAGCGAGGCGGCAACCAACGCTTTGATGGAAATAATAAATAAAGGTAAGACTCATATTGCTTTAATCCAAGAACCATGGACGATTCGAAACAAGGTTACTGGCTTAAATCACGTTAATTACCAACTGTTTTATGCAAATACAGGAACTAGACCAAGGACTTGTATTATATGTCACAAAAATTTATGTTATCTTTTTTCTCCAGAGTTGTCAACATCGGATGCTACAGTACTGAAACAAGGGAATGGAAGTGTATACCTAGCATCAGTATATCTGCCTTTCGATTCACCGACATTGCCACCTACGTCGGAACTACAACGCTTGGTGAGGAAAGTCAAACAAACAGGTAACGAAGTACTAGTAGGTTGCGATGCTAACTCTCACCACGTCGCGTGGGGTAGTACTAACATTAATAAACGGGGCCAGGCCCTAGTAGAATTCTTGAATACTAACGACCTGATAACACTTAACATAGGTAACACGGCTACCTTCGTTAATAGAATAAGGGAAGAAGTATTAGATATAACAATATGTTCAGAAAATCTAATAGACGTGATACAGGAATGGAGGGTCTCTGAAGAACATTCTTTTTCTGATCACCGTTACATAAGGTTTAAGATAGCACGGCCACCGCCGAACCCAATAAGTTTCAGAAATAAGGCCAAAACTAAATGGACAAAATTCGGGAAGCTAATTAGAGAAAGACTAGGGCATGGACTTTTCGAGTGCCTAAGTGTTGAGGATATTGACACTAATGTTGACTACATTACGGTTATATTAGTAAGGTCTTTCGAAGACAGCTGTCCGCTTCGAGAAAGGAAATCAGCCCAAGAGAAGCCTTGGATGACCGGGGAGATTCGCAACATTGGGAAAGAGGTCCGTAGACTTTACAATAGGGCACGCCGTAAAAAATCTCCAGTATACTGGGACGACTACCATAGAAGACTCAGAGAATATAACAAAATCACAAGAACAGCAAAACGAAACTCCTGGAAGCTATTCTGCGAACAGGTCGATAGCGTTAACGATGTTTCTAAAATTAAAAAGTTCCTCTCAAAAACCCATACCCAAACCGAAACAATGGTAGACGATATGGGCAGAAGAGTGGACTCAACCGAAGAGATGGTAAGACTTTTGATGAACACCCATTTTCCGCAAGGTACGACGGGCCAGACTGAGATACCGAACTACAGTGAAAATGAGGAACAACTAAGTCATATCATTACAGACCATATGGTCAAAGAAGCCGTAAGAAGCTTTTCACCATTTAAGGCACCAGGACCTGATGGAATATTTCCGGCACTACTACAGATGGAGGTGGATTACATATCAACTCATCTAGCCGCCATTTTCACAGCATGTCTAAAATTCGCATACACACCGAAAGCCTGGCAGGAGGCAAGGGTAGTTTTCATACCTAAACCCGGCAAGGCAAGTTATGCAACACCTAAGGCTTATAGACCAATAAGCCTAACATCGTTCTTACTCAAAACCATGGAGCGTATAGTGGATACCATGATTAAAAGTAAGATACCAGGCGAAATGCTAAAATTTAGACAACATGCCTATGTTAAAGGGCGATCGGTGGATACCGCCCTACACGATGTAGTACACAACATAGAAGAATCCTTCAATGGACAGATGTATACACTTGCGGTATGTATAGACATTGAAGGGGCGTTCAATAATGTACGGACAGACACACTCATCCAATCCTTAGACCAGTTTCAGGTGGACCGGGCTCTCCGAGACTGGATAAGCCACATGCTAAGGAATAGATGGATAAATTGTGGGTCCCACGACATAAAAATAAGAGACAGAGTAGCACAGGGAACACCACAGGGCGGTATTTTATCACCACTCCTGTGGGTCACTACTATAAATAGTCTCCTAAGGATACTAACGGATGAAGGACTTAAACCAGTCTGTTACGCAGATGACGTTATAATACTTCTGAGGGGGAAGAATCCTAATCAACTTTGTAGAAGGGCCGAAACGGCTCTAAAAATTGCATATGACTGGGCTCGACCGAGAGGCCTAAATGTAAACCCAGAAAAGACAGAGATATGTCTGTTCACAAGGAAAACGAAGATTGGTCAGTATGATGACCCGCATTTCCTAAACAAAACAATTCCAGTTTCCAACAGGGTTAAATACTTAGGTGTTATCCTGGACAGGAAACTAAATTGGAAGTGCCACATAGAAGAACGAGCAAACAAGGCTCACATATGCTGGGCGCTATGTAGAAGAGCCATTAGCTCAAAATGGGGCCTTAATCCAAGTATGACACAATGGCTCTACAAGAGCGTAATCAGACCTATTTTGACTTACGCATCAGTAGTGTGGTGGACATCAATGAAGAATAAGTGCAACATAATGATATTACAAAAGGTCCAACGAATGTGTTGTCTCGGCATAAGCGGGACAATGAGGACCACATCCAGTAGGGCATTGGAGACGATCTTGAATATCCAACCAATAGAAATACAGATTAGATATGAAGCTGCCCTCACGGCGACGAGGCTCAAAGTGATGGGCGAATGGATCGAAAGCGATCACGTGTCATATCATCAAAAGATAGCTGAGGTAGTGACGGTGGACTTAACTGACATATCATCAGTATCCGACAGAATACCTGAAAGATCAATGGTTGCTGAGTGTGAGACCATGATACCAGACAGACAATCCTGGATTGATGGAACCGTAGTACAGACAACATCTGGAAATTGCTGTTATACAGATGGATCGAAACTAGGGGAGAGAACGGGGCTAGGACTTTACATCGAAGAACCGGAAACCGAACTCTTATTCCGTCTGCCAGACCATAACACAGTCCTGCAGGCGGAAGTCCGAGCAATTACAGAATGTGTGAGCTGGCTTGGGACTAACACAAGACCAACAAAAGTGAATATTTTCACAGATAGCCAAATGGCTATTAGGGCGATAACGTCTAGAACGGTGAGGTCGAGGACCGTTTTAGATTGTAAAATGGCGATTAACGCCTACTCCGAATACGGAACTATATGCATCATATGGGTGCCTGGCCATTGCGGAGTAAGGGGTAACGAGAAAGCAAACGCCTTGGCATCTAGAGCCAGAGACTTGCAAACAACAACATTAGAGAACGCAAAACCCTTCAGAGTTATGCGTTCTGAACTACAAATATGGGCGAAGAACGCCCATATCACGCTATGGAATAGTGAAAACGTTGGGAAGACAACGAAGGTCTTGTGGGGTGACCCAAACGAGGACAAGGCCAAGAACTTACTGAGATTGAGCAAGGTAGAAATTAGTAAGATCATGGGCGTCCTTACAGGACACACATGCTTACAAGCACACCTGCATAGGATAGGAGTTGTAGATGACAGCATATGTAGGGCATGCGGGGAGGATGATGAAACGTTGGAGCATTTCCTCTGCCACTGCCCAGCGTTCGCCAACAATAGATCACGTTTCTTAGGAAATGATGCTATACCAGACTTGACCCAACTTAGGGGCGTAGACTGGAAGAAAATTAAGGACTATGTCGACAGTACAGAGTTCCTAAAATAGCTTACCGACCTTTCTAAATAATAACAATTAGAGCGCACAACAGGCCGAATACTGGCTTACGTGTATGTCCAAGGACATGAGGTGGAATTTCACCGCCTTCTCTTCTCAACCTAACCTAACCTAACCTAACACGCTCCTTTTGGTGCCTCCCACACAAAATGGCCAAATCATACCAAAATCATAATATGTATACCAGTGCACATAAACGCATACAATTCAGTACAGTGCAATGTATTTGATGTATCTACGGTTTAGCGAAAATTAGGAGTATTTGTTAAACCCCTCTGGTACCTCCCATACAAATTGACAGATTAATTCATATAATATTTCATATTACATAACTCACAAAGTGAGGGTATACCTTAGTACCCGACTGAAACATTCTCACTTGTTTTATTTTTTTTTTAAACAAAGATTTATTTGATTTATTTGTCGCTCTCAAATATGATAATTTAAGCTATAAATGCCACACTGTCTAAGCAAGATAGCTGAAAGTTTGCAGTTTGTATTCTACTTTGTCAGGAATTCATCGCAATAACATTATCATATTTAGTTTATATTTGACCCATGTAGAGTTCGCTCTCAAATATGCTAATTTAAGCCATAAATACCACATTTAAACGATGATTGGATGAGATATTGTAGTTTGTGCTTCACATCTACTTAAATTCTGCACAACGATACATGTTTTGATATAGCTCTCCTACAGAGGTTGCTCGTGAATATACTAATCTAAGTCGTATACACCACTTTTACAAAAAACTATGCATTTTTAAAACATTTTTTGAAAGAACTCTTTACAACAAAAAAGAACAACGTCGATCCATGTTTTGATATAGTCAACACATTTCCTATTAAATTTGTCTGACATTTAGCAGTTTGCGTTTTTATACCGTACACCAGAGTGTGGTACAGAGTATTATGACTTTCTGCGTTTGTTGCAACATAGAATCACTTTTTGAGTCGATTTAGCCATGTCCGTTTTTCTGTCTGTCTGTCCATGTATTCGTGTAATCAAAGTGCAGGTTGTATTATGGTCCGATTGTGATGAAATTAGCACAGTGCTCTTTTTAGGCCCAAGGACGATCACTATTGCAATTGGTCAAAATCGGTCATGATTTAAATATACCAACCATATATAGGGTTATCCAATTCGAGGTTCCCTACTTTTTTAAAGAAAAAAACGCATAAAAAATTCAAATTGAATGGGGAATGTTAATTATCACTTGAAAGAACATTCTTTGGCATTTATTTTTTGAACATTATGTCTATCAAATGTTGGCCGCGGCTACGTCTCAGATGGTCCATCTGTTAAGTCCAATTTTCGATGACTCGATTATGTTGACCATAAGTTTAGCGAAGTGCACGAAACACATTCCTCACAGTATTTCGTGAGTATTTTTTTAGCAATGTTTTCAAAGTTTCTGGGCCACATTTACGCATTATGTAAATAAAAAAAAAATTAACAATCTTGGCACGAAATTATTGCTTCAGACCTTGTCGATCCTTCTAGGTAAAAATGATAAATATTGTTTAATATTGACATTAAAAGACATATTTTAATAACCCATTTTCTATACGAATTTCGTGCTGTCCGGACCATGCCGTCCGGAATTCAACAAAAATCTAAATATGTATCTCAAAAATTTTGCATTTTTAGAGTAAATGGTAAATACATACTTAAGAAGCATTGCCTCTATTATAAGCAAGCACAAAATTATGTATTATCTACATAAGAAGTTTTGTTGACATTTTTAAATCGCTCAATATACCTCAAGAATCGTGTTTTTTCTTGACCTCGGACATTTGTCAATTTTTATGCAAACTAACAAATTGTTCAAAATTTTATAAATTCAGTGTTATTAAACCCGATAGACTTTACAAATTAATAATATTCCTAAGATTAATATCAAGGAAGTTATGGGGAAAAACTAATGAAATACCTCTGCGGTCGCAACGCTGTCCATGTTTTTTTTATGCTATTGCTTATGGCATTTTACTACCAAAGTGCTCAAAAGTCATTTCTCTGGCTGCCCTTAACACTACATTCACTTAATTTTTTAAAAATTTTTAACAAAAAGCTTGAAATTTTATTTCAAGCTTTAACATCCGATAACTAAGCGAGATATCGATAACATGCCCCTTAATTTTTCTTCTTACTTTGAGATGCTCTATCCAAATATAGTCGTAAAGTTAGATCGAGGTGCCTCGGATATTATACCCTCCCGCCAATACCCTTGGGCCATATTTTCAAAAATTTCGTAGAATTTGGTTAAAAATTAAAAAATAATTTCTATGTTCGATAATAGAGTAGCTATTCTTAAATGGATTATATCTACCTATCTGAAATATTGAAAAAAACTTCAATTTCACTAATGATGACGAAATTGGCCCGTAATGTCGGAATCACCCATATACCCTCCTCCACACAAATGAGGGAATAGAAATATGTTCTCCTTAAATGTTGTCCAAATTCAATATTTGTTAATTGAGTACAGAATTTCTGTATTTAAATTCGTCAAACGACAACATAACATTACTTTCAGGCTTTTTTGCAATCGAAAAAAACCTCGACACCAAGAACAATTGTTTGTTTTTATAATGAGGTATATACATTCACCTCATTATTTTAAATTCCAAATTAATTTGATTAATGTAAGAACTTAATTTTTCCATGGAATTATTGAACCTCAGTCACAGCAATCATGAATTGCCTTCCTACTCGGACACTTGTAACGAACGGTTATAGAGGAAACTGGCACAGAAAGGTCGTTCGTCCGTCCGTCCGTCTATCTGTTTGTCTGTCCGACTTAACAGATTGAGTTGTGCCGTTGTCGCATTGGCGGATTTGGTTGGAAATATTCGTGGTGCTCGGTTCTGCAGGTGTATAAAATACTTTAAGCACTTAAATGCCCAACGAATCCGTAGAAATGCGAGAGCGACACGTCGAATGCACATGTAAGTAATGCAGGAAAAGAATAAATTTGCAATTGAGGAGGAAAATGTGTGTTTTATTTCCAAATCAGTACTAAGAATATTACAATGTTGTAATGATAACGCAACATAATTGAATTTCCATAAGGCACGTTTTAATACCCTCACTCAGTGGTGGATGTTGTATATCATTTGCTACGAAAAAAGTGTAACATATCAAATGAGTGAACTAAGACCCTATATATGTTTCGCGGAAACCCGTTTCAGGACATTTTAAATTATTTGAGCTATGTCCGACCATGAGTCTGGCTGTTGCTCACCAGCAACAACTTTGTAAAGGAATATTAATAGTAATATTTGCACTTATCTCGGACTAAGATCGAAGAAGGCCTTGCTGGCCGTCTTACTTTTACCCGCTCAGTTGCCTATATACCCTACACCACACTGTGGTACAGGACATTATAAGTTTGTAATTGTGTTTTTGTTTTTGACAGAACTATCATTGAAATTGCTGTGGCTATCGATTCATCGGTGCAACAGTAAAATTATTATAGAAATCATTTCACAGTTCTTCGAATCAATGAACAAACGGCTAAATTAAGAGCTAATTCATTCGGGTCGACTTTCGTCTTCACTGCTTTTGAAGATAATTGAAATTACAATAAATTTCAAATCATATATTTGAAGACTACAACGCCTATTAATAAGCATAACATAGCATTAAATTAGCTCTTAGTACAAGGCAATAATAAAATACATATAATCATTGCAGCTAGAATTGTTTGGCAATCACTCTTGCTACCAAAATCCATTAGTTGATCTCATAATTTCTGATGGTGCGTTTTATTTTCGCAAACCATCGTAAAAATTAATGAATGAATAAACCTATTCGAAATGTTTATTCTATAATCATTTTAATGCTCTTTTGATGATGCGTTTCGGGCGATTTTCATTTCAATTGTTTGCTCAAAGTTCAAAAAACCAAATAATAATTATGTGGAACCATAAATTCTGTTTTAACTAAACCGAAATTTGTTTAAAATGTTTTTTAGAAATCACTCTACAATCTATTATAATTGAGCAAGATGGCTGACATTTGGTACACGGGAGAAAATCGCCATTTTTAATATGATTGAATTGAAAGAAAAACCAGTAAGGAAAGGCTAAAGTCGGCCGGGGCCGACTATATACTACCCTACACCACTCTCGTAATATTGAATAACTCTGATATATAAATTTTGTAATTCATGTATAAATTGTTTACATAAATTTACTTTTGGGACATTTTATACTTAAATAATACCCTGTACCACAGTGTGGTGTAGGGTATAAACACGATTGGATCTAAAGAGCCAAATCGGATGAAACATATATATGGGAGCTATAGCTAAATCTTTACCGATTTTCTTCAAATTCGGCAATGTTGGTTCATGGATCAAGAAACTCTACCATTCTAAATTTCAAAACGATTGGATGTAAAATACAGCTTCTATAGGACTAAAGGGCCAAATCGGACGAAACATATATATGTGAGCTATAGCTAAATCTCAACCGATTTTCTTCAAATTCGGCTATGTTGGTTCATGGATCAAGAAACTCTACCATTCCAAATTTCAAAACGATTGGATGTAAAATACAGCTTCTATATTACTAAAGGTCCAAATCGGACGAAACATATATATGGGAGCTATAGCTAAATCTTAACCGATTTTCTTCAAATTCGGCAATGTTGGTTCATGGATCAAGAAACTCTACCATTCTAAATTTCAAAACGATTGGATGTAAAATACAGCTTCTATAGGACTAAAGGGCCAAATCGGACGGAAGATATATATGGGAGCTATATCTAAATCTGAACCGATTTCAACCAAATTCAATAGCGATCTTAACAGCTGCGAAATACTCTAAACTGCAAAATTTCAGAACGATCGGAGTGAAATTGCGACCTGTAGTCGACGAACAACTTTACATGGACAGACGGACGGACGGACGGACATGCTTAAATCGACTCAGCTAGTGATTCTGAGTCGATCGGTATACTTTAAGGTGGGTCTAGCTGTGTTATTTTCAGGTGTTACAAACATCTGCCATGAAACAAACTTATAATACCCTGTACCACAGTGTGGTGTAGGGTATAACAAGAAAATGTATTTGGAACGCATATGTTAATAAATTACATCAAAATATATTTCTGAACTAATTTTCTCAAATCAAATACGTATTTAAATACAAATGAAGTTGTGGTTTAAGAAGTTATCCAAATATATTTTATTCAAAAAGTTTTTAAAACTTTGTTGACTTTTTCGAATTTTAGTTAAAATTTTTCCTAGATTTCGTGTTATACTTTATAGTTACTTATAGTTAAGGAAAGGCAGAAAGTCGGGCGGGGCCGACTATATAATACCCTACACTTACCCTACAATGCGATAAGGGTCATTGCGATAATTTGGAATAATGGGTAAATGGGTGGGAATATATTATCTAATTCTGAACCTAAATCGGAACCGATTTTCTCCGAAATTGGCAGTATTCCTTCATGTAGTAAGAAACCTCTTTTTGCCGAATTTCATACTAATCGGATATAAAATATAGCTTTTACAGCGCTTACATCTCAAATTGGGGGTAACATATATATGGGGGCTATATCAAAATCTGAACCGATTTTAACCAAATTGAATAGGGTTCGTCCTTGGGCCAAAAAATATATGTGTAAAGTTTCGTTGAGATCGGACCATAATTGCGACCTGTACTTTGATTACAAAAATACATGCACAGACAGACGGACAGCCGGACATAGCTAAATCAACTCAGAAAGTGATTCTAAGTCGATCGGTATAATAAACGATGGGTCTATTTCTTCTCCTTTTGGATGTTACAGGCAAATGCACCAAGTTATAATACCCTGTACCCTGTGTGGTGTAGGGTATTAAAATGTCATATGCTACATTAGGTTTTGTTTTACAGCACCAATTTTAGTTAATAAATATTTCAATTCATCACTTTTTGGTCACCGTGGCTGATCAGTCGTAGTGAACGGACGTGTTTATCACAGAGCGGATAGTAAAAAAACTATTAAGCAGTACCAAAAAAAAATTCTGTACACAGTCTGGAAGGCCTACATTGTGGTACATATTACGGCTAATACAGACAAAAAAGAAATAAATTTGCTTACCGGGGATGCCTTCATGTTCCGATGGAGCGGGGTCCCCAATTGTCCGACTGTCCTTCCCTTGGTCTTGGCCAAAGCCGACCATACCAAAAATTGTGAAAATGTCCCCCGTACTCACAACGTGTGGTACGGTGAGGGGAAAACGTAATGTTCGACAATCAGAACGAAAGTAGAGAGCTTGGACGAAGTTGAAAACAAAAAGAGTAACTTACCTGGGCTAAAGGCGTCGTATATGCTTCTAAAGCCAATGTGTCGGCTAAAAGATCCACAAATTCAGCTGTGTTAACGGCTAATAAAGTCAAAAGAATCAGATCACCTGATGAACCCCTGCCTTCGAAAAAAGCAAGAGGCCCTAATGTCACCATCAACAGGACACTCACCAAGCCCTTCAATGAAGTGGCGAAGGAGAGTCTAATGATGGCCGTTATAGACAGAAGTAATGAGGATGGATCCATCCTCAAGGACAATTGGAGCCATGTGCAATCAGCCATTATGGCTCATTACCTCGATGTCCGCACAGAAAAATGCCGGGCAAACCACCAATCTGCAACGATGCAGGATGGCATCAGGGGAGAGTAAAGCTTTTATATTTCGTTGATGCCAGATCAGTAGACCTATATGAGGCTGCTCTGAGTCAAGCGGGTGAGGTGTGGCCGGGCGCCCCGTTGGATGCCGTCGAAAAAACAACATCCCTAGTCAACCTAGAGTCAGTCATCACCTGGGTACCAGAACAGCCCTCCAACTTGGCTGACATATTAGAGATAACAAAAGATTCCAATTCTGGTCTGCCGGCCCATAATTGGAGAATCAGCAAGGTGGGTGAGGCGGATGGTAAAAATCGACAGGTCAATGATCCTTAACGCTTAATTCACCTCCCATATACAACGTACAAGAGCAACTCTTCAATATGGTTTCTAGAGTATAGTCTTGAAGGTATACAATCTGTATATAGCACACACTGCGGAAGGCGAGTCGTTCACCGTGGTTGATACACGGCTTTCTGGAAGTGCGGACTTACCCACGCTTTAACTTCCTTCTCTGAGGACGAAAGCACTACTTCGGAAACTGAGGGGCGTCTTCGGACGCTATGACGCATCTGGCGTGGACATGCTCCTCGATGATCCGGAGGAAGAGTTCGATAACACCCTTTTCGAGGTGGATGTAAATCTGTCGATTACCAATGATGGTAAGAATTCTACAGATGAACCTACATCACACTAAAGTAGCCTCACAGGCTCTACTGCTGCGCAGTAGACATCGTCCTGATGCAGGAACCCTACGTAGAAGGAGGAAGGGTGTGCGGTATCGGGACACCCACCTTTAAACTGATTGTGGCCAACGGTGAAGGCACTCCAAAACCCTGCATTTTGGCCAGAAAAGATCTGAGCATCTTTCTCCTGGCTAATTTAAGTGGTAAAGACCAAACAGCTGCTAGTCTGGAGATCGGTAATCGCATAATCTGTAGTACCGACAGCTCTCTTCAGGGAAGTAGTAGAAGAAACAACGTTTGACGAGATCGATCTGATTATTGGTGCAGACATACTATCTGAGGTAGTTCGGATATAAACAGTAGGGGCGATTCGCTTCTTGGCTTTATTCTAACTACCAACCTAACTATTTGTCAATAAACCGACCTTTACAATTAAAGACAGACAAGAAGTACTCGACGTAATTTTTGCTACTGACCGACTCTCAGACAAAATTATTGGGTGGAAAGTACTGGACGACCACTCATTCTCAGATCACATCCCAGCAAAATCTTGGTACCATTATTCCCTGCATTACCAAATAATGACATCTCATTATTTGCAGCATTACTTTCGGCTTATTAATAATGACTTACCAATAATATCAGAAATAAGTGATTTTTTTTTATCAAAATCATTTTGGCAAATTTTAATATAATGCAATTTTGGCTATATGGTTATTGTACAAAATTTATTTATATTTCAACATGTTTTCAGACAATACGTGCAGATTTTAATGGAAGTATCAGAATCTGGCATGAGGAAATTGTTTGTTTCGAGAAATATGCGCGACAATATGCAAAAAATCATTTTAAATGGCCATTTCTACATATCTACTACTTATTTTATAACTTATTGGTAATGCATTATTCAAGTACATAAATTCGAGCTGCAAATAAGTACATATCTGTGGTCACAAGGCATAACAACATAACTCGAGTTATGCTCAAATGGCGTTTTCGATGCCACGATGTTCCCCATATTCGATTACATATTGTGACAAATTTTGGTGGTGATACCTTGTTCAGTTGTTTACATATAAGGCAAGACTTATTAGCATATCTCGCTGTATCACTACATTTCATAACGTACATAACAGCATATCTCACATTTTTTCCTTTGAAAACTATACTTGTGTTTTTATTCCCCAGTTATCTTTGGACTATTGAAGATGTAAATTGTATGAAGTCGTAACAGCATATCTGAGTTGTGTTATTAATCCATGTTGAATATTAGTCCAAAATCTAATATTGACTTCTGAATGTTGTAAATTTCGAAATCATCCTTTGATTTATCAGCATAAGTCGATATATTCTACAATATATAATAAAATTCATTTTGTAAGAACGACACAACTCGAGTTGTGTGTTTTGTAACTTAATTTATGTTAAAAGGGAATAACAGCATAAAACAGTTTTTAGCCTATAACATTTATAATTAAAATAATTATATAAATGTGTTCGTATTAATTCATTTCACTTCCAAGGCCTGAGAAATTGCAGGCGTAAAATTCAAAATAAGTTTATAAATATTTTTACTATATCGATTCAAACCTTTAAAATGCTCTCCTGAAAACTTGCAAAAACACACATATGCTGTTATGCTTTGTGACCACAGATATTATGCTACTTTATTGTATGCTTTTGGGAAGTACTTTCCTCCAATGACATCCCAAAATAATGAGAAAAGTGGCTAGATAATAAGTACTTACCATTATCGAACTTTGCTTACTCGTCGGATTATTTGGTAATGAGAAATTTTGCTGGGATAGAGTTCAAACTCACTGAAAAAGCGCCTAAACCTGCCGTCCACAGAAATGTGAGGAAGACAAAGTGACACATGTATGAGAAGAATTTCAAGTAACGTCCTCAACTCTAAACTTCTGTATGAAACGAATGACAAAGTATGCCTGGATAATCTGGTAGAGTATGAAGTCCACCATTGAAGTTTACTTTTATCATTGTACCTTGTTTTCGGACAGGCTTCTTCAAGGGAACTATTGAATGATGTGGTCATTGTGATTCAATTGATATAAACTAAAATGAGAGATCACTTAAACTAACTAGAGGACTCAACTCCAGTGACATTATCTTATTATATTTTACCAATAATTTTAAAATATTTTGGTAGAAAAAATTTAAATATTTACTTCTCCACCTAAAGAATCATCCTTAGAAATGGAAAATATTTATTTAATCCATCTTCGGAAGTACTTCAAACGTTATTCCTCTGGAATAAGTTCCATAATTTTTTGCTGCGCGGACTATCATTTGATGGAAGAATATACCACATCCAACATATTTACATAGTTTGTTAAATACGTTTTTAATAGAACTAATGGTTTTTATTTTCAATATTTTATGGATCTGACATCGAGCTTTTCGTTTTAAATCCGTCATTTTTCTTCAAATCTTAAAAAAAATGATTGGAATGTTTTGGTTAGGTTTAGAAGAGGAGGTAGATTGCTTATCCTCATATCCTTGGACATACACATAAGCCAGCATTCGACCTGTTGTGCGCTCTAATTGTTCGTCTCATGGGCTAGTCCTGAGAAAGTTATTTTAGGAACTCTGTGCTATCGACATATTACTTAATTGTTTTCTAGACTACGCCTCTAAGTTTGGTCAAGTCTGGTAAAGAGTCGTTGCCCAAGAAAGTTATCTATTGTTTGCGAAACCTGGGAACTGGCAAAGGAAGTGTTCCAATGTCTCATCATCCTCCCCAATATGCCCTATAGACACTGCTGTCCACAACTCCTATTTTATGCAGATGCGCCAGTAAGCCCGTGTGCCCAATGATCTAACTGGTCTCTATTTTGCTCAATTTGAGTAAAGTTTTGGTTTTGTGGTTTGGTTTCCATAGCGTGATATGGGCCTTATTCGCCCATGTTTTCAGTTCAGAACGCGTAGCTCCGAAGGGTTTTGCATTCTCCAAGTTTGTCGTTTGCAAGTCCCTGGCTCGTTATGCTAAGGCATTTGATTTCTCATTTCCTCTTACTCCGTGATAACCAGGCACCCATATGATGCGTATTGTGCCGTATTCAGAGTTAGCGTTAATCGCCATCTTACAATCTAAAACTGTCCTTGATTTAACCGTTTTAGACGTTATTGCCTTGATAGCCATTTGGCAATCTGTAAAAATATTTACTTTTGTTTTTTTTGTGTTAGCACTAAGCCAGCTTAAACACTCTGTAATTGCTCGGACTTTCGCTTGTCAGACCCTGTTATGGTCTGGTAGGCGGAATAAAAGTTCAGTTTCCGGTTCTTCGATATAAACTCCCAGTCCCGTCCTTTCCCCTAGTTTCGAACCAACTGTATAACAACAAGTTCCAGCGGGTGTCTGCGCTAGGGTTCCATCAATCCAAGATTGTCTATCTGGTATCAGGGTTTCACACTCAACAACTACTGATATTTCAGGAATTTTGTCGGATACTGATGCTATGTCAGTTAAATTCCCTGGCACTACCTCGATTATTTCTTGATGTGTGACCTGTAATCGCTTTCGATCCATTCACCCATCACTTTATGTCTCGCTGCCGTGAGGGCGGCTCCATATCAAATCGGTATCTCTATTGGTTGGACATTTAAAATTGTTTCCAATGCCCTATTAGATGCGGTCCTCATTGCTGCGCTTACAACACATTCGTTGGACCTTTTGTAATATTTATACCCTACACCACACTGTGGTACAGGGTATTATGACTTTGTGCATTTGTTTGTAACACCCAAAAGGAGAAGAGATAGATCCATTGTTTATTATACCGATCGACTTGTAATCACTTTCTGCGTCGATTTAGCTATGTCCGTCTGTCTGTCTGTCTGTAGATGTATTCTTGTAATCAAAGTACAGGTCGCAATTATGGCCCGATCTTGACGAAACTTTACACATATCTTTTTTTTGGCCCAAGGACGACCCCTATTTAATTTGGTTAAAATCGGTTCAGATTTGGATATAGCCCCCATATATATGTAACCCCCGATTTGACATATAAGCGCTGTAGAAACTGTATTTTATATCCGATCAGTGCGAAATTCGGCAAAAAGAGTTTTCTTATTACATGAAGGAAAACTGCCAAATTCGGAGAAAATCGGTTCAGATTTAGATATAGCCCCCATATATATGTTACCACCGATTTTCCATGTAAGCGCTGTAAAGCCTATATATTATATCCGATCAGTACGAAATTCTACAGAAAGAGGTCTTTTTACATGAATGAGTATTCAGGGAAAATCGGTCCAGATTTATATATAACCTCCATATATATGTTCCCCCTGATTTGGTCTCAACGCGCTATAGAAGTTGTACTTTACTTCCGATCATTAATGTTTTCCGGAAAGATGTTTCTCAATTTAGGAACGAATATTGCTTAATTTAGCGATTATCGGCTCAGAATTAGATAATATGTTCCTGGCTACTTACCAATTATTCCAAATTATTATCGCAATGACCTTTATCGCATTGTTAGGGAGGTGTAGGGTATTATATAGTCGGCCCCGCCCGACTTTCTGCCTTTCCTTACTGGTTTTGTGATGCATTTCTCTTCCATCGATGTCCACGATACTACTGATGCGTAGGTTAGAACGGGTCTGATTACGCTTTTGTAGAGCCAATGTGTCATCTTTGGAATGAGGCCCCATTTTGAGCCTATTGCTCTTCTACATAGTGACCATCATCTGTGAGCTTTGTTTTCTCGTTCTTTTATGTGGCACTTCCAATTTAGTTTCCTGTCCAAGATTATGCCTAAGTATTTGACCTTTTTGGATACTGACATAGTTTTTTCTAGGAAAATGGGATCAACTTATTAACCAATCTTCGTTTTCCTTGCAAACAGACATATCTCTGTTTTGTCTGGGTTTACATTTAGACCTCTCGGTCGAGCCCAGTCATATGCAATTTTTCGACCCTTCTACAAAGTTGATTTGTATTCCTTCCCCTCAGAAGTATTATAACGTCGTCCTCGTAGCAGACTGGTTTAAGTCTTCGTCCGTTATGATTCTCAGGAGACTGTTTATAGTAGTAATCCAAAGGAGGGGTAATAGTATACCACCCTGTGGTGTTCCCTGTACTACTCTGTCTCTTATTTGTATATCGTGTGACCCACAATTTATCCATCTAATCCTTAGCATGTGGCTTATCCAGTCTCGGAGGGCGCGGTCTACCTGAAACTGTTCTACACGGGGCAAAATCGCCTTTTTTGATATGCTTGAAACAAAACAAAATATATTTGGAACACAAATTTTTAAATATTATATATTTCTGAGCAAATAAATTTTATTTGAAAATCAATAAAATATATTTGGAACATATATATTAATATATTACAACAAAATATATTTGCAAACTAAATTTCTCAAATAAAGTATGTGTTTAAGTACAAATAAAATTATTGTTTAGGAATTTCTCCAAATATATTTTATTTAAAAAAGGTTTTCAAAACTTTTGCTCACTTTTTCGAATTTCATTTTTATTTTTTCTTGGTTCCCAATTGTACCTCCCATTTATGGTACCATATGCAGCATTGATCATTTCAATTTTCTGAGTATTCCAAGCCATCATTAGTTGTCAATCCACCATAAAATTTATTTTGATCCAAGATTATAGGATTTCATTTATTATTTCTTATTTTTACGAACATTACAAATTTCTAAAAAATACTTTGAATAACTGAACAATATAACACAATATAGGTATTTTCTGAATACTTAAATGCAAATTTTTTGGTTGCTTCGGAAATAATAGTCCCAAATAAAAAACAAATTAGGAGTAAACAAAGATTTGTTTAGAACAACATCTTCCCAAATATATTACCTTTGTGTGTACCAAATATTATATGTTTAGAGTGTACCCTAAACATATATATGTTTCAAGCCGAATATGTTTGGGACAATATACTACAGTAGCTATTTTTTTTCAGCGTGTAAGGATTGGATAAGTGTATCGGTCCGTAGATTGTTGAAAGCACCTTCAGTGTCAATGCATACCCCAAGTGTATACTTCATACCATTGGACGATTCTTCTATATTGTGTACTACGTCGTATAGGACGGTTTCCACTGATCGTCCTTTAACATAAGCGTGTTGTTTAAATTTCAACATTTCGCTTGGTATCCTACCTTTAATCATGGTATCTACTATGCGCTCCATGGTTTCGAGTAAGATAGATGTTAGGCTTATTGGTCTATAGACCTTAGGTGTTGCTTAACCTTGCCTCCTGTCAGGCTTTCGGTTTATATGCGAATTTAGGCATTTTGTGAAAATAACGGCTAGATGAGTTGATATGTAATCCGTAGTAGTGCCGGAAATATTCCATCAGGTCATGATGCCTTAAATGGTCTGTAATGATAAAACTTTATTGTGCTTCATTTTCCCAGCAGTCCGGCATCTCTGCATGACCCGTCGTAGCTTGTGGAAAATGGGTGTTCGTCAGAAGCCTTACCATTTCTTCAGTTGATTCTACTCTTCTGCCCATATCGTCTACCATTGTTTCGGTTTGGGTATGGGTTTTCGAAAGGAACTTTTTTATTTTAGAAACATCGTTAACGCTATCGACCTGTTCGATAGCGTTACAGAATAGCCCTGAGTCGTATATGGTAGTTGTCCCTGTATACTGACGATTTTTTACGGCGTGCCCCCTCTTGTAGAGTCTGCGGACCCCTTTCCCAATGTTGCCCGGTCATCAAAGGGTTTTCTTGGGCTGATTTCCTTAATCGAAGCGGACAGCTATCTCGACTTTCGACAGTTTGACTATTGCAAAAGTGAAATAGGGTTCGTCTTTGAAACAAAAAAGAGACTTGATTTAAACTTTGGACTGCAGTTGTAACCTATTGTACATCTTTATCAGATATAGCAATATTTACTTCGAAGTTATTCAAAGTTGATTCGTGTACAAAATATTTCCGCCTTTTATGTGTTGTAAATAAATACACAATACCATAGTATCCTTTGTAAAAGGGTGGACATTTAAACGATTGACGTAAAATCAAAAATAGGCAGATAACTATTGCCCAAGAGAAAATTGAGCTATTGAGGTTCTTCTTCAATCAACATATTTCAAATCTGGTCTTTAATTTATAGGTTTGTATATATGTATGTAGTTGTACATACCTACATGTGTAGGTATATCACTGTACACTCTACTATTACTACTCTCTACATCATTACTCTGACTACTTAGGCCTGAACGAGTATCTAACTGCATACTGCGGGCAACTACTTGAGAAGGTTCATGTAACTAACATGAATAAATTACAAATGCATTTGGATTGAGTGCTTTCTGACCCGACCCAATGTATGACGGACAGATGTAGTAAAAACGTTAAGCCTCTTAGTGATGGGCAAACATGCACTGTTAGTCGACTGTGCACATTTTCCGAAATTTACAAGAAAATCGCCATATGTTACTCATTTCTATAGCTCGCCTCTTTCTTCGCCAGAACCAATCATAAAGAATGCTTTCCAATATTTACGGCCTAAAAGCTTTTAAGACCAAATGTCATTTGGTGACATTTCAATTATGTCGTCTTGTCGTTAACTAAATAACCTGTGTAAATATGTACGAGTACGAGTATATCGCCCATTTCGAACAAGAGAATCACATTTAAAAATTGGAAATTCTTAAAGTTGACATAAACAAGTAAAACCAGTAAGGAAAGACAGAAAGTCGGGCGGGGCCGACTATATAATACCCTACACCTCCCTAACAATGCGATAAGGGTCATTGCCATAATAATTTGGAATAATTGGTAAATGGGTAGAAACATATTATCTAATTCTGAAACGATAATCGCTAAATTAAGCAATATTCGTTCCTAAATTGAGAAACATCTTTCTGGAAAATTTTAATGATCGGAAGTAAAATACAACTTCTATAGCGGTTTGATACCAAATCAGGAGGAACAATCAATATAAATCTGAACCGATCTTCCCTGAATACTCATTCATGTAAAAAGACCTCCTTCTGTCGAATTTCGTACTGATCGCATATAAAATACAGTCTCTACAGCGCCTACATGTCAAATCGGGGGTAACGTATATATGGGGGTTATATCGAAATCTGAACCGATTTCTTCCAAATTTAACAGTGTTCATTCATATAATAAGAAACCTCTTTCTGCCGAATTTCATACTGATCGGATATAAAATAACATTTTTACAGCGCTTACAAGTCAAATCGGGGGTAACATATATATGGGGGCTATACCTGAATCTCAACCGATTTTCTCCGAATTTAGCAGTATTCCTTCATGTAATAAAAAACCTCTCTTTGCCGAATTTCGCACTGATCGGATATAAAATAAAATTTTTACAGCGCTTTTATGTCAAATCGGGGGTAATGTATATATGGGGGCTATATCTAAATCTGAACCGATTTCTTCCAAATTTAACAGAGTTCATTCATGTAATAAGAAACCTTTTCCTGCCGAATTTCATACTGATCGGTTATAAAATAAAGTTTTTACAGCTCTTACATGTCAAATCGGGGCTAACATATATATGGGGGCTATATCTAAATCTGAACCGATTTTAACCAAATTCAATAGGGATCGTCCTTGGGCCAAAAAAAGATATGTGTAAAGTTTCGTCGAGATCGGACCAGACAATGAAGCCGACCAAAATTTTCGGCGGCGGCGGCGCATGGAAAAATATCGATAGGCGGCGGCGGCTGATCGGCTGAGCCGATCAATTTTCAACAATCGGCTGAGCCGGTAAATTTTCCACAATCGAAAGCGCACGAATACGAATGTAATTCTCCTGCAAAAGTGGCTTTTTTTTTGATATTTAGCGTTAGAGGAAAAAACTTAAAATTAACACAAAGTTATGGAAGTTTGATATAATATTGAAAATCGGTTTAATAAATCTTCAATGGTTGATACATTTGTTATTAAGTTGACAATCCTTGGCCAAAAGGAATTGGGTCGTTCCGGAGTTTTGATCCGATGGTTTTGGGCCTCAGTATTTTTAAAAGTTATGGACGAAATACTAGGACCGGTCTCTTAATTTTGGCGCTTTTCTTCTATTTCTGCACATATGAATTTTAAACGCCCTTGCGAATATTCTTTGAAAAATTGAAAAAAAATCGAGGGAAACAATTTTTTTGGAACTCAAACTTTTTTAAACGTAGACTTTGAAAAAATCGATTCAGCTGTAACTTTCGTAAAACCCAAAACGCATTTTTTATTTAAAATTCCCGTATATTTTTATAATATTTTTTTAATAAAAGATAGCCATAGCTCTAAATTATAGCTCGTTTTCTAAATTTTCATGGTTGCAAAAATAAAATCTTCTTGAATCACCAAATAAAATTCGGCGGCTGAGTTTCAGCCGATATGAGCCGCTAAAATCGGCGGCGGCGCCGGCTTGTAAAAAATCATCGGCGATGGCGCGCCGCCGTTTTGCGCCGCGTCGGCTTCATAGCCTGGATCGGACCATAATTGCGACCTGTACTTTGATTACAAGAATACATGCACAGACGGACAGACAGACAGACGGACAGACGGACAGACAGACGGACAGACGGACAGACAGACGGACGGACAGACGGACATAGCTAAATCGACTCAGAAAGTGATTCTAAGTCGATTGGTATAATAAACGATGGGTCTATTTCTTCTCCTTTTGGGTGTTACAAACAAATGCACAAAGTTATAATACCCTGTACCAAAGTGTGGTGTAGGGTATAAAAATGTATAGCTTTTATAAGTTAAGGAGTAAATTTTTGTAAAAATAGATATAAAAAACTCAAACTGTCGAAATTCAACCCAATCGATTTAAATTAGTGGCTTTATAGCATCAAGATGTCAAGTCGCGAGTGTGCTTTATATGGAGGCTATATAAAAACGTATATCATTTTTTGGTGGGGGATTGTCACTGGTAATAAATTTATAAACTATTAACTTTTGTTTCAAAATTGTCCATTTGTGTGGGAGGTACCAAAAAGCGCGTAGCAACTTCGCCCACTTTTCTCGAGGTATGTTTAATTTCAGAGGATTCAAATAAGTAGTATAGAAGTAATTAAATAATCAATATTTCACTAAATGTTAACCATTTGTGGGGGAGGTACTAGAAGGAGTGGACCAATATGGCCCATCTTTGAACTTAGCCGGAGATAGAAAAAAATATTACCACATACCAAATCGGTTACTCCTTTCGAGAGTTATCGTGCGCACCAGCCAGCAGACATACAGACAGACGGACGGACATTGCTCATTCGACTTAAAATGACCCAAAACGGATATCCGCCGAACATACTTAGGGTCTTAGGTCACTCCTTTTGGTTCGTAGCAAATGATATATACCCTCCTCTCTAAGGTGAGGGCGATAACAAGTAGAACAATGTCTCTAGTTAGGAGTCACTATAAGCGAAGCCGGAAAATTCTAGAATATCAGTCACTGCTAATCGCTATTATTCCTTAAACCGAAATTTCATCAGTAAAAGAGAGGTATCAACAACAACCATAATAGCAGTCTTCAACTCCACATAAATACCAACCCTTACGTATGGAAAGGCTTGAAACATATATATGCTGAGGGTTCACTCTATATTTTTTGAAATTTTTAAGTTCGTAAAAATTATAAATAATAATAATTGAAATCGTATAATCTTGAATCATAATAAATTACTTGGAGGATTAACACGAGATGGTGACATGAAATACTCAGAAATTTGAAATAATTGATTTAATCAGAAGTTAGTGCTGCATATGGAATTGTAACTGGGAGATACAATTCGAAACTAAAGAAAAATTAAAAGTGAAATTCGAAAAAGTCAGCAAATGTTTTGAAAATATTTTTTAATAAAGTATATTTGGAGAAATTACGAACCAATAATTTTATGTGTACTTAAACACATATTTTATTTGAAATTTTGTTTGCAAATATATCTTGTTGTAACGTATATACTTATGTATATATATGCGTTCCAAATATATTTCATTGATTTAAAAATAAAAAGTATTTGCTCAGATTTGTGTTAAAAATATATTTTCTTTCGCTTGAAACATATCAAACCAGTAAGGAAAGGCAGAAAGTCGGGCGGGGCCGACTATATAATACCCTACACCTCCCTAACAATGCGATAAAGGTCATTGCGATAATAATTTGGAATAATTGGTAAGTAGCCAGGAACATATTATCTAATTCTGAGCCGATAATCGCTAAATTAAGCAATATTCGTTCCTAAATTGAGAAACATCTTTCCGGAAAATATTAATGATCGGAAGTAAAGTACAACTTCTATAGCGCGTTGAGACCAAATCAGGAGGAACATATATATGGAGGTTATATATAAATCTGGACCGATTTTCCCTGAATACTCATTCATGAAAATAGGCTCTACAGCGCTTACATGGCAAATCGGTGGTAACATATATATGGGGGCTATATCTAAATCTGAACCGATTTTCTCCGAATTTGGCAGAATTCCTTCATGTAATAAGAAAACTCTTTTTGCCGAATTTCGCACTGATCGGATATAAAATACAGTTTCTACAGCGCTTATATGTCAAATCGGGGTTTACATATATATGGGGGCTATATCCAAATCTGATCCGATTTTCTCCGAATTTGGCAGTATTCCTTCATGTAATAAGAAACCTCTTTCTGCCGAATTTCACACTGATCGGTTATAAAATAAATTTTTTAATGCGCTTACATGTGAAATCGGGGGTAGTGTATATATGGGGGCTATATCTAAATCTGAACCGATTTCTTTCAAATTTAACAGTGTTCATTCATATAATAAGAGACCTCTTTCCGCTGAATTTCATACTGATCGGTTATAAAATAAAGTTTTTAAGGCGCTTACATGTGAAATCGGGGGTAACGTCCATATGGGGGCTATATCTAAATCTGAACCGATTTCTTTCAAATTTAACAGTGTTCATTCATATAATAAGAGACCTCTTTCTGCTGAATTTCATACTGATCGGATATAAAATAAAGTTTTTAAGGCGCTTACATGTCAAATCGGGGGTAACATATATATGGGAGCTATATCTAAATCTGAACCGATTTTCTCCGAATTTGGCAGTATTCCTTCATGTAATAAGAAACCTCTTTCTGCCGAATTTCGCACTGATCGGATATAAAATACAGTTTTTACACCGCTTACAGGTCAAATCGGGGGTAACATATATATGGGTCTTATATCTAAATTTAAACTGAGTTTCTCCGAATTTGGCAGTATTCCTTCATGTAGAAAGAAACCTCTTTTTGTCGACTTTCGCACTGATCGGATATAAAATAACATGTTTATAGCGCTCACATGTCAAATCGGGGGTAACGTATATATGGGGGCTATATCTAAATCTGAACCGATTTCATCCAAATTTAAAAATGTTCATTCATATAATAGGAAACCTCTTTCTGACGAATTTCATACTGATGGGGGCTATATGTAAATCTGAACCGATTTTAACCAAATTCTATAGGGATCGTCCTTGAGCCAAAAAAAAGATATGTTTAAAGTTTCGTCGAGATCGGACCATAATTGCGACCTGTACTTTGATTACAAGAATACATGCACAGACGGACAGACAGACGGACAGACGGACGGACAGACGGACATAGCTAAATCAACTCAGAAAGTGATTCTAAGTCGATCGGTATAATAAACGATGGGTCTATTTCTTCTCCTTTTGGGTGTTACAAACAAATGCACAAAGTTATAATACCCTGTACCACAGTGTGGTGTAGGGTATAAAAAGGCGATATTTCCCCATGTGGGTGCACACAACAAAGAATAAATGCGGGATACAAGTCTCAGAAATGAGATAGAATAAGAAACGACATCCTACGGTCAAATCTATCCTTAGAACCACTAAATGGCAGGATAGAAAGAAACAAATTAAGGTGTTTTGGACATGTGGTCAGAATGACGGATGAACGCTTGCCGAAACTTGAAGCCAGACCGGTAGGCAAAAGACCTCGTGGTAGAGATCTTCTGACAAGAAACAGTCAACAAAAGCATGATGGAGCGCAATATAGACCCCCAATCGGCCAAAACAACAGCGCAAAATCCAGCACAATGGAGAAAACTTTGCAAAAAAAACCTCTACACTGAAAGGTAAACAGAGGTCTGGAATAAGTAAGTATGTTGTATTCATCGAAGATACATTTTAAAAGTGCATTTTGCACACACAGTGTAATACCACATACATCCAAATTTCACTCCAGTCATTTGATGTTTTAAAGTAATATAGCGTCAAAGCATATAAACCTTTTTTCAGCAAATTTATGAAGCAGAGGAAAGCTATATGATGCCTTGCAATGGTTCTTCAAATTTCGTTATGGGTGGGCCCCTGCCAATCACCAAGGGACATAATTGGAATTAATGGGGGGCTATATCTAATCTGAACCGATTCTCTTTGATGTACATATAAATGAAAGATATATATAAATCTAAACTAGACAGAGGTAATTACTGCCGCATTAAACATTCATATGCTAAATTTCATAAAGATCTGCCGTAAAATAAAGTTTATATACCGCTTAAATGCCAAATCGGGGTGTACATATAAGGGTGGTCCAACCACAATGCCCGATGTCAATTGTGAGTCATACGTGGCGAGGATTTGGCCGATATTTTATTTCACAAATAATTGTCATAAGATTCTGTTCAAAAATATCGCGAATTTTTAATATCCGCGGGCTAAGTTCATTTGATTTTTGATATTTTTGTAGCGTTATGTTGGTACTCATGTCCCTTACTTATGCTGACAAGGTCGGCCATTTTGAATGTTAAGTTAATTTTTGACAGCTGTTGTGCTTGGATGTGTTTTAACTTGTCTTAGATTTTTATCTATTTCAGAAAATGGATCAAATTTTTTTCTGCATCAAATTTTGTGTGAAAAACAAAATAAAGTGCGCTGAAGTATTCCGAATGTTGACTGTGGCATATGGTGAAGCTACCTTGGACCAAAGCAACGTTTATCGGTGGTACAAAATGTTCTTATAGGGCCGAGAAGATGCGAAGGACGAACAGCGTGCCGGACGCCCGTTTTTTTGTTTGCTCACAGTTTTCTTCGATTGCAGGGGCGTGGTGCATTATGAGTTCTTGCCACAGGGTAGTACGGTCAATAAAGAATATTATCTGCAAGTTATGCGCAAATTGCGCGAAGCAATCCGTCAAAAACGCCCGGATTTGTGGAAGAACAAAAACTGGCTTTTGCACCATGATAACGTCCCTGCACACACATCGTTGCTTGTGCGCGAATATTTGGCCGAAAACAACACAGTAATGGTGCCGCAGCCACCGTATTCCCCTGATCTAGCCCCCTGTAACTATTTTTTGTTCCGAAAACTGAAAAGGCCCATGAAAGGACGACGCTACGCCACGATTGAGGAGATAAAGACGGCATCGAAGGAGGAGCAGAACAAGATCACAAAAAATGATTATTTGAAGTGCTTCGAGGATTGGAAAAAAACGTTGGCGGAAGTGTATTATATCCGAGGGGAATTACTCTGAAGGGGACAAAATAGATATTCATGAATAAATAAATACTTTCTGAAAAAATACAAAATTCGCGATATTTTTTGAACATACCTCGTATAAGATCAATCTAATTGTCAAAAATAATAAATAAATAGTGAAATGGCTGCATCAGGTGACGAGCCTTTTGTTTGGTCCAAAAAAGTTTAGGTCAAATAAAAAAAAATTCTTCTCAAAAATAAAAAACCAAATTTGAAATTAGTACATGTCATTAGCTTTCCGTTTCATTTTTTATATCGCTTAATTGTTTTTTTTTAATTCACTATTTAAAAAGTGCTTCAAATCGGAAAGAGAACAGTAATTTTTAAAACCAAAAATAAAATTCAACTTTAACAGGTGGTTTACAAAAGGTCAAACAATTTACGAAAAAACTAAGTATGCAGTTTTTACCCCCAAAGCGTCTTCTTTCAATCCATATTAATTTTTTAGGCATTATAGCATAACCCTATTTATAAATCCTTGATCGAAAGGGTACCTGTCAGGTAATAGGTTTTATATACTCTTACTATATATTGCAAAATAAGCATAATCCCTGCATTGGTCAACGACTGAAAGTTTGCGTAAAAATTACTGAAAACATGGCGTTCAACAAATTAAAATTATTTGACCTGTTAAAAAGTCAACCACACCAAAGTTTTTCGCGGAAGATGTTTTAAATGAACTCGATAGCTTTTACGGAAATATTGAGAGAAGCGAAAGTATAAGAAGTAACAAAGTTCAGTCGGGTAAACCGACTTATGAATCCCCTCACCTTGAGTCCCAAAAAATATTCGTACATTTATTTATTTTTTTTTTTGTTTTAATTTAATTATTATCAATTTTAATTGCAGTTAATAACTTTAAAGTATGTGCTGGTATCAAAGTTATAAGCTGTTAACTTGTGGTGCAAAATGGTCCCTTTGTGTGGAAGGTACCAAAAGGGGCGTGCCAGTAACACCCACTGTTCTCTGGACTCTAGTTACTTTAAAAGCATTACACTGTACAAAATTTCAAGTAGTTGTATCCACCAGTAATAATGTTATAAGCTGTTAATTTTTGGTGCAAAATGGTCCATTTGTGTGGGAGGTACCAAAAGGGGCGTGTCCACTTCGCCGATTTTTCTTGACGTATTAGCGACTAATAAGCTAATACTATGTGTGGAATTTTAGAATATTGGAGTATGGAGTATAGAAGTTATTAAAGAATAAATATTTCATTAAATCTTAACCCTTTGTGGGGGAAGGTACTAGAAGGAGTGAACCAATATGACCCGTCATCGAACATAGCCGGAGACAGAGCAAAATATTACCGCTTACCAAATTTGAAGTCAATCGGTTGCTCCTTTCGGGAGATATCGTCAGCACCAGCCAACAGACACACAGATAGACAGACAGACGGACGGGCGGACATTGCTCAATTGACTTAAAACGGATTTCCGCCGAACATACTTAGGGTCTTAGGTAACTCCTTCGATCTGTTAGACCTTTGGCTCGTAGCAAATGATATACGAGTATACCCTCCTCTCTAAGGTGAGGGGATAAAATATAATCTTTATCTGCTATGTGCAAATATTAAAGCAAAATCGAACCATTGGAAAATTCAACTCCGAATACGAGGACTGGCTTAATGACGACACCATCCTAGATACATTAGCAGAAGATAAACCCACCACATCAACCGGAGAAGCAAAAAGAAGGCCAAAAGTATGGAGGACTGTTACATTTTCGCAAGAAAGAGGAAACTTACCAATGACTTGGCCACGAAGCATATATCGGATGCGCTGTCTATTAAATATACAAATGAAAAAGTTAGGTCGCAGATTACAAAATCTCTTGCTGATGAAAGCCCACTGCGACTAAAAATAATTAAGGAAAGCTTTCCCACGCCTTTTAACTTTTCAAGGGAATCGGCAGAACTCATAAGGACAACGGTGAAGGACATTGAAGAACAAATATGCAAGATTAAGCCTACAAAGCTGCAAATTGGTAAAGGAAAATATATTGAATGTAGTAACGAGTTTCATCTGACCATGGTTGACGGAAAAGTCGTAAACGAACAGGAACAACATTAACATTATAATGCCCGATTTGCAAAAATAGAGTGAGAAGAACTTCGGTAATTTGAACGATTCTACAAACGAAGAGAATTACGAATATGAAATGTCATCATTGCACACTGATAGAAAAAGCTTCGTCATTCGTCAAAAGTCAGCTAACGTACGGATAATCCTATTGATGAATTTGTTCGTCGCACTGACGAATCTCTGTTTAATCTCTGGAAACTATAGTTTCGAGGGTTATCGTTCGCTCCGGTCAGGCTTACGGATGGACGGGCATAAGTAAAATGACTTAATGTGTTCTAAAACGGATTTCCTCCGCATAAACTTAGGGTCTTAGGCCACTCCTTTGATGAGTTACCCTTTTTCTATATGTTATATATACACTTATTGATATTTGTATTATAAATGAAATAAATCCCCATATTCATCCCCTCACCTTAGAGAGGAGGGTATATATCATTTTTTTTATTTATTAGCACGATTCATCGTAGGGATGATATGTAATTACCCTGTGGGGTTTTTTTTTATTCCACTAAATAGTTCTTGTTCTAGTATACTTAAACAGAGATTCGTCATGGCGACGAACAAATTCATAGATAGGATTATCCGTACGTTAGCTGACTTTTGACGAATGACGAAGCTTTTTCTATCAGTGCACGCAAGGTGTATGAAGTTCTTGCTAAAATTGGAGTATACCCTTCCACAAGAGGACAAAAACTTCGATGGAAATATATCAATTAAGGATAAGGAAAAAATCAGGAAGAAGCAAATACAGGATGCTTTTTTTAATCAAGTTGGACTAAAAGCAGACTGTCCCAAGTACGAATAGAAACACTTCCAGGTGATTTTTTGAAAATGACGAGGTAGTAACTAGAATCACTGGAATTAACAACCAAATCGTTAAAAGATTAGGAACGATCTTGAATGTTTTAAACTGCAAAGAAAATGTCAATTCTACGAAATACGAAGAAGGTATCCACAAAAGAAGTTGACCCCGACAGTCCATAAAATATTGGCGCATGACAAAGATATAATTGAACATCAGTTTTTGCCAATTGGAGCGCTTTCTGAAGAAGCACAGGAGTCTCTTAACAAATTCTATAAAAAATAAAGATTGCAGAACGCGTTCAAAGCATGAAGGGTGAGGCAAAATGAGGACCTCTTCAGCATGTTGGCAGCATCTTCCGATCCACTTATTTCTTCCCTGCGGCATGTGAAGTCACGAATAGAGTTAGAAAATAATTATAGTTTAGAAATTATTATTCTTTTAGAAATACCTTCTCTTACGAATTGTGATGAATATTTACAGAAAAATTAAAAAAATAATATTTTTTTTATTGTGTTGGGTAATAATTTTAATACATAAAAACCTTAAAAAAAGCGGAAAAAATCTAAAATTGGTAAAAATATTTTTTTTTAGTTATGATAAAATTGATTTTTCCACAAATGTTAACTTTCATAACCCATAACTAAGCACCTACAGGACGTAGCACACTTTCCAAAAACTCATTTCATAGGCTGAACAATTATCTATCATATGCCATTTAAATTATTCGATTATCTTATTCGCCACTGTGCGCTGATCGTGACCCCGCATATGCATGCAACCCCATTTAAACCATATATCTAGAGGATTATTGTATTAAGTGTCGTGAAATTTGTTGTGAATGCATACAGCGACACTGTGCGTGACTTAGCACAAACATGTTAATTAACATCCGGACAACACTGTGTAAGATGACAATAATAAAAGGTTCCCGCGATAATCGGATATATGCCGGAACGAAGTCTGTATCAAAGATAAACTTAGCAACAAACGGGAGATATCGTATAGGTAGGCGTGGCCCTGCCCTTAGGACTCCATTTAAGCAAACAATATATCTAGAGAATTATTGCACCAACTGTTTTAAAATTTGGTGTAATTGCATTTTGCAGCACTGTACCTAACTCAACAGTAAATGGGGAATTATCACCCAAACGAACCCTGTATTGAAAACGGAACATCTAGAAAATCATGCAATTGCATAACTCAACAAAGAATGTCGCTCTGTGACAGAAATACTCCCCACCCAAACACAAAAATGGGTGACATATACTATCTTACGAGTATTAAAAACAAAATATCTGGAGAACCATTACATCAAACGTCGGGGAATTTGGTATTTGTGTACATATTTGACAGCACTTTTCGTGGCTCAACACAAATTGATGATATCGGAACGGTGAAATGCCATAGAACAATATCATCATCAGAAAATTGGCAATATGGTAAAGTTCGCCATGGCCCTGCATATTCGAATGCATTAATGAAACGAAGTATATCGAGAACCATTGTATACGTTGCCTTGAAATTTGGCATTAGAAAACAATATGAGTGGATCAACAATAAATTGCCGATATCGGGTCAAAGGACATTGAAAACAAAACATCTGGAGAATCATCACAGGAATCTGTATGAGATTTTGGTTGTATGCATTTGAACGGCCGTGATAAGATTAGTGAAAGGAAATTTGTATACATTAGGCCAAGGTGATCATATTTATACCCTACACCACACTGTGGTACAGGGTATTATAAGTTTGTTTCACGGCAGATGTTTGTAACACCTGAAAATAACACAGCTAGACCCACCTTATAGTATACCGATCGACTCAGAATCACTAGCTGAGTCGATTTAAGCATGTCTGTCCGTCCGTCTGTCCATATAAAGTTGTTCGTCGACTACAGGTCGCAATTTCACTCCGACCGTTCTGAAATTTTGCAGTTTAGAGTATTTCGCAGCGGTTAAGATCGCTATTGAATTTGGTTGAAATCGGTTAAGATTTAGCTATAGCTCCCATATATATGTTTCGTCCGATTTGGCTCTTTAGTCCTATAAAAGCTGTATTTTACAAACAATCGTTTTGAAATTTAGAATGGTAGAGTTTCTTGATCCATGAACCAACATTGTCGAATTTGAAGAAAATCGGTTAAGATTTAGCTATAGCTCCCATATATATGTTTCGTCCGATTTGGCCCTTTAGTTCTATAGAAGCTGTATTTTACATCCAATAGCTTTAAAATTTAGAATGGTAGAGTTTCTTGATCTATGAACCAACATTGCCGAATTTGAAGAAAATCGGTTAAGATTTAGCTGTAGCTCCCATATATATGTTTCGTCCGATTTTGCCCTTTAGTTCTATAGAAGCTGTATTTTACATCCAATCGTTTTGAAATTTAGAATGGTAGAGTTTCTTGATCCATGAACCAACACTACCGAATTTGAAGAAAATCGGTTAAGATTTAGCTATAGCTCCCATATATATGTTTCGTCCGATTTGGCCCTTTAGTTCTATAGAAGCTGTATTTTACATCCAATCGTTTTGAAATTTAGAATGGTAGAGTTTCTTGATCCATGAACCAACATTGTCGAATTTGAAGAAAATCGGCTAAGATTTAGCTATAGCTCCCATATATATGTTTCGTCCGATTTGGCCCTTTAGTTCTATAGAAGCTGTATTTTACATCCAATCGTTTTGAAATTTAGAATGGTAGAGTTTCTTGATCCATGAACCAACACTACCGAATTTGAAGAAAATCGGTTAAGATTTAGCTATAGCTCCCATATATATGTTTCGTCCGATTTGGCCCTTTAGTTCTATAGAAGCTGTATTTTACATCCAATCGTTTTGAAATTTAGAATGGTAGAGTTTCTTGATCCATGAACCAACATTGCCGAGTTTGAAGAAAATCGGTAAAGATTTAGCTATAGCTCCCATATATATGTTTCATCCGATTTGGCTCTTTAGATCCAATCGTTTTTATACCCTACACCACACTGTCGTACAGGGTATTATTTAAGTATAAAATGTCCCAAAAGTAAATTTATGTAAACAATTTATACATGAATTACTAAATTTATATATCAGAGTTATTCAATATTACGAGAGTGGTTTAGGGTCTTTTAGGGCCTTTCCTTACTGGTTTTTATTTGTTATCGAGATTCCTAGACGAAACACATGATATGTGCTTTAAATTTGTTTGCCCGGAAACCCAAAGTAAATTTCCTTGTTCACGTAACATTCTTCTCGTCTATAATGGAAACATTGAAAACTTTATAGCAATTGTCATGGAGTTGACAACAATTTTCTTATTTTCAGTTCCCAGTAATTGTTCACCATTTTATATCCACAAACGTTTCGATATTTATTTCTCTGAGAATGTGTTATAAGCTTAAAATTTCTTGGTGTAGTTTTATTTTTTTTTTAATTTTCGCGGGGTGAAGAACCGCTTCCGATGTTCCACCTACCTTGAACCATTAAACCAAATTATAACGATTTAGGCAAAATAACAACAATATTTTGCTGGAACACTTTTTATTAATTGCGAACAATAGAAAAGATCGATGCCATCGAATTTGTTCCATTAATCACTCGATTAGATCGCTTGAATTATACAAATAATCAAATAATACTTAAATAGTTTAACAAATAAACAAAGCATTGCACTTTGGGGCAACATCAGGTGACGTACGATAGATAGTATTGCTAACCGTTCCTTGATGGCCACTAGAAAAGTTCCCTACAATAATTTATGTTTCAGATAGCCTGTATCTGCTTCAAATACAATTTAATTAATGGAAGTATTGTGGGGATTCCCAACAAATTCATTCAAAAGCAAGTACGAATATAACAAGATTATTTTGAAAAAATCATCCCACGCGTTTCAGTATAGGCATACATGTATGTAAAGGGCGGTATAAATCGAAGTTTATTTTTAAAAATTAACAAAAAACTATTTTTTTTTGCATATTACACTGTGCTAGTCCAAAAATGTAACAGAAAGGAGGCCAAATGGATAGACCTATTTTGGACATGCTGAATCCAGTGGCATTAGCCGTTTTTTATGTTAGCTCTTGTTTTCGCGATATTCGACCACACAGTTTGTTGGGATGATTGGTGATTTTGATATGGAAGACATCGAACGCTTCAGTCCAAAGATCGAAAAAAAGGGAACTTTTCCCACCCCTTAACCCTGAAAAAGTGCAATGAAATCTTATCATATGTTAAAAATCATACATATTGTCAAAATTTGAATCATCATGAAAATTTGTGTCTTTGAGAAAAGTTTTCATCGCAACAAATTACTACACCCAGGAAAATAATTGGTTGGAATTCGATTGTAACAATAAAAAAAGTACTAGCAATAAAAAGTATATTTCCTACACCGTCTGTCTTTTATATTTATAAATAAATAGTTGAAACAACGATAATAACATGGATACGATCAAATGAAAATGCTTGCAACTAAATCGATGGTTGCATCAATCGAATTAAGATTGTGTTTTTCATTAGCACTCGGTTAGTTGTGGTAACCAATTTTAAATTTTCATTACAGTACCATATGATAGATTTTTGGTTGTGACAACCAATGTTTTATTCTTGACAACAGAAATTGTATCAATAGACCAAAGATTATTATTGCAACCAATAATTGGTTACTACAACAGAAAAAATATTAATAAATAATCGTTTATTGGTTATCCCAATCATTTCCCAAATTGATCCATGAACCAACATTGCCGAATTTGAAGAAAATCGGTTAATATTTAGATATAGCTCCCATACATATCTTTCGTCCGATTTGACCCTTTAGTCCTATAGATGCTGTAGTTTACATCCAATCGTTTTGATATTTAGAATGGTAGAGTTTCTTGATCCATGTATTTTTATATTTATTTTGGCCGTGAGCCGTATGTTTTTCGGTGTGCCGAAAACGGGTGAGTTGACAACTGGCTACCAAAATGTCACAGTGGCGGCGTTACCACACAGATTTTTTAGTTGCAACCGATGTAGATAGGCGGCGATGTTGTTAAATGGGAAGTAGAACAACTGGGGGGCGCTGCTGTTAATGATCAGCTGTTGATACTTCAACATACCGCCCCCTTGCACCAGTGCAATATCAGTCAGCATGATTCGACAATTTGTTGTTGTTTTTTGGTTCCAATGTTGTTCATTCCTTGTAATGATGTTGGGCTAGTAGTTGTTGTTGTGGCCTCTACATATTTCTTGATATCAGCTGCTATTTATTGTTGTAAAAGTTGTTGTTTTCGCCGCTTCTGATGGTTGTTTGGTGTTTCATCCAGGTTATTACGTATTGTGATGCTTTTATTTTGTGATGTCATGTCCTGTGATTTTTCTGTATTGACCGCCGTTGGCTCGTGAAGCAGGATTCACGTGATGAATCCATACAACAACGGAAAATTAAATTGGTTTGTAAAACCATATCGCAAAATGACACACAGTTTTTTCAATTAAAATTTATATTTTTGAGCATCACAACACTATAACACCGGTCGCTGGATCATCTTTGGTTTGAAGGACCATGTTTAACCTCACGCAAGAGTGGCGGGAGTTAAAAAAATAAAACACAAACAATTAATTTATTTTTAAATTTTATATTTATTTTGGCCGTGAGCCGTATGTTTTTCGGTGTGCCGAAAACGGGTGAGTTGACAACTGGCTACCAAAATGTCACAGTGGCGGCGTTACCATCACAGATTTTTTAGTTACAACCGATGTAGATAGGCGGCGATGTTGTTAAATGGGAAGTAGAACAACTGGGGGCGCTGCTGTTAATGATCAGCTGTTGACACTTCAACGGTAAATTTATGTAAACAATTTATACATGAATTACAAAATTTATATTTCAGAGTTATTCAATATTACGAGAGTGGTGTAGGGTATTATATAGTCGGCCCCGCCCGACTTTAGCCTTTCCTTACTGGTTAAATGTATTTTGGGAAATACAACCGAAAGATTGGTTGCTGTTCTTTTGCTGATGCATGACAAACAAAAAATAAAATTACTCGCCATAAATAAATCTTCAACATTTTGTTCAAGAATAGGTAATCAAAAATAATCTCGTGTGGATAATAATGTGTGGAATGCAGAATATGTTGTGCAAAATATTTTACATAAATAAAGAATAAAAGCAATAATTGAACGATATTTGCATAACAGTTTTGTGTTTTTTTCGTGTACTAAAATATGTGTCAAATATTTCCACACCTCATAATAATAATGAATTTGTAATATGGGATTTTTAATTTTGTTATGAATTGTTTTGTTTCTTGTTCAATAAATAAAATAAAAATTAATGAAAAATGTTTTTAATTAGTTATCGGTAGTATATGACTGACAAATTGTCAGAACAACCAATTTCTTAAAACAGCTGGTTGTGGCAACTACAACAGATAATTTTAGCCACAATTTTCGTAGTTGGCGCAACCAAATATGATTGTTGTCAACATGGAAGCAGAAGTATACCACAACCAAAACATTAGTTGTCCTGATGGAATCGCATGATAGTAAACAGAACTACCAAAATTCGGTTGGCAAATAATTCGGTTGAGCCAACCAAACTGTATTCCGTGTGTATGAGTCTTCTTTCAACATCTTTATGAAAAATTAACAGGTTTCATAATTTATCTGGTTTTGTTGGTTATATTATTATTTATGGAACACAATTTTCTAAGCTATGGTAATGGTGTCTGACTCTACCTCACGAATTGCTTTCTCGTTATTTGCCTTAAGGACAATATCGATCTTAGACGGGTAATAAATAATACGATTACCGAACTTTTCGCACAAAAGATTGATGCTGAAAACAGATATCATCCAGGTCCACGTCTTTAATCCCCGGACAAAAAAATGGTTTATCATATCTCTGTAGCGCTCATCGTTTACCGAAAAGGCGTTTCCGGCAGCATTTTGAAAGAAAAACGGGTCAATAATGACACCGCTTCAAAATTAGCACCAAATGTTTACTCTCTGAGGATGCATTGACTTCTAGTCGATCACGTGGTGGTTTTCCGATTCCCAGATGAGGTAGTTTTGCTTGTTATCCAAACTGTCAAGTTGAAAATGCTCTTTGTCAGAAAAGACTGCTTTCGCAAAGCAATTCACTGGTTTAAATTGTCTTTTGATTGGCATTACGGCGTACACGATCAGTTCGTTTCTTTCCATATTGCTGAAAATAAAAAAAAAACAAATTTGAAGAATTTTAACAGATTTGCTTTTTGTAGGTGAACTTTGCAGGGCCCTCAATCGTAGATCATTGTCAATATGCGCCTCATGCAACGAGCAGACACTTTGACACTTGCGCTTTAAAAGTCTTCTTAAATTCTACCACTATCATTTTAACGTGTAATGGTCCGATACACAGAAATAACATAGCATACTGATGATTGCTAAAAAATTAGTGAGTTGCCATTAACCGTTCGGGTGCTTCAGAACTGCGAATCTGGTAAAACTTTGATCGACACTTTAATGGACAATCAAATGTTGTCACATGTCAAAAGTCATACATATTGCCGAAATTTGGTTGGTGTCTTTAGAAAAATAATCTTCGTGCAAAATTATTATGGTTCCCCTTTTTATATATTTATTAAAAATCTGCAGGTTCCATAATTTCGCACGTTTTGTTATTTACCTTTGTAATTTCCTTATAATTACCGAAAAATAATTTACAAAAATTTAAGTCAAAACCTAATATCAATTTTGGAAAAATACACAAATTAAGTAATAACTCGAAATCTGCTTATAAAAAGGTTGAGAATCATTCTTCGCAACAAAATTTACCTCAAAGACGCCGATGTCGATGATTTATATGACTTTTGGCATATGAGAAGATATGACTGCAATATTTTTAGGGGCAAGGGTTGAGATGAAACGGCTGTTTTGAGAAAAATGATTCTCCAAGGGTTTCCGTTATTTGGACTGAAGCGTATATTTTGAAGTCTTCCACACACAAAATCACAACCGAGATACCTAACCTCTCTGATTTCACAGCAAAATTTGTGGCGAATATCTCGAAAACAAGAGCTAACGGCTGCCACCACCGGAATAAGCATGGTCCATAGGGTCTAATTTCTGTTACATTTTTGGACTAACACAGTGCAATCATCAAAAGGTGAACAATTTTTCTTACAAGTGAACAATTTTTCTTTTGCTAAAAACAAGTAAAAAACTGCTTGATAAGAAACATTTTTATTCTGAAATATTGCTGGCAGTATTGCTTAACCAGAATCTTGATCAATCTTTTTGATCAAATGGCTAGTATACCCCAGGAAAAAAAATATGGAAATAATTCCTAATGAATCACATTTTCAGTACTACGAAAGAAGATGTTTGTGCATTTCACAGTACAGCATTTTTCAGCTCATTGATTTAGAACTCAATTCCGAGAATGGGACTTGTAAGTAGCCCTAAAAATAAGAACTTCTCCATCATTCGTTTAGTCATGTTGGCTCAATTAATAATTTAATGGTCATACAAATTTGTTTGCTCAAGTTGGATTTTTAGCACTTTTCCGTACAGTATAACGAGATATAACACGGTTATATCTCGGTATACTGTACGGAATATCTCTTTTGTGTCTGTAGCAAAGTTGTAGACATTGAATAGGAGAAACATATCTGGAACAAACCTACCCGAGAAAAGTGCTTCCAATGTCTTAAATATCGCAAAATTTTATTTTTTTTACCACTTTTCGACCATTTTTCAGCTTTTTTGCCCAATAACTGGATTACAAATCCACAAATATGCTGTTTATACCCTACACCACACTGTGGTACAGGGTATTATAAGTTTGTTTCACGGCAGATGTTTGTAACACCTGAAAATAACACAGCTAGACCCACCTTAAAGTATACCGATCGACTCAGAATCACTAGCTGAGTCGATTTAACGATGTCTGTCCGTCCGTCCGTCCGTCATTTTGAAATTTAGAATGGTAGAGTTTCTTGATCCATGAACCAACACTACCGAATTTGAAGAAAATCGGTTAAGATTTAGCTATAGCTCCCATATATATGTTTCGTCCGATTTGGCCCTTTAGTCCTATAGAAGCTGTATTTTACATCCGATCGTTTTGAAATTTAGAATGGTAGAGTTTCTTGATCCATGAACCAACATTGCCGAATTTGAAGAAAATCGGTTAAGATTTAGCTATAGCTCCCATATATATGTTTCGTCCGATTTTGCTCTTTAGTCCTGTAGAAGCTGTATTTTACATCCAATCATTTTGAAATTTAGAATGGTAGAGCTTCTTGATCCATGAACCAACACTACCGAATTTGAAGAAAATCGGTTAAGATTTAGCTATAGCTCCCATATATATGTTTCGTCCGATTTGGCCCTTTAGTCCTATAAAAGCTGTATTTTACATCCAATCGTTTTGAAATTTAGAATGGTAGAGTTTCTTGATCCATGAACCAACACTACCGAATTTGAAGAAAATCGGTTAAGATTTAGCTATAGCTCCCATATATATGTTTCGTCCGATTTGGCCCTTTAGTTCTATAGAAGCCATATTTTACATCCAATCGTTTTGAAATTTAGAATGGTAGAGTTTCTTGATTCATGAAACAACATTGCCGAATTTGAATAAAATCGGTAAAGATTTAGCTTTAGCTCCCATATATATGTTTCATCCGATTTGGCCCTTTAGTCCTATAAAAGCTGTATTTTACATCCAATCGTTTTGAAATTTAGAAATTTGAAGAAAATCGGTTAAGATTTAGCTATAGCTCCCATATATATGTTTCGTCCGATTTGGCCCTTTAGTTGTATAGAAGCTATATTTTACATCCAATCGTTTTGAAATTTAGAATGGTAGAGTTTCTTGATTCATGAACCAACATTGCCGAATTTGAAGAAAATCGGTAAAGATTTAGCTATAGCTCCCATATATATGTTTCATCCGATTTGGCTCTTTAGTTCTATAGAAGCTGTATTTTACATCCAATCGTTTTGAAATTTAGAATGGTAGAGTTTTTGATCCATGAACCAACACTGCCGAATTTGAAGAAAATCGGTTAAGATTTAGCTAAAGCTCCCATATATATGTTTCGTCCGATTTGGCCCTTTAGTCCTATAAAAGCTGTATTTTACATCCAATCGTTTTGAAATTTAGAATGGTAGAGTTTCTTGATCCATGAACCAACACTACCGAATTTGAAGAAAATCGGTTAAGATTTAGGTATAGCTCCCATATATATGTTTCGTCCGATTTGGCCCTTTAGTTCTATAGAAGTTATATTTTACATCCAATCGTTTTGAAATGTAGAATGGTAGAGTTTCTTGATTCATGAACCAACATTGCCGAATTTGAAGAAAATCGGTAAAGATTTAGCTATAGCTCCCATATATATGTTTCATCCGATTTGGCTCTTTAGATCCAATCGTTTTTATACCCTACACCACACTGTGGTACAGGGTATTATTTAAGTATAAAATGTCCCAAAAGTAAATTTGTGTAAACAATTTATACATGAATTACAAAATTTATATATCAGAGTTATTCAATATTACGAGAGTGGTGTAGGGTATTATATAGTCGGCACCGCCCGACTTTAGCCTTTCCTTACTGGTTTTTTTTTGAAGTGCCTATTTACAATACCGTAAGGACGTTTCGTCGATGTTCTATAGGGAATGGTAATGAAAATGCAGAACAAAGAAACACAGGTGTATAAACGCGCATAAATGTGCGTTAACGCTGAACTGCTCTTCTTGTTCCTTCATGATACATTCAATTAAAGGGAGAAAAGGGAAGTGAACGTTTTTATTGATGTGTGTTTTCCTTGAACAAATCCGTAAATGATGATAAGTACCTGTCACTAAAATAGTGAAAAAATACGTAGTATTTATAGGTGTTCATTGATCGATTTTTGTCTTTCAACAAGTGCCGACAAACGTGAAAAGTACAAATTTAAATTATAATTTAGAGTAAAAAGTATTGTAGAGAGCAGAAAAGCATTCAAAATTTCAATATAGATAATAATAAGTGCCCAATATTGGATGATTTTTGCTACGTTTGTGGTCATATCGTCCCAAAAATAGGCAATCAAAATCGAACAAAACTTGTTTACTGAGGAATTCAAAACAGCGTATTGTAATTTTTAAAGTGGTACAAACTTTACGCAGAACACAGTGTGCAAAAGTTGTTGTAATACCCCTAAAGTGGATACATAGAAAATGTGTACAGTTTTCTTTTATGCAGCCAGTAATTTGGGTACAGGACCTAACTGGACATGATGAATCCAGATGGGACACCCAATATTGAAAATAATGGACCACAACCGCTAACACAAAACGAAATGAATTACATTGTGGCTAAGATGGGACTAGCGCAACAAAAATCCTAAATATTGAAATCATTTTTAAAGCGTAGAAAGCTGACACAGCAAAATGTCAGCGCAATATCATACAGAAACGCCAAGCTGATTGTCCAATTCTCAGAATTGAGTCCCAAAATCATGTGTTGCACTGTGTTACAAAATCATGTGTTTCAACATAAAGCAAACAAAATGTTTGTTGGGATATTGTCGGAACGACACGTCTGAAGGAAATCTGATGTTTCCTTCGACGTGTCGTACCATTTTCGAACCGGCGTCTGAACTAAAGTCCTGGAAATTCTGAAGGGAAATTAGACGTGTCGCGTCAGTATTTTTCAAAATTTACAATTTTTTTGCTATGTCTGAGAAAAACAATTTTGCTTAATGCTCCTTTTTGGGCTACTGCTATTTGGATAGGGCTGTTCGCTTTCAACAGCTTTTAGCCTTTATTGGCTTCAGCTATTGGAATGTGTTGTTTTTGCAGCATTAACGTTTGTTGATTTTTTATTATATTTTTTATTAGAAGAAATCAAAACCATCATTTTTGAATCTATAGTATTTACAGCCTGATTGTAGGGTGTACTGATAAAATTAGATTAGACAACGTCACCATGGCTAATTTTTCAATGGAATTTGTTTTCTAAACATTTATAATGGCAACATTTTAAACATGGGGAGTTTCCGCTGGAGAACACGCAAAAACATGAAAAACGCCGGGTTATTTATTTAAAAACATTTAAAGCGTTGAGCGCAATTGTAGTACAACTCAGTAAATAGTCTAAGTATAATAAGTTGGCAGTAATATTTATTTTATAAAGTGTGGCATATTAGTAACATCCTACACCGTTTTATTGTACAGGGTATTATTGCTTTATAAATTTGTTTATAAAGCGCTAAAAGAGAAGATATCGATCAAATTGTATACGGAACTGATCGACATAGAATCATTTTCTGAGCCAACTTATCCATGTTCATCAGCCAGTCCATATACTAATTTACAAAAATAATCCCCACGTTTTATTGTTTTTATACAAAGAAAATACTTCTTTATTTGAAAGAAAAGTTTTCCTAAAAATTTACTGAATTTACTGATCCCATTATTAGGTAAATTGAGATATATGACTGATTTTATTACGGAGAGATTCATTAATATCAGTTAATTAGGTTTAAATGCTTCAATCAATGTTGCTGGGGTTTGTATGTCATCATATTATTTTATCATAGAAATATGCTGCCCCTGCTGGGTTAACCTCCAGCTGGGTTATATACTCCTTAGTATAGTACCAGTTGATTTATCCACTCCTTATTATAGGACCAGTTGGGTTATATACTGCTTAATAGATGTCCAGTTTCGAAGTTCACCGAATAAATAGTAAACCTTTAATTGGTTTTAAATATGACTTATGATGTGCCTATGTGGATATGTCACAAGGTGGCAATCCACCACCTGCAATGACAAAGACACGTTAAAATAGCCGATTGTTTTCATTTACAGGGAACAATAACAGTGGTCGATTAATCGAGCGTTTGGTATTGTACCAGTTCTATTTCCCGAAGTGAAAGTATAGTTTTTTGGAATACAATTGTTTACAATTGTTTAGTTCGTTGTACATCGTCTACTTCAGATAGCGGAGCACATTCAGAAGGTGTCCTATTGATTCCCCCTTCTCTTCGACACCACAGCTTCTGCAAAAATCATTTCGCGAGACATTCCTCCAATAATGCAGTGACCCGTCATAACAACACGATAAGTGAGACCTCAGGTCACGATAACGACAGCAGAGCATAAGCACAGGATGGGGTGTTCTAATACCATCCCAGAAGTTTTTTAGCCCACCCCATAGATATTTCAGCTGGATTTTTTAATTTTATCAATTCCAATCATCTATAAATTTTACAGTTACTAATAACAAAAATAATATAATTTTTTGTAAATTCTGTAATGAATCTAAAAACTCAAAGGTTTGCAATCAATTTGGAAGTAGAGGAACGATTCTTAGGTTTCGTAGATTGTTCTGTAGGTAGATATTATTTATATATTTTTTTTTTTTTTTTTGGAAAAATAAGATTGGAAATGTTTTTAATAATTGGAACTCTTATAATGGTGCAAATGTAAATTAAAATGGGGTAATTGTCGACTCCTATTTGAACATACAATCGGCATCGACATTTTTCAATCCTGTACATATTTCCAAACCTGGAAATCATATTGATTTCAGAAGAATATGCAATGTTCTACAAACAAAATATTTGGAAGTTCGAAGTCTTAGTAAAACTAGACGGAGTTGCAGATACCAAAATTGTAGATCAATTGCATTAAATTATTTATTTATATGAATTACAATACAAAGTAAATTTATATTCTAATTGTAAGGTCCAGGGAAAGGCCGGGTTACAAAGACCATATGGCTGAATTTTGCAGCGACAGACCAGAGCCTCTGGTGGGAATCGAACCCACGACCCCCAAACTCATAGGCGAGTACGCTACCAACTCGCCTACTGGGGCGCTCATTATGTTGGTACCAAAAATAGTTTAGAGTAGGAAGCAAGTGCATCACGACACAAAAATGCAGTGGAGGCTTTGGGATTATTAAATATAATCACTAAACCAGAATCCGTTATGAATCTTCATGTAAAAAAAATATTTTCAATCAACAAATGCAAGGCTCGGAGAGGCATACTAAACGGTTAGGCATACTAAACGGCAGCTACACAGAAAGAAAAAATCGAGTAATATGTACTTGAATCGAGCCATAGCGGTGTCAAAAGTACGGTAAGTACGGAATTTCTAAACCCAATACTTGATTTAAGCCTTATAATACTTGATTTAAGCCTGATCAGCTCTTGATTTAAGCCTAACCAATACTTGATTTAAGCCTGATCATACTAGATTATTTGATACTAGATTTATTGTGCTTTCGTTCGTTTTGTACCTATGTACCATTTATATTAATTTTTGCCACTGCATTGCAAAGAATGCAATTTTTTTAAAATGGTATGTCAAAAGTTTGACAGCAAAAGTAATAGCATCAACCAAACGAACAAGAATTATTAACAACTTCAAAACACTTAAATAAAAAAAAATCACGCCAAGTAATGAATTCGCAAACTCTGCTTGAACGAGAAACGAATTGGATATCGTTGAGCACAAATGTTTATACATATACATCGGATTTGATTTAAAAAAACACATAAAATTTAGAGAAATGTATGAAATCTTTGTTTGGGTCGAGAACGGTCTATATAATTTAATGTTTAAAGATGATTTCATGTAAATGTTGACCGCGGCTGCTCCTCAAATGGTTCATATTCCAATTTTGGCATACTCTTTCCAACATATCGGCCGGTATCTCACTATTAAATTCTCCAATATTGGCTTCCAGTGCCTCAACCGGGGCTAGTTCCTATAGACATGAGCCTTAACGCATCCCCACAACAAATAATCTAAAGGCGTTAAATCGCACGATCTATGCGGCCAATTGACCGCCCCAAGGTGAAATAAACTTAAATAATCTGCAAATTTTTTTCGGTTACCAAATTTTTTTCGGTTAACTCAACATTAGTTAATAGCCAATATGTAGATTTGTCTGATGATACGATAGCATTTTGATATTGGCGAACAGATTTAAGTCTTCCACAAACTAAAGCAGTAAATTATTTGGTAAAGCTTTGAATGAAACCTCTGAATTTATTGATGATTATAGAAGTCACCTGCAAATTGATAAGGAATCGCTATTTGTACAGGGTTTTCCAATAAGAGTGATATGATTTCGTTGAAAAAACACACTTATTGTTAAGGAAATTCAAAAGTTTTGTATTTAATGTGAAGTACAATCGATACAATTAAGTTCTAAATAAAACGTAAATTTTGAGATTTGACCATTTTAAATATCGTAAACGAAATAGTAAAATTGTTAGTGATTCTTATTTTTTCAAAGAGTAGAATAATAAATTTTTTATTCTTATTCTTATTTTATTCCATACTGCTATGTTTTATGTTCATTATAAAATATTTAATTCCTCTTTAATAAAATTATAAAAGTCTTTTATTTTTTTTTAACAAATGTTATTTTAAAATACCGAATTCTTGCTTATGTAATCATAGAAAGGTTGTAATAAATCTTATTTCAATATGAATTAATTTCTTACTTTTCGTTGACAATTTCATGTGTGAAAAATTTTAAAGCATGAAAACAAACTTTTCTTCTTGGGGCTATAGCCCACCCCAACATAAATCAAGTGCTACGCCAATGCAGCAGAGCGTTGGTGTGTTTGGAGTTTAGGCATGGCCATATCAGCTTGAAATGTATACAGTTCCTGACTAGTGGCCATCTGCCATTTGTTGCCATAAACTATATTCCAAGAAGAGCTTGCAGGTCGCTAGAGGCATGTCCATATATTCCAATTCCCCTGGTGAATGTAAGGTAGTTCCTAGTCTTGCAACTTCATCTGTTTTGCAATTCCATGGTATGTCACTGTGTTCCGAAACCTATATCAGTTGAATTCAATAACTGATCAGTCATCTCTCTAAGAGATATTCGACAGTCGGGACAGTTTTTAAATTCAAGAGACAGTTTCTAGCCGTTCCGTATGGTAACAGATGAAGGCAATCTTAGCTTCTCTCCATTTTTTGGTATTTATATATTTCTGCTCAATACATCCAATATAGAGCAATCTTTGAGCAATCTTTGAGCTAGGGAACCAGTAATCAGCCACTGCATGTAGCTCCGATGGAGAGACATTTTATAGTCCCGGGGACCATTTGGTTTAAAGTTTTTGATCGCCCAATCCCGAACTTGAAACCGAGAATGTATCCTACAGACCTGTCGAGGTAGAGGCCGATATCACTTTTCTCAATTTTTGCCAAGTTATTTGAGCTATTTATTCTGGAAAGGATCATTGACCACACCGAGGACAACGATATATTGAAAAAATACCAGTTCGGGTTCAGAAAGGGAATGTCGACTACCCACAAACAATAGCCTGAACAAGAGAAGTATCACGATTGCTGTAAGCCTTGGTTGAAGGGAAATGAGTTCGACTTCAGCGAAAACATGACTGCATTCGTTGTCAACAACCTTGAGTACAGAAGAATTTCGCAGGGCTATGTGCCTGCTCGGACCTGGCGAACTTTCCGGAACCCAGAAACGGGGAATTATAAGTTATATATCGATACCTCCATTCTAAACTATGCTAAGTGCAAAAAGGTAGTTTTTCAGGAGAGGCGACCAAAGATCGAAGATTTTGTGTGGAATTCCTTTGTAATGGAAATCGAGTGACCTGTACTGTTTTTGATTGGGATGACGGATAAACACCAAATTTTGACTGAACCTAATTTGGAATATTAAGAAATAAAAATGCAATCTCCCTAAAACTATGCTAAGTCGACTTAGCATATTTTAGAATGGAGATATCGGTATGCAGATGACATAATAGTGGCAATCACGCATTCCACGTACGTATACATTATACCTGTAAAGACTAGCTGCATACATTTTTGAGTGGAGATTGAGGCTGAATTTTGAGAAATACGGGTCAATTATATTGAGGGGCACGAAATCTCGCTTGTACAAAAATGCCACAAAGCACATCCCGGCCATAAAGATCAGGGAAGACATCATCAATAACACTAAACCCCTGAGATATTTGGATGTAGTATCCCAGAAGGACAAGAATGTCGACAATATCCTCAATAAGGGCCGGGGAACATTTCAAAGTGCCAGAGGATCCTTGGCAGAGGAGGAAGTCTAACTCGCAAGGTGAAACTGGCACCATACACGTAGATTGTAAGACCCATAGTTTCGTATACATTCCCGATTTGGTTCATCATATCATCCCATCAGATGGAAAGATTGAGAATCGTGGAGACAAAGATACTGTCACATTGTCATGGTCTGAGGAAAAAGGTGAATGAACAGGTATACTGGATGCTGGCTGAAGGCAATCTCTCACATATTGACCCAGAAGGAAAATTAATTCTCTTTGTTACCACAGGACCGGAACCTATGACTTCAGAATGTGGTTTACAACACAGATCAATAATCCGCTGACATAGTGCGTGTGTGTCTCTTGCCTCTCCATGGACTCATTCTCTCCTATCCCCTGCTTGTTTTTCTTCCTATTGAAACCTATCCGCCTCATTTAATCGATTAATCTTCATGTTGCCAGTTGGAAAACAGGGTCTATACTGCTTCAGGCTCTTAATGATGGATTCAGCATCAGCCGGAATCCATGCATGTGCCCAAGGCCGAGACAGAGTGCGTCATTACAGTCAGAAGTTGACCCATCAACTCATCAAGTACGTTGAAGTGCGAGTATACAGAGAGTGTGGAGAACATGCCTTTCAAGAGGCTGCTGTTGTATGGAATTTGGCAGAGTACACCGTTCTTCAGCGATACTCCGTGTCCATTTCGAAAGATTATTTCTGTTTGTAGGAGGATCTCGAGAGAAAGGCGCAAAGCATAGTCTATGGTAATCGCTGACTGTGAACCGAATATTCCGGACTTATGTAGCTGGGTTCATTTTAAGTGGCCCAGGGTATGCTTCCGTTACACCCCATCGGAATTCATTTAGGACATTTCTGTGTGAGAATGTTTGTTTAATTTTTCCAGCTCGAAACTATTTTTGCAGTTATAGAATGCCCTGTTTTTTTAATTAATTGTTGTATATATACACAAATTACATTATTTATTACCATTGCATTAATTATCATACAGTGAGACTTCATTTTACACACCGGAAGGGGCAGAACAATGTCTGCAGGGCCAATTAGTTTTAAAAAAACGTATCTTTGAAAACAAAATTTGATGTTTATGTTGACCGAACTACAACAGAAAACGCATTAGTAGTTATAGGTAATACTATTTTTTTCAATATTATTGCATAGTGATAGTTTTCTGAGAAATGGATGAATAGTGTTATTGGTACAGTTTGGGCGTTGATAACCGACTTCTGGAGCATCCATACAGCCACAGAGCCAAAAACGGCAGAGAAGACCTGACCTTATTATGACTACAATTAGCATTTTGAACTGAGTACTAAACATTGTCATATAACAAATATTTTTAACCCACATAAACCCCACTTAAATTTCCATTTTCACTTGCATATCTTCAACAGTTAGGGTTCCTTCAGTAGTTCAGTATTCCACAAACTGATACCTATCTCAATATCTCAATGTACGAGTATGTTTGCATTTTAGGTAAATTAAACATTTCTGGATTATCATGGAACTTGCATAACGCACTTTTGTTTAAAAGAATACATTTTTAGCAAATTCGATCAGGGGTCTTTGAAATTATTTTAGTGCAACAGGAAATAGATAATTTCATACGTAAATATTTCCACTCACCCTACTCTCCCCGCCCCGGGAAAAATGCAGACATTGTGGGGGTGGGGTAATAGTCATATCATCAGATTTAAAATAATTACGTACACAATTGGTAAAAGTTCAATACAAACAAAACAGTAAAACAAGAGATTTTGTTTATAACATTTCAAATGTTCGAAGAAAATCCACGATAAATCGATGACTGCATTAAACTGACGTCACCGTTGTGCCGCATTGCGAATGAAATTCGCAGAATTGTTTTCTTCTTGTGTCCATTAAGTATTTTTAACGATGGATGATATAGGTATTTACTTCTCTCACCTACAAGTATGTAGATATGTGTACTACACCACTGTTTAGATATCAGATACAGTCCCAGATTATTACATTACGACCGTTTAGGTTAGGGTGGCATATCATATATTTTTTTACCAGCTCACATAGAGCAATTTAGGTCCCTAATGTTACCACGGACTGAAATGCCCCTCATCGAAATCAACCTGTTTGATATACAAGTGTATCGATAGTATGAATATCGGTACCGGAAAGATCTGTTAGACTGCCTAAAAAGGCTGACCCCTGTATGTCCAGTCGTCGTTTACTCAAAGCGGGACAGTCGCATAGCAAGTGCTCAATGATCTCCACTTCTTCCTCATCTCCACAACTTCTGCAGAAGTCATTGGAGTCAATACCCAATCTTTTGGCGTTTTCGCCTATCAATCAGTGTCCCGTCAGAACTGATACTAACGTAGACAATATTTTCCTCTCTAGTGCGAGGAGATATTTTGATCTTCTCAGGTCATACCTTGGCCAGATTTGTCTAGCTACCTTGCAGGTGCCGATTTCTGTCCATCTTTCGTTGGACTGCCTGATTGCCTCTTGCCTAAGCCAGAGCTTGAACGTGGATTGTGGCGCACCAATATATGCAAATTCTTGGAGAATTTGTAATGTCGGCCCTTTTCCTAGCACGTTCGTTACGACCGTTACGACCGTTACGCAGTCTAGAGTCCAGATCGATTCATTTGATAAAATTTGGCTATATTTCTATAAAATGCTAATTTTTTTTAGCTCCAATCGGAAGGAACATGTATATTTATATCTGAAAAGTGTTCGTTTTTGCATCAAGAAGCGCTACTCTGTCAAATTCAATAATTGTCAGATTTATGACATCGAAATAAAAACATGATGGAGGTCAGTCCCAATCTAAACAGATTATTTTTTAAATTCACCGGTATCATAACTGGATTCACAAAACGCCTCTTTGGTCGAATTTCATTTACATAGTTCAATAAATAATGCTTCTATAGTGCATAAATGAAAAATTTGAGGTACAAAGTATTGAAGAGCTGTGTATATCTAAATCTAAACCAATTTTGACCAATTTCAGTAGGCTTCGTCCCCGATTTTGCGAACACCGGACAGACAGGTATTGTAAGGATAGCTGTAATGCCTAAATATACGCTGTACAGACATCTGCCAAGCGACTACCTTATAATATCCTGTACCACGTTGTGGAATATTTCAAGATGTTGCAAACAGAATAATAAGGATAGAATACACCCATCTTATGGTGGAGGGTATAATAGATATACTTTTATTGATTCAGTACCAAAATGTAAATTTCTTTCGTGAAATAAATATTTTCAACATTTCAAGGGATTATAATTCTGCATTATAATTTATGAGTTTTAATGGAGTTTTCTTTTGTGCCAAAATGCTGCAATGCGTGCGAAACGGTTTCGTTTCTCATTTGTAAAAAGTGTCGCAATCGCACTGGGAAATGCTATATTTTCATTCCTGTTTTAAATCAAAGTGGGAACGCTACCCTACAAAACATATGTTTTTAGCGTCAAGTGATCGCCTAAATAACCGCAAGCGTATTTGCGTGGTGTCAATGTAATATATTTAAATGAATTTTTGACAGATGTTTTGTTTAGACAACGCCCTGAAGCATAATTTGTTTATAATGATTTAAAAGGCTGCATTTTTGCAAATTTTGTTTTCGATTCCGACCATTAAAAATGCTACAGTACAAGAGGATGTAGGCGACTTTTAAAAATGCTGCTCTCTGACCGGTGCCACACTGAGAACATGTTATCTCGAAATGGGTGCAAGAGTGGTGATGGAATGGAAAATTGGGTCCAAAGAATAGATCGCTGTAGACGGGCTCGTGGTGGTCATATGGCCGAAATCGAATTTTATTCTGAAAATGTAAAATTTGCATTACACATAGAATAAATTTGAACTCTACATTTTAAATATTCTGTGTTTTATTAATATATTAAATTGTTATGTCCTTAATAGAAAACCCAATACTTTGCTAACTCAAACGAAACCAATTATTCCAAATTATTATCGCAATTCCTCTTTTCGCATTGTTAAGGAGTTGTAGGGTATTATATAGTCGGCCCCGCCCGACATTCTTTCTTTCCTTTCTGGTTTTAGAAAAGAAAACACCATTAGCTTCAAATGCCTAATACCGAATGTCAACTACATTTTTAATTGGTATATATAAATGTATAATGATTGTAAAATAGAAACAAGTAAAGACGGATTAAGTTCGGTCATGCCGAATCTTATATATTACGGGTACTAAAAAAAAATCATTATACCAAATTTCAGCCCAATTCGTTGAAATTTGGGGTTTGTGTGGCGTTAGGAAGTCAAATCTAGAAGGGACCTTTGTACAGAGGCTTTATCAAAACATGGACATATGACTATCGTTGTTCGTGTGATGGATTTCGGGTATATATAAACCCCAGTTACCAATTTCCATGGCTAAATCGTCTAAGAATTTTACGACGATTAATAACATATACATATACTTTATGGGGTCTCAGATCAATATTTAGTGGTGTTACAAACGGAGTGACAAAAGAATATACCTCCATCCTATGGTGGAGGGTATACAAATTATTTACATATCCAACTGTAATAGTTTTTAAAACATTTTTTTGCGATTTGATACCTATAATCACAAAAAATTATTTGTTCTTGCTAAATATTATTTGTACAGTACAGTACTATAATGTACATTAACATGCAATGCCAGCGGAGACAACCACCTCTGAATGAATGGCAATACTATTCAATTCAGACTTCAAAATTTAACCGTAACGTTTAGAATAAATGAATGTAAAACATAATAATCTGCGTTTTCAGGGAGGTTCGTTATGGCTCTGTTAGTGCTAAAAGACTGTTATGTTATGATTAGTAGCTTCTATGGAGTTGGCCTTCTACAACGGTTCATCGATATGAACGGAGCTGTAAGCGAGAGTGAATCAGCTTTAAAATATTTATGTAAGAACACAAAAAATAAAACAAGTAAGAAAGTTCAGTCGGGTAAACCGACTTATGAATCCCCTCACCTTGAGTCCCAAAAAATATTCGTAAATATTTGTTGTTTTTATTATTGTTATCAATTTAAAGGGTATTTAATAACTTTAAAGTATGTACTGGTATTAAAGTTAAAATCTGTTAACTTTTGGTACAAAATGGTCCTTTTGTGTGGGAGGTACCAAAAGGGGCACGCCAATAACGCCCACTTTTCTGTGGACTCTAAGTACTATAAAAGCATTACACTGCACACAATTCCACGTACTTATATGCACTGGTATTAAACTTGTAAGCTGTTAACTGTTGTTGTAAAATAGTCCATTTGTGCGGGAGGTACCAAAAGGGGCGTGCCAATAATGACCACTTTTCTCTAGACTCTAAGTACTATAAAAGCATTACACTGTATGAAAATTCAAGTATTTGTATGCACTGGTATTAAAGTTAAAACCTGTTAACTATTGGTAAAAAAAGGTCCATTTGTGTGGGAGGTACCAAAAAGGGAGTGCCAATAGCGCCCATTTTTCTCTGGACTCTAGATACTATAAAAGCATTATACAGTAAAAAAGTTCAAGTATTTATATGTAAGCAGTTAACTTTTGCTGCAAAATGGTCCGTTTGTGTGGGAGGTACCAAAAAGGGAGTGGCCACTTCGCCCATTTTCCTCGACGTGTTAGCGACTAATAAACTAATACTATGTGTGAAATTTCAGAAGATTCGAGTAAGGTATTAAAGAATCAATATTTCACTAAAAGTTAACCCTTTGTGGGGAGGTACTAGAAGGAGTGGACCAATATGGCCCATCTTCGAACTTAGCCGGAGATAGAGAAAAATATTACCGCATACCAAATTTGAAGTCAATCGGTTACTCCTGTCGAGAGTTATCGTGCGCACCAGCCAGCATACAGACACACAGACAGACGGACGGACAGACGGACATTGCTCAAATGATTCAAAATGTCTGCAAACTAATATCCGCCGAACATACTTGGGGTCTTAGGTCACTCCTTCGATCTGTTACAGTTTTGGCTCGTAGCAAATGATATATACCCTCCTCTCTAAGGTGAGGGGATACTGAATTTGACCAGTATGGAAAGGATAAAGTCGGGCGGGCCGACTACATAATACCCTACACGTCCCTAACAATGCGAAAAGAGGTATTGCGATAATAATTTGGAATAATGGGATTCATTTCAGTTAACAAAGTACTTAGCTCCACCTGTTCATCAAGACTTATTCCAAGGAAAAGTTGAAAATTTTATTCATAATAAACTAGATCTGAGATGGTACCCTTAAAAGGCACATTTTTCTTCACAGATCAAGAATCGGAAAGAACAAACAAATGGAACTGTACGGATCTATATTGATCATATGCCTAATTTCTCCCAAATTATATAAAGATTGGACATAAAATACAGTTTTAATAGCGCTTAAATATGGGGGATATATCTACATCTGAATCGATTTCCCCAAATTAGACAGTGTTTCTTCATGTAATAAGAAACATCTTTCTGTCAAATTTCGTACTGATCGGATATAAAATAAAGTATCTACAGCGCTTACTTATCTAATCGGGTGTAAATATACATGGAGGCTACATCTAATTCTGAACCGATTTTGCTCAAATTTAGTATTGCCTCTAACTGTATCAAGAGGCTTCTCTCTGTCACTTTCTATACAGATAGGTTAAAAAATGTTGCTTATACAGTGCATATACTCGTATGCCAGATGGAGGTACATTTATATGGGAGCTATATGTAAGTCTGAACCGATTTTAACCAAAGTCAACAGGGATCGTCCTTGGGTCAAAAGAAAGATATGTTCAAAATTTCGTTGAGATCGGGCCATAATTGCGACCTGTACTTTCATCACAATAATACATGGACGGACAGACAGACATGGCTAAATCGAATTTAATATAGAAGAACTCTTAGTGCTCAATTCTAGAATAGATGAAATACTCATTTGTCGATTACAAGTTAAACTAATTAGGAAGTTCTTATTAGTTGACTCTATCATAAACGAAGATATCTGTTATTGACTCTAGTTGAAAATGTCTGCTAGTCCTATGCGATGAAGATGTGCCTGTTAGCTTGAGTGTCCCGTTAGAACACTCATCATCTTACTAATCTCGATCTTGTTTAGTTTTAGAAAACTACGTATTTTCTTCTCATTTGGGTCACCCCACAGTATCTTTGCAGTTGCTCCTACTGTTGCGCTATTCCACACAGTTTTGTGAGCCATCACTGCCCAGTGCTTCAACTCATCCTTCTTGGCGGAGTTTGTCGACAACAAGTTAAACAAATTAGGAAGTTCTTATTAGTTGACTCTATCATAAATGAAGATCTCTGTTATTTACTCTAGTTTAAAAGAATTCCATAGTGATCGCATGTAATGAAGAGAGGACCGTCTTTCTGAAGGGAGGTCCTTCGCATCGACTCTATTACAAAGGATAGCCTTATTGTTTAAAGAATACCATATTTGTCGATTTTTATTATATACAGGAAGACTTTATTCATGGACTTCAGTATGGTGTAATACGTTATTAGTCGAAGAAGACGACGACATTTCTGGCGGAAAGGGGAAATGATTAGTAGACGAACTGTCATCTGTATTCTCCGACGTTCTTGAGGAGTAGCCGGATCCATCATCCGTCTGTCAAGCTGGTTCAGTGATATGCGCTCTATCGAGTGCTACCGCCGAGCTTTGAAGAAGATTTGTGACATCTGGCTGGGAGCGCTTATATATGGATTCCAGCTACACCATCGTATGCTGAATCTATCATCAAGAGGCTAAATGACTCCAACCCCCGGAAGGTCGGTCGTTAGAATGAGGCTGATAGGTCTCGAAGTCACTCATATTTTTTACTGAATGCATAATTTTTGTCCCACCTCCCAAATCCGATGGCCAAGTGTCATACAATATTCGGCTAAAGATCTACAAGAACGATAAGCGACGGGCTTGCGGAGGATGCTCCACCAAATAACACCGGTCTATCTAAAGGTGATTGACGTTTCCTCTTTTCGGATTTTTATCACAGCGGATACCGACTACAACGTTGGTGGTGAAACCTGACAAAGGTCGGGATTCTACAGACTAAACTTCACTACTACAGATAGTGCCCTTTCGGCAACAAATGACAGGTAGTCACCAGTCAGGAACTACATATATTCCCAGCTGATGTGATCCAACTTGTCTGTCTGCCACGACATTAACATTAAAGACGACAAAATGGAGCATATCTGTCCATGTTTTGATATAGCCCCCATATAAAGGTCGACTCACATCATGAAACAATATGTCTGGGAAAATTACTTTGGCAGAAACTGTGACGAAGAAGAAGAATAAATAGAACACCTTCTGCGTCTGTACCGCGCTCTCTATAGAACTCTAGTGGATACCCTAGATCCATTTCTTGGGGAGCTTTAGCTTTTTAAAGCCATAAAATTGGTAAACTGGAAAGGGCAAGAAAAAACATATATTTTATCCTACGTCCCTGTAGTATCACAATGAACTAAATATGTTTTTGAGATCAAAACGCAGGACGCGATCTATACGAAAACTGGTACAGAGGCATTTCTTGACTAAGGACGACAAAATGGAGCATACATACATAAAGGTTGCCCCCCTGAGGCTCTAAAGAAAGCATTTTTCGATTGATCTGGCCGAAATTTAAGTATTTTTATATTATGTATATTGTACTTAATCCTCCCTAGTGAAAATGAGGAACATCGGCCCATGTGTTGATACACTTTTTGACGTCCAAGAACCGATTTTGAACCGATCATGCCGAAATTCAATAATTTGTATAGCGTGATCCATTTCGAGGTTAAAGAAAAAAAACACAGAAAATTCAAATTGAATGTGGAATTTTTATTATCATTTGAAATAACATTCTTTGACATTTATTTTTTGAGTATTATGTCTATCAAATGTTGGCCGCGGCTACGTCTCAGATGGTCCATCCGTTGAGTCCAATTTACGATGACTCGTTCGATCATTTCGACTAGTAACTGGCGAATGACACGCGTGATGTTTTGCTCCAAGGCCTGAATCGAAGCGGGTTTGTCCGCATAAACTTTAGACTTTACATATCCCCACAGGAAAAAGTCTAACGGTGTGATATCACACGATCTTGGTGGCCAATCGGCCGGCGCAAAACGTGAAATTATCTGCTCACCGAAGTGTTCTCTCAATAAATCCATTGATTGATGCGATGTGTGGGAAGTGGCGCTGTCTTGTTGAATCCAAATGTCGCCGAGATCACGAGCTTCAATTTCAGGCATCAAATAGTCGGTTATCATGGCACGAGAACGGTCGCCATTGACGGTTACGTCCTCACCGGCAACATTTTTGAAGAAATATGGACCGATGATTCCGGTACGTCGGATCGGGAATCGGCCAATGGCAAAAAGATAGCTCTTAACGAGAGCTAAAATATTTCTCATGGGTGTCAAGGTCGTGGGTCGAATGGAAAGTGTTTTTTTTTATTTAAAAAAAATAGACTTAGCGCAATTGGCGAACGATTATTTTGATAATAAAACTGAATAATTTCTAAACTTTGTTCAGGCGTAAGTCTTTCCATGATGAAATGCCAAACAATACTTAACAAAAATAACATGACAGCATGACACGACTCACACGTGATCTGTCAAAAAAAGGCTATTGAAAAAAGTATCTCTACTTAGATCACCCCATACTTTGTATTACATTTAATAGTCCATAGTGAATATGGAGCATAATGGTCCATGTTTTGATGTAACCAATATATGAAGGACACAGACGAATTTGACTTATTGGCAATGTAGAACCTACGTATTATAACCGGCACATGGATTTTGAAATGTGCCGGTTGGAAATTTACTCTATTTAACCTTCAATAATTCATAGCAATAATAGTTATCTATAGCACATAGAGAAACGTGCACTTTGTGCATTGGTGAGCAAATAAAGGTTGAGTTACTTAATTCCTTCGAAAGCGTTTTCCGGTTATAATTCAATCGTCGGCGTCTGTACCTCATCTAAATATACAGTCGTGCAAATTAAGTTCATTTGTATCGACTAAATATGCTTAGTACGAGCATATACTGAGAAAACAACTGAATTCATTCGCATTAAAAGCATTAATTGAGAATAACAACAGACTATAGCAACGACAACAACAACAACTACAACAACATCTGTGGCAAAATATAAACAATTTGTATTTTTAGCAGAGATTGTTTATTATTGTTTTGATTGGTTATCTTTATAAGTATTTATTCACAAAAGATCGGTCGGCTATTTTCCAATTCATAAACTCATTCACAAAAAAGTGGTCGGTCGATCGGTTGGTTAAGTGATAGAAACAATACAAACAACAACCGGCCGATTTACACACATTCGATCGCTAATGTGTTTGTTGTATGCCGTGCCGTCAATTGTATTTTCCATCGTCCGTCCGTTCTTCCGTCGCGATGGTGGGCGTATGAATGATTTGCTTCAACTTCCCCCCTAAAAGTGAAATGTTTTTCGAATACACGCCAACTTAGTACCACGTGATATTGTTGGTTTTGGTCAAAATATTTCATCAATAAATGGTAATTATTATTATGTATTGAATATACACCGACGAAATAGTTGAAATATATAATATAAAAACCTTAATCTATTTACATTGCGAGTCGATTTAATTAATAACAAAAAAAAATATATTTTTAATTGATTATTACAGCCGATACTCATTCACGTAAATGCAAAGGTGTGATAAATATTGAACGATTGCCGAGTGATATCAACATTGTTGCAATTGCACCCTACACTATGGTCATCGCTACATTAAAGTGAAAGCATGAACTCATCTTATAAAATTTGGCAGCGATTGGTTTTTTGAACAACGAACGAACACTGACAAATTTGAAAAAAATCGGTCCAGATTTCGATATAGCCTCAGCATGTATAACTTTAACATAATCGCTATAAAATCCTCTTTTATCAACAGATCTTTATAAAATGTTTTATGAGCCGATTTTGAAAAAAAAATTGACTAATAAATCCAGCATGACATATCATTGCTGGATCCGTGATGATCCCTACTGGGATTGCCTACAATCAATTAATCATGTCTTTTAATGATCCTTCATTATAAATTGCTGATGGCAGATTAAGAATTCAGGGCTTAAAAATCCGTACTTGATTCAAGTATTTTATACTTGGTTTAAGAAAAACCGTACTTTTGGCACCGCTACGGCTTGATTCAAGTACGGATTACTCGATTTTTTTCTTTTGTGTATAGATGTTATTAAAGAAGTAATATTTCACCAAATTTTAACCCTTTGTGGGGGGGGGGGGGGTGGGTACAAGAAGGAGTGAACCAATATGGCCCATCTTCGAACATAGTCTGAGATAGAAAAAAATATTATAACATACCAAATTTTAAGTCAATCCCGTCGAAAGTTGTCGTGCGAACAGACAGACAGAAACACGGACAGGCTGACGGACTTTGCAAACAAACGGATTTTTTTTCCTTTTATTATTTCAATAGATTGACAATAAAAATCACACTACATGAAATAAATATTCAATTTGAACATAGGGCGTTAATAAACTCTTTCCACCTGTTTCGATCGCTTGACATGGCCTTGACCTGACTCCATGACATATCATTTGATTCGCATTCTTTCTTCAACATTCTCACCCACGTGTTTCGTGGCCTGCCTGGTCGCCGATGTCCTTGCGGGTTCCATTCTAGAGCTTGTTTTGCAATGTCATCGTTTGGTCTTCTAAGTATGTGACCGATCCAGCTCCATCTGCGTCTTTTGATCTCTACTTCGATGGGATTACTGCTCGTAGCTAGCAGCAGTTCTTCATTTGATATTCTGTTGGGCCAATAGATGCGAAGAATTTGTCTGAGGCAACGGTTGACAAATGTTTGTAGCTTCTGCAGCTGTATAGCAAAACTGACATTACGCTGGTGTTAAAAATTTTCAGTTTTGTGCGCTCTGAAATACTGTTTGAGCGCCATATTTTGTGTAGCTCACGAAACGCTAATCTGGCCTTATTTATTCGGCTTGTTATGTCTGCACCTGATCCGCCATCTGTCGTGATGGTGCTACCTAGGTATGAGAACGATGTAACGTCCTCAATAGGAGTACCATTTAATGTCAGTGGTGTTGTGTTGCTGGTGCCAATTCGCATAAGCTTAGTTTTCTTGACATTGATTTTTAAACCAACTTTACTGGCGTTTATGGAGAGATGATGAAGTTTCGCTTCGATGTCAGCAAGACGGTGTGAGAAGAGGCATAAATCATCTGCGTAGTCGATGTCGTTTAGAAATTCCTGTAGATTCCACCGTATACCCTGTGGTGCATCCATGTTGGTTTGGTGCATTACGCTGTCGAGTACTATCAGGAACAATGTGGGAGATAAGACGCAGCCTTGTCTAACGCCGGTGTTTGTGGTAAAAGGGTTGCTTTCCTTACCGTTAAACCTCACTCTCAATTCCGCGTCCTGGTATAGGTTACGAATAATGCTGACTATTTTGTCGGGGATGCCTTTGCTGCTGAGTGCTGACCACAGTGCAGGGCGCGAAATCGTATCGAATGCGCGTTCGAAGTCAATGAATAGCATGTAAAGTTGGCTGTTAAATTCCAGCGACTGCTCGATGATAATACGTAAAGTATTTATGTGATCGGAGCATGAGCGGCCGCGTCTGAAGCCCGCTTGCTCTTTCCGTAGGATAGTGTCTACCATTGGTGAGATTGTTTGGAGTATAATTTGGGCCATTAGTTTTTGGATGGCGTTTAGTAGAGTTATTCCTCTCCAGTTTTTGCATTGTGTGAGGTCTCCTTTTTTGGGGATGGTTATTATTACTCCAGACTTCCAACTGGGTGGGACGCAGTCGTTTGACCAGGCCTCCCGTATTATTGGCGTGAGTACCTGCGCTATTGGTGTTGCCCCGTACTTGAGTAGCTCAGCTGGAATTGCATCGGGTCCGGCAGCTTTGTTGTTTTTTAATTTAGAGAGTACAGACGAGATCTCAATTAATGATGGCGGCGATGTGTTGATGTCACGTCTTTGGTTGCGTCTTCCAGTGGTGTAGCTTGACATATCTGCATCAGGAGTAGTTATGTCGGAGTTGCTGAAAAATTCTTTCCATCGTTCAAGTTGTTGATCCGTATTTGCAATGTCGCAGTCATCTCGGTCTTTTATAACAGTGGTGTTTTTCTTTGGCTTTCCGCTTAGACGATTTATGGCAATATAGACCCCTCTCAGGTTACCAGTATTTGCACATTTGTCTGCGTCTGTTGCGATGTTGTTGCAGTATTTCTCGCGATCAGCACGCACCATCCGTTTTACTTTGTTTGCTGATGTTCGATATTGAGTTTTGGCGACGGCTTTTGTTACTGCTGTTTTAGCTCTTGTTACGGCATTTTTAAGTTTTCTGCGAGTTTTAATCTCACTCCAGGACTCATCGCTAATCCAGGATTTTAAGGCATGATTGCGAGTACCAAGAACAATTTCGGCGCTACATTTACACGCATGTGTTATAGTTTCCCAAGTTTGTTCTTCATTCGGGTTCAAACTGTTGGTAATTTCGCTGCTATACATCTGCGCTATTTCCGCATTCTGGAGGTGAGCTAGATTGTATTGAACTTTGCGGTATTTTTTGGATGTAGCCGCCGGACGAAGTTTAAACTTCCCGACAAGTAGATGGTGGTCACTATCGACATCAGCTCCTCGCCGAGTTTTCACATCAAGTAAGCAGCCAAGAAAAAGTTTGCTGACTATAATGTGGTCGATCTGATTTCTTGTGATACCATTCGGATATTCCCAGGTGTATTTGTGTATATCTCGATGTATAAACTTAGTGCCTCCAATGAAGAGCCGGTGGCGGGCGCACAGATCTACAAGTCTATCACCGTTATTGTTTCTATGTGGTCCAACTCCTTGATTTCCCATTAGATTTTTGTTGTCATTTCTTACTTTCGCGTTGAAATCGCCATTGAATATTTTTATGTCACCAGTTGGTACAGAGCCCAGCGTAGCTTCAAGTTGTTGGTAGAAAACATCTTTGTTCGTATCATCATCCGGTTCGGTTTGTGCATAACATTGTATTATTGTCATTTTGCGAAATTTAGTGTTGAATCGAGCTACTAAAAGGCGATCTGATACCGCTCTATTTTCGAGCAGGGCATCTTTTGCTTTTGGTGAAATCATAAGACCGACACCGTTTATATGTTTGTTTTCGTTGCCAGAGTATGTTAGTATATATTCTTGTGGTAGAGGCACTGATCCGTTGTTTAGCCACCTGATCTCACTAAGGCCAAGAATGTCTATTTTGTACATGTTCATTTCTCTGCGAACTTGTTCTAATCGCGACGTCTCCGAGAGTGTTCTGACGTTCCATGTTCCAATCATTATCCGTTGTTTGAATGCGAAGGTCGTTATCGTAGGGGGGTCTTTTATTGAATTTGTTAACGTTTCATAAATAATATTTTTTTAATAGAATGGGTTATTGGCCCATCGCTAAACCACTTTATGGTGTGGAACCGTTTGCCGCTCGAATTAGTTACAGTTTCACATTTGATAAGACCGTATCCAGGGGGTACCACGTGGAGGCCATCACCGAGGTGATGGAATCAGCATGCTGATCTACGAGTCGACTTGAAGTGGCTGACTAAGGATCGCTAGAGAGCTTTGCCTTATGCACATCCATACCCTCCAAAAACCGGAATGCCCCCAAATATTCTTGGGGTCTCTTAGGTCACAACTTTGATGTGTTACACTTTTGGGCCGCAGCAACCGATTTATACCCTCGTTTACAATAGTGGGGGTATAAAACCGGATTATGGTGAAATTCTCCTGTTTCTACTAAAAGTGCTATAATTTCTACATTTATCCATTGATATTCTTCATCGTTAGGATGCTAGCTTTCACAATTTTTTTTACCATTCTTTATAGTATTTTTCGTGCCAACATCATAATTTCCTTTAATTTAAAGTATTTCACGGCATTATCGGGCCTATACTTCAAAAAACATGATCCAGTTGCTAAAGGCTACTTCCAAGAAAATGGGAATTTTAAAGAAAAAAAAATTCCTATAAATTTGTTTTCATGTTTAGGACACCATACCAGAAGTGACACCAGAAGATGGGGTCTTTGTATGGGAATATTTCAAAACATGGACCTATGTGTCCCATTTTTAATAGGGACGATTAAGTACAAAATAAAGCATAAATGCTTAAATTTCAGCCGATATGCTCCATTCCCTAGTCTAAGAAATTCCTCTGTACCAATTTAGGTGAAGATCGCTTCATAATTGCGACCTGCACGTTCATTCAGATGTTCTGGACCGAGAATCGGACGGGCAGCTCAAAAAGTAATTCCTGTTCGATCTGTATAAGCAACTATCTATCTCTTCTCCTTTTGGGGGGCAAAGCAAATGCACGAAGTCTTTATAACCTGTACCACAGTGTGGTGTTGGTTTAAAACAAAATCGAAAGCATTATTACTGCAGGTAATCATATAGTCAAGGCTTCCGAAGGAATACATAAAAAAAAACTTCAGACGCTATTTAAGTTAATCGTTATTTAATTAGTCCATTACTTGGTTACCATTGCACAGTGAGAAAATAATTCTTCCATATATTTAGCGAAAGACCGATTTCTCCAAATGTTTCCCAGAGTGAGACTCCTCGTTTATTCACAATTAATTAGTTTTATATCTAATCCGATAATGATGTGGTATCTAGGGGTAATATTATATGATATATTCACATTTGAAAATTGATTTTAAAAACATAATTACAGCGGCAAATAAAATGTATATCATGTATTTCAATTTATATGACGTCAAAAAATAAATACTTGGTATTAGTACGTTTCTCCTCATTTATTAGAAAAATCCTATCATATTCAACGTATAAATACACTTAGTTTTTTAATTTGAAGAATTCAACTCATTTCTTTAAATAGCTCTTTTTAATTTATCACAATCAAACTTTTGAGGTTTTTCTGAGTGTACATTTAATGTGCAATGATTTCTCTTCCGATCAGCCGATCAGACAGGTGCGATAGATACAATTATATTGTTTATTTAGTAGTTGATAAAAAAATGAAATGTTTCATCAATGAAAAGCCAATCATATGTTTAATAAATGGGAACTTTATCAAAATATTTATAACACCGTTGAATATTGGGAAATTTCCTTTGTAGCCGAAACACTTTCTGCTTCTCTCTCCTCGGCCGGATGACGTAAAAGATGAAAACCGACAAACAAACACGTGCAGATAGTCACAAGTGTATCCGAATGAAGCTACATATTTTTTAATTCGTATTAACTTGCTGGGAAAAAATAGGAATTTATTCGAAATTATGAGGTGTTTATTTGACAAGAAACACGAATCGAAATCGATTGCAAAGGTTGTTTTTAAATATATTTTTTAATAATATAGTGAAACTTTTTTATATGAAAAACCCAAGGAAAATTCGAGAATTTCCGAGTGCCTTTATATTTTGAATGAACCGTTTAAAATGTAGTAGCAAATAAGACTAATAGAAATATAAAGCAGTTTTCCAAATATGTTTCATATTAGACATTGAATGGCTTCCCTCCCTTCACGTCTTCCAAGAGATTTTTTTGTGTGTCATTTTTATCGTACACTCCGCCCAATGATTTGCTGGTTTTGTACTCAATTTGTCACTCCGCTGTATTGATCCCGAAATATTGATCAGGGACGCCATAAAGTATACTTATACATCGTTCATTCCATGTCAAACCGAACACCTTTTTTGGGTCATCATTCCCGATTTCAACTTAAAATTCTGTGAAAAATATAGTTATGTAGCCCCATATATTCTAAATGAACGCTGAAAATTTGAAGAAAAAAATATTTATTAAGAAAGTCTTGAGATCAGAACATTGCATTTGTCATATTTTAAAAACGCGTTTGTAGATCTATACAAATGCGAGCTATTCTTGAAGGTCTTGACTAGGACATCCTTGATATATGCGAAAATTCGCCAATATTTGCATATACATATTGTTCTTTATTTTACCTATTAAATTTTAATTTGCATACTGGACCAGGAAACACCAACATAGATATCGCGACCTAAGAGGCAAAATACTTACTGTATATGAATGTTTTTTTAAAGATGACATAGTATGATTTTTTTTACTTTTTGTTTTAAAATCGATGTACAGGGTTGCCCATATTCGACGGACCCACGGACTCGTTGGGCCCATTCCAATCGACGAGGCTTGTCCGCAGGCAACAATCTTTGCGGCAATTGAATTTTGTACGGGAACAAATGCAAATCAACGCGAATAATCCGTTGTAAAGTGGACCGAGCCATGCCCAACTGCTGAGAACGGCGTTTTTGGGATGTTCTTGGGGACCTCTCAACACTGGCTCGTACGGCAGCGATATTCTCGGCCGATCGCCTTGGTCGACTTTTATTTGGCCTCTTCGGATTAGAAAGAGCCTCACCAGTCGAAAATTTTTCGTATAAACGCTTAATGGTGTTCTTAGAAGGCGCACTTCTCACATTTTTTAATATTTTAAAAGCACGTTGACTTGACTTCTTCTGTTGAATGTAAATTTCAACTATTTCAGAGCGCTCGCGTGGCGTGTATTGTTCCATGATAAAAATCTGCTTGGACTGACGCTTCAAACGCGGTATGTCATTAAGCGATCTGACATCTCTGTCAAAAGTTATGGCGTTGCCAGATGGGTCCGTCGAATATGGGAGACCCTGTATATCCAACTTATCCTACGTTCCGCTTCTAAAAATACATTTAGGCAAAAAGTGGACTTAGCGCCTTTTCACTCTTAGGTCGCGATATATGAAATATATATATATATATAGGCATGGAACCCTGTCTAATCTGAGCTGATCCTGTAAATTTTAATCTGGTGTTTTCTTCAGTTTCTAAAGGGTTTTCCAACAAGAGGTGTTTAGGTATTTAGGTATTCAAAGAAAAATGTAATTTTTTGAGATAAATGATCGGATGTTTATTTCATAATAAAGAGGAAGGTATGCCGTTAATAATGAAAAACAACATCAGCCAAATGGCCACCACGACCACGCTTACAGGACCATATCCTTTTCATGAAATTTTCCATAACTAAAGCGCAACGTGGCTGCCCTGTGTCCTCGATAGCCTCACGAATTCTATCTTTGAGGTCTTGAATCGACGCTGGGCTGTTGGCGTAGACCTTATCTTTCACGTGGCCCCAAAGGAAGAAGTCGCAAGGTGTTAAATCACAAGATCTCGGTGGCCAATTGTGATCACCTCTTCGAGAGATAACACGGTCCGGAAACTTTTCCCGTAACAGAGCAATGGTTTCGTTGCTTGTGTGGCACGTAGCGCCATCTTGTTGTTAAACGTTGTCCAGATCAATACCACCCAACTCCGACCAAAAAATCATTAATCATCTCTCGATAGCGCAATCCATTCACCGTAACTGTTGATCCAACCTCATTTTCGAAAAATCAAGGTCCAATGACACCGCCAGACCATAGCATCTGGGTTTTCCGAGCCCCAGATGCGACAATTTTGCTTGTTGGTGGAAATGGGCCTCATCAGTCAAGATGATTTTGTATAGTTCGTTGTGTATCGTTCGATGATCGTGTATCGTTCCTCTTTTAGTAATGGCGTAGTTTCTACTTGTCAAATGTTCAAAATGTTGGAATCCCCTATTATATAATAGCATTTTTACTTAAAAATGTCAGAAATGGAAATTATTTTTTATTGAAATGATTCTGTCTATTTTGTAATTTTAATATTTATCATAGTTTATAAAGAAAAATCATTGGCATTTTTTTTGTAAATATCGTTTTAAAAAAGAACTAGGCTAAACACCATCTTGAAATTTGTAAGGTCAGTTAAGGACAAATGAGACTACATAACTATATTTTTCTCAGAATTTTATGTTGGTGTCATTGATGAGCAAGATGCAAAATAAAATTGCATATGCATCTGATGCATTTAATAACTTTGAATTAACAGCATTAATATATGTACTCTAAAGTACAAGTCAAGACCTTACACTGAAAATATTATCTTCGTGAATATCACGAAATGTTTCTTATATATTACGAAATCTGTGTCGGTTGCCCGAAATCTGAATTATTTTTTCGGCCGTTGAAAAGTTTCATACGATATTTATGAAATATATTTTTTTATGAAATTATTTCATATTTTTTATGAAATTATTTCATATTTTTTAAGAAATTATTTCATATTTTTTAAGAAATAATTTCATATTTTTTATGAAATATTTTTATTTATATTATAAAAGATTTATGCAAACGAACAAGAATTATTCCCTACATCTGCTATTTCAAATCAAAAATAATCACATCAAGTAATGTATTAATATTTTTATGTAATTATTTCATATTTTGTATGAAATTATTTCATATTTTGTATGAAATTATTTCATATTTTGTATGAAATTATTTCATAATTTGTATGAAACATTTTATATTTTGTATGAAATTATCACAATTTTTTACAATTTGGATAAAATTATGTAGTTGTAATCAAAGCAAAGCAAACATGTCAGCATCTGAAATATATAACATATATATCACATAAACAGTTGTTAAATAATTTCCAGGCTTTCCTCCGAACGCTGTAAGTAGGTGATAAATTTGGCATATCATCTTTTTTGTCCTAAAAAAAGTACACCCCTAACATTTTAAAATTATGTTACTCTCACAAAAATTACGAAATTTATAAGACGTCATTTCGCCCAAAATAAGAATATTTTCATAAAATGTATGACCATAATTTTACGAAGCTTTTATGACGATTTCTTAAGAAACCTCTTCGTAAATTCGTAAAATATTCTTCATAATATGAATGAAATTTACGAAAATCTTTATAAAAAATATGAAGAATATATGAAGAAAATAGTATGAAGCATGTTTCGCAAATAGTACGAAGAAAATATTTTCAGTGTACGAACGAGCTCTCATTTGTAAAATTCCGCCCTCGCGTTTGGATAATGCATAACTTCCAAAATACACCTTTTCAGATATTTTCCCAAATTTTTCAGATTTCAGATGCTTATAACATCTAAAAAAAAAATTGGTTTTTTCCTCGCCAACTACAAGATTATTCATTTCCATATTAAAACTCATATACAAATTTTCAAGACAATCGGCAATGTCGACCAGATTTTTTCCAAAAATCGTTCGGTTTGATATGGAAAAAACGATATACGATGATATTCTTACACTACACTGCTTAGCCATGTCCGTCCGTATGTTGTAATCACGCTACAACCTACAACAGGGCTTCCCAACTGGGGAAGCACGGCTTCATAGGGGGAAGGAGGGAGAGAGCTTCTGTATTTGAGCCGTGTGGATTTAGGGATATTATTCTAAAGGTGTCATAAATTTAGAGCAAAACAAAAAACTACACGTGGAATTTGTTAAATGCTTTTATGTATACCCTACGCCACACTCTGTGGGCCAGGGTATAATAAGTTTGTGTATTTACTTGTAACACCCAAAAGGAGAAGTTATAGACCCATTGTTTATTATACTGATCGACTTGCAATCACTTACTGTGTCGATTTAACTGAGTCAATCTGTCCATCCGTCCGATTTTCTCCAAAAAAGCCATTAATCTTTAAAATAAGTACGTTTTGTACTTAAAATTAAGAGATTTATTTAATATTAATGAAATTATTTATATTTCAAGCACAAAATGTATGTACTTATTTTAACGATTCAGGACGTCTTTGGCGCCATTCTTCAATTTACACAGGATAATCTTTTTCCTTTGTAAATATATGTTTGTTGTCAAAGTGCAGGTCGTACTATTTGTGGTCTGATCATGATGAAATTTAGCAAAGTGCTCTTTTTTGGTTCAAGGATGATCTCTATTAAAACTGGTGAAAATCTTCAGATTTGCATTTAAGCGTATTTTATATCTTATGGAATGATACACGATTCAACAACGCACTGAAATTATTAAACTTCGAAAAATCGAAAATCATCGAAAAATCATCTTGACTGATGAGGCCCATTTCTACCTCGGTGGCTAAGTCAACAAGCAAAATTGTCGCATCTGGGGCTCGGAAAACCCAAGAGTTATTGTTGAGAAGCCTCTCCATCCTCAACGTGTGACTGTTTGGTGCGGTTTATGGTCTGGCGGGTTCATTGGACCTTACTTTTTCGAAAATGAGGTTGGCTCAACAGTTACGGTGAATGGATTGCGCTATCGAGAGATGATTAATAATTTTTTATGGTCGGAGTTGGATGGTATTGATCTGGACGACGTTTACTTTCAACAAGACGGCGCTACGTGCCACACAAGCAACGAAACCATTGCACTGTTACGGGAAAATTTCCGCACCGTGTTATCTCTCGAAGAGGTGATCACAATTGGCCGCCGAGATCTTGTGATTTAACACCTTGCGACTTCTTCCTTTGGGGCCACGTGAAAGATAAGGCCTACGCCAACAGCCCAGCGTCGATTCATGACCTCAAAGATAGAATTCGTGAGGCTATCAAGGACATAGGGCAGCCACTTTGCGATTTGGTTATGGAAAATTTCATGAAAAGGATATGGTCCTGTAAGCGTGGTCGTGGTGGCCATTTGGCTGATGTTGTTTTTCATTATTAAAGGCATACCTTCGTCTTAATTATGAAATAAACATCCGATCATTTATCTCGAAAAATGACATTTTTCTTTGAATACCAAAATAACACCTCTTTTTGGAAAACCCTTTATTTTATCACTCCGTTTGTAACTCTTCTAAATATTGATCTGAGACCCCATAAGGTATATATATTTTTAATCGTCGTAAAATTCAAAGACGATTTAGCCATGTCCGTCAGCCCATCTGTTCTAATCACGCTACAGTCTACAATAAATGAACAATATGACTGAAATTTGGTACAGATACTTCTTATAGCTGCAGATAACTTGCAATTGAAAATGGGCAATATCGGTCCGTTTTTTGATATAGATTATATATATCTTCCCGATTTGAATTCTTAACATCATAGAGACCACAAATGTCAACTGAATGAAAATTGGTAACTGGGGTTTATTTGTACCCGGAATTCTTTGTGACTTCGTAGCGCAACAAAAACCTAAAATTTTATCGATTTGGGCTAAAACTTGTTATAATGAATTTTTTTTTTTTTTTTTTTTTTTTTTTTTTTTTTGATACAGAAACGAAAATTGGCAACATTGAAAAAAAAAAAAATCGTTTCAGATTTAGCTAAGCCCCTCCATATATATACCTCCGATTAGGCATCTAAGCGCTACAAAACTTGTAGTTTACATCTAATCATTATAAAAGTATTAAGAAGTTTATTGGTCCATGAATGAACACTGTCAAATCTGAAAGAAATCGGTTAAGATTTAAATATAGCTGCCTTAAATAAGTTCCTTCTGATTTGGTATCGACATTGGCAAATTTTAAGAAAATCGGTTCAGATTAGCTATATCAGTCGCTGTTCAACCGTGATCACTGTAAGACGTATTGCTGCGCAAAATTCTATTACTCTCGTTTCATAAATAAAAAACAATAACAATCAAGCAAAACAAATATTTTGTATTTTTTTTTGTCAATAACCGGTTTACGATAGTAAAGCGAAAGTGAAACGCGTAAAAAACTACGTACATGCGTGCGATGCTTGCATTGCGCGCACGCACTGGTCGACAACAACAACAACAGCGAAAAGAAAACAACCATAAGTACTCACGTACTTAAATCATGTCTAACAATGGTGTAAATCTTAGTGATGACACAAGTGATGAAGATGATTCTAACTGGCAAGCTGTTACAAAAAAGAGGAAAACCTCACGATCACCTATTGGTTTCCTTCATAAACGGCAACAAATTGATGAAACTGCAACCCCGTCAACATCCAACAGATTCAGTGCTCTTGCTGCTAATGATAAAGAAAGTGATGGTAACAATTCATCATCGCAACCAACAGAACCGAAACCTCCGCCGATCTTCATTCCTAATGTAGATAATATTGGTAAAATGATTAGTTGTTTAAGTAAAGTCATTGCAAATTCAGATTTTAATTTCAAGTGCTTAAGAGATGGCCAGGTGCGTTTAATGACCAAAACAATCGAGTCATATCGAAAGGTTGTAAGGCATTTTGAATCATCAAAAATTTGTTATCACACATTCCAACTTAAGAAAGATAGAGCTTATAGGGTAGTTATTAAGGGGCTCCATCATTCTACTGCCATATCTGATATAAAGGCAAAGCTTCTAAGTTTAGGACACCAAGTAAGGAGTGTGAGAAACGTTATTAGCCGAAAAACCAAAGAGCCATTGTCAATGTTCTTTGTAGATCTGGATCCAAGTGAGAATAACAAAGATGTTTATAATATTCACTCAATCGACAATGCCATATTTACTGTTGAACCCCCAAAAAGATTTGATGATATTGTACAGTGTTTTAGATGCCAAGAATATGGGCATACGAAATCCTACTGTAGAAAACCCTTCAGATGTGTTAAGTGTGGCTTAGATCACTCCACAACCGAATGTACTAAACCTGCAAATACTCCTGCCAAATGCGTACACTGCCTCAGTAATCATACGGCCAGTTACAAAGGGTGTTTAATCTACCAAAAACTAGTATCTAATAAAAATAATTCAAATAATAGATATTCTAATGAAAGAACTATCTATAATCCCAGCAACGTAAAAAATCATGGTCAAAACCAATACGAAAATATAAATGCATCTAATGCTTACACATACTCACAAGCTGTAAGAGGCGAACAGCCTGGAGAAAACAATTTACTGAACAAAATCGAAGCAATGCTTGCGAAACAAATTGAATTAACAAACACATTAATGAACATGATGTCGATGTTAATGTCTAAATTATGCAAGTAGATTTGATAATTGCCGAATGGAATGCGAACGGTATATCAAACCGTATAAACGAAATAGAATTATTTCTCCATCATTATTACATAGACATTCTTCTTGTATCAGAAACTCATTTTACAAGTAAGACATATTTCAAAATAAGGGGCTATGATTTAATAACTGCTAACCACCCAGATAACAGTGCCCATGCTGGTGCTGCTGTTATCATAAAATCAAATATTAAATACGAAATTGCTGAACCTATAACAGAACCATTTTTACAAGCAGCTGGCATCAAAATTGTTTGTGACAATACGAACGTATCTGTATACTCCGTCTACTTTCCACCTAGATACAATGTGAAATGTGACCAATATGTTAATTTCTTCAACAAGTTAGGAAACAAATTTATTGTCGGAGGCGATTTCAACGCAAAACACCCATGGTGGGGATCTCGATTGCCAAATCCAAAGGGTAGAGAACTTTACAAATGTTTATCTCAACGTCAATTTAATGTTATCTCTACTGGTAGTCCCACATACTGGCCTACAGATGTTAGAAAAGTGGCAGATCTACTCGATTTTTTTGTTTATTCCGGTATTTCTCAATCATTGTTGCATATTGTTGCGTGTGATGATCTTAGTTCTGACCATAGCCCAATAATTCTAAATTACAAAACCAAACATCGCCAAAGGAACGAAAATCCCAAACTTATTACCACATACTCTGACATACATGCATTTCAAAATTGGATTGAAAGTAATATAAATTTAAATGTTGCAATTAAAACTGGTGCAGATTTGGACGAAGCAGTCGAAATTTTTACTCAGCTCATTCACGAAGCAGCAGCTCTGTCTACTCCACAAGAAAGAGATACCAGCATCTCCAACTTTGTTATTACAACGGAAATAAGAACTCTCATCAAAAGGAAAAGACGTCTTCGTAAAATATGGCAAAGAACAAGGCAGCCACCTGATAGATCTAATTTTAACCGAGCGTCAAATTACCTAAAAATTCGCCTCAAAGAATATAAAAACGAATCTGTCGGGAAATTCTTAAGTAATCTTAGCCCTACTAACAATAACGAGCATAATCTTTGGAAAGCTACAAAGTACCTGAAAAGACCACAACGGAGAAATGTTCCAATAAAAAATGTGGATGGTATATGGTGTAGATCTGACAAAAGCAAAGCTGATGCATTCAAACAATTTTTAGAGGAAACATTTTCACCATTTAATTTTTGTAACTCTGAGCAGGCGAAAGCAGTGATCGACTTTCTTGATGTACCTTGTCAAATGTGTCGGCCCATTAAACACTTTACAGTCCACGAAATTCAAAACGAAATAAAGAAACTGAACAAAAAAACTCCTGGATATGATCTAATAGACTATAAAGTTATCAAGTCTCTACCAAAAAAAGGGTTGGTTTTTCTTACGGTAATCTACAACTCAATTTTAAGACTTTCATATTTCCCTACCCAATGGAAATGCGCTAAAATAACTATGGTGCCAAAACCAGGGAAACCTGAAAACTTGCTATCATCACACAGACCTATTAGTCTACTACCGGTATTTTCTAAATTGTTTGAAAAACTTCTTCAAAAAAGGTTATCCCCAATCCTGGAAGCTATAAATATAATACCCGATCACCAATTTGGATTTCGACAAAGTCATGGTACTCCAGAGCAATGCCATAGGTTAGTCAAAACAATACGAGATAGTTTGGAAAATAAACTATACTGCTCATCAATATTTTTAGATGTAAAACAAGCATTTGATAGAGTTTGGCATGAAGGATTGCTATTTAAATTGAAATGTCACTTACCAACTCCATATTATTTATTGTTTAAATCCTATCTGCATAAAAGAAGTTTTTATGTAAACGTTAATGGCGAAGAATCCGAAATTGGCACTATAAATGCTGGAGTCCCACAAGGAAGTGTTTTAGGCCCAATATTATATACAATTTTTACATCTGACATGCCTGTTTCCGATCAAGTTACCATCGCTACCTATGCAGACGATACTGCTATATTAGCCACCAGTAATTGCCACATTGAAGCCTCAAATATTATCCAAAGACAATTAGAGTTAACAGAAAAATGGTTTAACAATTGGAACATTAAAGTAAACGCTGAAAAATCAACACACGTCACATTTAGTTTGCGAACAGAAGACTGCCCTTCACCGAAATTAAACGGAGTCACAATACCTTCATATAATAGCGTGAAATATCTTGGCCTACACATTGACCGACGGCTAAACTGGAAAAAGCATATAGAATCCAAAAGACAGCAATTAGATATAAAGACTAAAAATATGTACTGGCTACTAGGACCAAATTCCCAACTAAGTCTTAATAACAAAGTAATTCTTTACAAAACCGTTCTAAAGCCCGTTTGGACATATGGAATTCAGTTATGGGGGACAGCAAGCAATTCAAATGTTGAAATTTTACAAAAATATCAGTCGAAAACTTTAAGAATGATCACAAATGCTCCTTGGTTTGTTAAAAATATCACAATACACAACGACCTTGGTATCCCGAATGTCATAGATGAAATAAAACGCTTTAGCTCTAATTATTTAAGTAGATTAAGCACACATCCAAATACTTTAGCTATAAACTTATTAGATGATACTGAGGAAGTAAGAAGACTGAAAAGACATCATGTTTTAGATCTGCCTTTTATTTAGAACCATAACTAATATTATAATGTAATATTTATGTACGCTACAACGTCAGATAAAAAGTCATTAATGTAATATGTACATAGTTGTTAAGTTCATTGGAGTTTAACAATACTGTAATTTGTAAGTTGCTACAACATTTGCTTATTGTTTCTTGTAAATAGATTGCAAATAAAGAATTATATAAAAAAAAAAAAAAAAAAAAAAAAGATTAGCTATAGCCTCCAGGCGGAATGAAATTGGGCCCCAGGAAAATACACCCCAATTTTTTTATGAATATGGGCCCCAAAAAATAACATATCAAACAACAACAATTTTATTTGGGGCTTAATTTAATTTTTTGACTGTTTTTTGGGGTTTACTTTCATTTCTTATCTGCTTTTTGGGGCTTATATTCATCTATTAATTTAGAAACAGGAGAGGCTACGCATAAAAGATTTGCTCCACGTTGCCAACTTTGGATCCTGTCCATAGGAGAAAGTCTTAAACAGAGGCCGGAGGCCGTAGGCCGACCGCACAGGAAAATATTTATAGTTAGAAAATAGGTTTGTATACGTGTATTATTGCGTACTCCCCAGATTTACAAAAGGAAAATTTCTTAGTTTTTTTGGGGTTTATTTTCATTTCATGCTGTTTTCTTGATTGGGGTGTAATTTCCTAAATCTGTTAGGCCCCAAATTTGGGGCGCACTTCCATGTTCAATTTGGAGTGCATTTTCTTGGGGTCCAACTTCCGGCCGCCATATTTACCTCCGATTTGGCATCTAAGCGCTATAGAAGTTGTATTTAACATCTGAGATTTACCAAATTTAGCATAAAGAAGTTCATTGGTCCTAGAATGAGCACTGTCAAATTTAAAATAAATTGGTTCAGATTTAGATATAGTCTCCCTATATACTTTACTTTCGATTATGTATCAACGTACTACAAATCATTTATATAACATCCGATCATTATGAGCCATGAGAGGAGTTTCTTGGCACAGAAACGATGATTTGAAAAATATCTGTTGAGATTAATATATATAAATAGCCCTCCTATATGTATTCGTTCCGATTTGGTATCAAAACCCTATAGAGGCTTTATTTAACAGCCGATCGTTATGAAATTTCGCAGAGTGGAGTTTATTGATCGAAGAACGAACCCTGCAAAATTTGGAGAAAATGGGTTAGATATTGACAACATATCACTAACATACTTCAAGAATAACATAACTCAAAATTGAAAATTGTCAAGATGTGCAACTTTAAGTCCGTATAAAAAGATAAGTACCATGAAATAAGATGTTAAAAAACTTTGGAGTAATCCGAAATAAGGTAGTTTACTTATAAACTAAATTTCCCTGAGATTAATTTACAGAATTTTTTCGATAATAATGTATTTATTATATCAAAAATAATTTATTTCTTATCAAGAGAAAAAAATATTTCTATGCATATTTCACAAAAAGAATGAGAAGAGAAGATTGAAAACAAAGAAGTAATTACACATTGAATAATGCATATGAAAAATAACCCTGCAAAGTTGTATATTGTAAACCTTTCAAAAGAACGCACTAAAAATAATTCAAAAATATTAAGATTACTTTTAAAATTTCATTTGTAGACAAAAACTAGGCCAATATGTGATCAAGATCATTGTGTAGTGTAATGACCCATCAAAAAAAAAGAGCATCCAAAGAAGCAATAAAAATCCCCAACTTATGATCCGGAAGATGTTCTAATTTAGATTTTCACCAATGAATTTAGCTAGGGCCTGTAGTGCCGGGGAAGTACCTTTTTGTCATTACTTTTGCACCACTCCTTTTAAAGCAATCTAAGATTTCCTTTTTTGGTGTTTTATTTATTTGATGAATGTTTGTCATTCTTATTAACATTTTTGGGTGCAGTGATAATTCTCTTCTTTAAAATGAATAGAATAAAAACATACATATGTATATATTGTTACTCTAAATCTAAAATAATTAAAGATCTGCTACATTTCATAATGACGGCGAAAAAAATGCGACTGTTATCAAATGAACCATATATGTATAGTGGTACTATACCTACATCTGTACCGATTTTCTTGAATAATAATAAACGATGGGTCTATATTTTCTTCTTCTTTTGGGTGTTACAAACAAATGCACAAAGTTATAATACACTGTACCACAATGATGATGATAGATTTAACAGGAAAATCGTTCCAGAGAAGAAGACTACTGAACTGACGACTGCTACTGGATTTACGCCCGACTCTAGTCTTTCCTTACTGATTTATGCATGAAAACTTACTACGAATGAAAGTGTACAACGTCTGTCAAGTCCTAATTTAAAATTGACTTTTTCAAGCTTAAATACTATTTTGAATTCGAAAAACGTACCAAATATAAATTTTAAAGATATATTTGTAGACCATCTCGATGCTTTATCTAATGAATTTATTAAGTATTTTTTCAGATATAAAGGCGGATTCTTTGCAAAATAAATATGTATAGGGTGATCCATTTCGAGGTTCCCTACTTTTTTAAAGAAAAAAACACAGAAAATTCAAATTGAATGGGGAATGTTTATTATCATTTGAAAGAACATTCTTTGGCATTTATTTTTTGAAGATTATGTCTATCAAATGTTGGCCGTGGCTACGTCTCAGATGGTCCATCCGTTGAGTCAAATTTTCGATGACTCGTTCGAGCATTTCGGATGGTAACTGGCGAATGACACGCGTGATGTTTTGCTCCCAGGTCTGAATCGAAGCGGGTTTGTCCGCATAAGTTTTAGACTGTACATATCCCCACAGGAAAAAGTCTAACGGTGTGATATCACACGATCTTGGTGGCCAATCGACAGGCCCAAAACGTGAAATTATCTGCTCAACGAAGTGTTCTCTCAATAAATCCATTGATTGATGCGATGTGTGGGAAGTGGCACCGTCTTGTTGAAACTAAATGTCGCCGCGACCACGAGCTCGTAACCGAGCTTCAAAAAGTCGGTTATTATGGCACGATAACGGTCTCCATTGACGGTTACGTGCTCACCGGCATCATTTTTGAAGAAATATGGACCGATGATTCCGGTACGTCGTATCGGGAATTGGTCAATGGCAAAAAGATGGCTTCTAATGAGAGCTAAAAATATAGCTCATGGATGTCAAGGTCGTGGGTCGAATGGAAAGTGTTTTTTTTTTGGATTAAAAAAAAATTTACTTAGCGCAATTGGCGAACGATTATTTTGATAATAAAACTGAATAATTTGCAAACGTTGTTCAGGCGTAAGTCTTTCCATGATGAAATGCCAAACAATACTTAACAAAAATAACATGACAGCATGACACGACTCACCCGTGATCTGTCAAAAAAAGGCCATTGAAAAAAGTATCTCTACTTAGATCACCCGTTAGTTCCGCAATCCATTTGTTGTTGACATTATTACACTGCCAGATTCTGTTCAGGAAGAAGCAACTGAATTAAAATTCAACTAATGTGCCACTCAGGACTTTGAAATATGTGAGCTCAACAATTTTTTTTAAAATATCAAAATATTTGTCCGAATTTAATCCTCATCATCTAAAGCACGGTACTATGTTCCAGTTTCACGCTGAAATCCCATACAATAAACAAAGTTGTGAAAATATGAGTGAAATTTTTTCAACGTGAGAAATTGACATTTTGCGCCGATACAAATTAATTGAACGCAGCAACAAATTGAAGCCGCCAGTATTGTACTCCTTTTTATCTATATTCACATTTGTCCGCGAAAAATTCAACTGTTGTAAATATTAGCAATAAAATTTCCTAATAAAGAATACTAAATTAAATTATCTGAAATAAAGAAAACTACTGCAAAGGACGGAAAATAATTATGTCCATAAACGAGAAGAGTGACATTCCGATAGCAAAGCAAAAAATGTGCAAAACACTGGAAGGACATGTAACTATGTGTAATAATGTGGAATTTGTCTTGTAATTACATATGTACATTTACGTTTGTATGTTTAGAACAATCGTGACGAAAAGCTTTGAAAAACTTTGTGGACGGCTAACGCTACCGAGGCAGTAGGACAATGGGATTGGGCAGTGCCTGTGATCTCGTCTTTAAATGGTTATAAAGAAAATAGTGAGTTCTTGCCAGCCATAGGAGTTGGCAAAAGAAATTCCGTTTATGGATGGAAGTTTAATTAATATATGTCAACAAATATATTGTAAATCCTTAAAAATAATAATAAAACATCTTTTCGGTTCATCAAAACATCATTATACCCTACACCACACTGTGGTACAGGGTATTATAAGTTTGATTCACGGCAGATGTTTGTAACACCTGAAAATAACACAGCTACCCCCACCTTAAAGTATACCGATCGATCGACTTAGAATCACTAGCTGAGTCGATTTAACGATGTCCGTCCGTCCGTCCGTCTGTCCATGTAAAGCTGTTCGTCGACTACAGGTCGCAATTTCACTCCGATCGTTCTGAAATTTTGCAGTTTAGAGTATTTCGCGGCTGTTAAGATCGCTATTGAATTTGGTTGAAATCGGTTCAGATTTAGATATAGCTCCCATATATATCTTTCGTCCCATTTGGCCCTTTAGTCCTATAGAAGCTGTATTTTACATCCAATCGTTTTGAAATTTAGAATGGTACAGTTTCTTGATCCATGAACCAACATTGCCGAATTTGAAGAAAATCGGTTAAGATTTAGCTATAGCTCCCATATATATGTTTTGTCCGATTTGGCCCTTTAGTTCTATAGAAGCTGTATTTTATATCCAATCGTTTTGAAATTTAGAATGATAGAGTTTATTGATCCATGAACAAAACACTACCGAATTTGAAGAAAATCGGTTAAGATTTAGCTATAGCACCCATATATATGTTTCGTCCGATTTGGCCCTTTAGTTCTATGGAAGCTATATTTTACATCCAATCGTTTTGAAATTTAGAATGGTAGAGTTTCTTGATTCATGAACCAACATTGCCGAATTTGAAGAAAATCGGTAAAGATTTAGCTATAGCTCCCATATATATGTTTCATCCGATTTGGCTCTTTAGATCCAATCGTTTTTATACCCTACACCACACTGTGGTACAGGGTATTATTTAAGTATAAAATGTCCCAAAAGTAAATTTATGCAAACAATTTATACATGAATTACAAAATTTATATATCAGAGTTATTCAATATTACGAGAGTGGTGTAGGGTATTATATAGTCGGCACCGCCCGACTTTAGCCTTTCCTTACTGGTTTTATTTATTTATAGTCGTACAACAGTAGGCAATTATTTTGTTATTTGTAACCTGGCTTCTGATGCCTCACAAGCATCGCCATCCAATCAACACAAAATAAATAATTTATGCATAGCAGCACAATGATCTTCAACAATATTTCCTTTCTAAAATTTAAATTAACTATTTATAAGTCTTTATTTCATTTAATTGTTTATTGATTAGAATGTTAACTCGTGTTTGTTTTCAAGAAAAGCAAAAAGGAAACAAGTAAAAGCGTCAAGTTCGGCCATGCCGAATCTTATATACCCTCCACCATGGATAGCATGTGACCTCACAAAATAACTCAAACCTAAAGAAAGCCAGTAAGGAAAGGCAGAAAGTCGGGCGGGGCCGACTATATAATACCCTACACCTCCCTAACAATGCGATAATGGTCATTGCCATAATAATTTGGAATAATTGGTAAATGGGTAGAAACATAATATCTAATTCTGAAACGATAATCGCTAAATTAAGCAATATTCGTTCCTAAATTGAGAAGCATCTTTCTGGGAAATTTTAATGATCGGAAGTAAAATACAACTTCTATAGCGGTTTGATACCAAATCAGGAGGAACATATATATGGAGCTTTAATATAAATCTGAACCGATCTTCCCTGAATACTCAGTCATGTAAAAAGACCTCCTTCTGTCGAATTTCGTACTGATCGGATATAAAATACAGTCTCTACAGCGCTTACATATCAAATCGTGGGTAACATATATATGGGAGCTATATCTAAATCTGAACCGATTTTCTCCGAATTTGGCAGTATTCCTTCATGTAATAAGAAACCTCTTTCTGCCGAATTTTGCACTGATCGGATATAAAATACAGTTTTTACAGCGCTTACAGGTCAAATCGGGGGTAACGTATATATGGGGGCTATATCTAAATCTGAACCGATTTCTTCCAAATTTAACAGTGTTCATTCATATAATAAGAAACCTCTTTCTGCAGAATTTCATACTGATCGGATATAAAATAAAGTTTTTACAGAGCTTACATGTCAAATCGGGGCTAACATATATATGGGGGCTATATCTAAATCTGAACCGATTTTAACCAAATTCAATAGGGATCGTCCTTGGGCCAAAAAAAAGATATGTTTGAAGTTTTGTCGAGATCGGACCATAATTGCGACCTGTACTTTGATTACAAGAATACATGCACAGACGGACAGACAGACGGACAGACGGACATAGCTAAATCAACTCAGAAAGTGATTCTAAGTCGATCGGTATAATAAACGATGGGTCTATTTCTTCTCCTTTTGGGTGTTACAAACAAATGCACAAAGTTATAATACCCTGTACCACAGTGTGGTGTAGGGTATAATAACACCGAAAACACAAAAAATATAGTAGATGAGAACAGTAGGAATCACAAACAACCTGCAACTATAAGAAGTATTTGTACCAAATTTAATCAACCTAGCTCTATTATTGCGGACTGTAGCGTGATTACCACAGACGGACGGACGGACAGACGGACATGGCTAAATCGTCTTAGAATTTTACGGCGATTAAGAATATATATACTTTATGGGGTCTCAGATCAATATTGAGAGGTGTTACAAACGGAGTGACAAAATGAATATACCCCCCATCCTATGGTGGAGGGTATAAAAATGCACATGCTTATACACACACACATGCATATAAAAGTGACATTTCGACAGACACACTTCAAAAATGCAATGCGACTTTGTAAAAAAGCGTTCCATTTTTCAACTTGAAATAACATTTTGTGGAATTTTTCAAGCTGAAAAAACATAGTACCCACCTTAAACAATGAAAAAATAATTTTTCGTCGCTTTTAAATATAAAGTAAAATTATCGGTTTTGCTTAAATATCGATAATGATCTTAAATGATCACTAAACATAAAATATTTTGTGATTCAGCAAAAAAATGTTTTAAAATTGCTCATTAACTTAGTACCTGATACTATACTCGTACATCATGAACTATTTTTTATGCCCTACACCACACTGTGGTACAGGGTATTATAACTTTGTGCATTTGTTTGTAACACCCAAAAGGAGAAGAAATAGACCCATTGTTTATTATACCGATTGACTTAGAATCACTTTCTGAGTTGATTTAGCTATGTCCGTCTGTCCGTCTGTCTGTCTGTCCGTCTGTCTGTCTGTGCATGTATTCTTGTAATCAAAGTACAGGTCGCAATTATGGTCCGATCTCGACGAAACTTTAAACATATCTTTTTTTTGGCCCAAGGACGATCCCTATTGAATTTGGTTAAAATCGGTTCAGATTTAGATATAGCCCCCATATATATGTTAGCCCCGATTTGACATGTAAGCGCTGTAAAAACTTTATTTTATATCCGATCAGTATGAAATTCGGCAGAAAGAGGTTTCTTATTATATGAATGAACACTGTTAAATTTGGAAGAAATCGGTTCAGATTTAGATATAGCCCCCATATATACGTTACCCCCGATTTGACATGTAAGCGCTGTAAAAATGTTATTTTATATCCGATCAGTGCGAAATTCGGCAAGGAGAAGTTTCTTATTACATGAAGGAATACTGCTAAATTCGGAGAAAATCGGTTCAGATTTAGATATAGCCCCCATATATATGTTAGCCCCGATTTGACATGTAAGCGCTGTAAAAATGTATTTTATATCCGATCAGTGCGAAATTTGCAGAAAGAGGTTTCTTATTACATGAAGGAATACTGCCAAATTCGGAGAAAATCGGTTCAGAGTTAGATATAGCCCCCATATATACGTTACCCCCGATTTGACATGTGAGCACTGTAAAAATGTTATTTTATATCCGATCAGTGCGAAAGTCGGCAAAAAGAGGTTTCTTTCTACATAAGGAATACTGCCAAATTCGGAGAAACTCAGTTTAGATTCAGATATAACACCCATATATATGTTACCCCCGATTTGACCAGTAAGCGCTGTAAAAACTGTATTTATACCCTACACCACACTGTGGTACAGGGTATTATGACTTTGTGCATTTGTTTCTAACACCCAAAAGGAGAAGAGATAGACCCATTGTTTATTATACCGATCGACTTGTAATCACTTTCTGAGTCGATTTAGCTATGTCCGTCTGTCTGTCTGTCTGTCCGTCTGTCTGTAGACGTATTCTTGTAATCAAAGTACAGGTCGCAATTATGGTCCGATCTCAACGAAATTTTGCACATATCTTATTTTAGGCCCAAGGACAGAGTTACCTATAGCTCCCATATATATGTACCTCCGATTTGGCATATATGCACTGTATAAGCAACATTTTGTAACCGATTTGTACAAAAATTGACAGAGAGTAGTCTCGTGATACACTTAGATACAATACAAAATTTGGGGGAAATCGGTTCAGATTTATATATAGCCCCCATATATATGTTGCACCCGATTTGACATGTAAGCGCTGTAGAAACTGTATTTTATATTCAATCAGTACGAAATTCGGCAGAAAGAGGTTTCTTATTACATGAATAAATACTACCAAATTCGGAGAAAATCGGTTCAGATTTAGATATAGCCCCCATATATATGTTACCCCCGATTTGAAATTCAATAGCTGTAGAAACTGTATTTTATATCCGATCACAGCGAAAATCGGCAGAAAGAGGTTTCTTATTACACGAAGGAATACTGCCAAATTTGGAGAAAATCGGTTCAGATTTAGATATAGCCCCTATATATATGTTAGCACCGATTTGACATTCAAGCGCTGTAGAGACTGTATTTTATATCCGATCAGTACGAAATTGGACAGAAAGAGGTTTCTATTTTACATGAATGAGTATTCAGGGAAAATCGATTCAGATTTATATATAAGCTCCATATATATGTTCCTCCTGATTTGGTTACAAAGCGCTATAGAAGTTGTACTTTACTTCCGATCATTACAAAATTCTCCAGAAAGATGTTTCTCAATTTAGGAACGAATATTGCTTAATTTAGCGATTATCGGTTCAGAATTAGATATATCCGCATATATATGTTCTTACCCATTTACCAATTATTCCAAATTATTATCGCAATAACCCTTATCGCATTGTTAGGGAGGTGTAGGGTATTATATAGTCGGCCCCGCCCGACTTTCTGCCTTTCCTTACTGGTTTATATCCGATCAGTGCGAAATTCGGCAGAAAGAGCTTTCTTATTACATGAAGGAATACTGCTAAATTCGGAGAAAATCGGTTCGGATTTAGATATAGCCCCCATATATATGTTACCCCCGATTTCACATGTAAGCGCTGTAAAAACTGTATTTTATATCCGATCAGTATGAAATTCGTCAGAAAGAGGTTTCCTATTATATGAATGAACACTTTTAAATTTGGAAGAAATCGGTTCAGATTTAGATATAGCGCCCATATATACGTTACCCCGATTTGATATGTGAGCGCTGTAAAAATGTTATTTTATATCCGATCAGTGCGAATGTCGGCAAAAAGAGGTTTCTTTCTACATTAAGGAATACTGCCAAATTCGGAGAAACTCGGTTTAGATTTAGATATAACTCCCATATATATGTTACCCCCGATTTGATCTGTAAGCGCTGTAAAATCTGCATTGTATATCCGATCAGTGCGAAATTCGGCAGAAAGAGGTTTCTTAGATAATATGTTTCTACCCATTTACCAATTATTCCAAATTATTATGGCAATGACCCTTATAGCATTGTTAGGGAGGTGTAGGGTATTATATAGTCGGCCCCGCCCGACTTTCTGCCTTTCCTTACTGGTTTTTTACTAAAAATTTACGTTGTTACTTAGTATGTACTTTTTTCTCAGCTGTGTCTTATGTGTGAATTACGTATTTTAATTTGCCTCCTTATCTTTGAATTGTATTAATCTAGTTCACATAATTTATTTTATCTTTAATAACATCGAATTGTAATAATACAAACATATCGTCATCAAAAATTAAAAAAAGCCTATAAACCGAAAAATCCAAAATTGAATGATTGAAAGGCAATTCATTACATTTGTTCATTGCTTCATAGCACACATTCCGACGAATTTTTAGAGCCCTACTATCACAAATGGCGAATTTATTCCGGAATTCAAAAGGGGCTAACATCAAATTATGTATTTTTTCATAATAACAAATGTCTATTTCACACAATTTCCAAAAATACTACTTATAAATCAATGTTTGTGTGAATTAATATGCATCATTAAGTTTGGGTATAATCCTGAAAACCCAGTTTGTCAAAGGACAACATTTTTCATTTAACTAATTTTTTGCTTTTCCTGTAAAATTTTCAAAATAGATGATTGGTTCTTTTTCGCCTCTAATGACGATATGAGTTTATCAAAAAAAATTTCTTCTTCGCGCCTGGAAAGGACCCTATTGAAAATGGTTGAAATCGGTTCAGATTTAGATATAGCTCCGTGCGATTTGGCCCTTTAGACCTATCGAAGCTGTAGTTTACATCCAATCGTTTTGAAATTTAGCATGGTAGTGTTTGTTGATCAATGTACCAGCATAGCCGAATTTATAGAAAATCAGTTCAGATTTAGCTATATCTCCCATATAAATGTTTCGTCGGATTTGGCCCTCTAGCCCCATATATGATGTATTCTACATCCAATTGTTTTGAAATTCAGCATGGTAGAGTTAGTTGATCTATGCATATTGATCAGACGTACATATAGATCCCATATATGTATGTGTTTCGTAGAATTTGGCTACTTACCAAATGTAAATTGTGTTAAAAAATTTTAGTTCAAGTATACATTACATATCGTCCCATTAATAAAACAATAGCGTATACGCCTATACACCATTATTTTTTTATTGCATTATAAGAATCTACGTAATCGATTCTATAGCTGGTAAAAATTTGGTGGAATTTTACTTCCACAAAGTCAAAAGTTCCAAAGTTAAATTTAACAAGAAAAAGCGTTAAGTTCGGCCATGTCGAATCTTATATACCCTCCACCATGGATAGCATGTGACCTCACAAAATAACTCACACCTAAAGAATCACAACAAGTTAGATGCTATATATGGGAGCTATATCTAAATATGGACCGATATCGCCCATTTTCAATCCCAAGTTACCTGCAGCAATAAGAAGTATCTATACCAAATTTCAGCCACCTAGCATTATAGATTGTAGCGTGATTACAACAGACGGACGGACGGACGGACATGGCTAAATCTCAGATCAATACTTAGAGGTGTTACAAACGGAGTGACAAAATGAATATACCCTTCATCCTATGGTGGAGGGTATACAAATCATCAAACTTTAATGGCCTCTCCTGAAAAACTATCTTTTTGCACTAAGCATTGCTTAGAATGGTGGTATCGATATGATGTTATAACTGCAAAGTATAACTTAGAAGAATAAAATCTATGAAAAAATAACTGGAATGTAAGTAGTACACAATCATCACACTGACGGGACATTGTTTGATCTGCAAACACCCAAGGACATTGGAAATTATGCCCAATTCCTATAGGATGTCTCTGAGGACGCTGAAGAATTTGCCAGTTATTGGCAGGGATGTAACGAATATTCGCATTCGCATATGCGAACGCGAATTATTCGCATTATTTTAACATTCGCATTCGCAAAAACCATCTTTGGATTATTTGCTTTCGCATTCGCTTTCGCTTCCATTTGTTAAAAGTGTTGTATCTTCTTATTAGTTGACACATTTTGACGATATTAATACCAATGAAAACCTCTGCCACTTCTCTTCAAAACAGTTAAAAAAAATATGTTTGTCCTTGTGGTAACAGGAGGTAAAAATATTGAAAACATTCTTAATACTTGAATATCCTGGACAAGTATCAATTCAGTTCCTTAATTTTGTTGGTTCTAAAGGGTCAAACTATTATTCGCATTCGCTTTCGCAAAAATGCATATTTCACTATTCGCATTTGCTTTCACATTCGCAAGAAATATATTTCAATATTCGCTTTCGCTAAAGTCACTTTCGTTACATCCCTAGTTACAGCAATAGCAACATTTTCCGCATATGCCACGAGTTTGGAGCCACAACATTCTAGATCCAGCAGGATTCCATTCACCGCTAGGTTCCAAATTAGTGGAGACAGTATTCCTCCTTGTTGGGTACCTCGGTTTACAAACCAAATTCGCAAATATTTGCAGCTAGAATTTATTTACTTAAAACTACTACCTTATAGTTAAAAACCAAGGAAAATATCGTTGGTGATATGTTGTGATAAATTGTTTTTTCGGTCCTATCAAAACGGTCCACTTAAAAAACAACATATTTTTCTGCACACACAATTTATCCTAATAGTCTTTCTATATGGTTTATAATTGGACCAAAAAATAATTTTGCCGTATTGCAGAAATTTTGTTATAAAATAACTATGCACAGGTCTTGCCACTATTACTGAATAAATATTATTTTAAAATAATTTGATGTGATAAATATTCCCTAGGAAATGTGTGTCGAGCAGTAGTTTCAGCGACTGCTCGCTGTTTTTGTCCAGTTGTTGACGCAGCAATAGAGCCGCTAAGGCTGCTTTTTATGGCCACTTGCCGTTTTTGAAGGCAGTGGTTCATAAGGTGATCTTATTTTTTTGGCTTAATTTCGATTCCTTAACACAACATATTGGTAATCCGCATACACTTAATCCCAAAAAAATCGTATTCAGTTCCATTTGAAAGGACCACCTTAGTGTTCCAAACCAAAAAATAAACGTACCACAAATTTGATTTAAATTCGCACATATATTAATCTATTATTTATAAATATCAAGAGTGCTTCTCAGCTAAATCATTCATAATTTGCAATATCTACAAAAAGAGAGGAATATTCGCACATCATAAATAATTGCATCAGACTAAAGTGTTGGAGCTTCTGTGAGTCGGTTGCTTTTTTATAAAAAATATATTCAACAATTTATTTGAATTTCTGCATATTCGTCTTGTCATTCATTCGGTATATAAATAATTGTTTTAAGTTACTAACCAAAATTCTTCGTAATAAAATTATTTACACGTCATTCGCACTTCGAGATCGTTCCCATTTCATTAAAAAAAAAAAAAAAAAAAAAAAATTAAAAGTAACCATATTTTATAAAGAAATCCCAAAGGAATGCTGAGGTGTTTAAAAATAAATATTTATTAACAAAACGAATTGCATCAATTTATAATGTTCGTTGAGAAGTTCTGATATGGGCAAATATCCGTATTTTACATCAGTAAGGAAAGCCTAAAGTCGGGCGGAGCAGACTCTATGATATCCTACGACACCTTTTCGCAGCAGTATTAACATAAATTTTATATCAAAAACGATTACATTTAAACTGGGGTCGTTCATCAATAATTTATAAAAATCGAATAGAAAATGTGATTTTTATTAATGGTGTTTTCTTTTCTGAAAAAAATGTTGACCCGTCAGAGGCAGCATGTTTATAAAGTCGCCTACATCCTCTTGTACTGGTGCATTTTCTATGGTTGGAATCGAAAACAAAAATGCATAAAGTAGCCTTTTAAAACACTAAAACTAAAGAATACCTCAGGGCACCACCTAAATAAAGCATTTGTCCATACATCATTCATCATTATAAAAATAATTGGATATCACGAACATAGGTTAGGTTAGGGTGGCAGTGGTATTTTTTTTTTACAAGTTCCCATAGACCAGTGTAGGTCCCTAGTGTTACCACGGGCTGAAATGCCCCTCATCCAAACCAACCTGTTTGATATACAAATTTATCGATAGTACGAATATCGGTAGTGGAAAGATCTGTTAGGCTGCCTAGAAAGGCGGACCCCAGTATGTCCAGTCGTCGTTTACTCAGAGCGGGGCTGTCGCATAGCAAGTGCTCAATACTCTCCACTTCTTCCTCATCACCACTTCTGCAGAAGTCATTGGAGTCAATGCCCAATCTTTTGGCGTGTTCGCCGATCAAGCAGTGTCCCGTCAGAACTGATACTAACGTAAACAATCTTTGCCTCTCTAGTGCGAGGAGATATTTTGATCTTCTCAGGTCATACCTTGGCCAGATTTGTCTAGCTGCCCTGCAGGTGCCGATTTCTGTCCATCTTTCGTTGGATAGCCTTATTGCCTAAGCCAAAGCTTGCACGTGGATAGTGACGCACCAATATAAGATAATTCTTCGAGAATTTGTAATGTCGACCCTTTCCTAGCAAGTTCATCGGCTTTGCAGTTCCCCGGGATATCCCTATGCCCAGGCACCCATATGAGGTGTATATTAAACTTCTCAGCCATCTCGTTAAGAGATCTGCGGCAGTCGAGGGCTGTTTCTGAATTTAGGGATGTTGCCTCTAGAGCCTTGATGGCAGCCTGGCTGTCCGAGTAAATGACAACGGCAGTGTTGTTTACTATGTTGCGACTCAGCCAATTGGCGACTTCCCATATTGCCATTATTTCGGCTTGATAGACACTGCAGGTATCTGGTAGTCTGTGAGCTATATCCAAACTAAGTTCTTCACAGTGTACTCCGAAGCCAACCTTTTCATCAAGCTTCGAACCATCCGTTTAGAAGTGGAGACGGTTTCTATTACCTGGTATTCTGCCAACCCATTCATCTCTGGCGGGAATCATAGTGATATAATTTCTCTCGAAGGTGTACACAGTTGGTATATGTCCACTTGGTCGGTTGCAATAGCACTACACTTTGATATCTTAGTTCTTGTACCTCCACATTGATAGGCAGTTTAATCTTATTGCCGCTTTGGTTGCAGCTTCTCTAGCCACAATATTAATCGGCAGTATATGGAGTAGGGCTTGTTGAGACTCGGTCGCTGTAGTCCTTAAGGCTCCGCTTATGCTCAGGCAGGCAGTTCTCTGAACCTTTGATAGTAGGTTGGTGATGGTTAGTTTGTTAGTTGCCGTCCACCATACCACTATGCCGTATAACAGTATTGGACGAACTACTGCTATATATATCCAGTGGACGATTTTACATCCTTTTCTACATCCTTTTTGCAGACATTGACCTTCCTTACACGTTACAATACGTTAAGTCTAAATAACAGTTTCCTATCTAGAATTATTCCTAAAAATTTTGAAATTTCAGAAAAGACTAGATTTGTTCCATTTATCCGAGGTGTGGGACATTATTCATCATAGTAAAGAAAACCAATTCAGTTTTGTTTGGGTTAACGCCCACTGCTTCTGGCCCATCTCGCCAATTTGTTCAGAGCCGCCAGTAGGATGTCTCTGAGGACGTTTACGAATTTGCCACTCACTGCGATTGCCACGTCGTCCGCATTTGCCACGACCTTGCAGCCACAACGTTCTAGATCTAGCAGAATTTCATTCACCGCTAGGTTCCAAATTAGTGGAAACAGTACGCCTCCTTGTGGGGTCCCTCTGTTTACAAACCTTGTTAGAGTTGTGGACCCTAGACATGCTGTTATGCGTCTTCTGTTGAGCAGACTTTGAATTAGTCTAATCAAACTAGAGTTAACTTTTAGATGTAACAGTGCCGCAATTACCGCATCTGAGTGAATGTCGTTAAAAGCCCCTTCTATGTCAAGAAATGCCACCATGGTGAATTCCTTGAAATTCCGGGCCGATTCGATAGTGCTCACAAGTTCGTGCAGGGCGTCTGTAGACCCCTTATTGTAAGCATGTTGGTTCCACGACAGGGGTTTTGTATCCAGGTTTTCTTTAATGAAATAATCTAAAAGTCTTTCCAGGCTTTTCAATAGGAAGGAGGATATGCTAATTGGTCTGAAGTCTTTTGGCCTAGCGTGCGATATCTTCCCCTCTTTGGGTATGAATACCACTTTGGTATCCCTCCATCGATTCATTTTTGCTGGGGTGATGCCGTCTGGTCCAGATGACTTGAAGGGCTCAAAGCTGTTTATAGGCCAGCTTATTTTTGATGTCTCAGTCAACAAGCTAGCGACGCTCGCAGTCCACTCGAGAGTTCCCCGAGAAATGTGTGTCAAGCAGTACATTGAGCGACTGTTCGCTATTTTTGGTCCAGTTATTTGCCTCATCCTGTAAATATCCCACTGTACAGATAATATCTTATTCAGCACTGCGGCGTCGGAGGCCTTTTCCACTTCGCCACAGAAGTTATACCAACAGCGTCTTTGGGCCTTCCTAAGCTCCTTCTTATAGATCCTGAGTTGCTCTTTATAGGCATCCCAAACATTAGCGACCCCAGTAGATTTAGCCTTGTTGAATAGCTTGTTGCAGGTCTTTTTTATAGCCGTTAGCTCAGAAGTCCACCATTGGGGTTTAGTTTTACCCTTGTACCATGGTTTTGGACAGGCCTCTTCAAGGGAACTATTGAATGATGTGGTGATATTCTCGACCATATTATCCAGACCGGCTTTGTCATTCGGTTCGTACAGAGGTTTGGAGTTGAGGATTTTCTTGAAATTCTTCTCATACAGGTACCACTTTGTCTTACTCACATTTCTGAGCACGGCAACTTTACGCGCTTTTTCAGCGAGTTTGAACTCAATATAATGGTGATCTGGAAATAAGTGGTCGTCCAGTAGATTCCACCCAATAATATTGTCTGACAGCCGGTCAGTAGCAAACGTTATGTCGAGAAGCGAATCACCCCTATTGTTTATATCCGTACTACCCCAGATAGTATGATGAGCGTTCGTGTCTGCGCCAATAATCAGCTCGACCTCGGCAGACGTTGCTTTTTCTACTACTTTCCTGAATAGAGCAGTCGGTACTACAGCTTCATAGGGCAAGTAACTAGAGACCACCCAATATATGCGATTACCGATCTCCAGACTAGAAGATGTTTGGTCCTTACCACTTAATTACCCAGGAGAAAGATACTTAGATCTTTCCTGGCCAAAATGCAGGTTCCTGGAGTGCCTTGTTATGGTTCCTTATCAGTTTGGAAAAGTTGTGTGGACACGGTGGCTTTATCCGGAAGCTCGTCGATTTCGGGACTGGGTACTTTTCACCACCAAACTACACGGAACCAACAACAAAAAAATCTTCGTGTCCAAAAGACTACAGTGATTCCACCAAAATCATTGTTTATATCACAAGAACAAATATCAATCAATTCAGTCCGATCTCTGAGCCATCCCACCCCATCTACAGCTCCGCAAGTATGTAGCCTTGATATTTCCTCTGGGCTCAAAACATGCGAGAAAATCCCCATATTTGGTCGAAATCGTCTTTAAATCTACATGTCAACGTCCATCATGTCCGTCCGTTCTCCAGCGCTATAACCCTTTCCTACTCAGCACATGCACAACACTTTACGCCATTGAAAAAAACCTACTGTGCCTTCATTTTTTTAAGTTTAGGGTAAAGAAACGTTTTTGAGTGCATATTATCCATAACATTAATTCATCATTTTATTCACATATTTATTAATTCTAACCTACATAGGTACAAAAATATCTTAATTCTACACTTACGAACTAGGAAATGTTATGTACATATATTTATATGTATACGTATTTTTGTTTTTTTATTTTACCTTCACAGGGTAGATTAAGTTCAGAAATCTTATGTTTCCTTTCATTTTTATTTTCGATTTTTTTTACAATTAGTTTGATTATTTTATATATATATATATTTTTTTTTTCGTTTATTAATCTTATATCCTGACCACACGTATATGTATTTCTTTTTGTTTTGTTATAATCATTATTTACTAGATCATTATGATTATCAAATTCTTCTTTTAGTTTGTGATGTTTTGTTTTGATTCGAGATATTCTATTGTAGATATTGCCTTCGCATCACTTCACATCAAAAATACTGGTTTTTCTACTTCGTTAATTGTCCGCTTTCCATTCTATCTCTGCATTTCTGTTGTTATTAGTTGAATCTTCTTTTCTTACTCCGTTTCATTAGCTTTACATGTTGCTTTGGTACGTAGATTTATACATTTTTGTAAACGGGTTTTTTTCTTTTTTGCGAAGTTTATTTCGACTTTTCTATATATGTATTTTTGTAGCCTTGCAGATTATATTATTTTATGTGTTATGTAATTATACACGATGCACAATTTTATTTTTAATTTTAACCTTATTTTTAACATCAGAAATCCATTTTAAATTGTAGTTTTATCCTTTTTATATTCTTTTTATTTTATTTTTATTTTTTTTGTTCACTAGAATGAGCAACAGTATTGTTTGAATTTGATGCATGTGTTGTATCGCTAACCTGTCCCTTGTCATATTTTCCTAGGTAACGGGGATTAAGGTTTCCATGTCTCCCTGGTAACCTGAAGTGGCCCGAATTAGTAGCCATTGCGTCTAGAGAAATATCCTCCTCTTCTCTCGAAATCAGTATTTCATTAACCGTTCTGTTCTTACTTCTTGGGTCCCTCAAAAGTTTCTCAGCTCGCTTACACTCCCTCTTGAGATCGGCCACGCTTTCTATATTGGAGGAAAATATAAGAGAAGCAAGATTGCTGCGTAGATTACTTCGCATGATTTGTACTAGTTCTGATTCTGGAATTTTCTTCCGCAACCTAAATGTCAAGTCATGTATTTCTGCATAAAACTCCTCAAAACTCTGGCCAGGATGCTGCTTGCAATCCATAATCTCTCGGATTATTTCATAATCAGAATCAGAGGATTTGAAATGGCTCAAAAGTTCCCTTTTTAGTGCAAAATAGTCAAAATCTACATCTCCTGCATGGTCCTCCAAAATTTGCCAATACCATTTTGCCGCATTACCAGAAACCAAGCAGTGAAAATCGCTAAAAAGTTGACTGTGTGGAACACTACACTGTTCTCGCATTCTTTCTATCCTAAAAATGAAACTTTCAACAGTCATGTCTCTTCCACTGCCATCAAATTTGATGTGCCACTTGTCTATATCGATAGCTTTGCGAACGTCAAGCTCTCTATGACTAAATGAAATACCAAGGTTATTCGGTTGGTCTACTAATATACCTCTTTTATTTCGCCCGTTGTCATCAGGTGCCCTATCCCTGGGATGACCTCCCGGGAGAGCCGTATTACCTTGGTTTCGTGGAGCACTCCTGCCGGGGGTTGAACTTGAACCAGGACCAACCTGAGAAACGTGTTCCGGGAATCCTGACGTGATCTTAGACCGCTCAACTTCCTCTACTCGCCCATTTCTACTAGGCATTTCGACATCATATCATTTTGTTCTCCTAACTGTTTCATAAGTAGTCCGAATTGATCATATTGACCACCACTCTCTTTACCGTTAGAGCCACTGGCACCACCCTGTGATAGCTCCTCCAAATCAGCGTTATCCTCTGACATAGTTAGTCTTTCTAGTTTCTGTGAAAAACTCAACGATTTATTGCTGCGATCTAAAGATATTTCACTATTTATTCTTATTACTGACGACGCACTTGGTTCTGAAATTCTCCCAAAAATCAAATCAGCACATCTATTCATATAATCCGTGGGTACAAAATCTATTGGTCGCGGAATACCCGTATCTATTTGGGTTAAGATTGACCCAACAACCTGTGTATCAAGAGCCCTAGCCAAACTCCTAGTAATTCGCCTTTCAGGGTTTACAAAATTCAGCAAGTTATTAATAGGATTCTTACCAGATTCACCCATTCGCAAAAATTCTATGATTTTTTTTTCTTTTTTTTTCCTCTAACACCAAACCTTCAAACTGTTCTAGTCAACAGCAGTGATGATACAAATTGTATATTATTAATTGTAAAAAAAATTTTAACAGTTTTTGTTTTTATTAAAATGTTCAGACATAAGGTGTTGTACAATAGCTTAAGTACGAAAAGTTACATCGAGAACATCTTTCCCTCCCCCGCCAACATATAAACACGCGTACACTGAGCCGACCTCTAAACACATCATATCACCAATTGATTAGTGTAGTTCTACGGCTGTCTAGAGTATGGTACAACTCACATCATATCTACTGGATCACCACAAGAGTATCATAATACCCTCAAGGGAAACAACAGTTAGAACACAAAGACAAAATTCATCCATCCAACCGAACTGGTGCAACATACATTTTGATTCGAAAATGTGAAATGTAGAGCAGCAGTAGTTACACATTCACGTCAGTCTGATTCTGATGAAGACACTTTGAAACCAAAATATCTATCGCAATCTTTCTGATACACATTCATACCATTTTAAAACAATAATTAAGGTATCCTCTCGTTGGGCGCCATTTGTTATGGTTCCTTATCAGTTTAGAAAAGTTGTGTGGACACGGTGGCTTTATCCAGAAGCTCGTCGATTTCGTGACTGGGTACTTTTCACCACCAAACTACACGGAACCAACAACAAAAAAATCTTCGTGTCCAAAAGACTACAGTGATTCCACCAAAATCATTGTTTATATCACAAGAACAAATATCAGTCAATTCAGTCCGATCTCTGAGCCATCCCACCCCATCTACAGCTCCGCAAGCTTGTAGCCTTGATATTTCCTCTGGGCTCAAAACATGCGAGGAAATCCCCATATTTGGTCGAAATCGTCTTTAAATCTAAATGTCAACGTCCATCATGTCCGTCCGTTCTCCAGCGCTATAACCCTTTCCTACTCAGCACATGCACAACACTTTACGCCATTGAAAAAAACCTACTGTGCCTTCATTTTTTTAAGTTTAGGGTAAAGAAACGTTTTTGAGTGCATATTATCCATAACATTAATTCATCATTTTATTCACATATTTATTAATTCTAACCTACATAGGTACAAAAATATCTTAATTCTACACTTACGAACTAGGAAATGTTATGTACATATATTTATATGTATACGTATTTTTGTTTTTTTATTTTACCTTCACAGGGTAGATTAAGTTCAGAAATCTTATGTTTCCTTTCATTTTTATTTTCGATTTTTTTTTACAATTAGTTTGATTATTTTATATATATATATATTTTTTTTTTTCGTTTATTAATCTTATATCCTGACCACACGTATATGTATTTCTTTTTGTTTTGTTATAATCATTATTTACTAGATCATTATGATTATCAAATTCTTCTTTTAGTTTGTGATGTTTTGTTTTGATTCGAGATATTCTATTGTAGATATTGCCTTCGCATCACTTCACATCAAAAATACTGGTTTTTCTACTTCGTTAATTGTCGCCTTTCCATTCTATCTCTGCATTTCTGTTGTTATTAGTTGAATCTTTAGCTTTCCACGTTGCTTTGGTACGTAGATTTATACATTTTTGTAAACGGGTTTTTTTCTTTTTTGCGAAGTTTATTTCGACTTTTCTATATATGTATTTTTGTAGCCTTGCAGATTATATTATTTTATGTGTTATGTAATTATACACGATGCACAATTTTATTTTTAATTTTAACCTTATTTTTAATATCAGAAATCCATTTTAAATTGTAGTTTTATCCTTTTTATATTCTTTTTATTTTATTTTTATTTTTTTTGTTCAATAGAATGATTATTATTTTTCTTTATAAGATTTCCACATTTCTGTTATTATTCTCTTTGTTGAAGTGACAACAGCTGTTCTTCAACAGCAGCGCCCCTACCTCCACTTTCAACAACGTGCAACTGCAATGCATTGCTGCTAACGCCGTCATGGTGATGGTAACGCCGCCGTTTTTTAAATTAGTTCTCAACTCACCCGCTTTTGGCATACTGCCAAACCGCCAGGCTCACGGCCAAAATAAAATATTAAATTAAATTAAAAATAAATAAATTTTGTGTTTTTCTTTTTTTAACTCCCGCCACTCTGGCGGGGTTAAACACTCTTATTTCTTTTTCATAAATTAAATGGTTGCACAATTTTTATATATTTTATTTATCGTTTTTTTCTAAAACGTTTCTTTACTTATGCCTTTAATTGTTCAAACCAAAAAAAAGAATGACACTCCATCACATGCCTTTTTTTTCTCCATCCTCTTCTTTCTTTTCAAATCAGCTGTAGATTAGGTGTCAAACCAACAACAACAAAAAATGAACAGTGTTGATTCGAAATGTATTAGGGACAATAATATTTTCCACCAATTACTGACGGAATGTGTTCATGCTACGCAACACCAATTACTGGCAGAATGTGTTAAAGCCACGTAACAGCCTTCACAGTTGGCCACAAGCAGTTAAAAGTTGGGTGTCCTGATACCGCACACCGTTCCTCCCACTGCGTAGGGCTCCTGTATCAGGACGACGTCTGCTGCACCTGTGGACAGACGGAGCAATAAATCACGAACATACACATGCGTGAATTTCAGCTATTTCCTTACCACAGAAAAAACTTCTGTTTTGTAGGGCATCGTCCTTCCCTTTGATTAAGGGATGAAAATGTTGCAATTTTGCACCGTGGCAATTTTCGGGATTTTTTGGAAATTTTTCGTTGAATTGGAATTGGCTTGGAAGTTGGCGAAAACTGACATTTCAAGCCAAACTGATCCTATTCGGTCATTTTTTGTGCTTAATTTGTAAAGCAGGCAATTTTTTTATTTCAGAATGTTATTTGATATACAAAAAAATAAAATTTGTAATCATTAATTTATATTAAACTAGCTGGACCCGGTCCACTTCGTTGCCCCAGAATCACGTGGACTGTCACCAAATACATATTTAGGGGTTTCCATTAAGGACATAACATTAAATTTGCCAGAGCCCAATCGGAGAAGTTTCGGCGTTTCAAATGATCAAGTGGCTTTAGTTCTTGAGTCAGTTTGATCTTATAAGATCTTTTCGCAAAATACGCCACAGTGTTGTTTGAGAGATGCCCTATTCCTGAGAACGACGTGGAATCGAATGATTTGGCTCATTTTGAACGAATACACGGATTACGGCTGCGATATTTTCGTCGCTTCGAGCGGTACGGCGCACATTTGGTATTTTGGATGCAAAAAAGCAATTTTTCGACAATAACTTTTCAAAATTCTAATGATGCAGTTCTATATGGAAATGTCTCAATAAGAAAAAACCAAAATTTGTTTTCGTAAAAAATAATGTTTTGTTATAGAAAAACTCCACTGAAGTCACCTAAATATTGTAAAGGGTAAACTAACGAAAATTTGCATGCAACCCAGTAGCTAAGCATGTAAAATATGCTAAAATTGGAATGTCGTTATTATTGAAATACACAACCTTCTTTTTAATTTAAAAAAAGTTTAGTAGATATGGAAGAAATAAAATGGGTATATTAAATTCAGAGTTTGCAGTTTTCTTGCAAATTGTACCTATGGAGGTACTGCTCGATTTGATGAAACTTGGTATGCATATTTTGTTTATTCTAGGAAGTGTATGTACCTAATATGAAGAGTTTTGCTTTAATAGGATAGATTTTATGAGAAAAAAATCAATTTGGATTGTATGGGCGGTGGGCGTGGTCGATTTTTATGAAATACAATTTGTTGTCTTAATTTAGTCAATATATTACTCGGTGCCAACTTTCAATGATCTAGGACCAGTCCTTATATTTGTTGCACAAAAATGTATGAAGGCATACCACTGTGCGGCGGCTCTTTGGCGACGGAACATCTAAAAGTGAAAATTTGGATTTAAATTTATCCACTATAGCAGGCACAGCCTGTCGGGTGGGACGATTATTAGGCTGAAAATTGGAGTAAGCGCTCTTAAAGTTGCGACCACCGTAATTTTAATGATTTCCAAACGTTGCACGTAACACTCTCGCTAACAAATTTTGCAATGTATCTCAATTTCAAAATTAGGGCGTGGCCACACCCATTGGTTCGATCCCGCCCATTTTTGGACCAATCACGTAGACTGCCACCAGACACATATACACAAAATAACAGCACTCTCGCTAACAAATTGTGGAAGATATCTCAATTTCAAAATTTGGCTTATATGGGCAGGGTAGCTAGACAAATCTGGCCATGGTATGACCTGAGAAGATCAACATATCTCCTCGCACTAGAGAGGCAAAGATTATCTACGTTAGTATCAGTTCTGACGGGACACTGTTTGATTGACGAACACGCCAAAAGATTGGGTATTGACTCCAATGACTTCTGCAGAAGCTGTGGCGATGAGGAAGAAGTGGAGAGCAGCCCAGCAAAATCTTGGTAAGTACATGTCATTACCACTCGCATTACCAGGTAATGATATCCCATTATTGCCAGCATGACTTTCGGTACATAAATAACGACTAACAAAATATTAAAATATTATTAAGCGGTTTGTCTATGAATCGCGAAGTAGGCCAGTGGTTGTGATGCTGATCTACGAAACCATGAGGTCGCGAGTTCAATCCCAACTCCCGGCAAATTAAATTTTTCGTCGCTCTACCCACTGCTCTTACAAATTTTACGCTCTTCTACTTTCTCACCACATTCATCCACTGATGGTGGTGAACAAGCAATAGTAACTGGGAAATATCCAACTACCACACAAACACACTCCTAAAATTATTTCTTTTGTCCACGCTTACTTTTACTATAATTGTAAGCGTGGAGGTAAGTGGTTATTTTTCAGATGCTTGAGTGGAAGCACTTTCCTCCAATGACATGTACATGTAAAAATAATTCGAAGGGAGGCCAAATAATAAGCAGTTACTGGTTTTGAATTTAGCTTACCCGTCAGGTTATTTGGTAATGAGAAATTTTGCTGGGAGTGAGCACTTGCTATGCGACTGCCCGCTTTGAGTAAACGACGACTGGACATACTGGGGTCGGCCTTTCTAGGCAACGTAACAGATCTTTCCCGTACCGATATTCGTACTATCGATAAATTTGTATATCAAACAGGTTGGTTTCGATGAGGGGCATTTCAGCCCGTGGTAACACTAGGGACCTAAACTGCTCTATGTGAGCTTATATATAAAAAAAATACGGCTGTCACCCTAACCTAAAACCTAACAAAAAGTAAACAAAGCTGGGATGTCGAAAGGCCGCGCTTAGTAGCTTTTTTACTCGTTAGATTCTGTCGTTCTTTCTTGTAAACCACAAAGTCGTATTTGAAAGTAGAAACAGAATATAACGCCGGGGAAAATTGCGGATTGCCACTTAATAAGGGAAAATTAAAAAGGGGAAATTAAAGAATAATATTTTGAACTTAAACATTGCCGCCCGCCTTGCAACATCCAGCCATGTTGTAAATTAAATTTAGATTCTTAATTAAATGATAACAATTTTACAAAGAATTTTTAATGCGAAAAAATTATTGCAAAAATTTTTTTTCATAAAAAAGAGCTCGACGAGCTAGGGTTAAAAAAAATAGCGAATGGTCTGACGATAACCCAAGCCAACTTTCAGCTGGACCAGACTGGCCCGTTGACATCATTTACGTTAAGTTACCTAAATATTACATGGACCCGATATAACCCACCGGAAAATGGTGAGTTTGACCCATGGGAAGCCGGGGCTCGAGTAGGTCTGGTGCTTCACGGGTCCAAAAAGATAAGTATTATCCTGGCAGGATAAGTATTACCATTGCCGTAGGCCCAAAGGTGATAACTGACTGAAGAGCTTTTCACAGCGGACGGACTTTTAGAACGGACGGACTTGAAAATGGTGGATTTTTGGGATCTTCCAATTGTGCCTTTTCGAGTCCGGTTCTTTTCGACAAGATGCCGAAATTTGTGCTGACGTCACAGCCCAGCAAAATCTTGTTAAGTACATGTCATTACCACTCGCATTACCCGGTAATGATATCTCATACTCTCGGTAAATAAAAAACGACTAACAAAATAATGACAAAAATAAGTTATTGCTAGTCTTAGTTAGAAAATCTTCTTTTAAGTTATAAACTTTATTTTAAATGATTTACGATTTATGATTTTTTCTTAAATGATTTACGTATATACGTTGTAGTTTGTATTCAGTTAAAACATTTAAAGAAAAGTTTTTAAATTCAAATTAGATTCTCTAATTTATATTACTAATAATAACATATTTTTGTCATTATTTAGTTAGTCGTTATTTATTTACCGAAAGTAATGCTGGCGATAATGAGATATCATTACCTGGTAATGCATCTGACAACGACATTTACTTGAAGATTTTGATGGGTTATATTTTTGTACTTGATAATTAAGCGATTTGTCGATGAATCGCGAGGTAGGCCACTGGTTGTGATGCTAACCTACGAAACCACGAGGCCGTGAGTTCAATCCCACACGGAGAAAAATCGCCATTTTTGATATGTTTAAATTGAAGGAAAATATATTTGGAAACGAATTTTTTGAATATTATATACTTGTTAGCAAATAAATTTTATTTAAAAATCATGAAATTTTGTTTGGAACGCATATATTAATATATTAGAACAAAATATATTTGCGCACTGACTTTCACAAATAAAATATGTGTTTACCCACAAACAAAGTTATTGTTTAAGATGTTTTCCAAATATATTTTAATTAAATTTTTTTTAAACTTTGCTGAATTTTTCAATTTTTTTAGTTTTTCTAGATTTCGTGTTGAACTTTGTAGTTAAAAATATCTTTAGCAGCAATAGGACCAATAAATTTTAATTTATAAGTATTCCAATTCATCACTTTTTGTCAATCCATCAGTGCCATTTATAGTTACGAAAGATTATGCGATTTAAGTGTTAACTGAATTTTACAAACATAAAATTTATAAAAAAAATTTGCTTTGAACTTCTGAAAAATAGAAAACTTGTCTTTAAATTAAGGAACTGGTACATTGCCAAAATACTTAAATACAAAATAATCTTTATTTCCAAATAAAAAAATATTAGCATGGGAACATATTTTTGTTTAGAACAACATCTTCCCAAATATAATTCTTTTTGTATGTACCAAATACTATATGTTTAGAGTGTACCCTAAACATATATATGTTTCAAGCCGAATATGTTTGGGATAATATACTACAGAAGCGATTTTTTTTCAGCGTGCACCTCCCGGCAAATGAAATTGTTCGTCATATGACGACAACAATCGATAACTACTCTGTCCCAATTATACGATCGATCTCTACGCATTGCTACGCTCTTCCCAATTTTACGCTCTTCTTCTTTCTCACCACATTCCACCACTGATGGTGGTGAACAAACAATAGCAACTAGGAAATATCCACTACCACACAATCCCACCCTCTCGTAAAATTATTTATTTTGATTTAAACTGAGATACTCTCTCGGCTAAAGACCAACCTGCTTCTATACAGTGATAGAAAGCAAGTATTTTACATGGCAAAATATATTGCGTGCCCACAGACTATATCATGATTTCTGGGGCGTGACCCCCTTCATCAGTAGTCTACATGGCCGGCTTTCAAAAAAGCCTTTGATTGATGATTCGATAACCAAACTCTCAAAGCCTATCATTTGCTCGTGTGAGTCGCCCCGTGATAGGCTTTGAGAGTTTGGTTATCGAATCATCAATCAAAGGCTTTGTTTAAAGCCGGCCATGTAGACTGCTGATGAAGGGGGTCACGGCCCAGAAATCATGATATAGTCTGTGGGTACGCAATGAAATACTTGCAATATATTTTGCCATGTAAAATACTTGCTTTCTATCACTGTATAGAAGCAGGTTGGTCTTTAGCCGAGAGAGTATCTCAGTTTAAATCATAACGATTACAGACCAAAATAATAACGGGCAAACGACATTATTTATTTTGACCACGCTTACTTTTTGAATAATTGCAAGCGTGGGAGTAAGTGGTTATTTTTCAGCTGCTTGTATGCTTGTGTGGAAGCACATTCCTCCAATGACATGTACATGCAAAAATAATTCGAAGGGAGGCCAAATTATAAGCAGTTACTAGTTTTGAATTTAGCTTACCCGTCAGGTTATTTGGTAATGGGAAATTTTGCTGGGAGCTGTTACTCCGGAAGAAACATATTAAGTAATTTACTTAATTTTAAGTAAATTTTCTTAATTTTAAGTACAAAATGTACTTATTTTGAAGACTAAGGACGCCTTTGTAGCATTTCTTTAATTTGATGACAATTTTTTTTTCAGTGTAGGGAACAATTATAGGTTGCCTTTCTGAATAAGACAGGGTTGGCGATCGAGCCAAACCCCCGTTTAGACGAAGTACACCCGAGTCATCCAGAAATGGATTAAGGGGTAGAAGCGAACTTTTAGAATTCTAAGGTTTCTTCTTCAATAAGCAATCATATTCTTCAGCATAGTGTGCCTTTTGCGCCAAAACAGCTACACATAATCTCACTGTTTTGAGTTCCGAACTCGTAAGAGTCGTATCTCGATGAATATGGCGATCTCTATGAGAAGGATATGTTCTATGAAAGAAACGGAAGACGTACGCTATCACACGCATAGCCCTATCTGAAGAAGAAAATTTTTCCAAAATATCCTCATAATTTGTAAAAAATTATACATGACTTTTGACAGGGCGAAGTTCAACATCGGTGTCTGGAGGAGACAAATTTTGAAGTTCCCACTGAGAACTGTCCTGACGGAGCCAGTGTGGCCCCTGCCACCAAATATGCGATTTGGCCAACTCAGCAGGCGAAAGCCCGCGGCTGCGGGATTATCCGAGGCGTCGGGAAAGACATGAATTTCGACTGTACTATTGGGGGAATAATCGATCCATCTAGGAATCTGAATGGAATTCACTTCCAGATAAGAATCCACGAATCTTTGCCATTAACGTTCCGTCGTAGACGGAAGTAGATCATCCCACCCAATATTATCTAGCCAAATTTGTTGCATAACTATCTTTGCTGTTACAATCACAGGGCCTAACCAACCTACTGGATCAAATAATTTGGCTATACACACGAGCAACTGTAGTCATAGGGCCATGTATTGATATAGCCCCCATACAAAGGTCCCTCTAATTTGACTTGTTAACGCCACAAAAACCTCAAAATTTCAACGAATTAGGCTGAAATTTGGTATAATGAGTTTATTAGTATCCGCATGGTGGAGGGTATATAAAATTTTGTTTCGATTCCAACATATCAAAAAAGGCGATTTGCACTGTGTAATTATTGCTTGGAATACTCAGAAATTTTAAATGATTGATTTAAAACAGAAGTTAATGCTGCATATGGTACTATAGCTGGGAAGTACAATTTGAAACCAAGAAAAATTAAAACTGATATTCTAAAAAGTCAGCAAAAGTTTTGAAAATCTTTTTTAAATAAAATATATTTTGGAGAAATTGCTAGGAAAAATAATTTTATTTGTATTTAAAGACATATTTTATTTGAGAAATTTAGTTTGCAAATATATTTAGTTGTAATATATTAATATATGCGCTCCAAATATATTTTATTAATTTTCAAATAAAATTTATTTGCTCAGAAATTTATATATAATTTTGTCCCGTTTACCCTCCCCACTAAAGTGATAGTAGTTATAACAATGAGTCTATCTCTCATCCTTTTAGGTGAAACGAATAAAAAGTATAAAAAGTTATTCATTAAATATATCATAAAGTTACTTATGAACCACCCTGTAAATCCAAGTTTGAAAACATTGTGAAAAGGAAATAGCTTTGGTAAAATGACTGGAAAATTTTTATTATGGCATATATTTCCTTGGCAAATGATTTATTTTCTTCATAATCTGCTCATAATTAATTGAAATGAGGGCAGATAATTGTATTTCCAACTTCTAACATTTTATTTTATTTATATAAAATATGCAAAATATTTTTTGCCCCCACTGTATTCAAACCGATGGCTGTCAATGGACCAAATAAAGAAACTCTAACGCATATTCACAAATAAAATATTATTATTTTTTAGTTAATTAATATAAGTTAACCACAACTTATTTAAAATAACCATTAATTAATTTGAATCAATTGTTTATTTGTATCAATTGATTCAAAACTTCAAATGACTGAAAATTACGTAAAGAATAGAAACTCAAATTTACAATTGAATTTAGGGCCATTAACCATAAATAAATAAACTAGGGTTAAAGCAAATTACCGGTTATAGCTGTCAAATTCCATGCAATTTAACTTTCGTTAGCTCTAACGCTCGGTTATTTTCTTTTGTCTTAATGGGTGTTAATAGCATTACGAAAAATTTAATAAATTCGTAAATTAATTGAGATTTTTTTGGCTTTATGGATCAATCTGTTCGCAGATTGATCTGATATTATTTCAAGGATTTACAAATATCAAAAGTTAAATCTTTAAACCTTGACATATCTCAGCAACTTTACGTCGTAGCGTTTTTCCCGAGACAGTTCTTGGCAAACTTTCCAAAAAGTAAACCCCACCACGGAGACGTTCAAAATCCTGCATTCGCTGAACGACATGTCGATCAATTTCAGATGCCTCGATGCTGCACTCGGGACGTTTTATAACAGCTGCGGCTGGTAAAAATCCATGGGTACTATCGGGAATACCGACCACACAAACGTCGAGTATTTGTGGCAATTCCTTAATAACCGTTTCAATTTCATTGGGGGAGAAATGGAAGTTATTGTATTTTCGAATATCTGTTTTCCGATCCACTACAAACAATTTTCCCTCCTCATTGAAATAGCCTAAGTCGCCACTGTGCACCCAGCCATCTTCGTCATAAGTTGCATTTGAGGCTTTAGGGTTGTTAAAGTAGCCAGCCCAATGGAATTTAGAACGAATGCATATCTCACCAGTTTCATGAGGGCCTAGATGGGTTCCATCATCATCGATAATTTTCACTTCGTTGTTTGGACCGACTTTTCCCACCGAATTGCTGGACTCACATACTCCCCACGTCATAGAACCACATATCTCACTCATGCCAAAACCAACGGTAAACGTAGCATTGGGAAGAAATCTTTTGCATTTCTCGATCAGGGAATAGGCTACAAAACTTCCACCCAGGGCGCACAATTCGAGGCTAGACAAATCAGATTCGATCAGTTTGTCGGAAGCCAAAGTTAAGGCCAGTTGTGAGGGAGGTCCCATCCACAAATTTACTTTGTAGCTCTGGACTATCTGAAGGAAATCATCTGCTTTGAAGGCCTTCTCGGATATAATGCGGGTAGCATTATCAATGGTTCCATTCACCAATGCAATTACACCAGATAACCAATATAGAGTACTAAAGCAAAGTAATTTCATATTGGAAGGATATGTGCTGAAACAAAAGTACAAGAGTTGTCAAGATAGTTCCAAAAATCGTTTAATTTCACTTACAAGTGTGCACAATGCAATAGCGCCGAATGAGATATACACACTCCCTTGGGGAAACCTGTAGTACCCGATGTACAAATTATAAATGCCACCTGATCCGATCCTTTTTTCAAAGCTGGAACTCTAGACGAGAATAATAAAAAATTAATACGATATAAGTAATATAAATTTCAAATTTACCTATATTCTTCAATTGCAGCACTATTAGATGCCTCAAGGAACTCGAATATGTTTGGAACTCCATCGATGTGGTTATGCAGAGTGAATATTTTCGATTCTGTCAGACCACATTCTTCGAAGGCTGCTCGTACTCTATGATAATTGTCACCATCACAGAACATCACACGAGGTCTGGTCACTGAGAAGACATGCCGAATGCCATCCTTATCAAAACTGGGATCCAAGGTACTGACACAGAGACCAGCATACATTGCTCCAAAGACTAGCGGAGAAGTATAATGGCTATTTGCCGCACACATTCCTATTATGTCACATTGTTGCATTTGAAGTTTCTCGAGATGGTGGGCCACTTGTATGGACAATTTGGCTATTTCCAGATTAGTGAACTTTTTGCCACTTTGATAGCAAATCTACAAAAATATATTTTTATAAAAAACAATTAACTAAAAGAACTTAAAAAATGTCATACCTGAGCTATATGATCTGGGTTGGACAACATCGACTTCAGCGCTACCGATCCTATGGAGTCATGAGATCCATACCTAAGTTCAGCCCGTGGTCCACGCCAAATTTTTGTTCTTTTATTATAGAATTGTTCACCAAGTGTTTCCTGATCCTCCGTTGTCATGGCTGTCGTCCGCCGTCGATGTTGGCTTTCTGGACACTGTTCGAATTTGAAACAAACAACAGACCTATTCATTTTAATTTGTATGTGAGAAAAAAACATTATAAGTAGATAAGGCTTACATAGTTACTATTTACCTACATAAGTATTTATCATTAACGAAATATCAGTCATAATAATAGGTTTATTATCGTTATTTTAAATGTGCCTGTATTGTGTTAAGATTTTGACAAAATCTCTTATCATGATATAAAAAATATGGGATTTGTTTGTTATTAGAGTGGGTATTAATTACAATAGTTTAAAAAATGTTTGTAGAAGGGGTGAGCATAACAGTTCCTGGTCTAATATGATGTCTTAAATATGAAAAAATATTTTACGAAAAATAATGGTATTTTTTTAAATACATATTTTCTTAGAGATTGTCGGGATACACGTTAAATTAAAGGAAATTATAAGGACTACAAATGTAAAAAAAATTTTGATTTTTTTCAAAAAAAAAATAGTTTTTTTTTTCTCGGGCGAAAGAAACCATAAAAAATAGAAAACAAGTAAGAATGTTCAGTCGGGTAAAGCGACTTATGAATCCCCTCACCTTGAGTCCCAAAAAAATTTTAGTAATTTTTTGTTTTAATTAAATTATTATCCATTTAAAGTGCATTTAATAACTTTAGAGTATGTACTGGTATTAAAGTTATAAGCTGTAAACTTTTGGTGTAAAATGGTCCATTTGTATGGGGGGGGTACCAACAGGGGGTGGCAACTTCGCCCCTTTTTTCTGTGGACTCTAGGTACTATAAAAGCATTGCACTGTACAAAATTTCAAGTAATTGTATGTACTGGTACTAAAGTTATAAGCTGGTAACTTTTGGTACAATATGGTTCATTTCTTTGGGAGGTACCAAAAGGAGCATGGCAACAATGCCCATTTTTCACTGTATTTTGGGCACTACTAAACTATTACACTGTACAAGATTTCAGGTCTTTGTATGCACTGGTAATAAAGTTATAAGCTGGTAACTTTTGGTACAAAATGATCCATTTGTGTGGGAGGTACCAAAAGGAGTGTGGCAATAATGCCCATTTTTCTCTGTGTTGTAGGTACTATTAAACCATTACACTGTACAAAATTTCAAGTATTTGTATGCACTGGTATTACAGTTATACGCTCTTAACTTTTAGTGCAAAATGGTCCATTTGTGTGGGAGGTACCAAAAGGAGCGTGGCAACCTTACCTATATTTCTCGAGGTGATAGCTGGTAATAAACTAATATTATGTTTGGAATTTCACAAGATTCGAATGAGCAGTATAGAAGTTATTAAATAACCAATATTTCACTAAATGTTAACCCTTTGTGGGAGAGGTACTAGAAGGAGTGGACCAATATGGTCCATCTTCGAACTTAGCCGGACATAGAAGAAAATATTACCACATACCAAATTTGAAGTCAATCGGTTACTCCTTTCGAGAGTTATAGTGCGCACCAACCAGCAGACAGACGGACGGACATTGCTCATTCGACTTAAAATGACCCAAAACGGATATCCTCCGAACATACTTAGGGTCTTAGGTCACTCCTTCGATGTGTTACACTTTTGGCTCGTAGCAAATTATATATACCCTCCTCTCTAAGGTGAGGGGATAAAAAATCCTACCGAAAAAAGAAAAAAAAAACAATGCCTAATTGAACAAAATCTATGAATAAATGTAGAAATTATAATCCGGTTTTTCTACCGCCACTGTTGTGAACAAGTGTATATATCAGATGCTGCGGGCCAAAAGTGTAACACATCGATGGAGTGACCTAATAGACCCTAAGAATATTTGGGCCATTTGAGCAATGTCCGTCTGTTAGTCTGTCTGGTTGGTGCGCACAATAACTTTCGACAGGATTAATCGATTGACTTCAAATTTGGTATGTGTCTATTTTTTTTCTATCTCAGACTAAGTTCAAAGATGGACTATGTTGCTCCATTTCCTCGAGTACCTCCCCCACGATTGGTAAAAATTTTGTGAAATATTGAGTATCTCATAACTTCTATACTACTACTCAGAATCTTTCACAATTCCACAAATGATACTAGTTTCTTGGTCGTTATCATCTTGAGAAAAGTGGTCGAAATTGCCAAGCCCATTTTGGTACCTCCCATACAAAGAGACCATTTTGCACAAAAAGTTAACGGCTTATAACTTTGGTTCCAGTCCATACGAATACTTGACATTTTGTGAAGTGTTATGCTTTTATATGACCTACAGTCCCGTAAAACATGGGCGTTACTACCACGCCCCTTTTGGTACCTTCCATACAAGTGGGCCATTTAGCACAAAAAGTTAACGGCTTATAAATTTGATTCCTGCAAATACAAGTACTTGACATTTTGTACAGTGTAATGTTTTTTTAGTACCCATAATATATTAAAAAATGGACGTTATTGCCAAGCCCCTTTTGGTACCTCCCAAACAAAATTGCCAAAATAAAAATATGAAAAAAATTGGTTTTTAATTTTCCTATTTTGACAATATTGGTCATAATTTATACATTTATCCATAGACTTTTCGCAAATTGGCATTGTTTTCTGCGCTAGGATGCTAGCTTTCAAGAAATGGAACAAACAATTTGTTCTATTGTTTATGGTATTTTCATGCTAGCAAAAAACATTTTTTTTTTTAAAAAAGTAATAGTTTTATCGACAGTTACTAAACTTCAGTTCCTATATAAAAGTGATGTCTTCAACATTTCTAGTTGCCATAATTTCCTTTAAAATAAATGGTATCCCGGATTTATCGAGCTTACACTTCGATACTTAAAATATGGTCCAAATACTAAACGTAACATCAATGAAAATTGTAAATTTAGAAAAAAAATTAAAAAAAAAAATTTAACACACAAAAAAAATTCATTTGTCTTCATAAAATAGAATGCCTCAATCTAAAAAATTTAATTTTTTGTTTTTTTTTTTTATGCATAGTGTAACCAATCCTTGTGTACCAGGTTCTACCAGTGCAGCCTCTATGACTGATGGGATAACATTATTAAAAGCACCTTTGATATCAAGGAACGCTGACAGAGTGAACTCCTGCTACGTTCTGTTCCGGTCATGCCCTGGCTCAGCTACGTCTCGTTTAGGTTTTTAGGTTTAGCTCACATAGATAGGTCCCTAGTGGAACCACGGGCTGAAATACCCCCCATCGAAACCAACCTGTTTAATAAACAAATTTATCGATAGTACGAATATCGGTACTGGAAAGATCTGTTAGGCTGCCTAGAAAGGCCGACCCCAGTATGTAAAGTCGTCGTTTACTTAGAGCGGGGATGCGACTGCCCCGCTAAATGCTTCTGCAAAAGTCATTAGAGTCAATACCCAATCTTTTGGCGTGTTAGCCGATCAAGCAATGCCCCGTCAGAACTGATACAGAACTGAAACAATCTTTGCCTCTCTAGTGCGAGGAGATATTTTGATCTTCTCAGGTCATACCTTGGCCAGATTTGTGTAGCTACCCTGCAGGTGTCGATTTCTGTCCATCTTTCGTTGGACTGCCTGATTGCCTCTTGCTTAAGCCAAAGCTTGCACGTGAATAGAGGCGCGCAAATATATGCAAATTCTTGGAGAATTTGTAATGTCATCCCTTTTCTAGCAAGTTTATCGGCTTTGCAGTTCCCCTGGATATCCCTATGTCCAGGCACCTATATGAGGTGTATAATAAACTGCTCAGAGATCTGCGGCAGTCGAGGTTTGTTTGTGAATTTAGGGATGTGGCCTCCAGAGAATTGATGGCAGCCTGGCTGTCCGAGTAAATGACAACGCCAGTATTGGTTACTATGTTGCGACTCAGCCACTTGGCGACTTCCCATATTGCCATTATTTCGGCTTGATATACACTGCAGGTATCAGGTAGTCTGCGAGCTATATCCAAACTAACTTCTTCACAGTATACTCCGAAGCCAACCTTTTCATCAAGCTTCGAACAATCCGTGTAAAAGTGGAGATGGTATCTATTACCTGGTATTCTGCCAACCAATATGTGTAAAGAGAACCAATTCTGTCTTGCTTGGGTATACGCCCAAACCGCTGCTTCTGGCCCATCTAGCCAATTTGTTCAGAGCCACCTGTAGGATGTATCTGAGGACGTTTACGATTTTGCCACTCACTGCGATTGCCACGTCGTCCGCATATGCCACGACCATACAGCCACAACGTTCTATCTAGCAGGATTTCAATCACCGCTAGGTTCCAAATTAGTGAAGACAGTACTTCTCCTTGTGGGGTCCCTCTTTTTACAAACCTTGTTAGAGTTGTGGACCCTAGACATGCTGTTATGCGTCTTCTGTTGAGCAAACTTTGAATTAGTCTAATCAAACTAGAGTTAACTTTTGGATGTGACAGTACCGAATCTGAGTAAACATGTTGGTTCACCGAAAGGAGTTTTGTATCCAGGTTTTCCCTAATGAAATAATCTAAAAGTCTTTCCAGACCTTTCAATAGGAAGGACGATAGGCTAATTGGTGTGAAGTCTTTTGGCCTAGTGTGTGATATCTTCCCCGCTTTAGGTATGAATACCATTTTGGTATCCCTCCATCGATTCGGTATGTATGAAAGCCTGATACAGCCTACATAAATTTTGTCCAGCCAGGGGATAATGTACTTTAACATTTTCTGCATTTCTGCTGGAGTGATGCCGTCTGGTCCAGGTGACTTGAAGGGCTCAAAGCTGTTATTAGCCCAGCTTATTCTGGATTTCTCAGTCAAAAAGCTAGCAACGCTCGCAGTCCACTCGCATTCTTGTTGGTTTTGCTGATCTTCGGGTTCTGTTGGTGAGTTCCCCGGGAAATGTGTGTCCAGCAGTACATTTAGAGACTACTCGCTTTTTTGTCCACTTATTTGCCTCATCCTGCAAGTAAATTACCCTACAGCGTGAAGCTGATAGTATTTTCCTCAGCCTTGCGGCGTCGGAGACCTTTTCCACTTCGCCACAGAAGGTATACCAAGAGCGTCTTTGCGCCTCTCTAAGCTCCTTCTTATAGATCTTGAGTTGCTCTTTATAGGCTTGAATAGCTTGTTGCAGGTCTTTTTCATAGCCGTTAGCTCAAAAGTCCACCATTGGGTTTTAGTTTTACCCTTGTACCTTGTTTTTGGACAGCCTTCTTCAAGGGAACTATTGAATGATGTGGTGATATGCTCGACCAGATTATCGAGACCGGATTTGTCATTTGGTTCGTACAGAAGTTTGGAGTTGAGGACTTTCTTAAAATTCTTCTCATACAGGTTCCACTTTGTCTTCCTCACATTTCTGTGGACGGCAGGTGACCTGAGAATGAGTGGTCGTCCAAATTGTTCCCCTTACCGTACGCTAGTATTTTGTAAATATCGGAGAACAATATGCACTGATTTCATCCGTATCAACATGTCTAGATGGGCAATACAATTTCTTATATGACGAAAAAAAATTTGTTCGATATACCAAATAGTACAAATAGTTATGACCACTTGATTTTATATATATTTATAATTTTTCCTACAAAAATAGACAAAAATCTGTTTTTTTTTTGGAAAATATAGCTATATATCGAACCATTTTTTTTTCGTTACATAGGAAATTTGTTTGCCCATCCAGACATGTTGATACGGATTAAATCGGTGTATTTACAAAATACTAGCGTACGGTAAGGGAAAAAAATAACAAAATTAATTGCAGATATCTCGCTAACTATACGAGATAATTCATAGGTGTAAACAGTTTTTTGTAGAGCTCAGGTAGTACAATACACAAAAGTTTTATAAATCGGAAGAGAAACACGTGCTTCGCCCCTGTCTGACATAGGGGGCCCAAATATAAAACTTAACTTCTCTTACACCTCTTCATCTACCATGCAAAGTTTGGTCGCAATCGGTTGGTTAAGAACGGTCGAATTATTTCACCTTTTTGAAATCGTACCACTGTGGGGTGTTTTGCAAAAAGACGAAAATTGTTAGACTAGGATTGGTATTTCGTCCATAACTTTTACAAATATTGAGTCTTGAGTTTTTTTACTGTTCTGTATTTGTGAGAGTACGAGGAATATTCTGTGAAAATTTTAAAAAAATCGAGGGGGACCAATTTTTTCTACAAAAGATTTTTTCAAAAAAAAAAACTTTGGTAAAAATTTTTTTACAAATTTCTCAAAAAAATACAAAAATTCCTCTTTAAAACAAAGTAAACTTTGTAAAAATTTATTCAGCCGTTCAAGTGCAATAAAAAATTTCGTAAAACCTAAAAACTTTTTTTTTAATTTTTTTCAAAATTTCAAACGCACATAAAATTTTTTTTAAAAATATTTTTGAAAAACTATGGTAGCGAGATCCTATTTGACCTATTTGTAACCGCCATCTATTGTATTGTTAATGACACGAACCATCTATTGTATTTGTTAATGACTAAATGGAAATTTTTCCACACGTCGTTAATTGTGAATAAGCAAATTAAAACTATGAACAATCAATTATCACATGTTTAGGCACTGAAGCTCCTAATGGCAATTGTGAAATAAATTTGTTGTCAAACCCATCGCCATCTCAATCAGCACAATACACTGTATACTTCTGGAAATAGCTAAAATTTTCAGCACTTACAAGTTAAGCTTTGTTTTTTAATGACACTATGCATTACGATTTTTCACCCGAAGTTTTTAATGTTATTTTCTGATGTACATACTTTGGTATTCTATTCACAGTTTCCACAGACGTGGAAACTTTTGAATATGGTCAGTCAGCCTTTAGATCAGAATTTTTAATATTGACCTATGAAGTTCACTTTAGACTAAACATTTTGATATATGGTAAGATTACATCTCACTTTGATCCATATAATGGCCTCCTAAATTTTTAATATGTTCTAACACATTTTTTCTTTGCGTGCACTATGCAACAAATTTTTTTTATTTTTTTTCCAGTCTCTTTTGTTTACGAGCGTGAGCAGACGTTTTTTCTATTGTGTCAAGTGCAACAATTCGTTTACAAAAACAACAACAACATAACTACCACAATTTGTGCAAAAAATTTAAGTTTTTCAGTCTTGTTTTTGTTTACTAAACAAACAATTCAATAATAAAAAGAGAGTAGTTATCGGGCAGAGCCCCAAAAGAAAAATACAAAACCAATGAAAACCGGTTTGACGCTTTACGATCCATTGATGAAGACGATACCTGCGATTATCTTCCAATAACTTTTTCCATAAACAAAAATGCACTTCAACGTTTGCAAATGTATCCTGATTTCCAGAAGGCCAATTGGGATAGATTCAAAAGTTTTCTGGATTCCAAATTAAATTCTTCGGCGATTTTTAATGCGGATTTATCAATCCAAAACATTGATAAATCCGTTGACTAATTCACAACTCTTTTGAAGGAAGTTTGTTTGGAAACAATACCATACAAACCAAGAAACAAGGATTATAGTAAAAATGTAAAAATCTTATATCAACTAGAAATATGTACATATGTACAGGGTGGCTGATATGTATTGCAACTAACTTCAGGTTGCTATCATTTCTAAACCGCTGGTCTGATAGCTGACAGATTTATTTCAGTGACAGTTCATTTTATTGTTTACAAGCTTACAAAAGCATTTTGATCTATTGCATTCAGAAAAAAAGTTATTCGTGATGGAATTCAAGCGTGATAGTGTGATTGCTTTATATTTGGGTGGACAAACACAAGTGGCTATCGTTAGAGCCCTCCAGCATTTAAATGTGAATAAATCTTTTGTTTCTCGTACCATGGCTCGTTACCGTGATACTGGCAGTGTTGCATCGCGTCCAAAAAGTGGACGAAAAAAAACGGTAACAACACCAGAAATGATCCGAAAAGTGAAGGCCAGATTTGATCGAAATCCACGCCGCAGTGGTAGAAAAATTGCTCGTGAGCTGAACATATCGCGAGAACGGATACAACACATATTAAAAAATGAGCTTGGACTAAAGCCATTGAAGTTCCAAAAAGTGCAAGAGCTCGCCGATGCACAAAAAAAGTTCGACTGGAAAGAGCCAAGGAGTTGCTTCGCTTGCACGAAAGTGGCCAGTTACCGAATTTGGTTTTCTCCGATGAGAAGCCATTCCAAATTGAGCAGTTTGTGAACAAACAAAATGATCGGGTTTACTTGCCAAAGAGGTCAGCTGAAAATTACACCTTCGATTGGCCACCAGAACTCATCGACCATGGGGTCAAAATTAATGCCGAATATTATCGGGAAAATGTCCTAAAGACAGTATTGAAGCCCTGGGCAGACAAACATTTCGGCCGCAGACCATGGACATTCCAACAGGACCCAGCACCATCGCACTCAGCACGCGTCAACCAAGAATGGCTTAAAAAGGAGGTTCCTCGCTTCATTTCTACCGCACAATGGCCACCAAGATCTCCGGATCTCAATCCGTTGGACTTTTGCGCCTGGGGCATTTTAGAGAGTAAGGTTCGCACTAAAAAATACCAAAGTATCGATCATCTCAAGAGGGCGCTTCGCCGGGAATGGGCCAAAATACCGCAGAGCCACTTTCGTGCAGCGTGTGATGGCTTTGTCGTCCGTTTGAAGGCCATAATTCGTGCCAAATGTGGCCAATTCGAACAAATCTAAACTGTTTCTAAAATTGTATGTTATTTTCGACATTTTTTGCTTTTGAACAATAAAATTTAAAAAAAAAAAAATAAAAAAATATAGCGCTTTACTTTGATGCATTGCATATCAGCCACCCTGTATAGGCGTAGTTTCCAAAACTGTTCCGACCCTAACAGGAAAACCACTTATCAAGCAATAGTCAGGGAACTTAATAAGCTAATATCATGGAACATAAGTAAATTGAGAAACGAAGAGTGGGTGAAGTTTTTATCCAAACTACCTGTCGGTAGTAACAACTTTTGGAATGTAACAAAGCGTATAAAAGGCGGAAATAAATCTATTAAAAGTTTAACTGTTAATAATCAGAACATTTCTAGCAACGAAGATAAATCAGATATTATCGCAAATCAATTTTTAAGCGCTCACCTAACCACCAACAACATTTATAGCTCAGCAGAGAGAAAGGTTAACTGTTTTATGTCTTTACTAAACGATAATAATACGCCTAAAAACGGCCCATCTACACTCACAACTTATGAAGAAGTCATATTCTTCATTAAAAATCTTAAAAATTCGAAATCACCGGGAATTGTTGAGATTAACAATGTGTTGCTAAAAGAACCTTCCCTGATCTGCTTACGATTATTTGCTTAAATTGTTTAACTTCTGTTTAAAAAGTTCATACTCGTATTTCCCAAAAGGTTTTAAATTGGTTAAAGTTATTCAAATTCTTAAAAAAGGCAAAGACCCCAAATCCCCGTCTTGCACAGACTCTTCCAATGTCGAAGAAAATAATCTAATCCACAGTGGTCAATACGGTTTTAGGGCGCAACACTCCACAACTCATCAGGTTAAAAGAGTAGTTAATATGATAAAGTCAAATAAGAACAGAAGGTTATCCACAGGTATACTCTTTCTAGATATTGAAAAGGCATTTGATTCCATCTGGCATAATGGTCTCTTATACAAGCTCCACAAAATGAACTGTCCGGTGTATTTAATAAAGCTAATTAAACATTTTCTAACTGATAGAAAGTTTGTTGTAGACATAGATGGAGAGAAATACGAGTAGGCCGCAAAAAGTATACCTGCCGGAGTTCCTCAGGGATCAGTTCTTTCTCCATTATTATACTCGATTTATATTTCTGACTTTAACCCTCCTGTTGGAAATGAGGTAGCTTTCTATGCTGATGATAGCGCATTCGTCTGTCAAGGAAAAGTCTCAAATTCAATTGTTAAGAAAATGCAGAAAGCATTGCGTTTTGCTGACAAATACTATTCCAAATGGAAAATAAAAATAAATAACGAAAAATCCCAAGCTATTATATTTCCCTTCAACAAATCTCCTAGAAGAATTCCTTCACGGAAACTGATGACACAGAGAAGAGAAACACCATTAACAAAATCCATAAAATATCTTTGAATCATCTTTGGTCAAAAACTAATTTTAAGGATCATCTAGAAGGGGCATGTCTTAAGGCAACAATATGTGGTCCAACATTATATCCATTATTAAACAGAAAATAAAAATTAAATATTAATATTAAATACCAAGAACAAGCTACTGTTGTACAATTTATGCATTAGACCAGTTCTTACATATGGCTGTCAAATCTGGAAAGATTGTGCAAATACCTATAAAAAGAAAATCCCACTGGAGAACTCCACAGACGATCCAAACAGAAAATGATTCATAACATTATAAATGACTTGACGCTGACATTTAATGACAAAGAAGATCAATCATAATCATCTGAGAAGTTTGGTTTAACAATAGCTATTTTACTCTATAATGACTTTTATAGATGTAAGTAGTTGCTGTTTTTAAAACTTCTTATTACTTCTATTTTGTGATAATAAATGTAGGTTTTTTACTATCTTTTTTCCCTATGAATTATATTCTATATTAGCAAGTTAATAATTGATCACTTAACGTACCAATTTGTTGTAATATCTTTATTTTAAAAACTCAAAACTCTGTAAATATTTAAATATATATTTTATAAACTTTGTAGTATTGATAGCTAACAAAACAAAAAAAAACAATTTTTTTTTGTGTCTGGATTATTTTTTACAATTTCATGAAGCCAAAAAAAAAAATTTTTATGGTAAAGTTTTTTTAAAAACTTTTTTTAACTATAATTTCGTTGGTCAATTTCAAGTTCAAGGTCATCTTCAAGGATTTTTGTTATTTTTATACCTTCACTTTAGTGATACGAGGGTATATATCATTTGCTACGAGCCAAAAGTGTAACACATCGAAGGAGAGACCTAAGACCCTAAGTATGTTCGGCGGATACCCGTTTTGGGTCATTTTAAGTCGAATGAGCAATGTCCGTCCGTCCGACTGTCTGTCTGTTGGCTGGTGCGCACGATAACTCTTGAAAGGAGTAACCGATTGACTTCAAATTTGGTATGTGGTAATATTTTTTCTATATCCGGCTAAGTTCGAAGATGGGCCATATTAGCCCACTCCTTCTAGTACCTCCCCCACAAAGGTTTAATATTTAGTGAATTATTGATTATTTGATAACTTCTATAATACTTATTTGAATTCTCTGAAATTCTACACATTGTATTATTTTATAAGTCTATATCACTTCGAAGAAAATGGGCGAAGTTGCCGCGCCCCTTTTGGTACCTCCCACACAAATGGACCATTTTGCGGCAAAAGTTAACTGCTTGTAACATTAATTTAAGTGCATAAAAATACTTGAAAATTTGTACAGTATAATGTTTTGTAGCGCCTATAGTCCGGTAAAAAATGGGCGATATTGTACAGCCCCTTTTGGTACCTCCCACACAAATGGACCAAAAATTAATAGCTTATAACTTTAATACCAGTGCATACAAATACTTGAAATTTTGTACAGTGAAATGCTGCTAGAGTGTGAAAAGTGGGCGCTATCACCTCCCACACAAAATGACCAAAGTTGAATAGCTTGTAACGTTATTATACCAGAGCACATAAACGTTTATAGTTCGGCGCAGTGCAATATATTTGAAGAATCTACTGTTTACCTCCACACAGATTGACAGATAAATTAGTGTAATGTTATAAATTACATTACTCACAAAGTGAGGGTATACCTTAGTCGGTTTACCCGACTGAAACTTTTTTACTTGTTTTTTATTTAATTTTAATCACATTTGCACGCGACATTTCGCATGCGACATTTTATTCCATCATTCGTTTTTACTTTTTTTTGTAACTAGACATCCAAAGGTTGATTATAAATGATTTTTAATATATTCAATATATTTATTTTCAAAACAAACATTATTTTTCTATTTTATATAAAACGAGATGTAAAAGATAGATCATTAATCAAAACATAGCATGCAATACAAATGTTTAAAACATAAATTTTGCAATTGTTCTCTTTGGAAATGCCCACATACCAAATTTAAAGTCAATCGGTTACTTCTGAAAAAAGTTAACGTACGCACCAACCAGACAGACAGACGGACAGGCTGACGGTCATTGCTAAAATGGCCCAAAATGGAATTCCGCCAAATATTCATGGAGTCTCTGCAGCATCCGTTATATACCCTTGTTCACAATAGTGGGTGTATAAAACCCGGATTATGTTGAAATTCTCTTATTTCTACCAAAAGTGGTATAATTTCTACATTTATCAATAGATTTTCTTCAAGTAGGCATCTTGAGAATAATAGCTTCCAAAAATTGGAACAAACATTTTTTTGCTAATTTATTTCTATTTTTTTATGGTTTTACGTGCCAGCAAAAAACTATTTTTTTTTAAAAAAATAAATTTTTTTCTAATTATTTTTTATAATATTTTTTTCGTGTTTAGGACACCATATTGCACCAGAAAATGTTATGGACAGCCCTTCGACAAAAATGTTGTTGCATAGTGTTATCTTAAAATCATAATATTTCTTATAAAGGGTCCGCCAAATAACTTTTTTTTTTTAAACATCGCGCAAAACATCGAGTGGGGCTTCGGCTGTGTGGCACGTAGCGCCGTCCTGTTGAAACCAAATGTTGCCAATATCCTCCACTTCAATTGTTGTGAACAAAAATTCGTTCAACATGGCCCGATAACGATCGCCATTGACTGTAAAGGCCACTCCTTGCTCATTTTCGAAGAAAAGTGGCCCAATTTGGCCTCTGGACCAAAATCCGCACCAAACAGTGACTCGTTTTGGGTGTATCGGCTTTTCAATGTATGCGTGCGGGTTTTCTGTGCCCCAAATGAGACAATTTTGCTTGTTTACATACCCGCCAAGATCAAAATGAGCTTCATCTGAAAAGATGATTTTTTTGGCAAAATCGGCATCTTCTGTAAGTCGATCGCTCCCAGCGTTGTTCAAGCGTATACACAACCATATTCGTTCAGCGGAAGGATAAAACTAATTATCTGTCAAATCAGACATGAGCTAAGTGTTACCATTCACGAAATAAGCACTAGTTGAAAAAAAACACGTTAGATGGCGGACCCTTTATTATCATTTTGTATTTTTATTTCGTTTTGTGCTGGCATTAATACTATTATCAACATTTCTGTAACTACTGAGCACACAAAATTCTTTCGCTCGCTTTAACGTTGGTTTTTATGTCAAATTCTATTTTCCATAGACCTTATTGCCAGTTTGGAGTATTTCTCCCCAAATTTGGGAGAAAAATGGGGGAAAAAATTTTTTTGTCATGAGGATCTGGGATTAAAAGTAATGGGGATTAAAAAATAATGTCAGGGAATCGTGGTGTAATTATACACTACTAGCTTACCCGGTGCTTTTCGCAGCCCCCATCTTTTATCTGTTTTCTGTTTAGGGTACTGTAAAATAGCTATACCTCTTTCTTTCAAAATGGCATAATTATTACATATGGAGCAAAACGAAGAAGATTTGATTACTTTTATATATAAAATACGAACCCTCATTTCATTTCTAGTTTATGTTCCAAGAGTTACCCTGACATCATGGTACAATATTTATCCCTTTTCCCACAGTACCTCTGGACGTTGAAAAACTATTTTTTTGGTTCATACGTTAGCAACTTTCCCCTTGTTTATGTTCCAATACCTACATTCACACCCTGGTACATTATAAAACCATGTTTGTCCCACTCTGTCTATAAAGGTACGAATTTAAAAATCTAAAGTAAATCGCTCCATTGTACCACATTTAACCTTTAGTGTGTCATAATTAACCACTTTTTGTACAATATTTTAAAATGATAATTGATATTTCAAGATCCAATTTCGCAAGCTTAGCTCACCGTATTTCAAAATTTGTGTCCCCTATCTGTGCCATTTATTTAACTTTTTCCCCACGGTTTAAGTAGAAGAACCTATTTGGAAAAAACAATTTCTTAGCTTTGGTTTATGCTGTAAGAGATACCTTTGCACTCAGGGACCACATTCAACACCTTTTGCACCACTGTGAAGCACAGTGTAATAAAAAGTGTTTAATGAGACTTTTTATTACACTGTGCTTCTAAAGTACGAATTTGTATACATATCTGGGACTATTTTGTTCCCTTTTTTCCCACATACCATATTTAACCATTTTAACGTATATAACTTTTTTGCTTCACTGTACCATATTTAACCCTTTTTGCTCCACTAAACCATATTTAAAACATTTTTTCCCCTCTGTAACATTTTGAACAATTTTTGCTTGCCCCAACTGCATCATAATTTTAACCTTTTTGCACCACAGTGCTACATAATTGCAGTGCATCATAATTTTAACCTTTTTGCACCACAGTGCTACTAAAAGCATACATTTTGTTCCACGTTACCATATGTTACTATTTGTGCCCACTGTAACCATTTTTGTCATACTGTACCATAATTAACCATTTGTGTCCCACTGTGCCATTCTAACACATTTTTTACCCACTGTTCCATAGTTAAAGCTTTTTGCCCCACTGTACCAAATTTAACCCATTTTGTCCCACGTTACCATATTCAACTAATTGTGCCCCACTGTACTATAGTTAACCCTTTTTGCCCCACTGTGTCATATTAAACCCTTTGTTTCACCGTACCATGTTTAACAGTTTTTGCCCCACAGTACCATATTTAACCCTCTTTGCTCTACTGTACAATATTTAACACAGTTATGCCCAACTGTACTGTGTAGTTAACCATTTTTGTCACACTGTACCATATTTAACCCTTTTTGCCCCACTGTATCATAGTAAATAAATTTTTGCCCCACTGTTCCATAGTTAACGCTTTTTGCCCCACTGTACCATTTTTAACCCATTTTGTTACACGTTACCATATTTTACTTTTTGTGCCCACTGTAACCATTTTTGTCATACTGTACCATATTTAACAATTTGTGTCCCACTGTACCATTCTAACACATTTTTTCCCCACTGTTCCATAGTTAAAGCTTTTTGCCCCACTGTACCATTTTTATCCCACTTTGTCCCACGTTAGCATGTACCATAGGTAACCCTTTTTGCCCCACTGTGTCATATTAAACGCTTTGTCTCACTGTACCATATTTAACAGTTTTTGAGCCACTGTACCATATTTAACCCTCTGTGCTCCACTGTACAATATTTAACACAGTTATGCCCCTCTGTCTAGTTACCCATTTTTGTCACACTGTACCATATTTAACCCTTTTTCCCCACTGTATCATAGTAAATACATTTTTGCCCCACTGTTCAATAGTTAACGCTTTTTGCCCCCTGCACCATTTTTAACCCATTTGTCCCACTTTACCATATACATATAACTATTTTTACCCCACTGTACCATAGTTAACCCTTTTTGCAAACTGTGCCCCATTCAACTCTTTATCTCACTGTACAAAATGTTTACCCACTGTACAATATTTAACACATTTTTGTCTCACTGTACCGTACTCGTATTTAAAATGTGTCTCCACGCTAGCGTACTTAAACCTTTTTCCCCGACTGTAACATATTTAATCATATTTTCTCCACTCCAATATTTAACCATTTTTGACCACAGTGCTTCTAAAACCATATAAACTCTTCATATCTCATGTTTAAGTTCCAATTTTGGCAGATTGTTCCCTTTTTTCCCCATGCTCCATAATTAACCCGTCGTGTCTCACTGTGCCTCTTAAAGTTAGAATTACTAAAAATCACTTCCAATCTCTAGTTTATGTTCCAAAAGTTACCGTGGAACCATTGATCCTATTTGACATTTTTAAGCCACTGTACTATATTTTACACTTTTTGCCCCACTGTGCCACGAAAACTAACACCCCCTCGCTTCAATTTTCACCATTCTAATATTAGGCTTTAAATTTGGCGGTGGTACCATAATTATACCTTTCTGTCCCACCGTCCATCTAAATTTTTAAAAAAAATCACTCCTTGTTCTTGTTTACGTCCCAAGAGCTACTCTCACACCAAATTTCACGATTCTAGGTCTTGCCATTTGGATTTGGCTGTTGTACCACATTTTTCCCTTTTTACCCCACTGTGTACGTAAATGTTCCAATTTCGAAAAATCCTGTCAATTTCAGAGTCTACCTCATAAGAGCTACCCTCACACCAAATTTCACGATTCTAGCTCTTGCCATTTGAATATGGCTGTTGTACTACATTTTGTCCCATTTTTCCATTTTTACCCCACTGTGTTCGTAAATGTTCGAATTACGAAAAATCCTGCCAATTTCAGAGTCTACCTCATAAGGGCAACCGTCACAAAATATTTCACGGTTCTAGCTCTTGCCATTTGGATTTGGCTGATGTACCACATTTATCACTTTTTACCCCACTGTGTGCCTAAATGTTAGAATTTCGAAAAATCCTGCTAATTTCTGAGCCTACCCCCTAAGGGCTACCCTCATACCAAATTTCAAGATTCTAGCTCATTTCGTTTAGATTTGGCGGTGGTACCATATTTATCCCTTTTTGCCCCATTGTGCGGCTAATAGTACGAATTTCGAAAAATCCCGCCTTATTGCTCGTCTACGTCCCAAGGACTACCCTCCCACCAAATTTTATGATTCTAGCTTCAGCCGTTTGGCCTGGGCGATGATCAGTCAGTCAATCAGTCAGTCAGTCAGTCAGTCAGCCAGTCACGCAACAATTTTATATATATAGATTGTACAGGGTATTATAACTTTTGTGAATTCGTTTGCAACAACAAAAAAGAGATAATGATAAAAGACCCCTCGTATATAATTCCGATCGACGCAGAATCACTTTCTCAGTTTCCGCCTGTCCACTAATTCTTGTGATCGAAGTACAGCTCGCAAATATGAACTGTTCCAAGATTGGACCAGTGTATGACTGTACCTTCCGATTTGACTTCTTCACATTCTGGAAGCCATACTGTATAACAGATCCGGTTGAAATTTTTGGAAAAATGGGTTAAATCGGTCGATGTTTCGATATACTCCCCATATTGACTTCCTCACGTATAACCGATCCGACTGAAATTTGGTAGTTTATATTGTATTATGCTCTCAACTATTTTTGGAAAAGAAATGGACCAACAAAATGAGCCAAATCGGTTCATGTGTGGATAAAGCCACCATACAACTGTACCTTTTGAATTGACTTCTTCTATATAACCGGTCACCGATCCACTTGGAATTTGGCAGCTTATGTTTTATAAAGCCCTTAACTATTCCTAAAATAATTAGATAAATCGATCTACGCTTTGTTTGTAGCTAGCTAACGTATAATGGTACCTCCCGATTTGCCACAATCCCGTTCCACATTGTACAGCCGGCATGACTGAAAATTAATATATTTTATTTTATTTTATCGTAAAACATTCCTAGAAGGAATGGTCAATATTTGTACTAGACACCACACAGTGTTACGGTGTATTATGAGTTTGTGAATTTGTTTGTAACGCCCATTTGCCTGCCTGACTGCCGGTTTATATATACATATGTATTTGTTATCAAAGTCCAGCCTACAAATATGAACCGATCTTAATGACATTGGGCAATAATTTTTATTGAAATTGGTGAAAATCGGTCACATAAAGGGTTTTCCAACAAGAGGTGTTATTTTGGTATTCAAAGAAAAATTCAATTTTTTGAGATAAATGATTGGATGTTTATTTCGTAATAAAGAGGAAGGTATGCCGTTAATAATGAAAGACAACATCAGCCAAATGGCCACCACGACCACGCTTACAGGACCATATCCTTTTCATGAAATTTTCCATAACCAAATCGCAAAGTGGCTGCTCGATGTCCTCGATAGCCTCACGAATTCTATCTTTGAGGTCTTGAATCGAAGCTGGGCTGTTGGCGTGGACCTTATCTTTCATGTGGGCTCAAAAAAGAAGTCGCAAGGTATTAAATCACAAGATCTTGGTGGCCAATTGTGATCACCTCTTCGAGAGATAACACGGTCCGGAAACTTTTCCCGTAATAGAGCAATGGTTTCGTTGCTTGTGTGGCACGTAGCGCCATCTTGTTGAAAGTAAACGTTGTCCAGATCAATACCATCCAACTCCGACCATAAAAAATCATTAATCATCTCTCGATTGCGCAATCCATTCACCGTAACTGTTGATCCAACCTCATTTTCGAAAAAGTAAGGTCCAATGACCCCGCCGGACCATAAACCGCACCAAACAGTCGCACGTTGAGGATGGAGAGGCTTCGCAACAATAACTCTTGGGTTTTCCGAGCCCCAGATGCGACAATTTTGCTTGTTGACGTAGCCACCGAGGTGGAAATGGGCCTCATTAGTTAAGATGATTTTGTATCGTTCGTATTGTTTTTTTGTTCGTTTTGTATCGTTCGATGATCGTGTATCGTTCCATTTTTAGTTTCTACTTGTCAAATATCAAACAAAAAAAGCTTCAAAAGTGACAGCTACCGAAATACCGGGAGATTCAAAATAACACCTCTTGTTGGAAAACCCTGTATAATACTTCATCTGAAGTAAGGATTGAGAAAATCTAAATTTTTTGAGAATTTTTTGTTGTTATTTTATTAGTTTCATAACTTCAGTTACGATAAAAATAATATACTTCTAACAAAATTCAATGCTTTTAAGAACAAGTAAGAAAGTTTCAGTCGGGTGAACCGACTAAGGTTTACCCTCACTTTGTGAGTAATGTAATATTGAATATTACACGAATTATTCTGTCAATTTGTGTCACTTTGTGAGTAATGTAATATAGAATATTACACGAATTATTCTGTCAATTTGTGTGGGAGCTACCAGAAGGGGTTTAACAAATACACCTATTTTTCGCTGAACAGTAGGTACTTTAAATTCATTGCACTGCGCCGAATTATAAGCGTTTATGTGCACTGGTATAAACGTTATGAGATATTAAAGTGTGGTATGATTTGTCCATTTTGTGTGGGAGGTACAAAAAGGGGCGTGGCGATAACGCCCATTTTTCACAGGACTATAAACACTATAACTGTACAAAATTTCAAGTATTATTATACACTTGTATTAATGTTATAAGCTGTTAACTTTTGGTGCAAAATGGTACCTTTGTATGAGAGGTACCAAAGGGGCGTGGCAACAACGCCCATTTTTCTCTGGACTGTAGGCAATATAAAAGCATAACACTGTGCAAAATTTCAAGTATTTTTATACACCGTTATTAAAGTTATAAGCTGTCAATTTTTGGTGCAAAACGGTGCATTTGTGTGGGAGGTACCTAAAGGGATGTGGCAACTTCGCCCATTTTTCTCGAGTTGATAGCGACTAATAAACTAATACTATGTGTGGAATTTCAGAAGATTAGAATAAGTAGTATAGTAGTTATTAAAGAATCAATATTTCACAACATTTTAACCCTTTGTGGGGGAGGTACTAGAAGGAATGGACCAATATGGCCCATCTTCGAACTTAGCCGGAGATAGAAAAAAATATTACCACATACCAAATTTGAAGTCAATCAGTTACTCCTTTCGAGAGTTATCGTGCGCACCAGCCAGCAGACAGACAGACACACAGACAGACAGACAGACAGACGGACGGACATTGCTCATTCGACTTAAAATGACCCAAAACGGATTTCCTCCGAACATACTTAGGGTCTTACATCACTCCTTCGATGTGTTACACTTTTTTCCGTAGCAAATGATATATACCCTCGTCACACTAAAGTGAGGGTATGAAAATTAATTTAGGCACTCGTGTCTCGTCTTCTCTTATTTATATTTCCCACTGCCAAATCTATAATAATACAAACAATAAGTAACAAAATTAACGTGGAAAATAAATTATAATACCTTGAAGGAGTCGTACAAAAGATAGCTTGTTAACACCAGTATTGGCCTTTCGCAAAATATTTGTAAATAATTGATCTAGACATCACGAAATAATTTCAAATCTAAAAACATTAGAACCAGTACAAAAACAAAATAAAAATAACAAAGCAACAACGCATTACACAAGTAACGGTAACACACAAAATTCTTCAAAAAATTACCGCAGCAAAAAAGCAAACAGCGCTGAAAAAATTACATCAGATATTGCGTTCCGAAATTGTTCAGATTTTGTACCGACACGTCGGAACAAAGAATAAAAAAGTGCTTGAGACGTGTCGAACTGAATTCTATCCAAAGTCGGTAGGAATTGTCGTAAGCGATCCGACTTTGTGCAGACATGGCTGATGTCAGACAAAGTCGGAGAATTTTGTTAGCCGGGATAGCATTAATGAATTTGAATCCCAACGTACAATTCAGGTTTTTGTTTGTATTATCGCTATTTGCTTAATATTGTGAAGCATATCTTTAGGCTGATTTTCTATAGCCATTGCAGCTATTCCACACAAGGTGGCGGTAAGTGCATATGGCGACATACCGAATATTTGTTGCTATTCGGTAGTCAAAGCTGTTTTAAATGCTATTAATAGGCGCGACGCAATATATTAGACACTATTACAGGAAAGAACAATTTTAAAATCTAATGTTGAAGGGCCAATGCAAGCAGAATGCGTCGCGGCGTTTCAGAAAAGTTGAAATTTATTCAACAACAAATCAACCTTGCCGCTTGATTTGGCATTGCCAGATTAAATTATTCTCAATCTGACACAATTTCTTCTTCCACTACCGCATATTTTTAGTACGGGCAATGCTGAACTCTCACCGCGTCGCATAACGCGTACATTGCCCCTTCACCATAAGTTTGAGAGTCGCAGTCATTGGAGTTATAAATATTAAAACATGGACTAGACCACTTTTGCAGCTAATTCTAAAAAAATAAAAACTTTTGCTGTCAAAATTGGTATAAATAAGACAATTACAATCGTTTCTTTCTTGTATCAGGTCCTTAACCCATGTGATATAAAAAGTGATTTTTTAAGAGAGAGAAAATTTGGCGAAATGTTGGATATCCTTATTTGAGTCGATAGAATGGGATATATAATTCAATGTTTAATTCATGTAAATGGTGACAGCGGCTGCGCCTCAAATGGTTTATACGCTGGCTTCAATTTTGGTATACTATCTCCAACATATCGGCCGGTATCTCAAGAATACCGTTGCGAAAACACGAATACCTATATAACCATAGGCGAATACACTATAGACATGAGCCTTAACATAACCCCACAAAAAATAATCTAAAGGCGTTAAAACGCACGATCCAATTGTCAGGCCCCAAACGTGAAATAAACTGTTCACCGAACACAAAATTCACTAAAAATAAATAAAATTCAATAATCTGCAAACGTTGTTCGTTTGTAAGTCGATTCATGGTTAACTTATAGACCAAACTGAACTTTTTGACAGTAATATGTTACACGAAAAAAGCATCTCGAAAACGCGATGTCACAGGAAAAAACTGTTAATGTCATTCGATTTAGCGGGTCGAAATTATGAAGGGTATGTTGTTTTCATCGAGGATACATTTTTAAAGTTCATTTTGCACACACAGTCTTATTTATAATTTTTTTTGGAAATTCTGTGATAGATATTTTTATACCCTACACCACACTGTGGTACATGGTTTTATAACTTTGTGCATTTGTTTGTAAAGCCCAAAAGGAAATAGTTCTATCGTAAGAAGTTTCTTATTACTCGAATGAACACTGCCAAATTTGAGGAAAATCGGTCCAGATTTTGATATAGCCCCCATATATATATATATATATATATATGTTACTCACGATTTGACAAGTAAGCGGTGTATAAACTGTATTTTATATCCCATCAGTACGAAATTCGGCAGAAAGAGGTTTCTTATGTTGATTTCGTTTGTGCAAAAAAATTTAAACATTTTTTCGAATACATACGAGTATATCACATTTTCCACACTCAGCCCCCAGTCCACGGTGGAGTGTTGCACCGTCAAAAACCAAACTTCAGAACCAAACCTAATTGAAAGCGTACATTCATAATGCACTATCAAATGGTTGCGCCATAATGTAGGAATGGGTTTTACTCACCGCACGATTTTTGTGGAACTTCCATTGGAAAGTATGATATTTTTTAGCATAAGACCGTTTTGTCATTTGAGCGCAAATTGTTTTGGTTACAGTGTGTTGAAAATTCACCTCCAAAACATGGTTTTTGAACGCTTCAACGTTGACTAAGCAGTTTTTTCTTGATGTGAGTGAATAAGAAGAAGCGACGTTTTAGCCGGTCAAAAAGGCGCTGGTTTGAGCCGATGTGTGAGAGCTCGCATTGTCATGGTGCACAATGATTCGTCTTCTCTTTTTCCTTTTTCGAATTTCTCCGAAGACTTCAGGCAAACAAATTGTGGTGTCAGAATTGACCGCCCTACTTTGCTCAAGCGTCACATGACCAGTTTTGCCGAAGAAACAGGCGACCATTTGCTTCGAATTGCTTCTTCCACGAACAACTTTCGTTGGATTTGGCTCGTCTTCGAAGACCCACACGGTCGATTGCTGTTTTGTTTCGTTCTCATACGCATAGATCCAAGATTCGTCACCTGTGACGATCTTATAAACGTCTTTTGAAGCACCGCGATCGTATTTTTTCAAAATTTCTTTGCACCAATCGGCACGAGCCTTTTTTGAGCAATTGTCAAATTGTGCGGGATCCAACGAGAACAAACCTTTTTTACGGCCAGGTGTTCATGCAATATCGAACGTATGCTGGTGGAAAAAATGCCCAAGGATGCCTCTATCTCACGGTACGGCATCAATGTTCTCTGGCACAACGGCCGTTTTTGGACGACCTTCGTCTTTGAGCGAGCGTCGGCCACGATTGAATTCATTAAACCAGTTTTTCACAGTGCTATAGGATGGTGCTTCATCGCCATACAAAGATTTAAGTTAATCGATCAACTCTTGTGATAATCCACGTCGAAAGTTGTGAAAAATGATCCCAAGAATATGTTCACGAATTTTGCCAAATTGATTTTTTCAAGTCACTGTAAAAAACACAAATGATGGTCGTACGTCAAAACGTTCTGAGTACGTTTATGCTAAAAAATCTAACTTTGCAATGGAAAGGCCAGATATATATATAGCAACTTCCAAATTTGGGGGGAACGAAAGTTTATAAACTTTCGATGGAAAAAATACTTTTTTTTAAAAAAAAATAGTTTTTGCTGGCATGATAGCGACCAAGAAACTAATGCTATGTGTGGAATTGTGAAAGATTGTGAGCAGCAGTATAGAAGTTATGAGATAATCAATATTTAACAACATTTTGACCCTTCTTGGAGGAGGTATTCGAAGGAGTGGACCAACATAGTCCCTCTTTGAATTATTATTAAAAAAAAAATAATTGTTTTAACGGCAGGTGTTATTATTATTTAAATTTGTTCTCATAATTTCCTCTAATTTGACATCCATCCCGGCTTTATTGAGCATATACTTAAAAAATTATAGTCCAAATACTAAAGGCACCTTTTAAGAAAAATGGAATTTTAAGCAAAAATTAAAAACAAAAAAACATGAGTTGAATTTTAATTCAGTTGCTTCCCGAATAAAATCTGGCAGTATAACAAAGTCTACAACAAATGGATTGCCGAACAATTCACATAGCTAAAAATTTGAGAAATACTTAATAAATTGTTCTAAAGTGTGTTTTTTAGACGTGTAGTTTTCAAGATTTTCAGCCGAGAGGCCCAATTTTCGACCATTTTTTGCAGCATTTGGAGCTGTATGTAAGCAATAACGCGCCAAATATTCTTTTCCAAGGCGTCAATCGTGTCGGGCTTATCTGCGTAGACAAGCGACACATCAACATCCACCAATTCAGGCACGAAGAAGTCTTTAATCATGGCTCTATATTGAAGAAAAATGGACCAATGATTGTCTCTGCCAATAGAGCACAACAAACAGTGACTTTTTGTGGATGTAATGGCGTCTGAACAATGGCTTGTGGATTATCATTACTTCAAATGCGGAAATTTTGTTTATTAACGTTCTCATTCATCCAAAAGTGAGCTTCATCGCTGATTCCATTATGAACCATTATTTTGGTAATAAATTTGCACGATTTGCAAACGTTGTTCCGGAGTAAGTCTATTCATTATGAAATGACAAACCAAACTGTGCATAAATCCAGTGACAGCAGTCAAAAAGACCAAAAACCACACGTTTAAAAAAACACCCTGTACGATTATATCTTGAACGTTTATATTAGGTATATTTTTTGAACATATCATTTAAGTACGGAAAAGAAAATTTTATATTAGGATTTGCAGACCTACACTTCCATTGGTACTTATTAAGATTGCATCTATAAAAAATATTTTACCAATTCCACGAAATCCCCACGCTTCCCCTAGAAGCTATCTGGGGAGGCGTGCCTCCCCGGTTGGGAAGCCCTGTATTACATAATTTATGTCTCGGTTCCCTATGGGCCAAAATGTTTAATGGCTTGTATTTTTTTGTCGTCTATTTCGAATAAATTTCTATTTGTTAAATCAGAAAAGTTGATGTGAATGGAATCGGTATATCATCGGCTCTTATATATCGAGAGGAATTCTAACATCATTAAATTTGCAAAGGAAAATACCACAAATCCAAAACTCAAAATTTTTTTTAATTTTTCCCATTAATCTACTATACTAACGGGTTTTCCAATAGGGATGATATGATTTTGAAGTGACGTTTCGGCCATTTGTAATATGTCATGATCTGTCATTTGTTTTTCATTGTATTCAGTAGTGTTTACAATTTCATCATGGAGAGATTTACGCAAGAACAACGTTTACAAATTATTCAGTTTTATTACCAAAATTATCGTTCTCCAATTGCAACTTTTTGTGCGCTAAGTCAATTTTTTTAAATCCAAAAAAAAAAAACACTTTCCAATCGACCTACGACCTACGATCTTTTTGCCATTGACCGATTCCTGATCCGACGTACCGTTAAGGAGCTAGAGCAAACAAAATTTCCGTATACTTTTGAAAATGATGCTAAGTCAATTTTTTTAAATCCAAAAAAAATAACACTTTCCATTCGGCGTACGACCTTGACACCCATGAGCAATATTTTAGCTCTCGTTAAGAGCTATCTTTTTGCCATTGACCGATTGTGGCTACGTGCCACGCTGCAAATGAAACAATTGAATGGTTGCGCGAAAAGTTTGGAGATTCGATTATTTCAAGAAATTGTGATATTGAATGACCTCCAAGAAGTTGTGATTTAACACCATTAGACTATTTCTTGTGGGGTTATTCGAAGTCATTGGTCTTCCGAAATAAACCACACTCTCTTCAAGCTTTACAAGTCAATATTGAACTTGCCATTCATGACATACGACATGATTTAGTGGAAAAAGTGCTCGAAAATTGGGTTCATCGAATTCGTTCCTGCAGAAGAAGTCGTGGTGGCCATTTGAATGACGTTTTATTTAGAACTTAATGGTATCGATTGTAAAAAATTGTAAAATGTAAAACATAAAACAACAATGTGTTTTTTTTTTCAAAGAAATCATATCACTCTTATTGGAAAACCCTGTACATATGAAAATGTAAGCGTTTTCATATCCTAGCATTGCGATTGGAAGAGGCGCATTTTGAAATTATCCTAAAAAATTTTGTAATTTAGAGAAGCGTGGCAAAATAAACAAGTAAATACGGTGTTAAATTCGGCCATGTCGAGACATATATAAGTATATCCTCCACCATAGATCATATATATGAATGGTTTCGGGTACAAATAAATTCATATTACCAAAGTTTCAGGCCGATTAGTTACAATTTGTTACGTTAAGAGGTAAAATCTAGAGGTACTATATCAAAACCTAGACTTATGGCGACTGGATATAAATACACACAAAATACCAATTTTCTGCCGATAAGTTGGAATTTGCTTCTGTCGGACAAATTCTATATTTGGGGGCAATCTCAAAAAAAGTATCGATGTTGCCCCATTTCAATCCTGCGGCTATATGCAGATTGTAGCGTGATTACAATGGACGGACAGACGAAAAAGGAGAAAATTCACAACAAATGTTCTCTTTCAAACTTTGTAAAAATCTGTTCATCGAAGGAGTGGCCTAAAACCCCAAGTATGTTTGTTGCAAATTCGATTTAAGTCATTTGGCAATGTCCGTCCGTCCGTCTGTGTGTCTCTCTGGAACGGAGTAACCGATTGACTTCAAATTTAGTATACAGTAATATTTTTCTCCATCGCAGGCTAACCATATTGGTCCACTCCTTCTAGTACCTCCCCCACAAAGGATTAACATTTAGTCCAGTGAAAAATGGGCGTCACTGCACTCCCCTTTTGGTACCTCCCACACAAAATTGACTATTTTGCACAAAAAGTTAACAGCGTATAACTTTAATACCAGTGCCTACTTTAAAGATATTAAATGCAATTTAAATTGATAATAATTTAATTAAAGAAAAAATAAATACATTTACGAATATTTTTTGGGACTGAAGGTGAGGGGATTTCGTAAGTCGGATTACTCGACTCAACTTTCTTCTTTGTTTAAAGTTTCAAATCCCCATAAAATTATAAATCATTATATACCAATGAGTAGTGTTTTACCCTTGGTTAAAAAGCTCAGTTATATGCATATTGTAATTTATGTTTAATTGGACAGACGGCTTTGAATTACAAGTTTGTTTGAAATTGAACTTTTATAAACCTTTGGGTCAAAAATGAAATTCATAGGTAAATATTAAAAATTCTGACCCATGTATAAGTATGTATGTGTATTAGGGTAATGACTTTTATACAACCTCGTTTCCCTGTATCATATTTAGATGAGTTTTTATTTAAGAATAGATAAAATCTTACATATAAGGTGATTCGATAAAAAAAACCTCACGCAAAAAATGATTTTAAAATTTTTATTTATCAGCATTTTGGGCAATTTTTTAATTTTTTTTTCAATTTTTTCAAAACTTTCAAAATCATGACCGCTCATAAATGTGGTTTCTGTAAAAAAAAAAAACAGAAAAAATGAGAAAAAGTCGTCAACTTTTTTCCAAAGAGATACATTAGATTGACATGAGATACCTTCACTTAATTGTTAATAAAAACGAAAGATGTTCATCGATTTCTATGATCAATGTCTCATTTTGTTCATAGATTATGTGGCTTTTCGTGAAAGTTATAAGACTTGACACTTTTTTCCGTTTTGGATTTATATGATTTAAAAATAAGAAAAAATTTTAATTTTTTCACAAAAATATCATTTTAAAGTGGTTTGTGCGTGACCTTTTTCAATATTTAAATGGATTTAAATGGAATTTTAGTCATTAATAGGCAAAATTTCATTTATTCGTGCAGCAGGAAATATTTTTTGAGAAAAAAATCAAAAAGTCATCACCCTAATGTGTATAGATGACAGCTATAGAGATGAATGGATATTTATCAATAAAAATAATACGCCAGAAATGTACTCGTTTAGTGGTTATTGGAAATAAGTTTTGTTATTGCATTGTGTTATCACATAATATAATGTTTTATATTCCCGTCGATACATCATGCACTTCAAATTGGCTAACAGATATTTATGCCAATAATAGTTAATTGTTTGAAAAATACAAAAAAAGTCTTGTCGATTCTTAATCTAATATGCATGTTAGTTCCAAAAATACTTAGCTTTCTATTTCTATATTTTAAGACTTATTTTATTTCTACTAAAACATTGATCTCTTTTAGACATTTGTTGGTGCGATGATTAGCTTGGAACGAAAGATTAGACAAATGTTCTAGGTATTCTTAGCTAAGTTCAAATCCAATATTTTCTTTGTTCAGTCAAATTTTTTTGCTACATAAAATATTTGGAATGTTTTTGGGCACCCATTGAAATAATTTTGTAAAAACAGCAAAACAATTATTTACGAGTAACAAAAATTTTTGTCTGCTGATAGGGACATGTCTACTATTTCCACAGTGTTATATTTGCTATAATAATGAAAATTTTTCGAGAAGGTCCACAGATTAATTACACAGTGCGACATTTTTGGTGGCATTTGTTTGTAAATTTTAGGGCATTTTGGGTCTACTGAGCGCGAAAATGACATGTAATATGTTTGATGCCTTTACATTACGAAATTAAGGCGATTTTTATAAAAATGGAGAGGTTGATCCATATATACAATTCATAGATATATATCCAATCCAAGAACGTTTTGTCCCATATTGGAAAATTCAATTTCCTTTAAGGATTATTTTTCATTTTGTCACTCCATTTGTAACACTTTGAAATATTGATCAGGAACACCAAAGTATACTCGTATTTATATGTTCTTAATTGTCGTACAATTCTAAGACGATTTAGCCATTTCCGTCCCTCTGTCCGCCTCCGATAATCCCGATATAATCTAATAAATATGATACAAATACATCTTATAGCTGCAGGTAAGTTGGAATTGAAAATGGGCATAGTCCCCATATAAAGCATCTCCCCGATTTGACTTCCAAACGACATAGAGACCACATTTAACTGATAGGGCCAAAAATGATTTCGATTGGTTTGGATTTATTTTTTTACACCCGGACATATTAAAGGAACGACGTTCCTCATAGGTGAATATTTTGATATAGCTCCCACACAAAGGGCCCTCCCGATTTGACTACTTAACGCGATAAAAACCACAAATTTAAACTAATCGAGCTAGAATTTGTTAATATGTCGTCATGGAACAGGTCCATTTCGGCACAACTATTTATTACACAAATATTTATTTGTTTTTGTTTAACCCTACTAGATGGACCCGGGCCACTTCGCTGCCCCAGATTAAGATTTCCGATCTCGGCACAAAATTGCCTCCAGATACATATACGCAAAATTGCAGCACTCTTGCTAACAAATTGCACACGATATCTCAATTTAGAATTTATATGGGCGGGGCAACGACAATTTTTCGACCAATCACGTAGACTGTCACCAGTTAAATATACACAAAATTACAGCACTCTCGATGACAAATTTTGCGAGATTCTCAATTTCAAAATTTGGCTTAAATGGGCGGGGCCGCGCCCCTTGGTCTGATCTGGCCAAGATTTGAACCAATCACGTAGACGGCCACACCAGGTATGGGTTTCAAGCATGCTCTTTCAGAATCTGCAATAATTCCTATCTCGTCTAGTTTTCGAGATAATGGTAGGGTAAACTTTTTTAACTTATATTTATGGAAAATCATTTATAGTTTTTTGCAAAGACAATATAATTTAAGAAGACATTCCTGCCTGTAGCGAGTAATTGTCAGTTACGAACGAATAGGAATTTGATTCCAACGAGTGAGGTTTTTCGCGGAATTTCAGACCGTTTTTCTCGAATTTTTTGTAATTGTCACAATTAAAAAATTAATATTAATCGATAAGTGCAAAAAAAGTTCAATCAATATTCGCGGAAAACTGTTTTTTCGCGTGTGACATTTCATTCCTATTCGTTCGTAACTGATAGATTTTGACGTTTCGGCCTGAAGGAATGTCTTCTTATATTCTATTTGTCTTTGGTTTTTTGTTCTATCTATATCCCAATTTTTCTATACCCCTATCTTTTTGACTTATTATTTTACAATCGTTCGCTCGCAAAATGTAAATTTCTCTCCCTCCAAACCGACACTCATTGTGGTCCAAATTATTATAACTTCCTTATTTTTTAATGCAATGGCATAAAAATGCTGGGAATCATATAAACATTGTGGGGAACCCTAAGAATAACTAGTGTGTAACTTTTCAGCCCCGTTTTAACTCAAGGTTTAAAATGCGCTTATCTCCGATCATAGAAAATGGCATATGGAACAAAATAGCATTGAGCCGACGATACATCAATTTCAAAATTTGGTTTATATGGGCGGGGCCACGACCACTTGAGGTATCGAAAATTCATGTATTCCAAATTCCAACGTTTAGTCCTGTTAGATAGAAGTTATGACACAAAATTTGTGAACAGTATGAGTTTGGTTCTTGCAATTTCGGAATCCGGAGCAGAAGCTCTGGCATGAGGGACGCCAAAATCAAAATACTACCGGTCAAGATGGTGAAGACGATGTAGACGACATCGACGAAGCCAATAAGCGACAACATGCAGCACTCGAATGGTGGCTTGATGGCTGGTAACGGAAAATAAAACTACACAAAAGCATCTATATAAAATGACTAATGCCAAACTACGTGTACTGCCAAAGCCCTTAACTCGATGATGCACATATTGCTAATAGATCTACACAATAAACCTAGTGCGTCATGCACGGCCTCAAGACTTCACGCACGAATTTGGAAAGATAGAACATACGGACATACTTGTATCCTTCATAAACTCCCCAGACAATAACAATAACTGCAGTAGACTACTGCACTCCCGCAATTACCTTCGATCAGCCATTTGCAATCAAATTCCCTAGCAGAACAGAATGGCATTGCGGAATTCTGTTGACGGAACACGACCAGAGTATGAAGCCGCCGAGCTTTAAAATATGGATAGATACAATTTACATTTTTGATAAGCAAATAGCTATATAGCAGATATATCGTCCCCTTAATAGAAGAATAATGTGTACGCATATACACTATTATTTTTTATTGCATTATAAGAATCTACGCAATTGGTTCTATATCTGCTAAAATTCTACTTTCACAAATTGGGTTATTGGGTGTTTGAAATTGTTCATTAATAAATAATAATATCGAGTTTCAATTTCACAAAAACTTCAAATATGATTTTCTCGAAACGACAAATAAATTATACACTATTCATTTATTGGGTGGACGATATGGAAGTGAGTGATTTTCGTTTTGATTCGTTTATTGTCACAAGCGGGAGCTTAACATATCTTAAAAATCATAATATTGGTAGTAATAGAAAATTCTTTTTTAAAGGAAATAAGAGGATTTTTATTTATTATTAGATTATGTACATATATGTAGAGATAAAAATATTTTCGGAAAAAAATCAATGGAGTATTAAATAATAGTATAACATATAAATTAATACCTCCATTCTAAAGAATCAATCAAGTTAAGCTCAAAACAGTGGAGGTCATTCTATTTAAACCAAGGTAATTCCACACAAATTTAAAATTTCACTAAAACGTCGATTCGTCTCTCCTGGAAACAACCTGTTTCGACTTAAGCTATGTATAGACGAATGGCGGAAAAATGAAACCCTGTGACCGTACAACCGTGTGAACATAAAATTTTTGTCTTGCAACGGTGGCAGAAAAGTCTTTGTGACATAATTTGCAGATTGTAATATTGGCCACTGTCTATAAAATATTTTTATTGGCAATCCTGCATATAAATATTTACAATATATATTTTATACCAGAGCTTAAGTTTTCAACTATTATTTTAAATGTTATAATGTCTATCATAGAGCCGCCGTATGTCAATTTTATGTCGGCTTAGCCGCCTAGCCGCTGCCGCCGATCTATAATTTTCAATGGCAGCCGCCGCCGCCAATTTTGGCTCGGCTTCATTCTCTGGACACGACACCAAAGTATACACGGCTCAAGTACGGCTCAAAAATGAGTTGTGGAGTTGGTTCAGGTGTCTTCTCCGAGCAAGCGCACATATCAATCTCAATAAAGCTTCCTGACTATTGCAGTGTTTTTCAGGCGGATATACTGGTCATAAAGGAAACATGTAATGTACTACAGCAGAATCATATAACAGATCGCATAGGAATATTTGTCCACAGTCAAGCGGCTCTCCTTGGTTTAAAAAACAACATGAAAAGGTAGACGAACTAGCTAGAGCAGGATCCTCTTCTAACAACCACCAGATGGCGTCAGTCGCTACGCCTCTAGGAGGCGTTAAAAATGATATCTTCAATTACTACTTGAAACAAGCAGAGACTAGGTGGGATAAGACTGCAGCATTTCGAATGTCCAAAAGCACATGTCCACAATACAACACCTAACGAACAAAGTTTCTGATCAGCCAAAGTCGACGGAACGTGTCACGACTAGTCGTTGTGCTAACTGGCCACTGGCCAATTGGAGATCATGCAGAGCAGTTAAAACTTCAATACAACGACCATTGTCGCAGTTGCGACAACGAGGAGGAGGAGGAGACAGTCGAACACCTTCTATGTTCCTGTCCAGCAACAATACAGCGCAGACGTAAAGCTTTAGGTCAACCGTTCCTTCATAACCTTGTCGAGGCGTCAGATAAAGGTCTGGGAGACCTTGTCAAGTACCTTAACCTATCAGGCTGGAGATGAAGACACAAGAGTGTAGCAGATACTACGCGAGTGAGGTGGTTATCAAAACGGTATCTTATTATACTAATTGGGGCTAGGGAACGGTTCTTAGCCACCACGTTAAACAACCAAGCATTGGAAGCAAAAGTTCAAACAGTCGTCCTTTGTGGTCGACAAGGCTTTGCACTAAGAGGAAGTTGTGATGAAGGCAGAATCGATTCAAATGAAACTATTCAAAATTATGGCAATTTTAAATCTTTGCTAAAGTATCGGGCGATAAGGGATTTAAATTTTAATAGTCACCTGACAAATTTACCACGAAATGCAATGTATGTAAGCAATTGTGTTCAAAATGAAATTATAAGTACTTGTCACACTCTTATAAACTGACAGCTTGAGAGAATCAATAATTCCTAAGCTTTAACCATCATGGCGGACGAATTAGCTGATATTTCAGGGGTTGAGCATGTTTAATGTGATCGATCGCATACAAACTTCCCTCCCGATTTGAGTTCTAGGCACTATATTACTTTAAATATCCACATGTAAAGGAGCAATAGGACAACGCGGCAGTAGTCAGACCGATAATTCAGGTTGCTATAAAGTCCCTGGAAACTGTACTCCTGTACTCAAAAACTGCCCTTGACTGTGGCAGATCTCTTAACGAGATGGCTGAACAGTTCAATATTCAGGGAACTGCAAAGCAGACGAACTTGTCAGATTCGAAACTATGTACCTAACATGCACCAAGGGAACTGAAATATGTGGGAGTGCATCTAACGACCTACAAGCTCTTCTTGAGAGATAATGCCCTAACGACATTAAATGGCAGGTGATTACTACGTTCGACAACGACGTTCTGTCGTTTTCGAGGCCGGACGTATCACTTATTGTGTGTCATGACGCGTCACTGCTTTATTGAACAGTACGCAGATAGATAGAGAAGTTGTGGAGTCGTAGAGGAGGAGGAACCAATAGGGTAGGAAAAATCTAAGTCTTAGATAATCTATCATACAGACTGTCTCTCTTAGCATTAACCTAAACCTTGTCCACCAATTGGGTTGCAATCTGGATGATATTAGCGTTTAATTTTCATTAGATTGGACATGCAACAATTTTCATTTTTGGTTTTACTATAGCCCTCATATGAAGAAGGCACCATATTAACTTTTTGGTTATGTAACATCTGCTTAAAAAGATCCCTAATGGATTTCATTACAGGGACATGGAAAAGCGTCCCAGGTCAGGAAAATAATGTACACAAATGTCTATACATACAGAGGCTATCGATGGTATCCGCTACTTTCACTCCAAATTTCTAGAACTCTGCAATGAAACCTATTTCAAATTTGGCCTGACCAATCTTAACCCCCCCATCAACTTATTTTTTCGTTATCAATTTATTATTTGACCATTTCATGATATACATATGTAGATAGTATTGGCAAAACAAAACACCTTTCAATTTTGATATGCACCTGATTCTATTTGAGTTTTAATGGTTATCAAATCATCCACTATAACTTTTTGTTCCAACTTATCGCCTTTCTATATTTGTAGCCGCAATAATAACTAATCTAATGCTCGATTAAAAGAATTAACTTAAATTCTACATATGTATGTGTATAGGTATGAACGAGCACATACATAATTGCTTCGAACGTTAAATGCACGCAACAAATGTTTTTGCAAATATTGTATTTGAATAATTTTTGAAATGTATATTAGGGTGGCATTTTTTTTATTATTTTTGTTCTGTTCAAGGATTGCCCAGCGGAATATTGTGGCTCTGAATCTAAAACATCAATACTGAAAAATTGTGGAGAATTTGAGTTCATATTTTTTGAAATGTTGTGTTTTTATCGAAACCGGATCTGGAAACTTACTTTTTTTTATCGGATTTTCATAAAACTTAGTGATATTGTTATGCTGGCTCTATTCACAAAAATTGTGTATATTTTTTAATAAAATGTATGGCTAAGAAAGAAAGATGTTCATTTGAAATACCAGTCCATCTAAATTCCCTACAAAAACAGAATATTTACTGAAACATATAATTTTTGTTGTTATTTATTCTGTGCTTTTGTTATTCAGTCAGTATTTATTCAGTTTAAGACCATATGTTTCATTTTCTTTCTGTCTATTGCAAAAATGTAATAGAAACAAATACAAAAATTTGTAAAGAGTTTTAATTGCTTGGTAGAATTGAATGTAGTTTCGATAGGCACCACTCTATCATCTTCAGAATTCATTAGCAATAGTATACGTCTTAAACTTAAATCAGCTGAAATACTGTAATTGAAATGTAACATGTAAATTGAATGTAACATGAACTACTAACCAAACCCGTAACATTTGTTTTCGTGGCTCGCGAAGCGAACCCAAGCAAAAAACAAAAATGTATTGGTATGAGAGTTTTAGTATGTTGTCTTAGTTCGGCAAAATACTGGTTTGGTTAGTAGTTCATGTTACATTCAATGTACTACTTCCATAAGTATTTCAGCTGATTTAAATTGAAGACCTACACTATTGCTATTGAATTCTGAAGATGATAGAGTGGTGCCTACCGAAACTGCAGTCAATTCTACCAAGCAATTAAAACTCTCTACCAATTTTTGTATTTGTTTCTATTACATTTTTGCAATAGACAGAATGTAACTGAAACATATGGTCTTAAACCGAATAAATACTGACATATATTTTTTATCAAAATCCAATAACAAATAAGTAAGTTTCCAAATCCGGTTTTGATAAAAATGCAGACTTTCCAAAAAGTTGACCTTTGATTCTCCCCAAAATTTCAGTACTGACGTTTAACCCAGATTATAAAACAATATTATAAAATAAATCCTTACAAGAAAATGCCACCCTAATATTTATTCAAATTAAAAATTGTGTGATTCGACCTGAAAGCTAAATAATCTAATCTAATTTGTTTTGCACTGAGTTCGATTGAATCGCGATTCTTGAGAGCTAAAAACAAAATACTTTATGCATAATTTTTGGTCTATTTTTTATTTATTTAATTTCGCATAAAACATAAAACATGGACAGCAATCGACACCTGTAGAATAGCTACACAAATCTCGACAAAATACGACCTTCGAAGGTCAAAATCTCCTCTCCTAGAGAGGAAAAAGACTGCCTTCGTTAGTGTCAATTCTGACGGGACATTGCTGGATCAGCGAACACACCAGGAGGTTGGGAATTCAGTCCAATGACTTTTGCAGAAGCTGTGCAGATGAGGAGAAAATGGATAGCATTGGGAACCTGCTATGTTACTGCAATCGCAATGTAAAATTGTATTTTGATTAAACTATGGAAAGGATTAAAATAAAAGGCGAACAAAATTTAACAACAAATTTAGTATCATTTTTTAAATTATTCATAGAATTAAAAACGTTGTTTATTTTTGTAACAGAGTCATAAAACATCGAAAATAGTGGTTAGTAGGGCATCACTTTTGTTGTTTTCGTACATTTCTTAATGATATCTTTTATATCATTAATCCAGAGCAAACAGTTTTGTTGTAAAGTCTAACCTTTTATTAAAGAAATTAGTCATATTCGAAAATCGATAAATTAATAAGTTACTGTAATTTTAGCAAATCTCTCCAGTCAAATTTCTTCCATCCTAAGAAATTTAAAAACCCTCTCCTGATAGTAATACTAGAAAAAGTTCAGTTTTACAAGCGAAACCAGACACATCGTATTCTATGGTTAGCATTTCATTTTAATGGGTAAAAGAATTATCGTTGATAAAAATAATCGACTAGATTTCAAAGTAGATTATTTCTAGTGGAAACGTAGTGTTTAATCGGTAAGCTTTCCAAAAAAATTTAAACTAATTTTTTACACTTTAAAGCGAATAATATCATCTGAAGTCTGAGTTGCAGTAGAGACATTTAAAAAGTTACCTTCGGAGACAGAATCGAGCGAGTTTTGGCTCGACTCTGCGCATAATAAAATCTTAGCAAATTCCGAAAGAACAGTTTTTGTTTTCTGAACTAACAGAGAAAAATGTTAGCTTTTCTTGCACAGTGAAAATGTTGTCATCAGTGAACAAGATTTTTCTATGCAAGTTATCAGCGTGCTTCACCAAAAGACGTTTGCATTTTTCCTTCCTATTTTTTTAAAGCTGCAATCAACAGATGTCCAGTATGGCGTTTGAAAGTCCCAAGTCTTTTTTGATAATTCGACTCATGGTTTTTTGCGTAATATTCATCACATGGCCCATGATTTTCTGTTTTCGGAGCGGATTTTGCAGAATTCTCGACTTTACGGCTTTGATGACGTGCGGCGTTCGAACAATACGAGGGCGTCCCGACCGGTGGCGGTCTTTGATATCTCCAGTCTTCTCAAATAGTGTTATGCGCCGGTAGACGAACATAAGAGGGCAGAGCGTTTTGAAAATGTCGCTTTTATTAATTCCACACTTAAAAAGCGCTATAACAGCGATGCGGTTGTCATTGCCTGATCACTCCATGGCGAAAACTGAAGTAATTTTGAATTCCCGTTACAAACTAACGCTATAGAGGTTAGGTTTCATAACATTCGCTTTCGCAAAAACCATCTTTCGATTATTCGCATTCGCTTTCGCAAAAATATATTTCAGTATTCGCTTCCATTTGTTAAAAGTGTTATATCTTCTTATTCGCTTCACACATTTTGAAGATATTAATACCAATGAAAACCTCTTCCACTTCTCTTCAAAACAGTTAAAAAATATGCTTGTCCTTGTGGTAACAGAAGGTACAAATATGGAAGAAATTCTTAATACTTGAATATCCTGGAAAAGTATAAATTTTGTTGGTACAGGGTGGCTGATGAATATTGCTACAAATTTATACTTCCACCGCACGAACAGTCCAGTCAATAACGCATTTTCGACAATAATTGCATTTAACACAAAAAGTTGAAAAATTGGCTCTTAGCGGGTTAAGAAAACATATATTAGGAAACAAGGTATGAAAGTGACTTTTCTCACGTCTCTTTTGTCGTTGATTTTGTACAGGTTAATTAAGAATTGACGGAGATATTGCAAATAATATGTCCACAGTTTGGAGGCTTGCGATACTGAGAACTTGATCCACCGAAAAAAAATAATGCGTTTTTGGACTCACAACTAATGGATTTAGCTATTGTGTAAATTTGGACAAAATTGGTAGGGTCCTTGAGGTCCTGTAATCATGAACCAAAAATATTTTCAAAAAGGTAGTGTCCGTAAATTGCTGTAACTTTTTAGAAAGCGCGATCGACCAAAATGTTTTTTTTTATTCTGGTGGACGTCAAAATAGGAAGCATTCTAAATATAAAATATTTCAAATCACTGCTCCAGAAAGTGAAATTATTCGCATATGCAAAAAATATGTTGCCATATTTTTCATATTGTCATTTGGTAATTAAAGTTCATGATACATATATTTAGATTTTAGGAAGTGTTTCAGACCTCACTGCATAAATTTCAGTCGAATCCGCTCGATATTTCCAGAGAAAATTGCAGTTTTCTAAACACACTCGGAAAAATTTAATAGGTCATTTCTCGCGAAAAAATGAAAATTTTGCTAATCGGTTCAAATTGATTTATTTTTTTCAAATTCTCAACCAGATTAATAACAAATTTCAAAAAAATCTTGACCTTCCAAAAAATATTGACACACGTGATTTACCTTTTACAAAAGGTAAATCACACAATTCCCAAAATAAATTCGAAAACCCGCAAAACGTAATATTTCAGGGTTTCCCCTAAATCTGTTATACTAAAAGCCGGGCTCAAAATTACTTTTGTAGACACTACATACATAGATAAATGGTAAAGGTGTCCATTTTCTAGCTTTGCGAAGCCGAAAATATGGCCAAATGTGGCAAAAATTGCGTAATATGGAGAAGCGTGGCAACAATAATAATAATTTTTTATTAGATTTATTGAATGTTTTCACATTCGAATAGTTCAGCTTTTTCGATCAACTCTTCCTTTCGAAAGAGAGGTTTTTTGTGGTGTATTGGAAAAGATGAGACACTGCGCTTTGAAAGCCATGTAAACACATACCCTTATACGTATTTCAATCCTGTGCGGGGATATCATCAGAGGGTCTTATACATGACACAGTGTGAGCTTGTAGTTGTAGCGATCATCACTTGTATATACATATACCAATATACAAAGAAATTTGCATATGGGAATTATATACCTACGAAGAAAGCTTACAAGTCACACAGCCAAAGAGCCCCAAGCGAGACTTAAATTCACCATTTTCACCACCCCATGTGACTGGTAAGGGTTGCCAGTTCGAAACAGTTGTCTCTACACCAATCGCCAGTAGATGGAGTGGATTCTGAGATTAGTTGGACGATTAGAAAGACTTTACTACATTTCATAATAATAATACTTTTCTTCCCATTATTTTTCGTTTTATAATTTCCTACATATGTCCAAAATATTATATACATATACCTTTTTGGAAAAATTACAAAAAATGAAATAATTTTTGAATATATAAATTAATATAGCCAAAACTTTTGTCTCAATAGGTACATCCGACCCACATTTTTTACTTCATGGGACAGGGTCAAAAAAAACAATTTTCAAATGCAAACAGAAATTTAGTAATGCCATAAAGTATTTGAAAATTTGCAAAAGTCAATCCCACAATTCTCAAAGTTATTTCGAAAATCCCCAAAATTGGGATTTTTTGTTTTCCCCTATATCTACTATACAAAAAGTCGGCCTTCAAATACCTTTTGCAGTTTAACTTGCAGCTCCTTACCAAATAAAAAATATAATGATATTAAAAATAATTATATTTACATATGTATATGATTTTAATTTATTCGTGAGATGTTTCTTAGTATTCAAATTTTCGTAAAAAATAGTGCACGTTGGAGTAGCGTGGCAACAATACCTGTAACAATCTGTGGCTTGTTTTTCATACATACGAGCTGGCCAACTTAGAGACCCTGTAGCTCCGCCCATGTGTACCAAAAGTGCAGTTATTTAAAACTTAAATTCTCTATTGATGAATGAATGAACTTTTCTAGTTTTTTCACATTTTTGAAATATATGTGCTCATATGTTCTAAAGTTTTTAGATAATATGCAACTTTTGTTGTTGTTTTATTTAATTCATTAACTTCTGAAAAACAAAAACTGTTTACAAAGCGCGAAAAACCACAAAAAAAGAAATTTCTACTATTTTAAAAAAATTGATGACAAACGGGTGAAATATTACAGCCGGGAAAACCGACTGAAGTATATCCTTATCATCAGAGAAATATGCTAAATATGAAACTATTTACAATTTTCAAAATCACTCAAAAAAAAATAAAACACGAAAAATATTTGAAAGGCAGTTAAAAAAAACAATATAAATGCGTAAAAAATGGTAACAGTAAAAGTAATAACAAGTAAAAATAAGAAAAGTGCATGTTTCACGATTTTTTGATTAGTTCTAGCCAGACAATTTGGCGTTTTAGGAGTCTGAAAATGCCAAAAAAATTTTTTCCGTTTTATGTCGAACTGGTGTTGTCCCTCGAATTAAACATAGCTAATTTTTTAAAATTCCTAAATGTGTTATAAGAGTCCAGTTTTAGGGAAAACGGCAACGAAAATGTTGCATTTTTTGCAGGAAAAAAAACAGCCATTATAATAAACATTTAAAAGCGTTGACCATGCCGAATCTTATATACCATCGATCGTATATCAATTGTTTTGGGGACAAATAAACCCATTTTACCAAATTTCAGCCCAATTCGTTAAAATTTGTGGATTTTGTAGGGTTATGAAGTCAAATTCAGGGGGAACTTTTGTATGGGACCTATATTAAAACATGGACCTATAACTGCCACTGTTCGTGTGATTAAGGAAATTCTATATATGGGGGCTATATCAAAAAGTGAACCCATATTGCCCATTTTCAATCGCAACCTGCAGCTATAGGAAGTATCTGTACCACATTTCAGTCATCTAGCTCAATTATTGTAGATTGTAGCGTGATTACAACGGACGGACAAACGGACATGGCTCAATCGTATTAGAGTTTTACGACGATCAGAATATATACACTTTATGAGGTCTCAGATCAATATTTATACGTATTACAAACGGAGTGTCAAAATTAATATCCTCCCTTTCTATTGGGTAGAGTATAAGAAGGGGCAAACTCACTAACTTTGTACTAAACGTTGTTGTGAGAATAATTCACGTGGTTTACAGTTTGTTAAAAAGGAGGACATGTCCTCCCAAAGGAGGACGTATGGTAACCCTGCAAATGCGTAGCTGTGCCTTTTAGAACGTGTTTATGTCAAAACGGAATGTACCATTAAATGGGAGGTATATAAAAACGTGGACCGATTTGTCGCATATTTCCAGGAAGAGTTAAAGGCATTGTGCAACATAAGCTGCTCCTTATCCCAAAAATTTCGTAAGGATTGGTTCCTTTTTTCGAGCCGTACTTTGATTGTCACAGACGGACGGACATGGCTAAATCGTCTCTGGACATGATTCTGCGTCCATCGGCATAAAATGCATTTTTGCATTCTTCTTTTTCCCATATTGTAAATCGGTAATAATAAATTAATTTTCGCATCCTTTTTTTCTATATTGTTTCATAAAAGACCAAAAAAATTTATTGTTGCAAATTCACAACACAAGAAATGCAAATTGTACAAAATTCACTAGTGATATGTAAACAATCAACATGTGTTATATATTATTCGTTATTCGAATACCTTTTTGTATGTATGTAATAAAAAAATTATCTGAATTCGTAATTTATTTGATCTTTAGTTGTGGTTTTTTTATTTATTCTACAAGTGACCATACATTTTTGTTAATTAATACAGTCGTTTTTAAAATATGACATGACCATATCGACTTAGACACTAACAGCCGTATTCATAAAAAAAATCCTAATTGTGATTTATTCTACAAGTGACCATACATTTTTGTTAATTAATACAGTCGTTTTTAAAATATGACATGACCATATCGACTTAGACACTAACAGCCGTATTCATAAAAAAAATCCTAATTGTGATTTAAAGTGCACTTTAGTTAACAAACACTTTTGGCCTAATAAACGATTATTAAAAAATCGTATTCATAAACAGCATTTTAACTAATAAACATTTTAATGTCTTCGTCAATGTAATGCTGGCAACACCATCTTTTTCACACACCATTTTCTTTCTTAATGATGCATGAATAGGATTATCACTTGTAAGAGTAGTCGAATATATAATTTATTTTATAATTTATTTTAAAAACGACTGTATTAATTAACAAAAATGTATGCTCACTTGCCCAATAAATAAAAAAACAACAACTAAAGATCAAATAAATGACGAATTCAGATAATTTTTTTTATTACATACAAAAAGGTATTCGAATAACGAATAATATATGACACATGTTGATTGTTTACATATCACTAGTGAATTTTGTACAATTTGCATTTCTTGTGTTGAGAATTTGCAACAATAAAAGTTTTTGTCTTTTGTGAAACAATATAGAAAAAAAGGGATGCGAAAATTAATTTATTATTACCGATTTACAATATGGGAAAAAGAAGAATGCAGAAATGCATTTTATATACCGATGGACGCAGAAACATGTCCAGAGTCGATTTAGCCATGTCCGTCCGTGACAATCAAAGTACTGCTCGAAAAAAGGAACCAATCCTTACGCAATTTTTGGGACAAGGAGCAGCTTATGTTGCACAATGCCTTTAACTCTTCCTGGAAAAATGCAACAAATCGGTCCACGTTTTGATATACCTCCCATTTACTGGTACATTCCGTTTTGACAAATACGTTCTAGAAGGCACAGTTACGTTTTTTTTTTATTCTTTTTTTTCTAATTTTAACCTAAACTATTTCTAGAAAATATGTTCAGAAACCGTCTTATAATATTTTTTTCATTTAATTAAAAAATTCCATAAAAATGTTTTGCAAATGCACACGAAGAAAATGCAAATGTCACTTTAACAAACGCTTAAAGTAGGGTAGAACCTATATTAAAATCCACGCATTTAACAATGGTTTACAAAAGGTGTTTTAGGCTAATAATCGTTTATGAATACAGTTTTAATAAATTTTGCTTAACAAAGGTTTGTAAAGCTCTTTTAAGATTTTATGAATACGGCTGTTAGTGTTTGAATGAATCTGTCAATTTGTGTGGGGGTAACAGAAATGGTTGGTCGAATACGCCTATTTGGAGCTCAACAGTAGTTGTGTTTATGTGCACTGGTATTAAAGTTATGAGCCATTCAATTTTGGTAAGATTTGGCGATTTTGTGTTGGTGGTACCACAAGGGGCGTGGCAATAATGCAAATTTTTTGCCGGTCTGCAGGTACTATAAAAGCATTACTCTGAACAAAATTTAATGTATTTAAATGCACTGGTATTAAAATTATTAGCATGTAGGTACCATGCAAGTACTGTAAAGCAGCTCAGATAATCGTTTTTGCTGGCAGAGATGCGATGGGTTTGCATAGGACACATTGCGACTAGCTTATGACTGGTTCAATACGCAACTAGAAATGATTTTAGCTGCAGGGTAACTGTTTATGCAGAATGGTATCTTTGTGTTGGAGGTACCAAATCGGGCGTGGCAATAATCCCTATTTTTTCCCGAACTGATGGCACTATAGATGTATTACACTGCACAACATTTCAAGTATTTATATGTACTGGTATAAAAGTTATTAGCAGTTATTTTTTTTACAAAATGGTCCCTTTTGTGTGAGAAATAAAATTTTCCCCAAGCTGATAGCGACAGATAAACTATTACTATGTGTGGAATTACAGAGGGTTCGGATAAGTAGTATTGAAGTTATTAGAGAATCAACATTTTACTAAATGTTAACCCTTTGCGAGAGAGGTATTAGAAGGAGTGGCCCAATATGGCCCATCTTCGAACTTAGCCTGAGATAGAAAAAAATATTATCACATACCAAATTTGAAGTCGATCCGTTACTCCTTTCGAGAGTTATCGTACGCTCGAATTAGATAGACGGGCGCATATTGGTCAAATTACTTAAAATGTCCTAAACGGGATTTCCGCCGAACAAACTTGGGGTCTTAGGTTACATCTTCGACGTGTTACAGTTATGGTCCTTAGCAAATGATATATGCTCTCCTCCACTAAAGTGAGGGTATAAAAATAAATTAAAAACAAGTAAGAAAATTCCAGTTTGGTAAACCGACTATGATATACCCTCACTTTGTGAGTAATGTAATATAGTACGTCGGGTGTGAGGAGCCACAACTTTGAAAAGAAATTGTTCATTCTTTGTCAGTCTATACGAGTTACGAGTGTTATCTAAAATACAGAATATGAAAACGTTTAGATTATTGCTTCAGAACTTATTGTAATGTTGTGTTTGAATGAATCTGTCTTAATGTGTGTGGAGGTACCAGAAGTGCCTTGCTCAATATGCCTATTTTGCGCTGAACGGTAGATACTTCAAAGACATTGTGCTTGTAAGTATTTATGTGCACTGGTATTATCTTTATGACCCATTCAATTTTGGTATGATTTGGCCATTTTGTGTGAGAGGTGCCAAAAGGGGCGTGGCAAAGATGCCCTTTTTTACCGGACTGTAGGTACAATAACATCATTAATGCGTGGTATTTACTATATATGCGCTAGTATTAATGTTTTATATAAGCTGTTAACTTTTTGTACAAAATGGTCCCTTTGTGTGGAAGGTGCCAAAAGGCTCTGAGCCACTTCGACCATTTTCTAAAGGTGATAGCTAAACATCAAGTCAATATTGAAGGATAAACATCACATTTATAATGAATATGGTTTTATATTTATAATTTAAAAATTCAATTATATTTATAATTTAAAAATGCATACTTTGGAATGAAGGTATCAATACGACCGGTCCTACTCTAACATTTTAAAATTTTAAGGATGTAGAAGTTTTATTAAGGACAATTTCTTAAAAATCCTATAACTTTTTAATTAATTCAGCGATTTCCCTCCTATATGAATAATTTTACAATATAATTACATTGCTTTATTACAAATAGGAAATTTTTATTCAATGTTGTTATTTTTTAAAAATATTATTTTGTTACAATAATACTTTAGAAATCTCCGAAACTGTTAAATGGGTGCTATTAAAAGAAGATAAAGGCAATTTAGCTTCAAAAACTTGTAACACTTACTTTTGTCCAAATCGGACAAATGGTTCTAGAGTTATGTAGAAAAATATGCAGCAACCTTTCTATTTTTACAGAATGAGTAAATTCAAATAAATTGAATTATAAAAATCCATTATTCTACACTCGAAGAAATATTTTAGTAAGAACAGCAACAAAGTTTGTTGTTACAGCAATTTTTATCGGCTGATAAGGGGAAAACAGTCTTGTCTGTTATTAGTAACAAATAAAATGATAGGGTGTATACAGCGTCGTCTAAGGAAGCATCTGAACTGATTCCACGGATCGAAAAAGGTTATCATCCAGCTTCAGTCATGGTTTGGTGGGGTGTCTCTTACGAAGAGATCTGTGAACAAGGGGTCAAAACATCGGCCAAAGTTTACCAATAAACTGTTTTGGAAGCTGTTGCGAAGCCACTTAACCATTCTCTATTCCAAAACCAGGCATGGACTTTCCAGCAGGATTCTGCGCCGCACTGTGGCTCAGAACTGAATTTTACTGGCCAAAAGTCAAAATTTTTGTCATCGCCGATTTCTAAAATTTTAATGTCATTCAATAGCAAACATATTGAGACTATGGTAGCCAAAAAATTAGATCAAAATATTTATTATTGTGGGCGTGGTGTGTTGCTGAAAACAGATATTTTATGTAATTTTGAAAAAAAAAAAAAAAAAACGTAATTTTTGTAATTTCTCGCAAACGATTATCGCTAGAGGGTTAATTTTTTTTTTTGTTACGTAGGAAGCATAGTACTCTTTGAGAAATTGTCAAAAGTATTACTCTACTGTTTACACGTGGTTTGTTATAACATATTTCCACAGGTACTATATTTTTGTCAAATTGGAATTTTAGAGGAATGAAACTTTTTAGCATCAAGAGACTTCAAGAAGATTTTGGTACCAGAAGAAAGGTGAAAGTGTCCCCTTTAAGCCTATATATACTTTTGTACCTGCCCCGACCAGCCTGTAGAACACTTTTTTAATTTTAATGAAATTACTCGGGAAAAAATTAATTGTTCTTTTTATTTTACCTGTTCATATGACTATGTTGTAGGTACACCAAGCCAAGTTGTGTGTGTTTTATGCCATATTTGACATGACATCTTAACCCTTTTTTAGTTTTTTGGGTCGTTTTTTATTTTACCTATGTTTATGCTACTTATGAACAGAGAATGACACTAAAAAGGATAAAATCCAGTGGTATTCGAATACAAACTCAGTTGCAAAATTATATCCAAGCAGAAACAATCAAATTTTAGAATATTAAACAAATGGAGAACTTCAGCTATAAAGAATTATCCGAAGATTATTTTAGAAACAAAAAGGAGGAAGATGTTTTAAGTTACGTTCAAAGCAAAGTAAATTCCTCAAGCATTGAAATACAATTGAAACTGCAAAATAAAGTAAATATTTTCATCAACAACTTAACTAAGCGCTACAAACAAGTTGGATGGAATAAACATAAATTTTATAAGACCTTTGCAATATGGTTAGAGGGCGAACTTAGTGTCCAAGTATCTTCAGAAAGTAAAAATCAAAACAATTGTGGGAGACCACCAAAATCACTTGGCAACTGTAGCGATGTGAAACTATTGCAGAAAGTTAACAAAACACCATATCATCTCATACTTGCTGCTAAAAAGGACTGTTTGCCACCAACGGAGGAGATGTCATTAAGCATCATTTGGTACCAATCGGACATCTATCAGAGGAAGCCCAGGAAAAAAGAAATAAGGATTACAGGTTTTAAATATCTCGAAATTGTACAAACGAATTTATTTAATATTTTGTTGACAACGTCAGATCCCCCCATCTCCAGCATTCGAAATCAATGGGAAGTAGAACATCGGGACTTAGATGAAGATGCAAGAGGGCTGCTAGAGGACAGAAATAATACGAAACAAAATATGGAATATTTGCAGGCAATTTTTCAACCGAACAAATAAAAATTGTAATTTACTGTTTTTGCTACATATATGTATAAGTAAAAAATAAATGCTTTCCCTTAATGTTGTCCAAATACAAAATTTTTGCTATGCCAAGGTGTTTTTTTAAACAACGAGGCAATTTTTTTGTCAAAAAAAATTTTTTTTTAGTTTTACAAAATTTATTATTAAAATGGTTTATTTATCAACGTACGAGTATGGCATTTTTTAATAAATAAAGAAGATGAAAACAAAACATTATTTATTATTTATTTATATGAATTACAATACAAAGTAAATTTATATTCTAATTCTAAGGTCCAGGGAAATGCGGGTTACAAAGACCATATGTCTAAATGTTTGCAGCGACAGTCCAGAGCCTCAGGTGGGAATCGAACCCACGACCTCCAAACTCATAGGCGAGTACGCAACCAACTCGCCTACTGGGGCGCTCAAAACAAAACATTTCCATGCTAACTATTAAAAAAAATCAAAGGAATTCCTCAATAACTGCTGACCCGATTTTATTGAAATAAAAACTGGCGGAAAGCTTGAGGAGTTACCTGTCGAACAAAAATACTAAAATATCTCTATCGGATCCAAAGTTACAGAGGTTTGGCCAGTAAAAAACGATTCTGAACCACTGTGCGCCGGCCCATAACTTGGCTTCGAAACATTTTAGCAGCTTTCATTTCATCTGAAGAATGACCCGATTTAAACCCACTGGCTTACAAATTGTGGACAGTTTTAGAGGACAAGGTCTCCTACAAATGATACCCCAACATCGATTCTCTTAAGATTGCTTTGATTCGTGCTGTGGCCACTTTCCCAAAGGGACGAGATGCGTGCGGCTATTGATGATTGGCCAGTGCGACTCAAGGCATGTGTGAATGCCAAAGGTGGACATTTCGAATGAATGCTTGCTTTTTGTTTACAATATATATCATTAAATGTATACAACAAATTTGGTCCAAAAGCATTTATTAATTTTAATATTATTGCAAAAACATTAACAGTATTTATGTCCCTACCAAGTACTCGTATATCAATTCCTTTCTCATTAACTTTTCTGAACAGATAACAAAATTTGCTATTTGATGAAAACATATTACCACCAGATATACCCACTGAGATAATAGTTATGGCCATTTAAAGTTATAAAGGGTGATATTTTAGAATCTTTAAATTTTATTTAAAAAAGCATATACAATTTTTAGAAATGTATGATATCCTTTTTTGAGTCGATAGAACGGTCTAAATAATTCAATGTTTCAAGATGATTTCATGAAAATGTTGACCGCGGCTGCGCCTAAAATGGTTTCTACGCAGGGTTCAATTTTGGTATACTCTCTCTCCAACATATCGGCCGGTATCTCACGAATATATTCGTCAATATTGGCTTCCAGTGCATCAATCGTTGCGGGCTTGTCCCTATAGACATCAGCCTTAACATAGCCCTACAAAAAATAATCTAAAGGCGTTTAATCGCACGATCTAGGCGGCCAATTGACCGGCCGCAAACGTGAAAAAACTGTTCACCCAACTCGTCTCCCAATTGGGCCATTGTTTCGCGTGCTGTGTGACATGAGGCACAGTCTAGTTGAAACCACATGTCAGCCAAGTACAGCTCTTCCATTTTGGACTAAAAAAAGTTTGAATCAACGCACGGTAGCGCTCGTCATTCACAGTAATGTTTCTGCCTTCATCGTCTTCGAAAAAGTTCGGTCAAATGATGCCACCGGCGCACAGAGGGCAGAATCCCGAAAAATGGATATTAATTGAAAAATTAAAACTAGTTTTCTTTAAAATTTTGTTTATTTGATTAAAAAGTATAAAATTCTACATCACTAACGAAAATGTAAAAGTCGTATGTTGTTTGCTTTTCCAGCTTTACTTCTTTAAGTCAAGAAAGTTTTGAGTTTTTCGAGAACAGTTGTGAAAATTTAAATTTGGCATATTTTAACGCTTAATATATTTTTTCCATACGTAAAAATTAATAATTTTGTTGTGGAACCTTCAACTTCATGTATTTTTGCGTGATTCTAGTAAAAATTGTGTTAACAAAAATTTTGTAGAAATATGTATTTTTATTTTTTTTTGAAAATACGTCTAAATTTTTTCTATTTTTAAAATACAGGGTTTTCCAACAAGAGATGTTATTTTGAATAAAATTTGACAAGTAAAAACTACGCCATTACTAACCAGTAAGGAAAGGCTAATGTCGGGCGGGGTCGACTATATAATACCCTACACCACTCTCGTAATATTGAATAACTCTGAAATATAAATTTTGTAATTCATGTATAAATTGTTTACATAAATTTACTTTTGAGACATTTTATACGTAAATAATATCCTGTACCACAGTGTGGTGCAGGGTATAAAAACGATTGGATGTAAAATGCATCTTCTACAGGAATAAAGAGCCAAATCGGATGAAACATATATATGGGGG